>CM038472.1:8726303-10067892 GCA_021464305.1 Kandelia obovata | reverse complement strand
TGTACTCTCTGTTCTCTCGTTAAGGTGAAGTAGTTGCAACTTGCACATCTTTTCCAGGAACCCAAAAAAGGAAAAAGAACGAAAATAACCAAAAACTTTGGTGGGCCAATGAAACTATTGAGTTCTAGACACAATTTTTTTCTCTAGTTGCAGAAGAGGACACACTGATTTCTCTTTGTATTGGGCCTTTGCCGTACCCCAACTTGCATTTGCTTTCTTTTTTTCTTTTTTCTTTTCATCACTGTGAAAGCCTTCACCCCACCCACATTAAATTGAAAGGGAAAATGAAGGGTTTTTTAACCCAGAGAAAAAGAAATAATAAAAAAAAAACAGAACATTTTTTACGGATGAAAACAATTTTCTGAATAACTAGAGTGAACTATTTCATTTACCCTTAAATTACATAAACAGGAAGGAATGAATTTCCACCCTTACATGTATTGAGTTTCCTCTTTATTTTGCTTTCTTTATCTCAAAACGATATGTTTAACGAAAAGAAAAAATAAATAAAGATATAAGAAGCAAAATCAATTCCGATATACCAAAAAGAAAGCATTCCCTAAAATGTAACGTTGGACTTGGAAAAGTTGGCCCATCCAATGGGCCCAGAGAGAAAAGGACCAGACAGGCCTTGGGAAACTTCTAATGTCGACTCCATGCGGCAAAGGACCCCTTTCCTTCCGACTTCTGTTTGTTTGTTTTCACTTTTAGGGCAAAATTTTCTTGTTCACGCGGCGTCGTGTTACTCGCCTTTGTCCGAAGACCACGGCCTTCAGATGCCGTGAAAGTTGACCCGATTGCATAACTCAATTTAATTCACTTAAAGTTTGATTAAAAAAAAATAATAATTCGAGAATAGTATAAATATGAAATTAATTAAAATCAATCTAAAATTAGATTAACCTAAAACTAGAAATTCACATCTAAAATAACATGAAATTTAAATAATTTTAACTTGAACTTTAAAAATTAATATGTTTAGAATCTAATAAATTTGATACCTTAAAAATTTGGGGCAATAAATATGAGATTTGGTTACTTAAATTTTTTTTTAGTAATAAATTATTAATTTAAAATAGTGAAATAAAATCATACCTGATAATTTGTAATTTAAAATATCAAAAATTAGATAAATTTGAAATTAAAATCACTTTAAATTTAAAATAATTAAATACCAATTTAACTCGGCCGTTCATTTTCCAGGCCTCCGTTTTCAAGTGTGATCTTGTTCTGTTAAGCCAGCATTTCGTTTTAATATGGATCGAGGAACTGCCAGGCTGAAACCGTACATTTATCTTTCACCCGATGTGGAGTTCAAGGTGTAAGTTTAATAAAATGGTCAAAGGGATCAGATCAAACGACTTCAACGGATTGGCCTGCTGATTCCTTAAATATATAGCCAAGGATATATTGTTTGATTTTATCCTGAGTGGCTAGAAGCTTGCGTTTAGTTGCATCCCTTCGTTGAGAACTAGGCCTTTTGTGATCATTATGACTGTGGTTGAGGTAGCATCGCTTGCGGAAATATGTTGCCAATTTCGTGCCATGCCACCGTCTGTGACTCCAGTTCCACGTCTCCGCCCCAATTCTTCACTGTTTTGGCTTGGACCAAGCCACCAGTTTCATCAACCAAGCCATATTTTTCATATACGCCTATTTACGTATATGCATGTGCACATGTGCACAAAGTAAAATAAAAAATTGGGCTATTTTCCAGCGGATGGACGGACAGCTTACTAGACGTATTTCTGCAAGTTTAATGAGCTGAAAATGAATGAAATAACCGAAGACGTGAGATACTGATCATGATCACCAATTTTAAGGGAAATATTGATTAATTAATGTTCAATAAAACCCAACAATTCTGTCGATTTTCTCTTTATTTATGACCAATGGCACAGAGAGTCGCAGACTACTCCATAGTGAAATAAGTGATTAAACAGTAGTACTTTTCTTTTGATGCTATAGGATGGAAGAACCTCTATGATTGGAAAATGGAAAAAAAAAATAAATAAAGGCCCTTTTCTATTCAGTTTTTTCTCCCCCCCCCCTCCGTTTTTCAATGTTTCCACTAATTCTATAGGGCTTCAGCCTTGAATTATCTTGGGGGTGGCAATGCCGGTGGAAACCCATAGCAATCAACGTAGGGGTCCTAAAGGCCTTCCAAGACGCACTTATTGTTTCTTTTAGGCACTTCTAAAGCAAGGTTGGTTAGTTAGTTCCCAAATAGCAGTTTTGTTTTCGGCCATACGGGAGACGAGACGATTGAATTTCATAGCAATTGAGAAAGAAGGATAAACTAGAAAGTCCTATTCTAAGCAGGCCAGCAGCTTATGTGGATCTTCAGTAATTGGATTGGAGTCGTTTATAGCGTTCCTTGTTCACAAAAAAAGTCCATATCCAGGACAGCAATTGACTCATTAAATGCTCTAATTGATCAAGATTGGTCCATGTTCGGCGCCGACCATAGGAATTAATGACCTCCCTATAGCAGGGCAGGAAATTCCGATCGAAATCGCTTTTATCTCATCTTCGAGCTGAAAGTGGCGTGTCTGAGAAATCCTTGTTGAATTAACATCCTGCTGCGTGTGTATGTGTATATGTCCATTTCAGTAGATTTTGGACCACCTAAAGCCGAAAGCTCATTTCATAGGACACCCCACTTCACTATTTTTCTGGCCTTTTCCGGCGGGTTAGATTTAAAGTTTCCCAGTTTAGCTTTAGCAGGGACCACTTACAGTTTTTAGATGTCCTATGGCCTAGGCTCTATTTTCTAGGTCTGCCCTTCGCGTCTCATTCCTTTCACTTTAATTGGACACTTTGGATGGTAACATTGGCTGGTTAAGTGTGCCCCTTGTGCACTACCGTTGGTTGTTATGGCCCAACGTGAGAAAACAATTACATGGTGGTTATAGCTTAGCTTGTTAATTCTAAATCCTGGAGGGAGAGGAAGCCGAAACTCATTTATGGAACCACCAGACAGGTTTGCCTTTCATTGGGTGGTGTTTCAGTTTGTGCCTCTTCCTTCCTTCCTTCCTTGGGGTCTCTAATGTCCGAGTCCAAAGCAAATTTTGATGCTTATTGGTCGCCCCCATCATCTTTGTTGCTGTTGTCAATATAAACTGCAAATTCGGAGCCTCTTAGATAAATTATTTGGAAATAATCAAAAACACTGGTCCATGGTCAAATCTGACGGTGATAGTAGGTGGTCCAAAATTTGAACAATTTCATGTACCAACCCAAGATTTCTCTTTTTTCCATCTTCTAGACTCTTAGCATGTTCCAGGAAAATGTTCCGTAGACTGCTGCTCGGTAAAATTTACTATCTGATGATCAGCTAGGCGGCAATCAAAAGTCTATAACTTTACGAACAAAAGGTTAAAACTTTGCAGAAAGAGGGCATAACTTTTTCACATGCATGGTGCAATAAAACAATTATGGATTAAAAAAAAAAAAAAACAAGAAGAAGAAGTGCAATATAGAAAAAAATAAATGAATTATGCTATACGGTATAATTGCAATGGTTTTAATGTATCATATTTGTTGTACAATACATCTAACTTTAGACTAAAAAAATTAATAAGTCTAGTGATTTTGAAGCGACTATATAGTTCACCAAATCTTCTTCTTCTTCTTCTTCTTCTTCTCTTTTTTAATTCTTTTTTTTATTGCGAACAGGAGCTTTCGAAAAGTATCAAAAACGCAATTTGGAGTAACTTTGCAATTTTGATAGTTTTTGCAGTTAATTAAAATTTAAACTAAAAAAATTTAATTTTGAAATGACTACAATACTATTTAACCATAGCTCATCGGTAGTGTTATTGGTGTTTTCTGTATGAATATTGTCTCAGCCCAGTCGATCACAGTCTCCATTCGGCGGTTGGGCTTCAAACAAGTAGAGCAACATATCGTGGGCTTCAAAATTTCATTCCCTTTCATACACGGCGGTCTCTTCAACTGGAGCGACGAAAAATCAGCACCTACCTCGGCTTTGGCAGAATTGAGTTCAGCAGAGGCTCAAGCAAAAGCTTTTGTGCTCTTTTATCCTTTCCATTAATTACTTAGATTAATTAGTTAAGTTTAGTTTTTTTTTTTTCTTTCCATTCCTTTTTCTCATTTGAAAAAGAGTAAAACGACACATCCCGGCGGCCGTAACTGACATCCATGGTACGCCATGTATTTGACTGAGAGTCCAGCATCACCGTTACTTTTTTTGTTCAAACCCTCGTATACGTTGTCGAGTGGGCCTTCTTTAACACAATTACTGAGTATTGAATATGAAGCCACGTTGGTACGCTAGCATTAATTCCTTTTATTTATTTAAGGAAGGGTGCTATTGTAAGAATTTAAATTCAGGCCAAAATCGAAGGAAATACTTTAAATTACTATTAAACTGGCACTTTGATGGTGAGTTGGCGGATCTCTAGCTGGTGTCTAGACATAGAAACTCGTTATTGCAAATTCTACATGGCCCTATAGGTATTAATTATGAGTTGTTGTTATCACCCAATTCAGAAAGGAGTCACCTTTGATTAATGCAAATGAGAGAAAGAAAGAAGGGGTCTCAGTTTCAAAGAGAGAGAAAATGTGGACTGAACGGCAGTGACACCTCTCTGTCTCTCATAGTCTCTCATTTCTTTTGGGGCTCTCTGCCCCATCTCAAGTCTCCACCTCTACCGTTATCCTCTTTACTATCTCACGTTAATTTTTGTCTCAAAAGATTCCCTCACTCACCCCCCTTTTTGTAGTACTGTAAGTATTCACCTTAGGCCTGACCACCCTACATTGAATGGAAAATTTCATCAGGCCTAATTAGTAGCCAACCAACATAGGAGGGAGGGGGGGAGGGAGGGAGAGAGGGAGACAGCTTTCTTCTCTGCTACACTGCAAGTTAATTATGATTTGTGCAGGAGGTGGCATCTAGTATGAGTGGATGACCAGGCTCCATTCTTCCCCTTTTTTCTTTTGTTTTTTTTTTGCGCCCCTTTCGTTTGGACAAGTAATTCCGTTTTAAGTAGCTAAATTCTGAGTGCATTCAAACCATAAAACTCTCTTATTGGTGCGAATTCAGCCCCTTTTTGGGCTTTCTTATTAGTTTAGGTGTGTCTACTCCATATGGGAGTTCACGTGTTGTACTATTATTACTCTTAATTGTATATTTATAACTTTTTAATATATAATTCAAGTGGTCGATTGAACCACATGTGCATCCATGGTAGAATACGAACCCCATTTTAGAATGCATCAACTCGTGTTTTGTATATTAGAATAAGAAATGGCAGGTTCAATTTTGTGTCCTGATTTGTAACCCATCTTAATTAATCAATCATTTACTTTGTCTCCGGATATCAACCATGGCTCGTTCTTCGGTAATACAACTTAACCATTGTGGGTACCAAATCATGGAAAAAGAGCTGCAAATTACACTGAATAATGATCATAACAACAATTGTTGGTATTATTTAATAAGCGTTATTATTAGCAAATTCACAAGGGTCGTATTTAATTTTTTTTTTAATACAAACATTAAAGATTGTTAATTTGGTTGGTTTGGGTTTTGTAATGCATTCGTGTGATGTGTACAGCCTCGACTTGAACTGAAGTCAAGAGTATCAAGGGTTCAACGGCTTCTAAAGGAAGAGGGGGGAAGTAGAGAGGAGCATAATGCATATAGAATCAGAGAGAGAGAGAGAGAGAGAGAGAGAGAGAGAGTGAGGGGCAATGCAATAATATGGTACGGATGGGCAGGCGTCAGGACAAGGCGGGAGAAAGGGAAGGCATAATGTCGATTTAGAAGCAAGTCCTGCCTGGGATTGGGGACCAGATGGAGTCTCTTCAGTCCTCCCCCTCTCTCTCTTTCCCCATATGCATTTACAAGTTGCAACCGACAAGAGTCACTCTATATTTATACATAATACTTTGTTGCACCCCAAAAGTGGAGTAGCTAGAGAGCACATTTCAGTTTCATCATCTCTCACGTATTTCACATTGTTGCACCCAAAAGGGAAGAAGAGAAACGTCCTTAGAAAAAATAAACTCGACCCCTTCTTCTCACTCTCACTTGGCCACGCCCCTCCTGCCTCATCTTCTCTCTTTCTTTCAGTGGTCCAATAACTGAGTCCCATATAATACAGCTAAATTTTGGCTTTGATTTGGGGCAGAGACAGTAAAACATGGATTGGAATGGCAACTTAAGAACCTTTCTTTCTCGACCTGCAGAGAGCTCCTTGAACTTGCTCTACGACTATAACTACGAACAGTATCCAGGTATACTACTCTTTCGCAAACTATGCATATGCATAGTTCATTTGAGCTTTCAATATGAGCATCAAGAACGGCTTCGAACTTTAGTAGTTAATCAACTTCACGTTAGCTAGCACATTAATCACTTGGTCTATAAGAATACAGTGTGTTGCTTACCAACTTAGAGGGAATAGCACCTCCTACTTTAATTTCTTGGAGAAATTAGTCTTGGAGGAGCCATTTGCAGTCAAAAAAGGAAGGAATCAATAGATATTTGAAGATATACATGCGTTTAACACTTTCTAGTAGTAATACTATAGACAAGTATGCTTATTATGGTATTACATGTTCTTAATTTGGTTTCAGGAATGGATATTAATCACCAGGCAATGGCGGACACATCACACGGACTGGTCCCGGTAATGGACAAGATCAACTATGGAAGTCAAGACAAGAAGAAAAGATTGACAAGTGATCAGCTGGACTCATTGGAAAGAAGCTTTCAAGAAGAAATTAAGTTGGACCCCGATAGGAAAATGAAGCTGTCCCGAGATCTAGGGCTCCAACCTAGGCAGATTGCAGTCTGGTTCCAAAACAGACGTGCTAGATGGAAAGCTAAGCGGATTGAGCGCTTATACGACTTGCTTAAGCAAGAGTTTGATGTTGTCTCAAAAGAGAAACAAGAGCTTCAAGAAGAGGTTCGTGAAATGCAATGCAACCCCACCCCACCCCACTCCCACCCCTTCTCTATCTGTTTATAAATTGTTCTTGAACAAATGTTGACACAAAACAGGCAAAAGTAGAAAGCCCCATATGTTGTTTTTCACGCATTTCACATCTATTTACTTTGTGCTTAAATGCTTTTAGGTAATGAAACTGAAAGCTATGATCAGAGAGCAAGCAACAAGGAAGCAAATATCAGCAGGATACACAGAGATCTCTGGAGAAGAGACAGTGGAAAGCACATCAGTGGCAATTTGCGGCTCTGGCAGGCAGCAGCGAGCAGGAGTTAGTCACCATCAGGTTGCAGAATGCAACTTCGTCCCCAACAACGTGGATGAATATAACACGCTATCATCATCAGCTTACTGGGCAGTTCTTCCAACTTATCCTTAATATAACTAGATGTAGGTTGTCAAGTTGTTGTATTTCTAATGCATAGATGTTAGCTAGAGACGTAGAGTTAGTTTAACTTGATCGGTACTTTTTTAGTTCTTTTCTTTTTTTCAACTATCTTCCCTGTAGACTTAGTTTTCGCCTGCTATGGGATCGCCAGGTCTCCTTTTCGAGTGGCGATCCAGTTATCGTGTGTAATAATTTTTAGAAGCCATTATATTATAGTAATATATATGGAGGGCTCTTATATGGTCAATGGTTTTGGATTGTTTTGAAAACTCGAACTTTTTCAGCCAAAGGTCAGCAATCTTAACAGCTTCCAATTCCGCACGGTGAATTTCCAAGAATGGCAAGGTGGAACCGGAAATATCGAAAAAATTGCATGCCTATGGATGAGTGCATGTCTCTGTGTGTGTGAGAGAGAGAGAGAGAGAATCCCGGATGTTAATTCTGCACGGCAAAAGGAAGAGAAATTGCCAGACAGGGTGCGTTGAAATGTTGTCTACACAAAGTCTTGGTGCAAGCGTCACTGCTTGCGAAAGAGACGTATCTTAAAAAGCACAAGGGAACTGACGAATGAAGAAAGAAAACAAAAGCATAACAGAAAAGAAGAAGCCAATATGTGAGTTCTAGATTGAGCAACTAGTACTGTGCAACAGAAAGGCATGGCAATGACCCATCTTGTTTCTCATTTTGACTTACATTGAACGATTACTTGTCAATTTTCAATCCTATAACTTAATTTTTAGAATCCTGGACGCGGTTGTTTCATGTTTACCCCACCATTCATCTTACCTTGTAATGAAAAAAACATACATGTTGCAGTCAGAAAGATGCAATACGGAAATTAAAGAATTTTGTTCATCCTTTTCCCGTGGGGAAGTCCTTTTTTTTTTTGAACAAAAGCCCAAAAGTTTTGAGCCCAAAATTATACGACACAAGCCGATGGGAAAAAAATGAAATAAAAACCCCTAGAGAACAAATAAAATCCCTTGGCCCACACAAGCAAAAACAAAATAGGGCCGCATGTAAAGCTTCTGCCCTTATTATGGGATCCAAATCGTACCAGGGGACCCGTGAAAGAAGAGCATGCCACTGATTAACAACATAGGTATGGAAGGCCATCAGCCATCTTATTGGTAACGCTAGCAACTCAATAGAATGTGCATTGGATACGAAACATGAGTGGTTAAAATCGACTGGCAGTGAGGACATCGGGAAGAATTCCACTCAGGGACTTGGATTCCCTTACCCACGAGGCAAAGGAAACTCGATAAGCACTCTCTTTCCATCGATCGGGGAAAAAAATTTTCATCCCCAGCCCTATCGGGAGAGCATTAAGAAGAGGATTTTTGCCATCAATCAGTAGCTAGCAGCTACCAATCCAAAGCACAGGCATTGTACCGCTAACTCTTTTTAACAGTTGTTCACCCTCCCGGACCCAAAATGCCATCAGATTCTCTCGTCACTGCCGTGTTCTATGGGCTATAAGCAGTCAAGTATCTGACAAAATGACGTGAACAAAAGACTTCGTTCACACTCAATAATAGGCATTCCCCTGTAACTTTTGGCTCCACCCCCAACTATTGAATCCCTTTGAAAATTGTTTCGTTGTCCTCCATATCCAGGCGTATATTTTTGAAACATAATCCAGATCCTACTATATGCATCCATAGACTGTTTCCATCTCAACAAGAACAAAATACTTATGCCGATATGTAGGATGCAGGGCACAATAATGCAACTCCAGGTGAGAACAAAAGCAAGAAAAAATGAACCGCTAGAAAATTGCTCAACTTCAAACCTAAGTACATGATATAGTGTAATCGAAAATATGACCACATTGGCCAAGCATTCCTTCAAAGCCAAAAACACAAAAATTCTCCATAGTAACTCCATTTGCAAGTACTTCATGAGAACAGAATAAACTAGTCAGTAACTTGCAGAACAACGGAGAATAAATTAGCACCTCAGCGCTTTCCACCTCCACCACCAAGTTTAGGACCCTTTGATGTGGCACCCTTAGAAACATAACTTTTGACCTGTGTCTTTTGTGCCTTAGCCATAACTTCTGCCTTCTTCGCTTTCTTCTCATCTTTTGTTTTCTTGATCCTCTCCTTAATTTCTCTACATAACAGGGTAAATGATGAGGAGAACATTGCTTGTACGTAGATGTATGGGATTCTCATGAACAATGCATGTTTTGGGGGCCAACGTTCTAATTTCAACTTTTAAACATCCCAAGACATGATCAAAAGGAATAGAAAAGGGGTTGGCAAACCATAGAAAAGAGAGTAAATACCGGAGAGCAGATTCTCTGGCAGCATCACGAACTTCTGGCTTTTCGGTTCTTCTCTTCTGGATAACCTCCAAGGTGGCACTCACAATGGACCTAGAGTATGACTTCTTGGCAGTGCGTCTCCTCTTCTTTGCAGCCTCTTGAGCAATGTCCTTATCAATACAACAGCCATGCAAAATTAATCTGTATCTCAAACAGCAGAGTCAAGAAAATCTAGATGACACCAATTCAGGCTGAAATCAACAGAAATAAAGCCATAAGCCGAGTCTCAAGACCTCAAACAACACAGAAACCTTAAGGGCTAGAAAGCTAGGCCGATTACATTAGTCGTACATGTGCAAGAAAACACACACAAAATCGCCTTTTTCTCATATCAACTGAATCTTCAATCACCACTAAAATATAATAATGTAGTGAACAATTCATAAATAAGCAGGAAAGATGTGCATCTTTCAACCCACAAAGGAAGATAACTCCACACCTTCTTATGTTGCTTCCTATACATGGCTGTCCATGTAAGCTTTGATGGCTTCAACCTGTTGTGAAAGTACCTCTTGCATTTCGAATTGGCAAACAGGAACACCTAAATCACTCACAAAAAAGGGGAAATTACCAGACAATCCCATTAACTCCCAAGACAAAGCAACCACATATCTGACACAGGATCAAAACACAATCAAATTAGAACAAGATTGTAACCTGAGAATCTGAACGAACGAATCTGATGCCTTTGCCGGGATAAATCTTGGCCCCACTGAAACGGCAGAGTTCCGTCCTGATACGACAAAGCTAACTATTAAGTTCTTCCCCATTCAACCACTGGCTCCAATTTTAAATTATTAAAGTTAAAATAACTATAAGTTCATTCGTTGTCAAGCTCTCCCATGGATACCAAAATTTCGAAAATTTAAAAAATGTCATCTAAATTTCGAAAGCAATCTCGGGAATGCTTAAAAACCTAACCATCCGATGTATATGTGTATATAAACAAGTAGAGAATATTCATATTGAGAGAGAAAGAAAAGTACTTGAGAACCATGGCTGCTGTTGCGGTGGTCGCTGGAGCTGCTGATTTTGTTGTGCAAACCCTAGAAGGCGGCAAAAAGGTTTGTTTTATGGATGCCAGGACGTTTATGTAAATGGCCTGAAAGTTTCCAGATAACCACGAAAATGCCACGGACCACCCCTTTGCGACGTGGGTCGATTAGTTTCTTCTTTCATCTAGGCCCAGGTTCCGTTTATGGAATGACAACTATTGGATATGGGCCACACGAGCCTGTGGGGCTGACATGAACCCGAAACATCGTTTTGGGCCTTCAAAAGGGAATAAATCTACAAGAACAATTCAATGACTTTTTTTTAATGAAAGAAAATTAATGACTTTCCTTTCCACTTTATTTTTCGAATTAATGTTAGACAGCGAGAAAATTCAACCAAATCTATCAACAGAAAAAAAAAATCAATAATCAGTTGGATAGCATATGCAAATGGATGTTCGGTCTCAATTATATTCATGATGTGCCGCTCTAGCTTTAGTTGGAGAAAAAGGCTCTTGATTAGATGGAAGGCAATTTGTTCAATGAAGCTCCTAATATGGTTAATTTTAAATATAAATATGTAAATTATATAGATATAAAATTTTACATTTAAATTAATATATAATAATAATGATTATAAATTATAATATTAAATTATTATGTACTTAAACTATACTCAATTTTTTTTTCCTTTACTAATTTGATGCTAGCTAGGGTAGTTTTAATAGTGGAGCCTTAGTTTAAACTGATATGATGTAAGTCATGCGATGGGGGGGGGGGCAACGTCCTTGGTTGGTACTGGAACTATCAGAACAATATATTTCTGGGCAATTTTTTGGTTAGAGGATTGGCATTCTTTTTCTCGAACAATATATCTCTTCCCCCCCCCCCCCAGTTTCTCTGTCTATTGTAGTTCGTTCTGGAAAACTACTAAGTTGCCACATTATTGTTCTAAGCATAAATATTAAACCGAAGAACATGAACGCCCCCCACCCAAAAAAAAAAAAAAAAAAGCGGGCAGAAATGATGGATGGGTTTGGGTATAAAAAAGGGAAGATTCAATCGGAGGAGTCAGGGTTCATGGCGGATCGTGGACTCTCCAATTCAAGACATATTAGACCATTGTTTTATTGTTATTAAAATGAGATCAGATTAGCGGCGGTGCAAAATTTTAGATCTTAAGGATCTTGCAGATTTTGACCAATCTTTTTTGTTCAATAAATTCAACTCTTCTAATCCGTTGTATTCGTTATTATTTATTTATTTGTTCATTTTTTTTTACGATAATAAGTTAAAATTTAGTTCTAAATTTTTATAATTTTGTTTATAGCCATGTTACTTTTTCATTAGTGTCCAATGAGTATTATATATATATATATATTGCTTCATTTAATTGTACTGTTAAACATTATTTATAATTAAATATATGCTTAGGTTGATAGCATGTGCGTCCAGTTGGGACGGCGTGGTCAGCCACCAACCGTTGACATTTATTTGTGAATACGATATCGCCAGCAGGTTTTGTGAATTTTTTTTTTTTTTTGACCTTTTCTGGACTGGCTTTTGGAAAAAAGAGTGACAGTTGCTAACAGTCAACTTTTGTCCATTTTTAGTTACAGAAGTAAACGAATGACTATTGAAATAATTACGGATTTCCATTGCCAAGTTAAATATAACTCTGTCTCCCTATTTCTTTACTCGAGGCCCCCAGCCTATCATTCTAATGGCAGAAAAATCAGGGATGGCTACAAAATACTATTTTGAGCTAAATTTGAAAATTATTGTGGGATTAAAAAAAATAATAAGGACCATGAAATTAACACGTGACTAAAGTACATATCTTATGTATTAGATTTTGTTCAGATAGATTACGCTTTGGAATTTACGCCGAAGCAACTTGCCCTCTAAAATCTATCCAAGCCCACACAGACGCGTCAGAAGTAAAACACTGTTTACCAGCCATGAGGACGTGTAGTCTTCAAAGTCTCAATCTCGTCAAGCAAAAAGGCCGCCACAAAAAGTTGAGATGGAACTTCTGTATTTTCTTCATGATAGGTGTAGAAATTCTCAGTAAAGACAAAACTTATTTTGAGGCCCACTCAGTCCAAACACATATGGCAGCCAAGACCGCGACGGATGACCAGCCAATAATACTAACGACAAGGTTGTTTGAAAGCATATTAATGCCTTTTTATTGTTTCGAGCGGCTTGATACACATGTTCCACGTGTGATTTGTTAGACCTTATTCTAAAATAAATGCCCTCTAATAACTGGTTTTCTTCTTGGAATTTTCATCATAAGTATTTTAAATTTCAATTTGGCGTCCTTCACTTATACTTCAACTTGCAATTTTCGAGCAAACTGTTCTCTCTTAAGGTGGGCCTTTTCATTTTCTGTATTCGTTCCCATCGAGATTTGGGCAGGTGGAGAAGCTTAAAGGTTGGCATTAATCTGTACCTCCTTTTATAGACCAAGATTGAAAATTTTGAATTAGACAATAATTGTAGGATATTTATTCGTGAATCTATTAGTCTTAAGGTAAATCGCCTCTTTTCGGCCATAGAGATGTGAATTTAGTCAAGAGTGTGAAAGTTAGCCTGTAAAGGCTGTCTGACTAGAATACTGAAAGAAAATTGGAAATTGGAAGAAAAGAATCCAATAATTTTAGGGAAAATAAAAATGAAGTGGACTAGAGATAGTGGAGCTAGCCAGTAGCTAACTCTCACAGACAGACAAACAATCAACAATCACAACTTATTTAGGTGAAGCTAGCCAGCAGCTAACTCTCACCGGAAGACAAACACTCAACGATCACAACTAGGTGTTGTCCATCAATTCTAATGATTTGCACACAAAAGAACTTGAAGCTTTTTACTCAATCCCTTCACCATTCTATCAATGCATGCATCTTCATTTCCTAATCACAGATCATTGACTTGAGCAAAATCCCAAGAATCCCATGAACTCATGATTGCGTATCTTTGCTATACTGCGATCTATCCCAATCAACCCTGCAAAAGAATCAAAGAAACATAGAAAGAAATAAATCAGCCTAGTTAACAGATCTTGGAAGATGGTAACCCCTTTATTTTCCTTTTGGTTTTGGGAAATCATGAGTTGAAGCAGAGGTTTTGGTATTTTACCCATTGTGAGAGCACTTGCAAAGATGACACCAGAGAGGATAAATACAATAATTGAAGCTCTTCGAAGAATACTCATCAATTTTCTCACAAAAAACTGTCCCCAGAAGCCTGCCAAAACTGACACTGCCACGAGGTATAGAGCTGCAAAAGAAAATGCAATCTTTTCTTAGCTTCCCATGGCCCTTACACTCCTTAGATCATCATCTGCTATTCAATTAACAGCACACAAAATTGGAAAAATAGTTGGTTGAGAGAGCTATACCATAGGGTATAGGGAACCTCTTAAGCAAGTAGAACTCCACCACAGACAAGGATGATGAGAACATCATCACAAATGTCGCTGTTGCACTGGCAACCTGTTAGTAAAACCAAAAATTTACTTCCTCGTCAATATTTTATAGAATTGTTTCTTTTGCCTCAAGATAATGATAAGTTCAATTGATATAAATAGTACCAAGTAATATAAATATAAATGGTGCTAAAAGCAAAAGGAAAACAAAAATTCAAGTTATTTAACACTTGAAATTCTAAAAAGGATAGCAATAAAACTGAAGACATTGCTTTCTGCCATCATTCAGGATCAGAAAAATCTTTTTAGTAGGACTACTTCAAAATGGCAGATTCTCTTTGCTTCAATGATCAATCAGATCGATATATACTTATTATTCTATGGAGACATCCAGGGCTCCATGTTTAGGTTAAAAATGTATAGAAATGATGGTAATGTTTTGTTTTTCTTGAAGCTAAAACTGTGTTTTGATGTTATAATAACAAAAGCTTTCTTTTTCATCGACAAGGAATATATTTAACCTGGGGGATGACACCAATCTCCAGAAGAAGTGGGCTCAAAATGAATCCGCCGCCAGATCCAAGTAGGCCCCCAACAGTGCCTCCTAGGATGCCACAGAGTGCACAGAATGAAATGTGGATTGGGGTCCATGCGATCGAAGCCTCACAGATTGACTCTGTGTTCCCAGTATTAATCCTCCTTTTGTATTCCTTGTATAATTTAACCGCTTCATATACAAACACTACAATTGCTATAGGGAACTGCAAAAGCACACAAAATAATAATAATAATAATTGGGACCACAATATGAAAATCCAGAAAATATGACTAAGAATTTTTTTTTAAAAAAAGGCACAAATTTTAATAATAATATTTGTAATTATAAGCACCTGTAAGCAAAAAAGGACCCAATACCATGTACTGCAAACTGCTACATCATTCTGCAAAACCAGTTAAAAAACCAGATGAATCCATGGATTCATTGAGAAAGAAATGTAGATGAGACAAGGGAGGAGGGAAAAGGGGTACATAGACTTGCCTTTAAGATTTGAAGGAGGAGGAAAGCAACCCAAACAACTAGCAGAACCGAAAGTTTCTTCCATTTGAGATTGAAACACATTATTTGCTATTATAGATTGAAGAAATTGAACTAAGTTAGTGTCACGTTAGAGAATGGTAATTGGCCAATTGCAGAAGATAGGATTATAGAGATAGTTATGGTTACCATTTTGGACTTTTGTTCCACGGGAACTAATGGCTCATAGTCTGCATTGATCACAACTGCATGCCAAAAGATTGAAAACAAATCGATCAATATTCAATTCCCTGTTGATTTTTTTAACAAGATCAACCAAAAAAAAAAAAAAACTCATTAATGTGTGACTGACTATTACCTTCGCCACGGGAGCTGGTTGGAATTGCTTCCTGCTGGGCCATTTCTTTCTGCAATTTTTCGACATTTGAAAATTTGGGACGTGTTAGCACCTACAAAAATACTTCGAATTTCTTGGCTTATTATCACCATAGAGCAGTGAAATTTTACCTTCAAAATTGTCTCTTCCTTCCACATTTCACATCCCTTAAAGAAGGATCTGCCTGATGTACCTGTTCAGAGAATAAAGCAGAAAAATTACAGATTTTTCATTACCTCCAAAAAAAAAAATTACCATTAGCCGTAACTGTGCAAAATGATCAATCACAAAGAAAAAAAGGGCTGCAATAGTGTACCCATAAAGAGGGTGATAATGAGGATAGTGATTAGCCAGTAGGGGAAAACAACGCTCAAGGCAACACCGACGGTGATGCCAAGCATGAGCATGGGCTGGAACAGAAGAGCTAAGTCATAGTCTATGATTGGGACATCCTTTGTGGGATGAGACACCCTTAGATTGTACCAAACCGATGACGCCGATGCCCCCATGATCATACCTGCAAGCATGATTTCAGGTTATTGCCAAATTCATTTCGTAAGTCCCAAAACAAATCTTTTTGGCTTTCCATATTATGTGATAAAATCAATCTCGGAAAAAAATAATAAAAAAAAAAAGAATCATGAAGTCCAATGATTTTCATAAAATATGCGCAAACACAAATGAACATAGAAGCCGAATTTCATCTAAAATAGGGGATGTATAACATAAGTTCACAACTTTATAAAGAAACGGCCTACTTTTGAAGATCCCCATTTCACCTTTGCTTTAGATATAAAAAAAAAAAGTCGTTCCATCGAACACTTTTTACCTTTTACCCCTGTTCTATGCCAGATGCCATAAAACAGAGGTCCCAAAACCTTGCTTGTATGTAGAGCCACCAGGATGAGAAGACAAGAAAAGGCATATGGCTTCGTAAATTATAATAACAAAAGAAAATAAAAGGAAAAAAAAAGGCAAAAACGAAGGATGTTAAGTACATTTGGAAAGGGCAGCAGCGGACTTGGTATCGAATCCAACAATCAAATTTAGCATAGGAACGAAAATGCCGCCGCCCCCAACTCCTCCTACTGTCCCGCATGCAGATCCCAGGAATCCTATCACCGTCGCCAATAACAGCCTCCAATTAATCTCCAATTTCTGCAACACCAAAATCACATCAAGATTCCCCTTAAAGCCAGAAACAAACAAAATATTAACAAGACGTGAACGGAACGAAGACAGAAACACACAGACAGACAGAGAGACATACAGGCCAAACTAATTTGTGGGTGCTGAACAGGAATGGGGAGTTGGAAGGATTGGAGCTTTTTAGCAAGCCTTTGTCATGGGATCGCGTTAGGAGGAGGGCGGCTAGTATGGCTAAAGAGAAACCAGAAAGCAGGTAAAAAACAAAACCTCTTGTACCCATTTAGGCTATGGTGTCTTGGCTGCAGAGAAGACGAGATACTAACAAGAAAAAAGAGAAACACAACGCTCAAAGGAGGCAAGTATTTAGGTGCACAGCAATAAAGGAAAACAGACCAAAAACGTGTGTACGCCTCTCCGGAAAAGAGAGGACAGGTAATGTCCCGCTTATATAGCAGAACTGGCAACTCACTCGCACAGTTTACCTTATCCGAAATTTGTGGAGCAGTGACCTTCTGTTACAGTCCATGAATTGTTTGGTTAAAACTCAAGTTGATTTACCATGCAACGTAGTAACTCAACGGTAATTGGCTCTGTTTCCATTTTTGTCAGTTTACGAGTGAATGCTTAAGTAAATTTTATATTCAATAGCATATGATTGGGTATGGAAAAGATTTGCTTAAAACTATTGTTGTGCAAAAAGTAAGTTCTCTTTTGTGAAAAAAGTTAAATTAAATTGTTAATATATAATTGGTGACTTAATCCTTAAGACCAATAATTAACATTTTTTAACTTTTTTTTCTTGGTAAAAAAAAAAAACAATTCGCCGTTGATATTACTCTGAGATCTACTCATGCAGTAAGTACCAAAAGAGAAAATTTTGTTCTATCATTGTCTTCTCAAAAAGTAATACTTAATAATTCAACTAAAATAAATATTATTAATATTAAATGGAAGTGAACAAATTTTAATTTCAATAAAAATAATAAAATAAATTCACATGTTTTCGATTTATATATTGATCGCATTCAAATAAATAGATAATATAACAAGTAAAGATAGTTGATGATATTATTATAACTAGTTATTATAGTTTATAAAAAGGCATGAATACATAGTTAGAATAACTTTTAACTTTCTGGCTAAAAACCAATAAATTTACCTCTAATACATCAAAATGTGCAACAAATAAAATAAAATATACAACAAGTTATAAAAATATTCAATGATATCTTGTTGTATATATTTTTTTTCTTGATTATACATTTTTTTTGTCTTAAGTATAAATATAATAATTTTTAACAAAAATAACTGAAATTTTATTTTAAAAAATTATATTATTTTTAAATAATAGGATCCACAATATAATTAATTTATGGTTAATTTTCTGGTCATAAACTTTTTCGTTTATAAAAGCGCCTCATATAGCGTTATTTAGGCAATCTTGCAGAATGTTTCCAAAATGGAAGTAGGGTTGATTAGGCATTTTTTATCTTCCTTGCGCGCCCATCCATTTCGGGGGGTTAACTGTGCACATGTGCACCTGACAGATCAGCGCGCCACGTCATGAGTTTAGAATAAGATGGATTCCAACGAGCCCACAGTTTTTTCCCCGTCCGAAATGGGGCTTTCGATTATTAACACGTGTCAGGAAGCCCCTGCCTTGTACGGTGGAACCCGCATCCCGACAAAATCTTCAATTATCGATATTTTCTTGACTTCTCTTTTTGTTTTGTTTTGCTTTTCCTTCCTTCTAGGAGAATTTGAGACGAATACGTCTCTCGGTTTACATTCGGAAAAAAGAAAAATGATACTTTTTTTTTTTTTTTTTGAGTAAAACGAAAGACGATCCAAGTGTACAAACACTAACAATGGATGATTAAAAAAACACCAACAATGTGTAGCTTCTGCAGTTACTTTGTGGTTTTTTTTTTTTTTTAGCAAAAAAAAAAATTTATTTTATCTATTGTAATAATAGGTTAGATGTCAATAAGTCTATAAACAATCACAAAGAATAAACTAAAAGCCATTCCAATTATTAATAAATTAAAAAAAATCATTGCATAATTTCTGGTAGAAATGCGAAGAACAAAGTACAATCTTAAGACCAAGGCTCTCAAGAAATATGGGCTTTTATTTTGCAGTTTAAAAAAGAAAAAAGAGCCAATATTACATAATGATCAAATTCCTCACATGAAAATAGATATTATGAAATATATTAACTTATAAATAAGAAACCTGATTTATTTCTCAAAAAAAAAAAAACGAATCTTCTAGATCTTAGAGCTAAACCTGCTAAAAATCAGACGGTTGATAGTTGTGTTCATATAATGGTAAACAAAGCGAAAACGTACAAATATATAATAATTTTTTTAATAAATGAATGACCATCTGGCACAAAATTTGAAAGGAGATATTCACTGGAATCTCTCTCTCTCCTTTTTTTTTCATCCGGATCTAAAAACAATTATATCATAACATTAAATATTTATTCTCAGCTAATCAATGTGCGATGGATTGCAGTTAATATACTTCTTGCAATTGGTGCTGGCCGTCAAGAATTTTCCTCATGGTTCTTGCCACTAAATCAAACGAAATGATAACAAAACAAAGATAAGAAACTTCACCAAACTCATGAACTCGTGCAATAAAGTACGTCAAAAAGGTTCAATCCATTTTTTTTATCGTATTTTAATTGTGTGAATGACGTCGAGAAATCTATCTCGGATGAAACCTAATATAAATGCGCCTCAGGTACGACCTTTTACTTGTTTTAGGCTAGGAATCGCACACTTGCCCTGCCCCCAATGTGAAAGCGAATGGGTTTAGGAATTTGACAGGATAACATGACTATATAACTTACAAAATAGAAGGGTGAGCGCACTCTAATACATTCTTCTGCAAACAGTGTCTTCGTTATTATTATTATTATTATTTTATTACAAAACAAAGAGTAGAGTTACTAAAATTGAAACACATAACTAAGAGGTTTCGATAAAATCTCTCAACTAAGGTATCGAACGATATCCTTGTTATTCCTTGCACGAGATTAATGTCTGCTTTAAGATACTTTCCTCATTTATATTGTAAATATTGTTTAACACAACTTTTTCGCGGCTTGGCGGCCAACGCCGCCTTCTGCGGGTTTTACTGCACCTCGGAAGAGAATGGGGCCCTTGAACTCGAAAACTTTCATAATTTAAAGTTTTATAGTTAATTTAAAGTTTTACAATTAATTTAATTAGATCAAATTCGTTATTTTTTAAGAAAATTAATTTTGGCTTCCTCAACTTTATATTTAGTTATCATTTGTAGCATAATACAGCTTTGAATGTGACAACATATACTATGAAGTTAGGCCTAAGCATTAAAAATAATAATTATTATTATAGCCACAGTTTTGGTAATAACAAGAAGAGGAGGAGAAGAAATGTGATTGAACTTGCAAAGCTCTGACGGTGGGTGTATTGGCAGTTTATGTGCTTTGTCTCTCCCATATGACAATTTGGACCCTCGACCCATACAGCTGACAGTATGTCCTAACACATTAAGTGTTGGCTACTGCGTACATATATTTGAGTCAAAGTGAGCTAGCCATCCAATGAAAGTGAGAAATATCATTAACAAATAGTCATAATATTGGTAATAACAACAAGGGGAGGAAGAAGAAATGTGATTGAACTTGCAAAGCTCTGATGGTGGGTGTATTGGCAGTTTATGTGCTCTGTGTCACGTGTCACGGGTAATTAAATTTTTCCAAAAATATCCATTGTAATATAGTATCATCGTTTATATAATGTAATTTTTTTTTTTATTTTTTAATTACGCTAGAGTTTGAATAAGTATACACTTGTCTCGCAACTGTCTCTCAATTTGAATCTCAGATCCATACAGCTCACATTATCCCCTAACACAGAAACAGCTGCCGACTACATATATCTATTCGAGTCAAAGTGAGCTAGCTATCGACGAGAGCGAGAAATATCATTAACAAATAGCAATCTGACGGGCGGATGCGTGTAAGCAAAAACATTAATAAACAAACCGGTTAAAGTTGCATCGGTCAAATGAAGCGAGCCACCGAATTGAGAGAATTTATAAAATAAGGTAAAACCATGACCAAAAGAATTTTATAATGCATTTAAAATAAAAAAAAATAAAAAAAAACAACGTATGAAAAAAAAGATTGCGACAACGAGCTTTCATATTCCAAAATGATCACGGAAAATATCAACGTAACGTCTTTCCTTCGTCCATCCTGTTCCCTTACTGAAGTTACGATATCGAGAGTTCAGTGCTGTTCCGCAGGTAATGACTCTTACATTAGGTGGCCTAGTATCACAGGGACAATCCTATCAGGTTCAACAGTTTCGACAGTACACAATTGTCTAAAACTAACATACAACCCCCTTAGGGTAGGCAAAAATAACAAGATTTCGTCAATAATTTTTATTTTTATTTTTAAAATTTTATCCATTATTAAAAATAAAATAAAATCTTTCCCTCCCCTGGGTTTGCTTCATCCTTCTTTTAAATCCTTTTTTGGTAGTTCTTTATTATTTTTATTATGTGGCAGTCCACGCACTGCAAAATCACCCCAATTTTATCAAATTAAATGTTACGCCAACAATTTTTTTTGATAACGAGACAATAAATTATTTTTAAAAATAAAAAAATTCTTAAAAAATAGAAAAAAAAAAAAGAAAATTGGAAATTAATTTTGATCAACATAAAACATTATAAAAACAGAAAAGAATTCTAAAAAATAGAAATTAAATTTCATTTTTTTTAAAAAAATAAACAATTCTAAATTAATTTATATAAAAAGAAGAAAATTATGAATATTGAAATTAATTATGAAAAATATAAAAAAATTCTTAAATTTTCTAAAAAATTATAAAAAAATGGAAATTAATTTTAAAAAATTCTGACGTCCACCCCATCATCATCGCCTACTTCATTGCAATACTTACTTGATGTCACTCTCTACTTCTCCCACAACGTTCAACATAACATCGTTGTCATACTTTTTTTTAAATTTTTTTTTAAAGAATTTTTCAATTTTAATTTATATATTTGAGATATTTTTTTAAATAAATTTTAATTTTTAAAAAATAATTATATGTAATATTATCACTAAATTATTAATATAATATTTATTTTAATTAAATTGAGATGATGCAATTTTACATGAACTATTATTAACGATAGAACAAAATGTCGAAGATGATTCTAAAAAATAATGTTGGATAAAAATCTCAAAAAAGTTGAAAATTGTTTTTTTGTCTTCAAAGTATTATATACGGCCTTAAAAAATAGAAATATTATATTTGGAATCATGTTCGAAAATCATTGAACTCTTGTTTGGGGAGAATCGAAACCAAAATTGAGCACTTTGTTTCGGCTAACTGTCTAAAATCTTGTGGTCGTGGTTATCATGAGCGTCAAATCCCAATGGTCCTACTTAGTTCTATTCGTGAACATCAGAGCTCGACATTTCAATAGGGAAAAACACCAATTTAATTGGGTATATATTTTTGTCTAATGAATGCATGATGGGGCTAGGTACACCTACCCAATATGACCCATAACTCCTATGCGGGCAGGGCTCCACAAAGCCCCCCCCCCCCAAAAAAAAAAACCCTCCTCCTCCTCCTCTGGGCTGGCTGGGTGTAAGGAGTTTTTTTCCCTGCAACAAAAGAATAGAACGAAAGTTTGCCCAACCACCGAACCTATTTTTGGTTGGATGCTTGTCACATCGTCACGCGTGACGTAAGCTATGTCAATCGGTAATATTGACACACCTCAATCGGCAGTGACAGTTTTGTTGCACTCTGTTTTTCCTAAAAAAGAGTAAAACAGTTTTGTTACGGTTTAACGTTACTTGGGTTGCTTGTCTGCCCGTCTGTCGTCACGTGTCTGTTTCTTTAGCTCAATACTTGTCCTGCAGAGCATCATTCTTAATTTTTCATAATTTTTGACCAAAAATAAAATAAAAATCGGAGTGCTCTCTGCAAGTGACGTAACAAACACAAGGTCCGAGTAGTTTGGCCCTGTCATTTCTCTGCCCATCTCCAGTGTCCTTTTTTTCCCCCCCCTCTCTATTTAATGGCTCGCTGTAGCTACTTGCATCTCCTATGTTAGTTTTATCATTAATCTACTGAGAAAAGTTTTTTTTTTTTTTTTGGACTAACTGAGTTGGAGAGGTGCATTTTATATAGGTAGGTATAAGTTTACAATCTCATAGTTCATTCATTAATAAATAACTTGGGGACCACTAAGCCACTATTAATGTAGGATAACTAATAATTTAGTTTACCATGTTTATTTATTGGTTGAATGTCGGGGCCCACAAAACGTTCGTTGTTCAGACAGAGAAAATAGAAGCCAAATTCCAAGCATTGGGTCCTTTTCACAGTGTTCGCCACTACAATTAAAAGGACACGGTAATAACGGTCGTACGCATGACCCCAAATTTCCGCGAGATGAAACGCGGATCCATTGATCCTCAGCTGCCTTATTGAGCCAGATTTGGGCGCACACACCTCTTTGATGGAAAACGGCAAGTGATATGTTCGCGGCTCTTCCTGCAATGCTCCTCGAGCTGCATTCGCCACGTAAGGCGCGGCAGGAATCGAAGGAGCCATAGGGTACGGAGTACTATTTTTTGTTGCCATTGTATCGGACCGAGGAACAACTGGTAACTATTTAATTAAGAAGTAAACTTTCCAGACACACCTTTAAAACTCATTATTATATACAATTAATAAAATAATTATTTAATTAATAAGAATGATGTTTACTATAATATCAACTATCAGTTTTTTTTTTTTTCAAAATTCTTGTTTCTTGATTTATGTGCTTTTATTTATTAAGTGCCTGTAATGTGTATATCATACCCCCTAGTTATCCCCTTTAATGAATAGTTCAGATCCAACCAAGCAAGAGATTGGGGATAGATTTAATATTATTCTTCCGATCAAATAAAGTTGGGATCAGCGCTTGTAGCAATGCAATTTGTTATTTACGAGGTGTACCTAATGGGTCAACATGTTTAAAAAATCTGAGAACTGTGAAGCATTTGTCGAAAAACCAATCTCTTTGACGCCAAATAGCAAAAATAACCTCTCCCACTTAAAAAACACTTCAATTTCTCAATCTCTAAGCCTCTTTTTTGTTTTTTTTTAATGGGATCACTGCCTCACAAAACATAACATATTCACATAGAAAAAGCTGCCATCTCTTGTGCCAGAGTAATGTTGGCATGTGACATGAATCAATTTTATATTCATAGGGTACAGTTTTAGTAATCGCTATAATTATTCACCTCCAAATTAATTGATGCTTTGCGAGTCCCACTGAAGTGCTGGTAAGTAGAATGAAATATTGACTTTGTTGCCCAAATGCCCAACTTCTTCTTCTCCTGTTCAAATGCTTCGTGTGATAACCTAATAATTGTCAATGTATGCCCAAACCAGATACATATATGGTTTCCACAAGAAAATAGATTCAAGTTCTATTTTAATTTTGAATTTGTTCATGACAACGGACACCAATCTAACGTAGAGCCCAAATATCAAAAAGCTCGGCACAACCATTCCACAAGCCTGATGGATCACATCTCAAGATTAATGGGCCAAGAAAATACCCAGGCAACCCAGGTCATGTACCCTCTCTGTTCCAGCAACCACAAGAAGCCCGTGTTCAAAAGACACAGCCCACATCGGGCTCAGGTGTCCTTGCCCACCAATTTCTCTTGCGCAACGGCCGCGCCCTCGTCATCCACCCGTCCAACATCGTTCAAAGCTCCCAAGACCAATCGTGCTAAAGATGCTCTCACTTGCCGCGTCACCTCTACATCAAGGTCCAAGGAGCAGCCGAATGAGTAGAAAATAACTAAGAAATGAAGTGTAAAACAACAGGTGAAGAGCTAGTTTTTGAGTCGCATCAGATATTTTATGTCGGACGGAGTTATTTTTTAACGAACAAGGTCTGTTTTGATTATTTTATTTTATAAGATATAAAACAACTGTAATATAACAAACAAATAAAACAATGCAAATGCTTTGATATTCTCCTTTTCTGTTCACGTCCCTCAAATCAGCAGGAGCTTCCTCAGCTCTCTCCACCCTCTTCTCCTTACTCGACGCCGTTAACGACAATGTTAAGGGGATGATACGCCTAACTCACTTGCCAGATATTATACTTTTGTTTTTGAATTCGCTTTAAGCTGAATGCCACGTTCAGTGGAATAAAGAGCCTTACCTAGAAAACCTTTGAAAATAAATAACAAATTTATAAATTTTTTAATTTATATATTATTTATTTATTTATTTATTTAAAACATAAGATAAACAAATATTTAACCTAAGACTAATAATGATAAAAATAAGAGTTGAATTTTGAGTAGAATTGAAATAAATAATAAATTCATGATTTTAATATTTTATATTAGCTTACAATTTTAAAATTTAAATTTTAAAATTAATTTTATTTATATATAATTTATTTATTATTTTTTTAATGTAAATTTATTTATTTATATAATATATACATTAACAATTAAAATTTAAACAATGCCGTGAGATGACGTTTCATCACGCAAGCAGCTCCAAGAGGAGACTCCTATATGTCCAAAGCCAGACAATACAGCTTTCGGTGAATTGTAGTCGTGCTCATCTCTCTGCATGGTGCCACGTGCATTACTTCGCTGTCGTCGATGAATTGGAGGTTGGATGGCAAACTTCGTTAATTTGGAAATCGAGTAGTTCATGAACCGCAGTTATTGATCCAATCTAGGCACAACACAAACCCAAACGCCTAATTGCCCGTTTGAATTGTGGCCAATTGTAAACTGGTCCACTAAGAGTCGCGATGCATGATGAGCTGGCCTAGCAGCAGGGCCTGTTCACGGGAATTTTTCATGCAATAGTTTAATAGTTTTCGGACTGGCAACCTTTTCTTTTTTTTGCCTCTTTAAATATGAAATGACAAGAGATAAATAGCTTTCGCGGTGAAAAAGAGAAGCGGAAGAGGAACAATGAATCAACGGCTGTCCAGAAAAAGTGGGTCACTCAAATCAAGCACATATACAAAAAGAAAGCAACTAAGCAGCACACCTTCTTGCTAGGCATGCCCTCACGTGTTTTATGGGGATGCCATTATCTGGGGTAGCCTCCGACGAGACTGAGAACAATTCTGCAACAATAGTGCAGTGGCCCACATTGGCGCCCACGAAGCCTCCATAATTTGTATTGTATTTAAGGCGTTGAGCCGTGCCGCCTATATTTGAAAAAAATATATATCAAAAAAAAAAAAAAAAGCCAAAAGAAATATTTAAAAGTATCTTCTTTGCACAAGACTAAAAATTTACGCTTTTGGACTGGTCTTGCAAACTTTTCCCGGAAGATGAACAATATTCAACAAGCATCAGTACATCAGGAACAGAAACAGGGTAGAAAAAGAAAGAAAATCAACAATCACTGAAATTTCTGCTTCTGCATTAAGGTGCAGAGAACATTTAATTTAATCTTTTTTACAGTTGGCCACTCAAGAAATCAAAAGAATTTGGTTTAACTTTATTACCTGACATGTACAGAACTAACAATCTAACTTCTTGACCTCAATCAACTAGTTTTGGCTAATTGATCATCTTGAATTTTGACATTGAGTCTCCTGAGCCAAATTGAGTGGAGAATCATGTGGAAAACATCGAAACGCTTAGGAGGAGAATTGACCTCAAAGTGTCTCCTTATTTGCAGGACTCTTTTCTGCATTCTTATGTACCGCCTTGTCGGTATGCTCATCAATATTGCCTTCAACTTGGGGATGTCTTTCACCGGGACCTCAACGGAGAATGCTTTCCAGTTGAGCACATCACTGAAAGGCGGCACGTAATGGTCTGAAATCAGAACCGGAACACAACCCGTGTAAAATGCTTCGACGACTCTTGGGCTGGCAACTTCGTAACCACTCGGACAGAGGCAGAACTTGCTCTTTCTTAACATTTCGTAGTAAGAGACGCCTTTCGGGAGGTATCGATGCACCTGAATATCATCATCCTTGTTCTCCCAATGCTCGAGAACGATAGGTCTAATAGGGCCATGCAGTGCTCCAGCAAAGAAGGCCAAGATGGAACGCTTTGACGGAGATGGTCCGCCGATTAAGCCCCGTGTCGTACCGACGAGGAGATTGATTTCTGGAAAGGATGTGTCTTTGATGGGGTTGAACCTCTCTGACGTGTTTGCATTGCATAGCGCATGGATTGAGTTTTTGCCAAGCTGAGGATGAGAAAATGAAGCTTCTGGCCCCTGTGACAACAGAACATACATGATGAGAAGAAAAAAAAAAAATTTTAGCTTTGAAAGAGACTTAGAGTTTTGCTGTTGCTAATTGGCAATTGAACTTCATACTAGGTGAAATTAGTCAAGTTTGACTAAGGGCGCTCAAGATATTAAATCGCTTCACCAAAACTGACAATGACTAGTCCTACTCAAAATATGAATACCTCTGGATCAAACCTTGCAACCACTACTCGTCAAATATACGTTCTACAACATAAGCATCCAATTTACAAGTATAATTTTCCAAATCGTTGAGTGAGGGTGTTAGGGGATTTACCCTTGCTAGCCCACTGCCTGATGGACCAACCAAAAAGGCAATAACTAAGGTTTAAGCAATAGTATGCTACACCCTGCATCAATGCTGAGCTTATACCTATTTGGACACATTCGATGAAACCTAAGACGCTTGTAAACATAGAACAATGGAGAACAGGAACTAACCCAATCATGGCAGGAGAGCATAAAATGGTCAGCGCCAAGGCTTCGATTCCAGTAGGGGTATTTTCCAGCAACAACATTGACATAGTCTCTGACAGTCCTTCTTATGGGACCAAAATCACGTGAATTTTGCACATAGACAAAACGGACCATCATCACTACACTGAAGGGAAGGAAGAAAGCATGCGCCCTCTCCGGATCTCTGGTCCGGAACTGGGCAGAAATCTCCATCCCGTGAATAAAACTTCCTTCCATGGCATATATGCTCTTGCAAGGACCAGCATGAAACACCGGGGGATCCCCTTCTTCATATACGAAAATCTTGAACTGTTTTTCCATTTCCAAGTAGCTCCTGTAATGGGAAGGGCACAATATTGCTAAAATCCTGCAATTGGATCTATAAACTGAATATATAGATAATGTGCTGCATCCATTTTCTCCATCTCTTAAGTGAAGCTGTGAAATCTGGTCCTAAAATCCAAGATTTGAGTATTTGACCCTATAAAAAATGTTGACAACAAATTACAGGCTGGCCTAAGTCCAGAAGGCCTTCTTGGACCCAGATTCCATCCAATGACAGCTCTTGGGCCTAACTTTATTGGGTTCCAGTCACATTCACCAGTCTTTCACCCTGTCTATTACCCAAATCACACCGGAAACACCCATCCAAAAAAATAAAACCGATTGGTACAGAAAAGCTCGTCTCTTTTCGCGACGAAGAAACAATGGAAAAGTTACCTATGAAAGACTTTGGAATTCCAGTACATGGGGCCCAGAGGAACATAGTCACGGTTCCCCTCCGTCTGATTTCCATATTTAGCCTCTTTGATTGCAACACGGGCTTTTTGCAAGCTGGCTTCAAGCTTCTCCAAATTTGTATACTCTCTTGGACCTCTGTCCTTCTGGGAGAGATCGGTAAACTCAATCGAAGGCGCGGCCGCTGGAATTTCGCTCGCTGAAATGTTTAGACCGTTTTCTTCTGTTGCATTCTGAAAAATCAATTCGTACTCCCTCAAGTCACATACATAACTAAAACCCCACTAACATATACTCAAGAATTCGTTCATAAATGAAAATCAAGAGTTGAAAACCAACAAAACAAAACAAAAAAAAAAAAAAAGCAAGGAGAAGGGGAAAGGTGCTCTTCAATAAGTTTATTAATTTGCCAAATGCATTAAAATTTACTTCCAAAAGTGTGAAAGATGGATTAAATTTGGCTTAATTACTCGCCAAATTAAACCCAAAACGGGTAAATTCCAACTTAAGAAAAAGATAATTTTATTTCTCTCAATTGCAAATAAAAGAAGATACTATGACATCTACAGAACCTTTAGGAGAAAAGGAAAAACAAAAAAAAACCCAACAAAAAAAGGAAAAAAAGAAGAAGAAGAAATCTTGCGCTTAACAACTATTGTGCTTCAAGTTGCTGTTTTCTGTATGACTGTCACCCCGTTGCACCTCTTACGTTTTAAATACCCTTCCTCCAAAAGGATAAAACAAACAAAAAGATATTAATTTTGCATGGAAGCTTGCCCCAAAAAGAAAAGGAAAGGAAAGAAAAAAAAATAAAAAAGGGGGATAAAAAAGGGAAGAAATTGGAGTAATTGTCAACACTCCAAGAACACAATTGTCAAGAAACCTTCACTCATTCAAACGGGGAAAACAAAGTGGGGTTCCTTCCTAATTGATGAAGTGATTAATTAAAGATTAGTGTAAAAGGCTAATAAATCCCAGAAAAGATCGACAAGAAGTGACACAATTCTTACGTGTTCTTCAATCCTTATGGCCTCAACTGAAAGTGGTGGAGTAGAAGACCGATTAAGAACAGAATCATCAGATATAGCCTTTCTCTCTTCACTGTTTTGAACACCCCCCACTACGACTTTTGGTTGCAAATCCTCTGCCCTTTCTTCCCTCTCCTTTCCATCTAAAACCGGCGGCGGCGCCATCTCGACGGGAACACTCACGGCGGAAGTACTATTTAAAGAACCACCCGTAATTGTAACGCCATATCCATACATCCATAGCCAAGGACGGCTGGATATGTAGTCCCAGGTGGAAAATCTTGGACCCAACATGGCAATAAGTCCAGAAACGATTATCAACGGGAACACAAACCATAAAAGCTTCGTCGATATTGATGAAGATTGTGAAAACCTACATGCAAACCTTTTCTTGAACTCATTATCCCCCATTTCTTGGTGTCAGAACCTCTAGAGAGATATATGGGAGAAGTAAAAATCAGTCTGCTTCTACAGTTTATTTTGACCCCTCCCACCTCTCTCTCTCCCTCTGTTTTTCTTTTTTCTCTTCAGACCCACCTAGAATATGTTATCAGAGTGAGGGTCTTTTGGCTCTTTGCTACGATTCTGTACATGTTATTAGCTCTTATTGATGCAAAAGAAGTTTAATCTACAGACGCGGGTAGAGTTGAACAATTAGTAGCAAGTGGTTGCGCCATCACACCAACCATCCTCTAATAAAACCACACATCGATCTGTGAGTGTGTGTGTGTGTGGTTCTCATGCAAATTTTGCTCCGTGCCAATTTTACCCTTCGCCATCACCCAACCCTCTTAGAAAAGTCCTTAATTTGTATGCCGTTGTTGTCTTCCACGCTCCAACTCTTTGCACTGGCTGTGGCGGCTAGAAGATCTATGGTGGATGCATCGAGGCGAAATGCAAATTGTTTCTCATACTCGAGGGCCCGGATGTCATTTTACGAGGTCCATCTGATTGGGCATTGAATTTTCTCGAATACTCCTTTTTTGTTTTTCTTTTTAATTTTTATTTTTATAAAGAAAATAAAATTTTAAGATCTTACTGGATATTTATATATATATATTTTATACAATAACTAAGTGAGATTTATTTAAACTAAAAAATAATAAAATAAATTTATGAAATGTAAGATTATAAGTAAGTTATATTTACAACAAAAATGAATAAATATAACATAAAAATATAAAGGAGTGATAAAAAAATAGAATTAAAATAATTTTTAATTTTTTTAATATATAAAATTTTTAATGTAAAAATTTAAGCTTTTGAGTAAACTTAAAGTTTTAAAAAATTATTTGATATAATATTATAATTTAATTGAAGTGATATAACTTATAATATCATACAAAAAAAATTATTTATACATTTTTATTTAGAAATTTAAATTTTAAGAAAATTAAGATTTTAAGTTGTTATTTGACACTTTAATTAAATTATATATTAAAAAACCCAGAAAAAGAAAAAAGACAGAGAATAAATTATGACCTTTTTTGACAAAGACAATTACACCCCCACCTTTCCTCAAAGTTTATGGTTTGTTTTTTCTCTCTTAAATTTATCGGAGATACCTGTGTTAGATGGAATGTCATGTTGCCTTAGTTCGCACTTCACTGAAAAAGGAGAGAAAGCAATATTATACTACTTAGAGAGTTTAGTCTTTTATTATCATGGATATATATATATATATATATATATATATGGAGTAATTAACAGCACTCTAAGTAATGTCCTTATAACACCATTTTAACTACAATATTAATGTCCTTTGCCTTGTAATTTTATCGTTAAACGGTGCTAAGGATGTTAATTAGAGTGCCGTAAAAAACGAAGATAAGATGCTTGAAAGACCCAAAAGCCCCATGCCATGCTATCCTTGGCCTAACAAATAATGTGCCATTAAATTGTAAACGTACAAAAGTCAAAATCGTTAAAAATTGTGTCCTAATTTAATGTCTTTTTCCTATTTAAATTTTATATCCTCTTTCATTATTTCTTAAAAAAAAAAAAAACAACAACAACAACAACTGAGTTTATTTATGGTTCAATTAATTAATTATTAAGTAGCGTTTATTATCTTTATTCACATTTTTAGTGAGCATAACAAATTAAAATTTCAAATCTCTCTCACACACACACTTTTTTTAAAAAAATTTTTTATTTAGTTGAGTCATATTCAAATTTTTATTTTTATTGATTTATTTTCTAGAAGAGTCAAATTAAAAATTTTCTTATTAAATATGTAGGACTGCTAACTTTCGATTTTTGAAAACTTCAGAAAATCTTGCATCCATTGGCAATTTAGGAATGCTTTAACTATATCTATGCTTGAACATCACGTTCAAAGAATAAAGATGGAGGACGGATTCTAAGTCCTACATCTTTCTCTCTGGTTTTTTTTTTTTTTTCTTTTTCCCTTTTTCCTTGTTTGCCTTCCCCTTTCGGGTACGAATCGGATCCTTGTACTGAGTTATGGTAAACCCATGACTACCAATAAAGAGAAAATCGACTCCATTTCCCACATGTATGATATGTCTATCAGTTTCCGTTTGTCATCTGCGTGTTGCTGGGGACTTTGGCTAATTTTGGGGCTAGTTGGCACGCCATTATTCTATACAGCTGTCCGGGCAAACATTGAAAAATTGAAAACGACACGTCTTTATTTATTGCTTGAACTTCGAAGAGCCCTTGTGCTCTCATGAACCCATTTCATCATGTTCTTTGTTTTTTTTCTTTTTTCTTTCGAACAAGTCAACAATTTCTCATGGTTCATTGCTATCCCTTTGCGTTTACTGGCCAATTAAACCCAACCAACGAGCCAGAGGGAAGGATAGTCCGCTTCATTCTTCTTGTCTATGTACGTAAAATAATTTCCATGGAAATAGGTACACCTAAAATACGTAGGTAAAGTGGATGGTGCCCGGCCTAATTCGTTTTGGTTAGATATTTGGTTGGGTCTAGTTAAAAGTTATAGGTTGAAGTTTGGTCAACTCGATCAAAGTGTACCGAATCAAACACTACGGTAAAAAGTCTATGGCCAGATTCTCTAACCAGAGTAACGTGTTAGTTTGGTTGGGCTCTGGTCGAAACCTCCGACCATGTATTTAAAGTCCTGTTAAATAATAATAAAAAAAACTTTTACATGATTTTAGTTAAACACGGAAACAGGGATAAACCAAAATAAAATCATGAGAGGTATGTGCTTAACCAGAACACGAATTCGATGCTCACAGTGCGCATCTTGGCACTCTGTCGCCTAAGCTGGAGAACAATTATCGGTTTACTGGTTTTTAAAATTTTCAGTTTAAAAGTTTAATCAGCCCAGAATTTTAGATAATTCTATGTCTTTTTTTTTTTTTTTTTTTTCCGATTGGATCGACTAGTCGTATTCTAGCAGTACGGGGAATCACGCAATTTTTTTAAAAATTATTTATTTATTAAATTTGATTAAGTAGATAGAATATTTATCCAAATAAGAACAATAAATGATTAAAAATATATATTTTTTAATTTCAAATTTTCTCATAAAAAATCAGTAAATTTACAATTAATATATTAAAATATAGAACAGACAAAACAAAATATATAATAAATTACAAAGACGTTTAATGAAATCGTGTTATACATTTTTTTTTTTAACTTTTAGTTGTATATTTTGTCATTTTAATTGTAAATATAATAATTTTGAGTGAGAAAGTTGAAATTTTAGAACCAAAAATTTATCATTTTTATTGAGTGAACCCCACAATCCAGTTCATTTATGGCTAATTCCTCCGACCATAAAATTTTTTTGTCTTTAATGTTGGCATACGTACGTATCACATGACACATGTTACACACAGCGAAACTGCTACCTACAAAAACTCAGTTTCAACAGCATATTTCTTTAGGATTTTCTTTGAATTGTGGGTTGGGAGAAAACAAAATAGAGGTTTTCTATTTAGGCACTAAACTAAGAATCAATTTGGTAAAGCGAGAGAGGCTTTCGAATCCTATGCGTCTAGGACCAAAGTTGCATCATGTGGCTAGGTAGGATGAGGGAAGGAGATTAAGCATTTGTTCGTGTGTGTATATATTCCTATACATGCATACCATAGCTTTTATGTAATTTTGGCCAAAAGGGTGCAAATTAATTAAGAAAAAAAAAGGAGAAGAAAGAAGGTAATTGAAATGCGGAAGCACAGTATGATTAATCAAACTAGACTCTCCTGATAATCTGTTCGTTTATGTGTAGGTATCAATGGCTAGGCACTGAAAAGAATAAATGATGACAAAGAGGCTGTTATTGAGAGAATTGAATTTCCGAGTGCTTCGAAAAGGATGTCCATGCCTCTGTTGGCTGTCTTTTCTTTATTTCTATTGGCTAAGCCTTGAGAGTTGAAAGCGAAAGATGTTGGCAATCAAAGAGTTCCTTTTTGGGTCAATTATTGCCTCTGCCAACCTTTTCCATAATATAAAACGTTTTACTGGGGTTCATATATATATATATATATATCTCTGTCTCTTATACACATCTAGATGTGTATAAGAGACAGGCCTTGAGAGTTGAAAGCGAAAGATGTTGGCAATCAAAGAGTTCCTTTTTGGGTCAACTATTGCCTCTGCCAACCTTTTCCATAATATAACACGTTTTACTGGGGTTCATATATATATATATATCTTGCTATATAAAATAAATATAAAAAGATGCTTGCATCCATGCAATTGATTAATATATTAAATTTGACAGCAATATATATTCGATCCTCCAGGAAATTGGGGCCCCCCCTTCAACTTATTGCCTTCAACGAATCAGCATCGGGAATAGCAGTTATTCTGCCTTGCTCCAATGCGTCATCTCTCAGGTAGATGATCTATCGTCTTCTTTATCGATTGTTTCAATTTTTATGCCACCAAATTATGAGCCATGTCGGAGTATATCCTGACGGTAAGTATTTAATCATGTTGAAAGCTTAGGATGCTAATATATATAAAATAAATAAATAAATAAATTACAGCTTAAGGAATTCCGAGTGTCAAATTTCACTTTTTATTTTGCGATGGCAACATGGGCGAGCATGCCCCGCTAGATATTTGTCCGACAAAATGTGTTGAATCAAACTGATTAATGGTCTCTTTAATTCAACGAGCCCATCCTAAATACATATTAATAACTAAATTAAAAAGAAAAAAAAGGAGTCAAGTGGGATTTTTAATTTTGCGGTGCAATCGTCTACGGACAAATATCTGATTATTAATTGATTAACGAGAGTCACGATTGACAATCATCAAATTTCATTTTGAATTTTGCGATGGAGACAAAGGGGGAGCGTGCCCCGCTAGACAGTTGTCGGACAAAATGTGTTGAATCAAACTGATTAATGGCCTCTTTAATTCATTGAGCCCATTCTTACAAAGATTAATAACTAAAATACAAAAAAAAAAAAAATCATTTAGGATTTTTAATTTTAATTTTGGCGTACAATCGTGTGCGGACAAATATCTGATTGTTAATTGATTAATGATGAGAGTGACAATTGACAACTGCTCTGGTGTCTCATTGAAGCCATGTGTCGTCCGTGGCCTGGCGTATTGGGCACGTTTGGAAATTTGTGCTTTTGGATTGTACACATGGAAATGGAAGGGAATAGAATCATGGAATGCGTTGGGTTATTAAATTAGGAATTCGGCTTTAATGAGTCAGACAATTCTCTCGTCCTACGACATCCCCCCCCCCCCCAAAAAAAATATTTCTTATAGTTAAAAAAAAAAAAAAGAGGGAGAGGGAGAGAGAAGATTGGTTATTCTTTAGATTTTAAAGACCCCACGTCCATTAACTTTTCACTAAATTCCTCAAGAGACTCACTGCGTGATGTTCAGGGTAAAAAAAAAAAAAAAATTATAAATAGTTTTGTCACTGCAATTTCTTAAAAAAATAATAAATACACGCACACACGCAAAAAAAAAATAAAAAAGAAAAGAAAATGTTAAGTCTAAGTGGAAACTGGATGTTCGAATTATAAAATAAATTGAAAAACAGAAATCAAATCGAGAATTTCATTTTTCAGTCACCCAAGCGCTATCTGCCCTCTGCATCTATCAATCCTTTTCTCATATCGCCATTGTTGTAGCTGCGAACAGAGCCACAGAAGCTCAGAATTGCAGAAAAAATAGTGCTGGCGTTTCCAACTTTCCAAGACTTGAAACACAACAAGGCATTTTCAGGCGAGAAAATTGCCTCTATTCCTTGGTAGTATTACTTTTGAGGTTTTTACTAAAAAAGTAAGACCGTTTTGGGAAAACGCACAGAAATTTATTATTTTTTAAAAAAAGAAAATAAAAGAAACAATGCCAGGGGTCTTGTCGTTCATATGACTTTATTTGACATTTGTCTGACTCTCACAATGACCCAGAAAACATCGAATTGAAATAACGTGTGTTTCTCTCTCAGCATCTTTCTTTCATTTTAATAGAATGAAGAAATGTTACTATATGCCTTCTATATTACGAATGACAAAACAAAACTTCAAGAAGAAGCATAACCTGCCGAGTGATGTTTGCTGGGTGGCAAGGGATTGCAACTTTAATGGGCCGTATGGGGGCCCATGATAGTGCTTTTACCTTGTACATTGAAGCTTTATGGTTGACAGGACCCAAAAAAAAAAAAAATCTTTAGGGTTGAATTCCATTTAACCATGTTGAAGGTTGAGACCACTTAGCTTAGATTGGCCCAATACGAAGCCCATACTTCGGGCCTATGTGATAAGAAAAGTCAGCCTGTCCCGGTGTTCCACCGGAGCCTGGAATTTAATAGTCTCTGAATTCCGTAAACCGATTGAAAATGTCGAAATGGAAAAGGGTTTGAGCTTGCATGATTATCTTTTAACTTCTTTTTGATAGAATGATTGTCTTACAAATCATAGAGTTAATTAACTTCCAGTTTTCTATTGGAAACTCAAAGCCGGAAAGAGTTCATGTATTTCAATAATTGTTTGGCTTCAAGACTTTCAGGTTGGATACGAATGCGTAGAGTTCCAATTTAACTAAGGAATAAAGAGTTTAATCCTTATCATGATAATTTCCTCCAAAATTAACTATATATGACAGATATGTTGCATAATATCAATTATTATATGGATGCAATGTGTTTAGCATAACCGATAATTATAAGTTTAATTTATCATTAAGGAGTTAGAATTTGACTATACCTTCATCATTGTTTCCATATCTTAATGTCCACTACAAATACAAGTTAACATTCATTACTTCTTCATTTTCTGCCCGTTATCATTTTGACAATGGCAAAAATGAATCTGCTTCCCATGTTGAGCTTTATGCTTATAGTTTTCAGTTTCTTCTTTTCTGCTTCTGCAATTGAAGTTTCTTATGACAATAGAGCGTTGATCATAGATGGAGAGAGGAGACTCATACTTTCCGGTTCCATCCATTATCCTCGTAGCACTCCTGGGGTCAGTTTTTAAAAGTTATACTTTTTGAGTTGATTTTTGGTTGCTAAAATTATTTGTGCATGACTTTGACTTCTTCTATTTTCTTGTGTTACAGATGTGGCAATCCCTAATAAGAAAAGCGAAAGATGGTGGTCTTAATGCAATTGAGACTTACGTTTTCTGGAATGCTCATGAGCCTCAACGTCGTCAGGTTTTTATTATTAACTCTTTCAAGTTCAACTTCTTTTTTTTTTTTCTTTTGTTAAAAAAGAAAAAGAAAAAGAAATTATAATAAATTGGTCACTAGATTTCATCTAGATCTCTAGCAATTTATTCATCCAAAAACTTATTACTATCATCATATATTAATATAAATACACACACACACACACACACACACACACATATAAGTATGCCCAACACCGTTGGTATTAGTACTTTTTATTTCTTAAAAGTTTATGCAGTAATAATAAATAAGAAGGGATTGGGTTACTTGCGTATATCATTATGGCCAAATAGGGTATTTGCTTTACTATTATTCTTAATATTTTGTTCATAGGGTTTACACTGACCCTCTTGTTATTCAGTATGACTTCTCTGGAAATCTAGACCTCGTTCGATTTATTAAAACTGTTCAAGAAGAAGGACTTTATGCTATTCTTCGGATTGGCCCATATGTCTGTGCAGAGTGGAATTACGGGTAATGATTTATTCAAGAAATTTGATATGCTTTTCATTGGAGAAAAAAAGAAGAAGAGAAAAGCATTTCGTTAATTTTATTTTCAAATTAATTTTTGGCAGAGGGTTTCCTGTCTGGTTGCATGGCTTGCCAAATATTCAATTTAGAACGAACAATGATGTGTACAAGGTACAATAATATTTTTTCATGAGCCGAATATGATTGTCTCATCCACTTACAATTCTAAAACTCTTTTTTTTTTTTATATTTTTGTTGGGGGGGGGGTTACAATTATGAAAACATTTTGACATATTTGTAAATGTAGAGTGAGATGCAGAATTTCACAACATTGATCGTGGACAAGATGAGAGGGGAGAAACTTTTTGCTTCACAAGGAGGTCCTATAATCCTTGCTCAGGTCTGTAAATTATGTTACTATCAATTAATTGCCTTCTCATTTTCAGTTGTTCACTAACAAAAATTTAACCCACTCTTGCGGCTGCAAGACTAAACTCTAAAAGATAGATAAATTAAATAAATTGAACAAGTGCATTAAAGATTGTGATTTCATGGAATATTGCCTTCTCATTTTTTATTTCTACTCTGTATTATTATTATTATGATTTTTTAACCGATTCACTTTGTTGCCTTGAACACCAAAGGTCGAAAATGAATACGGAAATGTGGAGTGGGCATATGGACAAAGTGGAAAAGACTATATCAATTGGTGTGCAAAAATGGCTCAGGGCTTTCACGTTGGCATTCCTTGGATTATGTGTCAACAGGATGATGCTCCAGCCCCAATGGTATCTATTTCTAATCAACCATAAATTTTGTCTTTAAATTATAGTAGTAGTGCATGCAGCAGGTTAACATCATCCTTGTGACATGCAGATTAGTACGTGCAATGGATACTATTGTGACCAATGGAACCCAAAGCGAAACGATATTCCTAAGACGTGGACTGAGAATTGGGTTGGCTGGTTGGTTATACTTTTCTTATCATATACATTTTTTGCTACTTCAGTCTTGGCAAAGATATATTAGGTTTTACTAAATTTTGGTTTTTGAAAATATATATATATATTAGGTATAAGAATTGGGGTTCTCAGGATCCACACAGAACTGCTGAGGATATTGCATTTGGTGTTGCAAGATTTTTCCAACTTAGTGGTACCATACAGAATTATTATATGGTTGGTACTTTTTTTCTATGTTCATCCAACATTTATCTGATTTATACTTAACCTGACCCTTTTTATATCCATCTACTTTTTAGAGATTGAACATGAATACTTAGTCTTAACTTTGAATTTTATGTTCTTAGTACCATGGTGGTACTAACTTTGGCAGGACAGCAGGAGGTCCATATATTACAACATCTTATGATTATGATGCACCACTTGATGAATATGGTAAGGAAAGTTTTTTTTTTCTCTCTCTCTCTCTCTTCTCTTATTTCTTTTCCCCTTGTTTTGTTTATTTTTGGATTCACTTATGCTAAACTTTGATCGGAATCATTTGGCTTCTTTTACAAAATGCTTATAGGTAATTTAAATCAACCCAAATGGGGCCATCTCCAGAAACTTCATCTTGTTTTGAGATCAATGGAGAAAATTCTGACAAAAGGTGTGAGATCTGACATTGATTTCCAGAATAATAGGGCTGTAAGTATTTTCACTTATAAATACTCTCTTAGTTTCAATATAACTATTATATTGACCAATGCCATTGTTTTTCAACTGCAGGCTACAATTTACTCTTATGAAGGACAGAGAAGTTGCTTTTTGTCAAACCCAGATGCAACTAGTAATTTCACATTCAATTTTGAAGGCAATCAATATAATGTTCCCGCTTGGTCCGTCAGTATTCTTCCTGATTGCTACACAGAGGAGTACAACACTGCCAAGGTTAATGCTCAAACATCCATAAATGTTAGGAAGCCAAATGCAGCTGATGATTTCGAGGAACCTTATATATTGAACTGGGTGTGGCGAGCTGAACATGCGGTACATCCTGATAAGAAAGGCTTGGTAAAGGGTAGTGTTTTGACTGCGAATGATCTTTTGGACCAGAAAAGAGTAACAAATGGATCTAGTGACTACCTATGGCTCATGACAAGGTATATCCAATTTTTTCTCTTTTGGGTGTTTCAATTTACTTCTCTCACTATATAATAAAGCTGATTTTGATTGATTCTTGATGCAGTGTTGATCATGACGAGAGTGATCCTCTATGGGGCAAAGATGTTATACTGCATGTACATACTGAAGGCCACATAATCCATGCCTTCCTCAATGGGAAGCACGTTGGTAAGAATCTTATATGAATTTTTTGAATATTGGTCAGATTCGTAATTTATGATGTCAATAATAACTCAATAACCAACTTTTTAGGATCACAATGGGCTCAAAATGGTCATTTTGAGTTTGTGTTTGAGAAGAAGGTTAAATTGAAAAAGGGAACGAATCACATCACTTTGCTCAGTGTTACTGTTGGACTGCCAGTAAGTTTCAATTACATAGCCACAATTAGTCCCTACAGTAAAGCACAATTATTTTTATTTTTTGGTTATTGCCATGTCTACTTAGCTCTTTGTTAAAATTGACTAGAACTACGGTGCAAACTTTGATAAGACAAGAATTGGAATTCGAGGGCCCGTTAAATTGATTGCAAGAAACGGAAAGGATGATGAAGAAGTGACCCGTGACATTTCAAAGAACAATTGGATTTATAAAGTGGGACTACATGGTGAAGAGATTGGACTTAATGAGGTTTGTAGTCCTCATCACCATGAATGGAATGCAGAGAATCGCCCAGCAAACAGACCCCTTATTTGGTATAAGGTAAATGTTTACTCTTTTGGTTTTTTGCTGCAATTATTTGGATACAAGTAATAGTAGATGAATAACAAGGTAGGTTTTTGGTATGTCTTACAGGCCACTTTCAAAGCTCCTTTGGGAGACGATCCTGTAGTTGTGGATTTACAAGGTTTGGGCAAGGGAACTGCTTGGATTAACGGTCATAATATTGGGAGGTACTGGCCAAGCTACCTTGCCCCTGAAGATGGTTGTTCTTTGACGTGTGACTATCGTGGATCATATGGGGCTGGTAAATGCTTGACTAACTGTGGCAAGCCTACCCAACGATGGTATTCAAGATTCTTAACAAGGATTCTTTGTTTCATATATTGTTTTCATTTGGACTAAAATGTTTTTTTTTGTTTTTTTTGTTTTAACTCATGAAAATGTTATCAGGTATCATATTCCACGAGATTTTCTCCAAGATGATGATAACGAGCTTGTCTTGTTTGAAGAATTTGGAGGCACCCCAGATCTTGTGAGCATTGAAACTGTTACTGTGGGGACAGTGTGTGCCGATGCTTATGAAGGGAACACTTTGGAATTATCATGCCAAGGAGATGGAGTTTTCTCACAAATTAAGTTTGCTAGCTTTGGCATGCCAGGAGGCACTTGTGGAGATTATCAGAAAACTCAATGCCATTCCAGTAATTCTTTGGAAGCTGTCAAAGAAGTAACTACTGTCCCTTGTTTCCAGTAATTCTTGTGAATAGTCTAATTGACTTGATAGAAGATTAACTAATCAAGTCAAGTGACGATTTTATTTTGCAGGCATGCATTGGAAAGCCAAGTTGTTCTCTCAAAGTCTCTGAGGAAACATTTGGACCTCTACGTTGCAAACTCGATGCATATAGATTGGCCATCGAAGCTATCTGTAGTTAGGTTCTTTGATACGGGAAGCTCTAGCAAAGTAGATTTCGAACTTCTGGCTTTCAGTTACTTAAAAATAAATAGTCATGTTTCGCATTTTAGTTCTTTTCCTTGACGGGTGTTTCATATCTTTTGTCAATGCAAGTTAGACTTAAATTTTTGTTTTCAATTACACAATGAAAAAATGCTAGGACTTATGGAGCCCAAAATTCCCTCTTTCTGATTCAATTAAGTTGGCATAGACTAAAATAAGTGTTTGGCGATTATGGAGCTGAATTCCAAGTACCCTAATGAAATGAAATTTTCACCACAAAGAAAATTTCCTGTATTTGCTAGCTTTTGAAAGTTGCTTATCTACAATATGGTAACCAAATAGAGTACAAAAAAAAAAAAAAAGTTCAACTAGCAGATTTCTGATCTAAGTTACTATGCATTGAACCATCACCAATAATCGTTACATGAGCACTGACCATTTGAAAAGCAATGAAACCCAGAAGTATCCCGCAAGAAAATCTCTTTGCCAGTGACAACTGAAACGTACTTCAAAAATTTATGGCAATCCCCACAAAGGAGGACATTCTTAACAACTCGAACGGGCTCTCCTGGTCTGGTTGTCAGAAGGCCATAGGTTACTGCTAGTTTTGCACTGTGATAGAACAAGAAATCTTTCTTCTGATGCTCTCCTACTTCATGAAGAACAAAGCTCGTATCTGGCTCATACCCAACTTTTAAGCATTCCAAGATTAAAATCTCTAGTCCACTGTAGATATCTTTTGTTTGGGGATGAGATTTGTCTCTTACATAGAATGAATGGACCTTCTTTTGATGAATGATCCAACTTCGACAAGGATACTTTTCCAGCCCTCTGTCCTTCATATTCTCCCTAACCATTTCTGAGCAATTCCACCTCCCAGAAGCAGAATATAGATTTGACACAAGAATGAATGTTGACAAATCCTGTGGCTCCATAGCAAGTATACGCTTAGCAACCCTCTTCCCCATGGTTGCATCTAAATGGAGTCTGCAACTATCAAGCAAAGCTCGCCAAACAAAAACTTCAGGCTCAAAAGGCATCTGAATAATCAGTTGCTCTGCTTCTTCTAGGAAGCCCCAGGATCCCAAAACACTAACCAAAGAGGCATAATGCTCTGAAGTGGGCTCAATGTTATAAACTGATTTCATTGAGCCAAACAAGCTGTGACACTCATTGACTAAGTCCGAGGTTGTGTGCTTATAAGATGAAATAATTAATTTAAAAGTGATTGCATCTGGTTTTACACCAGCCTTCTCCATTCTGGACCAGACAGCCAGGGCCTCATCACCCTGCCTATGAAGAAGATGCCCTGTAATTAAAGCATTCCATGAAACTATATCATGTGCTGACATAGAATTAAATGATACAATTGCATCATCTATGTTGTAACACTTTGAATACATGCTAATTATGGAATTTCCCACTCCTAAATCAACTAGAAACCCCTCTTTGAGAGCACGAGAGTGAATTTGCTTTCCCATCTCAAGAAACCCCAAAGTTCCACAAACTCCGAGTGCTGAACTCAATGCAACTTCATCCAGAACCATTCTCCCTTCTGATTGACTATGGTGGAAAAGAGATATTGCTTCCTCTGGAAGACCATTTCGAGCATAGCCACACAGCATTGATGTTTGAACCACAGAGCTGTCTTTATCAGATGGCCAAATGCAGAACATCTTCTCAGCATCATTCATCCTTCCGCACCTTGTGTACATATCAATCAAAGCTGCTTCAATACAAGCATTTGACCCAAAGCCAACCTTAAGGACAAACCCACGAATTTGCCTACTACTTTCCAATGCGCAGAGCAAGCCACACGCATTGACAACACTAGTTAAAGTGAAATCTGTCAACTCTATTCCTTCCTGGAGCATCTTGATAAACAAATCCAATGCCTTCAACCCCTCACCATTTTGGGAAAATCCTGCCAAAAGTGCATTATAAGCGACAGAATTCCTCTCCGGCATCTTCTCAAATATCTCCAAAGCTAAATCCACCAGCCCACATTCCATATATGCAGTAATCATTTCCGTCCAAGTCACTATATCTCTTACCGGCATTCTCTCATACACTGATTTTACATCTTTTAAACTCCCACACCTAATGTAGAACCCAATTATTGCATTGTTCACGCTCAAATTGGCCTCCAAACCAATTCTGACAGCATAGGCATGAACCTCTCTACCTGCTATAACAGCCTGGATCCCAGCGCAAGCCGTCAAAAGGGATGAGAGTGTAAAATCATCCGCTTTAATCCTACTTTCTACAAAATAACGAAAAAATTCTAATGCTCTTTCATATAATGATTCTTTTACGAAACACGATATGACGGTATTCCAAGAAGCAATATCTCTTTGAGGCAAGTCATCAAACATTTGAATCGCATAATCCAAGCACTCACATTTTCCGTACAATCCCATTAAAGCATTTGCAACAAAAACACATTCTAAAAAACCCATCTTGACCGCCAAGGTATGAACTTGTAAACCTAACTCTAAATTCAAAGTCCTAATGCAAGCAGTTAAAATAGCAACAAAACTGTACTCATTAGGCTCAATATCCGAACTCCGCATCCTAAAGAAAAGCTGAATTGCTTCGGTTTCTTGATTTGCCTTAGCGAAACCCGAAATCAAAGCAGTGTAAGACACCACGTCGGGGCTCGAAAGCCCCGCGAAAACCTCGTAAGCATCACGAAGAAGACCAAGCTTGAGGTAAGCTACAATGACCCCATTGCCCAGATAGGTATCCTCTTCAAGCTTGAGAATTGAAGCGTGTACGGCTCTGGCAACACCAAAATCAACGAATTTGACTGATAAGCGAAGCAGATAGAGCAAATCATCGATTTCTACCGGAGATTCATCGCCGGTGGGGCGTGAAGCAAAGCCGTCAATATGATGTAAAGGAAAAGACTGCGAAGGCACGTAAGAATGAGTGCTGGAGGTGGAGAAATGAGGCTGGTGGCGGGGAGGATTGAGTCTAAAGAGGGAAAGGGAAACGAGCGAAAGCGGCGGAAATTGAGGTGGAGTTTTGGTCCACTGTGGAGGAAAGTGAAAGGAATTTTGAGTGAGAGAAGAGGCAGACACGGTGGTCCTGGCGGTGGCGGTTGAGGCAATGGTGTTTACGGTGGGTTGGATAACGGTGGCCATGGAGAAGAAGAAGCGCCAACCGTTATCCCGGTTTGCCCAGCCCGGACCTTCGTTTCATGATTTATTTATTGTTTTATACAACGGGCCATGTAAATTATCTGTGATCGAAGTTGTGGAACAAAACGATCATGAGATAATAAAATAAAATTGAAGCCTCACATAGTCACAAAGAAAGTAGCCCTGCAAATTTAAGTAGAATAAAAAAAATATAAAAAATCATTAATATTTATTTTATTTATTTATTTATACGTTGCTTGTTATCTTTTCTTTCTTTTTCAAGTTGGAGGCATTAGTCTACCTGTACAAAGTTTGAAATAAAAATGTGTAATGGAGAATATTTATTGAATGACCACATTTTATATTGTTCAAAGGGTAGTCGGTTGCAAACAACAATAGTTTATCTTATTCAAAAGGAGTGACTGACTCACAGGAAAAAACATTCCTTAAAATGAGTTGAAGACACAAGTGATTCTGTATAGCTGTAGAAGTTTACATAGCCAATGAGAGATTACACGACCAGCAAAGAACGGATGCGGAAAATGGTACGGAACAGAATTGTAAAGTAGCAAGTGATTTAACATATGTTGGATTGATCTTAAGAAATAAGGGAGAATCCCTGTTGAAGTAGGTCGACGGCCAAGACCTGGTTAGCGGATTCAGAGGGATGAAAGCCATCCCAGAAGACATACTGTGTAGCATTGGAGCATGTTCCTAAAGACCATGCATTGCAGAGCACTGAGGTCTCAAGTGTACCTGTTCCACAGCATGACTTTCTCGATTCAAAGAAGCCTGTATCCAAGATACAATTTGACAGAACATAAATTTCAGTGTCATGCAAACTAAATGCTGCATCCCTTTGATATGCATAAACAGTGCCCGTATTATGAGGATTCTCAACTTACCATTGTCACCAGGTTTTAAAACGATGTCCAAGAGAGGATGGTAGATGTCAAAAACCACCAGTTTGAGCCCGGGGAGCTTCTCCACCAGGCTTTGAGAGGCGCTGTTTAGCTTGTTGTTGAACGAAATGGCATCCCTGTTTAGCCTGCCAACACACTGGTTGCTTCCCAAACCAAAGAGCGTGATGGCTGCGGGTAAACACCCTGTTGGGGGTAGCGTTGTTACTCCAATCCTTCTTGCTCCCAATTCATATAAGTTCTGTCTCAATACATGTGGTTAGCGAAAAGAAGATCTGGATTTTGTTTCGTGTATATTCGAGCAAAATATCATGCTAATCTCCCATGTATAAGATCGACAGAAAATGTTTTCATAGATGAATTTTGTTAATATTTCTGGTGTAGAGCGCACATCTGACAGATTGTGAAATCAGTATTTATATTTATTCAACCCAATTTATAAAGAATGTGTGGAAAATAAGTAACAAAAAAGAATGTGTTGAATGTGATACCTCGATGAAAGTGGAGAAAGATGTTAGGAGAATGTCAGAAAACTCATCAGGCGAGTAGATAGTGTTAAGAAAGGGGCTGATGTAATAGTTCTGAATAAAATCACTCGTGCCAGCACTCAAAAGGTGGATTCCACCAGAGAATATTTTGTTGGCTCTGGCTTTTCCTACCATGTTCACAACTTTCGTTTGGTACTCTCTGTAATTATTTAGTTGTTCGGTCAACGAAATGGCACCCTGCAAAGTCCACAAGAACGAGGGATTATGCCCTGTGTTCATGTTAATTTGTAGTTTGAGAGAGAGATAGATGGATAGGTGCATACATATAAATGGGCTGTTCCATCATAAAGGCCAGAAGCAGCTGAGGCAAAGTTGACTCCAGCAAGGATGTTCCTTCCTCTGGCTTCTTGGCTTAGGTAAGATGGTGGGTATGAGGTGAAGCCAAGGTACTCAGCTGTGCATGAAGCAATGAGACTTTCATGAGACTAAAAACAAAAAGGAGAGTTAAAAAAAAAAAAAAAGAGCTGATTCCTGGGGAAATGTTACCAGCGAAGTCTGTGGCCAGCTTTCCGTTGCAGAATCTTCCAGTTGGTCTGTGAGTAACAAAGTCCCTTCCATATGGAGGGAAGTTTGCTTTGATGATTGTATTCAGGTTGTTGTTGTTACCCACATCAACAGTAGAGTCCCCAAAGATGTTAAGTGCTTCAACGAGAGGATCCCCAAGAACCACCTCCGAGAAAACTGAAACAAGCAAAAAGCTAGCAAAAATACTAAATGCAAACTCCATTTTCTTTTTCCCATTTCTTTTCCATTGCTTGTGCTTATGTGTGGAGGAGAGGCAATGATGATGAATAAAGAAAAAGTATTTTTCTTATTTAGAAATTTATTATCTTTTTGTATTTTAGATTTTATAATGTCGAATATTTTTACTATATAAAAATATTATATATATATATATATATATATATATATATATAAAGTTGAGTTTCATTTTTGAATGAATTGTTGTATCAGTTACTTAACTCTTTTATTATTATTTTTTTCTGTCCGCTTTCTTGCCGAACAACCATCTTTGCCACCACGCGTGTCGGTGTCAGTCTACATTCTTCGAATGAAATCCATGGCATCGAAGTTACCTTTCTCTTCTCTACTGTAGTTGTTGACTTGTTAGTTGGGCAGAAGGTTGAACGGGCCTCTTTTGGTATTTTTAATTTTAATTTTTGTTATTTACTTAGTTTAAAAGAGAAAAGAAAAAAGAAAGAAAATTATAATCTTTGAACCACTCAACTCTATGAAATCAGATTTCACCTATACGAGAAATCTGATTAAAGGGGATAAAAATGTAAAATGGACTTCATCTTGAAACATTTGGACATTATATCAAAAGGCACACAAAGAGATGGTGAATCTATGCGATTCAATGCATCCTTCCTTGACGCTGATGAATCTATTTTCACTCAAACCACTCAATCACGACTCTAATGCAATCCAACGTGTTTTTCCATTATGCTGACGAATCTATTTCCACTCAAATTTTGTAGTTACTACCCAATGATCTTCAAAGCGTGCCTTGCTAACTGTTTAATGTTTGGACATTCTACAAGAGCACATATAAATAGAAAGATTGCTTTGTTCCCACTAAAGTTTAATTTTGAAGATAATTTTTTTCCAAACACAATGCTAGTTGTTTTTTTTTTTTTTTCCAACATTCAAGATTTGAGGTCAATTATTATTTTTTAATCAGGTGAAAATGATGAAAAAAAATAAAAAAATTTCCTTATTTAAAACTTTATTATTTTCTTGTATTTTAAATTTTATTAGGTTAAGTAATTTTACTATATAAAAAATATTATATTCTACTATATATATATTATTAATATAAACATTAGCTTATATTCTATTTATATATAATAAAAAAAATAACTCAGTGTTATTTGGTAAACAAACCTATCATAAATATGAAATTAATATTTTTCGGATAAATTTCTATTTAACTCTTCTTGTTTGTCCTACGTCAGGCAAGTGGGGAGAATTTAAGAAGGGGAATGCCTGTGTAAGTGGGAAATAATGGTCAAAGTGCTAACTGTATTGATTGCATTTCCAATAAAAGGCGCTTGTTTTACGAGAGAGAGAGAGAGAGAGGCGCGCATAGCATTCCGCAAAGCCCCTGCTTTCCGTCTTCTACATAATAATTCTGTTTCTTGAGGCTAACGTGCCAGTGAGATTTTTGGATACGCTTGCACCTATGTTCAAAGAATATGACGGAGAATTTACTTGGGGCTTCGTGCACCGAGGAGAACTTTAAGATTAAAAAAAAAAAAAAAAAGGTGAGCAAAGGATCGTGCCCTTTACGAGTGCCTCTTGCCAGTTTCTAGGGGAAACGACACATTCGTGCTTGGCATATGCGATTCCTGTGACTTTACCCATCAAAAAGATTGAAGATACCGTGGGTAACTAAAAAAGTTGCAATAAAGTTCGCCCTTTAATCATCAAAGAAGAAAATACCAAACTCCGCCGCAGTTTAAGCAATCAGTGCTGCTAAATTTAACCGGCCTTGCTTGGTAAGAAGGAGAGGAGTTAGGGCCCACTTGGCCACTGCACAACCCAAGCACATTCCAAAATCGGGAATCGTAAACCATTTGGGTTAAACATGACAATATCTCACTTGTGTTAACCTTCAGCCAAAACCGTTAACATAATCGCAGCATCGAAACCCGATCTGCGTATGTTTCTGTCTTATGGTCGTTTTTATGGGACGCAAAAATGTCTTGAACCAATCTTAGAAACAAATTATAAGCGAATAATAATAATAATAATAATAATAATAATAATAATAATAATAATAATAATAATAATAATAATAATAATAATAATAATAACAAAAGGATATGGAATTTGGAGGTACATGGTTTTTTAATATTATATTGAAAAATAAAAAAGTGTGGAATGACTGAAATGATGAAGCGATTCCAAGATTGGACGTGAGTGATTGGCAAAATAAAACAAATTGGGATCGGCTGCTTGCTTTGAATTGAAGTGGGAAATGATCCAAGAAAGTAAGAATTTTTAACTGGGGTAGGTGGAATCTTTTTGGATTAAGAATTGCCTCTTGTAGAAAAGCAGATTTTCCCATGGAAAGAGGCAAATCATTTGCATGGCAAAATTTGATTGCCAATCTTGGACTCTCATACTAGGAAAGCTTGTGAAAGCCTTCCACATGTTCCAATTTAGTTCTTTTATCGCATTTTTGAAAGGGAAATTGTTTTCATGCTCGAATCCTTTGGAGGGGTTGATTTTTTTGGGCTTCATAAAATCAACACCCCAAGTCCTTTCGGCATGCCGGAAGCGCTGTTCCTTGGGAGAGGAGTGTTATCCTGTACAGGGGAGAGCAAGCCGTGTGCATTTTCTGTTACACCAATAATGATTGTTGGCGTACGCATATCTATGTTCATGTAGTTTCTGCACATCTTTCTTCGATTTTTTCCCCTGGGAATGGAGCTAACTAATTGGCAGCTATTATTTTACTTGTTTTGGACAAAATGCACGAGTGATTATCGTATAAAACTCTTTCGCCCTGAGTTGGTGGCCGTTGACCAATCAAAAAATGGACAAATCGCTAATGCGCAATACAAGGCACAATTTTAAGACAACAACTCACTTTGAGCATGAAAAATATTCAAATTTAAGTTCGTGCGTTTAAATCATTCAATTTTAATTTCATCCTTATTGCCGGACTAACCCAAGAATCTTGCTAGTCCCTTTATCAATAGACCAAACAATTGATGAACAATCGATGCACAATTGCAGGGCCGCAATTTGCAAAGAAACTTATTTTTTCCAGTGAGAATCCCAAATGAAGAAACGTTGCCAGAATGCTAATATAAGTGTATGAATACAAAAACAAGCACGTGAGGGAATAGACTGCATATAATACACTAGAATTCTTTGTTATCAATTTACAGTTCAAACGCCTTCAAAGGCAAAAGATTATGCTATTCACTACAACAGGGAGAAAAATCAGTGCTGGATCTTTGTCCAACAAAAAGAAAAGGGGTATGGATCGGTTTGCAGTGCCGTTTACAGGACAGAAGGGCGCTCGCATAGCCACCAATTATCTTCTGTAGCGGTAGCGTTTGAAGTTGAAGTAAACATGCAAAATTCCACGTTCAAATGTGCACTTGAATCCCTTCTTATGAGAATACTCCCACTCTTTGTTTACAATGCGGAACGCCTGTCAAACAATTACAAAATCGGTCAGTCATCAAATCCATGCCAAAATAAGGAGATTATCTTTTGGATCGGGATGCTTACTATATCTTCATAAGGTGGCCCAGCATGGAACCTTATAATGCAGGTCTCATCACTGTTCCCATCCTTCTCAATGGTAAAAGTTGGAGCCTTGGTCTTGTCAACAAGGTCTGGATAGAAGATGTTAAATTTGTATCCTTGCACAATCTTTGGAGGTGGATTATCATGATCATAGTGCGTTTGATTGTATTTGTTCCACTCGTATCCAGTGTGAACACGGTTGAAATATTTGGGCTTTCTTGGTCGGTACTTGTCATGCCACCAATATACCTGCATCCATATCGATCAGTCAGTAACACTGAAGATGAGGATGCCTAGAGAAAAGAATTACCCAGGCCCACCATCTATTTTGACCCTTTTACTTAGAGCTTAAGAAGTCTAATTCCTCTTCCAAAAACAAAAAAGTCTAATTCTGACTAGGATTAGTCTCTTTAAGGCTTTATTGCTGCTTAATGAACTTAGAAACCCCAATAAATAATTGCAAATACATTCTTTTCTCCAACAGAGAAATTGTTTCTATTAGTTAGTGGGGGACTGATGTGATGCTCCAAAACTCGGGCTCCTAAACTCCACCTGACAGACCACAAGATTACAGTAGGGAATCTCATGGAAATGTGAACTAAGAAAAAGAAACAGGGTTAGATTGGATGCTTTGAACGGTGCTAACAACATCGGAAGAAATGTTGTCAGCCAAGCAGAGCAAGCACCTGATCAAGAGACGAAGAGGGTTATCCCAGGGAATTATATACACGTTGCAAAGATAGTGGGACGGTAATCCACAAAGCAGATGAGAAAAGAGCTGGTGAAAAGCAACTTCCTTTGTTAGCTCTTGTGGCAGATGGAGAGGCAAGCTGGAGGCTCAAGGCCTCGGTACAGCTGCCCCATCTCATGCTCATCACTATGACACAAAGAACAGAGAAAGAAGGGGGGCGTAACTGAGGAACACCAAACAGAGGCATACCGTCAAAATGACAGAGATATGCCACAGAGACCTGGTCAAGGCTATTTGAAGGACACTTCAATCAAGTATACCCACAAGAGCCCCCAAACTTCATAGTTCCTTATGCTGGCACAAATACGAAAGTCAAAAAACTTTTCTAGGTGACGCAAATATGTGGTTTATTACCAATGGCTTAATTTGATCCTCCAATGTCTAGAACTTTTTTACCATTTGTCTGCCAAAAACACTACCTAAACGAGATTCCTCTCTACAGCTATAAAAATACAAAGGAAAATGGTAGAAAATTTAGAATAACAACAATACCAACATGTAAATTATGGGGAAAAGACAAAGATAAGGTACCTGTGAGTCCAGGTTTACTTCAGCACCAGAGCCAAACACAGCATCACCTTCTTCCATGGCTCCCATAGATTTTATGGCTTTAAGCTCGAAGTTGTCATCTGATGGAGGTGGCTTTGATGCCATAGCTTCTTGAATTCGTCTTTGCTGTTCCTCTAGCACAGCCATGCGTTTCCTTTCCTATTAATGAACCAAAAGAATTATGGTCAAACCAAGAAATGTCTCATGCTTGTTGCTAGATAATAAAGAAACTGTTGTAGAAGCTACCAGTGCAGCCCTATCCTCTTCAGGATCAATTGCTTCTTCATTATCATCCTCATGCAACAGTTCAGGTGAAAAGGATCCAGCCTCATCTCCCTCCCGGACATCCATGGGGATTGGCTCAGGTGAAAATGTTTCAGCATCTACAAAGACAGCTACATTGATTGGTCTGATGCTCAGAAAGGGGAAACAGCATCTTCTTTAGAATAAAATGTCAAAATTTGCATACCTTTTACATCATGATCACTCTCCTCTTCAGTAGGCCTGGGACTATGGTCACTTTCCAACCTGTCATCACCCACCAGGGGTGGCTCAAGGTGTTGCAAATGCTTCCGTAACATTTTAGTGTGAATTTCCTTCAAACGAGCCTGTAATTGCAGCAGTTCACTCATAAGGATTTATGTATAAAATTGCGCTTGATATAACACAATGAGGAACTTCAAATGCAATTACCTTGGCCTTGTATATCTGGAGCCGTTTAAGGACAGCTTCCCAATACTCAACTACCTTTGCAGTGCCTGAACTCATTTGTGATTCAATTTGGGACCGTAATGCTTCAAGTTCACTGGAATTCTTTCCTTCCAAGAGATTCCTGACATCTAATTCGATACTAGAATGCAGACCCCTCTCCTCAGCAAGCAACTCAGCAGGAGGTTCCTCACCACGTACCCTAGCCCGATCCAAAGCATCTTTCTTCCGTGCTTCAGCCAGTTCCCAATTACCAACCACCAAAAGCGCCTGTGAATTGTACATGTCAACACATCACACATTCATCTTCAAAGATAAACAGGATAAATTAGCAACTTTCACCCAAAAACTACAAAATAATACTGAGTAACATTCAGAACCAGCCCTTTTGATAGAGACCACAACAACTACAGGTTTAAATCAACAAGACTCATTGAAATTTGTGATTTTTTTTCTCACACTAAAATTCACTTAACATAACAAAGGCAAATTCTTAAGGTTGTCTGACACACGATTCAATAACAACAGAAAATGACAAACCTTCCAAGCATAAATAGCCAAGGAGCATATTTTCATAAGTGCAGTAAAATATACATGGAGCTTCTATTAATTTCCCAAAAAAGAAGTATAAAGAAAAGCAAGTCAACCTCAAGAAAGGGAAAAGAATAATACCTCCCAATAATCAATATGCGTTTGTGTTGTCCTATCCATATCTAGATGCATTTTGATGTCATCATGGAGTTCTTCCATCTCTTTCACTGTCAAACCCTGTACCATGCATGTCAAATGCCTGTGTGAACACTCAAAGTACGATCACATGCTTGTTTGTCACGAAAGAAAAGATCTCAATGTTATAAAATAAAATAACAATCACGTGCAAAATGTACAGGAAAAGATTTGAAGAATAAAAATTAGACACATGATAGCCAATCAAACAATAAAATACCACCCTCGAGTAAGCTGAACCATAAACTGATGAAGGTAACTATTGTAACATATCATTTACAATGTTAGCCTTCACCAAAAGGGGTAGTTAACTGCAGCTAGAAAAAGGCAATATGTGTATTCTATATTTACCTTAAAAACCATGTATGGCTCATTTATTTCTATATCCAATTCATTTGACACATTGAGGTGCTTTGACAAAATATCAATAGGCTTCCTTCTCCCTTCACGCAACCGAATTTCTGATCGGACTTTGCTTTGATCAAAATGAAACTACAGATTTAACATGTGTTAACATCACATATGAGAAACAAAAATAAAAGCAGTGATGGCCACTGGAAACTGGATAGAAATGAAATGCAATTAGAAACATACCTCCTCTTCCCTTTTCTCCCAGTCTTGGTACTCAGCCCTAGAACGTTCTCTGGCTAACATCGCCTGAAGAAAGAAATGATTACCAAACCATAAGATAACATAATATCAACCATTAAAGGAAATCAGGACAGAATTTTAAATTGCATTTGGCTGTATAGCAAACAAAACATACCATTTCTTCCTCATGCCGTGCCTTTTCAAGAGCCCTTTCCTCTCTTCTCTTTTTCACCTTTTCAATCTCCGCCTGTGCGATGAAATTAAACAAATGCACATAGATTGATATCATGTAAGAAACAATTGAGGGGTTAAGATATTGAGCAATCAAGTATCAGCAACCACTGAGAGGTCAAAAGAAAAATGAGTATCTGAATAAAAGATATGGAGAAGCCTTAAAGAGTTTGTGTCCCATGCAGATCCAAACATGCAACTGTTTACATTTTTTTCTATTAAATATTTCATGAGGTTCAGCCAAGAGGGAAAAGGGGAAGGCTCACTTCTAAACTCTGTTTCCTGGATAATAAGAGTCAATGACTCTAACAACCACATTAAATCCATAAAATAATAATAGTTCCCCAGTTTGTTAATAATAAACAGTCAGAAACTAAAACAACAGGTTCACACCAGTCTTACATAAGACTTTGATAAAACACAAGGAGAAGGAAACTTAAAACTTAATGCAGCTGAGAAATAAGGTGTGCATACCATCCTTTCTCTCTGTCTCTGTCTCTCAGCTTTAACCGAAAATATTTCAAGTGGAGTGCCTTGGACAACATCACGTTCAATTTTCTTTCGCCAAACAAATCTGCAATAGAAAACAATCACATTTGATAATTCTATCTCTATCTGACAAAAACTGCAGTTAATTCAAACGTTAATCCATTGTGTAGGTTATGTTACCTAATAGGACAAGGAAAAAAATTAAAGAATGCACAGCTCCAAACTCAATTTCCTTATTCTCTCCTTTTTAATCCAGAGAAAAGTTAGATAGCACAAGAATTTGATACCATCTATTCCACATGATAGCATCACAAACAAAATAGAAAATGTAGCAGCTGCCAGATTAGATTCAACCTGAAGGTTGGCCCCATTCCCCCCTCCCCAAGGTGGCCCCCACAGGTGGGCAGCAGACAAAAAAACTGGCTCTTTCCTTTTTGGTCTCAGAATTTTCTAACAGAGCTGTTCAAACAAACCACACCAAATCATTGAGTACTAACTAAACTTGTTTGGTTTCAGTGTCTAGTTCACTTGTATGCAATAATGGTCATTAAACTATGAGATTTTTTTTTAGCACATTCTAACAAACAGTTAGCATTTGTAGATCTCTAGGGATGCCTAATATCCTCCTTGTCATTCTGTAGAGATATATACAGGTATTATCAATTTCCACAGTTATCTAAACTTTCTAATTTCAGTTAGAAAGGCATGTAGGACACAGTGGTCAAATTTTGGCTAGTGATTTCCCTAAATCTTTCACTTCAGGCACAGATTGCAACTTGATAGCTTGAAAACTTTCCTCACCTTGCCTGAACTCATGAGGCCGATCAATTTAACTAGAGTTAAGAAATGTTCAAGATGAAAAGAATGAGTTCAAGATCATTTAAAAAAGATGAGGAATGAATTAAAAGGTGGGGGAAGCCAAAAGCCACCTAGAAGGAGAAAGAACGGGAGGAGGAAACCAAGGGGTTCCTAATCCAATGACTCTAAAATTTAAGTTAGCATAGCAACTATTTGTTAAAATAAACTTGAATTTACTGGAGAAACAGTCATTTGTTGAACCAAACCTAAATTTACAGTGACAAATTGCCATTCCGTTTGAACAAAAGCAATCATAAAGAAACCAAGATTGTTGAACGCGATTGTGCTTACTTTTCATTGAGATTTGAATCACCAAACGGATTTGAATCATTCGAGTAACCAGACACAGACTGCGCCTTCAATTTCTTAGCCACTTTCATAGCCTAAACAAATCAAATCATGGCATGTAATCAGATAGGAACCCTGGAAATCAACACAATAAATTGTAAAAAGAAAAAGAATAGAACAAGATTAATACCTTTCTCTGAGCTTTCTTGGCCAAATACTCTGCAATCTCTTCTTCACTGATCTTCCTCGACGAGGCCTTTTTCTTCCGACCACTATCGCTTTCGCTCTCGTCTTCAGAATCATCGGAGCTCCGGCCACGGTTACGGCGGTGGCTGTTGTTTTTGGTTCTGCTTCGGCTGTGGCTACTACGCTCCCGGCGCTTCCCCGAGCTCCTCCTCGGGGACGAGTCACGGGTCTCTGTATCGTCCGAGTAGGACTCCGACTCCGACTCTTCCGATTTTCTTCTTCTTCGCTTGGAAGATAACGCCGTTTCTTTGTCTTTCCTGCTCTTGCTCTCCATGGGGCCGGCGTCGGCGGCGAAGGGGAGGGATAGCTTTTTGTTTCTTTAACAAGGAAGGGAACCAAACGGCGAATCGAAGCGGGTTTGGAGCCGTATTGACCATTGACTGAATTAGACCGACTCGAAAAATGGCGGTAGCGAGCTACCGGATCCGGGTTGAATAGGATTAAGAGAATTTCAAATGTGGGTCACGTTAGTTATCCCCCCCCCAAAAAAAAAAAAATAAAATCTGGGTCATGTAATGGACCACATTCAAGGTAAAGGTAGACTAGGATGAGGCCCATTACAATATTTCTGATGGCCCAATTTTCCAGTTAAGCTTAGATGTTTCAGATGAAACGAAAAAAAATGAAAAGCCGTTACTAATGCCGTCGTTAGTCCCGTCATTAATCCCACTACTTTCCGTCAGGTTTACTCCAGGTTTTCTAAAGTTAGAAAACTTTATTAGTGACATAAACATTTTATTCAAAAATACGAGGTAAATTTTATGGCACCACTTTTTACTTTTTCACAGAGAAATGGGGGTGAAATTTTAAAATTATCAAGCGATCGATGTCCAAAATCCCGTTTCTAGCTAAAGCTATTGATATAAGTACTAAGATGAGAGTTTAACGTCTACCACAGATTTATCAGTCAGTTTACTGTACGAGTAGCACCACATAATGCCAAAAGGCAAATATCCTATGTAGCACAAGAAAAACGGAAGATCTCGTATCATAGAGCAAGGAAAATAGAAGATTCGGTAATGTCCGGTATCAAAAATTTCTACTGAGGAGCTCAGCGGCACCTTAATCTCTTATCCTTCATAAGTATGACTTGATATACTTTGTTGAATTTTCAATTGACTGCAACCTCAGCAGAGAGGCAACTTGGATGAAGGTCGTCTTGGTTAGATACCTTTGTCTTTGAGACCTTGAGTACCTGCACAGCTTCATCTACCTTTGCAGCAAGAGAATCTGGTGACTCTAACAACAGAAGCAGTTCTGAGTTGTCCATCTCAAGAAGCATCCCCGTAATCTTTGAGACAAGATCAGGCTGCAGGTAAAAAGACATTCAGTGCACATCAGTTTGGGGCTGATGTTGTGATCCTCATTGTTTGCATGAGATTATAAAAGAATGCATCTAGTCTCTTCATGTTATTTCAAGAGAAGGGCAAAACTGGAAACTTTTAACACAGAAAAACCTTTCATTTCCTTCCCCAAATGTTCACAAATCCTATCACTAAATTTTATTACCTTGTGCTTCTGAACAAGTGGGTAGAGACGCTCTCCTAAAATCTGTTTCTGCTGTGCGGGGGAAGCAGCAGAAAGCATGCTACTCAGAATCTCAGATCCTTGTGATACAGATCCAATGGAATTAGAAGCAGCAGACGAGGCTCCAGAACCTTTGTTTATCTCGCGTGTACGAGTACTTGGCACATATTTAGTCTGTCCAAACCGCTGCAAACAAAAGGCTCTTCAAATTATGATCCATAACATGTCAATTGCAAATTTCATTTTAGTTTTCATTCCCTTGTATCAAGTAGAAGTCCTTGATGTAAATAGATGTGTAAGCCTTTTATACAGGCAAGTGAGCTTATGGCTTATTACACGTGGCACAAAACCATTATTGACATCTACATTCTATGAGCCAATGTTGTTAGAGGAACTCATGGTTTTTATTGCATAATTCAGAGTTCCTTATCCATGTCTCATGTCAGCCTAAAATGGGATAATGTGACAGATAACATTGGACTATAGTAGCTAGCTCTATTATTCAAAGCCATCCATAAAGGAACTCATTTCAAGCATGCATCATGCACCGAAAATCTCAATAATTATATAAATCAGTGAATTCCAGCAGTACATGAATAAAACATTATTTCCAGTCGATCAAAAGATAAAGAGACAAAACCTGGTGACTCGGATCTTTTGGGTAACCAAATGTGGTTTGAATGTAGGAAACAGAGTGAGAGCTGGTCTGTGGGAGCATGTGCCCATTAAACCTTCCCTTGCCTTGCCTGTGCTGTCTTTGAGTGTTGGGCATCTATAATAAATGTCAATGGAGTCCCAAATAAGCCATGGCTACAGTCTAGAGGAATGGAATATTCTTTTATTTCATAGATGCGTGCAACTAAATGCAGCTATCCAGCAAAGTGTGTAGTCTTCATAGCAGATATTAGGACTGGTTTAGCCGTTAAGAAGGGCAAGCACTTACAGCAGGAAGCTGTGATGGATGAAAGGTTGGTCTAGTTGGAGGTGCAAAGCCGTTGGCTCTCCAGCCTGGCCTCACAGCCAAAGGCTGGTACATCAGCCCAGGTTGTGCAGGTACTTGTGAAACAATGCCAGAAGAAGATGTGTAGTAAAGAGGAGTATATCCACCGGGCATAACAGAAGTGGAGTGTGCAGCTAGTCCTGTCATTGGATGTGCATATTGTAGCTGCAATTGTGCCTGTCTGTCCTCCTTTCTTTGAGCAATGGCCACATACAATGGCTTGCGATGAAACATGTATCCTGTGAAATGATCTAATGTGAGATATCAGTAACAATTCCAAAGATGAAAGAACTGAACAATTTTGCAATATATGCGTGAGCAAGCAAGCAATGCATGTAAAAATGTTTGAATTTTCATATATTCAAGTATTGTATCTGCATATATGTGCATGTATGCATGCATTGCATGCTTAATGAAAATTTTGGGATTTTTTCAGATTTATTATCTTGAAAGTCACATGAAGATCAGTTTCCACTTTCCACTGATTTGCTTAAGAGTATTGTAGATCAAACAGAGTGACATCAGAAACTGATTGAGACCCAGTTTGCCTAGACATTTAATTGAGGGACTTTTGCTAAGAAGAGAAAGTAGGCCTACAACTTGAATGAGGCCCACTACTTCTTCAATAAAATAATAATAATAATAAATGGATGGCTTTGCTACCAGCTCGTGCATGCACACGAGCTCAGAGGAGCCATACCATTAATTTAGATGCTTGTTGAACTCTAATTCTAGCTGCAGTCCAGTGCATGATTCACATTCACTATACCCATGTACACCTAAAAATGGACAAAATGCATTGCAAAACCTCATGGATGCAAATATCCATCTGATCAACCATGATGCTGAAAATACCAGTGTAGGGCGTAACCAAACTGGCATTTAGCTGCTAGACCTCATAACTTTCTCATCTTTTCCTTTTGTCTATATACATGATTTGAGTGCAGGAAAATAACATTTGATGTTGATGTTTCCTTTTTTTGGGGGGGAGAAGGGTGTACATTGGAAAAGTATGTCGATGTCCCTTTGCATCCCAAAAATGAGGAACTGATTGAGTTCATGAAAAAGAGGTTGTGGCATTCTTGTCTTCACTTCCTCAAGACTAAAACTTATGTCAAGTACAAACAAGATAGCTACTGTAGATTACATTCTTATATATATATATATATATACATATACATATGCTAAAAGCTAGACATCAATATGACTCAGTATCTGAAAATTGGAACAGAATAGAGGATAACTTGCAAGTTAGCCCACCAATGTGGGTGGGCTCAGATCATACTCTGGGATAATAAAGTATTAGCAACACCATAAGGTAACCAAAAGAAAAGTTACTACCATAAATATGGCAGACTCTCAATTATCAACATAAGCTTCTTTGCTTACCATGAAAAGTATTCACAGCTTTATTGGCCTCCTCAGGGCTGGAGAAGCAAACAAATCCAAATCCCTTACTTATTCCTTTCTCATCTCTCATAAGTTTTAAAGAAGTGATTGTACCACACTGGCTGAAGTGTTCTTTCAGCTCCTCTTCAGTGACATCATCATCAATATTTTTGACATACACATTCAAGCCCTACAATTGGAAAATAATAAGTAAACCAGTTAATGCAGAAGTAACAAGAATGTTATTTACTGCACCACAAATATTTCAAATCAGGTAGAAACCATGTTTTGGGCATTTTTTAAGATTGAATTTATGCCATACAATGGCTAGAAATATCTTAATTAGAGTTTTATGTTAGTTCGCAAGTCCAAGAACAATAGGAGATGATGATTGTGATTATAAATTTAATTATCAGAAATAAGCATAACTAGTTTAAAGATTAAGTATGAAATCTGGAGATTTCTCATATTTGGGTATAGTTTTCAGAGAAGGTCATCTTGTTATAGTGTTCCTCTTTGTTTCTCCTTCTATCTTATTAATTGGGTGGCTCTGATGCTCATTGATTTGTTGCAGCAGTCCATAAAGTGCCATATGGCTTGGCTAAACTGTTGACAGCTTCAACATAATCTGATCCCTATAACACCTGTTTCTTTGAGTGAGTGTCTCATGATAACAAAAAGAAAATCTCCAAACCCTAAGATTATCAAACTTTTTCAAGAGCCAGACTCCTACAAACCATAAAATACAGTTGATTGTTCAAAAAATAACTTTTTATTTAAAAAAAAACATGCTGCCCTACACATACACAACTTGCGCACTCACATCCTTCATTATTTCTGGGGGCATATTATACCTAACAGATTGAATTAAAACCTGTCATGCTTATATAATTCAATCAACAAAAAAAATTTTCATAGATCTACCTTGCATTTCAAGATCTGTTCTTTGCGTTTCTCCTCAAATTGATGGCGCAAAAGTTGTTCACGCTCCACTTTCTTCTGCGCCCTTCCTACATAAAGAACCTTTGAACCTGCTCAACACAAGGCACAGTGACACGTGTAAAATCATAATTCAGAAATATGCTTACCAATCATTTTGTGAAATATCAAACCAGTCAGCATTTATACACCAAACAATTGTTGGCCATTTTCAGTTAAGACCAAAAAGGAATATATCATACCAAGTTCTGATCCATTCATTGCTTCCATTGCTCTTCTAGCATCATCAGAATTATCAAAGTTCACAAATCCAAATCCTTTAGAGGATCCATTGTCATCTTTTGTGATTGTCAGGCTAGCAATTTTCCCAAACTCAGAAAATTTCTCCTGTAGAATCTCTTCTGTGATAACTGGATCCAAGTTCTTCACATACAAATTTGTATATTTAATGTCAGGACTAGATATAACTCGATCACTCTTCTTAACAAATTTTCCAACATATCTGCAACAAAAATTTGACTAAAAGATCTTAATAAATCAGATTTATCTAAGAAGATGACCATTTTAACAATGTGACATATTTTTGTATAAGGGAAAACCTGACTTACATTTGCTTGCCACCAACAGTGGATCCATTCAGCTTCTCAATTGCAGAATTTGCAGTATCTTCTGACTCAAATTGAACAAAACCATATCCTTTACTCTTCCCATCTTCAAATGTGGCAACTTTGCATGACACAATATGGCCAAATTCACAAAAAACGTTTTGCAGGCCCACATTATCGATTGATTCACTTAAATTCTGCCATAGACAAAAAGAATCTATGTTACTTGGTGCAACAATTATGGAAACAAGGAAACAAACTATGGTCACTCCAATCCAGTTATCCTTGCATCAAATGGTGAAAGAAAAATATGTGTGCATGTGTACCTTGACAAAAACATTTCCAATTCCACTTCTTCTCGCATCAGGATCACGATGTGACCACATGACTCGTATCACTTTTCCCTTCAATTCAGTGTTGTTCTTTGCCTCAATTGCTTGGATAGCTATTCAAGTCAGAGAAAACAGTATCAAGCAAATGAAGTTGATACAAGTTCAAAAAATTCAAATATTGAAATAAATGGACAAAAAAGGCCTATAAAAGCTAATCAGAAGGCTTCATCAAGGAGCCTCAAGATTTGTGATGGAAAATTTTTGGTTGCATTGTTCCCCACCCATCTTTTTGTAACTAAAACATGTCTGTAAGAGTACCAACTTAAAAGAGCACCTGGGTAAACCAAAAGTATGATATAACACAATGCTTTAGAGATGATAGTTCCAGAACCAGGAATTGTGAGCTCAACCAAACATCAACCAGTTTTGTTTTGTTTTTTTTCTTAAAAATGATTATGTAACCAACAAAAAATATATATATTGATAAAGAAAAATGTCTCGTGGTTATCCCATGGCCATTAAAGGAGTAGGACAGAGAGAGGTTTGGGTTCAAATAAGGAGATCCACATTCCAATAAGGTCCCTTCCCTGGTTATTTATATAGACAATGAACACTCATAAATATAGAATAAAGTAAACAACATTGTGCCCTGGACCTTGGATTTCTATATTCTCCACATCCAGATTTCTACTTGCAAATGTCAAAGGAATCAAGTCGAGTTATCAACTAAAGTTCAATGTGCGTTTTCTCTTTTATTGTCTTCATTTTCTGTGACTTGAGGGTAGCCAAACAGAGGAATGGAAAGACAAAACCTCAGAGATAAATCAAACAAACCAAGACAATTGAGGAAAAATTCATCCACGAAAAGAAAGGTCCTACACTTCACTATTCAGTTTTTCACCAGAAAACTCTATAGCTACTTATATCCATACATATGCACGTAATATATATACGTACATATATGTATAAATTACCTAGAGCTTGAAAAATCAAAAATTATATATTTGCAAGAAACGAAATGCAATGGATGATCAATAGATCACGGAATAACTTAAAAATTAAAATCTTAAAAAAAGAAAAAGAAAAAAAACATACATCTCAATAGAGTAAAACCAGAAAATTAGAGCACAAACTATCTCCAGATGTTGCAATCCCTGTTTCAATTTTCCAACACTTTCCCATGACCAAAACGGAACGGTAAAGATAACCGAACACAAGAATAACAATCCAAAAAAGAAAAAGAAATGGATAAGGCATTATCGATTAAAATGATCGCAGAAGCGTTACCGTCTTGAGGAGAGATGAAGTTGACGTAACCATAACAGAGAGACCTGCCAGAGGCGGAATCTCTACAGACGCGCACCGAGGCGAGGGTACTGAATTCGGAAAATGCTTCGAAGAGCTGCGCGTCGGTGACTTCAGGCTGCAGGTCCCCGACGTACAGCGACGCCGGCGCCGTCGCGGCCGATACCGTCGAAGGAGGAGCCGCCATTATCAGAAGAGAGAAAAAAAAAAAACAAACCAAAGAAGTAAACGCTGGAGAGCGAATCCTAATGCCTAATGCCGTTTCCTTATGGAGATAAAAATGCAGATACACATAGAGAGAGTGGCGTTTCCGATTCAGTTATTTTATTATTATTATTTTGGCCTTTTTTGGGTTATTAATGAGTGAGTGATGAGATGAGGAAAGAAATTCTTTGGGGATTTGAGATAGAGACGAATTTAGAGAGAGAGAGAGAGAGAGAGAGAGAGGAGAGGAGAGGAGGGAAGAGGAATGGGGGGCTGGTCTGGTGCGGTGAGGTGAGAAGAGATTTTGCATGGACGTGCAAGAAGGCTGGGCCGTTCACAATAAGGATGCATTCGCGGGTACAAACAGCACCACGCGACTTTGGAACGCGTAACTAACAGCATCGGGTGTCCTTTTTGCGAGTCTTCATGCGAAAAGATATTCCAGCTTTATTGATCAAAAAATAATGGAAAATGTAGGCACATGTGAAGCATGGTTCTAACGACATCAACAAATCTGAGCCGTTTATTTTAACCACTCAGCATTGAAATTGGCATTTATGCTCACCATGTTCTTTTTGCCAATTTTTCACACACACACAGAAAAAACATCATTCGTATTGGTCACTAGCAAAAGTTTGCAAGGATCATATTTATATAACGTCAAATTGCACAAGGACGAAGGAAAAGTGCTTCGAGTAGTTCTCTTATGCAATGCGATTTAATATATATATATATATATATATATATATCTGTCTCTTATACACATCTAGATGTGTATAAGAGACAGGCACAAGGACGAAGAAAAAGTGCTTCGAGTAGTTCTCTTATGCAATGCGATTTAATATATATATATATATAATAACATTTCATTATAAATGATAATCTATTTTATTTTATCACACCTACAAGGAGTGTGTTATATAATTTTGTGCATCGAATTTGTCACTATGAATACGAGTTGTCTAAATAACTGGTTAGATTATTTTTAGAGCGGAGGTAGATAGAATTGGCACTTCACTTGTGAGGCGTGAGCCATCCATCCCTTTGTTGTTGCCATTTGCCATTCTCGGCAGCAGCAGCAGCAGCAGCAGCATCTAATAAGGTGTACAAATTCCAGAGTTTTAACCTGCCAACTGGTGACGAAGACCCACAAAAGATGGTGACCTTACACTCTGCCTGGCAAAATTGGCACAAAGCATCACCGTCACACGACGTTTCTATTACTTTTGTAGAGATAGGAAAACCCGACTGCCAATTACCAGACCGTTGTGCGGTTTACAACTCCCATCAGGCCTTCCTTCTTCGCAGCTCCCGCTCGCGCGTGCAAGCAGACATACCGCACATGCCAGAAAAAGGACAAACGAAGGGAAAATTACGTGGGGCCATACGAGGGCAAAAACAAAAAAAAGAAAAAAGCCCATCGAAATTGTACCGCGAAACGCTCACACGCTCCTTTTCACTGCATTTAATCGGCATCTTCCGTAGCCAAGACCCTAACCAAAGAGTACGGCCCGCTTTGCGGACACGTGTCCTTTGCTCCACTCTGATTTCCTTCTCTCCTCTGTCAATTGTCATTTGGTTGTTTTCTTTCATCTATCTTAAAGAAAAGAGAGTAATCTATTAGTGTTCGTTTACGATTAAAAAATATAAGGAAAAAAAAATATTTAAACCCATTCAGGGGCTCTCTAATTCTCGTAATAAATATTGTTGAATCAGTACATATTTAAACGCAAAATTGTAGATTAAGATTAGCCTACGTATGAGCACAAAAACTTTCTCCAGTTGGAAGGAGCCAGTGGACGAGCGTCAAGCCGCTTGTGCAATATGGAACAAAAAGAGAAAAGGAGACTTATGCAAGGTGTGAAGGCAAAGATAAAAAATAAAAAAAAAACATGGGCTGCAAATTAAAATTTAGAACAGCCAGTCCAGACTGGATCCAATCACTCTTTTACAACACTATTATTATAGCCATCTCCAAAGCAGTAACCACAGCGTTTCATTTTTGATTGGCCAAAAAGAATTATCATTTTTTTTTTCATACTCCCAAAGGCTACAATACACACTTACATGTGACAGACATAATAATATACAGTTATGGCAGCACCACAGAGGATGCTTTACATGAAAAAAATTGCTGAATGCACCAAAAGAAGAATGGAAGACCCCCGATCACCAACAATAACGACTAGAAAATATGTATTTAGAGGGATGCTGCAGCTACCTGTGCAATTTGAACGAACAGCAGCATGATGACTTGGCAATCACTTTGATTAGAGCTGATCAAGCAAATGCTTCCTAAACAATGGAGCTTTATACCTGGGGTCTACGTTACAAAATTTGGACATTCAGCAGCTCTAATATGTGCATTAACAGAGCTAAAATGCTCAGAGGTAGTAGCTTGAAGAGTATGTCTCTGGATGAGTTGGTCATATTCAATTGTCTTGCATTGACGAAGCCCTTGCTAGAAGTTACAGAGACATTTACAGATAACGAGCCTGGACAAATAGATAAAAGTTAAATGTGAGATCAGATAAAAGTGCCCATCTCACTATAAGATCCACTATACTTACAGTCATAGTTAGCCCATCCAATCCGATGATGTGCCAAATCATAAACAAAAATCTTGTCTTTTAGAACAAGATCTGCAAATTGAAGAAACCAACAAAATAATTTAATTACAAGATTCCAGAAATCAAAAGGTGCTAGTAAAGCAATCAAGCTCTTTCTTGCCACTTATTGGGGAAGCATGTGCGGTGCAATTAGAGAAAAAAAATATTTGCTACAATCCCAACTAAGCAAGCCATATCCTCCCGTGGAATTGATCAGCAAGGTACATTATATTACTTGACACTGATCAAGCCGCAGCAAGCGGCTGGTGACCAAAGGGGTGAAGGGATATTGGCATACTCTTAATCAATTCACCGCTGAGAAAACACGGTTACTAGATAGAAAGAGAGATTTGTTTTCCAGGGGGTGGGGTGGTGCTGGGGGTTTGTGGAAGTGGTGATCAACCAGTAGTCACTGCCAAGGAAACATGAAAATTTGGCAGTTAGGGCAAATCCAGTCTCTGCAACCCCACCCCCCGGGCCCTGCAGAAGAAAAAAAGAAAAGAAAAGAAAAAAGAAAAACCCCAAAAACGACAGTCTTGGAACAGACTTGACAAGAGTATGGAGCTAAGGAAGCTAAAGTTAGTGTCCAACCTCCTAAAATAGTTACTCCTGCTTGAGCTTTTTGAAAGCCAATGCACCACATTGCAGCACCATCCTGCTACAAAAGGAAAAAAATGGATTTGTTACACTACATACCGGAAAAGTATTTGCATGCCTCATAGGAGGCGAGTAATGCAGAAAAAGATCAAGTGAGAATTACATAAAAACCAGAATGCATCAAGTACTCTTCAGGTTTTAACACCATAGATGCCCCACTGGCAAAGTTGAAACTGACTAAAGGAAATATCTGGGATATACTGCATAGAAATGGTTAATTCCCACTCAGTTCATACAGAAGAGGAAAGGAGAAAATATTAATTTGGACAAGTAAGTAGAAGAATTAACCTGGTGGAGACAAAATAACATTGATTTCCTTTGAATGTTGTGGGAGTTACAGACTGTGAGACAGTAGAAGTTACCTGCACACCAAGCTAGCAAATCAACTTAAGAGTAAATGAAATAACTTAAAGCAATTCCTTACATCAAACTAATTCACTATATTTAACACTATCACTACTAAGAAGCTCGCAACTGACAAGTTGCTAACCTATTAGGAAGGATCTATTATCTCATTTTCCTTGATTTATGATCTTCTTCTTGTCACACTATGTTTGTCCATCCAGAAAACTATCTTTCTGAGATGCACGGTTAGACTTTGTACAATCTACTTGGCAGCTTTGAGTAATGCAACAATGTCCCAACTGTCCTCACAAAAGAGAACGGCACAGGAGAATATTTACCAAAATCATCACTACCATGCACACTAACAAGCAAAAAAACACTTACAGCATTGACAAAAGGATCATAAGCTTCTTCAACAAGGTATGCCAAGGTTGTTCCTGTGTCAACGATAGTTCCTTGATTATTTGATGTTGTAAATGCTGCAGGATCAATTGGTAACAATTGCCCATTGACAGCAATGCTTTGCAGATATAAATTATAGTGAGGCCTGAAAATTTTGAGGAAGCAGTCAAAATAGTTGCAAACTGGTGCTCATGTATTCTAACTGATACTGAAATGATTGGACAACAACTATAGTAAATGAGGAAAAAGTGGAATCATCTGTGACCATATGAAGCCTTAGAGCAAAACTTAAAAGCTATGAAACTATGGGAAGGTTCTTCACCAGAAGCTGACAAACACCTAGGCCATACATGAATTCAATCAACATAACTCAATCAGGTTTAATATGACCTTCAGATGATAGAATAGGAAACCACGTGAATGACTTTCAATTACCTACAATGATCTTCAGTCAAAGGAGACAGCAAAGAATTTCTTGACATCCCACAATAACACACTGAATTCTGACCTAAAATGATCAAACTAGTAAAGAGGAAATAACCTAACCGACCCTTTTTATCATGCACCACTTGACCATATCAATAATTAAGTTTCAAAGAATTAAGGATGGCTTCTAAGGTTGTAAGAGATGGAGTTTCAAGGGGTTTTCTCAAGTTTAAATGTTACCCATGGTAGAATAGACATTTATATAATTGCTATGGAAGCATTGTCAGAAAATTTAATTGGTACTAATAAGATTAGAGTTCCAGAGTAAAGAGCATGAAATGAATACCCAGGGTGGGGGAGGTCATAAAAAAAGGAAAATTACAGAGTGGAAACGACATACTGTGAAGGGACAAGAGGACTATAAACAATGCCTGGCTCCAAAATCTCACCAAGGACCAATATACCACCACCACTGCCCTCTCCCTTCAAGCAATGAGAGAATACTTTGGGAGTTATCCCTCGGTATGACAATTGTGATATAACTGAGAGTCCTCCTGGGCCAAATCCAAAAATCCCATCTATTGCTTTATCTGTCTCAGTTAAATCCCCAGATTGGTAGGTGCTACACCTGTTTCAATGCCACCAGCAGAAGTAAGAAACAAGGCTTAGGTGAAGGGAAAAAGGACACATAAATTGGCTATGACCAGGTAATGCTGAATGCCCACCTACTATTTTATTGTAAAGATAATGCTATGCTACAATTAGGCTAACTCTGTCTACTCTTAAACACCTCATTTTGTTTCCAAATAGAAAAGCTTACCCAAAGACAATAAGAGCCGAAGAGTTGGCAACTACTGAATCCCCCAAATTAGCATCAAAACTGAATATATCAGATACATAATATCCTGAGGTTCCACTCCCATCTCCATATTGGAATGAGTAACTGCACTGATTATTCTGGGGAGAGCACTGATTTACTGTTGTTTGAACTGCTAAGGAGCAGAATGGGTCTGAACAGGCAACCATCCCAGCAGTTGATGAATCCATGGAATCAAAAGAATTCAGCTGAATCTGCAAGCCGTATAAACACAAAATTAGTTGCAAAGTTCAAAGAGAATTAACTGAACAAGTAAAGAACAGGGCTTACTCCAAGACCAGTAGACTGTGGGCAATTACTGCAAGAGCTGCATGTAACCCACAAGACGTCGCTTCCGGTATCAATCTGCACATTGAATTCTCTAGGAGGAGAGCCCAGCTTCACTTTTGTAAAATAAAGTCTAAACAAAAACAAAAGGAGTTAAAGAATATAATAAGATGCCTCAAATTCCATAAAATAAAGCACCTAGGCATCAATCTCATTTGAGAGCAAGACCTAAACAGCACAAAAACTGAAAGACAGATATATTACAAGGGCGTTGAAGATCCACCGACCCTGATTGAAGAGTACACCGGCAGAAGCAGAGCAGAAACAAAATTAGTCAATACTCCCTTAACAAAATAATAATAATAATAATAATAACAACAACAACAACAAATAAGCAACAAAAAAGAAAACATTGAATTCTTCACTACCAAAACCCCCAAGTTTATAAGGAAAAAAAAAAACCATGAGAAAAAGAGGGAAAAGAATAAAAGCACCGATGGAAGAACAAACAGAAACTTTCATAAGCTTGCCACTTCCAAAGGAAAAACCATTAATGCAATATCAATTAATACTCAGATCGTGAAAATCAACCATAAAATGCAAAAATATAAAACATAAGGCGCTAAGCAAGAACTCAAGAACTTTCCAAATTTTCTGAGTCTGAACGAAACAAGCCCATCAATTCAAGAACATAAAAGAAACCAAAAAGATCGAAAAACTGGACACCCAAATAAGCAAAGAAAAGATTTGAGAAAGTTACCCAACGAGGTAGGGATCGGAGGTTCCTGCGACAGAGAAGTCAACAGCACCGCCAACGAGGTCCTGCAAGAGCCGGGCGTGCCTGACTCGGTCCCGGGCCCTGAGTTGCTCCAGGTCGACTCGGTGGCCCAAAGGAAACGTTCTCTCTAGAGGGAGAACACTAGCACAGTAAACCGCCAACATGCGCAGTAGTGTTGCTAGGATCAAGACGGGCCAAAGAGCCCGCATTTTTTGTAAGAAGGTTTTGGCGGTTCTTTCTTCTCTATTTCTTTTGAAAAAAAAAAAAAAACAGAGAGACGGGGGGACTTCTATTGAAGAAATATTTCGAGGTGGCGCTGGCGGCGGCGCGGGCAGCGGATCTTGCTTTTGCGCAAGGAATGGAACTGTTACACGCGGGTCAGGATGGCAGTCAAAGTTTGGGAATGATTGACAATTAAACAGAGGCTTTTGAATGGATTAACTTGGCTGATGATGGCTGCTATATATTTGCAAGGGGAATGTATTCTGCTAAAAATTGGAGTTGGCTAACTTCAAGATTATTGTGTTCATTAGTCGGTGAGATGAAATGTCGAAAACACCCCCTCTTTCTTTTTTTCTTTTTGGTCTCTCTCTCTTATTAATAATTTTTTCACTCTTTCTTACTTTCTTTTCTTGCACGATAATTTTGTGAACTCCTGTAAGAATATGATTGATGGAAATAAAAAATTGCGGTCATTTAACATTTTTTTTATTTTTTATCAATGTAGGTATGCAAATAGCTATTGCCTTACGTGTGTTTCATTTATAGTAAATTTTTTGTATTCTGAGTCAAATGCAGGGTGTGGACATGGTTCGTGCAAGTGTGCTTAAATTATGGTCTGGTTAGAAAATTTGAAAAACGAAATGTTATGTTGTTTGATATTTAAGCATTCAATCTGCCCTGTCAATTTCCTGAACAAGAGGAAAGGCTTAAGCTATACGGCTATATCCTATGCGGAGCCTTAGTATCCCGTCCTAAAGATGAAGCTTGAGATGTGCTAGTCTAGCAATGCAACTGATCCAATACACAGAAATATAAAATTACATTTGCTACTTTGATTGCGTTTCTCTCAATCATGGAGTTAGACGCGGAGGAACGTCGAGAAGTAAGAGTTATAAACTTGTAATTTGATACGAAGGTTCACACATCAATGAAATCGTTGAAATCTGATAATCCCACAAAGCCATCGGGTAATTTATAATCGTGCAACGCTGACATTTTTGTACTGAATTATTTGAGTTTCAAATTATTTGCTGCGTTTATATGTGCTGGATGGGTTGTTGCTCCCACCACATCAAATTACAATATCGTGTAGAATTTAGAAAAAGAAAGGACACGACACTGTTACATATCAGGCTTTGGCAGTTTGATCTTTGGGAAATCTGATGACCCGCGTATAAACCACTCTCACTTGATCAATTGTGATAGCAGCAGTTTAAAAATTTATATTTTCAATTAAATATATTTTTATTAATATTTAATAAATTATAAAATTTATATTTAAAAATATTATAATTTAGACACCAATTTCAAAAAATATAAAATCTTAAATATATATATCACAATTGAATAATTACTTAAAATAATAATTTTTATCTATAAAATAATTATAATTTAATTAAATAGAAAATATATGTAATTAATTTAATTTTAAAAAATTATAAATAATTAATTATATTTATTAACAATACTTTTATTATCGTTAATAATTAAACAACGATATAAAATTTAACTGTAATTTCAAATACATCGATAAAATCGCATCTGTTTTGTGCCCAGCGAGACGCTAATTTGACCGTTGGTGCAAAAACTCCACGCGCGATGTGCATGCAGAGATACCATTTTCTGAGCAATCTGGGCGGGCCCGCCGTTGTCAATTTTCATTTATTTTCAGGTACCATACGCAATCGCATTTGTACCCACTGGGAGAGATTGATTTTGTACTTGATCGAATTTCTTTAAGCATATTTCATTCTTATATTGCATTTTAGGCCTCAATTTGTACCCCAAGTCACGAATTAAATTGATCTGCCTCGGTTTATAGTCCATAAATTAGTTAAATGAAATCGATTTTTTTTTTTTACAAAAATTTTTAAAAAATTTATGTCAATATTATAATAATTATTAAATTTTAAATTTATAAATATTATTAATTTTAAAATATTTAAGTAGTATGTTTTTTTTTTTTTTATGGAAAAGTTACCATTAGCTTCATATTATAGAAATGATAATTACTGTTTCAAGACAACTTTTTTTCATAAAAATAAAAGATTAATTTTTTAAAATAAAAATGTTTTGCCCCCCGCTTTCCCTCGGGCAATTGATCGGATACCATACCATGACATTGACAAAAACGACGAAATCAATACGAGACCAGACAAAAACAGACAAATTTTACAACCAAAACAAGCACGAAACTTAAAAAGCTTCGCAAGTGTCTCTTCCACTTAGCAATTGTCTATAAGTTTACGTAGTTATTACTCTTACGTGGCTAATCTCGTGATCCCTGTTTTCTAATCTATACGAATTAACTATCTGTCGGTACAACAAAATATACGTAAGGCTTAATCTCAGGATTTCTTGGTCTCGACTTTAACTATACATTAAAGGTTGATTAATCTACGAGAACCTTTCTATCAGATTTTCGCCCATTTGTCCAGCTAGTTGGATATCAAATCAAAGTCAACCTTCAACAGCACGCTAGCATTATATATAGGAACCGTTTATGTCTTCTTAAGATACCCTTAATCAAGAGAGCATGACAATCTCTTACTTTTTAGTTCAAAGGTCCCATTCATACCCATAAATATGTATAGAAGTCCAGCTTGAAATGAGAAAGAAACTTCTCAAGCTCTTTCCGAGAAGCGCCATGCTTACCCACGTTTACAGGACACCAATTTTCAATTAGAATCGGGAAAGAAAAAAAAATTGTCATTGCGTGCACTTATTCGTTCAACAATTAAAGAAAAAGCATTATGGTTATGTGTACGTGGGGGGTATGTAATTAAGGATGATTACATTTTATTAACATGCCAACACATTTCCTTTTTTTTTTTTTTTTTTTAACTCTAAGATTTAATAAGCTTGCACTTTTTTTTTTCTTCTTTTTTGGATATTGATCTTGGTAAAAGCTTTGGACTCATTAATTGAATGCGAAAGATAGCGGTTTGGAGAATGGAAGGAACTTTGCTACACCAGCAACTTTTGTACTTTTCACAGTCACGTTCCACTGGACCCGCAAGGCCTACTGCGCTTTCAGGAAATTTCTGCTTTCTAACGAAGAAAGGTATGTTTTGAAAGGAACAGAAAGAGATCATGACATGTCTTTTTAGTTTGAGGACACTTCCAACTTTTGGGTCGTAGATATAATTCCTGGTACTAGGTGGAGTAATCACATTTTTTTTTCAACTATATAATTTATCAAATAATGCAATTATTATTATTATTATTATTATTTAATTTCCTTTTGTTGGGTTGGAGGTGGAGTAATGTGGTGACCTACGTGACAATTGATGTGTGGCGAATTTTCAATCAAGGTCCATCACAATCATATGGTGCTGACGGAGCCCAAAGTCCACAAGAGTTTCCAATGAAAATTTACATTGGACCCATGTTGGTCGGCCGAGCAAGAAGTCCACCAAGCAATGATAAATTTACGTAGGATGGAGTAAGGCCGTTTTGCATTTTTGGTACAATGGAAGCGTTTTTCCAGAGCCCACACTGATGTCAGGCTAGACTCCTGTCGGTTACAACAAAGGACAATCATCGTACAATGTCCTGTGGCGAGGAAGGGCTGCTTCTTTTTAAGCAAAATTAGAAGAAAGTAGATTCGAAAAGGGCGGGGGGGGGATTTTTGTTGTGAAATTTTTGTGCCTTTTAATTTTGTTGTCACATGTTTTTTTTTTTATAAAAAAAAAACTAATTTTGATTTAATCACATAACCTTAATGACTCTATTCTTTTATAGGCATAACATAAATTATTTTTTATCCAAACATCTTATCGATTAATTATGCATTAAATAAAATTAATAATTTATTATTATTTTGCTCTAAATTAATTTTTTTTTAATTTGTTAAGTCAAATTTTGTTATTACCTTTGTATTAAACCTAAATGCACGATTGTATGATTCTATTGAGACATTTTTTAGAAGATGCACAGTACAAATACATGTTATTTGACATAAATCAATTGTAATGAATTAATATTGTGTTAGAAAAGAAATGAAGGAGGGAAAAAAAAAAACTAAGCTAATTTATTATTTTGTATATTGGCGAGGATTGAGTAATTAATATTTTTGGTTACTAAATTTATCAATTCATTTTTATTTTTCTCACTTAACTTTAATTTGATATAATTAAATCACACAATTTTTATTTAACCAATCTGTCATTCTATTAGCTAAAAATTTTATAAAATTTATCAATTAAAAAATATGCTCATATACAATTAAATTTATCAATCAATATAATTATAAAATTATGTTAAATTTTATAAATTAGAATAATACAGTTAATAATAAGATTAAAAAATTTAGAAATATCAATAAGCATTTTAAAAAAATTATATATTTTTTTTATATAATAGTTCACATATTTTGAAAATAAGTGTCTGATATAAAATTTGATGACTAAAAGAGTATCATACCTCACATGATATTTAATGTGACACACAATAAAAAAAATATTTTTTAAAATTTTAAATTTTTTAAAATAATAAATTATTTTATTAAAATTTAGTCCTTTTTTAAAAATTAACACAAATATTAATCAAATATTACTTCTTTAGAAGTTTTTAAAATATAGAGATTTGTTTTCAAAATGCATTAAGTCATGCATGATATTCTTTTAGTCGCTTGACTTAACTTCAAGTTAACTTATTTTGAAGGTAAACAAGTTATTTAATAAAATAAAAAAATTTTGTAGACACTTAAATCTTTAATTTTGTTATATTTTAATTAAAAAATTTAATTCTTATTAATATATTAGTTAATAAATTTAATTATATAAAAATATTTTTTAAAGAATGATTTTATATATTTTTATTTAAGAGAGTGATTAATGATTAACATAAAATAAAATAATAAAAATGAAAATAAATAATAAATTCAGTTACCTATGTTAATTGCGCTAATCTTTACCGGGGGGAAATCTAAGTTCTCTCCTCCTAATATTTTACGACCAAATACATCTAAAGGAAGAAAAAGCATTTTAAAGGAAATATTCAGTAGGATTGCAAGGCCCACCTAATAAACATAACCAAGGAATATTAACATGTGTATGATTAGATTTTAAAATCTACATTATACCCCTACTTTTAAGGAACTATGCTATTGCCTTTGAAGTTGAAAGTTTATACTAGTCTAGTGAATTGGCGGTGAGCCACGCTCCGATGATTCCGCCCAACAAGCGAGGAAAAAACAAACAAGAGGACCTAAGCTCGCAAGATCAGAAATATAAAAGACCAAGCCCCTTTCATTGGGTTTGCTTGTGGAGGTAAATGGTGAAAGCCCATTGTGCAGCTACCATATGGACTCCCCAGGCCCATATCTAATTATTTGCCGCAGCCGACTGCCAAGTTCCAATCTAATGGTTTGAGGCCTGCATCTCAAAAAGACAACCTTAAAGCCGGTGTTCTAAATTGCCACGCGGCAATTCTCCAAGCAGCGAAGCAGACGAACAACTTCTTTCTTACTTTTTCTTCCGGATTTGTCAGAAACGCTGTCCATATCCTCATCCTCATTGCCGCTAATCAAACTCATCTAAAGGGCTCGCCGGCTCAGATATCAGCCATCTTGGGCAGCCATAGCGTGCCCAAGCCGTCGTGGGCCTCCACCTCGTCGTCATGGGCTTCTTTCTCTTTCATGTCGAAGTCTAATCCTCTCTAAAAATGGCTGTTCGCCTGAGTGGGTTGAGCTTAACAAAGAAATAAGAAGTCTAATAGCCAGGTGGCGGCCCGACGTAAAGAGAGCTTTGGTTCAGAAAATGCGATGGGGACGAATCTAAACGCTGACCATTCAAATAAAACGGCAATTGAAAATGACTATAAGTGATAAGGTCTGCTATTGAGCCCGACGAAAACACAAAAATAAGGTCTGCTTGGCGTGCACTTTACTGGAATAGCTGTCTATGAATTACAGGTTTTCAAATGTAACCTCATTGTTCATTTTGGCTATGCTAAAATCATCACTAAAGTTATTATGACATCTCATACAAAATATGAAAGCATTCAATGGAGGATAAAATTCACAGGGCCAGTACGAGAAAATTGCTCACGGTTTCAGAGAGATGGTTGGAACATAACAACAACCCAGATGAGCCAAACTATTTCTATATATGAATGGGTCAGACCTGATATACATGCGCACATTCAACTGCATGATCTTGACACAGAGTAGCAACATCATTTCTGGCATGGACATCAACCATTCACCCTGTGGTAGATGTTTTGGCGGCAAGCTGGATTAGCGCCCGCCTGTGGTAGGTGGCACGGAGTTTCTTGTACTTTTGAACAAAGGTTCCAAGGTCAATCTCCCTATCAAGCAGTTCCCTATGCAGAGCCTCAGAATCCTCATCTGTCTTACTCATAGCCTCTAAAACAAACACATACTTTAGATCACAGTTCAAACATTCTTAATTTTAGTCTATAACCTTAATTACTAAATCAATTATTCCGTACCTTGAAGTCTTTGCAGAAGAGCAGCAGGAGAGTGTGATCTCAGCAGCCCTTCTTTGCGTTTTTCCAGCTCATTTAGTCTCTCCTGAGCAGTGGCCAACTCGGTTGTCCGTATAATCCTGCACTGTCAACACAGAAGGTAAAGGAAATGGTGTGAACTTTGGTCATCATAAAGGTATACAATCAATCAATTAAAAGTGTCTCAAAACCTTACTTGGTTTCTTAGCTCCCTTATACGTGGTTCCTTCTCCAAATTCTCTCCTATTCAAAAACAAATATTGAGTGTCAATTTCCACAAGTAGGACTGTTACCTTGAACATCAAAACCTGAATCAATTTGGTAACTTACTGGCAAGCTGTAGAGTTTCCTTTTGAAGCTCATCTCTTATCTAATGACAGCAGCAAAAGAAAGGATTACAGCACTTCCAAGGTTGACCAAAAATATTAAGCATAACAAATTTATATCAGATGGCATTGGTAACAACAATTAAGCATATCATTGTGTGGAAAACAAAGCCGCATGATTATCAAATATGAAAATGTACATAATAATATACAAGCTAGCACCAGTGTACATTGGTCTCACCATTTCTTGCAACTTGGTGATCGTAATTCAACTATATATGCCAGAAGAGGGGACAGAGAATCCATGAAAAGGACTATTAAAGTGTAATCTTAAGGACTTCGTCATTCATTCAGATGTGAAATGAACAGAAAGGCCGCCACTTAAAAACAAAGGATTCTTTTGTCCACTCTTCTGCATCCATGTCATGTCTTTAGAAAATACAACAGAACGATACAATTTCAAGGCCCTAACAAAAAGCTGCTTGGTCTGTAGATAAGACTTAAAATTCTACACATTTTTCAGGTGCCAGCTGTTTCTCCTTTAAAAAAAAAAGCACATAGATAATATCCAATCTACCATTGACAAACTGTCACAAAACCACCAACAGACATTTTGCACAACTTCTCTTTTAAATATTTTTTCTTTTTTATTTTGGGGGATAAGGGGAGAGGAGGAGGGGTGTCTGGGCAATTGAGAAGGACTGCTAGGTAATTAATGGCAAATGATCCCATGAAAGCAACAGCACCAGTACCTTCATTTCTAAAAGCACAGACATTAAACCAAGAATGTCAAAAGACGCAACAAAATAGAAGCCACCAATATATAAACTGCTTACTTCAAGAGGACACAGAGAATATAAGCAACTTACATTGTTTTGAATTTTAACCTGGTCAAGTGAAAGGAAAAATTGACGGTATGCATCTTTGTCAGACAATAACTTCCGTAACTCATCAACTCTATGGTTAGATCAAAGAGAAATATGTAAGAGAGTAGATACATGCAGGGATATAGAACACTATATCTTGCAACTTGAGGGAATAAATAAGTACAATGATATGTTAACATATGATCACAAGTCTTGATAAAAGAGCTAACACAAATATCTTAGATGTTCAGAGTACAATAATGGTTTATCAAACAAAGACCTCAACAGAATCTTAACAGAAGATAATAAAAGATCTTCAAATGAACTCAGATCCATGCCAATAAAAAACTGCAGTTTCTATTGTAAATGAATGCCCAAGCTAACTTTCAAAATGATCAGGCAGAAGACAACTCAAGACCGTAGGCCCATGGAAATAAGCATACAGTACTTGACTTCCATTATTCACCCTTCAGCTCCTCTGTCTATTTTCAATTTCGCTCAACAAAGTTAGGTGCAAATGTCAACAGTGGGTAATAACAGAATTTCCATTGCTTAATTCATGAGAAAATTTTGTCAATAAAATCATAAGAATAATAAAATTCAACAGTAAAAACTGATAAAGAAACAGATCTGAAATAGCACAGGGAAGCATGAGAAAATTCAGGAAGAGGCAAGTTAGAGGATAATTATATGCTATGGATTAGGCAACTTACCTTTTATCCCTCAAAAGAGAAATAATGCCAGCAGCTTCAGTGGGTGACACATGTGAAGGGGACTGTGGTCGTTCTGCCAGCCTCTCTAAACTGTAGCTACTAGAACTGCTAGTTGGTGTTGCAGGGCGGGAGGAATTTGGGGAGCTAAGTACAGATGGAGGGTACCAAGACTGTGAAGTAACATCTTGTGGTCGTGGCTGAGTTTCCTGCTCCTGAGAACCCCTGTGGACCGAAATGGTGGGTGCATCACTACCAAATAGAATATGAGTAATGCATAACATGAAAAAGGGAAAAGGAAATAGACAGGCATATGAAAGTTTGCGAGTCTCCAACTAATTGGATACTCAAGCATGGGGAAAACTGAAATACAGAAACTAGAATCATGATTCAAATCCAATGAACCTATTTAGTTAAAACAGAATTGTTATTGTGCTATACCATTCACACACCATACACATTTTATCTTCTATCAAAACAATGCCTAAACAAGGAAAAGCAATGCAGGTTCAAAACAAGAAGAACTGCAAACATTTCCAAAGCATTCCTCAAAGGATTGACATATAATAAAATGGATAGACAGGCATCATAAGCCCTACTTAAGCATGCATATGACAGCAGAGAGGACATGACCACAATCAATTCGGTCATATTTAGAATGCAAGACGGACAGCAGGTTCTGTTAACACCGGACCGAAATCCATTCAATGCATCGAAATCGGGGGAGATTAATGGCAACACTTTAGCAAAATGATAAAAGCAGAATTGCTGCACATTGACTAGACCGCCACATAAATCACACGCAAATTAAACCTTATTTTCACGTTATCATAATAACAATGAAAAACCTATGATTCTCAGTGTCAAAATCCTTTCTGGTTCAACACAGAGAAAAAAAAACGATAAATTAAAACCAGAAAAAAATAAAAAAGTAATTCTCAACCTGCGGATCTTTGTAATTTCGAATTCGAACGCAGAAAATATAAATAGGTAACCTAAAATCAGGCTATCTATTCATCCATATTCAAGAACTCAACGTATTCCGGCACTCGAAAAACAACACAGATGAATCGATCGCTCATTAAATTATCGTACTAAGATAGATTACGATGAATTTTCAAACAGAGAAACCAAAGATTAAAGAGTAATACCAGAACTTGAACATAACTTGAGCAACACGAGCTCTCTCTCTCTCTCTAGCTCAATCAATCGACCGATTGTTTAATGAATTGAATCGAGCGAATCGAAAAGAAAACTTTTGTTTCGTCTCCGGTTGGTTAGTTTGAGAACGAGTCGCCTTGGAAGTTTCCTTTGTGCGCGTGGCGTGTTTCTATTGCTGAAGAATCCTGGTAGATGCAGACGGCATTGCATTTTATTTATTTATTTATAATATCTGTATTTTTTACGCGTGTAGTTTTTTCTTTTTCTTTTTCTTCCCCTGGTCGTCGGTTCCCTTTCAAGTTTCAATTAAAGAAGGGGCACTTTTAGTAAATATTGCAATTGTGTCCAATCGTAATTCCCAAGGAACGACTCGACTCTAATAGCAGAATCAATCAAAGTCAATTGAGGAAGTTTCGCATACAAAATTAATTTCATTAATACATAATTTGAAAAACTAAATAAGATTCTTCACAAATAATCCATCTTAAATTCCTACTCTACGATTATTTTGTTATATCTATTTATTTATTGGAGAGCGTGTTCCCTCATTCCCAATATTTCTTGCTTTTTATGTACTAATAATAATAATAATTATTATTATTATTGCTCTTTCATCTTTTACAAAAAAAATTTCTATTTTGCATTTAACTGATGTTGTCATGTAAGAATTTGTTAGAAGATGCTCACTTCTTTCATGCTCACAATGACATAAGCGAGCAGGGGATACTAAGATTTTTAATATCCTAACACGGTACAATTACGGTCCAGAAAATTATACTTGTTGTACTGTGCTGGTTGGCCCAACCAATGTTGACATTGGCCACCTCAACGGCCTATTGATGTGAGCTTCTTAACTGCTCTAGGGCTCTATCTATATTGTAAATTTGTCGTTAAGAAACAACTTTTTCATGCACTTATTAATACTAATCATTCCAGGAGCTTCCTGTAGTTGTTATCCATTCGTAATTCTAACGCCAATCACTAAGAATAAAAACGCAGAGATTGGAAGGCCAAAAAAAAAAAAGAAGGGTCTGTGCAGTTCTAATCCTAGCTTCTTCATTCTCCAGTCGTTAATCAATATTATGGTCCAAGAGAGTAAATAGATCGGATTGCTGATGGCATAAAAAGGGTAAGTAGCAAAAAAGGTACGTTAAGTTTCTAGGTTAGAAGCAATTGTTAGATGCCTCAAGGACTTTTTACTTTCCAGCAATGATAGCTTCAAGCTTAAAAAAAAAAAAAAAGATTGTTTGGATGATGTGACACGATAATTTGGCAATGCTAAATTTGGGAAATTTCGTTGCATGTCACTGTTAAAGCATTTCCAGGCGTAGGGTTGCTATGAGATTCATTATCATGCGAGATGCCTTAAGAGTTTCATCACAATTACAAGGCACGTCCTAAAGTCCTAGTCCAGAGTTGAGGTTTAGAAACGAACTAGGCAAAGAAACAAAACTCAATTATCACATGAATGAATATAACCCCTCCAAAACTGACAAGTGCTGTGACCAGGAAAACCTATGTCTACGCTATATATATATATATAACACTTTTCATTCTTTTTATCTATTAACCAGGTTAAAATGGCTGGCAATAGTTGCCCCTTATAGCCAACTTTTAGTTAAACGTGGCCCAATTTGCTTTAGCTAGTAACAGGCCAAGTTACTCTTAAATACTGCAAGAAGGGGAGGCTGTCCAAATGGGCAATTTGGTTCTTGGACCTGAAGTGAGGATAAGCGATTGGCACAATCTATATCCGATTCCGAACAATGTCAGTAGCGAAAACTTTCTTTAACTGTAAAACAAACATCTGCTGGTAAAATACTGGAAGTCTATCTCACGGAATTATAGGCAGCCAGGGGACAATGACGAAAACATGAGATAAGACACCGTGACCGTCAGATTTGGTAATTTATAACATTTTGAAGTTACTTTTTTTCAACATGAAGAAGAATATTATTTAGATGTAATTATAGTGCAACGTAGTGAGTTTAGTAGAGAAACATCTGTTAATTTACAAATTCAACCTCTCTTATAAAAAGGCCAACACTATAAACATTGATGAGTTCACGTGGTAGTTACTGCATCTTGGATACACCCAAAATAAAATCTTGTTGTCATATGATATCCTCATGTTTTTTCTCATAATCTGAAAGAAGGTTAATACACGTGTGAGGTGTGACGCACTGACCATCACTCAAGTCGCGACTGAGCTAGTAATATCTGAAAGAGATGGAAGGTGAAACTTGTCCATCACATGTTACGTAAATTTGGTACTTTTTCTTCCCCGATGGTCCTCCAATCAAACCCAATTAAATGCACCCTATTTGTCCGTTGGAGCATCAAACATTGGCAATAGACGAAGGTGGGGTCTTAGGGGCGCTTAAATGAAGTTAAAAGGTCCTTCTGATTGCCTTATTTCAAGGAAGATGCATTATGTTAAATGGCTTAAGCAGGACCACATGCTTTCTATCTTTGACGAACAGACACAGAAATGCAGGGCTCAATGGCCTTTAGAGCGGGATTGAACTGTCTTATTGGTTAGAAGAATATGACCTTTTTTCGGTACATCAAAAAATATTAATTTATATTATTCGTGATTTAAGAATTTAGATATTTATCTACAAATTTTTAATTATAATTTTATAAAAAATATATATAATTTATGAAAATAGAGAGAATTACTTATTATATATAGTTAATTATTGATGGTCCAACAAATATTTTAATAGATAAAAAGATATATATTTATAGTATTCGAAAGAACAAATTCACCTTTTGCAATTCTTCGAGAGCAGTAATGTTTTTCTAGGGACTAATCAACGTAGCTTGCGGAGGGGAATTGCCCTAAACTTCTGTGCACGTAAGAAGGATACCAATTAATTACTGATATCTGCGAAGAGGACCCCGTTAGAAGCTAGAACAGGAAAAGGGGTCAACAGCTATTACAATTGTAACAACCGTCCAATTTAGATATTAACAGCAAGTTAAAATTTGCGGTGAGATATTTGTTTCATATGCATTCAACCTCTGGCCCGTCATACTGGGAAAACATTAACAAAAGTTGCTGGAGTTTCTCTGCGTGTATCAATTTGATTGTGAACACTTTACCATTAACATTATGTTTTTTTTTTTTTTTAGGTGTTGCAGGGTTAATTGTAACTAATCCTCCATTGGGTATGATTAGATGGTCTACAGAGAGAACCGACAGTGATTGGAGTAAGTTCCATTTTTTCGGATGGTTCTTTGGAGTTATACGATAGCCAGTGTCTTGCAACTACAATCTACGAATCACGAAGGATATGCAATTAAGATTTTATGTACTTGGGCTAATAATCTTTTAATTTTTTTTTACCTTTTATTTTTAAATCCTTTGAGCTAAAAAAAGGAAGAATAAAAATTATAATATATATACTCATAAAGGCCAGAATTTGGAAACGCAAACTCAAAATCAAATATCCGTAACGTCTTGAACATTGTGGGTAGGAATTAAATATCTTACCAAGAAATTATAGAACGGAATTTTAGAAATTTGTCTCGAATGGTCTGCCAAGGAGCCTGTTATCATGCCTCACAAACCATAATTTATTATATAATGGTTTGATTCTGATTGAAGAATACTACCTATCAGTCTATTTAATGGACCCAGCACCATTCTTAAATAGCTTCACTATTAGTAATACACTGTGGGGACATACTTCAAAATTAATATGTATAGCTGCTCCGGATAGGATCTTGCTGGCAGCAGCTGTAAATTAATTTACCCATAAATCCCAGCCGTTCATCAGTTTATGGTCGATATGGGAAAAAGGACTGAAAAAAAAAGGCATAATGGTACCTGCACAGCTGGTATCGATATTATGTCACTCTAGGGATCAACTGGTAGCTCGCATATTCTTCCAGATTTTCTATTTGAAAACAAACAAACATGCATGAGAACGAGATGAGAATATTTATATAGAGAGAGCTGGCATGTAATTGCCATATGGCAGCATATGAATTAGACAACTGTAGGTGTGATATTCAATGTGAGCGGATTAGTAAACAAGACGACCATTATTAAACCATAGAAGTTGTATGCAGATTCTTCAGGCCATATTTTTGCTTGAAAATTAATGAGAGTGCAGTACAAGCTTATTCATGTTCCCCTGTTTGGCAGCCTCGGTCCTTACACAAAGGTGATTAAATTTCAAGAGAACTCGCAGAAGGCAGCATACATATTAGCTAAGAAATATTTAGAATTACCACCAAAATATAGAATATCAAGAAAATCAGTTCCTCTTTTTTTTTTTTTTTATTACTAGTGAGAAGAAACGAGAAGGATAACCAAATTTAAGTAGATAAGATGATAAAAAGAGACAATAATTTAAGTTGATTTGAAAATTACTTTTTATAAAAAATCTAAAATAATTAGATATTATCACCGATTTAATTTATAAAAGAATATTATAATTAGAAAATATTTATGTAATTAATTCAATTATATTTAAGATTAAGATTTTGTGATTGTTCTAAAACACTTAAATCTCCGGCTACATCTATGGATCGAGTTAATTGATGGCTATTGGTCTACAAGGAAACATTTTTATTCCGGAAAAATTGAATCCACCTGTCTCTGAGGAATACACCCGAGGTCGCAGATTCTTTGTCAATCATTGAGTTAATCCCTTCTAGTAAAGAAAAGCATTTCTCACCTGCAAGTTCTTAAAATGTACTACCCTAAGAAACGCTCCTTTTTCTACTTTAATGGGGTGCAAATTAGCCTTGGACGATGGATCTCATTTCACCGCATAATTGGCTTTCATTTCACGTCAGAGTCTCTGCCTACTTTTTCTTCTCCCACATGAAAAAATGCGTGATGGTCCAGAAACCTTAATACCATGTCTTTATTATTTTCCCATTATTTGCTATCCTCGTATATAGTCTCATTTAAAAGCTGGAACATTTATAATAAAACGTCCCATACTCTTTGGTACATATCACATGCAACATATTTTCTCGAGAGTTGGACATGGCAAAAAGTCAGGTTTAGTTCCCTAATCAATTTTTGATCCATTTTTCATTATTTTTGTCACTGTCCTTATATATATATATATATAGAAATTTGGGGCTTGTTCTAGTATACAATATATATATATATATAAATTTTTTTTTCTGGACTAATAACTCTTATTTGGACTGGAGAACTTTAGTCCTAGATCAAGTGAACATCTATGTAATACAATAATACATCAATACTAAAAGATTTATGATATTAATTCCCTTTTATTTAGCTAACATGTATTGTTGTGTGAGGAGACTAATCCACACAAAATGTATTTTCCTCTTGCGAGATGAAGAAAATTAAAGAAACAGAGAAAAAACCGGAGGGAAACACTTCAATGCCCGCCACATTTTTGGGTGAATAGCTTTTGAACTACTATTATTAACCGGGCATCAAAGTACAACGTAAGCGTTTCCTTTCTGAACAGTTTCGCTTAAATTATCAATAAAATCCTCCTGTCGCTGTGCCAAAAAAAAAAAAAAAGAAGAAGAAGAAGAGGAAAAAGAAGAAAGGAAAAACAACGCAAAAAGTGTTTCCCATTCATCGAAAAAAACTATGAACTGCATCAATGACTTCCCACGTGACGTTGATTTGTTTTGCCCCCAATAAAAAGATTGTCATTTTCGGATCGGTGGATGTTTAATTATCTTTGTTAAAAAAAAAAAAAAACTAATGCGAGGGCTTTTTTTTTTTTGATGTTATGGTGATTTTAAAAGATAAGATATTTACTTTTTTTTGGGAATTTAATTTTTCTTCATTTCATACCAGGAACAAAAATTCATTGCTTTTATTTTATTTAGTTTAACTTTTCATCTTCGTTTCTAGATTTTTAGTGTCATTAGTTGTGGAAGTTAACAAGGGAAAAAAACGGTTCAATTACACGAAACAACCTTTTTAAATTTAAATAATAATATATTTAAAATATGCAATATAATTTTCTTTCCATAATTTTATTCTAATTTTCTATACTATATGGATCCATTTTATACAGTGCAAGTATACTATTATTGTTGCCATGGTCATGGGCAGTATGTCTTTTCTAAGTAAAATTTTATTTATTATCTATTTAGAACCCTAAATTGAAGCTCAATTTGAGCATAACGGGGACATATGAATGACTAGTATATTTTAAATCTGTCTTTTTCATGGATTCCCCTCATCAAATGTGAATGATGCAACCCAATTAATTGCTATAGATTTTATGGACTAAAGTAGTTTACCTTCCAATAAACAACCATTGACGCAATTAAACTACAAAATAAAAAATTTGCTGGTTTGTATGATTCTTTCGATTCAGAGAACTAAACTTTTGTGGCAATCCAGCTCAACATTGTTCATCGTTACGTTCAATGTGGTTATACCAATCAATTAATAATAATTAATCTTTCTTCCTTTACATGTTGGTCTCGTTTAAATATTGTCATTGAATCTTTCAATACATATATAGTGCCAGTTTTTTCAAATGTTTCTTTGGGCGTATCCTTTTTCACAGAAGATTTTGGCATCTATAAATGTGCGTTTGTGCGTTTGTTTGTTTGTTTGTTTATTCTATAGCTAATAACACTTGTGAATTTTAGGGTGGTGCAAAGCACATTCACCACCGATGACCCGCTGGAACCCACCCAGAAGGAAATGGAGTGGCCGGCGATGGTGCATTATCATGTCAACAGTAACAGCCAGAGAATGTTTTTTTCTTAGTTAAAATTTTTATCTAGTTAAACGGACATGTGTTCAATCTGAAATTTAAATTTCGCTTGACATGAAATGCCACCTAAAATCAAGCATATATGCCCCTCGTGACCAAGGTTGTAATAGTGGATGACATCCAAGTGACTATGTGGCCAATTGTAACAATAAATTGCAACTTAATTTGTAGTACTAGAATTGTCTTTAATCGTTAGTCTTGTGTACTCTTCAGTTAGTTTCCCCTTTTTTAACTTCCCGGCATGAATTGTGAGGCTTTTCTGTTTTAAAGTTCCTTTCTGTTATCATTTGCAATTTTTTTTTTTTTGGGTCCGACATTAGTCTTTTTCTGTCCCCAGAGTTTCCAACCCTTTGATTTTATTTTTATTTTTTTGGAGATTTTATTTTCTCAATAATTTTTTATTTCAATACAATTAAATCTCACTTCTGATTTGTGCTTGAAAAAAAATGAAGTTGATGATAAAGCATTGTTGTGAATTGGACTGGGCTAGCCAGTCAAAGCGGAAAACCAGAAATTACTCGAACCTTTGGTTTGGTTCAGACATAAAAGTAAAAAAAAAAAAAAAAAAAGAAGTTAAAATTGGTCAAACGTGCTTGAACCAGAACAATTGGGAAAGAGATCAGAAAAAATGGGTCTAATTCGTGTTCTGCCCCATTTTGATTTAAAAATTACATAAATTATAATTTAATTAATAACATTATTCAGCTGATAATTAAATTTTATATTTTATTCAAACTTTCAATTGACTAAGAAGATTCAAAGTAGAAAAGCAAGGGTTGCACGAAAGGGAGGTACCTTGAGTACACTTAGCAAGAGTCCTTAGTTTTATAAATTCTCAATTTCACCATTTGAATTAATTTTGTAGTCACCACTTGAGCTTTAACTAGAGGAACGAACGTTTTGTATCAAAACCCGAACCCAAGATTGTCAACCAAAAAAAAAAAACCTGAATAGCGTAAGTCCAACCGCCTACCCACATGTCTTGATCCAACGGATCTGTGCAATCTTCAGCCACCACGATTGATCTCAGCCACTCAAAGGCACATTTGTTTTATGAGCCTTGTCCTTTAGTCTAGGCGTTTTTTTGTTGTTAATTTCTAAGTTGCAGGTCGCTTATGTTTCTCCTCCCCCCCCCCCCTCTCTCTCTCTCTCTCTCTCTCTCTCTCTATCTCTCTCTCTCTCTCTCTCTCTCCTTTATTGGTCTTTTCAATCTTTTCCGCTATCATCTAGTGAAGTTCAACAATTCTTTTACTAGAGAATCACATTCTTTCAAGAACCCATTGTTTCGAATTCCGCTTTGACAATGGTAATGTTGGACTTGGCCATTCACCTTCTCTCAATTTCATTCCATGGATGGGAACTGGGTAATGTATATATTTGCCTGATTATTGTGTTTTGCATAAAAGAAAAAATATGTTTTGGGGTTATTGTTTGTAACAGGACACAATGCTGGTGCCGCCATGGTTAGAGTCTTTGCTAAGCACGGACTTTTTCTCTGTCTGCCGGACACATGGAGATGCAGCAAGAAGTGAATGCAACATGTATTGCTTGGATTGCAAAGGCGACGCATTCTGTTTCTATTGCCGTTCTTCCAAGCACAAGGATCATCAAGTAATTCAGGTGGGTTTCATTTAACATTTTATGTTTTCACCTTTTTTTCCTCCTCTGGTCAATATTACTCGTTAGTATCACAAGTTCTGGATTGGACAATGAGCCTTGTTGTATAAGGTTGTCTCAATTTCTTGTAATGAGCCATCGTTTCAGTGTTTATTATTTTTTTTTTCTCCCTTCTGATTGATTAGATAAGGAGATCTTCGTATCATGATGTTGTGAGAGTTGCGGAGATTCAAAAGGTATTGGACATTACTGGAGTTCAAACCTATGTGATAAACAGCGCCAGAGTCTTGTTTCTGAATGAGAGGCCACAGCCAAAATCCGGGAAAGGAGTTGCTCACATATGTGAAATTTGTGGGAGAAGCCTGTTGGACACGTTTCGTTTTTGTTCATTGGGATGTAAGGTTGGCATTTTGCCTCAAACTCTCTCTCTCTCTCTCTCCCTCTCTCTCTCCTTAGCATCGATCTCATCAAACGCCATTCACAACTCATCACAGTCACAAATTTTGTTCATCTTGCATACATACACGCACGCACACACACGACCCACATTCACACGCCATCAACATCATAACAACCCACCATTATCATCCACCTTAACTTGCCCATCACATATGATGGCTTAACGTTCACTAACCCCCATAGAGATGGCATCGCCATCGCCTTTCTTTATTCCCAATGACAGTGAAAAACTGCCCATCATAATAGCCATGAATGCGACATTGCAATTTATGAATCATTTTGATGAGGAACTCAATGGCATGTATGATATACTTAATCGAATTTTGGTGTTTTATAACTGTTTGACATTTTCCTTTGACAACATAATTAGCTCGTAGGAATAAAGAAAAATGGTGATGCAAGCTTCAACTTGGAAGCTAAGAATGAAGTGTTAATGGAAAGTGGAGAAGGGAAATCAAAATTGGTCTCGTCAAGAAAGGGTGGTGAAGAATTGCGTGAAGGCTCACAACAAGACATTTACCCGCCCACGCCGCCTCCACCTCCTTCGAGTGCAAGAAGAAGAAAAGGCATCCCACATAGGGCACCTTTTGGGTCTTAGTTTGCCCTCAAAACAACAAAATAGTACATTCAACCCATCATTTCTTGCACAAACTACTCCTTTGTGGGTCATTGTCCTAACCGAACAAGCGGAGGATACCCTTCTTCTGGTTTTGGTTTGTCCAAAAATCAAAAGGGTAAGTTCCTTCTCTCCCTTTTAATCGGGTTTGGGCCCCATATACAACAAATTTCTCTTGTCAATGACTAATAATGCACAATTGTTATTAATTGTTGCAATGTGTATGTTGCCATTAAAAAAATTAAAGCAAGTCTTTCTGGAGTCTGTTTATAGTTTTCATGGGGCCCGCCCACCACATGGGCCGTTTACATAAAGAAACGATGACTTTTATTATTTAATGCTTTATTTATTAAAGGAATTGCTAAAGATGGACCACAAGAAAAAAAAAAAAAAAAGAGGAATTACTAAAGAAATTGTTTCCTATTAAATTATTGGTTTTGAAAATAAAATTCGAAATCCAATAATTATGTAATTAGATGAGTTAGTTGCTTTTTATTTTTTTTTTCCAAAACAGTAATTATATATTACCTTTTAATTTTATACTGTATAAAATTTTTAATTTAACTTTCTTAAAAAATAAATGAGGTTAACTTATTTTTATATATAAAATGAAATAAAAATTTTAAGTAAAATTCAATTAAAATAAAAAAAAGGTATATGGTTCAAAATGATAAGCTTTTTATACTAAAAAAAATAAATATAACAAACATCTCTATATATAATAAACATACTAATTTAGTTTTAAGTTGTAGGTAATTCGGAAAGAGGTTCAATATACAAAAAATGGACTGCCCTTTTTATTTTTATCAAAATTGACCATCTCCTCCAATATACATATCTTTTACATCGCTGTTAAATGTAATTTTTACCATGAAAGCCATCTATTCTCGCGATAAAATGGAGCAGATAAGCGTAATTCTTTTGGTGTACCTTCTACGATTTAACCAAATTAAGAAGCTACATAATTAGGTGCACTGGATGTTGATTGATGGCAACGTACGGTGGGAGTTCTTAGAGTGCATCTTCCACGATTCAGCTAAAAAAGGTAGGTGAATGCCAAATAATCTTTGCCAATATTAAATGATGGAATGAGGCGCGCCTCAAGGGTCCATGATGGGGACGCAAAATAATTTGTCCAATAATTAAAGTTCCTGTGCCAGAACAGGTAAAAAAGAAAAGGGAGGGGGGGTCTTTTATATGATTTGAAATGCCCAACTTTGTTTATAAATAAAAAGTGCAATGTTACAAAAAGGAGGTGCAACCTCTTCAAGTATATGCGATAATTCTTTCAAAAACATCAATAAAAGCATGACTATATTATTGCACCAAAACTACCTCTTTTCACTAAATTTGCTGCCAAATGCGGTAATTTGCCAGCTACGAAACATTCAAGCGAAAAAATGGCCTCACAAAAAATAAAAAAGAATTAGAAAAATAATTAGGGTAAAAGTCTATTTCAATAAAGTTCGAATATATAATATAGAATGAACATAACATGAAGATTTGATATATGTTTATCCTTTGACAAAAGCTTCAAATGTGAAAATTAGAATTATTTATGACATTAGAAGACGCCAAAAGTCATAATTTCTATCAATTGGTTCAATTCTCTCTGTAGTCCATTGATGTCGTTGCCCTCCACGTTGGGTGTCTTTTCCCAATTCATGTATCATTCCATTGGATATTGATTTATGGATGCCAACGATGAATTGAATGGAATTTACTTTAGATCCATTGTGCAGCAGCTGGACAATAACGCAATATTCCCTTGACAGTTTCGAAATGCTTCGATGGGGTTAAACTTTGATGGAACCATTATAGTGTTGCGGAAGAGACTCTCTCTCTCTCTCACCCTATCTCTCTCTCTCACTCTCTCTTTTTGGGACTAAATAGAGGGTCAAAGCCCAATAAGAAAAATGCAATGACTATGTCAAAGCCAGACTTGTCACCCAAATCCCGCCAACAGAAAAGCTGGCCCAGCTTTGCACCTGACTCTAGTAATCTATGCGAGCCCAGAAGAATTGAGACTACATACTTACAAATCCAAGCTTCAGAAATGGACCAACAACCAAAAGCCTTAAATTTTCTTTGAAATTTTCGCCATATTTTATGAACATCATATAATATAATCTATTTGTATGATGTGTTAGTAAGTATAAAGTTGTCATTCACGTATGCTCTGCAGTGGAAATCTAGTCAGCAATAGAGGCCATCGAGCATAAACTAGATAAAAAGGAAATCATTCAGATAAAAAGAGAACAACTATTTATAAAGGAAGAATTCCATTAGCACTAGTCACAAAATTCCGCGACTGCGAAAAAGTCCTTAGTAGCCTTGATGACATAGAATCTAACTTCATCGTCGAAAATGTGCCCTTCAAAGAAGGAGATGAAGAAGAACAAGAAGCATTGTCACTCCCTCTCTCTGCGTCGATAACAACAAAAGTTTGATCCATAGATAAAGATCGTTTCAACCCCACGAAGTGCTGCCCTTTCCTTCCCGTAGGCAACGCTAGTGAAAGGCTATGTCGCAGTAAAATATTGGATTGCTGCGAAGTGAGAGCACTAACAGTACCATGGCCACCACCGCCACACGCACCTCCTTGTTCAAGAAACCGGACTGAATTTTGAGCCTCCCGATCACTTACTAATTCACCCGTACTCCAGTTTGCCACAGAGGTTATTGGAGCTCGGCAAATTGGGCAGCTTTTATTTGCTAAGAACCAATCATCGATGCAAGGGACATGAAACAAATGGCCACAACTAGGCAACAAGCGTATTTTGTCTCCTTCCTCTAGCTCCCCTAAACAAATGACACACTCGCTTTGGACAATTCGAAGCGAGTTGCCGTTTTCTCTGGAGTAGGAGTAGATTGGAATTGCATTAAGGAGATGTTGTTCAAGCCCTTTTTGCGTTTGACGTCCTTGTATCTGCCTGGAGGCAGAATTGGCACTTGTTTGCCTTCTTATGCAATATCTGACCAATATTAAATGGTATGCCAATATCGCCATAGATGTGACCCCTACACCTGCTAGGGAGATGAGTAAGGGAGTCAAGAACGATGCAGGATCTGAAGCCTGTCCTGGTGATCCCTTGTCATCCATGGCGCATCACTCAGCGGAAGCCTTTCCCAGTAGAAGGATCGATATTTGTGGTTTAAAGAAATTTGTTTTTGTGGTTAGCTTCGCCATTAAATGGCTACCAGGCTGTGGTTTAAATAAGACACATATGCAAGGCAAGACTCGGGGGAGAGGGTCGCTAGGTCAGCAAACAGTGTGTAAGACAACTTGGTTTGTTCCTACGATGGTGCGGCATGCAGCATGTGTTTAATTGATTACTCTAGATAGTCAAACGGCTTTTATACAAGTGGCATTCCGGGATGCGAAAGCTATGAATTGCGGTTTAGAATTTGACAAGTAGCATAGATTACAAAGTGCGAGTAATCCTTGCATTTTATGAACTTATGACGTGCCAAAATAGACGGCCAGGGAAACATGTACCACAACTTTGATACGTAGTTGGCACAAAAGACATTGCACTGTGCGTCAGCGAGCAATAAGATTCCAACGGGTTAGATCAAATTGACCAAAACTGGACGAATACGGCACCTAAACACAAAATATATATATATATATATATATATAACAGAGTAACCACAAGATTTAGGAAACATCGAATATTGCAAGAGCTCGAGTGGCGGGCGAAACAAGAGTTCTGGATGTGGATATGTGGGCATTGCAAGATTTACTCTCTCTCCCTTTCTTTCAATCTTTCTCTTTGCTTGGTAAGAGAAGTTATTTTTCAGAAATTACTAAAATGTTTTTTTTTTCTCGTGTCCTAAAAATCATAAAAATTTAAAAACATTTTCCAGAAAATAGATGGATTCTAATATTGTAGTGCCAAAATATAATCCACCAGAACTAAGAGTTCAAGAGTTAGTGGTACGGTATTAATACTTTACTCATATATCTTCAAAGGAACGTTTATATAATTAAAAACATATATAATTAAATATACATTTTAGAAATCTCACGTTCAAATAAATAGAGGGTTATATATATATATTGAAAAAAAAAAAAAACGGTGTTAGCCCTTGCTGTGTGGAATATACATTACTTCCTAATGAGATGAAAAAAAAAAAAAACTTGGAGTTGGGAATGAGACTAAATGAAAAGGTAAGAAAGGAGCATTTGCTTATGCCAATAAATTAATGATTGGCGCGTGAAAAATTAGGACTTAATTAATGCTGCTTGACAGGTTGTTATTAATGCACTTGCCATTTTGGATTTAATAGGGTTTACTGACACAATTACACGAATGTAAATCAACGTAATTTATATTTATATTATAAAAATAATATTTTATATAATATACAAAAAATATATATAGTAAAATAATACAATATTATAAAATTATTTTATATGTTGTATAAAAATTATTATTATAATATAAAATTTTTATATTTATGAAATTATGCGTCAATATAATTGTTCTCATGATGTAAATCAAGTGCACAACGGTACCAGTGACCCTCTGATCTTCCCCAAAATTATCTATAGAAAGAAAAGAAAAGAAAAGAAAAAACGAAACACGACGTTGGTACTGTTTTATCTATGGGCTATGGCTCTTTGTCGATGGAAGGGGTGTTTTCTGTTTTTTCCGTTGGGACTGGGAGTCATGAATTTGCCGAAACACAAATGGGCTAACAAGCAACTTGTATGGCTATAAGGACCAGTCCAAATTAATCAAACTGGAAGGGCGATTGGGTGGTTGACACACCTGCTTGGATAATTATTTACTCAACTGAACCCAAAAAAATAAAATATGAAGGGGGGGGGTTGAGAAGGAGAGAGAACAAGAGGAATATTCGTTGGAAATAAGGAAAAAGAGAGGCAAAGCCAACCACACATCTCTCTATCTTGAACAGGAGCCGGAGATTTTAATCTTCCCCTCCCATTAGCCCCATCAGGATCTTTTTGGTTAAACGTGATAATGTTCTCCAAGTGTTTCAGCTCCCATCTCCATCGCCAGCCCCATCGCCACCTTTCTATCACTTCTGCAGTGACTTGCTCCTCCCCTGGATTCCTACACTTAACCACTACAACTCCTTTACCTCCACCTACTTTGGCTACCGAATTCAATGCCACAATTAACAAAAAGCAGTCTCAGTCTTACATTGCTGCAAGAAAATGCTCTCTTTTGATCCCCATGGCATCTAGCCAATCCGAAAGTGACCCAGAATTCGATCATTTCGAACCCGATTCAACGCTTACAAATGATGATCTCAAGCCAACAACGGCTGGTCAACGAAGTTTTTCCGGTTGGGAAATCGCTAGTCTTTGGATTGGTCTTGTGGTGGGTGTCCCATCATATTACTTAGCAGGCAGTCTTGTTGATCTTGGCATGGCTTGGTGGCAAGGTATTGCCACAGTTTTTGCTGCGAACATAATCCTACTAGTCCCACTAGTCCTTACAGGACATCCAGGCACACGATATGGCATCTCTTTTCCTGTCTTGGCTAGATCTTCTTTTGGGATTCATGGTGCACATGTTCCCACCCTACTCAGAGCCTTGGTTGGTTGTGGCTGGTATGGAATTGAGACCTGGATCGGTGGCGAGGCAATTTTCATTCTTTTACCAAAATTCATTAAGGAATCTGCATGGTCCCAATTTCTACCTTGGCTTGGCACTTCACCTTTGGAATTTGCTTGTTTTATTGTCTTTTGGCTGGCTCAATTGACTGTCGTTTGGAAGGGCATGGAAGGAATTAGAGAGTTTGAAAAGTATTCTGCTCCTATTTTAATCATACTTACTTCTTGTTTGCTTGCTTGGGCATATGTCAAAGCTGGTGGTTTTAGCGACATGCTTTCCATGTCCTCCAGGCTGTCTTCCTCAGAATTTTGGGCCCTTTTCTTTCCTTCACTTACAGCCAATATAAGCTTCTGGGCAACTCTTGCACTTAACATACCAGATTTTACTCGATATGCAAAAAGCCAAACGGATCAAATTATCGGCCACGCGGGCCTTCCAATCTTTATGGGGGCATTCACTTTTGCTGGCTTAGCTGTAACCTCGTCCACAAAAGCGATTTTTGGGCGTGTCATCTCCAGTCCGATTCAACTGCTTGAACAAATTGGAGGCTTCACAACGATGATTCTGGCTATCATTGGAATAAGCCTGGCAACAATTACAACGAATATTGCTGCGAATGTCGTGGCACCGGCTAATGCGCTTGTTAATCTTAGCCCTTCAAAGTTCACATTTAGGAGAGGCGCTCTTTTGACAGCATTACTTGGCATTCTTTTTCAGCCCTGGAGGCTTCTTAAATCAAGTGAGAGTTTTGTGTACACATGGCTAGTTGGTTACTCAGCACTACTGGGTCCTATTGGGGGCATAATTCTGACAGATTATTATCTCATTCGAAGGAAAATTTTGAGTACCAAGGACCTGTACAGTTTAAGTCCTTCCGGGGCATACTTTTATTCTGGGGGTTACAATGTGGCCGCAATGACCGCTCTTGTTTTTGGGATTTTGCCGGTAATACCAGGTTTCCTGCAGAAAATTGGAGTGCTGACAACAATTTCAGGAATATTTGTGGCCATCTACAATAATGCTTGGTTCCTTAGTTTCTTCCTTGCAGGTTCTCTCTATTTGGCTTTATCAAATATAGCCAAAAGGCATGAAAAGCGACTCCCTAGCGATCCCCTCTTGCCCAATTCAAATTAACTATTTCCGTCATTTATTATATTTTATTTTCTGGAATAGGTTTTTTTTTTTTTATCCTCCTCCTTTTTCGTTTTCTCTTTTTTGTGGTTCCTCGGGGGAGAGTATGTGAACATTCTATTCCGATGTAAATTCCCATTATGTACACGGACAGTGGGGAAATAAATGGTATCCCCATGATTGGAAGTGAAATATTATGCCAATCAAAATGGCTCGATTGACTTTATGATTGCGATTTCGTCTAGGATATCATTTTGGTCCAATTTTGCTATGAAAAATAGACCTTAATCCACAGTCAGAGATCGACATCGTTAAAAAATTATTTGATATTGTATACGGCGAATGAAAGTGCAAGTAACTTTCATCATGGTCCTTGCTCCTGGAGGAGGAAAAAGTAAACATAGTCGTTAGATCCGACTTCACCTAAATTTATCTAGAAGACATACGCGCAAATTAATAAATAAATTAATGGCTTTTTCTATTTGCATAAAAAGGACAACCAGGCGGCGTTAATTACGAGAAGACATGTTACATATGCGATACATAGAAGGAGTACACGGTGGAGCAAACTTGGGAGGGAGAACCATGCAGAGAATGTGGAAGAAAGGACAAACCCAAAGCTAGATTCAGGGAACACTAGAACGTTGAAAAATATTAGCAACCCCCTCTGCCACACTAGCTAATGGCCACTAATTGGATTGACTTGAAGAGTAAATATTGTAAAGTATAGCTACAATAATTAATATATATATATTATTTATTTATTTATTTATTTGGTCAAAGGGCATATGCGTGTTGGAATTAATTAGGGAAGAAAGCCCCCTTGTACCATGTAGCATCTAATATTTAACAGTGTCGTATTTTGTTCAATAAGATGCAACAGTAACTATGAAATTTAAAAGCTTTTATTTCCCATTATGGCTAGTTTGTACTCGTTTACAAAATGTTATGCAAATTCGTAGTGGCAAGGGCCCTGCACAATTAATTACAATTGACAAACTAAGTACTAGAAAATCCAACATTGGTTCTGGCAATTTAAAACTAGTTCTGAGCCTTTTGGTCATCAAGAATATGTTACACACACATACACGCGCATGCACGCACGTTTACATAATCATTGGTTGTTGTTTATACATAATTTTTGAGGTCAATGGCCATTTCATGGACGATAATTCTAATTAGCCATAGTTAGCTTAGTGATAAGTATAGACTTAAAATTGCGTAAATTAGATATAAGGTGTAAAGTTAGAATCCCCAGATGATAATCCTATTTGTCCATTCATCCCACTTAAAAAAAAGAAAAAGAAAAAGTGTTGTCATTTGTTGACTTTTTGTTATTCTATTTCTACGGTGGGTTGGTGCTTTTGTGGAACGAGAGGCCAGAGCAAGTTTGCTTTCCGTCATATGAACCAAAAGCTTTTTGGGATATGATTGTTAAGTCTACCAACCCTCTCTCAACAGTGAATCGACTTCCTCTAATTCAATGCCAGATGGCAGATTAGCAAATTTCGGATTATTATTTATTTAATATAATTAATTAGAAATGCAAACAAGGGAAAAAAATTCAATGCAAAGAGCCTAATCCAAAATACGTTTGAAAATGTGCTTTGTCAATTAAGAACACATGCACCTGCATCACACAAATTCTCAATGAAAATTTTAAAATTTATAGGCGTTAACATTGGCTATTATAATATATTCTCTCGAAAGTCAAAATCAACGTGTAAACAAAGAGGTCATTGGTTGGTCGGTTGGCCCGACGTAGCCCGCGTCTCAGATGGTATCTAACATTCATGAAACTTTTTTGGCCGCCGCAGGAGAAACGGATTTTTTTTTTTTTAACCAATAACAAATTATATGTGAATAAATATCCTAACATAATTCTAATAAAAATATTACAATTTTACAAGATTTTCCACCAATACGACATTTGAAACCAAAAGAATCATCATCTTATCGTATTCTTCGACTATTTCACCACAATGTTAAGCATAGCTACAATGTAATAAAACGCACCCAACAAACCTTATATGCATAGCTATGATTGTCATGGCATTTTTCCGTCTCCATATCATTTGTGTTATTTATCATTTGCAAACTGGTTAAGGCAATTATTATCTACATTATATATAAGAGTAATGGGTCACAAACTTTTTTCACTATTATACTTTTTTTTTTTAGTTTATTGACTAAAATAATCTTCTTAATTTTTCAAGTGACAAAATTTATTATATGAAACTTAATATTTACTTGTATTAAATTTAAAGTTCTTATTAACATAGGTTTCTTATTTTATGACTACAATAAAAAAAGATTATCAATATTTACAATCAAAGTCAATATATCATCTATTGATTTTTTCTTTCAGGTAGAATCTACTACATTTTCTTCAAAAAAAAAAATCATATTATATCATTTTTTCAACAAGAATTCAGACATCGACTGTGAAGAATTTTGAAAATAATTATAATTAACCAAAATATAGTCAAATTTTATAGAGATGAATTTGGTTGAATTTAAAATTATTAGATGAATTTTAATATCTACATGATCTTTAGGAATTTTGTATATGTTATAAATTTGGGTCTATGGATTCTAATGACATTAAAACTACATTTAACTTCTCTTGCAAATTCTTGATTCGTCTTAGTGTTATATCTGTATTATTATTTATTTTTTTTGAAAAGTATGTCAATTTCTCTTTCAAATAAAATATATTTGTAAATAGCTTTTTATTCATTTCAAAATATTATTTGAAAATTTTAAAGACAGTTTTAATAAAATGTAAATGCACAAGCGTGAAAAAACTAGTTCTTTAAAATGGGAGAAGGAAGCCATATGACCAAGTCCTGGATTGGTAGTCCCGATCACCAAAGTCTTGGTTAAGGAACTTGAAGCTTCCAGGTAATATCTTAAATATTAATAATCAATAGCAAAATCTACAACGTGCTTGAATTTGATCTATGAATAAAGTCTTCCATAATGTGAGTCAAAAATGGCTTGAAAAGTGAAAGCTAATAAACACTTTATGATTTCTGGGGATTTACAGAAGGCTCTAATAAAATATGAACTAACAACCGTAGTAATCCCGTGACAAGGAAGAAAAAAAAAACTACAAAGATTTTTCATTTTTGAACACGAGTATATACATCAATGCTTAGTAGTTAGTGATTAGCAGAAGTTAGAATGACCCCTTAAAATTTCACATCAGTTGCACCATCAAACTTACATTTTGCAAATCTTGGATAGAGACCTCTTCAAACCCACGTTTCCTTTCGCCAAAAGCCTTTGGCATTTGCCAGTGACCAACGAAGGTAGTTCGGCTGTCTAAAAAAGACAACGATGATTGAAGATAAGAAAAGCTTGCTATCGACTTAATTAGACCGCCAAAAAGTCAGATAGGAATGATACAGTATCAGCTAGAATATATATATATGTACACACACACTATAGTGATGGAAGAGAGAGGTAGCTTGAATGTCAAAGGTAGGGCCTTTAGAAAAGAAGACAAAGTATTGTAGTTTGAAGTCCACGGCGATATATCGTCGCTTGTCCATACTATCATCATTTCATCACCTAGCATTTGTGGCCCTGACTGAATATTTGTCAACGGTTTCTCTATATGGAATTAGTCAGTATTTCGATTCACAGTTGTTTTAATTTATTTTGCTATAAAGTAGTCGATGGATGGCCCCCATCCACGGAGCTCCCTCCTTTATATACATGTAATCCTTCTCTCTCAATTATCCTTCTGCAAGGAAAAGCAGCTAGGTACGTATTTACCATGGAGCTGTTAATCATTTGCCCTAATTAGCCCATGGCCCCAGTTAATTATTTTATTGATCTCAGGTGCAGTGCAGGTATTTGATAACCGCATACCACCATGTCTCCTGCAATGGGAACGGCGGAAGCAAATGATGAAACCTTGCAAACCCAATACCAAAAAGGCGTGAAGCAGCTGTGTGAGAAAGGTCTTAACAGAGTTCCCAGCAAGTACGTATTGCCTTTCCAAGAAAGACCCAGCACAACTCAAGGAGAATCTGATACTCTAGCCAAGCCTCAAAATCTCAAGTTGCCCATGATTGATTTTGCTGAATTGCAAGGTCCAAACAGGCAACAAGCGCTTAAGTCCCTCGCTAATGCTTGTGAGCAATATGGGTTTTTCCAGGTTAGCGTCAATACCCTCTTTAACAATTATGACAGGCAATATTTACCCTGTAAAATTATGGAGTTTTATTACAAAAACATAGTTAAACACACAGCTCACGTCACTTAATAATAGCCATTGATTATTATCTATTAAAAAAAAAAACCTGTCTTTCGAATTTTGTGTTCGAAGATTATCATTAACTATACAGCACAATGGATCCTAGTTATAATGAACTTTTTCCAACGAACGCAGTTAGTAAACCATGGCATTCCTAGCGATGTCATCAGCGATATGATCCATGTGGCCACAAGATTTTTCGGGTTACCCTACGAGGAAAGATCAAAGTACATGTCAGCGGATATGCACGCACCGGCCAGATACGGCACTAGCTTTAACCAAAACAAGGACAGCGTGTTCTTTTGGAGGGATTTCTTGAAACTTATGTGCCACCCCTTGCCAGATGTCCTTCCCCATTGGCCTTCCTCCCCCACAGACTTTAGGTGAAAATTATTGAGTTTAAAAATTCTAATTATTTTTATCCTCCCTCTGTTTAAGAATATTTCCACTTTAGTAAATAAGAGATAAAGAACAATTGTGTAGTCTAACTGCATACAGATTCACTATAATGCTATAAGAAATTAAGAATCGCTGTCATATGCTCAAATAGGAAATTGGGGGCTACCTACGTGAAAGAGACCAAATACTTGTTCCTAAAGCTAATGGACGCCATATTAGAGAGCTTGCTATTGGGAACCAACAAGAACAAGACAGGAGAAGACGATGAAACGGTCATTAAAGAATTCAAAGATGGAAGCCAGCTAATGGTTGTCAATTGCTACCCGCCATGCCCCGAACCCGAGCTTACCTTGGGAATTCCACCCCATTCTGACTATGGATTTCTCACACTTCTTCTCCAAGATGAAGTCGAGGGTTTGCAAATTCACTACAAAGAAAAATGGGTTACCGTTGAATCGATCCCCAGTGCTTTTGTCGTCAATGTTGGCGATCATCTCGAGGTGGGTTTTACGTTTTATTACATAATGCAAGTTGATAATGAGATAATTTTAGTGGAAGTTTACTTGAAATCTTTTGATTCCCTTATAGATATTTAGCAATGGGAAGTACAAAAGCGTGCTGCACAGGGCTGTAGTGAACTCGGCTAAGTCTCGCATGTCGGTGGCTTCGTTGCATAGTCTTCCCTTTATATCCACCGTCAGGCCGTGGCCAAAGCTCGTTGATGAAGCGAATCCAAAACGCTACAAAGACACAGATTTTGCGACTTTTCTTGGATACATAACATCTCGCGAGAGCAAGAAGAAAGAGTTCTTGGACTCCAGGAAATTGGACTGAGGGTCTTACAACCTTTCCCTATCACATTCTGTCTATTGGTCTGCATAAGATACCATGTCTCCCTAAAGACAGTTTTTACGGTATGAACACAAAAAAATAAATATAATTTACGTCACTTAATGCTAATTGTTAGTTATAATTAATCTATTATTTATTTAAAAACATAATTTCATAATTAATAATTCAAATTTAATTTCTTTATTTAATTCTCACCAATATTCCTATTTGCTCATTCCCGCGTTCTTTTCAATTTCTTTTTGAAGGTTTGGGTATAAACTCACCGAGCAGTGTAGTCAATCGGGAATTCTTTTTTCAAACACTCAAGCGATGATTTTCTCCCTCGTTTGTCGCTTAAAATGAATAATTCATCCCATAGAAAGGTTGCAGACGGGAAGATATCGCATCGAATAAAATGATAACAGCAGCAATGGGAGATATCTGTGGGCTATTATAATTTCAATTTCGCGGAATATCTATTGTAATCAACGAGTGTCACAACTAAAGGACCACGGCCCACTTTCCGTCTTATTCAAAGCGGAGCCCATGTTCTAAGGCTCGAGCAGATTGATGTCACCCAAGTCCATTTCTATCCGCATTAGCACTAGGAGCCCAATTTACGCATTACAATGTGGAGGTTCATAAAGTTAGTGAGGAAGACAATGACCGTAGTAAATTAATTATCAAGTTACAGAGTTTGATTTGTTATCTAATTATGGAATATTTATTTATTTATTTTTTCACAAAACTAAGATTATTGCTTACTTTTCTCAGAATCTTACGATCATTGATTCAATTCAACGATTGGATCCCAAGCACAGTTGAATTTGAATCCATCGTACATAGGATCTTGATTGGAACAATCGTGTCAATGATCACAATCACCAGTCAATTATTCTCGAAAGAGGTTGAAGCTAGGCCCGAGATCACGAGTCTTTTCTGGAGTGGTGGCAGCAAAGTCCCGATGATAAAAATGCAGCATTTAAATATAATAAACGACGTCACTATCATTTATCACTTTTAGATAAAAATGTTTTGACGATGATTTGATTGAATCGGTCAAAATTTAATTTAATTTTTTAAAAATTAAATAGTTTAATAACTGTACTTTTTAATAATAAAATAATTAAAGTGGAATTCAATTGGTACAACGTACGAGCCATCAAATTAGTCAAACCCTTGGCTTCACTTCGAGTCTAAATACAATTACAATTAGTGGTGGATGGAAGTGGTAAAAAATTAGATTCGTCGTGCGCATGATTTTTAACTGGAAGAAATTTACCGAAAACGCTTTGCCGTTTAACGCTATTCCCAAACGGGTAACCATCGCCTCTTTAAGAACCCCAAACTGCCGAACACTTCCAACTTCCCAACCGTAAAAAGAGAACGCAACGTGAAGAGAGAGAAAGAGAGAGAAAGAGAGAGTGAGACATGGAAGATGAGAGCTCAGAGAGCAGGAACAGAGCAAGGCTTGGCATAATAGGGCTAACAAACCTGATCAGCATCCCCATGTCCCTGCAGGCTATAGTGCGCCTGAACGTCGCCGACGCCATCTGGCAAGGCGGTGCCAACTCCCCTCTCTCCGCCTCCGAGATCCTCTCATGCGTCCACCCTTCTGGCGGAGATGCTGATAATCTCCAACGTATTCTCCGGATGCTCGCCAGTTACGGCGTTTTCCACGAGCACCTTAGATCCGACGGCTCTGAAAGGAGGTACAGTCTCACGGACATCGGTAAAACACTGGTAACCGACGGCGATGGCCTGTCCTACGCACCTTACGTGCTTCAGCACCATCAGGTACATGCAAATCTAACGAAATTCGGATTTTTAATTTCCTTTTAAATTCTCCCTTTCTATTCCTTTGTTTTAATTATTTAGCCTTTTTTTTTTTTTTTTAACTTCTCGATTGGAGATTTTAATAAAATAAGTCTGGATCTTATGTTGAGCGATTATTTTTTAACTGAAATCCAATGTGGGCCCCGATTTAATAGGAGGCACTGATACAAGCATGGGGATTGGTGCACGAGGCGGTGCTGGACCCCACAACAAACCCTTTCGTGAAAGCCAACGGTGAGGCGGCCTACATTTACTATGGGAAGCAGCCGGCAATGAACAGCTTGATGCAGAAGGCTATGGCGGGCATATCTGTGCCGTTCATGAAGGCCTTGTTGGAGGGTTACGATGGGTTTCAAGGGGTGGAGAGATTGGTTGACGTGGGTGGGAGCGCTGGGGATTGTCTGCGGATGATCATAAAAAAATATCCCGGGATTCGTCAAGGAATCAACTTCGACTTGCCTGATGTGGTCGCCAGAGCACCGCATATTCCTTGTACGGTTTTGGATATTTCTCAGTGCTCTCTGATTTGTTATAGGGTGAACACGTGTCGCACAAATCACGGGTCATGACCCCATTAAAATAATAATTTTCTTTTTCTGATAAAATTAAAATTGTCCACCCAAAAATATTGTGTTGATACAGGTCGTCACTGGTCAAGATTTGGTGGCTTCGTGTTGATTATCTTCATACACATCTTGTGTTTTAATACAAAAAAATTTAATTTATTTTTTTAAAAAATATATTTTAATGCTATTGACATTAAGTATGCAGTTTTAGTAGTTGTTACTTTTTTTTTTTTTTTTCATAAAATATAGCTCAATTTAAGTTGTTTTTATTATGAATAATTATGCTTTTGTATTAAGGGAACACAGGTAAGATTCGAAGAAAGATTAGATGTGCTCTATTTTATCCTTATGTTCAGGAATAAGTTGTTTCTTCTATTACATATTGTGAATATCGATAGTAAAAAGTGGTTTTGAAATTATGGATCGAATTGCCCAGACTTATCAAATTCTTTGAAATGTTCAATGCTTTGCAGGTGTTTCTCACGTGGGAGGTGACATGCTCAAGTCAATTCCCGAGGGAGACGCCATATTCATGAAGGTTTGCTACTTTCTTCCGCTCTCAATTATCTTTGTTCTAAACCTACCCCCCACACCATCTAATTTGCTTACGCAAGTCAATCCTCTGCCTCTAAGCCAATGGCTAAAAAATTTCCAAGTTACAAGGAGCACATGAAAGATGTGCCTTTTTTTTTTTTAATTATTATTTTGGGTCAACCGAGAGGGCTTAAACCCAGAAAGACAAGCTACTAAAACTCTCATGGTAACAGCAACAATCAGTAGAATTCCTGATTAATTGATTCTTCAACTCTTCGGGGACATGTCAACCAGTACATATCTCAGCAGGATCCTCCGGGAGAATGAATGACGAATGACTCGTTATAAAAAAAAAAAAAAAGTTCACGATTACACTCGAGTCCCTCAACTTTAGCTTAATTCCATTATTAGGCAAAAAATTTCGATCTGTGAAGAGAGATTAGATTGAGTCTCATGAACCCAACGCCCGTTTGCCCATCACTTTGTGGGCTTTTCCCACTCTCATTTTTTACCGGTTTTGCCTATAGAACTTTGATTTTGTTTCTGATGATGAATGCAAATGGGCAGTGGATCTTATCTACGTGGGCATACGATGAATGCAAGAAAATCATGGAGAATTGTTACAAGGTACTTCCCGCGGGAGGGAAACTGATTGCCTGTGAACCGGTGTTGCCGGAGAATCCAGATGACAGTCACAGGACGCGAACACTCCTCGAAAACGACTTATTTATCATGACAATTTATGGGGCGAAGGGTAAGGTAAGGACTGAACAAGAATTCGAGCGGCTTGGCCTCGCAGTTGGATTCTCTCAGTTCCGTGCATTATATATCGATTATTTCTTCACTGTTTTAGAGTTTCAAAAATGATAGCATCTGCAGGAGAACTTTTGGCTACTGGATGGCTGGTAGCGCCTTTTTCTTCACTTTGTTGCCAAAGTGAAAACAGAATAAGAATGTGCAACAAGGGGTGATAAATAAAAATTAAATTGATTAAGGTCATTAGACAAAGCCTCCAATCTTAAACTGATCGATTATAGAAAGAATCCTCCTGAGTCATTTTGGAAAACATAACCTTTCTTTTGAGTTTAGAAATAATTTTCTTACATAGATAAAAAAAAAAAAAAGCAAGGCAAATGATTCTAGTAGAATCTAAAAATTTATTCAACGCCAAATTTTATGCTCGAACTTCTCTTCTTCCCGGCCTCACCTCCCCCCCCAACCCCCACTGCACTTGCATCAGTAAGTCTGGATGGACTCTTCCTGACAGTACGCAGGAAATATTAACGTAGGTCGCTGCCTCCCAATCTTTTGGACACATTCCATAGTTTAGTTTGCTTATTGAGAGTGCACCACTGCCGTACCCATTGTGTATCAGTCAATATTGGATTCCTTGGTCAACCCTGGCCCACATGTAGGGACAGTTCACTCAAATCAAAATTCTTGCCCTTGCTATTAATTATTCAAGTCATTTTGCAACCTCACCTCAATTTTTAACTAGGAGGCACTAGTTACCATCAGTATGAAACAGAACGGCAGGATTACTGTCTCCGAGTATTTAATTAAAAAAAAAAAAAGAAAAATTGTAAAGGAACATTTACCACACTATTGTTGAATATTTTGGAGCACTGCCGTCAAATTAGGTAACCTAAAGTCTAGGTATTCACTGAATTAGACAATAAAAGAATCTATATAATAAATGAAAAGAGACTTATGACCCATGACTCATGAAGGCTGGCAGAAGAATATGCACATTCTAGAAAGCTAATATCCAATTATCGGTAAAAATTTGCACCACCTTACCTTAGAAACCCCTTGAGATGGTCACCACGTGACACTTATCAATCGTTCTAGATCATAAAATTTAAAAGGACTAGACATATATATATACCATATACTTCTTCCTGTATCTATCCTATACACAAATTTCAAAGGGGAAAGATGAGAGTTAAACAAATGAAATAAATGTCAATGAAGACATTAGGCTTCTTTTCGCTCACACCAGAAGATGGCTCCTCATCGCACTTTCTCTACAATACTATAGACTCTGTACTCTGACTAACAATTCGACATGCAGGAACCGGTTTCTGTAACATAGACGTTCCTTTGAAGGTCACCATCTGGAAGCAGCTTTTCCTATATTTGTCAAGCTACGGCACGAGAAAAATGTCAAGGGAGTGAAAGATAAACAAGCTATATGTATTTGTATTCATTCAAAAACACAGAGACATCCATATAGAACGCAAGTGCATATAGTGCATTTGATTGCCTGTGTACCATGGATGTATTCATACCTGTTCTGATTTTATCTTTTGGAAACCAAACTTATCCGTCCATATAGATTCTGCCTCCTCGGCAGCTGGGAGCACAAGGCTCTGAACATTTAAAAATGACAGCAGCTTCTCAATACAAGAGAACAGTAACTGGAAGTAGCCCTGAGAAATAATTGGCTTCAATTAATCCAAGACATGCAAGACAAATTTATCAATGGCTTAAAGGATGTTTTACAAATCTATAACAATGTACAGAGACCCCCAAAGCATGCTTGACAATATAGTAGATGACAAAGTTCACTGAATATCACTTGGGCTGGACAAAAGGTAAAGCAGAAAAGCAAACTCTTGCACACTAGCCACAGAAACCAGGAATTTAGCTTATAGCTGAAAGGTTGATGGGGAAAAGAAAATTTGATGTAAAATAATAACAGCATCTGTGTCACCTTGCCATGGTTACCATTACTCGTGGCAACTAAGGGAAGCTCGGCAACTTCTTGCCCAAATATTCTAACTATTCCAGCTGACACAACAAATGAGCTGCAAAATTACAAAGGTGCAGCTTTTTAAATATTCAGAGGCAAAACTAAACCGATAGACATACAGATTATCACTTACTTGACTGTCAAAACTGCACAGTACATTCCTCCATAATCTTGGCCCTTAGAGTTCTTCCTGAAGAAAGGGAGCGGAGGGAGGCAAGGGAAAATGAGAATTAGAAATGCCTTTGGCCAATTAGGTAGGGCAGAAAGCAGGCAATGATTGCAAATACTAAGCATACCCATAAACCATCAACGGAATTAGGTCACGACCAGTTGAATCAACAATAGGATCAAAACATTCCTGAAGCATGAATGAAAAATATTACATCAGCAAGAGAAAATTGCCCCAGCTCACAGCTAGTCATGCACCTTCCTTGCTTGTGCACACACTTCTTACACACTGCACTGAGGGTATATGCCATAGCACCATTATAAAGGCAAACGTCTCATAATTTATTAAATCATAGAATAGAGTGGGAGTGTGAAGTTAAGAATTCAAAATAACACAAGGAAATAACCAATTTATGATATCATCAATTCTGACAATGGAAGGAGACAGATGTCTGGCTGACAATATCTAGAAGTGAAGACTTGGAAAACAATTCCACTCGTAACACTAGTCCCAAAAATGCATAATTATTTCAATCATGCTATATTTAAGTGTTCCAAGAAGGCATTTTTTTTTTTTTTTGGCCTGCAGGGTGGGGAGGTTGTTCTCCAATAAGGCACAAACAGGAAGCACAAAAATCCAAAAAGGCACGGATCATGAATCATCAGAAAATCATCCAGAAAAGACAAGGGAAGTATTTACTTGGAAAATATTGAGTGCTTGTGAAAGTAACAACTTTGTCTCACGAGAAGCAATTTTGCCACTAAGAATCCTCCATCTTACATCAATGTCATTGATGATCCCTAAACCCTTTTGCTCATGCTTCATCTTTATAACATCCAAAAAGGAATCTGAGAGCTTTTCTGCTCCACAAGCTAGTAACTTCTGCAAAGCAGTGTGGATCCTGCTGCAATCCATGCAACAAAACCAATTCCCTTTAGGCAACTCCTGCAATCATGTACCAATATTAGCCCAGGTCCACTGGAAAAGCAATTAAAATTAATAAAATTCTGGTAGAAGGAAATATGAAGCTTATGAACACAAGCCTTTAGGTTTGCGATCTTATGGCTCCTCAAACAACCGACATGAAATTCCTTCTCACACTGCATAAAACCAGAGAATCAAACAGTATTACGAACCAGCTTTTGACGCAAGCAATGAACTGGGTATTAAGCTCTAGACAGCTCAAACATCAAAGAGAGAGGCAGGTAAGAGATAAGAAGGTGAGAGAGCTACCAAGTCACAGAGTATAATTGTGCGTGGACCAAATCCAGACCTGCTAAAATCATAACCTCTGCACCCAAAAAACCAAAGGGAAGAACAACAACAAGAAGAAATAGCAAAGTCAAAAGGAACTCACATACAAGCCATACAAAAGTAAATATGCTCAAATAAGTTCATAAGCATAAATATAACCTGCATAACACACATCCAGTAAGTTCTGCTTCCATGCTTCTAACCATACGAATGCATCTCTTCGTTATCTGATCAATAGGATCAACTCCTGAAACCCTTCCAGCCGCAACTGCATTTGCATTATACTCTACAAACTTTTCCCTTTCGAACATATTCTGGCAATATTGGCAATACCAGTCGCCACGTGGAATACATGGTAGAGATGCACATCCTTCACAGGCCAAGAAACTGCTCATCAAAATCAATTCATGCAAATAACTACTGTGGAAGTTATCAAAGAACTACTGTGGCCTAAGGGAATAATGCCATCCTTAATAATGCATAATGACAGTTTATTTATTTATTTTTAAAACTCATTGCAAACTCTAGGATAAGTGCAAAGCAAGATAATACCCAAAGAGTTAGAAAAAATCGACAACCCTGCTAGGCCAACTCCCACACATGCACACTCCTACATGTCACACGTGCACCCATGCAATTTTGTTTGGGAGGGGGGGTAAGAGGGTGCTAAAGGCAAAGCAGCAGCAAATATTTTACCATAAAGAACAACATAACACATACATGAATAAAACATGTACAAATTAACTATCCAACAATCATAAATATCTGCAAATTGATAATTCCCTCTTTCTTTCTTGCAACCATTTATTTATTTTCCTTATTGCCAAGCATCTAAAATGGACACTCAACATATCCACAATCCACTTTGAACTACTAGAATGAGTTATTGAACTGAACCCGATAAAAGGACTCATGAGCTGCAAGGAGCCCAATATATTAGCATAAAAAAGAGTTGGCTTTCTCACTAACCATTATTTGTGTTACCTTTATGAAAGGCCCTTGGGCATCCATCACAAAGGATAAGATTTCCGCCATCAGAGCAGACAATGCAAAGGTCATCATTATCCTTAGCAGAATACTTGCGACCTTTTGAAAGAGATATTGCCAGTTCATGGAGTGACACACCATTAGATGTATATATGTATGCATAGCTGCCAAAGAAGCACAAATCTCATAATCCATATCAAAAGGGAAAAATCATTAATCTGAGAAGCTGAAACACAACCAATTAAAATCTTACGGTTTTTTACGAGTTGCCCAGCCTGCATGAGCTTCGAATGTTGAGGGACTGACCTGCATGTCAATGCTAGATATTGCCAGTATGTCTGATGAAAGATTAAAGGAATCACATCATTAAAACAGGAAAAAATGTACCTCGGAATTGCAACAAAGACATAGTATTCCGAAGCCCCTTTTATATCCCACAAGCAATTTCTGTCCAGAAGATTACATTACTTCACAGACAAATGAAGCTGAAAATATACAAGCAGGTAAAATATTTATCTCAACCACCTGTCCACGAGCATAGTATGCTACTTCAGTTCCATCAGGCAATCCACCTTCCTCAAAAACCAATTTATGAAGCCGCTGATCTCTTGAGAAGAAAAAATGCCAGAACATAAGATCGCATGCCAAAAATGGAGAGCAGCACTTTAACACAAAAATATGCAGCACTGAAAACAACTACTGCACAACTGCTTCTGCTATTGAACACACAAACAGTGTATGGGAAAAAGAAACCAACTTTGTTGTTATCTTCCACTGGCATTTATTTTGGGGAGAGGCACCCAATGATAGGCTTTTCAAGGAATTTGAAATGAATGAAGGTTTTAATTTCCTGAAACATGAAAAGTGCCTTAGGAAAGGAGTAGCAGGGTGACATATCTGAATAAAAATACATTAAATCACAGCTATCTCTCAATTGATTTCAAAACCAAAGCTATCATCTACTCACAGGATAACAAAAGAAAATGAAATACATTAAGTTCAATCACAAATCAACGAGATAACAACCTTGGACCAGTCTTCCATTTCTTATTTTTCCGTGGTGACAGATGCAACAAAGCACTTCTGGAGAGCTTTTCACTGAAAACCTGTTTTGGAGACCTGAAGTCATGCAAAAAAAACCCAATAAGAAATATATGTTCTAGCATTCCACCAATAAGAGCATGAACAGGAATGCCAATTAACAGATATCCATCTTTCATATGGTTTTAGAGCACAACATGCATCTATTACAAGCCAAAATTTGAAAGTTCAAACTTATCTTGTGGACACTGCTACATCAAGAGAGATAACTAAGATGCCATCTTTGTTTTTACTTACTGTTGACTCTTTTTTCTTGAAGAAGTGCGCACTGGAGCATTTGGGGATAACTTTGTCCTCCAATCTGATTTCAATGACCTAAAATGACAGGCAGGGAGATGTATCCAGATCACAATACTACAAATCAACTACAATGTAGGAAAATGTTGCTATTATTTTATTGAGCCAAAACAATAGGCATATGAAGCTGAAAAGGGATACCAACTTTTGTTTTATCTTCAATGGAGTACTATCTAGAGAAGAGGCAGACATAGAAGCACTTCTCGACGACTCCAGGGTAGAAATGGTTTCTGCTGAGCTGTAATAACAATAACAGAAGCACATCAAACCCAGTCATCTACAAATAAGACTTGCCAAATTAATGGCAGCAAAAACAGAAAAACCAACAAGCTTTGCAATTTGGAGAATCTTATGCCAAGCTTTGATCTGATGAAGCAATAGTCCATAAAAAAATGTCAGACACATGATAGGGCAGTTCTGATTTAAATATATACATATATACACGCTATAAATTTTTGCATAGTTATCAAAACCAGCCCAACCCTGCCTGTCAAACAGGTGAACCAAACCCTAGACTGGTTCAGTTTGTCAAAAAACCCAGTTGGACCATTGATTTCAATTGATCCAGTTGACTTGATCAACCCAATGACCTAGATCCCGTTTTTTCTTTTTCAATTTTTTTTATTTTAAAATTTTATACCAAAATTCATAAGATTATTTAACTATGACACACACATAAATATTATAAAAATATTAAATATCATTGATCCATCATTTCAACCATTGACATAGTGAACTAGCCTTCTTTACAAGTTGGCGTCCAGGCCAGATTTAATAACTACCAATTTCATATTCAAAAAATTGCTATAAACCCAACTTTATGTGCATATTCATGTCATTATGATGGTTTGCCAAGCTGACAAAGCATTTCTGGATCATCCCAAATATGGAGGATTAACTAGTAAAATGATGAAGGAGAAATGTGAGTTTGCACATTACCTCTATTTCTGATACATAATCTTGTAAGTACATTGAATCTAAAACACACTAGTAAGAGAATAAAGACTCTCTTCACACATGCAAGTGTTTAATGTCCTATGGTCACAGAATTGGGATGACACAAAATAAAAGCTTCAACAGCACACCTGGCTCGAATGCTATTCTCAAAAGTTGCATTTCCACTAGTTTCTTTTGAGTTTGCGCATGTATTGCAAAGAGGCCCAACTTTGCCAACATAAATTGAAGGGAAGGTACCTAGATCATTTAATAAAAAGCAGAAGAGTAATCATAAAAATATCATAAAATCATAGAAGTATCAAAAAAAAAAAAAAAGACAGATTAAGTGAAAGCTCACCTTTGCATCTCCGACAAGTAAAGGTTTTTTCCTCAGGCAAACCACTAATGGCACTTTGGATGGTTGCTTCCAAGGAATCCAGAGAAGAAGCTCTGCATGCATTCAACACATCAAGCAGGCTCTTCCCATTTTCAAAACAAATGTATTGTCCTGCACGTCTGTACTGTTTGATAGCATGAATCTCAAATTGTGAAGGTGGAATGACCTATATTAGCACCAGACAACAAATAAAGAAAAAAAAAGAATCAAATTACAAAAGAAATCATCTATTCACAAAGCTGATTGGCATGTCGATCCAAATTTCTTTAAGAAATGAAGGAGACTCACTCTGCAACCTTTGCAGAAAGGACATGAACATAGAATCCCAGCATCTTTAATTGTACCCCGGAGACCAAATGCCTGAAACTAACGTTTCTCAAAGCGAACAAGAAAAGTTTAGATGCTACCATTAAAATAAGAACTGAAACTTTTTTTTTTTAAAAAAAAATAATAAATTGCGGGACGATGGGGTGCAAAAGAGATTGTTACCTTTTTGCCACCCATGTAAACAACGGGTACTCCTTCAAGCAAACCAGTCTCAAAGAGCTCCTTAACTGTCATAGGTACATCGTCCAACACAATCTTTTTAGACATTTTCATCTCTAAATTCTTCTTCGGCGGAGTCAATGCACTTCCTTCAGCTATCATCTCCACATCTACTGCCATAACTGCTCCACTTTCAATAGCTTCGAATCCGCTAACCACAACATCCACTGGCTCGTCCTTAGGCTCCAAAGTCGATCGAGCAAACTGTCTCGACTTCTTGTTCTTTGACTTCCAAGCCTTTTTAGTCATCAATATGAGAGGGCCGTCCTCTTCAAACGCTTCCTCGACAAGAGACTGTTCCGGCTCACTCACTGGCTCATCTTTACACAAAACACTTTCAGCGCCGCAATCATCTCGGCCATCAGCCACATTTTCAACCACTTGGCTGCTCTCTTTCTTCACTCTATCAAACACTTGCTTCTCACGGCTCTCTTTATTCTTAGCTTCTCCAATATTTCTTCCATCAACGACGCCGTTTATAACTCCACTATCTCTACTCTTCTTAGCTCGAGAATAAACAATGTAACCATTTACCTTAGCGGATTTGAAACTCTTACAACCAACATCGTCCAAGACCTCCGCGCACGGACTCGACGCCGGAGACTGAACTCCGCCGACGGCGACAGAATCCAGCTCGCGCTTCATCCCCCTGGAAACCTACAAGAAATCGCCGGGAAAACCACAAGAAAGATCGGAGAATCGGAACGCAGAACATGAAACCCGACCGGAAAAACCAGCCGATTCTAGGGTTTCCGGACTAGAAAAAGACGGTGGCGGTTAGAGTAAACAATTCAAAGATCGGCGATTCCGATAGCCAAAAATTAAAATTGGGCGGCTGTTTAGGTATTCTTTCTGTGCATTTTGATTGTGGTGGTGGTCGTCGTCGTGGGTTTATTGAGGGTTTGATCTTATATATGGATCTTTAATTTCCAAATTCAAAATTTAAAATTAAAAAAAAAACAAAAAAAAAAAGAAAAGCCAGCCGACCGGGGCTGTTTGGGTGTGGAGTGGCCCGAGCAGATATTCTACCAGTAGCCACGGAGACAGAGAGAGAGAGAGTTTAAATGGAAGGGGAATTTAAATGGTAAATGCAAATAAATCTGTCCTTGGAAACCCCGTGATGTTACTTCTCTCCCGGACGATGCCTTTCGATGTTTGACCGTAACCGTCGATGTCTTGTGGGTTCCACACGTAGATTTTATTGCCAGTGAAATTGGGTGGGTGGAATTGGGCCGCACCCTATAATTTTATAGTTTTTAACTCGAAAATTTACGCAATGAAAAAATGTCCTTTTTTTTTTTTTTAAGGGGGAAAAAACTGTGGTAAAAATGTTCGTAATTTTATTGTTGGTACATAGTATAGATAGAGTTGAGTTAAAACTCCTTCTTAAACTGATTTAAAAATTCATTGTTCAATCTTATAAAAAGCAACGTGATATAACAAAATTACAAATCACACGTCTTTCACCAAGCACCCATTCGAATATGGATAAACTCCCACGAGAGGAGAGACACGGTGACATACTCTTCGGCCAGAATTTTACAAGATGCATGCAATTAAACTACTTGACAACCAAAACGAGTTTTTCGGGGTTAAACATATGTTTTTTTTTTTGCATTTGATTAATAAATAATTAAAAAAATTCTTTTGTGGATAATAGCTTTTTGGGGGTATGTGCATGTTATGAAATTAGTATGGTAATCATTTAGCTAAAATTGCTCTACTCCACCTTTTGGATTTGAGATAACTTGGAAAGGCTATGAAATGAGTTTAAGAATTTGAAGTTTATTTTAAGTGTGTGTTTGCATGATACTTTGATTTTATTTTCAAAATAACATATATTTGACGATCAATGAGGACGAGCTCATGGATCGTTAAGCTAATTGGCAGCTCGGTGAAAAGATATATCATTCATGCTCTTGATAGTGCGCAATTGTAGGCTTTTTTTTTTTCTTTTTTTCTTTTTTTCGTTGAACTTGTGTACGAAATATACAGGCCAAAATTATTTGCCAATACGTTGCTTATTGGCCATTGATGGAATAAGAATCCCGCCTAACACATGGATATGACCTCAAAATATTATGGAGGAATGAAATGTTATCAAAGTCTATTTGTGATTTGTGCGTGTGTGATTATTTTAAATTGGTCACAACATATTGTGTTAATATTATTAGAAATCAAATTCACATTGATAGTTTGACACGAGCAAATGAAAATGATAGAAAATGTTATATGGACAAAGTCAATAACAAGATTTCAAACTATGATCGTATCAACGGTAAAACTCTTGCGTCTGAGTCCGAGCTAATTAGACCCCCCCCCCCCAAAACAAAAAAAATAAACACACTGAGACTACACAGAGACTGTTCATGGATGTGCATCATTCTTCGTTGAGGAAACAATGCGGATATAAATCTCTATCTGATTTTTCTAATATGTATTTAGTAGTCATTACATTATGCTTCTCTATAGCAAGGACCTCAAGCTTCTTGCATCTGTTGTTTAGAGCTTCGATTTCCTTCAAATTCTCGTGACAAGAAACTCTATGAAACTGGGAGTATCATGGAAATGCATTCCATTGATTCAGTTACACATTTGATACTGCTTATTTATGACACTAATAGCCTTTGGTTTTATGAATTTTTATTCATAACTTCAATACAGGACATGAATTCTAACCGAGGACTGGTGTATTAAGAGGGTAATAGACAAAAACTACTAATTAGGAGGTTAAAGAAAATGCTTAGTTGGAAATGCCAAAGGTTCTTCAGAACCTTTTCTTTCCAGTATTAACTGCCTTGAGCTTCATGACAAGTTCCTCACGCTGAGCTTCCACTTCAGCATACTTGAGGCTCATGTGGAAGTAGCGCTCCTGAAGATCTTTTAAGTCTGCCTCCGCCGATGATTTTGAGCGGTCTGATTTTTCTTCTGGCACAGCCGATTCGCCTTCTGCTGCTGATCTTCTTGAGGATTCTGCATGGCCATTGTATCCCTTGGATGTCAATCTGCTACCAGGCCAATGGCAGTTGAGTATTTGTTAGCCAAAAGATGGAAAGATGGTTAAAAGGTGGTTGAATCTAGAGCTCACTTTTTAAGCTGGGCCCTGTACAGCTTATTTGATTGCATAGCCTTGGCCAGTTCATCTTCAAGGATCCGAACTTTTGAAGCAGGATCAATAAGGGCAGCGAGACTTTCGTCATGAGATCCGTATCTATTATCAACCTGTTTAGACGAAGGTAGAGAAACAGATGCCTCGAAAGGGTTAGAAGGTCTACGGCTAAGATCATTTGAGAACCAATAATGCATGCATTGTGACATCATAAAAGATGACTGTTTGTGACTAAATTTAGCTAAAAGCCAAAGCATAGGTGGATGCCATACTTCTCTCTGCTGTGAATTTTTTGGATAATTCATGCCGCTTGGCTCTCTCAGAATCTGACTTTTTTCTTTAGTCAATATCAACTCGCCTTCGAGGGACTGAGCTCTTGTTCTGGATTCATCTCTCTCCTCCTCAAGTTGCTTTATCTGCCGTTGAAGTTGCATATTTCTTCTCTTGATCTGGCTGAGCTCATCTCTAAGCCCCGCGTTCTGCTCAATTAATGCTTCTTTCGCAGTGATGTCACCATCCATCTGCAGAAGCTCTCTTTCTAGGGCAATTCTGTTCTCTTTGCAATCCTTTAAATCATAAACACCCTGCCGCAAGGTTGTGATCATCTCAAGAAATGAATCCTTCTCTGCTTTCAATGCTTCACATTCTTCTGACATCAGACGCAGTGAAGTTTCCAATTTCCCCTTCTCGAGCTTAGATGAGTTGAGCTCGTTCTTCAAAGCCAGAATTTCATCCTGAAGATTATCTATCTCCGGCAGTCGAGCCTTCAAACTGGTACATTCTTCTATGATCTGGTGCCTTTCATACCCAGATACTGTAAGCTTTAATTCAAGATCATTAATTGAGGTCCTGAACTTTTCTTCATGGGATTTGTATCTCTCCAATAGCTCCTCCATTCTTCCATTCTCAGCCTTCAATGTTTCTTGGTTTTGTTTGAAGGCAGCAAGCTCATCCGTTAAGCCTTGAATCTTTGCCTTGGATTCTATTTGCGAAGCATTGAAATCTAATTCCAGCTTGGCTATTTCTGCTTGTAAATTAGATTCTTTGTCCACAGCATCATAAGCTATCCTGTCTCTCTCATCTTGAGTTGTAGAAAGTTGCTTGGTGAGGCCTTCTACTTCTCTTTCAAGATGCTCATTTTCAGCTATCTTCTCCAAATATTTCTGGTTTACCGAGCTGAGTTTCTTTTTCTGCTTTACATTTTCATCACAGAGTGCATCCCTTTCTGATGTTAGGCTTTTCTCTTTCGAGGCACTGTCTTCCAGAATTGAAGAAATTTCATGTTCTAAAACCTCAACTCTTTCAGAACTTTCCGCAAAATTTCTATGTAACCCTGTCAGTTTCACTTCTAACTGGTTACAACACTCCTGTAACTCCAAGTTCCCTCTTTGCAGCTCTCCATTGGATTCCTGCTGTGAACTGAACTCTTCCTCAAGACTCTTTGCTGTAGCCTTTAACTTCATATTTTCCCTTTTCAGATATTCGCACTCTTCCTGAGCCTCTGACCATTGATTGTGCATTTCTTGTAGCTTCTGTGTAAGATCTTTCTTTTGCAGCTCCATCTCATTCTTCAATCTTTCAACCTCAGCTTGAAGACTCGCAGCATGAGACTTGGTGTTCTCTAGTTCAAATGCCATTGATTCCCTATCATCTTTCAGGCCACCCAGTTGAGATTCCAAGCCAGACAAACGTGTCAACAGCTCTTCCTTTTCCTTCCTTAGCTCTGATGACCGACTTTCGAATTCAAGTCTATCATTTTCTAACTCCGAAGCTTTCCTCTCCAGAATTTTATTGGCAGAAACATGAGAATCAACAGTACTGCTAAGAACCATCAAATCATTTCTTATGTCATTTAGGCACCTTGTAGCAATACCACTTTCTGTTTTGCTTCTTTCCATGTTTTCTTCTAGCTGGTCTTTTTCTCCTTGAAGAAAAGAAAGTTTGGCTTCTAGTTCCCTTTCATACTTTTGGAGTTTTGAAATTTCCTCTTCTTTTGACAACAAGCCAACCTTAAGTCTATCTATCTCAGCCCTTTTGTCGCCCAGTTCCTTCCTTAAATCTTTAACTTTGATTTCCAGCTCCGATTTCTCATTCTCAAGTTCCTGAGTTGAAAACTTGTACTCATTCTCAATCTCACTGAGCAATTTCTTCCTCATCTCTTCTTCAAGATATTTGGGTTGAGCTTCATGATTTCCAAGGTCAGAGATGGAACTGGTAAAAGATTTGCCTCCTTCCATGGAAACATCCTTTGTTGCCTCAAGCCTGAGTAAGAGCTGAATATTTTCATCCGTTACCTCCTGAAAGTCACATTCTAGCTCCTGCAACTTAGAATTCAGAGCTTCAATTTCTTTGATCAGTTCACCTTGGCTCCCATCTGTAAACTCCATTTCTGCAGCATAATAACTTCCTTCTTGGGGGACTATTTCTTTTCCATCAGATGGTAACTTGTGCTGAGATTCTGCCTTGATATTTGCAAGATTCCAGTTTTTCGAACTCCAAGGTTCGGCACTTTGGTTTTTGTCCTCCAAAGCCTGCTCCAGAGATTCCACTTTAGCTTGCAAATTCTTCTCCGATTCCTGCAGTTGCTGCATCTGAAACATCAGGTTTGTGCTCTCCGAGTTTGCCTTGATGGAACTTTCCAAATCACTGAATTTTGATTGCAGAGGGAAAAGATTCTCTATCTCAGTCTTCTGCTTTTCAACAATTTCTTCCAGCTCTTGAAGCACAGAAACAAGTTCAACATTTGACTCTTGACTCCTTTTCAGCTGTAGAGTGAGATTTGCATTGGACTGTTTCTGAAAGTTATTCTCATTTTTTAATTCCTTAATGTACTGGGCTAGACTTTCCTCTTGAGATGTTAAAGCCCCAATAGCTTCTGATTTCACTATCGGTTCCTCTAACAACAATTTCAGCTTTTGAACTTCTTTTTGCAGTCCATTGCGTTCTGCATATGCTGCAAACAGCTCCATATCCAAATTTGCCTTAATTTTCGACTGTTCCAGAAACTCCTTCCTCAATATGTCCAAGTCAAGCATCAGCTTTGTAGCCTTCCTTTCCCACATCTTAGATTCTTCACGAAGGTCTTCAATAGTATCTTCTGCAGCTTCCAGCATGCTTTTAGAAGATTCTGAAATTCTCAAAGAAGATGCTGGAAATTCTTGTGGCTCATCCTGAGAAAGGCTTTCGGAGTTTGTGTTCCGTGAGTCAAGTGATGAATGACTTGACCGAGGAGAACTTTTGATGTGATAACCGCCTTGAGGTGCATTATTTTGCAAGTTACTGCTTGGATGGCTAAAACTTGACCTTCCCGTTGAGCGCTGTCCTGAGTCATAGCTGTAATGCGAACCTGAACTATTGGAAGTTGAAATCTGTGACAAAGGTGGAGTTTATATTAGTCTTGTGAGAGTAGACATATATTGAAACAACAAAGATAAGGCACCCTTACTCCCAAAATGCTATAAAAGGAAGAAAATAAAAAATATATATATATAATAAGAGAAAACAGAACAAGGATGATGAAAACGAAGAACGGTATATGACATGCAAAGAAATATGGCCATCATTTTATTGAAAAGGGCAGAATCTGAGGAGTAATTGCATGCAACTCTGGGATATACCAGTTTATTACAACTTTTATATTGCTAACTTCAAGTTACTTCTCAGGTCCTCCTCAATCTCGAATCTGAAGCAGTTTTTCCATAGCAATGGCTACTGTGAGATGCACAAAGATTCCTGTCTTGTGGGAGTCACAAAATTATTGTGATGGTTCAAAGGACGCACATAATGCTCCTCTTTAATTCTTTGCTAGCATTCGTATGCGCACAAACGCGTGTTTCTAAACTCTAGACAAGCAATTTAACTGACAGGCTGTAGATTAGCAAGACATGTAAGAGTAAGATAATCATTCATAGTAACAACCACAGCATTGGAAAAATTTTGACAATAGTTTAACACAATTATAAGCCACAGAGCTCGTCTTTCGAACTATTAAGTTGAAAAGGTGAAATAGTCCATTTTTTCCCTTCGTTTTGCAGAAATTCATTACAAACAATTGACATGACACAGATATCTGTAGATCAACAATAACTACAGATGGAAAAGTTCCAAGTCAGACTTAAAGTTTAATGACAATTTTTGTATAGCTTGTTCTTATCTTTGAATGTCAACTTAAGTCTAAGTCTCAAAGGAATCTTGATTTCGATTTACATCATTAATTTTAGTATCATCACGTTCAGAAACAAGAAGACATGCACGGTAACGAATGAAGAGAGAAATGCCAACATAATCTAAATAAAGAAGCAGAATAATGTAAAGATATATAAGCATACCCTTAGCCCATTTTCTTCCTGATTCATGGAGGACACAACATCTCCATTAGTGTAGAATTCTGTACTCTTCGCCAATGCACCATCAGATGCCTCTGACTTTACCTCATTATCACCGTTATAGTTCTCATTTATGTCTTCTTCACTGGAGTTTATCTCTTTTGATTCTTCATCACTGAAAATTATACAACAGTAATATTTGTCACGAACAAAGAGGACATCATAAAAACTTAAAAGTGTCATAAAGTTGCATACCAAAAAAAAAAAAAAGGTCAAAGGAAATTCATAAGAGTGAAAATGTTCTGCGATTTGATACAGACCTTTGTTTTGTTTTTGGTGTCAAGCATTGGATCTTGAACTGCAAATTGGATGGACAGCAAAACAAGGAATAAAATGGTTTGATTAGATAACTCTTCTGCATGATACCACTAATCTATTGTTTTGCATACTACTAGTTATAGCAACATACATTACTAGTAACTATTCTACCGTGTTTTGATTGTTGATAGTACAAAACATGGGTTTAGAAGAATATGTTAACTGAAAAGTCTTTTCTTTTGCCTCCAACAAATGAATCATTCCTGTCGCTTCAACCCAGAGTGCCAAAAACTTCTACTAATCTTGGTAAAGGTCACTCAACATGAAAGCCCACAGCCAATTGTTGCCAGTAGTTCCCAAAAAACTTAAAACGACAGGAAATATTTGATTTAATCATGCTCAGAAGCACTGCTTTGTAGTGCTAAAGTATTATCATAACAAACACCCAGCTATTAGATGATCTTATTTATTTACACATGACAAAACATAGCAAACTAAGGATAGAAGGACAGGGGAAGCTATGACTGGGGTCATACTTAAATCAACATAAAAGAATCAGAATGACAGAACAAACAGCAATAGTAGCATTGAGATATTAGCATACACTAACCTGTAAAATGGTGCCATGGTCGCATCGCTTCAATGGTAATGAAACTGGAAGAGAAGCACGTGAACCCATGTAGCTAGCCATATTGACTGTAACCTCTCCAAGAATGCCAGATCTAGCTGATCCCTTAAAATTCGATGTTGGCCCATTGGCCAGTTAGTTCATTCTGTTTCTAGTATGCGTTTGTAAGGCATAGGAAAACAGCAAAGTTAAAGTACCATGGCAACAAGAAGTCTGAAAAGGCAGTTTTCAAGCTCCTTTGAAGACTCATCTGGTGCAACCCATGTAGCCTCTGAGAAAGACCCGTTCCACTTACATTTGCCATTGCTAACAACTGCTTTATTCAGCTTGGCAATCGTTTTTCCCGTCTCCACAGAGATAAGAGACACATACAACTTGTCCCATCCTTCTGGGACCTATAAAAGTCACCACACCATGTAAGATACAAATTCACAATGCCCCACTGAGAAAAAAAAAAGAACGAGAATTGTACGTTTTTAAGTAACCTGGATCGCCTTGAACTTAGAAAACTTGAAATCAATTCTCTCTGCTGACTTCAGGGACTTGGTTCTGTATAATGCCAGCATCTTCTCCTTCAATTCCCTGCCTTGTTTTTAACTCGGAACTCTCACTTTACTTCTTGGTTCAAAAACAAGACCAAAAGAAGCAGCACTTCTCAAACAATGACTATCAAGCAATGGATTGTGATAATTAATGAGAGACGATACCATCTAGCTGGTCCTTGTCGAGAAGGGTGAGATATTCTATGTGTTACCAACTTTGGTCTTTACGTCTACTATAGAAGGATGAAAATCGAGCGAGTTTGCAAAAATTCTTTGGGAAAATATTATAAGCCAAATGAGCTGTAAGTAGTGAAGGAAAATGAACTTGACAAGATCACAGTTCAGAGATATTTTGCATAGACCATGCTTGGGATATTGCAAAGTTCAGTTCTAACAGCAACAAATGATGCATGTGAATTGAGAAAGAAAAAAACACGAAATTTTTCATTGGGGGTGTCATAAGATAGCGACCCCTGTGAGTTGTGAGAATAATTGAGTCGGTTGGTTACGACGAGCAACAACAAGGCGAACATTTTAGTATTGGAGACTGGATTTTTCTAATTGTAATTAATGATTAGTAAATCAAGCCGTTGACATTGTCCTATGTATGGGCTGCAAACCCCGCGACTTTCCACCAGTGTCCTTGGGCTCAGTCTCACTGCATTGGCTTGTTTCCTTCTATAAGTTGCTCGAGATTGCAGGCTGATGACTTCAATTTGTTGGCAAGGTTGTGAACCCATGGTGTTTTTTTATTTTATTTATTTATTTTTAATTAGACTACGGGAGAAAATAGACTCATGAAGACGGATTCACGTGGCATGTGCACCCCACGTATCAAACAATAATAATTTTCAAGAATTTTGAAAATTTTTTTTATCAAAATACACACAATCCACAGCAAAGATAGCAATACTTGCAACAAGTACGGTACAATATACAATGAGACTATAATTCTTTCTTCTTCTTCTTCTTCTTTTTTTTTATAACATTTTAATTTTATTGTTGATCTCTTGTTTTTTTTTTTGGGTGAAAAAATTTAAAATAAAATAATAATAATAATAATCTTACAAGGTCCACGAGCTCCATCTGTCCTTGTTCATCCCACCCATCCACCTCTTTTTCTCCTTTTTTTTTTTTTTTTTCTCTACCAAAGTGTGAGGGAAGCACCTACGTGATCCGGCACTCTATTTGTTGTCCGTAAACAAAGATCACTGCATTATTGTTTCCATTCTTCACAAACAATCTCTCTAAATTATTATTGTCCGTCAAAAGCTAGATTATTATTCATTCAATACTCACAATAATAATAATAATAATAATAATAATAATAATAATAAAATAGATTAAAAAACAAAATTATTGTTCATTCAATACCCTAATTTTGTTGTCCGTAAACTCGCTATATCTGAGCAACGTAGTAAGATTTAAATACCTCACATTTTGTTGATTACCGTACGAAACACCTCCACTCCACTGAGCTTGGTTTTATTTATTTATTTGTTGTTTTTTGGGAGTAGAGGGGGTGGGCCGGGACAGCCTTGATCAATCAAGCACTTCTTCAGTCCACAAGCGGCATGCGCTCAAAGAAGTTAAAAAATTATAAAATAAAATAAAAAACAGAGAGAGAGAAAGAAAAAAAATTGATATAAAGAATCAATTACTTATTTTTCTTTTTTATTTAAAAAATTAACTCATTATTTTTGGTGGCACACCTAATTTCCGGCAATAAGCTTGTGGTAATGTTAAGATGGATCTATGAAAATTAGAAGTCCATTGGAGAATTTGTTAATCGAGCCAATCAAATTTGGACCAGCCCTTAGTAAACAAGCTAGAGAAAAAAATTAGAAAAAAAAAAAAAAAAACTGAAGGGAAGAATCACGAGAGAGGGGGGGGGTTACAGTCGTAGAAGTTATAAATTGCTACCCTTTCCAAGGAACGCTTAAACCAATTCCCAACAGATAAACGTGATTGTAGGATGGTGGTTGTTATGTTTATTTATGATTTTTTTCAGTATAATTTATTTATAATTTTATATTACACAAATATATATTATTATTTTATTATTTTAAATAAATCACACCTATTATACAGTATAAAATTTATAAATAAGTTATACTAAAAAAGATTTAAAATCGAAATCTCCGTGATTGATGCTAATGATGGTAGTTTGTAGCTAATAAATTAGTTTACATTATTCTAAGCCTTTTGGAATTAAAATCAGACCTCATATTATGAACATCATAGAAAACAGGACATTTCAACTCGTACCAAATACATTCCCATTAAAAAAGAAGTCTAAGAGAAATATATAGAAGAGCACGACAGGAATGATCTCCATAATAGAAGCTAAGTACACAGATTCCTTCCACAATTTCAACAAACGATTTTAATGTTTGCTGCCATGAAATTATAGTGAATTTTGAAGAAACTTGGCTACGCCACCTAATAACTAGTTACAAATATCAAGTAAAGGGGTCAAATGAATGAATGAAATTTAGATCAGATTGTTTTAGATTTTTAGTTACATTAAATTTTATATTTAATTTTTAAAAATTTTGAGATTAGAATTATTCAAATTTCAAAGTTAATTAGATGTTTACTTTATTGATTTTCTCAGTCAAAACAAATTTTATTAAATACTACCAAGACTTCCACTTCAATTCAAAGAAAGGAAAAAAAGTCTCCCTTGAGCAATAAACCAACAAGCAAGGGCTTGTCCCTTGGGACCAAGTAAGCTATTCTATTAAAAGAAGGTTGGATGCCGATCTCTTTCTTTTGGGGTTGATCTCCCTAGATTTCAACCGAATTAAACCAAATTATTCGGATTGTTACCTCTAACCTCATTGTTAGTTAGTAACGTGGCTGTCAGAAACAATTTCTGATATTGTATCGGAGTCTAATTGCAGTATTTTCAGGAACAAAAGCACGATAATAGTTACCATTGTGATCGTAATTGTAGTAAGCAGACAACAACTTAAATCCTCGATTTTAACCTGGGTCTTCATTTTTTTTGCTGCATATGCATAATGTCTTGGATCAGGAGTGTCAAGTTGAGGTAGGAGGATCCACCAAATTCCACGCTCTTTCTCGCCATATCTCCGAGTTCAGCTGCTCTTTTTCTCCTCTTTTCGCCTTCCTCCCCACAATCCATCAGCCTACTCACAGCCTTCTCTACTGCTTCTTTCTTCACTAAAATTCCGACCCTCTCTTCCTCTCCCCATCTCACGGGAACCTCAACACCAACTGGAACACCAATCATCAGAATCTCAACAACTAGCTTTTCATTAAAGAATTGCTCAGCAAACAGAGGCCATGTTATCATTGGCACCCCGTAGCAAATCCCTTCCATTGTTGAGTTCCAACCGCAGTGGGTCAAGAACCCTCCGATTGCTGGATGGGACAAAATGAAGACTTGAGGAGCCCAGCCCTTTATCAAAAGCCCCCTTCCTTTAATCCTTTCTTCGAAATTCTCATTCACGAACCACTCTTCCAGCTCATTATATCTCTCTCCGGCTTTTACGGCCCAGATGAATGGTTGTTTCGATTCTTCCAAGCCTAGACCCAGTTCTACCAATTGTGATGGCACAAGGCGGCACTGGCTGCCAAGACAAGCGTAAATGACTGACCTCGGTTTCATTGAGTCGAGCCAATCCAAGCATTTCCTTTCATCAATTGCAGATTTGTTTCCTCTCTGAAATTTGTCTAGCATCTCCTTGTTACGTAACGAGACTGGTCCAATGCACCACACCTTCTTGTTTATAGCTCTCTGGTATTCCTGGGCGCAGCTGTGCTCTAACTCCTCAAAGCTATTTACCACAACCCCATAAGCCGATGATTCAGCCTCCTGCATCTTGTTTCGTACATCTTCCAAATCAGGCAAGCGGACAAACGCTCCTGGAAGCTGAGCTTTTGTTATCTTGAACCCCTGTGGCATTCCTGGAACCACAAAAGGTTCCGAATCCGAAGCAACCGAAAGATGAGCTTTGTGGAGCCGGACGTTGTGAGAACTCAACAAGGAAAAGCAGCACATCCCATGAAAAACAATCCGTGGAATGTTGAACCTCTGAGCAGTTACGGATGTCCAGGCCAGGCACTTGTCTGATATAATGCAGCTTGGAGGAGGCTTCTGTTGTTCAAGAAAGCATTCCAGTGGCTGCTGCAGGTTGTCAACTGCGCTAAAGAATTTACTCAACAGGTCTCTTGAAGGTAGTGTGTCGAGATTCTCGTAGCCGATTGGAATCCCCGCCTCTTGGCATGGAAATGGAATTTGTAGAAGCCGAATTGGAAGGCCGGACTTCATTGCACGATAAACAAATGTTTCAACTCTTGATGCATTACGAGGTGTAGTGACCAAGGTTACCATAGCTCCCCGCTTTGCAATCATCGTAGCCATGTCTACCATAGGGATCATGTGCCCTTGTGCCATAAGTGGCATCAAGATAAAATGAAGTTCGCTTGATATTTCACTCAACACCATTGCAATGGATTGTGGGCCAATCTCGTATGCGTTACAAGTTGCTTGAACTCACTTGGAACTTGGGAATGGTTTCAAAGTGCTCTTTTTGAATCGATGAGACTATTTCTCCAATTCTCTCATGAACGGGAATCATAAAAATCCTTCTGTGAATTTTCTTATCCAGCCATGATTGAAGCGGGCCTATGGCATGCATGGCAAGATAGATGACAATGACCTCTTCAGATTATTTCCTTAGTGATTAAGGCATTTTGGGCATGTGGCAGTGGATTAATTTTCCTTTTGAGACTTGGGAAAAAAAGGGTTATCTAAGTTGAGGAAAGTGAGGAGAGGATAACAAGCACTGCGTGCAAGAAGAAGCAATGCGTTCATTGATTTGTTAGAAAAAGGACTAAATATAACAAACATATTTGTCCAAAAAGTCAATTAGATCCTTATGGATATATTAAAAAATAAATAACTGTAAATTTTGTTGACTAAGTCAAGTCAACCATGTTGTTTTTTTCCTTTACTTTTCGTCTGGAGAGTAACGCGTGGAGAAAATAAAGTCGCCCAATTTATCTGCACAGAAATTATATGCACTCTTTTATTAAAATGGAACGAGTAAATTTCAATTATAAAATTAGGCTATAAGAATGATAATTCTTTTCAAATTTAATGGACTTGGTCGTATGAATGATTACATCTCTTCCATGAATCAAACGGTAAGACTTAGTCTAATTGTAATATGCCTTGATTAAATTATCAGTTGTTTTTCTTAAGTAGTATAAAAAGGGCACAATTGCTACAGGCCATTTTGCGTGATATTGGAAGAGCACGAGGCGGTCAGCCGGGATTTTGTTTACCAAGTCCATGTGACTATGATCGTGTGATTTGGGGCGAAATAAATCAATCGGTGGTTCCGCTGGCAAATTGACCCACACATGTGCCGTCCAATATCTAATGGCCTTGTGAGTCGATTATTTGGTGAAGAAAAAATCTTACGCCGAAAGAATAGATTAATTAAAGAAAGGAACACGAAATTGCCTCCCTTCTTTTTTTTTTTTTTTTTCTTTTTTGGTCCACACGCAATTGCATATCCTTCCTCCCCCAAGCATCGTGCAACTTCAATGGTTGATTTTGAATGTTTATCGAACTTGACTTTGAACAAATCTCGTCGACCCTGTCTTCCAATAAAATAAATATTAATTCATCACAATTGTTAATTAATAATTAATACATTTTTATAATTATAACTAATAGTCATATTCAACTTTTATTTATTTTATGTATCTTTATAATAAAATTCTCCAACTTCTTTTTCTTAGCTTTTACCAGCTCTTGCTTACCAAAAATAAATTTGTTCCAATTACATGGGAGTGACTTACTGAAAGAAAATGTTTGTTAACAATTGCATCTCATATCATTGCATAGAACATTTAAAGTATCCAATCGCCTTTTTCTTCTATGTTTTGTCTTTTCTCGTTGCAGGTATCAAGCATGTTAGAATTTTTTAATTAATTATATTAAAATATTTTTTTATTAAAAATTTAATTGTAATATAATTTGATTAATAAAAAATATTTTTATATATTATTATATTATTAAAAATTATAATATTAAATTTAATTTAAGTATTAATAAATATAATTAATTTAAATTATATAATTATACAGTCAATTTTTTTTTCTTTCTAACACACATGAAAGATTAATTTAGAAATTTGTAATTATAATTATTAAGTTAACACAAACTATATATATATATATATCAGATGTGTATAAGAGACAGTAATTATACAGTCAATTTTTTTTTCTTTTTAACACACATGAAAGATTAATTTAGAAATTTGTAATTATAATTATTAAGTTAACAAAAACTATATATATATATATATCAGATGTGTATAAGAGACAGTAATTATACAGTCAATTTTTTTTTCTTTCTAACACACATGAAAGATTAATTTAGAAATTTGTACTTATAATTATTAAGTTAACACAAAATATATATATATATATATCTAATTTTGAGATATAAAAAATTAAAATTTACAATAATAAATTTATTAAAAATTTTAACAGTGTAGGTTCACGTTTCAATTGTACGTTAAAAAAAATTAACATACAAGCTCATTTATCACAAATGGAAAGAAAAATCAACTAATACTTGTTTCTAAGTCATAATAGTTTATCCTACGATTCTAGATTGACAAATCCCCTACCATTCATTAAAAAAAAAAAACTTAAACAAGGGCAGTGTGGACGTGTTAAAAATTTATAGTTGTGCTGTTAAAAAAAAAAAAAACAATTTGTAATCGTTTTTTATACTCGAAAGATACAAAAGATTCAAAAAAAAAAAAAAGTAGGTGAAATATTATGATAATCGTTCTCAGGTATAAAAAGTCGGTCGGCATGCCAAACGTGATGAACTGTTTCTATTGCGGTGTACTGAACATGAAACCTACAAATGGCAATGCATGCATGAATCACGAGTAATACCCAATCCAGCAGTCAATGAAGAATTGTTCGTCTTTACATGGAGTCCACTGCTTTATATTGCCATTGCCATTTAAAGTCCATAGGTTTTCAGTTTTGCTGGTGGGTGCCGGGATTTAAAACCGTATGACAGACGCTACGAATACCAATTTTAGTTTATTTTCTTTCCTTTCTTCTTTAGGAAAACCCAAATATATAAAACCTAGGTGTGACTAATTTTCGGAGTTTAATTCTTACAGAGGAAAAGGTAAATATCACCATCCTTTTCACTTCTCTATCTCATTTGCGTAAACAACGTCATCACATCCAGAATAAGCAACTAGAAGTTAAACGCATTTATTTCTACCAAAGTACTTGCAAATATCGGAGTGTACAGGAGTTTTTTTTTCTTTTTTATCACAAGAAAGAAAGAAATATATTTATGTTAATTTAAAATTACAAATGACTTGTTGACATTCTTGTTTAACCTCTCAACAAAAATAAATTCTCCCCATCTCTATTTATTAGATAACACGCAAGACTCCAAAAGTACACTCAATTTACCCATCAAATTACAACTGGTGATCAATTCCGAAAATTGAAAGAAAACATTTGTACCTATGCAAATTAAACTATGAAAATAGTCCGAGTGGATGCACGTGCACGCAATTTTACACCATGGCATTATACAATGTTGCACAGCACAGCTTGCCCAAGTACAGTTACTTTACAAATTTCTACCGTTTCCTAGGAAGGGAGGCCATGAATACAAGCTTTACAAAGAATTAATCTTGCTCCACACATGCACATCCAGCTAAAGCTGTAGACGTTTCTCAACAATCATATTGAACTCTAACATCCACTGGCGTTCACATTAGCTTTCACATAGCTATATCACGAAGCAGCACAATCTCATTCCTTCCGCAATGCAATCTTCATGAACTCTTAAATGACAGTCACAAGGGTGTTTATCCACTCTACTAGCGTACCACAGGATGTAAGCGACCCATACTTCGGCGATGAACACTATACACTGCCTCAGACTCAAGTTTTCTGCTATTTCTTAGACTCAGAATCACTGACTCTTTGACTTGAGTCCACTCTATCAAGTCTCCATGAAAGAGAATTAGTCGTTTTAAGTAACAGGCCTAAGGCCAAAGAGCTTGTTGCTCTAACAATTGCATCTGGCGATCGACTTGTCTTCCCCACCAACACACCAAAGACCTACATGAATATGGATATCTCTGTAAACACATCACTTTTAGCTGAAGCACTACACGATTGAGAGTATTTGAGAATTGTAAAGTACCTGTGAGTAGTAAAGAGCTAAAATACGCTGATCATCTGAGAGTGACAATATGCTGCTGGCCAAATAAATAGCATTTGCCTGTATAACAGGCCAACGTGCATCGAAAGCCTGCAACAGCATGCAACTCAAATTTCCGAAAAAGGGGTGTCCCAATGCACAAGGGCCCCGACATTGGAGGGTTTGGGGAGCCTTCTCCTTTGTTCTCACAAAGAGGCTATTTCCACGCCTCAAAATTCCCAAAGCTTGAAAATTTTGTGACGTGTTACAAGTCCAGGAAAAGGAGGAAATATGAAGCACAAGCAGTTCATGGATTCAGAACTGTCTTAAATTGATCTTTTGATTATCCGAACAAATTACTTGAGAATTAAACTCAACTGAAGAAATTAAGGAGCTTCTCAGAAAAATGCAAACCTGTACTATTGATGCCATGTAAGTATCCACTCTGAAGGGAAGATGCTGGACGAATTGCCGTGTGAGTTCTCTTAGAAAGTCCTCATAATCGCTCCTGAGAAATGACAGTCGATTTCAATCACAATGAGTCACAAAGATCAGCCTTATGATGCTTTCAGAAATTTCAGTATTCAAGATTTATGGATCAAACCGGTGATCAGAAGCAAAAGAACGAGAGCTGAAAAGAGAAACTGATCCTTCCAACTCCATCAGGGGGGCTACCCGTTTAAGTGTGGTCTGTTTGTTGAGGCATCAAGCATAGTATCAGTTCAAAGCCTCAAGTGGAGAGAGAAAGTAAATCAAAAGGTAATTACTTACCCTGCAAGCCTGTCGCACACCAAGATCATCATCACAAAGGTGTAGAGCCAAACGAGGAATGACAGCATGTATCTAAGAAAAGCAATTAACATCATACAAAACATGCCGAGAACACAAAGCAAGAAGATGACAAATCAGGTCATCAACTAGAAAATAAATGAGTATCGGGAATGCAACTGACATTGGTTATGCAAAAACACAAAAGACATACATGGAAAAAGAAAGGCAAGACATCCTATTATCTATTGTCACAATAGAATAAAAAGGCAGCCACAATAATACCAAAATGATGCAGCTAAGACTGCTGATCACCTTCTTCTTTACTAAAATGTAATACATGAAGAAGAGAATGGAATTTGATACAAATTTTCTTATAACCTAGCATTTCCTCAACAATATAGAAGGAAATCAAGATGAAATGTGTTCCAGCAACATGTACAAAGTCATAGATTACCAAATCTAACATTGTTGATATGAGAAAATGTTGACAACTTCTAGATAAGAGTGCATAGGAGACCTGCTCGAGGAATATCTCACGTTGTGTCCCAACTCCAAAATTACTCAGTGCTCCAAATGCTGCAAATGCATTGGACCGCATCTTGGGATTCAAGCATATCTGCCAGAACAGAAAAGTGCACAGAATTCAAATACATGCTTAGCTGAATAAGAAACATAACTATGAGAAGTGGCCTTGTTATGAGAGCCAGATAACTGTAATTCTTAGAGATTCTACTCAACCATGCCCATGAAAAAAGCTCTGAATCAGAAGTTAGGAACCATTATTAAAATCAAGATGGCAGAAGACCATATAGTTTCTGAGTCTTTAGTGCAAATCTTCTAGCAATATTATTTTCAATTTCTTTTCAATCTTTATTCCAAAGCATCAAGAAGATAGGCAAATGCAATATCAATTTGTAGACATGGCTCCATAAATTCCATCATTCATTACCATGGCAACGGGCACTATCATTGCTGTGATTAGGGTGAGCCAAAAAAAAACCCTTTAATAGAAACACAGGTGTGTGATGTGGTAAATTTTTTTCAGGCGACAACACAAGACAAAACCAAGAATATGTCAATGATACCAAGGCATAGGATGATGCTAAACATATATGGGAGCATAGGCCTATAAACATGTTTATCATGGAGGCAGCAATTGAAAAGGGGGAAAAAAAATCAAATGCAAACTGAGAAGAGATATCAAAAGCATGTGAACTCACTTGAAGATTGCGGAGCCGGATGCAAAGATTAAGCAGAATTGGTTCTACAGCATCATTGGGTGATGACTCAAGAATCTGAAATGCATTGAGTAATATGTAAGCCAAAAGAGAAGTGGTTTAAGTGCAACCAGTGAGTAGACTCAATCAAGAATAAAAGCCACTTTAAACAAACAGGAAGATGGATGAAAGAGTCACCATTAATAAGCATGAAACAGCAGTTAGTTGCACAGATTCATCCAAGTCATCAAGCAATGCTACAATTACACCCAGAATTTGTGTTGTGTACTGATAGATATGAACAGATGGTATCTGCAGAGAAAAAGAAACCCAAATGGGAAAAATTCATATCCTTTCATGGAAGAGACACAGTAATTAAAGTATTGAATCATACCAGGAAACTTTACTGTCATATTTCCATTAACATTTCACTACAATAAGTGAGCAACTGCAAAGGCTCCATTGCAGAAAATTCCAAAAATAAATATTTCAGCATGTAAAGCAGACAAAAGCAAAATTGTGAACTATTGCCTATGGAAATGCTAGACAACAAATCCAGATCAAAATCCTCAGCTTCTTTGATTTTACAACTTTTTTCTATCTCCATGTTCTGGAAATCAGGAAAAGCAAATAACCAAAGTCGAATCATCATCATATTAATGTCAAGAAATAATACCTGTACAAGCCCTCTTAAACAAAGGCGCCGAACAGTTGGAGACTCATCTGACACATGTCGGCACAATGCTTCAACCATCTGCTCCAACAGGGAACTAAAACCACCACTGCATTTATCCAAAACATATAACTTCACATACAACAAATAATTTAACTTGCTATAATTGATTGAAGCATCAGTGTTTGGTTGACCAAAAAGCCAAGATTTATATATTTCTTTTCATTTTCCTCCTTTTTGGCAGGGGAGAGATTGGGGAAATGGCAGACACAGAGAGAGAGAGAGAGAGAAAGGACCCTGGCCTGCCTCTTTTTGGGGGAGGTGTGCTGTTGGGGTTGGGGTGGGGGTGGGGGGAACAGATATACAAGCACTGCACTCATAAAGACAATGTTCATAAACACATTTTGGATTCAAAGCAGAATACTCAGTGATACAGAATACACCAATGCTTGAGATCAGAAAGAACGGATTTCAAACAGAGCTTGTCCACACAAGAGAGAGTACTTTGTATGCAACCAGAAAAAGAGATTATCCTTGTATTCCCAACCCAAGCCATATTTAACTCACAGGTTAAACCACAAAATCTCTGACAGCAGTTGGTCAAGGTTCTGACAGCATTGAAATAGTTGAAAATAGATTGGAAAGGGAGAAATTGGGAAACATTTATTAACCATGTTAAAATGAAACAAAAGTATATTTCTTTTGGAGGAATAGATATACAAGCACTGCACTCATAAAGACCATGTTCATAAACTCATTTTGGATTCAAGCAGAATACTTGGTGATACCAATGCTCGAGATGAGAAAGAAAGGAATCAAAAAGAGCTTGCCCGCATAAGAGAGAGTACTTTGTATGTGACCAGAAAAAGAGATTATCCTTGTATTCCCAACCCAAGCCATATTTAACTCACAGTTAAACCACAAAATCTCTGACAGCAGTTGGCCAAGGCTCTGACAGCATTGAAATACTTAAAAATATATTGGAAAGAGAGAAATTGGGAAGCATTTATTAACCATGTTAAAATGAAACAAAAGTATATGGAAACTCAGATATCATGTCTATACAATAGTCATAGCAGTAGAAATCAACTATGCACAAATATATGAAATAATAATCATTCCATAAGCAATTTAAATATCAAGCATAACAGTCACCTAATATTAGATACCTGTAGCGAACAAACTCTGACAATGCCGCAGCTGCAGCTTCCCTTTGAAATCTTTGAGGTCGGTTTAAAGACTTAGTTAGTGTCAAACAAATTGTTTGGACCTGAATATATCAGACAAATTGTTTGGACCTGAAATGAACTACAGTGGTACTGCAAAAGTATAGTCTAGTAACCAGAACAAACATACTAATTGTGTTAGTACAACAGAAAAATTAGCATGGATTTGTTGTTACTATACTTCCATTTTCATGGTATCTTTGTTACAATTAAAAATGTTTCCAAGCTTTATTATATAGTTCCAACCTTCTTCTAATGATTGGTATTGTTATTCACAATGAGACCTCAAACATTAATGTTGAGCAAAATAAGAAAGAAGCAACCATATAAAAATCTAAGGGCAAGGTATTCATCACTAAAACCCATTTTTTGGCTGTTGGCTGACATACTTTGCAAGTTGCAACTTTCATTCAGATTTTGCAGTGCCAAAATAAGAACCAGAACACATGGGCTATGAGTGACCTACAATTCCACATAAAATGTGCTGTGTGGAAAACACTAATGATCATTCCTCTATTCCATTTTCTAGTTCTTTGTAAGTCACTGTTCAGAGAATCGACAGATATTTATGAGATTCTAGCATTCCTCATTATGGAAAGGAAGAATAAATCGAAATTGGAATGACAAGTGGGAAAATGAGCAAAGAACAATTAAAAAGGATCAAGTTACCTCTTTTGGTCTCTTTATAGAGATACTGCCTGCTATACCTCCAATAATATTGATCCACTTCTCCTTTTCATTTTGCTCTCCATCTCTAGCCAAAATCTATGGAAAGTATAAATTAACATGTTCAAATTATTCATGTTACTGATTCAACACTCTGAAACTAATCAGCCTCCATCACAACAGAAAATACCTTTCCCATCTCAAGGTCTCCAACACATTCACAGAAGGCTTGAAATGCAATTAGAAGTGCCCTGAAAATAAAAGAAATAATATGGAGTTGTCTATTTTCAGAAGTCTGCATAACTGAGCCTCAAGCAAGGCAGTATCTGACCAATTGAATATTTCAGCAAATGCAAATGTAAATTATTAGGCACAGACCGTAATGGGTCATGCTGACCAGAATTAGCTAGACCATGACAACTTCCAAATTGAAGTGCAAGCGCAGCAAGAACAGAGGCATAGCTTTGCTCCACAGCCTTTTTTCCAACTTTACCACCACCCCTGCATTTACAAAAGAGCACAAAATCTTGTAATTGTGCTACGATGCTACATCTAAAACTTAACTGATCAAGCAAACCTGAAAAAGGCAGTGAGAGCAAAGACAGCAGCTTGCAGAATGTCATCCCCTATCACTGCCTCCATCAAAAGGCTACAATCATCTCCTTTAACTGAATCACCCTTAATGACAGGAGCCTGGTTAAGGACTGATATTAGATGCTCCAAAAATAGGAGTGATAACATAGCATGCTGAGAGAAGACCTACAAAAAGGATAAGAAACAATTTCCAGGAAATATCAATTGTTTTATGTTTTATAACAAGGGAAATGAAATGTGAATACCTTGACATAAAAAATGGCAGAATGCAAGACAGATGTACCAATTCAATCAAGCAAGGACAGCAGATATACACATGCAGCAGATTAAGGAAACAATCCACAATATACACTGCATGACTTATTTAAGCTCCTTTTTGGAGACTGTTAATCTGGCTCTGAATTTGGAGTTTATGACTTATTTGAATGACTATACAATCTGGCTCTAAATTTAGCATTCATGCATAAAAAAATGCCAAACCAAGAAAAAAAAAATTTGCTGCTTCGACTGTTGGAATTATCATGGTAAGTCAATAATTTCTGTTAGGAGAAGGGGAAAAGGAGGAAAAACCAAAAAGAAATTACATTTGCCAACAAAAGTGCCATCAGCCTCCCTAAACTCACAAGACTCAATGTATCAACCAATATTATTCACATCAGAATCCTAAATTTCAAGTGAATTTGTCATCAGAATACTAATAAACATAAGCAGACAACCTTTCTGTGAAAGTTGGATAAAAAATGCAACTTTTTCAATAATAGAGCATCAAATATTGTAACCTAAAAGTCCTGTACTTACATAGAAAGCATCCTGCATTGGCCAGCCGCCCCTCAGTCTAGATATATCTTTCGTGGCTATATCCCTTCCAGCAGTGGCCAATACTTCACCAAAGACAATTTTCGAACTAGTACTTTCAGCCAGAGAAGAAACCTTGTCAGAGTAAAGGATGTACATTGAAAAAGACAGGAAATTAGTACTAGAAATTAGATTGAAAGAAGCTAAAACTAAAAGAACTAAAGAGTCCAATGACATTTTATCAAAAGGATACGGCTCCAAGAGTTTCCAACCGCAAATGTTTATCAGCTACATGAGCCGCTGCAGAAAGCAACGATTGGGTTGTCCTGTATACATAAAATATTATACCCTTTCTATGAAATACTTAAAACTTATCAAACCCTAGAGTTTTACACTAATGCCGTAAGAAAAACAGGTGATACCAGGTGAAGAATCACTCTTGAGAATAAGAAACAGAATATCTTCTTTATCAGATGTGATGCAGTCTCTTGGAAATCTTGTTAAATTTCTTGTCCACCAACTGCTTTTCGCAGAACCCAGATGTGTGTTTTTTTATCAAAAATTAAAGAATAGTCACATGACTTTCCAAAGTTACTATTGATTATTATAGGTTCCCAAATCTTTAACTTCAACCAACTTATTACCATAACCCCTAATACAGTCCCTCAGTGAGAGAAATAGCCCTTTCCAAAGTAATTATGTGAGATTCTTTATGTGGAGCAATAAGTGTGCGTCTCCCATTAGATTTAGTAGCAAAGATGACAAATAATTAACAAGGAGAGAGTACAAGATTAAAGCTCAAATTTAAAGATACAGAAATTATATTATTATTTAATGAACCTTGAAATGTCAGTTTCACTCAATTCATTCCCCCTCTTTGAGACTAACTCAATGACAGCTTGGATAGCTCCTTCGGCTGACTGCTTGATTTTATCACATACAGCTGCTGTGCAACCATGAAGGGCAGCTACAAGCTACAAGAGATTCATAATAAGATAACAGATCCAAAGCCAGCACATCATGCCAATTTTTCAATAGCCAAGAGAGTAAACCTACCTCATCCCTTGTCAACAAGATACAGACAGAAGAAACAATTCTATTATAAACCTCAGATGGATCAATTGAGGCATCCTGAAGAAAAAATAAATGAGAAGTCAATTTTTTCAAGCATGCAAACTGATAGTAGTATAGCAGTAAATGAATGAAGACAACTTACACTTCTCAGGATCACTATAACATCCTCAAGAGAGGTCAAAGCACTGTATGACAATTCCAAATCCAAGCCAGAATTAGGAGTGACAGGATTTGGAAGTGACAGGGAGATGCTAAAGAGTTGATCAAGAATCTACCAAGGGCAGATTAAAGGTGTTAATTTTGCAACCGAGTATCAAGAACTATATTTTAACTTCCCAGTAACCCCAAAATATACATTAGTTTAGCCATTTTACAAGAACTTAATAACTCAGCTAACATCACAATTGAACAACATGCCAATTCCATACCTGAGCAGAAACTTTTCTAACTTCAGAATCTGTATCAGCACAACGTGGAAGATACATAATGACCCTCTCTCCCAGACAGAGGGCTTCACGACTAGGCAATACAAAGGCCACTACAAATCAAACAAAAAATAAATGAGAAATTAAGACACACATTAAATAAATCTCCCATGAAACTGACACTAAGATTTATATACTCTGTTGAGATACAATTACATGGCAAGTTGGAAAAATTTCTGTGTAAAGTACGGTCAATTTGCTTGCCATGTGTGCAACTTCCACGACAACCTAGTGCACAGTATCCACTGACACAAACCATTCGGAACTTTAGAACCATCTCATGCACTGCAAGACAACCCCGTCTCCTTTGATATTCCATGGGGGAAGAAACATACTGATCAATCTGTCTCAAAATATGCAACAGCTGCTCAGCTCGACTTCTTCCATCCTCTCCACTAGTCAACATGCAAAAAAAGAGTCTGTGAAGGTTCAAACACATAAAGTTTTATCTATTCAACATTTAAATGCATGTAAGATCCTTAAAGGTGAAGTTGAATCATGCATATGGGCGCTAAACCAATGGGGTAACTACATTCTTCATATGTTTGGATTGCACAATACCTGGTAAGAAGAATTGCACATAAAAGAGTAATAAGGTTGTCTATAAGGGGGTTGACAACATCTACTGGCTCATTTTGTATAGAAAAGAACCCTAAAGTTGCCTGCAAAAGGTGATAATAGTCACAACACAGAATTTAGTGATCATGGAATACAAGATTAATTTTGAGCAAAGCATATTTCCATTAGATACCAATGTGTACCTTCATAACATGATTTCTGGTCTCAATTGTAAGCTTCGGCTCTACGGAGACCAATGTAGTGCACGCATTCAAAGCCAAGGCCTGCAGAAGTTGGTGTTGGTTGGCAACATTGATGGTCTGATACTATAATACAAGACATGTATTTGTTATCCTTTTTGGACGCAGTTAACAGACCTGAGTATGAAGAAGTTCGAGACTGGAGTCCACAAAACCTTCATTATCATCTCTTCCCATCAAAGTTAATATGTAATCAAGTAATTGATCTCTTCTTTTCAGTGGGAAGGGTGCACCATTTTCAGCCGCATTAATTACAGCACAACCTGCACCAGCAATAGATACTAATGCTACAATCTCTACAATTCCAAATATATCAACACAGATGTTATTATTGCAGTTACAAGCAACTTAATGAATTGCATTAGATGCAAATATTATATGTACAAGTGTATATAAATGTATATATGTCATACGCCTAACAATAGAATGTTATACTCTACAGCATATATGTCAATATGTTGATGCATGGTTAGCAAAAGATTAATTGACCTCTGTTTCTCTCTCACTTTGTACAGAAAAATAATCAATGACTTCTCTTCACTTCTCTCCACTTCCTCTAATCATCCGTTCATACTGGGCAATGCCACAGTAGCATAAACAAACCAAAGGAAGTTTCATTTGGTAACCAAAAATGGTTTCTTGGCTTTGGTTAATGGTGAATGTGCTTCATAGTATATGCAACTTTAATGCACCAACTCCAATGGCTTCCAAAAGAAAATGAAAGCCTTGGGGAGTTTAAAAACTGATCAAATCCACATTGAAAAAGGGAATATACTATTGGTTGTTCATTGACATTTTCTGTAGCAATTTATTATGCCCAGAAAGGCAATTTCTCAAAAATGGCCTATCTACAAAAATGCTGAGGTAAAAGAAAGCCCAGCCCTTTCATCCATTCCTTGAAAAAAGGAAACCTAGACAGTCTAGTCCATTTTACAGATAAATGGAACTCAATACAATGTTTAACAAATTTCAGAGAATACACGATACTGATACATTGACTTCAAGGAAGCATGAATGCAAAACAAGAAAAGGTCAACTGCAAAGACAATAGTAGTAAAATTAAGGTAGACTCTACTTTTATGAAACATACAAACCTAGTAAATTGATTGCAGTGATTACAGCCTGCTTTGCTGTTGGGTGGCGTACATGAAGAAGCCGTGAAAGCATATTAGTTCCCTGAAAGTCAAAAGAATCTATAAATGGCCTACAAGGAATAATAAAAAAAAAAAAAAGAAGCAGCCTAACAGTTAAAGCAGTAAAAATGGCACATGTTCAAACCAGGGCCAAAAAAATCAGACCAGGATGGGCCCTGTGCCTCTCATGGAAGGAGTAATGGAAAGATTAAAGTCGTGGGTGTAGGAGAATAAAAAAAAAGTGGCAAGTCAGCATTCTTAAGTTACATTTTCCCAGAAAGTGTTCTGATGTTTAGCCAAAATGTTCTTCTGGCAGCGGTCAACACAAGGAGCTAGCAGAAATCTTAAGGAGGTTTTAAAGGAATTTCATAAGCATTGCTTAGAACCACAAAGGCTCTTAAAAATTAGAACATTAAGGAAAAGTTGAATTTACAATAATTTCACCCAAAAAGATTATGCTGGAAGTTTTCAGCAAGTTTAGTGTTTTACCACCAAAAGGGAATAGCAAGAAATTGGGTAGATTATTGGCACAAAATAGTAATGTGATTCATCATTAATAAACTAAGTAAAACTTTATGTCTTAAGAAGGGTTCTGGCACCAAAAATATTGCTAGAAGAATTAAGTCATGCTGTATTAGCAGTTCTTAAAAAATAGCATGAACGAACCAGAAAAGTCAAAAAGAGTGAGAAAAAAAAAAGAACATACAACAAGTGCATCAATTCGGGCTTCAATAACAGAGGATGGAGCATATCTTGCTGCATATCCATACATCAGAGCCAGGGCAGCATGTATATCATCAGACTGCTCTGCTCTATATTTATCTGAGATAAAGGAAAAAAGCCTGCAAAAGTGAAAGGAGCTCTTATGCATCACAAAAAAATCTACAAAATTAAATAAACAAGACCGACCACTTTATGCAACAAATGTCCTCCCCAAGATTTAACACAAAGTTAACTACTTAAATCAATCAACAGAATTTTGACTTGTGAACTATAAACAAAGTTTCAAACACAGATATTTGATCCACTAGGTGATCAATTATTGTCTTTACATTAGATACAATTACTCCAAGGCCAGCTACAGTAGAATTATGGGAAGGAAAATCTGGTTATAGCCCGGCTCTTCAATGTTTATCGATGAAAGCGTTTGCTCATGAAGCTTGAACTTTCATTTTAGTTTATTGAAAGATTCTGTCATTGTACAGTGAAATTGGCCATTTTTGCACAATTATATAGCTATGGAACTGTTTATCTATAATAACCTATTGAGTGAAATTTGGCAACAATATGATCCTAAAATCTAATGGAGTGCTGAAGGCTCACCATTGTCAATGTTTTAGAGCAAGAAAGCAAACATGCAAGAGGAAATATTGAGAGAGGTCATTTTGAACCAATCAAATAAATAATCATGCCTCATTAGATCTCATGTATATGAATTTCCTTTCAATATCGTTATTGTGTGAGCAATGTTATAGGTGGTTGGGTTGGGTTTTCCTGTGTGTTTGAGAGGGTGTGTGGCTTTTTTTGCATGGGAGGCATAGTTAGTCGAAAAATTTTCCAGCATAATGCAATGGCTTGACTAAGTATAAACTCACATTCACCTCTGAAAAAAGCTTTGCCCAACATTATCCAAAATGCTTTTCAGCTTCTCCAATACAGTATCCAAATGGGATGCTGCAACCTGGAAGTAATAGAAGCCGTTTATGAAATGCCAAAATGGCAACAGACAAAAAAGGTTTCCTGAAAGGAACATAAATTACTAAGAGATAAAAATGTTCGAATTACCAATCCCATGGCCTTTGCCAGACCAAGCCTATTGGTCGGAATGGAAATATTAGCTTGTGTATACATCCAACCAATCTTATCTTGAACATAAGTCCTGTCATCAAGTTTCTGTAAAAGCATTCCAAGGCACCTGCAACAGCATAATAATTCTGATATCATTCACTTGGCATACAGCAATAAGAAATGTGAAAGGCTTTCATAATTAATAACCATGATTCAAAGTTCAAAATCAGCAAGAAACCAGACAAGCAAACCACAGCCAATATAGACATTAATGCATAAATGCATGCCCATTCTTCACTAGGGTGCTTGTATGGAAAAATTGTATCCCACCATACATCACCATTTGTGAACCAAATTAATAAGATATCATTCATACAAGGACAAAAACTGTACCTTTTCACATATAAATTGCTAGGAAAAAGATCTAGAGAAAAGTTAGAGATGCACCTGATGTGCATGCAGCAAAATCAAACAATGAATTAAACAACTAATGAAGTTTCAAAAGTGTTTATTTCCAGGGACTGCCTAGAAAACTCCACCGAATGGCTCAATTAAGAAGTATATTGGCACAAGCATCCAAATAAGTGTCCGTATCAAATAGAAGATGGGTTTCAGTACAATTTTCCATGCTCCTTAGAATAGCTTTTGAATGAAGAAAAGAGCTCTCTTACCTAAATCTGAATGTCAGCAAGGATGGCAATAAGAAGAGATACAAAGAATTGAAAGTACTCCATCCATCAAAATTGAGGAGAAAAAAAAAACGAAATTACCCCACCAATCTTTGTACAATACAAAATAAAAGGCCTATATGAAGGATCAAATATGCAACTTCCACTATGGCTAACAATAACATGAAAAATACAAGATATGGAAATGCTGCTTAATAATTCAAATAAAAAATTTAAAACAAAGATACCGGTGAAGCAGTGCAGAGTGCTCATCATCTGGTGTGTAGAGTTCATACTGGTTGGTGAATGCATTTCCAAGTGAGATCACCCAATCAGTGCCTTGAATCACATCCAAGGATTCTGAAAGAAACTGCCACCCAAAATAACACATTTAGCAGGAATAACAACTAAAGAAAAACTGAAGCAATGATTCATCAGATCATTTTTTTCGTTTATGCCCAAAAAAATTGCACCAAAATTTTATTTGATTTCAATGCATATAACCTCAAAAAGTGAGAACTTTATCCAGAAAGTGTCTGAGAGTAAGATTAACCAGAACTGGAAAGAGACACATACATTGATTATCATGTCATCCCATTTCTCTTGGTATGATGGATCCAGCTTCAAGTCTTCTGTATCGCCAACATATGCCTTCATTTTAGGCACCTAGAGCTTACCAAAGGCAAGAACCAATCAGATTTTATAGTGAAATCAGTTTTTATAAGTGAATCAAGCTGTTGGAGTATAATATATAATCCATATCTTAGACTTCCCCTAAAATGGTATGCTTTCTTGACATGGCATTGAATTTTCATAACCAAGAAATCATGAGTTTGAATCATGCTACCCTCACATTTAATTGCAAATTGATTATAAATTTCTACTTTGTTCGTGATTTAAGCCCAAGTGAGCCAAACTTTTTCATGCTTCTAGCATAATTGAGCTAGGCTTTCATGTGAGAGGGCATGTTAGATTATAATATAGGATAAATATCTTGGGCTTCACCTAATAGCTTAATCTTTTAGATGATATGGTTTCTTGACACAAACATCAGATCTTAAATGTGTGGAAAGTGAATTGCTTAATTGTCTCAATTCAGTGAGTAAAAATGGAAAATATCCAAAGAAATAAATTTCATAAGATATCAAATGGGATTAAGAAATAAAAAAAGAAAAGAAAACTCATTTTCAGAGTTTAAATTTTTTTACCAATAAATACCATATATCCAGTTCTAGGAAAAAGAATTTCATAGGCGATATATGGATAAATTAAGAAATGAGAGGAACAAAATGGACAGATTTTATGGGGTCCAAATTTTGATATTGCTTGTCACAAAATATCTAGTTTTACCCAGTTTCTGATCTTCACTGTTGTTTAGTAGGATGAAAATCTGGCTTTCTGCGCCCATGTGTCTTTTGTTACATGAATACCAGAAATGCTCCACTACATTTTCAAGACTTCCGTTCACCACTAAGGCAACTTCCATTTAACCAAATTATGACTGCAAAAAGGTATACCTCATCTTGCCAAAACAAGTTGATATTCTTTGGAAAGAGAGGTGCCAAATAACAGAGGACCTGCAAGTACAAAACAATAAAAAAGAAGTTAGCTGATATCCCTTTTATTCAAGAATCTAAATGCCAACAATTTTGCAAGCATAAAATCCCTATAGCTAAATATTTTAAATTTAAGTGCTTTAACCACAGAAAACAAAACTATTTAGTTTCTCAGTATGTTTATTTTGAAATATGCTTGACTCCTATCCGAATCTTTCAACCCTGCTTTCCATGGTTAATTCAACAAGGAAGCTGACCAACAGGTGAAATTTGCTCAATTTTAGAAATATGTAACAAACAAATAAGTCAGAACAATCAAATTCCACAAAACTGCTGACCCACAGTTTTGATATTGGGACAACATCAAGATTTTAGCATACAAGCATGATCCACAATTACAAAAAGAATGAATACTTACTGTCAAAACCTGAGTTGCAAGATGCTCCCTGGCTAATGGATCATGTAAAAGAACCAGCAAACGGGCAAAAAGTTCCTTAATATAAATGCCAGATGGAAGATAGATTGTTATATTCTATGACAGGAAAACATTCATAGTAATCATTATAGCAGCTGTAAGCAAATATCTACCTCAGGATTTGGAATATCAGCACGGGCTTTGCACTCATTAAGCATATTATTAATGTTAGAAGATCTATGTCTGCATAATTCTGAGATGCATCGGCAAACCTGTAATAGCAGCGTGAGTGAACATTCAAACAAGAAAAACCACCCTGAACAATAAAAGGGAGGACCATATTTAGGGCAATAGTGATATACAGGCAGAAGGCACACACTAGGAGGGGAAAGCAGTCCAGATACCTAAATTTTCATTCCTATTAATCACAAAGGCCAGAGAAACTAAGGTATAGAAGGACTTACTATTGCAGCAGCACCAGTGTATGCCCGTGGAGTAATCATCTTCAATAAAAAAGGCCAAAGAGTGTGCTGCATAGATTTAAGACATGATTTCAAGATAAATTTTACAGTAAAATAAACCAACTTAGAATTGAGTAATCTCATGGGCATGAATCAAGTTCAACCACTATAGTTGTGGCAGAGATCCAATCAGCCTAGAAAGAAAATCTTCAATACCTCCATTTCAGGAACTGTAATAGTTATTAGAAGAAGACCTTTCTCACAGACTGCTCTCAACTCTATTGGACTAGAAACCCACATTGTCACCTGAGGAAAACAAACTCAGAAACAAGCTGCTACAATACAGACTAGATATAAGCAATATTTGAAAAGTAGGTATCTATTTCTGAGGCTCAAAATTGATGAATGAACTTAAAAAAAGCCTGAGTGATGCCTACATTACCAGACAATAAATCCAGTTTCATGACTGTCAATGGGAAAATATGCAGACTTTTCAATCTTGTGATAACTGTGCTAGACAATAAATAGTATATGTTCATTACATTTCACCTATTAATTTGAGAAAATAATGCCTTGATTTAGACATAATGATAAAGTCTCAATGAAGCTGGAACTATCCAATGTTTTGTAATTGAAAAAAATAAAAATATTAGGCACGACATACCTTGTTCTCTGAATCATTTCTATCCAGATCTGATAGAGCACAATGTCGCACAAGATATTCAACAAACAACTCCCCAGATGGACCAACCAAATAGCAGTGTGAAGCCATTACTACAATCAACTGTCAACAAAGCAGCATAATTGTAGGTCTGGACTAATAGAACCCCAATACTCAAGCAAAAATTTAATGATAAAAAAGGTTTTCTATAAACAGTTTTCAAAACCATAAGGACTAAATATCCCTGTCAAAGTACCTCAGACAAAGCTTTTCGGACACCTAAATTTTTCTCATCTAGCAAAGACTTCACTGCTTCAACAAGTAAAGGCCTTTTATTGTTCCAAGCTTCAGACAACCTCCAAATTAAAACATATGCACATAAGGTCATGAAGAAAAATAAACAGTAACATTTTCAAATAAAAGAAGCAGAAAGTACCTTGGCAACAAATGCTTTAAAACACACAGTGCACCAAAAGTCAAAGACTCTTCCTTCAACCGGCATTTCTAGCAGCAGTAATTTCCAACAAATAGAACAGCAATATATCAAATCATCACATGTCAAAAGTAGTATAGAAAGTAGACAACAACTGCTTGCATTACAGTTTAAGTAGAAATTACAGCAAGAAAAAGTAACTTTACTAAGCCACTATCTTTGCAGCACAAACTTTTGACCAACACTCACATTCAGAAGGAAGGTAAAAAGATCATCAGGATACACGCAGCCAACTGTCAGAAAACAACGCTGAACTTCATTATATATCTGCCAAAAACAAAGGATAACAACAAATCTGAACTTTATGCAACAAAAAAAAAAAACTCATGCACAAAGAATAGGTAAGTAAAAGAAAGGGAATGTGCTCATTCAAATAAAGCATAACATGCAGAAAAGCTTGGTTATCACAAAGATACAAACCTTTAAGCCCACCGAAAGATCTGAATGCTCTTTGCTATCAGTATTAATACAAATTAATGGAAGAAGTGTCGAGAGAATAATTGTGAGATCCTGTATTAAATAGGATAAAACTGCAGTAAATAATACATTCATACACCAAAAACATGCATTGCAAAAATCCAAAAGGGAAGTGAAGTTAAATAGTTAATCAAAATAGAAAAAGTGCAATATCAGATCCAGAAATCAAAAGTACATGACTATCATTAGTGTGAAAACATGAAAATATTGGCATGGAGGTACCGTCAATAATGACTAAAATTAAAGAATAGAGAGATGCATATGTTACCTCAAAATCAAGCAATGGTGGACCAGTGTCTGACAGCAACGAGGCATTTAAGAGACTGTGAAGACCGCTAGTGGCCAAAAGGGAAATGCCTTGATCTCTTTTGTACCTGATTTGCAGCATATAGTGGAGAAAAAAGCAACAAGTAATTCTTCTTGGTACCGAATAAAACATAGTTATATTGTTTTTGCTAGAAGCAAGCACACAAAAAATCAGTTATATCCTGTCACACAAGAAAAAATATGATAAATAGAATTCGAAATTCTTTTTTGCAAGGGCATGCATGCATGCAGTTCTAACAGAATATTTTTTTGACATAATAGAGTCAAAAGCATCATTAAACTTGATCTTACAAGTCCAATATTATAGGGATAAGTCTTGGTAAGGCTGCCTTTAGTTGTGGCCGATTAACAAGACCAACCATCTGACACAATGCTTCCACTGAGGATGTACGAACCTGTCTCAAATAAGAAAAAATTCAACAATCCAACCAATAACCACAAGGAAAATACCTAAATTGTTAAAAATTATGCAGCCCACTGCAATATCTGAGCATCCATGTGCACAGAGAGAGAGAGAGAGAGAGAGAGGATTGCTTAAAATACAAATTGACAATGGAAAGCAACATCACATTTCAATCTAGCACATCTAAGGAAAAATTCGTTTTGTTGAACAAGATAATAAAATGTAAGGTTAAAAAGTGCAACCCGGTTTGTAAAGAAAATTATGCTCACATGTGAAGATAATTTAGTTAAATCCAAGGCCAAAAAAATTACAGCCAACATAAAATAAAAACAGCACAGAGAAAGAGAATCCAAAAGTGAAAGAAGGAATTATTTGCAAACCTTTAGATCCCTTGAAGTTGCCCACACTCTTAATAAAAGCTCAAAAGCAGAATTTAGGAATGACCTGCACTAAATGATGCATATTCTTCAAAATACCACATTATGAAGATAAATTGCAAAGGGTGCAAAAGAGGACTTTGATCTTACATGACATCAGCATCAAGTGGCGAATGTGAAGGGAAATCTGTTGTATATTGCCAAACAGCCTGACACCAGTATTTGAACGCTACAAAAGAATCAAGTATATCGAAACTTGGTAGGCATCCATGACAAGACAAAGTAGACTGTCTGATAAACTACTTATATCCAAAGATTCCAGAAAATTGCATTCGATATTCAGGTATTTAGTTTACACATAGCATATCTAGCACCAAGTCCTTTGAGGGCTTCTGTTCGGTCTACAGTTAACCAGCCACAATGAAATCCCCAAGTTTTATCTAACCAAATATAGGATGATAAAATTTGTGTCATGTCTTGCCCTTGATGTGACACAGGCATAAGCTCAAACAAATGACCCCAAAGGGAATCAAAATGATGGTCAAAGCAACATAGGCTTTATTCTGAGATTTGTCAAAACTTCATTCACATATTATCTCTGTTACCGTCTTACATCAGGATAAAAGTTACTTAACTGCATTAGTAATTTATGAAATGAACCAAATACAATGCCATTTCATAGGCCAAAAATAAACAAAGTTTATTGCAAAGTGAAAAAAGAAAATCCATCATACCATTTGCAAATATTGGCCGATGGGCATCTCGCATGTTTCCGAGAATAGGCAAAATGCGTGACAATACACCCTTTAGTCGTGGAGTGAACTGCAAAGCTTCAATGAATTAAAAGGACGATAGACACTTCAGTTTAAGCAACAAAATTACTCAACATCCCAAAAATGGTTGAACAAAACAAAAAGAACAAAAAGTTGGATATTAACCATCAGCAGAAGCAAAGTCTGCAAGAATTTGAACCATAGCTGGCACAGCTGAACTCGGCCCTGACAAATGCACAAAAATTTCCTCCATCATCTGCCAATCAGGGGAAGATAAATGTAGCAAACATCAGGGAGTAAGAGATGGCAAGGGAGAAAGTGGGACAAGGAGGCTAAGCTGTTGAAAAGAATGTTCAATGTGTTTAGATATGCATGCACTAACATGGTGGAATTCAAGCAAAAGCCAGAGTAATGATAACATTAATGATGATGTCGGGGCACAAAAGTTGCATCCTAAACCACATGGCCTAATTTGTCCATACACAACTATAAAGAAAGATAACCAAAAAGAAAATCTAGGAATATCCACAGGCACAAGCCAAGATGTTCAGACACAAGTGCATATGAGCTCACCACTGCACATGCATATGCACAAATGCACAAATCATATTAATACAAAACAAAATTCCAAAAGGAAGACACAATTAGTCAAAAATACATGAGTTTCCACTTAGGAAGACAAGCTGAGATAGCAGTTGTAACCACGCAAGTGTAGCAAACATAAATATTCAGCTATCAGACAAGGGAATGTGAGCCCATCACTGCATCCACTTACCCCACAAGCACACACACAACTGCATGAATCATAATCATACAACACAAAATATGGAAAGGAAAACACAAGAAGTCAAATATACATGAGTTTCTACTTAGCACAACTTGCTGAGATAGCAACTGAAACTGTGTGAGTATGAAAACACATATATTCATCTGTCAAACCAGATCAACACTGTGGTCAACAAGATCACTTTCATCCCTAAAAAAGTAGCATTATGTTATGATTGTTTATTCTGAAGGTAACAGAAAACAAAGCCTTCAATAAGATTCCCTGGCCATATATTCATATCCGAACACACAACTGCCCACATCTTTGATGATTCTTTGAATATTGTACTAAGTTAGAGACCATTGCTAATTGAAAATCTTGAAGCAATGTCTCCAGAATTATAGTATAAAACTATTTGAAGAGTAAGTCCTTTCCATTTTATAGACTACATGTCTTCTTATAAGAAATTTCAAACTTGTAGCATCCTGTTGAATTGTGCATCCACTCAGATCACATGCATAGAGATTTTGTCTCAATAAAGTTAATCTCTAAGAAAGAAAAGAACTCATTTTAGGGGGAAAATGAAAGAACCAGTGCCCATTGTTTGCCAGTGAAAGATTTTCACATACATGCACTCCAGCACAAAAATTTAAGATATATCCAATAATTCCAGCCTTACAGTTTCTACTTTGATATAAGAAGAGCAGCAAATGGAAGAAACTTACAAGGTCAGGCAGATGCAAGCCTATTGAAACCAGTAGGCCTGATGCAGCCCTTTGCCAGTCAGCACTGACTTCCTACCTCAACAAGAAAAGTAAAAGAAAATTATGTGGTGTTTCATTAGATTGACTAATTGTCCAATGCACATGAAAAGGGAAAGAATATAATAAGAGAGACAAAAAAAAAATGAAAAATGTCACACATGAAATGAAATTACATCTACTCAATTCTAAGAGGTTGCCAAAGGCCATAATATTGCAAATGCGAGGAAAAAAAAAATTGCAATCATTTACAGGTGAAACTATTTTAGTTCTATTGATCACTCAAACTTAAGGTAGAAGTTTTGTCCAGAAAAATGTACTTCTACCTTCACTGCCTGGACTTGTTCCGGGCCTTTCTGGGCACCAAGCACAGTAACGAACAACCACAAAAACAAATAACTTGCTACCAACAACCAAATGCCGGAAGTAAAAAAAAAAAAAAACATGAATTCGTCAAAACACACAGATTAATGACACAGTAAAAGAACCTTAGAGGACATGATTTCGGTGGTGGCAATCTTAGCTAGCTTTGACATGAAAGAAGGATCAACAACTTGTTTCTCCAACGCCCTAACTGCCAACGCCATCACTTGAAACACCGCAGCCATGTTTCCAAACCGCTGAATACAAGCAACATCTAAATCTCAAATTCACCCCAAATTCCTCAATCCACACCTAAAACGACCAAAAAAAAAAGAAAAATAAAAGAGCTAGTAGTTGTACTCTTCGTCCTCCTCGAGAAACCGCGGAGCAGCAATCGAGTACGAGAAGTGGATTCCTGCAATAATTGCTCACTCATCAATCACACGAAAACCTACACACACAAACAAACATCAAGACCGAGCGCGGGATGTACAAGGAAGCGATGTCCCTAAGAGATGCCATGGAGGCTTTTCCGACGACGGGCGAATCGTCCGCTAGCGAAGAGACCAGGACCTGAACGGCCTCTACTGCCACGAATCACAGAAACCAAAAAAAAAAAAACAAACAAATACGAAATCCAATCAGTTATTCAAGCAAAGTGAAATGAACGAATCGAGAAATGGAAGTTGCAACTGAGCTTACCTGCAGCGGGAATCGAGCTAGAGTAGCTCGAAGAAGCCATTCTACAGAAGATTCAGAGATCAAAAAGACTCTAGAATAGAAGAGAGATGGAGAGAAGCGGAAAGAAGAGAAAGAGAACATGGAGAAGCCTCAACTGTCAATGACTCACGCACGCACGCACGCACGCAAGCGGGGATTTTAAAAACCAGCTAAGAATATTGTTTAGTTTACCGATTATTTGTTTTATTGCCAGTATTTAACCCTAATTTTTATTTTTTTTATTTTTTTTTTTTGGAGTGGGGGTTTTGTTTGTTTATTAAGACGTTGGCCACCTGAAGTTCGTGCTGTCTTCCCTCCTCGACGGAAGGGACTTACCGGACACGGGACGCAGTTTGTTTTTTTAAGTGATAAATTTAACTTTTAAAAAAAAAAAAATTCCTGCCCTAGTTATTAACTTTGTCTTTTCTTTTCTATTTTTCGTGTTATCTTCCTTGCTTAGCAGAAAACTGAAGGAAATATATATATATATATCCTGTCTCTTATACACATCTAGATGTGTATAAGAGACAGCTTATAGTCTTTTTTGAGATTGAAATTTTATGATGCTATCATTTTTAAGTAGTTAAGATTCGTTCTTACTTCTTTGTGATTAGGGTTTTGCATATTTCGTTGCTTTTATATTGAACTGGAATTTCAATTCGCTAAGATGTGTATAAGAGACAGCTTATAGTCTTTTTTGAGATTGAAATTTTTTGATGCTATCATTTTAAAGTAGTTAAGATTCGTTCTTACGTCTTTGTGATTAGGGTTTTGCATATTTCGTTGCTTTTATATTGAACTGGAATTTCAATTCGCTAAGATGTGTATAAGAGACAGCAGTTTGTTTTTTTAAGTGATATATTTAACTTTTGAAATAAAAAGAATTTCCTGCCCTAGTTATTTACTTTGTTTTTTCTTTTCTATTTTTCGTGTTATTTTCCTTGCTTAGCAGAAAACTGAAAGAAATATATATATATATATCAGTATTATTATTAGCGAATTGAAATTCCAGTTCAAAATAAAAGCAACGAAATATGCAAAACCCTAATCACAAAGAAGTAAGAACGAATCTTAACTACTTAAAAATGATAGCATCAAAAAATTTCAATCTCAAAAAAGACTATAAGAGAGTGTTAACGTTAAGTGACACCACATTAAAATTTTATAACCAGATTTGCAGAAAACTTACACCCTCTTTTTTTTTTTTTCTTTCGTTCATAAAATGTGTTTTGCATTGCTAAAAGTATTTATGAAAAAATTGGTCATCAAATTCAGCGATTCTTGATTGTGTATACTCTAATTATTATAATTTTCTTTAATTGGAAATATAATTATTAAATTCCAAGAATATTACCAATCTTTTTTTTGGTTAAGAATCCCTACACATCAATTTAAAAGAAGACGATAATTCAAGATTCGGTTTACCTGTAGTAGGCAACCCCATATCCCCAAATTTCTTGACAGTCTGCTCTGGCTGAAGGCAATAAATAATCTACTGTTGGCAATGGCAATTATGTAGTGTGATGCCTGGCCCATTTAAATACTGGGCAAACGAGGAAACAACAAAAGTAAAAGAATCAAAAACCGAAACTTGTATCCACTTACATTGTTCCACCCTATAGGCCCATACCCAGCAAGCCGTGCGTGTCCATACTTGGAGGCAAGGCAACCACTCGGATTGTGATTGTGATGGTTGATTGACAGAAGCAGGGCGGAAAAGATGAATGACAGCACATGAGAGAGGCATGATTAACTGGGTCTTGTCTGGGAGACGTATGTCTTCTTGTTTGTTGGGGTTGGAGGTTTCTTTTGCGTCTTTGCTTTCTGGGTTCGTTTCCCATTGGAAGATTGCACTGATTGGTGCTTGTTGCATGTGCCATCCTGGATTCTCGTGGGTTTTTGATCTGGCTTTCTACTTTCTTGTTGCTTCCTGATTGTTTTTTTTTATTTTGGCTGCCTGGCTCGGGGCTTCTTGATTGTTCTGGTAAGCACAACGTTTCGTCTGAGAAGGGAATTACAAGAGGAAGATGCGTAATATGTGTGTAGTTTTTTTTTTCTTTCTTTCTTTTTTTCTTTTTCATGTTCCACATTTTTCCATTTACAGTGGAGGGAAGGGATGAAACTGAGAAATTGTCTGAAAGACGTTGGTTGAAGATGTATATATAGGCCTTTTTTTTTTTTCCGCGCCTCTGGTTTGGATTTCTACATTACATGAGGATTTGTGCTAGTTTTAAATTTTGAATGCAGCTAGCCGTTGTTTTTATTTTTTGGGGATACAATTCATAATTCTTACGCAGTAAATGGCTCGTTTGGGGCAAATTTAAATTCGAATAACCCTTGCATGGCACCCAAACTTCAATCTCCCAATTTGTCAAACAAATTGGAACAGTTAGTAGCCAAATCCAAAAGGCACTTTTTAAATTTGTTTTCCTTAGCATTGAACATTTATCTTCTCTTTTTTATTTTTCTGAACTAAAAATGCAAAAACTCATTTTCGTCATCTGTTAATCTATCACGCGATTCCCATAAATATTATACAGGGTATGGATTAATGTTGAGTAGGTACATTTGATATCACCCAAAATGGTTTTAAGAAAAAGAAAAGAAATCCATGAACTAGCTCCCAAATAGATACGATAAAGGATTCCTCGCAAAATTGAATCCAGCCAAAGCCATCATTTATGAGTTGAAATATTGGTCACTCGTTTTTAACAAAGCAATTTGAAATGCAAAAATTATGTTTGATACAACGAATCATTGCCAACAAGCATTAACTCAATAGTACTGAAATTGCCCCTAAAGTCAAAACCTTGATTTCAAGTGTCCGTTCCGACCACTTTTTTTTTTTTTTTGACTAATGCATCCACAAAAATTCTGATAATAATACCAAAGCACATGGATTCAATTTTTGACCGAGTTAAAACAGGGAATCTCTTAGAAAGGTTTTATTGGAAGTTTAATGTCACGAGTCATTAGGTATGCAGTACCATATTTATAAAACTCAAGTAAGTGTGAACCCGTGACATTAAGCTTCTACAAAAGAATGTGTAAAAAAAAAAAAAAAAGTAACCAATGATACTAGAATTTAAATGTGACAATCTGGTAAGATTTTCTTAAGACTTGGGAAAGCAAAAATGTGGCTATCTACATCAAGTGTCGCCCATACAGCAAAAGACTTACATTGCGATGCTACTGCAGTGTCTGAATTTAAAGCAACACAAAGCAGTAACCCATGACTCACTATGAGTAAAATTGCCTCTCATTTACTTTTCTCAACTAGAAAATACAATGAACACATTGAATTTTACCCATGTGATGGGATTAAAATCTCCATGCAAACCACCAAACAGGAGTAAATTGAGATTATCGGAGGTGGTAAAATCCCGCCTATCATGCAAGTAAAATGAGGTTTACAAAGTCTATATGGTCTACATCTTTGGTACTCAGATTAACTGATAATCCAATATGGGTTCGGAAAAGGGTAGTGATTTCAAATTAAACTGAAATGCTTCCTACAATCATATTGAAAGCAAAAGAGCTTCTAAGATGAAATCGCACCAATCAAACCAACCCCGAGTTCTCAGCAATTCAAAGTCCCAGAAACTGAATTTATATTGAATTACAACATCGGTCAAGCATGACGATAGCCTTTGAGTAGAGGATATCGAATTGGACCGTTCAATGTCCATTCGAACTTGTGCATGAATTTATTCGTACGTGTGTAGGCAGAGACAGAAGAACACCCTGAGATGGAGCCACGAGAAGCAGAGGAGGAATGGGTGCGGCGCTAAGGCGCAGGATATCTTCGCTGCTTTGTATACTCTGGAATGTTGTCGATTGGGTATAATTCTGAGCGCTCTCTGTTTTGCCATTCGGCCATGGCTGTGATTTGCCAATTCAATTTGAAGATAACGAGAAAGAGAGGCCCTTTTGGAAATTGAAACTGGGTCTGAGATGGGCCGCCTTTCACTGCTTTGTTATAGTCTGTCTCTATTTAGTACTCCTTATGGAAATAAATCCTATTGGAGGCTCATGCTTTTGGATTAGTCCATCGAATTGTAAGACGACGACAGTGCTTCTCAAGCAATGCCACTATCACCCTTACATTTTCTTATCTTCCACTTCTATCGTGAGATCTCATGACAAGTAGCAATATATTTTAAATAAATTACTGTGCATATTCTGTCTTTTAATATAAGAATTAAAATTTCAATTAATAAGGTGCACAAAGTAAACCATTGAATTCAACCCTTTGATACAATCAGAAAATTGGCTAGCATCTAGACGGGCAAATTTATGAGGGGAGAGAGTTAATATTGTAGCTATTAGCTCCTCTAAATTTATAAAATGGATGGTGAGTGTCAAAGGATACATATGGTTAAAATTACTCGACCACTTGAAGAGTTGAGTGTATTGATTCAAACGCGGTATTGCGTAAACGCCAGGCATTTTTTATTTTTTATTTTTTGGCGGACTATATATCGAACCTGAAACTATTTAGGCAATGTGGCTAGTAGTAATAGGGAGCTGGGCAGAGATTGATGCCAAAATTGATCAGGGTAATGCGGTAAGTGGGCCGTGGACGCTCGCAATCTTCCATACCCGACCCACTGGCATTGGCAGTGTACGTAGTCCGTACCCATATTAGACCGGTCATGGATCTCGCGTCGAGAACATTTCTAAGGTGCTCGGCCCATTTTGGGGATCCAGGCCGCCCTCTGATGGGCTAGAGGCAAAGGTGTTTTCTTTTAATTTCTTATCCCAGGAAAAGTCGTTTCGCGTCTCCTCAAGAAAGAAAAGAAAGAAAGTAGTTTTAGTAATCGATATTCAAACTTTAATTGACTATAACATGAAATTCGCTCTAATTGTTTAAACTCTAATATTAAAAAGAAGTAATGTTCTTTCATAATTTTTATTAAGGAATGATAATCTAAAATTATATGAAAATTAGAATTTAATATCGATAATTAACTAATATATAGAATTGTTTAAACCCTAATTATAGAAATATATATTATCGAGAAAAATTTGATTCACAGTCTAACATTTTTCATACCAGAAAAATCTGACCATGAAATTTAATCATTTGGTCCAACAAAGTGGTAGATGGGTTCACAAAACTGTGACTGATGATTGATGTTTCTTTGGCGTTGGGTGATATTTTCTCCTTTAATATGCGCTGATTCAATGCAATTTTTGGGTTCAAACAAAGTTTGTATCAGAAGCACCTAAATTACTTAATTTGAAAATTAAGGAAGACAAAGTTCCTCCCGATCTTGATCTTGAGGACGTACAAGTTCACTTTCTCCTTCAACCAGTAATGTTTGCGTCTCTCTTCGTCTTTAAAGAAAATTTTCTAGTGAACTCCAGGGCCTCGCGCGGTTTACCTAACTTTACTAGATGGCGTTTTACGACACGTGGCGAAATAAAAACAAAAAGCCGGCAACTTCACAACTAAATAAAACGCTAATAATCGTCAACAATTCATTTCTAAGACTTATTCTAATTATTATAAAAGTCTATCCAACTTAGAAAAAAAAATGTTGATAGTTATCAACAATTTATTCCGGATAATCATTCCTAAAACTTATTCTGATCATTATAAAAGTTTATCCAACTCGAAGAAAAGAAAAAAAAATGATAATAGTTATCAACAATCCAATTTTAATCATCATATAAGTCTATCCAGCTAAGTTGAAGTTTTTCCTTTTCACGGGCAGAATGTGATAGCATAGTTGGCTCCACCGGTGCAGGAAAAAGTGCTAGTCCCATCATCATAAGCGTAACTGTAAGCCTGAGGGCACTGGTCCTTGAAGATCTTTGAATAATTTGTGGGCTGGCATGTCTCCGGGGTGCCAAAGCTACCCGTGCAGCAATATTGTGGCTCATTGAACGTTTCACGTGCGCTCTTGCAAGCAATCACATCCCCGTTAGACCCTTTAGTCGCCAGTTCTGCAGGGCAAACGGAATTCACATCTCCTGCGCAACTCCCGGCCGTGCAATTGTTGCCTGTCCCACCTTGGGGTGAGACTGAAACAGGCACGTTAAAGCCCATCGACAAGGCTTATGTCGTAGAAATCTTGGCCATTGTTCGGCGCTAAAGTGAATTCCACGAGAGAAACCGGAGGTATTTAAAAGAGTGAGAAGATAACAAATGAAAAATGTAAATTATGGAAAATAAAAGAAATATCTTTTCATCAAATCTTAAGATTTCGATAATTTTGATAATTGAGTTTTAAATTTTTTAAAATTTTATATTAATTTTTAATTTTTATTACAAATGAATCATTTTTTAAATATTAATTAATTAAATTATTACGTATATGTATAAAAAATACTTAAAATATTATAATAAATTCTCTAATTTTTTTCAAATTTATGAAAAAAAAAATGTAAAATCTCTTCCTTTTAAATATCATGTACAGGAGAAATATTTTTTTTTTTGTATTTTGGAAGGATATTCTTAAAGTCAAATAATGTAATTAAAATTAATTATAAAAATATTCAAAAATTTAATACTTTTTATAAATTTATCCCAAGAAATAACCATTTTGACTTCTCTCCGTTTTTTTTTTTTATTTACAGGTATTTCTTGAGGGTGGCCTTCTCCTACCTTTTAAAGTTGACCAAGATATCTTAAAAAATTTTAAGTGGACTTTGTGGCAATGTCACTGTCCGACATGCGCTCCACTGCAGCGTTCTTCTTACGACACGTCGTTCCACTACATCGTAGGGAAACGAAAAAAAGATAAGCGGGCAACTTCTGAAGTCCTGAAGCTCAAATTTGGTGATCTGGTTACAAGTACGAACTTTATTTATCCAGACGGATAGAAATCCGGAGCTTCGACTAAATAAAATTTAGTTTTTGTTTCATTAAGATAACAACATTTAGGTAATATTCATATAGCAGAAAAAAAAAAATTGCTGATGGTCATCAACAATTTATCCATGTATGGGACTTATTCCAATCATTATAGAAGTTTATCCAACCGAGTGGAAGTTTTTCTTTTTCACGGGCAGAATGTGATAGCGTAGTTAGCTCCACCGGTGCAGGAAAAAGTGCTAGTCTTATCATCATAAGCGTAACTGTAAGCCTGAGGGCACTGGCCCTTGAAGATCTTTGAATAATTTGTGGGGTGGCATGTTTCCGACGTACCATAGGCACCCGTGCAGCAATATTGAGGCTCATTGAATCGTTCACATGCGCTCTTGCAAGCAATCACATCCCCATTAGACCCTTTAACCGCTAGTTCTGCAGGGCAAACGGAATTCACATTTCCTGCGCAACTCGCGGTTTTGCACGTATTGCCAGTCCCACCTTGGGGAGAGACTGAAACAGGCAAGTTAAAGCCATCGACAAGGCTTATGTCGTAGAAATCTTGGCCATTGTTCGCCGCTAAAGTGAATTCCACAAGAGAAACCGGCGGCGATCCGCCCGCACCGTTGCATGCTACTTGCCCAGTCCCACAATCCCCTGTTTTACAAGTGAATGAAGGGTTCGAGGAACACTGAGTTCGGGCCCAGAACCGGCCGGTGAATGGAGCTGGAACATCGAGAGAGCGTGTTGCTTTGGATGGTAATTCAAAGCCAGTGCTTGATAGCTGAGACCCCTTGCCAGATAATGTCCCCGGCCAGACAGTGTATCCACAATTGTTTGTGAACTTGAATGTGGCTGACTCGGCCCCTACAATGCAACAATTGAAACATCGAATATGGAGATCTTATTTTATCTAAACCAACAATTTAAATGAGAAAAAAAATACAAAGGAAACATAAAAGAAGGGATTTTACCATAGTAGAGAAATGCTGCGGTCAAGCCAAACAACAAGAGAGCTTTCATCTCGGGTTTTCTGCCAATAGATGTACCAAACTGCTTACTTGTTTCACGGTACAGAAGCTTTAAGTTATACGTATATTTATAGTAAAAATTAATTGAATGATTGATTTTTTTTTATTATAGAAAAAATATTTAATTGTAGAAAATAAATTAATTAAATAAAAATAATTAAAAAATAAAAAATTTTGAATAATTTTTATATTTCTTAAGCTTATGTTTTGAATTTTCATATTACTTAGTCTAATTGTAATATGCCTTGATTAAATTATCATTAGTTCTTCTTAAGAATGAAAAGGGCAAAATTACTACGGGCGATTTGGGTGATATGGGACAAATTCGAGGCGGCTAGCTGGGAATTTGTTTACCAAGTCCATGTGACTATGATGTTTTGATTTGGGGCGAAATCAATCAATTGGTCATTCTACTGGGAAATTGACCCACAAATGACTTGTCCAATATCAAACGGCCTTGTTAGTCGATTATTTGGTGCAGAAAATCTTACGCCGAAATAATAAATTAACTAAAGAAAGGAAAACGAAATTGCCTTCTTTGTTTTTTTTGTCCACACGCAATTGCATATCCTTCCCTCCCCCAAGCATCGTGCAACTTCAGTGGTTGATTTTGAATGTCTGTAACTTGACTTCGAACAATTCTCATCGACCCAAACTTCCAATATTTTGATTGACCTTTTTCAGCGTGAAACCAATCTCTTACTCTTTAAAGTTAAAAAAAATACATAAAATAAATATTAATTTATCATAATCATTAATTATAATTAATATATTTTTATAATTATAACTAATAGCCATAATTAATCTGTATTTAATTTTTATTTATTTTATGTATCTTTATAATAAAATTCTCCAACAAATTTTTCTTAGTTTTTGCCAACTCTTGCGTAGGAAAAATAAATATTTTCAAATTACATGAAAGTGACTTACGATATACTTAAAGAAAATATTTTTTTTTAACAATTGCATCTCATATCAATGCATAGAACATTTAAAGTCTCCAATCGCCTTTTTCTTCGATGTTTTGTCTTTTGTCGTTGTCAGGCATTGTTCCGTGCCTATTTTTTGTTCAAGTGCATGTTAGAATTTTTTTAATTAATTATATCAAAATATTTTAAATAATTTTTTAATTAAAATTTTAATTATAATTTAATTTAATTAATAAAAAGTAATGTTATATATTATTATATTATTAAAAATTATAATCTCAAATTTAATTTAGATATTTATAAATATAATTAATTTAAATTATATAATTTTACAATGAATTTTTTCTCTTTCTAACACACATGAAGCATTTATCTAAAAATTTGTAATTATAATTATTAAGTTAACACAAATTTTTTCTATATATATTATTTATATAAATATATTTAATTTTGAAGATAAAAAAATTAATATTTATAATAATAAATTTATTGTAAATTTTAATAATGCATGTTTACGTTTCAACGATGCATTAAAAAAAATCCAACATACAAGCTCATTCATCACAAATGAAAAGAAAAATCAACAACTACTTGTTTCTAAGTCATAATAGTTTATCTTACGGTTTTGCTAATGGGTGCCGGGATTTATGACCGTAGAGTCCTTGAGGCCAAAAATCCACGTAGGTCACCAAGAAGGGTCTTTGTCTATCCGTTCAGAATCTTGAAAGTCGGTACTAGCAATCCCATCACAGACGCAACGGAGACCGATTTTTGTTTCTGTTATTTCCTTTCTTCTCTAGGAAAACCCAAGAAAATAAAAACCCAGGGAAGAGTAATTGTCGGAGTTTCAATTCTTACAGAGGAAAAGGGAAATATCACCATCCTTTTCACTTCCCTCACTCATTTGCGTGAGAGCATTATCCGAAACAACGTCATCAAATCCAGAATAAGCAACTAGAAGTTCAACGCATTTATTTCTACCAACGTAAGTACTATTTTCCTTGAAAACGTGCAAAAATCCGAGTGTACAGGTTTAGCAAATTGGCCGGCTGAAAAATAGTCGATCCGAACAAAATTTTTTCCCTTTTTATCACAAAAAAGAAAGAATTATATTTATGTTAATTTAAAATTAAAAATGACTTGTTGACATTCTTGTTTAACCTCTCTAACAAAAATAAATTCACCCCATCTCTATTTATTAGATAACACGCAAGACTCCAAAAGTACACTCAATTTACCCATCAAATTACTACAACTGGTGATCAATTCGGAAAATTGAAAGAAAACATTTGTACCTATGCAAATTAAACTATGAAAATAGTCCGAGTGCACGCAATTTTACACCATGGCATTATACAATGTTGCACAGCACAGCTTGCCCAAGTACAGTTACTTTACAAATTTCTACCGTTTCCTAGGAAGGGAGGCCATGAATACAAGCTTTACAAAGAATTAATCTTGCTCCACACATGCACATCCAGCTAAAGCTGTAGACGTTTCTCAACAATCATATTGAACTCTAACATCCACTGGCGTTCACATTAGCTTTCACATAGCTATATCACGAAGCAGCACAATCTCATTCCTTCCGCAATGCAATCTTCATGAACTCTTAAATGACAGTCACAAGGGTGTTTATCCACTCTACTAGCGTACCACAGGATGTAAGCGACCCATACTTCGGCGATGAACACTATACACTGCCTCAGACTCAAGTTTTCTGCTATTTCTTAGACTCAGAATCACTGACTCTTTGACTTGAGTCCACTCTATCAAGTCTCCATGAAAGAGAATTAGTCGTTTTAAGTAACAGGCCTAAGGCCAAAGAGCTTGTTGCTCTAACAATTGCATCTGGCGATCGACTTGTCTTCCCCACCAACACACCAAAGACCTACATGAATATGGATATCTCTGTAAACACATCACTTTTAGCTGAAGCACTACACGATTGAGAGTATTTGAGAATTGTAAAGTACCTGTGAGTAGTAAAGAGCTAAAATACGCTGATCATCTGAGAGTGACAATATGCTGCTGGCCAAATAAATAGCATTTGCCTGTATAACAGGCCAACGTGCATCGAAAGCCTGCAACAGCATGCAACTCAAATTTCCGAAAAAGGGGTGTCCCAATGCACAAGGGCCCCGACATTGGAGGGTTTGGGGAGCCTTCTCCTTTGTTCTCACAAAGAGGCTATTTCCACGCCTCAAAATTCCCAAAGCTTGAAAATTTTGTGACGTGTTACAAGTCCAGGAAAAGGAGGAAATATGAAGCACAAGCAGTTCATGGATTCAGAACTGTCTTAAATTGATCTTTTGATTATCCGAACAAATTACTTGAGAATTAAACTCAACTGAAGAAATTAAGGAGCTTCTCAGAAAAATGCAAACCTGTACTATTGATGCCATGTAAGTACCCACTCTGAAGGGAAGATGCTTTCAGATGCCATGTAATCGAAGTATTCTTTGTGATTCTACGGTGTTAATTTTTGATAAATAGTTGAAAAACACATATCTTATTTGTAAATAGTTAGATTGAGTTTTTGTGAATTGCAAGAAGATATTTTCCATTTAAACCAAAAATTCTCAATTATGATAATTTATTTTCTCTCATTTATAGTATTGTTAAATATGGTCAGTAATTAGAATCGTTACTAGGGACGTTTAGAATAATTGAATTATTATTTGGAATTTTAGTTGTTGAGTTATGACTGTAAAAAAATATCTTTTATATTAATTAATTAATTTAATTTTATATTTTAATTTAAATTAAATTTGTTCACGTTTATATAATTGAAGTTATATATTTTTATTTTATTTATTATAGTGCAATTAATTTAATACTGATGTATCTTATAATTTTTTTTTATTTAAAAAATTTTTTTATGTAAAAAATTAATATATTTTTGTGTGATTGTTGGAATTTTTATTTTTATTATTTATTTAACTTTTTATATGTTCAAACCAGTGGGAAAAGTATATTTAGCTATTTGTATTCCGCTGGTACTCTCCCGTCAAAACTTGAGGTAGAAGTCTTGTCCAAAAAATGTACTTCTACGGTGGCTGCGTGGACTTGTTCCGGGCCTTATAGGGCACCAAGCACAGTAACGAACAACCACAAAAACAAATAACTTGCTACCAACAACCAAATGCCGGAATAAAAGAAAAAACATGGATTCGTCAAAACATACAGATTAATGACACAGTAAAAGAACCTTAGAGGACATGATTTCGGCGGTGGCCATCTTAGCAAGCTTTGACATGAGAGAAGGATCAACATCTTGTTTATCCAACGCCAACTGACAACGCCATCACTTGAAACACCGCAGCCATATTTCCAAACTGCTGAAAACAAGCAACATCTAATTCTCAATTTCACTCCAAATTCCTCAATCCACACCTAAAAGAACGAAAAACAGAAAAAGAAAAAGAGTTAGTAGCTATTATGTAAATAAATCCTATTGGAGGCTCATGCTTTTGGATTAGTCCATCAAATTATAAAATGACGAAAGTGCTTATCAAATAATAATATTATTATTGTTACATATTCTTATTTTATTTTAATTAAATCATACTTTGTCTTTTGTTGCAAAATTTTACAAAAATAAGTGATATTTTGTCTTTTAATGTAAGGATCAAAATTTTAATTAATAAGGTGCACATTTTTATTTCATCAACAAAGTTAATTATTAAATTTAATCGTTAATACGAGTCTTATAGATATACTAAGGATACTATCTGTACGAACTCCGCCACGAATTCAATATCAAATGGCTACTTAAACATCATTGTTCTATTTCACATTATCACGGACCAGATGCGAAGATAAAATGACAAAAAATTGCATACAAATAACTAAAAAAAAGGCGAAAGCTTGGTCGAAGTAACAAAATAAAAGGAGTAACCTTTCTTCGATACTGGCTTCTCTCCGAAGAAGTTCATTCTCCTCGAATCAACACATCCTCATACACGAACTTCGCCACCTCTCGGGCCATGCCTCACCGCCTTTCCTTCGACCCATTTGTCTAACATTCAGGAAATTGGCTAGCATCTAGATGGTCAAATTCATGAGAGGAGAAAGTTAATATTGTAGCTATTAGCTCCTCTACATTTATAAAATGGATGGTAAGTGTCAAAGGATACTTGAAGAGTTCAGTGTATTGATTCAAACGCGGTATTGCATCCATCATCGATTTCGGCCACAAGGGAGCTACGCAATTTTTATTTTTATTTTTTATTTTTTGGCGGACTATATATCGAACCTGAAACTATTTAGGCGATGTGGCTAGTAGTAGTAGGAAGCTGGACAGAGATTGAAGCCAAAATCGATCAGGGCACCCATATTCGACCGGTCATGGATCTGGCATCGAGAACAAAGTGGTAGGTGGGTTCACAAAACTGTGTCGGGCTCCTTTAATATGCACTGATTCAATGTAATTTCAGGGTTCGAACAAAGTTTGTATGTTACTTAATTTGAAAATTAATGAAGACAAAGTTCCTGTCGATCTTGATCTTGAGGACGTACCGCTTCACTCTTTCAACCAGTAATGTTTGTTTTAATCATAATTGATAAGAAAAAAAAGGTTCACTCTCCTTCAACGAGTAATGGTTTAAGGAATATTACACCATCCGGCAACTTTTTTCAATCTAACAAAAAGCCGGCAACTTCACAACTAAATAAATTTAGTTTTGGTTTATTCATATCATTGTAAAAGTCTATCCAACTTGAAGAAAAAAACAAAAAATATTGATAGTCATCAACAATTTATTCTAAAGATTTATTCCTAAAACTTATTCTGATCATTATGAAAGCCTATCTAATTCGAAGAAAAGAAAAAAAAATGATAATAATCATCAAGAACTAATTCTAATCCAGTCTATCCAGCTAAGTTGAAGATTTTCCTTTTCACGGGCAGAATGTGATAGCATAGTTGGCTCCACCGGTGCAGGAAAAAGTGCTAGTCCCATCATCATAAGCGTAACTGTAAGCCTGAGGGCACTGGCCCTTGAAGATCTTTGAATAATTTGTGGGCTGGCATGTCCCCGGGGTGCCAAAGCTACCCGTGCAGCAATATTGTGGCTCATTGAACGTTTCACATGCGCTCTTGCAAGCAATCACATCCCCATTAGACCCTTTAGTCGCCAGTTCTGCAGGACAAACGGAATTCACATCTCCTGCGCAACTCGCGGCCGTGCAACTGCTGCCTGTCCCACCTTGGGGCGAGACTGAAACCGGCACGTTAAAGCCATCGACAAGGCTTATGTCGTAGAAATCTTGGCCATTGTTCGCCGCTAAAGTGAATTCCACAAGAGAAACCGGCGGTGTTCCGCCCGCACCGCTGCATGCTACTTGGCCAGACCCACAATCCCCTGTTCCACAAGTGAATTTTCCGGATGAGTCCGTGGAACACTGCGTTCGGGCCCAGAACCTGCCGCTGAATGGAGCGGGAACATCGAGCGATTGTGTTGCTTGGGGTGGTAATGCAAAGCCGGTGCTTGATAGCTGAGGCCCGACGCCAGCTAATGTCCCCGGCCAGACAGTGTATCCACAGTTGTTTGCGAAGTTGAATGTGGCCGACTCGGCCCCTACAATGAAACATTGAACATGGAGATCTTGTTTGATCTAAAACAAGTGTTTAAATTAAAAAGAAAGAAAATCGAAACATAGAAGAAGGGTCTTTACCATAGTAGAGAAATGTTATGATCAAGCCAAACAGCGCAAGAGCCTTCATCTCGGCTTGTATGCCAAAAGATTTACCGAACTGTTTACTTGTGACCCGGCACCGAAGCTTAACACAGCAAAGTATTTTACTTTATTTGATAATTTAGCTTTTAACTTACCCTCGTATTTATAAGTAAAATCATCAAACTAATTAGAATTTTTTTTTAATTAAATGGGAAAACACTTGATCACACAAAATAAACTAACTAAAAAGAAAATATTAAAAAGAAGAAATTCCTGAATAGGTTTTATAATTCCTAAATAATTTTTTTATTCTTAAATAATTTACATAATACTTGAATAGTAAAATTATACTTGCAACCAAATTTTTAGATTTTTTTTTTTTTTAGCTTTTGAAAATCCATCGGCACCATATGGAGAAGCATTTGAATTTTCAGATTTTCCTATTTGACTCGCAAGATTAAATGATTAAGGCTTTCGGTATGGTATTAAATTAAACCCATCATGTTTTACAACTGTGGGCTCATGTGGCGAAGCTCATCAAGTCTGTTGAAGAGACGGCCCAATGCCCGTATGGATCATCCTATGAGAAGCTCGTCAAGTCTCTCTCTCTCTCTCTCTCTCTCTCTCTCTCTCTCTATATATATATATATATAATGATTTTGAATTCAATTATACTATAGTGATTTATATGATTAAAAATTTTAAGTTTGAATCTTAGTTTATACTAATTAAATAAAAAAAAATGACACTGCAACTTTCTACCATGAGCAACCCATGTCGGAAAAAAAAAACGAAAAAAGAGAGAAAATTGTTTTCGTAGATGGCGAAACATAATTTCTTTCGCATAAAAGAGAAGCTTGGCTTCCTAGTAAATTGTCTCTCTCAAGACTCTTATCTTGATTTGTTTGTTGACGATGATTGTGTAATTGATTGCAGGACACTTACCTGGTGTGCTGAAGGCCCCAGTGCAACAATGCCACGGTTGATTGACAGCAGGACTACTATTACATATTGTTATCGCCCACCGTACATAATTTCATAATTAAGTAACTAATTAATTTCCTTTGATTATCTAAAACGCCAAAGAAACATTAGTGCAGACTTTCAATTGGCCTAGAGCTGAATTTTCCTGTTTCCGAGTCCCTCCTGTCTCTTGCACCAATTAGCCATTGCCCAAGAGCCACACACCGCTAAGAAACAAAAACAAAATGAATTATAGCTTCTTCTTTTTTTTTTATTTTTTGTTTATAAAAAAAGATTCTATGTAAGAAAAAAAATATTCTGAAGAACTCTTTTTTTTTTTCACGTTAATACTATATAACATGAAAAATAAATTTCAAATGTTTAACATGTAAGAAAAATAAAATTTTTAGATAAAAAAAAAAGATGCATGTATATATATATATATAACGCGTAACTAATTATACGATAATTATTATATATTTTATATTGAGTGATAATTATTACGTATTCTACCCACGTATCTCATTCACGTGGCGGTCGATTCACCTATATTTTTGGTTATTATATTAAATTATCTTTACCTGATGACCCTTAGTTATCTAAAAATGTCAAAGTAACATTGTTACATACTTTCAATTGGCCTAAGGTTGAATTTTCTTCTCTCAGTTTGACAACTTAATTGAAATTACACAATGTACCTAAAAAAAATGGCGGGCCAAATAATTAGATAGACTAATTGATAAACAAAAGAAATTTACAATTTAACTACTTAGAGCATCACATCATATTAATTAATTATTATTATCGTGACTTCATGTCACATTCGTGTCACATTATTTTATTTTTTTATTAAAAATTTAATTAGATCATAAATTATATAACAAAAATATTTTTTAATTTTATAAAAGTTATGTCTTTTTTTCTAAAATTAGAATATAAGACCCTAACAGTAAAATTAAATATTTTTTTAAATTCTTGATCATACCTACAAGTTGACTCTTTAACTTTAAAAAGACCAAAAAAAAAAAAAAAAGGAGCGTAACAAGATAACAAATGATAAAAGAGAATTATGAAAAATAAAAGAAATATGTTTTCATGAATATTTAAATTTTTTGTAATTTTTATTATTGAGTTTTGAATTTTTTTAAATTTTAAATTTTTTATTACAAATGAGTTATTTTTTAGTTATGAGTTAATTAAACTATTACTTACATGTATAAAAATATATAAAATATTTTAATATATTTTCTAATATATTTTAAATTTATATAAAAAATTAATATTTTTTCCTTTTAAATATTATATATACAGGAGAAATATATTTGTTGTATTTTGAAAAGATAATTTTAAAGTCAACTAATGTAATAAAAATTTATAATTTATAAAAAATTTGAAAAATTAAAAAAATAATAAAATTAATCATAAAAATCTTCAAAAACTTAATACTTTTTATAAATTTATCCCAAGAAATAAACATTTTTTCTTCTCTCCGTTTTTATTTATTTATTATTTACAGATATTTCTTGAGGGTGCCTTTCTCCTTCCTCTAAAGTTGACCAAGATATCTGAAAAAATTTTAAGTGGACTTTGTAGCTATGTCACCGTCCGACATGCGATGCGCTCCACTGCATCGTAGGGAAACGAAAAAAAGATAAGCGGGCAACTTCTGAAGTCATGAAGCTCAAATTTGATGATCTGATTACAAGTACGAACTTTATTTATCCAGACGGTTAGAAATCCGGAGCTTCGACTAAATAAAATTTAGTTTTTGTTTCCTTTCCTCAACCCAAAAAGAAGAAGAAAAAGAAGTAAGAAAAGGGACAAAGGTAACAACATTTAGGTAATATTCATATAGCAGAAAAATAAAATAAAATAAAATTGCTGATGGTCATCAACAATTTATCCATGTATGGGACTTATTCTAATCATTATAGAAGTCTATCCAGGCGAGTTAAAAGTTTTTCTTTTTCACGGGCAGAATGTGATAGCGTAGTTGGCTCCACCGGTGCAGGAAAAAGTGCTAGTCTTATCATCATAAGCGTAACTGTAAGCCTGAGGGCACTGGTCCTTGAAGATCTTTGAATAATTTGTGGGGTGGCATGTTTCCGGCGTACTATAGGCACCCGTGCAGCAATATTGAGGCTCATTGAATCGTTCACATGCGCTCTTGCAAGCAATCACAACCCCATTAGACCCTTTAACAGATGTGTATAAGAGACAGCAAGAGCGCATGTGAACGATTCAATGAGTCTCAATATTGCTGCACGGGAGCCTATAGTACGCCGGAAACATGCCACCCCACAAATTATTCAAAGATCTTCAAGGGCCAGTGCCCTCAGGCTTACAGTTAAGATGTGTATAAGAGACAGATCACATCCCCATTAGACCCTTTAACAGATGTGTATAAGAGACAGCCCGTGCAGCAATATTGTGGCTCATTGAACGTTTCACATGCGCTCTTGCAAGCAATCACAACCCCATTAGACCCTTTAACAGATGTGTATAAGAGACAGATAGTACGCCGGAAACATGCCACCCCACAAATTATTCAAAGATCTTCAAGGGCCAGTGCCCTCAGGCTTACAGTTACGCTTATGATGATAAGACTAGCACTTTTTCCTGCACCGGTGGAGCCAACTACGCTATCACATTCTGCCCGTGAAAAAGAAAAACTTTTAACTCGCCTGGATAGACTTCTATAATGATTAGAATAAGTCCCATACATGGATAAATTGTTGATGACCATCAGCAATTTTATTTTATTTTATTTTTCTGCTATATGTATATTACCTAAATGTTGTTACCTTTGTCCCTTTTCTTACTTCTTTTTCTTCTTCTTTTTGGGTTGAGGAAAGGAAACAAAAACTAAATTTTATTTAGAGATGTGTATAAGAGACAGTCCCCATTAGACCCTTTAACAGATGTGTATAAGAGACAGATCACATCCCCATTAGACCCTTTAACAGATGTGTATAAGAGACAGATAGTACGCCGGAAACATGCCACCCCGCAAATTATTCAAATATCTTCAAGGACCAGTGCCCTCAGGCTTACAGTTAAGATGTGTATAAGAGACAGCTACTTGCCCAGTCCCACAATCCCCTGTGTTACAAGTGAATGAAGGGTTCGCGGAACACTGAGTTCGGGCCCAGAACCGGCCGGTGAATGGAGCTGGAACATCGAGAGAGCGTGTTGCGTTGGAGGGTAATTCAAAGCCAGTGCTTGATAGCTGAGACCCCTTGCCAGATAATGTCCCCGGCCAGACAGTGTGTCCACAATTGTTTGTGAACTTGAATGTGGCTGACTCGGCCCCTACAATGAAACAATTGAAACATCGAATATGGAGATCTTATTTGATCTAAACCAACAGTTTAAATGAAAAAAGAAAAAAAAAAAGGAAACATAAAAGAAGGGATTTTACCATAGTAGAGAAATGCTACGGTCAAGCCAAACAACAAGAGAGCTTTCATCTCGGGTTTTCTGCCAATAGATGTACCAAACTGCTTACTTGTTTCACGGTACAGAAGCTTTGAGTTACACGTATATTTATAGTAAAAATTATTTAATTAATTGAATTTTTTGGTCATATAAAATTATTTAATTTCAGAAAATAAATTAATTAAAAAATAAAAAATTTTGAATAATTTTTATATTTCTTAAATTATTTACATGATACTTAAATATTAAAATTATACTTAAAATTAAGCCTTTTATTTTTTTTTCCTGGGCTTTTGGCATTCCATTGGTCTATAAATTTTAAGTGGTGGACCAAATAATTAGGCAGACTAATTAATTGATAAACTAAAGAAGTCTACAACTTAACTGTTTAGGGTTTGACATCACATTGATTAATTATTGACACTGCGACGTCAAATCACATTAGCCTTGCAATATTTTTTTTATTAAAAAATTATAAATTATAAAAAATTATTTAATTTTATAAATTTCACTTTTTTTAAAAAAATGTAAGACCTTAATGATCGAATTAGAGATTTTTTTTTTCAATTTATTGATTATACCCAACAAGTTGACTCTTTAATATAAAAAAAAAAATGAAAAAGAGAGAGAGAGAGAGAGAGAGATGAGTAAAAACGACAAATCCTGCCTCGGAATAGGCCTACAAATGGCTGCAGATATTTATGCCGTTTCTGGCTAATCCCAAATTCAGAATGAATGAGTTTGTCTGATTTTAGCTTTCTTATATTGGTTCAAACGTACTTGGATGAATTACGGGAAATAAAAGGAATAATTTTCATAAAATTTAAATTTTTTGATATTTTTTATAATTAAATTGTATTTTTAATTTTAAAATAATATTTAATTTGTTATTTTATTACAAATGAGTTTTTTTGTTATATATAAATTAATTAAATTTTCAAATACACTATTTGACTTAATAAAATTTATAAAAAAAATATTTAAAATATTTAATAAAAATATATTTACGAGTAAATATTGATAATTTTTTTACATATCAAAAGACAAAAAATATCAAAATTTTCTCATTTACTTCAAATTTATAGAAAAAAAATTAGAGTTTTTTTTAGATATTATATAAAGAGAAAATTTAATAAAAATACATGTATAAATATATTTTGAGAAGATATTCATAAAATTAAATAATGTATCTAAAAATTTGACTAATTTTTGTTTAGAAAAAAATATATGTAATGAAAATGTAAAGTTTCTAACTTATTTAAAAACTTAAAAAATTTTAGAATTGATCATAAAAATCTTAAAAAATTTAAACCTTTTTGAAAATTTATCCAAAGAATTTTTTTTTCATTTACAGATATTCTTGACGGCTCCTTTCTCCTACCTTTAAAAGTTGACCAAGATAGCTCATTTGTGTATTGGATACGGAATTTTGCTTTATTCATGTAATAACTACGCATTTTGTTATTAGAGTGAAAAAAAATAATTGTAAATTTATTTGGATGCCAACGACATTTAGTTTTTGAGATTTTTTAATTCCTCCATCTACCTAACAAGTTGGTTCTTTAACTTAAAAAAAAAAAAAAACAAAGAAAAATGCAAAACAAAACAAAAGGAGAGACAGAGGGGAACAAATGACGGACGTGCAATAATTATGAACAATTAGCCGTCGTTAGAGAATCTTGATTCGTCTCCAAGTCATCTCTATTGGCACAGAGCCTTCAACAGAGTACTTCGGGGATAACCATAAAGTCCAATCAATAATTTAAAAAATCGTAGCCATACATCTAGAATGAATATATATATATATATATATATATATATTTATTTATTTATTTATTTATTTATCAACATCAATCTGAAGAAGATATATATATATAGGAACAAAAATCACACTAGAACTTGCTAAAAAAAATTAAAAATCGAATAAAATAACAACGGAAAAGTCAACCGACCTTCGGTCCGATCTGCCAAGAAGTCATCGTATCTCTACTACATAAGTAGATGTGTGTGTAAATGGAAGAAAATAATTGAAAGAAAGGAAGAAAGAAAATCGAGAGCGAGACAAATAGAGAGTTTGAGGAAATGGAGTTTGCAGAGCTGAGAGAGGCAATAGAGAAGGTGGAGCTGGTGGACGCCCACGCCCACAACATTGTGGCCCTTGATTCTTCCTTCCCTTTCATCAACGGCTTCTCTGAAGCCGCCGGCGATGCCTTAGCCTCTGCTCCTCATTCCCTCTCCTTCAAAGTACTAATTTTACATGTTTTTTTTTTTTCTTTTACCTCAAAAGACTTGTGAATTTGTATACAAAGCAACTGATATTTTCTGATTTTCTTGTGCATTTTTTTTTAAATATATAATCTCTCAATTTACAGAGCAAAGATTCGGATTCTTTATAACAAGATTTATGTATAGCAGCATTGTCGATCCTGAAGCTTTTATTTTCTTTAATTTTCTTTCCTTTTTAGGTTTATGCAACTGAAGTCTTTTGAACCACACTGACTCTGAGTGTCTCCAACTGTTACATGAGCAGCTATTACGAATTTCAATTAGCACTTGTTAACAACTGCAATCTTTGTGAAACATAATATAACTTTTGGAAGTTGTTCTTAAGTCTCATGTAAGTTTAGTTTGTTGCTGGCAGAGAAACTTGAGAGAGATTGCTGAATTATATGGTTGTGAGAAGTCACTGAAAGCCGTGGAGGAGCATCGGAGGTTGTCGGGACTGGAGTCCATTACCTCAACCTGCTTTAATGCTTCGAGAATATCTGCTGTACTTATTGATGACGGATTGAAGTTGGACAAGAAGCGTGACATTACTTGGCATAAGAGTTTTGCTCCCTTTGTTGGTCGGATTTTGAGAATTGAATGGCTAGCTGAGGAAATTCTGGATGAGGTGAGATAATTTCCAGTCTCTTTACTTGTGTCTATGGATTATTTTATTGTCGTTCTTTGCAAATTGGTTGGGAATTTCATCTCTTTGTTTTGTTGAAATCATTGTGCTTTCATTCATCAACTCGCATGCCAATTGACTTCAGTGGTAAACTAGCATTTATTTTGAGGTTGGTTTTTCCCCTCATACAGCATCTGGGATGTGAGTGCAAATTAATTCAATTGTTGCTTCAGTGAGATAATGATATGATGTGGGGTATTCAAAACAAGAGGTTTATGCTTTTGAAGTAGATCATATTGGTAGTTAAGTTCTGACATTTTGTTGCTCAAATCTTTTCCTGTGATCTTGGTGGGGTTGTTGACATATTCTGACCCCTGTTGCTCTTTCATTGAGTTTCTGTGCTATAGACTGATGTGCTCTCCATTATTTTGTTTGCCAAGTTGATTTTCAGTATTTGCATTTGGAGCTTTGAATTCATTTTTTGTCTGATAATTGGATCCTTTGACAATGTTGTTTCTTCATTGCACCAATCCTTCATTGCATCAGAAATTCTATTAATATCCATGTGGTCTTTTAAATTCAGAAATTTCAAGGGACTCTTTGTTTTTATGTTGTTTTATTTTTGGAGCTTTACAGGACTTGTCAGATGGTTCAACTTGGACACTGGATAAGTTCACTGAAACCTTTGTAGGGAATTTGATGTCATATCCTTTCAGTTATCGTGGAAAATTTCTGCAACCTTTGTTTTAGTGCATGAGGAAAAAGAGCTTACCTAATTTAGTAAATTCCTTACATTCAGTTACAGTGGCCAATTATATAATTGGCTTCAAAAGCATAGCTGCATATCGCAGTGGTCTGCGAATCAATTCACATGTCTCTAAAGAAGAAGCAGAGGAAGGTCTTGCCAATGTTTTATGTGGTGAGCAGTATATGGATTATTGAATCTTCATGTGTTCAATCATGTGACATGATAATCAAGTTTCTGTTTCCAGCTGGGAAGCCTGTTTGCATAACGAATAAAAGCTTCATCGACTACATTTTTACAAAAAGTTTGGAGATTGCTGCACACTTTGACTTGCCAATGCAAATACACACAGGGTAAAAGAAAATTTGCCATCACTTATGTTCCAATCAATTTGGGGGTGCCTGTTTAAGTAACTGTCTGGAAAATTGGATGTGTGGGCCAGAAGTCGACTCACTTTTACTTCTAGTTGCTTGCCAAAGGACTTTTTTTTGTGCAAATATGTCCTTTAAAAACCATGTATCAATGGTTTAGAAGTTGAATTGAGTAGTTTGGTCTTATAATAGGGTGTTCAACCTGGCCCCAGCTTGTTATTAGTATAGGAATTCCCTGATAAGTCCCATAATCCAAACTCTTTTTCCTCACCCTGTGGTTAGATTCACTGATAACACAAGCCACTAGCATTCTTTCTTTATATTACTGCCTTTTTCTGTTTCTTATGTACTTAGTCTTGCATTTAGATTTGGAGACAAAGATTTGGATTTACGGTTGTCCAATCCTCTTCATCTCCGGGCAGTGCTGGAGGATGAGCAGTTTTCTAAGTGTCGTCTTGTTCTTTTACATGCATCATACCCATTTTCAAAGGAAGCATCATATCTGGCCTCCGTTTATAATCAGGTGAGATTATTATTCTCCAGAAAATCCTTACCTTCAGTGTTTCTACTTTCAAGGTTAAGCCAGCAATCACCTTTGCAAATGATGGGATGCATGTACTTCAGGTTTACCTCGATTTTGGGTTGGCAATTCCTAAACTTAGTGCCCATGGGATGATGTCTTCGGTCAAAGAACTTCTGGAGCTAGCTCCAATAAATAAGGTGATGACAGTTCCCATCCTTTGTGTGCAAATGAGGAATTCCTTGTGAACAAGGTTCAGGGAAAGTTATTGAAATAAGGTCTTATTTATGTTAGTTCTTCTAAGATCATTGTGTGTGGTAAACAAGTGGCTATGACTCATTGACAAATGGAAAAATTTTCTTCAAATTTCTTACACTCCCTGTGTGCTTGGGGGAAGGAGGGTAGCCAGTGGGAGTGTGATTGTGTGAGTGCCAGCATCTGTGTGCCTGTGTGCACACATTTGTAGTGTCAATTTCCCATTTGTGCTCCTGTAGTTAATCTGTAGAAAGATCAATTGTGCTTTGCCTCTGTTAATCATTTTTGTTCATTTAATTTGTACCAATGGTGTTTGACATTGAAGCTAAACAAACTTGCAGGTTATGTTCAGCACCGATGGCTATGCATTCCCTGAAACTTACTACTTAGGTTCGTTGAAGTCCTTGTTAACTTATATTATATCTGCAGTTGAGATAATACTCATCTCACTCAAAGTTTCATCAAGGGTTTGGCCATCAAAGTGCTAAGGATATGCTGTTGGTTCATGCATGTTCTTTCCTTAATGATGCTGGCTTGCGCCTAATTCCAAAAGTATTTCAGTTTTGTCTTGATGAGTGAGAATATTACTTCATGCTGAGCCAACTCATTGATTCTTCTGTTAATCTTTCTAAGATGCTCCCTTTTTGGTGCAATAACCAGTTCTTAATGAACCTGATGGTGGCAATCTAGCCCACTTCCTGTTTGCCACCATTATAACATATGAATTTGTTGTTAGAAAAACAAGTATATGGAATGGAATGTCTTTAAGGTGCCTTCAGCTTTCTATATATATGAAGCAAATAGAGACATTCATCTGCCTCTAATCAGATTATAATGTTCTCTTGTTTCCTGACTGCATGTTAGGGTAATGGAAGATAAAATAATTGCTTTCTTTTTCCACAGGTGCAAAGAAAGCACGTGAAGTCATTTTTTCGGTTCTTTGTGATGCATGTAGTGATGGTGATCTCACAGTTTCTGAAGCCATAGAAGCAGCTAAAGGCATACTTGCACAAAATGCAGTTAATTTTTATAATATTAAGATAGGTGCAGCTCTGAACTCAAAGGCATTCTTATCTACCACCTCTCAGAAGAATGACACCCCAGAATCTGGTGTTTTGCTTGTTCGCATCATTTGGATTGATGCATCTGGACAACACAGATGCCGTGTAAGTTGTAAAGGTCTTCTTTGTCTATGTGTGAAAAATGGAGATCATTCTCACATCTCATAATTATCTGGTTGTTATTTGTTTATTCCTTTTGGCTTGATTTACCTTTTCATTTTCCTATTTGTCGCTTTTCTTTTCAGGTTGTCCCAGTGAAGCGCTTCAATCATATTGTGAAGAAGCATGGTACTGGTTTGACTTTTGCATGTATGGGAATGACATCACTTGTTGATGCCCCAGCTGATGAAACTAATCTGACTGGAGTGGGGGAGATCAGACTGATGCCAGATTTATCAACTAAGAGGAGAATTCCATGGTACTATTTTCCAGCTCCAAGGAGATATCTAGTGCTTGACTGAAAATATAACCTGCCCTCACATTCTTGAGTGTTCATTGCTTATAATATGTGAATATGCTGTTCTCCACACTCCCATGGCATAAGTTCATTAGTTATAAATGTTCTAGGCATGAAAGCTTAAAATAGGCCATATTTAGGCCATCAAATTGCTAATGAAAAATGAGAAAGTGAAGCAAAACTAATTGTTACAGAAACCTGAAACTCTCTAACTTAGATGTGATTAGCTGTGTCCAACAGGCAATGAGCCTAAGAAACCTTATAGATGCACAATAAACATATGCTTAGAAATGGGAAAAGGCGTGAACAACATAGGATAGAATTGGTGAAGCAAAGCTAACAGCATTGGAAGATTCCATTTGACCCATTATTGAACTATGAATAGTGCTTGTTTGTGTCTCTCTTCTGTTCCAAAAATTAGACCCTTTAGTGGGTGCACACAAATCAAAGGTGAGTAACTGAAGAAACTAGAGGTGGGCATAGTTTTGCCAATTTTCCAAAGATTGTTCATTGAGAATCTATTTTCAATTAATTGATGTTGGGGGAGCTATCCATGTTGGCTAATTGACCTATATTCTTGGGGTTTATTCTACAGTAGGATGCAAGAAGAGGAAATGATTTGTCATCTTTACTTATATTGAGGTGGTTTCTTCTTCCATAATAGGACAAAAGAAGAGGAAATGGTTTTGGCTGACATGCACCATACACCTGGCAAAGCATGGGAGTATTGTCCAAGGGAGGCCTTACGAAGGGTCTGCAAAGTTTTAAAAGATGAGTTTAACTTGGTATTGGCTTAAATCTTGCGCCTTACTACTCTTGAGATTTAAAAGTTAAGTCTATATATTCCTGTTCTTGTGTTATTTTCTGAGGCTATATTCACAGGTAATGAATGCAGGATTTGAAAATGAGTTCATTCTCTTAAAGAGTGCATTAAGGTATGGGACCTTTTGTCTGTTGAGCTTGGAGAAAAGTCACAAGTGTTCTTATACTAGCTATAATGTTTTGCAGCGAGGGAAAAGAAGAATGGGTGCCAATTGACTCAGCTTCCTACTGCTCTACATCAGGGTTTGATGCTACTGCCCCTATATTTCATGAAATTGTTGCTGCTCTGAACTCCTTGCATGTTGCCGTGGAACAGGTACAGTGTCAAACTTAAAATTGTAAAGCATAACCTTTGATTTCTTTATTGTTTGTGACATTCCTACTTAGAGGTCTGATAAAAATTTGGTAAGCATAGGCATTTTTCTCTTTGTTCGAGATTGCTCTTGGCAAAGTATGCCTTAAATTAGCAAATTTACCAAAAATTGTAATATTCTTCTTGTTCACTAATTTTTTTCAAGCTCTCTCTGACTGCACATGCATATCCATCTATGTTTGGTACAGCTAAGTTACTTTTTCCATCCCTTGTTTTTAAAAAAATTTACAGTTGCATGCTGAAGCTGGTGGAGGTCAGTTTGAAGTGACCCTGGGGCACACAGCTTGCACACATGCTGCTGACAACTTGATTTTTGCTCGTGAAGCTATCAGGGCAATTGCAAGGAAACATAGATTATTGGCAACGTTTATGCCCAAGTAGGTTCACTGTTTTCCTAATTTTCTTCTTCTTCTTCTTCTTTTTCAAGAAACTTTATTAATTCTAATGATAGTTTCAGCTCTTAAAATCTTGGGGAAAATAATATGCTTGGACCATCAAGGACTCGATAATAGTTCTGTATTTCAGTATAGTTGTGAAATATCTGTTTCTATTGCAATACAGTTGTCTGCTTAATTGGATTAGGTCACTAATCTGTTGATTAGGTTAACATCACATTGATATTCTGTCCCAAGTTAATGTTTATGAACACTCCATGATGTATGAGTTAATTCACATTGAAGCATCTAAACTTTGCTAATCATATGGAGTCTTATTTGTTGGGCCTCATGCTTGCCCTTTCTATGATACGTTGCTAAATACCCTGGTGTTTCTCTCCATAACCTGAATCTATGTTTTTGCATAGGTTTGACCTCAATGACATTGGTTCTGGGTCCCACGTGCATATCAGCTTATGGCAGAATGGAGAAAATGTTTTTGTGGCATCCAGTGGATCCTCTGAGCATGGAATGTCAGCTATTGGGGAGCAGTTTATGGCAGGGGTTTTGAATCATCTTCCTTCAATTTTGGCCTTCACAGCACCACTTCCAAATAGGTTTCCTTGCTTTTCTGAAGCTGCTTTCTAATTCATTGCTTTCTGCATCAATATTGTAAATTTTTCCATATGGATATGCATTGTTATAGGAATCTGCTTTTGATGGCACATGAGCTTATGCCTCTTCCTAAAGCATTGAGTAATCATGATTGTGCTTCTGAACTTGCATCATCAATTTTCATCTTGTGGAAATCTCAAAATACAGTAATACATAAAAGATACCACTCTTATTGACATGCTTTCTGAATTGTAATTGTCTGTAGTTATGATCGAATACAACCAAATACATGGAGTGGAGCATATCAGTGCTGGGGAAAAGAAAACAGGGAAGCTCCATTGAGAACTGCATGCCCACCTGGGATCCAGGATGGGTTGGTGAGCAATTTTGAGATCAAATCTTTTGATGGATGTGCAAATCCACACTTGGGTTTGGCTGCTATAGTTGCTGCTGGCATTGATGGCCTTAGGAGGCATCTTGACCTGCCAGAACCTGTTGGTAAGATGGATTTTCTATGTCCAACGCCAGATAGTCACAAATAAACTGTGCTTTTTACAGAAAAACTGAAAATATAAAGGATCCATCCGCAGCCTGAAAAACCTTTTGAGTTTAGGCACATGCATTTTATCTTTAACGTCGCCTTTCCTGCTCAATTTTCATTTTTTATTTAAATTTTAAATGCTTCTCGATGGCTCTTTGTCATTTTCTGTTTTCTTCCTTGGTCTGACATCTACCGTTCAAACAGATACAAACCCATCCCTCCATCATGAAAAACTTCAAAGATTGCCCCAATCACTTTCAGAATCTCTAGAAGCTCTCAAAAAAGACAAAGTCTTGGAGGATCTAATCGGGGAGAAGCTTCTGGTTGCTGTTAAGGGAATCCGCAAGGTATTTTCAGACATGTATTTTAATATATAGATCATCAACCCTTTCGGAAGGTCCTTGAACTATATATCATGCTGTGTTGGAACTTTCGATTTTTGAAGCCACCAAGTCTGAGATGGTTGTCTTTTGTCATTTTATTCCTTATTCGGGTCCATCTGAGAGAGTTGTGTTGATTCAATTTCTTTCCTACCTGAACTATCACCTGCCTTTTCGTTTGCAGGCGGAGATTGACTACTACTCAAAGAATAAGGAGGCGTACAAGCAATTGATACACCGATATTGAGCAAGTTTTACCCTGCAGTTTACCGAAGAAAATTTATTTGAACAACCTTTGGGAGCTCTGTTCCAAATGAAAGACAAGAAAGAGTGGACACAGATGGAAACTACGGGCATTATTAATTTCCATTGGATTTCCTGAGCAAAGTCAATGGTGTGCAATAATTTGGATGCTTAAATTCTTGATGCCACCTGCTTAATTAATTTCCCTATTATGTATCCGTCCATGAGAGAAAATCATTGATGTACTTTTGTCATGCATTACATTACTTCCAAAGGACTATTAAGTAAATGCCATTAGCATATCATAAAACATTCCATACGCAGATTCAGTGGCTTTCGTTCTGCAGGACGACCAAAATGTTCCACATAGCTTGTCAGCTATGCGTGCTTCATAGTGATATATCATGAGATCCCACATTTCCAGAAGGGCATAAGAGACATTGACACCAAACCAAAGGAAATGAGAAACATTTGTCATGTTGTAAATCAACTAGTTGAAAACTAAAATGAATATACGGCATATTAGTCATTTTTAATGAGCAATAGCTGCAATTGTCACAGAATAGAGCATGGTGGATTAAAACGAGTTCTATCACAGGCACATGGATAAATAGACACAGGTTTACGGGTTCTTCAAACTTTTTTTATATGGATTAAAACGGTTCGTTAATTTTACTGTTTGTTATTGATCCCGACTTTTTTAAGCCATCGTTCTGTTAAGAATGGAAGGTAAAAAGCAAATATCCAGCCCTTTTTAGCGGCCTAAAATCCGTAGATCCTCATAAAAATATCCTTAACGATACAAGGCATGACGAACACATGTGATTTATAGCCTCAGTCACCCAGGGATCTAGCCGAACATCAATTACAATCCAAAGAGAAACCACCATTAAACGTCCAAAGTCAGTGCCACCTTGTTCCCTTCCTGCCAGAGCAGCAAATGGAATCGCCGTTGAAAGCCCTCTATGCAACATTGCTGCTTTTAGCAGTTGCATTGCCTGATTGCCAAGCAACACTTGGACATTCAGCGAGAGGGAGACATTTCGGACACCATGCAATTAGACATGCAGGGAGAGGGAGACATTCCGCTCACCATGCCATTGGCCGCCGTCACTTCCACCCCATTGCACGTCCCAAGCAACACAGACCAAATTTCAAGCGAGGGCCATGGACGAAAGCCCGTGCCACCTTTTATGAAGGCGGCCCTGGATCATATGGTACTAGTCATTTAATCGATGCATACATACATATATATTTCAATTATGTATTTGTATTTCATTTGCTTACAAATGTAACTATGCTAGGAGGGTAAATTCTTAACTCATGATGGTTTTCCAGACTTGTTTCAACCTTAGTGTGGTACATAGATACATATGCATATATGTTGTTGATTCCTTTTTTGGTGCGATATGCATATGCATATTGTTGATCAGGCCCCGTGTTTGGACTAATTCTTGTTACAAAATCCCAAATGTAGGAGGAGCTTGCAGCTACAAAGATGTTGTGGGCCTGGGCTATGGCTTGAACACTGCAGCATTGAGCGATACTTTGTTCAAGAAAGGACAGGGCTGCGGCTCTTGCTATGAGATTAAGTGTGTCGCGATCGGTAACCCTCAGTGGTGCAAGCCAGGGCAGCCATCTGTGATTGTCACTGGAACCGATCATTGCCCTCCAAATTATGGCCTGCCGAGTGACAATGGAGGCTGGTGCAATGCACCAAATGAGCACTTCGACCTTGCCAGGCCTGTGTTTGGCCAACTTGCTGACTACAAAGCTGGCGTTATTCCTGTCCAATATCGCAGGTTACATAAGTTGCTTAAAGCTTATTGACAAATAATAAAAATAAAAATAAAAATATCGTATTTCCTGTATATAAAAAGGGGTTAGATTGAATTTCTGAGCGTTGTTTTTGTGTCATTTACAGGGTTCCATGCAATAAGCAAGGAGGCATTCGGTTCACGATAAATGGGAATCCATGGTTCTATCAGGTCATGGTATGGAATGTTGCAGGAGCTGGAGATGTTGTTGGGTTACAAGTAAAAGGTGATAAGAAGCTGAAATGGACACAGATGGAACGTGACTGGGGCACAACTTGGAAAACTAGTGCCATTTTGGTTGGTGAATCTCTGACCTTCCGGGTTCGTGCAAGTGATGGCAGAACCTCAACTTCATGGCATGTTACTCCTAAAAACTGGCAATTTGGTCAGACTTTTGAGGGAAAGAACTTCAGGTAGAGCGTCCTGAAGGCGAGCAGCCTAGCTATTCTTCTTGTCACTATTGCTTATAGATATGTGTATATGGCATAGTCTCTAATGACTGTCGGTGATGACACTTTGCTGGCGGTAGAAATTCCAACAAGTTCATCATTTTCCTTTGCTTCAAATTTTCAAGTTTTTGGAAGTATAAAGGTCGTCCAGAGCCTTGCATGTTAAGTTTTAGAAACTAGTTTAAACTATTTACATATATGAAAAAACGGGGTTTTATGTCATCAATTGTAATATTTTTCTTCTCCTAATGATTCAATAAAAGTTGGTGGCCATTTGTTTAAACAAAAAAAAACACAAGAAAGAGGGGAGACCCCTTAAAAAATAAGGGGGTCTGACCCCCCACCAACTCCCATAACTATTTTACTTGATGCTTTGATGGGTAATTTTACAAATATTGACACTCTATAGAACATAGTATTTCTCCATTAGCACCTCTATTAAAAATTTTTATTACTTTTCTTATTAATTAAAATGACATTTTACTCTAACTAACAAATTTTATTTTCTATGGAAACTTTATTCGAATGGATATGAAAATGGATGAAAAAAAAATTAAAAATCAATTTTCTATCACGCCCAAGATATCTACGCCTTTCTTTCAAATGTGCTACTATGAAACTGCGAAGGTTATTAGCTCAAAACAAAAAGTTAGATGCGATATAAATAGAGTAACTAACTATAGCCTAGACGTCTCAAAAGTCAAAACTCATAATTTTTTAATTCGATTTATTTAAAATACAAGTTAAATTAATTTAATTTTAAATGTAAGTAAAAAAAAAGAACTTAAACGAGGTTCACTTGAAATAAAAATAAAATAAAATAAATTTGTATAGTATAAGATTATGTATGTATTATATTAATAAAAAATGAGTAAAAATAATAAGGACTTAAATTTTTCGCCTTAGAAGAACACAAAATGACAAAAATAGTTAATAATGACAAGCTACTAAACAGACACATGTTGATAAAGTACTCTTTCCATTTTGGTTATATGTGTACTCATCATCTACAAAAGTACCTTTTTTTTTTTTTGGGTAAATTCGAAATAATGTGTTAGAGCGTTAGGTTAAGAAGAATTTAGATTGGATACCTAGAAAATAGAGAGAAAGTTATAAAATTTTGGGTCAAGAGATCAATGATAGTATTTTAATGTTTAAGTCAATTAAGAAGTAAAGTAAGTGAAAAAAAAAATGTTGAGAAAGAAAATTAGCTTACAATGAATTTAGGAAAATTTGTGTATTTATAAGGTTAGAGAGAGTTTCATTCAACATATTCTAAATTTAGAGCTTATGGATTAGTTGACTCTAATGGAATAAGTATTCTCATTCTCTCAATAGTCTGTACGTGGGATCGAATGAGATAGACATCTACCAGCTCAGTATTTGCGTAGGTGGGCCGTAAAATCGAACTGAGAAGCCTATCGAAGGGTTCGTTCTGGCCTACAAGTAACAGGCCAGGAGGCCCATATGCTATGGACTGAGAGACCCATTTGCTAAGTCCACCCTCTTAATGTATCCGTTTCTCCCCCCCTTTTTTTTATCATTTATTATAAAAAAGACTTGTTGAATTATAAGTTATACAATAAAAATATTTTTTTTTTGTTTTTATAAATTTTATATTTTTATCTAAAATTATAATTTAAAATATTTAAATAAAAATTTAAATTTTTAATGTTTAAAATATCTCTTTAAAATCAAAATGTACTACACTTGAACTCTGGATGAAAGCTTTGACTCTATTGGGCAAGGGGTTCGATTTACACAGTAAGGCAATTTTTATAACGAGGCAACTTTGATGGAACATGGGCACTTGCGCCAAAAAAAAAAAAAAAAAAACAAAAAAACAAAAGAGGTGCGGTTAACAATGAAAATTAATGCCCATAAGTTGGTTTGACTACTAGTTGCTGAATAATAACGTATGATTGGCAGTTTCTAATCGTTAATTAATGACTGGTAATTATAATTTTAGTTCATAACATTAAAAAAATAATTAAAATATTTTAATTAATAGCCGTTGATTAACAGTTTTTTTTTTTTTTTAATTCTAAAACATTTAAACCAAACATACCAATGTTGAAAGAGGAGGGTATATTTGTTGCAGCCAATGACACAGAAACAAAAGCATTTTAATATTAGTTGGTGATCAATGATATTTTCACAGGTGAGCTCACTAAACAGGCCGCCGCACATACATTAGTATAGTTGACGACGAAGACAAATGAATAATAATATTATAGAGCGAAAACAACGAAACCTAGCGAATTGGATAACTAGGGCGGTGGAATTGTCGGTCGCCCGCATTAGATAATTTTGGAGATGGAGAAATCGAAAGGGACGAGATGCCCTTGCTAAATTTGAGTTATTTACCGACCAAAGCTGACGGTCAAAGACATTAGACATTATCATTTACCAATTTTTTTTTTAAATGTGCACGCTAATTAATTACATTTCTGTGGGCGACCAAATGATCCGTGAGACAATGACGTGTGGAAGTCTCAACTAATTAATAAGATTATTGTAAATGCTACGTCAATATATAACCTTCTTATTAATTAACTCTAATTAAAGTTTAAATTCGAAATTTTTTATATTAAAGAGAGTTTTAAAATCATTCAATTACACTGATGAAAATGTCAAGCAATTTGATGACGTGCCTAATTCTGGTCATATTATCATTTTCACACTGATGGATACCATTGTTGATTTTTTTTTTATTTTTTATTTTTTGCCAAAAACTAAAATAAATTTTGATTCGTAGGCTATCATGTGGTCACTATAAGTCTGGAGATTTTTTCGTGGCAGATATTCTCCTTTTCACAATGCAAAATTCTATTCGCGAGAGGATGGAAGTGGGTTTGGAAGTGGATGGTGTTAGGTCCCAGGCTCAGCCGTCCTAGTCAAAATCTAATCTTGTCGAAAGAAAAAAAAAAAAAAAAAAAAAAAAAAAAAAAAAAAAAAAAGTTGTTTGTATGCATGTGAATGTTTGCTCTAAGGATATTCCACCAAACAATATTCTTTTTTTTTTTTTTATTTCACATATTGTGTTTCTGTTTTCCTAATTTACTAAAAGATTTATCTCATCTATATTCATCGACGTGTCTTTTGTCCCCACGTACAAAGTATTTAAACTCCTTCATCTCTTTATCTTAAATTACAAACTCATCCATGTTTATCTACTTTGGAAGATGTCAAACAATACAGGATCTGAGGAAGGATTGAAAATTTTCTATATTCTCTCCGATCATCTACTTGCTCTACTTGAAAAGAAAAAAGAGTTTACAAAATTCCCTTAAATATTAATATATTTTAAGAATACGTGACTCCTACAGCAAATTTTTTATTATGTCAGCTACCCATTCAATTCAATGAATGCGTATAATATGTCATAAAATAATTGTACGCAGCTAGCTAAAGTGTTACTCAAATCCTTTGGTCATCTTTACTCGAAGAAGGGTAAATTTTAACTTCAAACGATTTGATTTGGTGCCGACTGCTAAGTGTTTCGATGATCAAAGTTAAGCATCGAATTATGTTAAACAGAACATATGCTGCTCGAAAAGTACTTTTCGAATTGTAGGCACTCGGACACCCACTCCACTAGGCCCTGTCTTAAAGCCCCATTTCTTTCAATCTTAATTTGGAATCTGGATTTATTGTTTGTCTGCCTTTTGGTGCATGGAAAAGGAGATGCTTCCATAAATAAACATTCTTGATAAGAAGTCGTACACCATCGAATTTTTGTTTTTTGTCTTTTGCTTTTGGCCAGATACACTATTAGATCAAGTAAATCCCATTGAAACGTTAAAATTAACGGGGCATCATTTGATTACATGGGTCCATCTTCCACTGTCATTACTGTCCAAAAGCACTAATTCAACTCATCTCTTCTTCTTTGATAAATAAAGGTTTTAATGTTCATAAATAAATTTTTAAAAAAATTTCTTCCGTAGATTCTCTTTGTATTATTTTCAGAAGTTTCACGTAACATGTTAGGATTCAAAGAACGGGAAAAGTCTTTAAGGAATCATAAACTTTTGTTAATTTTTATAATTCAATTTCAAATTTTTCTTGAGCTTTTTAAATTAATTCTTAAACTTTTATTTTTTATTACATATAAATCCTTTTTTTAAATATAAATTGATCAAACTATTGAATATGTAATTTAACTTAATAAACATTATATAAAAAAACACTCAAAAAATCTTTAAAAATATATTCATAGGTGTATTTTATTAATTTTTTCACTTATAACAAAGATAAATTTTTTTTTTCATTTTCTTCAAATTTATAAAAAAAAATTCAGGTTTTAATTTTTTAGATATTAGATAAAAGAATATTTTTTAGTAAAATATGTACGTAAATATATTTTTATAACACATTTTATAAAAATATTAGTAAGGTCAAATTATGTATTTAATAATTAGATTAATTTTTATTAAAAAAAGATTCATATGAAATGAAAAGTTAAGGTTTAAAATTCGTTTGAAAAGTTAGAAAAATTTTAATACTTAATTATAAATTTTTTAAAAAATTAAACCTTTTTTAAAACTTATTCATTTATTCAAAAGAAAATTATTTCTTCTTACTTTCAAGGAAAAAGGGTTCTCATACAAACAAAAGAAACCACACGACACGTGTTATTTGTGGAAGCTTTTACGTTCCTTTTCGGGCCTTTTACATTAAACTCAAAATGTATTAATTTATGTATGACCCATAAGTGTAAAGAGACTCCTAAGAATTTTTGTTTAGAAAAAACGATCCTCCTAAAAAATGTCTCTTTTTATTTATTTATTTATTTTAAAGTATCGGAGCGGGTCGTACCATACTTGTTGCCGTACGTCACTCAAGTACGAAAACTTTATATAAATTGCAATTTTCAATCGTTTTTCCCACCATTAGGTCAAAACCCTGCCGTCTCAAAACGGTGCGCCATATGACAAGCGTCGATCGGTTTTATAGCGTCGTGAGTTGTTAAAAACTTAAAAGAGTTATGCGTAGACGTTCTTGTTTAATTATTTTATAAAATAAATTTACCACTCAAATATTAATAAAATACGTAAAATTTTCTCGTATTTAATATTAATATTAATAAATATAAAATTTATATATTACATTACAATTTCTTCAATTGAAATAAATATCTAATTTTTTACTAGATTCAAACTGATGCCATACGAGTAAAAACATGCTAATTTATAATCAAATTTCCACCTCGAGTGATTCAATCGAGATTAATTAAAAATTTCCCATTAAGTTTAAAAATAGGAATAAAGCACTCTTGGGGATGGACTTTTATATATATATATATATATATTAAATGTAAGATAATTACTTCTCACAAATAAAAGAATAGTACTATCATACTCTAATAATAAAAAAATAATTTGTTGTAAAGTTAAAATTTTTATTAAGGAGTTTAGTAAATTAATGAAATTTATTCATCCGATTCATCTTAACAAAATTATGGATGTTACTCGTATTTTATATTTTATATTTTTTATTTTTTTTAAAAAAAAGATCCTTCCCCAGGAGTTTGAATTTTGGCAACTGCACGTGACTCCCTTGCTCACTTGGTATTACTTGTCATTATAAGAGTTTGAAATAGGCCCACCGATGCTCGAGTGATACGTACAGTCACAATGACAATAAAAAATGTCCCTTTTTTCTATCTAATTATCAAAGACTTTTGTATTACTGTTGAACAATAACCATTTAGATTTCAATATTAATAGTGAGTTCAGCTAATTTGTTTATGTTTTACTTACCTTATAAAAGAACAAAAATTTATATATATATATTTCGTACATTTAAAAAAGAAAGGAAAATGAACCTAACTCGGAGGATAAAACGGTCTTTCAGTGGGAGAGATGTTAGCTGCCATGAGAAGCAGGAGAACTGCCTGGAATTTTTTCGGTTTCAAGCGTCAAAGCTTCGTTTACCAGCTTTTCTTGAAAAAAAAAAAGAAAAAAGCGCTTTGGGATTCGTTTTATAGTCTTCATTTTCCAAAGATATCAATTGTTTTTCCGCAGCTAAGCCAGAGATATATATATATATATATATATATATATATATATATATATATATATAGAGAGAGAGAGAGAGAGAGAGAGAGGATATTTAGCAACCGGTTCTGTAACGCAAATGTGAGAACGTCTCGGATAGCAACTGCGAAGCAACATCACCTACAGATGTGCAAACTTGTTATTTGATCCTCTGTTTCGTTTTTTTTTTTTTTTTTTTTTTTTGAGGTACCGTCTCTCTCCTGATCTCTGATTGAGTATATGCATATGTTTGTTTATCTCTGTTGGCGCATGTTGATGCGAGGGAGAAGGCAGCTGCGAATTTCATCTTTGCAGGATGATAATGATATATATGGTTTTTCCTTTGGTTTTTGCGATGTTATTTTCGATTCTGAGCAATTTGGAAATGCTATTGAAATTTATGTCTTACAGGACACACGGCGTAGTAACATATCGTTAAAAAAAAAATGAAAAACAGAGAGAGAAGTATTAAATCGGACTTGTATGGATTTGGTTAAAATTTTCGTCGGATTTATGAAGATCTGTTTATTACAGGAAGCTAATAGTTTATTAGTATACCTGGAAATTGAAGTAGACGCGGACGGGCTATGTGCTTGGGAAGTAAGCAACTAACTAGAAAGCGAAATAAAGTTTACTTTATCATTGGAATATTTGATAAATTAGATATTCTGGCTTCTCTTTGAATTGGAGTTTATTTTAGGGTTAGCAATGGCTTTAGTGACCCCGCGGACGATTTTCAGAGAATTGGATTGACGTTCAACCTATGCCTTTTTGTTTTTGGTATCGAAGGAAATTGAAAATGATGCAGAAAACATGCTGTACAAACTAAATAGAGGATTTGGGCTTTGAACGTTCTTGAATGTTTGAAAAGGGCAAATGTTGACAACTAAATACCCACTGTTTGTGTTTATCTTTTATTTTTATTTTTTTGGATTACCTCCCATCATATCTGTCCCGATTGTTGCAGTTGAACTTTGATATTAGGTTTCCTAGTTAGTGGAATTGCGGAGAGCTGACACTTTTTCTATTTTACCTTGTATTTTTCTTGTTTGCATCCATCTATGTTGCCTTGTTATCATTTGGAATCTGTTTTGCTTTGTTTTCTTAAGTTTCACTGTTGGTTTGTTGTTTGTTTTAAAGAGTTATTTAACTGACTTAAAAATTATCTGTTCTGCTTCAATAACAAGTCTCTTTACTGTCTTAGAGATCAGAGAACCAGGGGATTTCAAGGAATTCTTGTAATCTCGTAGTGGAATCTCTATATGGTGTCCAAGCTGGTCTCATAGCCAATGAAAAAATTTTAGGTCAATTATATTCCTGTTAAGGAAGAGTAACCTTTGACACATTATGCATGTCTGGCCCAGTGGCCACTGCTGATAGTGTGGAGCGCACATTAAGTCTAGCAGACAGAACAAAATCTCTTGATCCCATCCATGATAGAGATCTCCCGTCCAAATCCATCAACAGTGAAGCTGTCAATTCTTCTTCTCAAACTGCTGTGTTTAGGGTTGGGGAGCTCTTTATTCCCAATGGAGAATCATATTCCGGGTCATTGCTTGGTAATATACCTGAGGGCAATGGAAAGTATGTTTGGTCTGATGGCTGTGTCTATAATGGTGAGTGGAGAAGGGGGATGAGGCATGGGAAGGGAAAAATTATTTGGCCTTCTGGAGCTTCTTATGAGGGTGAGTTTTATGGCGGGTATATACATGGTAAAGGGACATATATCAGTTCCAGTAATATAACCTATAAGGGAAGATGGAAGTTGAATCGTAAACATGGGTTGGGGTATCAAGTTTATCCTGGTGGAGACATCTTTGATGGTTCTTGGATCCAAGGAACACCAGAAGGACCTGGCAAGTATACTTGGGCTAATGGAAATATGTACATTGGGAATATGAAAGGAGGAAAAATGACAGGAAAAGGGACTTTAACATGGATAAATGGGGATTCATATGAGGGGAGCTGGTTAAATGGTATGATGCATGGATTTGGCGTATATACCTGGAATGATGGTGGTTGCTATGTTGGGACTTGGACACGCGGTTTAAAGGATGGTAAAGGTTCATTTTATCCAAAAGGTAGCCGTTTTCCAGCTGTACAAGAACGATATCTTAATGCTTTAAGAAAAAGAGGCTTGCTACCAGATTTGAGGAACCAGAACCATGTGCACATCCACCATGTATCATCAATGAATATGGAGCATTCTCACAACAAAAATGTTTCCCTTGATAGGCGCTGGAGTCTTGAAGTGTCTATTGAAAAAGTGATTGCACATGATTCATCAATGGAGTTATCAGAGTCCACATTAGATGGTGCAGAGAAAGAGATGGGAGCAAACATACCACCAATCTTGGAACGAGAATATATGCAAGGTGTTCTAATTAGTGAATTGGTCTTAAATAGTAGTTTTTCAGCATCATCAAGAAGAGAAAAACGGCGGGAAAGGAAACTTGCAAAAGAGGTCAAGAGGCCTGGTGAAATGATCATAAAAGGGCACAGGAGTTATGATTTGATGCTCAGTTTGCAGCTTGGAATCAGGTAGATAAATTTTGCAACTTGTATAACGTCCAATATTTTGCCCTTATTTTTCTCTCTTTATCTGACACAATTAAGTTGTTTGGATTCCTCTTATGAACTTGAACTGCATTCTGCTATCCAAAATATTCTTTTCAGCTGATATTATTGTTGTGGTTCCCATCAGCAAGGCCTGAAAAAACTGACTGCTCCTTGGTCCTATGGCAGGGTCTGAATATAACTTTGGCTGTCTCTACATCATTTATGTCTGTCCTTATAAGCATGAGCTCTAACTTTGGCTGTTGTCTGCATTCCATTTATGTCTATCCTTGTAAGCATGAGCTCTTAACCTGCATTAAAATATGACAGGTATACTGTTGGAAAGATAACTCCTGTACAAAGGCGAGAAGTTCATGCTACAGATTTTGGTCCGAGGGCAAGCTTGTGGATGAATTTTCCAAAAGATGGATCCCAATTGACCCCTCCTCATCAGTCGGATGATTTTAAGTGGAAAGACTACTGCCCAATGGTTTTCAGGTTTCTTTTGCTGGCATTTAGACTGTTATGATTTTGAGAATTCTATGTTCAGCAATTGGCTATTTTTTGGGTTTGTTTGCTTGTTGTTTGGGTAAAATTTGTTTCATTTTTACATTCCAACCACTAATAGGCTGTGTCTATCTGTTAATAATCGGGTTAATCTGTCTCAGTTATGTGGCTGCATCTTTTTCAATCTACTTCTCAAAGTTGTTTAATCAGCCGGAAAAAAAAGGATTTCCTTTCTTAGATTGAGTTTTCTGGTACTCAAACTTTGTTTTTCACAGCTATAGAGGCGCTTTCTATGGTGATGCACATATTATATTCATTCCGCGTAAAGTAACGGTGCCAACTGAAAACAGTGTAGTTAAACTCTTCAGGTGAAAACCACAATTGATTTTCCTGATTTGCCCAAGACCTGCCATTTTATATCAATAGTTCTTTACTATATTTGGCATGGTTTTTTCTTTGAGGTCATATTTTCTGTCTGGTAATGAGGGCTTATTTCACACTCCACTGCAAGCTTTTCTTCAGATGATGACTGCTTTCAATCATTTTTAGCTTGTATTTTTCCCCATGTTGATGTACACCTTCTTCCTGTTCATAATAGGAATTTAAGAGAGATGTTCAAGATTGATGCTGCTGACTATATGATGTCCATTTGTGGAAATGATGCCCTTCGGGAACTTTCTTCTCCTGGGAAAAGCGGTAGCATCTTCTTCCTATCTCAGGATGATCACTTCATGATTAAGACACTTCGAAGATCTGAAGTGCAGGTTTAACATCTTTATATGAGCCTTGTATTTGTTGAAAAGGCAATTATATCTTGCACATGAAAATCATTTGTTTCTCTCTTTTTTTCTTCTTTTAAAAACTTAAGATGATTCCAAGCCTTGAACCTGGTATAATATTGCAGCGAGTTCCTTGCATGAAAGGAATGCAGTGATGGGGACATTTTATTCCTGGTGATATTTTCATGCTCTGTGCATTAATGCTGAAAACAATTGTATAGTAGAGTATAGTAGCATGTCTTCAAAGATAGGGATGATGCCTCGATATGAGAAAAGAGGTCAATAGATTAAGATATGAGGAAAGCTGGTGATATCTTCAAGCATTATGGTGAAAGAGCATATAATAAATACTCATCTATGTGACTCTTTAGAAAATAGGTGCAACTTGAAGCTATAGTCTGCCTGTGGATCCTATGACATATTTAGTGATCAACTTAGTAGTCCTTGTTATTGACTCATAATAACAACTCTCAACCACATTGAGTTTTGAGTTTTGTTTGTCAAAAAGTTGACATGTTTTTCCTCTTCAATATATTTGATATCTAGTTGTAGTTCTGCTCACCATATTTTTGAAAGTATAGGTACTCCTTAAAATGCTTCCAGACTATCACCATCATGTGAGATCATATGAGAACACACTTATAACCAAATTCTTTGGTCTTCACAGGATCAAACCTTCAAGTGGTCAAAAGGTAATCTGCTTCATCAATTACAATCTTCTGTTATTATGTATGATACTGACATTGTCATTGGTGAGTTTACTTTCATGGATCACATGCTACAAACTCTGAAAGCATCACAAGAGCCAATGTCACATGGCCTTGGATTTATCTTGTGATGGCCTGCTTCCAAAGCTAACTTTTTGTGGACTATTTTCTGCGTTGCAGTTTCGCTTTGTGGTGATGGGAAATATGTTTTGCACAGAATTGAGGATTCATCGAAGGTTTGATCTGAAAGGTTCGTCATTAGGACGATCAACAGACAAGATTGAGATTGATGAGAACACAACACTTAAGGATTTGGATCTGGACTACTCTTTCTATCTGGAACCTTCTTGGCGTGAGGCCTTATTACAGTAAGTTATTCTTCCTGATTTATTTTCTAGGTTGAGTCTGCGTAGAATTTGTATGTCAAATGAGTAACATGATATCTTGCCTGCTTTCTTTTCTCTCCTATCCTCACTATCTGATGGATAGAAGTTTCACTAAGTGTAAAAAGTTTCCAGGTACAAAAGGCTGTAAAGTCATTTGCAAGATGTGGATAATGCAAAGTCTAAACATAAACAAGCATCAACAATCATTTGTCCTTGTTCAAGTCGCCCTTCCATCCATATAAATAAGAGAGGCAGGTCTATCCTAGAAAGCCCTCCTATTGACCTCATCATTTTCAGAAGAATTTTTACATTCTACAAGGAGGAACTCTGCTCTAAACCCACAATTCTTCTGCATTTATCCTGATACTGTCAAGTGAATCCCTACATCTAATTCAAGTGGTATCATAACTCTCAAGTCCACCCACATACGAAGAGCTAAACTTGTATTTGCTCTGAACTTCACCTTGATGCCAAGGAGCAAAATTCTCCAACCTGTTTTTTATGACCCTCCTCAAGATGTACACATCAGGACAATGCCATCACATTTAAATAATATCCAACTATGTGTTATAAGCCACACCTTTCTTGGTTGCAATATCCTGTACCTGAACAGGATATCTTTGTAAAATGGACCTCCCAAGCCACTCCTTCATTATCTGTACAAAGGTGGAAGTCTTGTGCACGAGGACCTTTTTCTTTTTTTCCTTACTGGCTTTGCTTTTTTATATCCATCTTTTATGCAGGCAGATTGAGATTGACAGCAAATTTTTGGAAGCACAGCACATTATGGATTATAGCCTTCTGCTGGGTGTGCATTATCGGGCCCCACAACACTTGCAGTCTTTAATCTCCCACAGTCAAAGGATAAGAGGCAAAGGTTTGGAAGTAGTGGCAGAGAAAGGTGGGTATTATATCATTTAACACACGATGCTCAACTCACCTAAATATGGTGGAGGAGCAGAGTAAAGATACAAAGAATAGGCTGAAATTAGGATAGCAAAATTAGTTTAGATTAACAGTTGGTAGGTCTTACAATTACATGAGAGAGAAAAAGAAACCAAGGGTTGAAAGGACAATTCTTGTACTAGTTGTATGTAGAAGTGACAGATTGACTAACCATAATATGCTGGGATTATTGGTGAGTCCCAGTGTAGGATTAATGTAGTTGCTTTCTTGAGTTAGTTTTTGAAGGAGTATCAAAGAAAAGTTGCCTCTTTGCTTTTTGTTGTGTTGCTTCTCGACCTTCTTGTGCATGCATCAGTTTATGAGTATATAAATGACTTGCTGTATGTGTGTGCCGCCGTAGCAAAGTTCATCATATATTATATGCAACACATCTGTGTGATTTGCATCATACATATATGTGGATTTTGGTCGGATATTGGATCCATCTTCCCCACAGGTAACAGCACTGTTTAGCGAAAGACTAGCTACTGAATTTGTTGATATTGTTTTACTGGCAGATACAATAGAGGATGAGAACTACCCTCAAGGCCTTGTTTTGGTTCCTCGTGGAACGGACGATAACAATGTTGTAGTGGGTCCTCACATCAGAGGTAGCCGATTACGAGCATCATCAGCTGGTGATGAGGAAGTGGATCTCCTTCTTCCTGGCACAGCAAGGTATGAAGCCTATACCTGTAGTCAGTTCCAGCTATATTGGATACATGTACGGATATGTATCAAGTCCCATGATGTGAAAGGTTAATTGAATTTCCCATGGAATCCATCCTCTTGAGCTTCATTCTGGATAATGAAGTATGCCTGAGAAATCTGAGTTTCATTGCATAAAAGAAGTATTGAAGTAATTGGCTAATTCAAACAAATGCTCGAATGTGGTACCATTTGAACACTTTTGTAATGTCTGCACTATTAAACTTCCACCTAACGATTAATTCTGCAGACAGATGATATGGATGAAATGTTCTGTTGCAATTTCAATGCTGTAAGTGACTCTTTGTTATTGTTTGGACTCTCCAAGCAGGCTCCAAATCCAGCTCGGTGTTAACATGCCAGCAAGAGCAGAGCAGATTCCAGGGAAAGAGGAAAAGCAGACATTTCATCAAGTATCTGATGTTGTTCTTTACCTAGGCATAATTGATACACTGCAAGTGTACAACATGTCTAAGAAGATCGAACATGCATACAAATCCTTCCAATTTGATTCCTTGTCCATATCTGCCGTTGATCCTACATTTTACTCTACACGCTTCCTAGAGTTCATAAAAAAGGTGTTTCCCCCTAATGTCATTGCAAGTTAAATACATTTTGGTCCAGATGTATCTATTTGTAACTTTTGAGAGCTTTCAATTGCTTCCGAACAGTTTTTCATACATTCAAAAGTTTACCACAAGGAATCTTGTTTATCATACAGGCCTTTCGTTTATTTCCTTTTCTATCTGTGTCCTTGCTTGTAAAAGCCTTTTTGGTTGCGTCTACCTTATAATCGACTAGGCATTCACAGCGTATGAACGATGGAAACCCATTTGTAGCCATGAACGTGGTTTTTGCATGTCTGGCATAAGCTTGTGTAAAGAAAATAGATCTGCTTGTAGAGAAGAGACCTCTGCTTTGTATCTGGATCGAACTGCTTCGTCACCCGGTACCCAGGCCTCCGATTTTAACTGCATGCAGAAACACAATAAAAACCAAAACGAAATGGAGTCAATACTTTTTAGTTTTAAGGTCGAATTACCTTACCACCAACTCACAGGCTACAAACAATAAGAAAGTCATAAAATGAAGCAAAATATCACAAACCAAGAAACACAATATCCTCTTTCAATCATACTATACTATTTACTGATTCATAGGCCCCTCCCAGAAGCATTAAGTCAAACCCTAGCGATGCCCACGGAGCCAAAATTACAAAACCCCAAGTTGAATAATGAGATTGGAATAAAGAAAGGGGGAGTCTTTAGCAGTCTTTGCGAATGTCAACTTTGCGCTTGTTGGGCAGAGATAGTGCAGGAGTGACGAGGGACGGAACGCGGAACAACAGGTAACAAAAAGCTAACTTTTAAAAGAAATTTTTAAAATCTATATATATAAAAAAAATTCTACGTAAAAGAATTTTTTTTAAAAAAAAAAATTTTAAGATATATGTATCCAATGTAAGTTATTTATACATGTATTTATAATTTAAAATTATTTATTTAATTAAAAATATTAATTAAAAATATTTAAATTATTTTAAAAATAATTTATTAAAATTTTTAATTACATTAAAATATTTTAAAATAATTAAATGAATTATAAAATAATTTTGACGACAAGGGAACTCGTACTTAACAAAACTCGTTGGCCTCGTGGGAGGCTCTCTTGGCAGAATTGGTCAGGTGGCGCTTGCCTTGTGTGTGAGCCAAGTGGTTCCCTTCATTGTTGTGTTATATCAGACACAGCTTACACTCATAACTACAAAAACCCACCAGCTCAAGACGACAATTAACAACGTCAGTCCGTAGATGGCCTCGTTCCAGGCGGTGGCGGCGCCTCTGCTGCCGGGATTCGAACCCCAGTCTATAATGTGTGGACAAAAGCGAAATTATACATTTCTTTTTTTTCATCTAACTATAATTTATTTTTATACACTACTGACATGAACATATTGACCCTCAATCCCTGTCTACAGAGACAGATTTCTTAGGAACTCTTTTTTTTTTTTTTTTATTCAGAGAAAATAATAATAATTCTACAAATGTTGTCACATATACCTATCTGAAGTTGAGTTCCCATTCTTGGATGAGCACACAAAGGCATCCATCTTTACATCGAATAGCTTTGCATTACAGTATAATCAATTGCTCTAATGGTAAAATTAGCGCATGCTTCAACACATTTGCACGAAGTCACTTTCTTTTGGTATTTCGAAGGTTCCTATCACCCTTGTAAAATGCCAAGAGTGTGCAAACATTATCGAATAGACCACATTAGCCTGCATGAAACTTGGGGTTCACAATTGCACTTGAATTGCTAATCCTTACGTCATGCACTCCCACAGTTTATCCACCTTCTAGGAAAAGGGTATATATATATTTCCTTAATTTCCTGGTTAAATTATACGAATACACTAAAATAAAGTGATACAAGAAAACTTTTTCTTTTAAAATTTTTATTTCGTTAGATCAAATTCAGTCACATCACCTAAAAAAAGTATCTAGACAACTTTAATCGTGTTAATAGGTTCATCGATTAGCAAAGGACCAAACACCCACGTTAGGCAATTAAAGCATATAAATTTAAGGTCCCAAATTCAATGTTGGGATGCCGTACACTGTTGTGCCCTTTATCAGTCACCCTTAGTGTGAAGTGTTTTCCTTGGATTTTCAAGAAAGCAACTGGCAACAAACCCAGCCAAAACAGCCACCATGGGGATGCGACAAAGACATCTGAGTTATTTTCTTCTACCGCATCATAGCACCTCATTTGGGTATGCTTAAGCTTGGTCCACGTTTCTAAATATTTTTGTCATACTTAAGCTTTTCTTAGTTGAAGCAAAGTCATCAAAGCCACAAAGAAGTTCCCTGCGCGGTAACCTTGGACTTCTATCGGTGGCCTGCGAGTATGCACAAACTAAAAGGCCGCCTGTTATTTTTGTCTACATAAGCTTATCGTGACTCTCCCGTTATTCAAATAGAAGACTCCCATTGCAATCTACATTATCATACACCCGACAGCATAATTGGTGACTTTGTTCCAGCGATAGCCAAGGATTCCACTTCCTTTCGCTTTCCCTATTTCATACGAAAATATTACAAAGAAGCAAACTTTTTAAAATGAAATAAATATAAAATTAAATAAATTATTGTATTATAATTATTAGTTATATATGTATAGTTATTCAAAATAAGGTTATAATTGATGAAGTAATTATAAATATATAAAATTATTTCGCTTATATTTATTTCATGTTAAAATAATTTATATTTGTATAATAAAAATTATTTTCCAATTGAGATTTTCCTTATCAAATCGGTAGAAATAATAGACAAATCAAAATCCTTTTCTTGTGTGCTAGCATTCCTAGTATTTAGTTCTTCTGACCAATTGTTGGCTCATTTCTCAATCCATTTCTTGTAGTATTTTAATTCTTGGTGGAAGAATGAATGGGAAAATCTGTTTTGATAAGACACACACTCTAACATATTCTATTCCGTAATATGGAAGGACAGGACCGCACCAATTCAAAGAACTTGACATTCAATTCAAGATAATATGAATTGAAGCTTGGGGTCTTACCATCACAGCTTGAGGTGGCCCCGCCGCCCCCCTCCCCCCAAAAAAAACATCAATTAATGATACCTGCTGACCCCAACAGTTCGCCTGATCATCTCAATTTGACAATGCAACCTCACCCGACGGTCGAAGCGTGCAGGAACGCGCAACAAGTGTCCGCGTAGGGGACAACTCCTGAGTGGACCCCTAGTTTGGACACCACGCAGGTGTTCCGAAAACGGCATCGCATCTCGGCCATTAAAAATTAAAAATGAGTAATGTTTAATATTACTTAATTTTTTTATTATAAAAAACTGATAAATTAGATAACTTTTAATGATTAAAATATTTTTTAAAAATTATTTGTTCAGAAAATACTTTTTTATATAATAAATTAATTTATTTAATGCGCAGCATTATTTTTAAAAAAAATAAGGAAACATAACGCCAACCAAAAAAGTAAAGAATAACGTTGGTGTCAGGCGTTCTGCCAGTTAGCCGTTTTCTTTAGCAATTTTATCTCCCTCTCTCTTAATCTGAACTTATTATACATTTATTTTCCGTCGTACCTTTTAAAGGGGAAAGGAGGGATGAGAGCTAGGAAAAAGAGCCAAACCCCATAGGTCTCTATCATCATTACAGACAACACCTACACTGAGATTTTCTGAGAAATTTCTGTTGGGGTTCATTTTTAAGTTAAAAACGAAACAAAAGAATAACAGAGAGAAAGAGAGCTTCTTCTTTTTTTATTTTCCAAGATAATGGGATCATCTTCAGGGCAGAGTAGTGGATATGATCTCGCATTCAAGATCCTGTTGATCGGTGATTCTGGGGTTGGCAAAAGCAGTCTTCTTGTCAGCTTCATTTCTGGTTCTGTGGAGGATCTTACTCCCACCATTGGTACTATCTATTTTTTATAATTTTTTTGCTATTGACTGCTGTATCTGTTTTTGGCTTGGCAATCATATCAAATGTTTTTGGATCTCTATTGCGTTGATTTGAAACCACGGTGTCTGATTGTGGGTGCAACAGTTTTAGCTGACACAGATTGCCTTCATTTAAGAATCACTAAATGATATTACTTTTACTAAATGTTCCCTTTCGTAAACTCCAAGTTTTGGGGCCTTGTTTGTGTCACTTCTTCAATGCTTGCTCCGTCTATATGAACTATTTAAAGACGTCATCAAAAAGGTTGAATTCATACTTGAAGACAAAAAAGGATTAATTGATCCAATTGAACAGATTGTTTCCTCAATTTGAATATACATTGAAATTACTTGTTTTTTATTTGTTTGTGTAAAAAGGTGTGGACTTTAAGATCAAGCAGCTGACAGTAGGTGGGAAACGATTGAAGCTGACCATTTGGGATACTGGTATGCAGCTTAGTCTTTCCCATTTATTTGGTTTATGGTTTCAATCAACCATGTATCTCTGTGTTTCTGCATTTTGAGCTCATAAGCTGAGTAGTGGAGTCTACACTATCTATAGGGTTTCAATCTTTATTGGCAACATGTAAGTTTGCTATGCAACAGTAGATGCTGAGATGTTCAGCTAAGACAAGACCTTTTGGAAAAACAGAGGCCAATGAGGTCAAATACTTTTGTTATGGTACCTGTTTCATTTTTCACGCTTTCGATCCGCTTCACTAGTCTGGTTGCTTTCAACAGTGAAACACAAATTGCTTTTCTGGTTTACTCATTTTGATTATTCTTAAGATTCGAAGTTATGTTTGCCACAAAAGCAGAACTTTGTCATTTATCCTTGCGCATGTTTCTCAAATAAAAGATGAAAGCATTGACTTCAATAAAGAGATTTCTATTAAACTCTATTATTGATGTAGCCAAAATAATTATTGCTTCTTGCAGCTGGACAGGAGAGGTTCAGAACACTAACGAGCTCTTACTATAGAAATGCCCAAGGGATTGTTCTTGGTATGCTATTACATGTATTCCATGTCCCATGACTTCTAAAGAATGTGATACTCATTGCCTCATGCAAACAATCATGATGTACAGTTGTTAGAGTTTAATATGCGATTCATCGTTGGACGTCAGCCAACAACGAAACCTTTTGGATTGAATGATTTCTTAACAATAGTTTAGCTGAAATCTCGTGTAAATTTATGTGTCTTATTGATAAAAAAGATTATTTATTTAGGTTAACCATGCATTCCTTTTTTCTATAATTGATGACTCTCCTATGATTTAAATCAGTGCTCATAACTTTATCATATGAATTTCATGTATGCATTTTGACAAAATGGCTTGCCATGTAATGCCGAAAAAGTAGTGCTTTCATCCTGTAATTCAGTCTTTATGACTTGGTGCATCTCTTGCGACCTTGCCAAAAGTTTTTACACTATGATCTTACTGTGCAAAGCTAGTTTCTGCACATGCATTTGGATACTATGTTCTGGTCATGGCACACCATTGTGTTAGGGGTGTGGATTACTGCATGATTCACAATTTGGAACATATATTGGTTGTAGCCAACAAGCTCTCTCTTCTCTGTCCTCAAACACCACTTTCCCTAAAGCTGCCTGTTCTCTAAGCCTTCCCCTCTCCACAACTTCTTTTAGTACTTCTGCAATCATTGTTGGATTACATTTGTTACGTCTTGCACACTTTCCTTTATTTTTACCACCTTCATTATCACTTACTCTTTGCCGTATTAACAGTTTATGATGTGACAAGGAGGGAAACCTTTAGTAACTTGTCTGATGTTTGGGCTAAAGAAGTCAAACTCTACTCCACAAATCAGGAATGCGTCAAGATACTTGTTGGCAATAAAGTCGATAGAGTATGATTTTTCATATTCTTTCTGCAAGAGCATAAATAGATAATCAATAGCTAAAGGAAAAAGAAAACAAAGAGGATTATCTTATTATTATTTGAACATAATGATGTTATGCTTCAATTTGCATACAATATCAGGACTCTGAAAGAGCAGTAAGCAGAGAAGAGGGCTTGAATCTGGCGAAAGACCTTGAATCTTTGTTTCTTGAATGTAGTGCTAAAACCAGAGAGAATGTGGAGAAGTGCTTCAAAGAGCTGGCACTGAAGGTATTATCTTCTCAGATAGCATAAATATTCTGGCACCATATTGCACACGAATGTTCATGTTGAACTATGGTGCTGGCCACTATCTTCAATGGAATTCACATTAGTGATGTATAATTAAAGAAGCATATTCTAGTAGGCTAATGTAGAGTTGAGATTTCAATTCTTAGCTTATGACTCCTGATCACATGCCTTTTAGATAATGGAGACTCCTAATCTCCTGCAAGAAAGATCAACTGCTGCAGTGAAGCGAAACATTTTAAGACAGAAACAGGAGAACCAAAACAGTTGCTGCTAAATGATGCGATGAAGGAGGCCTTTATGCAATAGCATGACTTTGCATATGCATTAAACGGGTCATGTATATGATTACTTGCTTTCTCCTTGCCCATTTCTATTGTTGTGATCGAGTTGTTTATTCGGTTATTTGTGCTCGAGAAACATCCATTAGCTTTTGTAAACTTCACTCATGCTGCGAGAACAGACTTTACTGCATTCAATTGATTTAATTTATGTGAATTATGTCTTCATTTCTAGGCCGAAACAGTAAGAGTAGTTCATTGTGATGAGTCACCAAGTTCGAGTTGCTTCGCATGCATCTGACCCTTTCTGGACCCTGACCTGTTTAGAAGTTGAACCGGAGTTTGGTTTTATTTCCTATTAGCCCTGAGCAAGCCGGCAGGCACCTTGGGCTAGTCTGGCTTGAGGCTAACAAAAAAATAATAATAATTGGTCCTGCTCTAGCCCAGCCCGACCCGACCTGTCCACTAATCAACTGTTCAAGAACCCAACGTGGTTTCAATCTCAAAAATCGCCGCCGCGAGCCGCGCCCGACACCGTTTTCTCCCTACTTCGCTGTCATTCAATTTATGGGTCTCAGCTGACATCCCTAAGGATCTGGAAAATGAAACATGTCTAGTGGGTGTGTGTTAACGAGAACATGAATTCAGCCTAAAACATGATTGAGAAGGGGTTTTTTTTTTGAACTTTTTTCAAAGTAAGACAACGACAGATTAATAAAAGAGAGGTCCAAAACCCAAGTGAAGAATGAATGAAGATTCCAAGCTCACGTTTGCTCCCAATCAAAGCCTCTCCCAAAATCCAAAGAAACCACTATTCAACATCAGTTTCTGATTCCAACCTCGAAGCCTGGTTCAGTAAACGTTTCGACAAAACCAATGTCTTCTCGTGGAACTCACTTATCGCTGACTTGGCTCGTGGCGGGGACTCCCTCGAGTCCCTTCGTGCCTTCTCCTCCATGCGGAAGCTCAATCTCACACCCAATCGCTCTACATTCCCTTGCGCGATCAAGTCGTGCTCGGCTTTGCTTGACCTTCACTCCGGTAAGCAAGCCCACCAACAAGCTCTGGTTTTTGGGTACGAATCGGACCTCTTTGTGTCGTCGGCTTTGATTGATATGTACTCGAAGTGCGGGCAGTTGAGTGATGCTAGAAGGCTGTTCGATGAAATTCCCCAGAGAAATATTGTCACGTGGACGTCCATTATCACTGGGTATGTCCAAAACGATAATGCCCATGAAGCATTATTGCTTTTCAAGGAGTTTTTGCTTGAAGAAAGTGAGAGAAATGGTGAAAGCAGCGAGATATTTATGGACCCGGTTGCTATGGTTTCTGTTTTATCTGCATGTTCTCGCGTACCCAGAAAAGGAGTGATTGAGGGAGCTCACGTCTTTGTGATTAAGAGGGGATTGGATGGAAATGTGGCGGTTGGGAATACATTGTTGGATGCATATGCAAAGCGTGGTGAGCTGAACGTGTCTAGGAAGCTATTTGATTCTATTGTTGAAAAGGATGCAGTTTCTTGGAATTCTATGATTGCTGTGCATGCTCAAAATGGGTTATCTACGGTGGCTTTTGAATTTTTTCGTGGTATGATCAAAGAGGGTGTTGTCAAATACACTGCAGTGACATTATCTGCTTTGTTGTTAGCCTGTGCACATTTGGGGGCTTTACATGTGGGTAAATCCATACATGATCAGGTAATTGATTTCATTTCTTCCACCAGGAGAATAGATATTGGTCTCAGGAGAGCTAGCCACCTTGGGGCCTAGCATTTGGCTGGTCAAATTAATCTTGGTTTTTTACCATCAAAATAATTGAGCTGTTAATTGATGTATGCTACCCGCACCGTTGCATCATATTGAACAAACCATATGTTTGTGGTGTCAGGTGTTGCTAGATGCTTTACTTTTGCCACTTTTTTGTCTTTTGTGACAGGTTATCAAGATGGGCTTAATGGACAATGTGATCCTAGGTACCTCTATCATAGATATGTATTGCAAATGTGGACGAGTTGAGATGGCCAGGAAGGCATTTAATGAAATGAAGGAGAAGAATGTGAAATCATGGACCGCCATGATCGCAGGCTATGGTATGCATGGCCGTGCAAGAGAATCTTTAGATGTTTTCTATGAGATGATAGACTCAGGAGTCAAACCAAACTATATAACTTTTGTTTCAGTCCTATCCGCTTGCAGCCATGCTGGGCTTTTAGATGAAGGATGGCACTGGTTTAATGCCATGACGCACCGGTTTTTTGTAGAACCTGGGGTTGAACACTATGGGTGCATGGTTGATCTTCTTGGTCGTGCAGGTTATCTCAAAATGGCTTACAATTTGATAAGGAGGATGAAAGGGAGGCCTGACTTTATCCTCTGGGGTTCCCTTCTTTCTGCTTGTAGAATTCATAAGAATGTGGAGCTCGCTGAGATCTCTGCCAGGGAACTGTTCAAGCTGGACCCAACTAATTGTGGTTATTATGTTTTACTTTCAAACATATACGCAGATGCTGGAAGATGGAAGGACGTGGAAAAGATGAGATCACTTGTGAAGAATCGTGGACTGGCCAAACCACCTGGTTTTAGTTTGGTAGAACTCAAAGGAAGAGTGCATGTATTCTTGTTTGGAGACAAAGAGCATCCACAACAGGAGAAGATCTACAGATACTTGGAAGAACTTACTATAAAGCTGCTGGAAGCTGGCTATGTACCTAACATGTCATCAGCTCTTCACGATGTTGACGAGGAAGAGAAGGAAATGACTCTGAGAGTTCATAGTGAGAAGTTGGCTGTTGCCTTTGGAATTATGAATTCAGTCCCTGGCACAACAATTCAGGTCATTAAGAATCTCAGGGTTTGTGGTGACTGTCATACTGTCATTAAGCTGATTTCCAAGATAGTTAATCGGGAAATTGTGGTGAGAGACTCCAAGCGATTTCATCACTTCAAGGAGGGCCTGTGTTCGTGTGGAGACTACTGGTGATATTTAAGTGCAGCCTATTATTTTGACTTGATTAACAGAGAATTACGATAACTATGCTACGTGAAAGAGATTACATGCAGGAGTAATACCATCAAAAATTGATCCTTATTCTAAGACTCACATTCCCTCTAATTATCTGCCAATCATTGTTGGTAATGGTATGCCGTGCCCACTCCTGTTGCTTTGACTTCCCTCGTTAGTACTTGTCCTTTGCGGTTATGACAGCTTTTGACAGACTGAAGAAGTTGATCTCTAGGGCCCAAAAAGATTTACTGGTTTTTTGGGTGAGGACATTGAAATTTGTTCGACACGGGGAGGCCAGAAGAGTGGCGCGTGCATCGCACGTGCTAGTGTGTGCCCCTCTAAAACCGGGATGTGGGCCATGTGCAGTTGGAATTGGACGAGAGAACCTCCCGGGGAAATGTAAAGACTGTCGGCGGTAGAGACAGGGACATCTGGCGGGCCAGAAAAATTGGGCCGTTTCGTGTTAATTTACTCATGGGACCCTTGGAATGGGCCCCGTTGGAAAATTTTTGAGACTTCAAAATTTAAAGTTTGTCAATTTTCAATCGAGAAATTTTTGTTAGTATTAAATACAGCTAAATATGCCACCTCACAATTGAATTTGAGGAGAAAGAAAAGGTAAAGAAACACAGTGGCTAGCACTTTTATTACTTCCGAGTTTTATGACATTGTTACAAAATTTAAAGGCAAGTTTATATTATTGAATATCGATCATTAATTACAGTTGATTCATCATTCAGCAAAACATGTATTAATTTTAATTAATGATTGAAATTAAACAAAATGAGTTTGTGTATAATTTTTGTATTCATGTAGCTTTTTTTTTATATATATATTGCGTTGATGCATTCTTTTACAAGTAGCAATGCCATGCACTTTCTTCTACATTTTTTCAAAATAATTGATTTTAATATTGATGAAGTATTAAGTTCATCATTGTTCAAAAGGAAAAGTTTTATGTATTCTAAATTGGAGGTCATAACAAGTTATAGAAACTAGGCAGTAAGTCTCACGTTCCATGTTATTAGTTGAGTGGCCGCTACCATGGCACAAACTGTTGGGATTTCAACACAAACAACCAAACATTATAGACGTGTTGACATCTCTCGCTCGCTCTCTCTCTCTCTCTCTCTCTCTCTCTCTCTCTCTCTCTCTCTCTCTCTCTCTCTATGTGGCCCCAAGCATATTCTGCGAGTGTTTCAAGCAAAGTATGGTCACGCGCGGGGCCTGTCAGGACGCACAAAATGTGCATTAACAAACACTTAAAATTGATAAACTTTATACAAGCTTGTCGTAGATTAATGCTAGATTTAGGAAGACTACTCATCCTAAGGTGCTCTGTTGACACGTGGATATCACACGGCATGTTCGAGCCAAGTTCTTTCCCCAATATGACTTGGCAAAAGATTGAAAACAACCCCAAAAGGATAAGACTTGGCTGACGGAAATTTTTTATCCACCAAAAAGGTTCTTTCTTGAGTCTCTTGCCAAATATAACGCCAATGAAATAAAATAAAAATAAAAAAATGTAAGCATGCCTACATTGGCAAATTGACCACGAACGTGATACCTTTAAGTATCTGCAGTTTTTTCAACCTCATCTACTGTGAAAGGTGCCCCATAACTGGCGTTGAGTTGGTGTTCGTAGGAAGCATAACGGATGGTCTTAAAGTTGCGTGGCGTATAACATACTTCACTAAATGAGCTCCAAGTGGATCCATAAAAGAAGGGCAGTTAGCACTAGCCTTGCTTTGCTTTGCTTGCCAACCGTTTATTATTATTATTATTATTATTACTTTTTTTTTTTAATGTCATGATAATTAATGAAACAGAGGGGCACGGATGGAGAGCTTCTAACTTTCTTGCAAAACTCAACAAGTGAAGCTTGTCCACCCCTTTTTCGGTCGTGATTTGCGTGGTGCCAATCTCACATTGTTCTCTCTACACGCTCACTTTGGGATAACCACCAAAATGATAAGGTTAAAAAATAAAAAATAAAAAGGAAGTCTTAAAATTTCTGAACCTTTTTGTGGATCAATTACCCTAATGTACAGAGACAGACATTTTCCCAAATAAACGAACTTGGAATTATTCAATTAATGGCTACGATCCAAGTAAATGTTGAAGAATTGAAAGAATAAACAATTTTAGTGAAAATCAAACAGATAATTTCCATTCAACATGGAGTTGGAAAATCAATCCGGAAGATAAGGTGAAGGGGTCTGCCAATTTGATTAATAATGGCAATCAACGAGAGCAGAAGCAGAAAAGATGAGAACTTGTTCTTTAGATTCAAAGGGCAATTTGGCTTCTCGGAGGTCATGATCTTCTGGCGCCGGAAGATTAAGATCCAACGGTTGGTTATTCCTCGGTTTCTTGGATTCTCGGGACTCGTCAGGGCTAATTCTATCCAAACTCATCGTTGCCGTCGATGAAGTGGTAGTGGTGGAGAACGCCCTGTGCCGCCTCATATGGCCACCCAAGGCCTGACCGGACGAGAACTCGGCGCCGCATATTGAACATTCGTGAACTTTATTTGATTTCACGTTCACACTGCACAAACCCCTAACCTCTGCCATTTGCAATGAAAGCGCTGTGCTCACGATATTGCTATTAAGACGTTGATGGTGGTCTTCCTCTGATTCTTCTTTCTTCTCTTCGTTATTGGCCTTGGGTTTCTTGTGACTCGCCCTGTGTCCACCGAGCGCTTGAAACGAAGGGAAGCAACGGTTACAAGTCTTGCACTGGTAAACGTACAAGCCCTGCTGGCCCTGACCGCTAGCAATTGTTGAAAGGTCAGTCGCAGCTGTATCGGATGACTTCCGGGCAGCGTGGTGCCCTTGTGCCAGAAGAATCAAACAGTTAGCCATGTCCTCCTCTTCTTCATCCGCAGTATTGCTTTCGGCGAAATCCACTGAACTCACGGGAGACAACGTACAACTTTCTCCGCCGCTCGAGGAGGCAGACGTTATCGCCAGCACCAGCGGAGACGCTGGCCGCTGGCGCTTTGTGCGCTTTCCTTTGATAATCTGCGCTGTTTCCTGAGACCCTGTTACTTCCTGATGAACATCCGTTGTCATTTCTGTGGTTTTCGAGAGAAAGAGAATACTCGAGAGTACCCAAAAAAGAAGTATGATGAGAAGAGTGGCGAGTGAGTGGAGTTATAAGGGGAAGGGTTGTGGGGGGGTTTTTTTTTTTTCCCAAGCAGAGTCGCCGGTGAAACAGTAACCGTGAATTGCCTTGCTTGCCAGTCTTGCGTTTCCAATCTTGGAAGTTATATATAGCATATATGTGTAATTATATATATATATATATATATAGATAGATAGGCATAAAACTATGTACAGATGTAAATGCTGACAAGAGGGATGACAGATGAAAATATAAAGTAAGATGCAATTTAAGTATGAGGGGGCGAGGAAAGCAGTGAGATTCGGTTGTCTTTGAAGCAAACCCATTACTTTTTCCAAACGATTCCTTCTGGAAGTTTGGTTTGCAAGCCTGGAACCACTGAAGTTGCACTCCTCTCTCCCATCTCCTTATTTTTTGCATGCCTTTACTTTCTTTGCTTGTGTTGTTATATTTTAGTTAATTAGTCAATTCGCTTTTTGAGGTACCGCTTTACTGTGTATTTAAATAATAACTTAAATAACATTTATTAGCTACCCAAAAGTTCACATACGAAGAGGAGAGAGAGGAGAGAGAGAGATGCTTAGTAACTTAAGAGGAAGGGGTTACTGACCCTTGTTGATTAAATTAGGTGCATAATTAATCAGGGAGTTCATGTGCAGTTGACTAACACCTGCTTCCATTCAAATTGTACAAATATTAACTTCTTGAACGGACAATGACCCATAAATCACGCCGGCTATATGATATAATCATTTGATTATTATCTTATGCTTTACCAATCATTAGGGTCGGCATGAAATTTTTCAACTTTCTTTAATTAGTCGCATGGCACCTCAAAAAAGCAACATTGCGATTTTAGGGAAGCATGGAATTTTTGACCTTTTATACATCCTTCATTTTTGTTTGCACATGTATGCATCTATGTATATAGTGTAGAAGACTCGGGGAGAGGCTGCATTTAGCAGCATCTTAAGTTTGACTCACATAGTTAATATTCATCAAGTTTCATTTTCGAGAATTACACAAAATCTCTGTGCTAGTATAAACTGGCTGGCGTTTTGTATTATAAAAAATGCCAATCCTCAACCTCCCTCCCACCAATCCCAAATCCCAAGCATCCAATTGGCCGCATATAAGTCAACAGAGAGAGAGGGGCGGACCGTGTTAAAGGATACAGGGAGATTCCTGGCGTGAGGAATTATCGGGAAGGCCATTGTGACGGGGCCAATGCCGGGTATCAGCTGCAGCTAGTGACCCAAAGGAAAGCATCAAGTGCAATTTCTAATTGATATATCCTCGTTGATTGGGCTGGTGAACTTACTCAGCACCGATACGTTTCCTTCTAATTGTTCCTTGCTTATCGTATGTACGTGTCCTTGCTTGTATCTTCGAGTAGTCTCCTACTATTACTTTTCCTCCTTGCCTCGTCTTTGGATCTACCAATCTTTTAGTAGATATTAATAAATTTTTTTTTTAAAAAAAATGTGGCAAATTAACTCTAAAGAAAATAAAAATTTTAAATATGACTCTATTAATATTTTTTAAAAAATAATAAATTAATTATACTAAAATATGAATAAATAAATAAGTATAACAAACACTCAAATTTTAACATTCAATTTAGATATTATCTAGTTAGTTGAGATTACAAATGATGGATCACAACGTTTTTTTGTGACAGCTAATGATAATCCGACAACGATTTTGATACAGAATTATGTTCTCCGTTGGCTGGTACTTGATAACTATGGACTTTATTAATCCCGCAAATTAACGTCGGTTTGGGATTGCTTGCTAGTCATGGAAATCAAATCTTGTGGTATTGTGGCATTCTCTTTTTGCCCCAGTTTTGTCGCACCCATGTCATAGACTAGCATTTCCACTTCCCAAAAGAAAAAAAAAATATATATATATATATTATTTTATTTTTTTTGGTACTTTCTTTTGCCTTAAAAAAGCAACACCGAACAATATGCCTGTCATAGCTGGTCCGCCATAATTGATTATGAGAAAGCCCGAGCTAACATAACAAGTGGAAATATAGAAATATGCGATGTGACGAGTTGGAGCCCCGAAAATGGTTGGCTTGGGAGGGGGGTGAAATCAAACTATCAAAAATGGGAAACTTTTTGCTAACGATGATGTTATCGACACTTCGACAGAGCTAGAGGGGCGGCGAAAAGATGCAGTAAGGACTGCAGAACTGGAACTTGAATGAGCAGTTGACTGGGCTCGGGCTCGATGGTGCGCGCGCGCGCGCGAGCGTGTGGCTTATGTCGGTTCAGTTGTCCACTAGGCCTAGGATGTTCATCCCTTGTACGGTTGCACTGCATGTCGTTGTTCTGCTATGTTCTATTGTTGGAAATTGAGCTTGGGATCTGCCACACATCCTGCCAATTTGAATTGAAGAACGGCAGTAATGTTGGTCTACAACGAATAATGGGCCCATTGACTAAAGCCCAACATTTAGAAAGAATAAGAGATGTGAGAACAAGAAAAGTCCTTTGTAGACCTGTTCAAGATTTGGGCTGGACGATATTTGGGTCAGGCCTAACAAGGTCTTGATACAACTTAACAGGCTGAGCCACTACTGGTCCGCTGTAGCCCGAAATAATAGAGCTCTGGTCCCACACTATTGCAACAACTTAAGCTCAAGCCTGGCCCCATACATGCTTACATTTATTAGCACGAGAGTTGTCCAAATAATTAATAAATTTATTTATTTTTTTAATTATACAATACACACTTATTCTTTTCTTTTCTTTCTTTTTTTTTCTGTTACTTCCTTAATATAATCCGAAAAATTGACTTTCCTTGAATGATTGTAATATCTATTGGTCTTCCTTCTCTTGTGGATAAGCACACTGTTTTTCTTTTAAGTCTTTTGGACGGAGGTCCATGAAGAATTCTTGTCGCATCCTCCAAAAATTTGCAATTAATAATATCCCATAATTGAAGCAAGTACGATCGATAATCACCTAAAATTTGCTCTATTTGATTATTGAATTGAATTATTCAACAAGATAAGTTGACAAGTTGTTGGTGATATGGATAGCCAATTGTAAGGTGGGGGCACACCCTAAAATTTGCTCCATTCAATAAAATTAAATTGAATTGTCCTGTGATGAGCATGCTCCAACCACATCGATAACCAAATATAGGGTTGGGCCCTACTAAAGCTCGAACCGAAATAAGACCCGAGTCCATTCAAATAATAAAGAAAGCGAGAGACCTAACTTCTAATTTTTTTTATATAAAAATAATAATAATAATAATTTTTTATTAGTAGAAGTTTAAGTATCAACGTGTTATTAATAAATGTTATAATTTTTTTTAATAAAAAAAAGGAAAAAGACATAAGAAATAATAAAAATAATTTATAAATTAATGTTTCAAAATTTTATTTTGAAATTTAGTGTTAAATTTATAAATTTATTAATAAATATGAGTATTCGAGTTGTCGTACCAGCCCGAGTAACTCATCTTGATAGATACCCAATACAAATTGAACTTGTGAAAGGAAACAAAAAGAAACGAGGAGGACAGGAAACACACGTTAAGAGGCGGGACACAGGTGATGGCCATGTAGTCTGTGTCTTTAGGCCCCTCTCTGTTATGGATTTGCGGTTGGTCCAAAGAATAATGGGTTAAATGCATTTCATCTCTCTTGAATTTATCTCTGTTGGTTTTTATCCTTCTGAAATTTTAATTTATATTATAAGTTATTTATAGTTTTTAATTTTGACAATTAAATTTTTTTTGTTATGGTTTCATCAATTTTAAAACTATTATTTAATTCTAAAAAATTTCACAAAATTCAAATATTTTGATATTCATTTTTTAAATTTTATGAATAATTTTTCAAATTTGTTTATAATTAATTTTATAGTTGTTTTAGAATTAAAAACATTAAACCCATTAAAATTAAAAAATAATAATAAATTATGAAATTTTTTCAAAAAACATATGATGACCAAAAAAATTAAATTTTATACAGTTATTTCATAATAAATTTTAAAAATTGACTAAATTATTAAAATAAAATAAATCACATGAAGTTAAATACATTTAAACTAAGGATAATCCTCTCCAGGAAATTTATTTTCCGTCATTTTACCTGTCAATTGAATTCCTCTCATGCACGAGCTAGGAATAATTTATTTCTGTTTGTTAGTGAAAAAAATCCAAAAATTTTCTTTAAATTATTTCAAATTGCAAGAGCAGACGATTTTCACATGCATCCGCAACTGTTGAATGTCATTCATTTACAAGGATTCAAGATATTCGCCACGTAGGAATAAAAGCCACTTGGGCGGATCATCAACTTGATAACTGAAAAGTGTTATGCCGTGTCAGTGGGTCCTGCTTGTCTGTTGTCACGTGATGTCCGGGCCCTAGTTGCCTGCAAGCAGAAAGGAGACAGCTGTCACTGAAGAGGCCACCGTCAACAATTCAAAGATTTTTTTTTTTTGAACAGTGATTGAAACACAAGCTTAATTCAAAGATATCCATCTTGTGCCCGTAATAATAACACCCCGTTTTTTTCACCACGCAATTTTATTCCATCTTGTGCCCGTAAAAGTGAATATATATATATATATATATATATATATATATATATATATATATAATTTCTTCCAAGTTTCTTTCACCTTGCCTTTTTCCTTGATATAACAAACAAAAATAATTATTACACCTATAACTTTTAACATACACAACCACACTTTTAAAAAGTTGAACTTTTACGCTTACAAAGATTACAGGGCAAATATTTCATCCCAATTTTTAATATTGCACCTAACACAACCGTTGTTGAGTTGTGGTGCAAATGGACGCTTTTACCCGTCTTAAATGCTGTTCTTGGATTGGGTCCAATGAAAATCAAACCGCATGGAACAATAGAGCAATGACGGTACATCATCGGAGGAGTTGGTAGAGTAAGCCCAGCCAGCTTGTCTTTAGATTCAACCCCCACAAACGGATTGTACGATTTATGAACAAAATCGTTCCGTAACATATTAATCAAGATCTACATAGTTTCACTGTTTTGCAGTCAGCAAATGCCTTTAGCGGTCCCAACTCACTTTCCATTCGCGGCTATTAGAACCGGAAAAATAATTAATTATATAAAATAATACTGTAACAAAAAGAAATTAAAAATATATATAATATAAAAAAGCGTGCTAATTACTATTTTTAAAGATAATTTTTATTATTATAAATAAATTATTTTGATACAATAAATTATAATAATTATTATTCTAAAAGTTAACAATTGTTTTAAAAAATATATATTATATAAATAATACCTTGATTTTTTAATTAATTTAACAATAATATATAAATTATTATGAACTATGCCTTTTACTTTTCAAGAATAAGAGAAATAAATTAACTCGTATTAATTTTAACTTAATCATTTATAAAATAAAATAATATTAAATTTAATTTTTAACAGTAATAAAAAATAGTATTATTATACTTTATAATTATTAGTAACATATATATATATAATTAGTTCAATAATTATAAAATAATCAATTCAACAATAATATAAAAATATGATAATTAATTTTAAAAAATACACTAATTTACAACAACATTTAAACAAGTATATTCATCAACTGTTTTTTTTTCTTCAGTATTATTGCAATTATGTGTTACCCCGCTATAGATATTTTTTTTTTTTTTTTTCCTTTGGTCGACAAGGCAAGTCGCCCCAAATAAAGTAAAGCATTATTACATTAATGACACGCTTGCGCCAGTTATAGGTGTTTGTATCAAATCCATTTCCGAAGCAGTAAAACACGCACCAATATAAACCAGGACGTCAATATTAGAGAATTTACAAATAATTACTTCTATATGACAGGACGTATATCGCATTCAATTGTTTGCGGTCGGTTTGTTACTTTCCATGCTGTTGTTTTAACCGCACGTTGGGGTTGGTCCCATGTCGATGTTACGCATATTGTGAGTTCAGTTTTGGGGCATACACACATGGGTTGTAAAATTTCTGGCCAATATGAGAATTTCTCATCCTCTACGTTTCCACACTATAATATTGAAGTCCCTGTCAGTTGCACTCACTCCCTAACGCCACAAAACAATCATCAGACATTAAACACTGCATTAAGTTGGTGCTGATATATGAAGGTTACCAGGGTTGACGATCCAATGAAAGGTTCTCTACTCAAGAACTAATGTTCCCCCCCCCCCCGCCCTCTCCCTCCCTTCCTCCCTCTCTTCTATACCCTCTGTCTCTCATTTTCTTTGTAATTGTTTTGACAAGATATATACTCAGTTTAATTTAAGCCTATATGAACTCAAAGGCCATTCACTTTCATTCAATTTAGGCCGCTCGATCAAATCAAGTTTTGGCCTCCAGGAAATTGAAAAACCAACCCGTACATGAGATATGCTCCGACGTGCCTCTTTTCAAAATATTCTAGGTAAGGAGTACTTGCCATGTGTTACTCAACATGCATCGGACCTCAAATCAGCACAGATTCATCCTCTAAATAATAATAACAATGACTAGAATAATAATTACAATAAGGCCACAAAACTTAAACCGGGGCACACTTTTTAAAAAGATTTTGAAGGAGTGGGCGAACTTTGTAGTGTTCTCCATAATGATTAAGAGTAATAAGAAGAGAAGCCATTTGATGGGGGACCATTTCCTATGGAGTGGAAATAAAAAGTGAGGAAAAAGTGGATATTCTAGGGTATATCCTGTGTTTGATGATGTCGATGGATATGGAAATTGAGATTTATTTATCTATTTTCTTAAACAAAAACTGTGAGGGCTTTGTCTCTTTAACAGATTCTTGGTTGGTTAATTTTCTCCGCAAGCCAACAGGTTGCTGCATTTTTTTTTTTTTATTCCTTCTCCACGGATAATATGATGATGTGCGTGTCACCGTCATAAATAACTGACCCCATTTTTTAAGGCAAATAAAAACTGTTTCGGAACATTACATTTAAATAAATCAACGCAAAAAAAAAAGGTAAACATAAATTATTATTTTAAAAAAAAAAAAACTGCAGTGAAGATGGAAATTGACTGCCAGTATAAACATATATATATATATTTATTTATTTATTTGGTTTAGGCCGAAAAAGGTTCCTACCTACAAACTGAGGGCCGAGGCTTGTTTTCAGTAGATTTTTGGCAACAATTTGGTAATACTAATGCAAGACGTTCCAGAGAATATTCCGTTCACATGTGTGAAAAATCTTCTTTTCCCTTTCTCATCATCACTTCCCTCAAAAAACTGCCAGCGAGAAAGCATCCACTGATCTAATTTTTGAATTTCAGCATTTGCACACACCGGCAAAGTGATTAACCAACGACCACCTCCAATTATTGTCATTCAACCCAAATGGAGAGCAAAGTAGCAAACCAATAAATAATATAAAACAACGACTGACGGATCCGATTTCTCTCAATTTTCAAGTAAACAAAAAAAAAAAACAAACAAAACGGTTCTGATGTTCCTGTGATTCTAAGAATTAACTAAGATCTCACTAGTATTTGATGTCCGAACTTAGTTTTTGTTAAAGTTAACTGTTTAATTAATCAAATGCAATATTTTTTTTATGGCGTACAAATTCACCAATTGAAACCAAATAGAGTGGCTGGCGATAATTACGTAAAGCATTAATATTTAAAGAAATACCGCCTAGTCATATAAGTGGTCGATTTATCAATTATCCATCGGGCCAAAACATTACTCCCACCAAAAAAACAAAAAAAGAAATCAGAAACCATAATGGTTATTAGAGCAGAAAGAAATTAGATAATTGATGCCACCGTTTCTTTGGTTACCAGAAAAGTTATGCCACCTCGTTCCAACATTGTGCGTTGGATAATATACATTTTATCAGGACACCTTCGCGATCATCTACGTTTATCCTCACTTAGATTGACGATGGCTTTTAGGAGATTTTCAATTTGAGTATTTAAAAAAAGAATTAAATTAATTTCATATTATATGTAAAAAAAGGGAAAATTTTTAAATAAAATTTAATTAAAATAAAAACAATTGTTTCATTAAATATAATAAAATTTTTATGTTAACAAAATAAATATAACAATTACTTTATTTTTATGATTGAATTTTTGCATATATGCCACGTGTCATTATCCATTGCATGTAAGATGTCTTTTAATTTCCTAATGAGATATGATCTTTTCTGTTTTTTTTTTTTTTTGAAAAAAAGAAAACAGAGGTAAGTACCATGTAATAAATACCTCCATTAATTTTTGGTTTACGATTCTTCCAGAGAGCACGGGGCAGAGCAGACAAAACCCACGTCGCAGGCACGTTAGGTTTCTCCTACAAGACTCTACTCCTGTCAAGAATCCAACTGTGTATTTCCCCACTGCTTCGCTGTATTGGGCAGTGGCGACTGGCAGATAGGCTAAGACCAAATTATTCAAACTCCATAAGGAGATAATTTCACACCCTGTCCATTAATCACCTTTTAGAATATTAATTTCCTGGCTGAAAATTAGCCACCGGAAACCGGCTATCACGGGTCCCTAAGGACGACGACGCCAATATAAGTAAAGGCCACTGGTTGCCGAGTGGAGACCCGTGCCTTACACTTTCACTGCTCTTTCAAGCTCCGTCCGCTACCGTTTGATCTAGATCAGAAGATAAACATGCCCATCCGAAACATCGCCATAGGCCAGCCCCATGAGGCAGCCCAACCCGACGCCTTGAAGGCGGCACTGGCCGAGTTCATCTCTACCCTTATTTTTGTCTTCGCCGGCGAAGGGTCTGGCATGGCCTTCAACAAACTAACAGACAACGGCTCTACCACACCCGCCGGGCTTATCTCAGCATCCATTGCCCACGCTTTCGGTCTCTTTGTGGCTGTCTCCGTGGGCGCCAACATCTCAGGTGGCCACGTCAACCCCGCTGTCACGTTCGGTGCTTTCATCGGCGGAAACATCACTCTCCTCCGTGGCATCCTTTACTGGATCGCCCAGCTTCTCGGGTCCACCGTCGCTTGCCTGCTTCTCAGGTTATCCACCGGCGGCCTGGTAAAGATTAATTATCATTCATCAGACTGTCACGAAGTTAGTTATTGACAGTTTTTTAACTGATTGCCTTGGTTTTTTTGTTGTTTTGGCTTTATATATTTTCAGACAACCTCGGCCTTCGCTCTTTCTTCTGGAGTCAACGTATGGAACGCATTCGTTTTCGAGATTGTAATGACCTTCGGGCTAGTGTACACCGTCTACGCCACGGCCATCGACCCAAAGAAGGGCAGTTTGGGGACAATCGCCCCAATCGCCATTGGTTTCATTGTGGGTGCCAACATTTTGGCGGGAGGAGCCTTTGACGGAGCCTCAATGAACCCGGCCGTATCATTTGGGCCTGCTTTGGTGAGCTGGAGCTGGAAGAACCACTGGGTATACTGGGCCGGGCCTCTCATCGGCGGTGGGCTAGCCGGTTTGGTCTATGAGTTTTTCTTCATCGGCCGTAACACCCACGAGCAGCTCCCAACCGCTGACTACTAAGCCTAGTCATGTTGAGATGTGCATCCGAACTTTCAGTACTGTCCTTCCCGGTGTATTTATCTGGTTATGAGTTATTATTTATCGTCTGTTTAATTGTGGTCGTTGATCTTTCCAATCATCATCATCATGGCTGGGTGTGATTTTTGTACTCCTTCTCCCAATTTGTATGATTCCCGCTTCAGTTTTCTACTTGTCCTTCCTTTTCCTTCATCTTTTTTCTGTTAAATTTCAATTTTCGAATGCATGCCTTTTAGTTCTAATTTTTGTATTTTCAGTTTATGCTTGAACTGATTATTTCACACTTCCCAATAGATCGTGACAGGTCCCTGGGAATGTTCCAGACAATTTAAATGCAGTTATTACGCTGATTGAACCATGGGATTGCAAGTCGTAGTTGATAAGAATTAAAATATAAAAGATTTTTAATTTGATTTATATGTGATATAAATTGATTTAATTTTAAGTGTGATGAAAGAAATTTAAGTGGATTTATTTGAAATAAAAATAAATATATGTGAGATAAGATTATATGTATTTTATACTCACAAAAATTATGAATAAGAATAACAAGTATTATAAATATAATATAATTTTTAAACTAAAAAAGCTAATTAATAGAATAATATTTAATAAAAAAAAACGCAAGAAAAAATATTGATCGTATTCAAAATGAATAGGTTGCGGAAAGTAACCGGGCCCAATTGTTTCGATATTGTACATTTCTCAATATCTCGGCAATGGTGTCCTCTTAGATATCGCTTTCATTGTGTTATTGTTTAATTGTGTCACGAAAGGATTGACGGTGACTTTCATGCACGTTTTGTCCCTTCAGTTGATAATTTATACGTTAATGTGGTAGCCGGAAGATCCGTTGTCCCATCCTGTGATTCGACGCATGGTTTTAAGATTTTGCTGATGAAAATACTTTTGGTCGAGAAAATTCTATTTTGAATATTTTGCTCTTTGAGCTTAGCTTCCTTTTTTTTTTTTTTTCTCTTTAAACAACGAAAAATTTTTATTGACTCACAACGAAGTCTTTTGTATTCCTTTTCTTCTTTTGCACAGTGATCAATTTCTTTCTTGGTAAAATTATATTAATGAAGTTGGGTTAACGTACAGTGTACTATTATGATCCGTTTGCGAAAACATCAAATTGATTGGATCCGTTGAACAAAACTTTTTTCTTTTTATTTTTTCTGTAACGAATGCTAAAGACCTATGGAGAATGAACTGGCGATTCGAATTTCCCCGAGCATGTGGATAAATTGGATACATACAGAGCTGATTCAACAGTGCCATACACCAATACATGGATGCCTTTCCCTCGATCATGGCATTGAACAAGTCAATATCACATGATGCCCAGAGTAACTTTCTGATAAAAAAAAAAAAAAAAAAAAGAGGTTGAAAATTCCCTGACCCGACCCAACAACTCCCACTATTTTTTTGTCTGTATATTGGAATCAAACTTTTCATGTAACCTTATATATATATATATATATATATATATATCTGAAAAACAATCCTTCCCGCTATTAGATTAGCAAACAGCTGGATTCTCTGTCTAAAACAAACACAAATCTGCAGGTAGGCAAGTCCGCCTATTTGGCCGGTCATATTTCTCTTATAATTTCATGCTATCATTGATTTTTCCTGTCTTTTGCTACATAATTAGGAAAATTGTTCTTCTTTTTGTCCATTAGAAATTTATTAAATAATGAATTAAAAAAATACAATAACTCTCTTTATTTTTATAAGTTTCATGTATTTTTTAAATTGAAATATAATATTTATATTTAAGAATTTAAATAATTATTTTACCTAGTAATAATTATTGTTGGTAATAGTGTCCCAATATAAAATTTAATCGTGGTTATGAAATTAGAAATGACCGATTGGCCGTGCTAGCACATGGAATTTTGGTATCGACGGATTCCCTTGATGCCCTTTGGTTAGGCAAGAAGCAATGGGAGCCTGCTAAGTGGCACAAAACTGTCCACGGGTTGCATATCGCTTACGCCGTCCATGAGGAGGGAGGATCCGCAAAGTCAATTTTGGGGACCCACTCTATGCCGTGGCTGTTTACTGATAAATGTCTTTTATTACAAGGGATAAGCGACGTTCCGAGGATACGACAATTCCTAATTATTCATTCGAGGAAGTAGATGTGGTTGCCTATCACATAATATTGTTTAATTCTTAAATTAGAGTGGTTGCCACTTTGATTAATTCTAGACATTGTACATTGGATTTACAAATATTTTGGCGGGGAAATTTTATCTAATAATTATTTTGTTCGAATGAGGCCAATTGAAATGGATCATATTTACTGAATTCACATACGAGATATTTCTGCATTGGATTTGCCTTGGCCACAAGGTGGGAAATTGACCTAGGCCACTTTTAAACAGCGTGCAGGATGTGTCCATATCAGAGTAGCACTTGCCCTTTTGGATTTTTCCTTCGAGATGGACAATTTGAACGGGATGCTTTCCAGTCTCTCAATTGTACACTCTTAAAGCGAAATGATTGTGGCTCGACACCGCCCCACCAGAACCCGAGAAAAGGAAACATCACGATAAATGACGAAGAAGGGCCTTCAAGTTGTGGGTAACAATCTTCGGTTAAGATTATTGGGCCCTGGGTGGATGCAGGAATCGCGGGTAGAGACTTTGGGTTTTATATTGCTCGTTTACTACAACTCTCAGCTTTTAGCATTTTCTTCTACTTTCCATAACTCTACCAGCCAAAAAAATAAATAAATAAATAAATTAATAAAATTCTTGTTTTTATATCGGTTGAAATAAAATCAAAATATTTGTTATTAACAAGTTGCCTTATTGAACCAGTTGGGAGGGGGGAGAATAGCCCAAGAAAAAAAAAAAAAAAAACAACAAGGAGCATGTTAAGCATAAGCATTGCCACCATTAATACGGATGCCTATTAACTTTGTGTCTTGTTTGGCCGTCTTATGTGGTAAAAACGACATTACATTTGAACCCTGTAATTTCGTGGCTGGAATCTTAAATGTCATGGGAAAATCTGGTCTGGTCCATAAATTAAGTTTGATTGTGACAGGAGCAAATCGATGACATCGACCATTCTGGCTTTCTCGCTTGAAGGCGGTGGGGCCTGTTCGCCGTTTTGGGGATTTCAGCTGCTACGGTGAAAAGAAAAAAGTGCGTATCATTCCTTAATAACATTTTATTAATTAAAAATTTAAATTTAAATCTTTAAAAATTATATAAAAATAAATATAATTATTTTCATTATATAATTGGTTTTTAATAATAAAGAGGGACAAAAACAGAGAGTGTGTCATTGGCCAATATATAGATCAATTTATCAATTTTAGTTTGTTATTTTTCACTGGCCAATATGAATGGACGGGCATGGACTCCTATTTTTACATATTAATTAATCTTGGGGACCAACCGGCAAATGTGGAGTTAATGAAAATAGTGCCATCGCCACTGCCACGACATCAAAACGTGAAGGCACCTGGTTTGTTCAACCCATATTTGATTAAATGTTTTATATTTTCATAACATTTATTTTTATTTATGCAGAATAAAATATTATTTATAAAATATAAAATCATACATGCATATATATATATATATATATACTTTGTAAAATATTAATTTGGCTTGCTGGTTTTGACATTAGTAAAGTTTTTTATTGTATAAAAAAGAATTGATAAGATTTGAGTCAACGTGGTGGAAGGGAAGTGAAAAGCAGATTTATTGACTGTGAAAAGAAGGCAAAAAAGTAGAAATATCCGAGTCCTGATTTGTAATTTTACGGAAATGCCGAGCCGCTTGATATTTTCTCACAAGCTTACTAGCTTTGCCTTCTTCCTCCTCCTCCACCGCCACTTCCCCCATGTGCTAGTGCTAGTCCGAGCGAAGAGGAGAGGCTGACTGCGCTAGGTGGTTCGATTTTAAAGTTCAGCCTCTTTGGGGGAGGCTCGATCACCTCTCTCTTTTATCCAAAACAACTTCTCCATTTTACATCATTCATCTGGGTCAGTTCCTCACTTTATCCCTTTCTGTATTTTCTTTCCAATTTCTGTATCTTTGCCTTTTGATTTACACATGCTTTGTTTTATAATTTTCTTATTATTATGTTTGGAGAGTTTGTAGTGGAAGTTGAATTTAGTTTGGTCTTTAACTCTTTGCATGTTTCAGGTAAAAGAATGGATAGTGGAATCGATCCTAAGATGTTGGTTCCTCGCGACGAAGAGTTGTCGGAGGATCTCGGAATTGGCAATTTCGGGTATGTTTCGTGTTTCTTAAATTAGTCGAAAACAAGAATTAGCAGTTTGCATAGATTAATATCTGTGTCTCTGTGCGGGCTTTGTGTGTGTTTTTCCTTGATTTTGGGATTTAAATTGGTTCTTGTTTCTTTGTTTTGCTCCATAAGATGCTCGCACTATAGAAGAAGATGTAAGATCAGAGCACCCTGTTGCAATGAGGTATTCGATTGCAGGCATTGTCATAACGAATTAAAGGTTTCCCCTAAATATATCATTTTCCTGCTTACTTCAAAGTAGTTCAACTTTATCTGGGATTCAATGCCAATGCTTTTTTCGTTTTTTTTTTTTTTTTTTGGGTTCATAATAGAATTCTATGGAGGTCAATCCCAATGATCGTCATGAGGTTCCTCGTCACGAGCTGAAGGGGGTTAGTTGCTGTGATTCTGATGATATGTTTAAAAGCTTTTATTTTTAGCCTGAAATGAGCTTGACGTTCCAAAATATGTGTTTTGTTGTGTTAATTTTACTTAGTTTGAACAAAAGGAAAATGACTAAAGAATCAGGGAACTGTGGGTGTGTTTTATAACATATTTTTTTATCTAGCATCCTTCTGTCGCGGCTGAACTACCATCTCAATCTTTATTTTCTTCTGTAGAACTGTTGAAAGCTGGGTGCGGGCTCTATCATTAGATAGAGATATTATAAGTTTTGGATGGATAAGGTTCAGCATCTTATCTCTTGTTTCTTTTTTGCTTTCATGGGAATATTTTGTTTACCTGAGCTTTTCTCTGTCCTTCTTTTCCCATGCCTGCCTTTTTGATCTACAAGTTTTCTTGCTTAGCCTGCTTCTAATGCTATGATTGTATTTCAGGTCATCTGTTCCTTGTGTCACACAGAACAAGATGTAAGTAGCCATCTCTGCAAAGTGATGACTATAAGAATAGCAACTTGAATATTTATTATGAGGTTTTTATGTTTTTTTTATATATATATATATTTTTTATTTTATAAAATCATCAGGTTCAACAGCACTGCATCCACTGTGGGGTTTGCATGGGGAAGTACTTTTGCTTCAAATGCAAATTTTTTGATGATGATGTGAGTCTCAGTTTTAACTTGTTTTGGTTGAGTACCAATGTTCTGTTTGTCCTTAGATGGGTTTGATCCTTTTTTGTTAGATTTCAAAACATCAGTATCATTGCAGTGAATGTGGCATCTGCAGGTATATTCTTTCCGCAAATACTTGTTCTTTTCCTTTACTCATGAGCACACTGGACACATTGCATATGTGGGTAACATGTGTTGAATTTTGCATTGCAGAACTGGAGGAGAGGAGAATTTTTTCCATTGCAGTAAGTGTGGTAAGATTCTTATTCCTAGCACATCCAGTACTTTGGGAACTCTGCTTTTGGCCCTTACTTCTTCAAGTTATAATCGCAAAGATCATTTGTTCTATTTTAGGGTTTTCTGAAAGTAGTTTGGTAATGAAGCAAAGTTGAGCTAGTTGAGTATTTTCTATTTTAGGATGTTGCTATTCAATATTGATGAAGGATTCACACAATTGCATTGAAAGAGCAATGCACCATAATTGTCCCGTTTGCTTTGAGGTAAACTGAAGAGCCAAAAGAGCATTTGATGAATGTGAATTCTTGTTCATTCAGAAATGATTAGATGACTCACAACATTTGTTGGTACAGTTTATCTTTGATACAACCAAAGATATCACTGTCTTGCCTTGTGGACATACAATACATTTGGAATGTGTTAAAGAGATGGAGCAGCATTTGCAGTAAGTTTTTGGGAACAGTAATGGCTGGTCTGTCATTTTGGGCATAATTGTGTCGCTCACCTGGTATTCAAATTTGTAATGCTCTTGCAGGTATTCATGTCCTGTTTGCTCAAAATCGTATTGTGATATGTCTCGTGTGTGGGAAAGACTTCATCAAGAGGTATACTAGTATGTTAGGGTGCACTTTTGTGTGAAATGGATTCCGTAGATATATTCTTACTACAATATCCTCTGTCCAAAATATAGGTTGCTTCGACACCCATGCCTCAAATGTATCAAAACAAGATGGTAAGGAATTGATTTGTACAATTTCTTTAAGCTTTTAACCTTAATCTTACAGATGTTAACAAAGTCTTTTTATAATGATTGGTTAGGTCTGGATTCTCTGTAATGACTGTGGGGAAACATCTGAAGTAAATTTCCATATTGTAGCACACAAGTGCCTGAAATGTAGCTCATACAACACGAGGCAGACACGAGGGCCTACCTCATGCTCATCCAGAATTGAAGAGATGGGTGAAATGACTAGCTTCTGATTAAAAGTTACTTATTGAAGGTTTCTTCAAAAAATGTAGTAAGATGATGAGATTCAGTGGAGACCAAGATGGATTGTTGATCTTCTTTCTTTGTTCGTTATTCACCTGTAGTAGGCTGGGTGATTTCTGAGCCATTTATTATTGTAAACCTCACTGGGTTAGTTGTTCAGTGTTTGAGGAAAACTTTGAAGAATCCATTGCATGTGATCGGCAATGTCTATCCCAAAGAAAGTTCAATTGAAACCGAAGAATAACCACTTGGAGTAGCTCAGGCGGATGTCTAGAGTTCAAATCTTTGCAAGTGTTTCGGTTAGTGATTGTAGTTCTGTGATATATAGCTCAAAATCTGGTGGCTTAGAGATGTATTTAGTTATGCGATTAACTCGTGGTAACTAAGGAAAATTCAAATATAGTTAATGAAACATTAGTTCAGCCGGTTCCTACGCTTATCAATGAAAAATGTGTCTCCCGTCATTGGAAGGGGGGTAGTCGGATGCGATCTTTTATGGAGTTGTGGCTGCAGTGGTCTTGCATTTCGGCATTAAATTGGTGTCTTGATACAGTTCTTACCTGGGTGCAATTCGAATATAAGTAAATACATTTGTTATAGCCAGGATATCGATAGATTCTGTGTTTCTGAGACAAGCATTGATCTCGCCGGGATCAACCATCCCCAAAATTCTCTGTGATTCTGTGTTATACCCACTTATATATGTAATATTTCCTGCCTCCCAAATTGATCTTCGCCGGTATCAACCATTCCCAGAGTTCTCTCCAATTGTTCGCCAGTCCTGCGAATTTCGTCGCCGAGTACCTTAAAAAATGTCAACAGAAATCAGGATAATGCCATGGTGATGTTAGTGCTCCTGCCGAACAATGACCCTGGTGGAAGGTTGATTTTTTCGAGTTACCTTGGAGAGAAAAGCATAAGGAAGGTAACCAATCCTGTTTCCGCAATTTTGTTCTCCACGTTTGGGTCTAAGCTTTCGTGCACCATGTGACCAAGTAGACAGTGTTAACGATTGAAATTAAACGTTTTGTCTTGTATTATTTCATTTCTATTTTAGAATTTTGCATTTATCTATATTTTTTGAGAGGGAGAGGGAGACACGAACCTCCTGCCATTGATGGTATGCTTAGAAGGGGTGTGCCAATGGCATCGTAGGAGAAAGCATTCGGTGCTATTGGTCTGTATTGAAACTGCATTATAATTCTACCAATGAACCTGAAACCAGTTGTAAAGCACATCGATTTGAATGATACAAACAAAATCTACCTATAATTTTATTTACATATTAATTAAAAACGTGAAGTAAAATAACAAGTTTTAGTATAATATTTAAAATTATTTTATTATAATTAAAAAATTATATTCAAATCACAAAAATAAATTCTTTATATATATATATATATATATATAAATAAGAACCTTTCTTAGATGTTATAATATATAGTATGAGAGCCCTAGAAAGTAATCAGATATGTTGATTGCGAAGGGATCGAATTTTTCCATTGAGTAGCCCCTGTACTCTGTTGGAGAGACCCAGATGTGCCATTGTCCATCAAGCTTATTCTAAACATTAAAGCCCATGCTTGTCAGTGGCATCTTAGATCTGGGAGATCTTTGATGAATTCCCTCAGATGGTTTCAAAAACAATCCCCAATCTGGCCGATAAGAGGCGAAAATCAGACTCTTCTTAATGGCGAAAATCCGGTCAATTAGGTGGTCGCCACATCAACCCATTATATTTTTCTTCTTAATAGTTTTTTTTTTCTTTTTTAAAAGAGAGGGACAAAATCTTCCAAAAAATAATAATTAACAAAATATCTTTTTTTGGTTATTAAAACTAAATAAAAAAAATTATACTTTTAAAATCTATCGATGATTTTAAAAAGGAAATCTTATCTTATATATTGTATTGTAATCATCATTAATTATATAATTTAAATTTTTTAATAATTATAATATATAAATATATATATTAATTAATAATCATGATAATATGTAAATACATATAATAAATTGCTATTCAAAAATCCAGATAATTTCACTAGTTTATTTTTACATTTCCAATGACGATTTTTTCTTTAACGATAAATAAATAATTCCAAAGATGATACACGAAGATCAGAAAGCTAAAGGAGGACAATTATTCAACAGATGGGATTTATAATAAACCAAGTTCGGATAGGTATGTCACAGCGAAGGCCATTGTGGCCGCAACACTTTCCTGATTTCAATCCGACATTCTCAGAAGCCGATCAGCTTTAATTGTCTATTTAACAAGCCCTCAACGTGCCGCAATTTAAGTAAAGTTAAAAGGTAAAATCTTCTGCGTTATACAGAGCGCCCACGAAAAAGGGGTTCATGCTTAATAGTTATCATTTCTCTCGAGGTGCATGCGAACCTACCTTTAGCTTAAATATATATATATATATATATATATACTTTCTTTCTCGGCCACAAAGAGTTGCCTCCTTCATTTTGATGCACAAACATAACCGTATCTACAGTCACGAATTGTAATTATATATTAATTTTAGAAAAAAATAAAAATAAAACGAAGACCAAAGCCAAAATTTGAGAATTTGTTTAAATTTTTTACAAAAATAGCCAAAAATTGATACAGTCTTGTATACTTGAACAAATAGTAGGATTGATGTTAAACGCGATTATCTCGAAATAGAGCAAATAAACCAAAAAAAAATAATAAAAAAAAATGAAGCTGTATGTGAAGGAGCTCCATTCCTATTATGCTCTGATTAGATGTGTCTACGACCTGATCACTGAATCAGCATCAAAAGAATAAAATCAGCGTTATAATTGGATAAGTTAAGAAAAGTGAGCGGCATCTCCACCGGAGAATCTTGGACTTTTGCAATTGCAATTACTCAAAAAAATAATAATCCGACAAAAAAAAATAAAATAAAAAGAAAAGACAGTATATAATGAATGGCGTATTCTTGGCATGTTAATTTTGACGAAAGTTTAATGTATTCGTACCGGTGGAGGAAACGCCGAGTCCCCACCCAACATGAATTCAATTCAGCCTTAAAATCGTCAAACCGATGGGGCCTACGTAATGATAAATTGTCAAAAGCGACTCTCCAAGTGGGCCGTCCAGGTTATTGGCAGTGATTGTAGGAGGAGCACCTATTGCGTAGCCGTAACCCATGGGGGCCCACTAAAATTTCCGTTGGAGTATTTTATTTTATTTTATTCACAAGAGATTAAAAAACAAAAGAGAAATAACAGGGTTATTAAAATTTTTGATAAATATATGAGATAAAAAAATTCATTTTACTTAACATCGTAGCTACAAATAATATATAATCGTTCATAATAGACGATTTGGTATGTATAAATATAATTTTTTTTGTATAATGTCATTAAATATTATATAAATTAATTTTTAAATATATATGCAATTTACGTAAAAACATGCATTTCACAATGTTTTTTTTTTTAGTTCAAAATAAAATTTTAAATAATTACTTTTTTTAATTTTGGTATTTATAGGTAGATGAAGTTGCTACTCGTGTTGGCTGCGAGTTTTCCTCTGGGATTACGGGGGGAAAGAAAATCACACAGAGTAAAATGAAGAAAGCCAAAAATAAAAAATAAGAAAAAGCAAAGTGCAATTGTAAACGAATGGGCCCATTTGTAGTTAGAAGAGATGGATTTGGGGCTTAATTAATATCGCCTTTCTTCCGGTGATTGGGGGCCTTCGGCTTTGCATGTCGCCGAGGAAAGGAATATACCACAGTTCGCATAACAGGAACAAACTGCCTTTGAAGCTAATGTCAAGGATAAAAGTTGGATTCACCAACCGAGTGAAAAGCTATTTAAAAGAAACAATGGCATCAAAAGAAAAAAAAAAAAAAGAAAGAAAAAAAAAACTGAGAGAGAGAGAGAGAGAGAGAGAGCCCCACCAGACGAGAGATTCAATTAAGAATTGAGCAATCCAAAACAGCATTACTGTTTGTTGATATATAGCAAAATCTTCACTTTCATTTTAATGTAAATTGAAGTATTTAGATTCCAGAAGTTGGTGCACAAAAAGTATGAAAAAGTTTTGGTCGATATAATTCTTCATTCTTCTTTTTTAAGAAATTATAAATATAGACATAGAGTTTCATGGCCTCATTGTAACAATACCATTGATCAGATCACCCAAAGCTAGGCTTGTTCGAATCGGAACTTTGGATTGCAATCCCTCTTTTGCCTGTCTACACTCTGCGGGCATCAACACTAATTGAACAAATTCGCTACGTAGAAAGTTTGGTGACTAGTGTGCAATGTGTTTCATCTAGCCTCGCAGGTCAGCAAATGAACAATTTTTACTTGGCGGCCCCCCGTTCATATTCAAAACTGCTCTCTCTCTCTCTCTCTCTCTCTCTCTCTATAATGAAACAAAAATTGACCCCAGGCACCACCAAATTGGTGAAAAGACTTTAATTTCTACACCCCAGAAAAAGATCAGGGACCATTTTCCTCGTGATGGGGCGGATTCTCTGAGTGGTGCTCACCCCCTCTTCTGTTTCTTTTTTCTTTTACCTCCATTAAGTGAAATTTAAAAGCTCAGTTACCAATGATTATAAATCAAAGAGACACCAATGAGACAAAGAGTAGAGAAAAAAAAAAGAAAAAGAAAAGTGAAGTAGAAAGAGACACAAGTGACTTTGATAACTGCTCAATTACACGGAGAGTTGAGCATTTTTTTTTCTCACAACAGCCACAGTTCCACTTTGATGTCTCTAAACAGATGACGAATCTTTTGAGTTAAACAAAACAGAGGCAAAGCACCAATCTTTTCAATCTCAACAAAGTGGATCAACCCGCTACACCCCCCAGGAACATCAGAACAATGCTGCAAATGATCTGCATTGTACTAATTCTTCTCATGGGCTCATCTGGTCCACTTGGAAGTGCAATGCTTAACGTTTCCTTTCCCATTCCAGTTCCACACCCAAATCCCGAAGAAGTTGTTCAAGAAGTTCAAAGGTAAAATGCTGCTTGAATATTGGTCCTGCCTGTCTACTTCTTGTTAGCTTGTGCTGTTTCTGTCAAGCTCCCTCATTTTACTGGTTAGCCTGCATTCTCTCTTTTTAAATGAACTGAATTGAACCTTGGATCCTTTGCATTGTGTCATTTCATGTTTTTTATTCTTTTCCTTTTATGCTCTACTGGTGGTGTAGGTGAAAGAGAGTGTCATTCACGATCCCCTTGTTTGGTGGGTGTGAATCACGAATGTTTACAAGGACCTTTTAGTCCCATCTTCTTTATGCAACTTATTCTCCTCTGTCTAAGTGCTTCTCCCTCTAATTTCTCTCTAATGCAGAAAAGTAAATGCTTCCATATCAAGAAGGGAAATGCTACAGACATCTCAAAAATATCAGGCCTCGTGTCAAACAGGAAACCCGATAGACGATTGTTGGAAATGTGACCCAGACTGGGCCAACAACCGCCAGAGACTGGCAGAATGTGCAATTGGGTTTGGTCAGTATGCAATGGGTGGCAAGAATGGTGAGTACTATGTCGTGACCGACGACTCAGATGACGATGCAGTTAATCCAAAGCCAGGCACGCTGAGATATGCTGTGATACAGACTCAGCCTCTGTGGATTGTGTTCCCTAGCAACATGCTAATTAGGCTCTCCCAGGAGCTGATTTTCAATAGCTACAAGACACTTGATGGACGTGGCGCTAATGTGCACATCGTGGGGGGTGGCTGCATAACCCTGCAGTATATCAGCAATGTCATCATACATAATATCCACATTCACCACTGTGTTGAGTCTGGTGAGATATTGGATCATTTAGGCCTAATAAATTACTTTCTGGTTTTCTACGAACGATTAGTTAATTGGCATTTAGGAACAACTAAAATGAACTTCATTGACATAAATTTAACAAATAAAAGTGTGAGGAATTTATTTATTTCACTTTGTAAAGACTTAGCGATTAAATTTAAAATTTAAAATTTAAATTTTATGATATTTTACCACTAAATTTTACCATGAGAAATTTATTTTGAGTTCTATAAAATTGTGGTCGTATAGTATGATATGATGTACTTTTATTTATTGCAGTTCTCACAATATTCTTAAATTTAGGTAATACTAATGTGCGTTCAAGCCCAACCCACTATGGATACCGCACCAAATCAGACGGTGATGGCATCTCAATCTTCGGTTCCCATGACATATGGATAGACCACTGCTCCCTCTCTCGCTGCAAGGATGGTCTGATCGATGCTGTAATGGGGTCCACGGGGATCACCATATCGAACAACTATTTCTCCCATCACAATGAAGTGATGCTGCTAGGCCACAGCGATGACTACTTGCCTGATTCCAAGATGCAAGTGACCATAGCATTTAACCACTTCGGTGAGAAGCTGGTGCAAAGAATGCCCAGGTGTAGAAGAGGTTATGTTCATGTAGCGAACAACGATTTTACGGCATGGGAGATGTATGCTATTGGCGGGAGTGGGAATCCTACCATTAACAGCCAAGGGAATCGCTACACTGCCCCTCCCAATCCAAATGCCAAAGAGGTAAATTTGTCATTTGACGTTGAATTCTTTGTTGGTGCCACTTCTTTTTTTCTTTTCTTTTTTTTTTTTCTAGTGTTCTTACTGTTCACAAGCTGCTGGACCTATGCTCTAATCGCCCTAAGATAAGGACTTTCTTTATTCGGTGGGAACTCCAGTTTTTTTGATTACATGAATATGAATAAACAACATAAAAGTGTACCAGAATCTCGAATTGTCTTTAGTGGGTATAAAGAAATGGGTAGAGGGAATATTATCTATACCTCTTAATTTATGTCCCTCCTCTGCACACTTTAGCTGGTTTTCTTTGCATAAAAGCATTCACGGGAGAGTTAGAAAAAAAAAAAAAAAAACAAAAGAGAACAGATGGGAATGTCACAAATGTTAGCAGAATCCGATTTTTTATCATTTTATTTATTTATTATTCTTTTTCAAATAAAGAAAAGTAGAATCCCAAATCATTTTAATCTCCAAATAAATATCTTCGCTTTGCCTTTTTTCTTCTAGTCTTTTTAGACATGAGGCGGAAGTTATTAGGAATTCAAGGACAGATACCTAAAAAGTAAATTTGACCCAAGATCACCCTTTCTAAGAACATAGTTACCACTAACACCACATGAATGTACTCTCGATACTTGGAGCAGCAATTTGAGTTATAACAATGAATGACCATGAATGTTCATCTTATGTACGATGATGCTTACTTGGTGGAGATGGCAGGTTACAAAGAGACTGGAGACGGGAGACGGGGAGTGGAGGGGATGGAACTGGAGATCGGAGGGGGACGTAATGGTAAATGGGGCGTTCTTTGTGGCTTCTGGTCAGGAACTCGAGGTCAAGTACGAGAAGGCCTACAGCGTGGACCCCAAGTCCGCTGCTCTCATTGACCTACTCACTATGAACGCCGGTGTCCTCGGTGTTGGTGGCAGGTTATTTTTCTCTCTCTCTCTCTTTTCTTTTTCCTCCTTTTCGCCCCTTTTTCTTGTTTCCTTTACTGTTCCATGTTTCTCTTTAATTTTCAATTATAAAAAATATTTAAATACAAAAATTAGAATGAAATCAAGTTTATATTATTAAATTTTAAATTTTAATAATATAAACTTATATTTAATTTTGTGTCTAATCTTCACATTTACCTATTAAAATTTTTTTAATCGAGCCTCACTACATGGATGGTCCCGTGGGTGGAGCCTTGAGGCGTTGAAGGGGAGAGCGCAGGCCTCTTGTGGGCCTTGCACATTTCTTCCTTCTTCTTCTTTTTTCAAACATATAACATGTAACATACAAAATACAATATGCAATAAGCGTAGGCCTCTTGTGGGCCATGTCCCCCTATTTTGCCGTTTTTCATTTTACCACCTTTGTCTTTCACAAAATTGCTTTCCACTTCATAAAAAATTGGATGCTTTCTATTACTTACCCGTTCACTTTTGCAAAATTCAACAAAACGCCGTGAATTACGTGACAATATTTGCATTATGTGTGTGTGTTAACAAGCAGGGACAACAATTTGGGAATGTGGAGCACCGGAGCCAACGATGGTGGACGTGGAGAAGGATCCTACGACGACTACTCAGGGAGTGGTGCTCTGACGCCTCCTTCAGCCCATGCTCTCTTGACAATTTTTGTTGCACTGTCATTCTTGTTATATTCTCACATAATGGTCATAGCCCAGAGGCCCATGTTGTAGCAAGAAACTAAGCTTGAAACTTTTCTTGTCAATTTGCTTCAGCTGGGGTTGAAAAGTTGTAAGACATGTTTGCCAACCACTGCTTTGCAACATTCTCGGATGAATTTACCAGAGACATTTTGATGTCGCATGCATGTGACACAAAAGAGGGCTTAGTTTTTCACTTTTTTTTTATATATATATATATATATATAACTTTAGGCTGCATATGATATATCTAGCCATAGCATGACATTGAGAATGTGGAATCCATTAGCCAATAGCTCATAGTGGGAAATTCTAATGTTATCTAGAGTGCAGCCATTTATCCTTGGAGATATTGAAATGGCAATGGTGCACTTTACAGGTTCAGCATCTAAAGAAGCTAATAACAAAAGCAAAAAGGAAAATTAAGTTGTTTTGCTTTCTGCTTTTGGTGACGAGCATTGTTTAATCATAAAGTATAGACAGCTGGTGCATTGAAGCAAGTCTAGTGACCAGAAAGTCTCCATATCAGAAATATGATATTCGGGTAATTGTGACATGGCAAAAGAGGTGTGGCTCAGCAAGAACATTGTGTCTGCCTGAAAGGGGGACTCTGTTCTTTTTCTAAACAAAATAAATCTTAATCGGGTTGTGCTTTGCAAGTGTGGATGTTATACTAAATAATATCCATGTCAAATACATAATAAAGAAACTTGTTTCTGACGTACATTGGATTGCTATATATCTATTCCTGCGTCAGAGGTAGAATGATAAATCATAATTAGACCAATATGAAGAAACTGATGCAGTGGCCAGTAGTTTTTTTTTTCTTTTTTATTTGTTTTCTTTTTAAAGCAAGTGATGTCAACTGAGTTCTGTTCATATCCACATTCTTCTTCTGGTTTCATCTAGTACCCTAGTTGATAGAGACAATATTATCTCTTTGTCTCTTATCTCATCAGACCAACTATTACCAGTAAGATCGTATAAAGCAATTTGCATTTCTGACGTTTATAGCTCAGAAACTAATGAGCCATCTGCTGTACCTCTAGATAAGTTCAACAAAGTAAAATATTTGGAAGTTTCCTGTCTCACAAACTCCAATATTACAGCTTCATCTTTGCAGCATCACATTGTTGGGGCATTTCCGTGTTTTGCAGTCTTAAATCAGATAACACTCTCCAAGTGACTAAGCAAGGATGCAAGGTTGAGCTAACAACCTGAGTTAAATGGACTTGTTTATAGGATTCAGGAATTTGTGCCAGGTGAAAAATAAATTGTGCCTATTAGCTACCAAATGCATCAACTGCTTTTATATGCCACGAGACAGAGGTAGAATATAATTTATTGAAGAATACTTAAGTAAAATCTAATTTGCCAACAGCAATGGTTAGGATCATTCATTTGTTTCCTGAATGAAGCTAAATAATGATCAAATTTTATCTATTGAAAGTATTCTTTCCCTGACAAATCAGAACCCTGTTCTTCGTGATGCATCTTTTTTTTTTACTAACAAGCTTGTTCTGTGGATTTCACTGCTGATAGTAAATAGCATGAACATTAATCACTACGGTTAATCTCACTCTCATTCAGTCACACTAGTCCACCAAAGTTGTGGTAAAATAAGAGAGAAGCAATTCTATTCTCTTTTATTATGTAATCTTGGGCGGTGGCAAAGACCCTTAGAAATATGCCTCTTTTACAATCTAAAGGTATACGATCTTTAGACATGAGGTTGAGCTTAATTCATTTCCCAGAGAGAGCCCAAAGAGTCGAATATGTTAGTGTCTCTATCTTCAAAGTTCCACGCCAGACAGCGCAGGCACGAGTCTAAACCAGTACAGTCACTGTGAATTCTCGTTTTGCTTTGGTCGTTTGATAATTCTGTTGACCAATCATATAGCCTGATCTCATATGGTGAATTCAGGCATGTGAAGCTTGATAATTCACGCTGGTCCAATGAAGAAGAGACAATGGTTCCTTCACCATCCTCAACAGAGCTATGATCCTCAATTTCATATTTCCAGGCACTTGCATCTTCTTTTTTATGCAGAAAATCTTCCTTGTCAATGCTTCCTGCACAAGCTAAACAATTGCATATGCCATGAAGATAATATTCTGAGAAAGAAAGGAACATTTAGCTTGCCATGCTTGCAGGTAGCATACAAGAAAATTGCATTGCACCTTCTTCCTGAGCTCGCATTTTCTTCCTCATATGACTTCTCCAGTAGTTCTTGATCTCATTGTCTGTTCTTCCTGGCAATCGACGAGCAATTCTAGACCATCTGTGAGATAACAGCACACCATTAGCAAAAAACATTAATGCCAATAACTCAAAACTGCCAGCAAGACACCAACAATGAAGGAGTATTACTTGTTACCCCATTGTTCCTGAAGTTGTATAATAATTTTCTCTTCTTCTGCACTGATATGCCCACGCTTAATATCGGGTCGAAGATAGTTCAGCCATCTCAGCCTACAACTTTTACCGCTCCTCTTTAGGCCTGCACTTAAAAGAACAGCTTGGACATTGTAACGGCTTCATATGTTCTGATAACAATCTTTATTAGTCAAACATTTATGATAATCATACCAGAAACTCAAACATTTATGATAATCATACCAGAAACTTTCGCAATGAAATCCCATTTTCTCTCCCCTAAAAGCTTCACAAAAGTAATTAGTTGCTCGTCTTCCTCCTCGAGCCAAGGTCCTTTGTGCAAATTTTTTCCTTGCATGGCTCCTTGGTAAGCCATTATTGTCAGGACTGCTGAGTGTTCCAGAGAGATTTGAGCCTTTATATATGAGTACCAAGGTGGAAATGGAAGGGTGACCAGAAAGTCTTACATGGCAACCACTAGTACATGGGAGCTCCACCACCATTGCCTTACAATGACCATCGGTTTTCTTTTTCTTCATTAATGTGAGGATAGATGGAGTTGCAAATTCTAATTTCTTTATGCATCACCATTTTTGACATTATTTTTCAAAGAACGTGCATCACTGGTACCACAGCATCCACCGAGATGATGCAGTTTACAGATTGTTTGTCTCTAGTTGTTCGTAAACACACTCAATGCCCTTTCTTGAATTTTTATAAATGAGAAAAGAAAGAGAGGATAGGAATATTTATTGATATTTTGGAGAAACCAATCTGTATCTTTATCTAGGATCTTCTTTCTTCACTTTTCCCTCCACTTTTTTTTTTTCTACAATTTTTTTTATTTGGGTATTAAAAAAAGATAAATAATAATGATAGATAGGTTCATTAAAAATAATAAATTTATATTTTAGCATGATTCCTACCCAAGGCAGCCACGTATTGCAGATTAAAAGGCGCCCGTGCGCCAGCGTCCAGGGCACCCCAGCCTTTTTGACTTGGGGGCTTCGAAGGTTACCCCAGAACCGATTGACTGAACTTGTTTATGGCAGAGCTACTCAATCACGTCGGAGAGGGTTACTTTTAAACCCCAACCCTTTATTTGGATAATAAGGTAAGGAAAGAGAGAAGGGAGGGAAAAGAAATAGGCGGAATAAAAATTACATAGATGAACATTTTTCATTCTATTTGTGTTTGGGTAAAAATAATGAAGAATGCACGCCTGATTTAATGCACAATCCATCAAGGAACTGGTAATATCCAAGTCGAAGTTCTTAACGAAGGACAAATCATTAAGACACAAATTATGAGGCCAAAAACAATGTAGAAAAAACAGAATCCTCTCCATACCATAACGTATATGCCTCTCCAACTCCTGAACTTAGAAAAAATTATTATTTGAACAAGAAAGGGTATAAAAAAGAAAACACAAAGGGATATATCCCGTAGATTTCATCCTTCCAAAGCTCAACACTGCAGCCTCTAGCACTAACCGAAAATGAACGAAACAACTAACGATCTATAAATGATTTGTTCATCAAGTCAACAGCATCTTCCATGAACTGCATACAGAATAACAGACCCAGAAAGAAACAGAATGAATTTCCCATGCTTTGTAATTTATTCATACTATTACCATTAGTTTACTTTCAAGTTCTTCATAAAAGAATAGTGAGAAATTGAAGAACTAATGCAACTAAACAAAGGTTAAACAGTGCAAATCAGATTCTTAAAAGGTCCACGCGTACTTTATTGGTCTGCATAGAAAGAGTAAGAGTCACAAAATTAGATGCTATACCTGTTAATGCACTTAGGAGCTTGTCATTGATTTGAGTAATAGTTTTAAATAATAAAATATAAAAAATTGGATGCCGACCATGCCAGACTCCCGATGTTAGGCCCAAGAAAATCATCAACAACTACGAGGATGTAATAATAATCAAAGAGGTCAAGAAGTACAAAAGAATGCAACCTTTGCGCTCAATGAATGTGTCCGTGATTCCAAGGCAAACACTTTGAAGAATGATTTTGCAGATCGATATCTTACCTTTCCAAGGAGCTTAAGTTCTCGTCCAACTGGTTCCAAAAATTTCAAGTCAACTTCAACAGGCCACACCTGTCCAGGGTAGATCCACAATTAAGTGTAAGGTTCAATGCTGAAGCTAATAAGGAAAAACTAAGGGCAAAGCAAAGGAATCCTAAAACAAATCAACAACAGTGAAAATGAGCTCTCACAGAAAAATACAGGGGAGAAGCAGTGTTTTGGCCAGTCTGCACACAAGATAAAATGGAAGAAATGGGCACTGACCCATATCCCATAAAAAAAAAAAAGATTAAGGAATTCAGTAAAGCATGAGAATTAGCTTTCAGCCCTTGAAACTTATGCATTGTGTAAAATGATCACAGGGAAGAAGAGAAACTACAATTTCCAACTGGTTAGAGTAGACTTAAACCCAATTTATCATTAAAAGTAAGGACTCAAAAAGTTTCAGGTTAAGTTCAACGCGCAACACCAGTACAGGGTAAAGTAAAACCGCAATCAACTGCAATGGTGGTGGTGGTCAATACAGAAGAACTATAAAGAAAAGCTAGAGGCAGAGCAAAATATTCCCAGAACAAAACAACCGAGTGAAAATGAGCTTTTGCAGAAACATACAAATTCACTTAAAGCGCATGAGAATTTAACTTATGCCTCAGAAACTGAGGCATCCTGTTAAGCTTGAAAAAAAAAAAAAACAGACAGAAACAGCAATTTTCAAATGGGCAAGCATGGCAATGGAATTTAATCCGTCAGATTGAAAGAGCACAACAAATGCCAGAGCGTCCTCTGGTAGCAAAAACCAATTGGAAAATTAAAAGAAATTAAGAAAGATCATCCGATTAAGGAAAATAATTGAAATAGAAAAGCTATCATACAAATCAGAATTAAAGGCGATGACTCCGAGAAGAAGAAATAGAGAAAGAGAAAGAGAGAGAGGAAAGGGCCAAGGGGCGACCGACCTTAACGCCGAGTAAACGAAGTGGGGTAATCTGGCCAGGGACAATACAATCGGGACCCGCAGCTTCCACAACAGCTTCCTCACCCAGTCCACTTCCTATCGGATTCGGATGCTGCAAAAATTGCATCATCGATTTCACGCCGCCAATCCCCAAACACAGACACTTAGAGACTGAGTGAGAAACACACACACACAGAGAGAGAGAGAGAGAGAGAGAGAGAGAGAGAACAAAAAAGGAAGGTAACCACCAACCTTCATGACGGAAAGGGCGTAATTGGAGTAAGGGTTGTGAGAAACGCGGAGAAGTGGACTAGTGTGAATTCTTGGAATTGGCTTTGTTGACGTTGCCCTCCATGGCACATCCTTTTGCAATGGCTGCGCCCCTCCTTTCTTCGACATCCCCACCTTCACCCCCTCCTCCTCCTCTTCTTCTTCTTCTGCTCCTCCTCCTTCTCCTTAGGTTTTTGTTTGCTGTCTGTCTACAGGACGGTATTATCCGCTAATTATATATCCGACAAAATAAATTTGCTTGTCTGTGCCTCCACTTGTAAAACGATTTTCTTTCCACCGGGCACAATTGCCAGATGCATCCTGTCATACACGGATGGATTTGTATGGTTGCGGGTTTGGGCTGTTTTCTGATTTTCAAGTTCGGAGCGCTAAATTCCAACATTCCTATCTTTATTTTTATTACAAAACTCGACACCTTAAAACTAAATATCTAAAGACGCTGAAATTTGACTTTAATGTTATTATTTGTTTTTAAGTTAATTTTTCTGTTTTATATTATTATTATTATTATTATTATTATCAGTCCTGACGGCTAAGATCGATTGAATGAACAAAAACTGGGGTGCCCAACGATCCCATTCATTTACGAAGGAGATTATGCCGCTGATTTTATTTTGTTATTAGACCTAAAATTTTAAGTTTTATTTCTGTAAGGAAGGGTATAATTTATATAAATAATAAAAATTATTTTTATTATATAATTTATCATTCAATAAATTTCTTAAAAATATTGAAATTCACACAACAGAGTTTCCATCAGAGATCATAAAATCCGATAGAGGCCTACGAAAGGGTACTGATACTTCTGTTATAGAGAAGAAAAACGAGTTGACGACAACTGAAAAATCACGGGAGATTCTCACAAATCATTCTTCATATGCAGCATACTGCTACTATAACATATTCCATTTCCTATTTAAATTACATTTATAGCTGTTTTTTTTTTCTTTTGTTCTTAGTGATATATTAATGATTTGAGAGAGATCAAAAAATATTGAGAGAAGGAAGAAAAAATCAGCAAAAAGAATACCACCAAAATGGGGATGCGCATTTTCCATCATCTCCCATTCCCCCATTTTTATTTTTATTTGGTCGAGCATTCAAACCCCGGGCAATCGGTTTAAACAGTGATCATATCTTCTCCTCCTCTCTGTGCTGCTGCATCTGCCAGTCTTTTCCACGTCAAGTCTCGCAGCTCGTCCACCTCCCTGGCCTTAGACTCTTTCTCTGTATACTCCCTCTGACACTGTTCGAACAATTCAGCATCCATTTCTAGAAACATTTTTTGAACATTTACAGTTAGCCCATGAACCGCCTGGTTCCAATGAGACTGGATATTCATCTCCAATGCCTGAAATATAATGGGTAATACAACAGTACGGTTCTGGGCAATTAGGCTCACAACGTGCTCATTATTCCACAAAAACAGGGCTCGCTCTGCAACCTGCAACACATATTCTCTTATAAAAACTCTTCCAAAACAATAGTAGAATAGAATTCTCGTTGTGAAGCATGAACCATAAACAACACACATCTATCACCAAAAAACAATCAATGATACCAAGGAAAGCAAAATGGCCAAATGATTTCTATAGCCAATGCTGAATGGCAATGATAAGCACCATTATATTTAAAAGAATAAAAGTGCAGATGAGCACAAAAACTAAAGCCAATGTCTTTGCAACAGAATTCAATTAATATCTTATCACCAAAACAGATTCTGCTTTTAAACATGCCAAACCCTGCTCAAAGTGAGCACATTAGGAAACATGCATGAGCCATCAACTCAAGGTGAGTTTATATGGAATTATAGATAATCAACAAGGCCAGATGAAATCAGCTGACAAAAAGAAAATGCAGGAGTCTGAAAGAAAAAGATGAAATCAATGCTCCACAGAAATATCAGTTAGATGGTGACAAAGAAAATTTAACTGTGTGAACCTGGGCAACTACAGCACCAACTAGATGCATATCACGTGGACTTTCTAAAACTTACAAAACGAAAGAAGCAATTATGCATTCATATGTAACAAATAAATTGTGCAGATGCAAATTGTTAACCACCAGTAATGTTCCCAGACAGAAGCCTAGTGAAAAAAGAAATAGATTGCAAGAATTTACTAGATGTTCCAGGACCTCCTTAAATACAGTCTTAATTATAACTCAATTTAACATGCATACAACATCAAACAAAAAGGATAAACAGAACTTATAGCAAATGAGTTACAAGCACAAAAATATACCTGCAAGCCAGACAATAACATCAAAAATTCATCAAGAATCATCTTCCTTAAATAAACTGTAACCTGCCATCCTAGTAGCAGCCTCATGTTTAGTATTTTTAGTATTCCTGAAATTCAAAATACATGCCAGGGTGGGTTCCTACAAGGGAAGAAAAAAAAAAAAAGAAACAGCCAATTCCATGCATTCCAAGAAAAAATATATAGAGCAGGAACATTCACAAACCTGAAAATGGGAGCTTGTAAGGCAGCGAGCAATCTGCCTGAAAAGAGGAACCACGCAGCGCTGAAACTCAGCCGACTGTGTTGCCTCAAGCACTTCTTCAAGTTCCCCAAGGAAGAGAACCTCTTTCTGACAATTAGTCACTGGCCAGTACTTCAACAAACCCCTTATAACTGTGTCTGCAAGCTTGTAATCCTTCTCCACGAACTGAACGATACAATAAGACAACTGCTGATGGTACATAGAAACCGGTTTTGGCTTATGCAGAGGAATAAGCGCCCTTACAAGAAACAACTTATGCTCCTCTTTCATAGGCAGTGCAAACCCATTTATGATACTCCCTAGAATCTCCAATAGCTCCCCTATCCCACTGTGTCTCTCAGTCTCATATATAAACCGATAGAATTTATTGTTTATTGCCTTTCTGATAAATGGGCGGTGAACCATAAACTTGCCATAGATCCTATGGAGAATAGTCTTCAAATACTCCCGCTCCCGCGGGTCCTCAGAATCAAACAAATCAAGCAATTTTAAGACAAAGGAATGATCAATGTACCTCTTGGCAACCTTGGTGTCCGTCTCGGACGACACGACGTATCTCAAAAGAAGCTCATATACGAGCTGCAAATGAGGCCAGGAGGGTTCCAAATAAGGCTCCTCCTCCTCGGGATCAGTAGCTTCTTGTCCGGTATTCTCGTGGGACGCCGGCGGCAAGCACCGGAATATATTAACAGCAACCATTTTAATCATCTCCTCTTGGCAGAACTCCGTGACTTTGCTAGAACCGGGTTGGATAAAATCCACGAGCTCCAGCAGCGTTTGCCTCTTGATTTCCTTCTCTCTCACCAATTTTAGCGTGTCCACAAAATCGAATTGAAAGCGGCAAACCTGGAGCTTCCGGAGCAACAGATTCTGCCTTTCCGACACCGGTACGTCCCGAAAAGTAGGGAGCGGCTCCACCGCGTTCAATGGTAGCGGAGCAGTGAACGTCGCGTCGGCTACCGGGCCCTGTGAACCAGGAGCAGCACGAGACGCGTGGCTAACCACCACATTGGAAGCAGGGCCCGTACCCGAATGCCTCCCGGGCGGCCCGTACCCATAGTCACTGCCCTCGGATTTGGAGGGCTTCCGCCCGCCTTTCATGATCTTCTTCAACATTTTTCCTCAGGCGCCACCAAACCCTAATCCTAAAATCAAAAGCTCCCCGAAAAATTGAAGCAAAAGAAAAGCTAGCCAGCTAGTGATCCTCAAGAACGGAGTCGGAGGGTGATCGGTCCGGAGGCGTAAGAGAGTTTCAATGGATCGGAACGCATTGGATGGCAGCCCCGAGAAGCGGATCAAATAATTTGATCCGGTTAACATAAAATCAAAAGGAAATGGATCTGGTAGAGGGGAGCCGGAATGGAATCGGAGTACCCATTTGCGAATCCAACTGGATATTATATTCGGCTCTACCCGAATCCAAATAACTACTCATTTGAACCGATTGATCGCTCGCCGGAACACTGGTCGGCTGATCGCACGGCAGAGGCTAATCCCATTACAGGCAGAGCCACAGAGAAAGAGAGAGAGAGAGAGAGAGAGAGAGAGAGAGAGAGAGTGCAGAGAGTGGGGATAATAATCAAGGAAAAGAATGTTTGAACAAAAAGCAAAGGAAAAAAAATAGCGCAAATAAATTTTAAATTAAATAACATACACTTTTTTTAATAATAAAAATAAAAAATAAAAAATAAAAGCTCCTATTTTTTTTGAGAAATATCCTTTGATCTTATCTTCTTCTTTACTCTTTTGCAGCTGCTATTCTATGTTCATAAGCCTCCCTTTTTTTTTTTTTTGGGGGGGGGGGGGGGGGGGGGGGGGGGGGGGGGGGGGTTGGTTTTAGGGAAAGGGCAACAGAAGGACGACACGCGGCTTGTTCTCATTCAAGCATCTGAGAGAAATTTGGATCCTTTCCTGCTTTAGATTGCAGAACTTTTAAACTCTCTGGAATTAGTAAAAAATAACTTTTTTTTTTAATAAAATAAAATTTATGAGTGCGTAGTTAAATTGAACTGATAAAAAAAAAAGTACAAAAATGGAAATTGTTATTTTCTAGGCTTAGAATATTATAAATTTTTCTTAAATTTGGGCTATCAATGCTGCTAGGCCAACTCGGGTTTCTGTCTGTTTAATACAAAAGGTTGTTGGAACTTTACTTGCTTCAGTCTAAAACCTTCTGATTTAATTGTCTTACTTGGCCTTGATAGAATAATTACAATTAGATTATTCCGGCGTGGATTGATTTTGTACGAGGAGGTGGTAGTTCCAAACACTTATCTCCGGATAAGGACACCTCTTGTTCTCCTTTTTCTTCTTCTTATTATTCTTTTCTCTCTCTCTTTTTTTTCGTCAACTGTTAAATTACCCTTTCCGATTTCCTTAAATCAAAACATAACAGCTGTAATGTGGATGCACACGTGTAGATGGACGCCTCTAATTAAAGCATCAACTTCCAAAAATCTCCAATCACGTTCTTGCTTTATTCATTCTTCCTGTTTTTCTCTTCTTTTTATTTTTTTCCTTTTTTTCTCCAACCAAAATCATACCTCACAGTACTAATTATTATACTTAAAAATTAAAATTAAAATTCTTTTTATCATATATTTTTATTTAATTATTTTATATGATAAACATATTACCTAAGTACTAACAAAACAAAATAAGACCCCACCACAAATAATTACTGTAATAACAAAGCTAAAATTCATACCTCACCCTACAAATTTTGCTTAATCGAAATCAACACACAACTTTTTGTCCAGAGAGGACAAGGAGACGGAGATTCAAGCCAGGAAAACACGCCATTTTCGCATTTACCAACATATCTCCAGGTTGTTGCGTTGTTTTCTATTGCTATCAAAGACAAGGATCATAAAGTCCTCGTGCTATGTCTTATCTTGCTATTTATTGCCATATTTTTCTAATATCTCGTCAACCCCACGCAAAGGACACCCCAAAAGGGGTTTGATTTAGATGAGAGCGATAGGCATTTTAATTAATAATTTTGGAATTATGTCAAACTAATTTGCTATCTTTTGGAACCAGTAGGCCAAAATAAAAATAAAAATAAAAATTCATTGCTCGGACGACTTGACTTTTTGGAAGGGACTGTTCACCTGTCGTGGCCATTGGTTTTGAGTATAAAGAGAGGGAGAGGGCGCAGAAAAGATGATAAGCATGGACAAGGGACTTTTTGTTGTTTTGTAAGACTTTTTTTTTTTTTTTTTAAGTACTGCTCTGTGCTTCTGCTCGGAGTGAAAACTGGTTGGATGGAATTTCTGGAGTCTTTTTCATGCTCTAAGCGATAAGGTATTAGATGGATGGGAAAAAGAATAAAACTCACATTCTCAATTTTATCCCCAAGAGAAAAAAAAAAAAAACTTCAGTCTTTACTAGTAATTTGAGAAATCTCAATTTTGGAATTGCACATAAATGTTATATGTTAACAAAAAAAATAAATAAATAATGATTTTCCATGCTAAAAACGGGTCAACAAAAAATTGGATTTCTAATATATTGATTTTTGAACAAGCATCATCAAGTTCATCATCCTCATTTATTATATATATATATATTTATTTTTTTTTTCTCTCTTATTTTGTAATTTTCTTTCTTTCTTCTTTTTTTCTCTCGAAGAAAAGGGACTATAAATGTAGAAAGTCCACTCATCCTGGACCCAAAGGAGTTGGGCCTCATGGGAACGAGAGTTACAAGAAGAGAAATAGAGAGTAAACCAGTGGACCAACCCAATAGGGCTTTCGTTTACTTCACCTGCTTTGAATCCAGTACCGTGTCCAAAAACTTTTTGCTATGGGCTAATCATGGGCCGAATGGCCCATTACGACACTGGCTTGTTCCTTAACGTCGGAAAAACAAATATGCCGGTCGGAAATAGCCATCTCAGCCTCTTCCCGGCGGCTCTTTTCTCCGTTCCCGACATCACTGTCGCACCCACCCGCCAGCAAGGCCCATGTTACCAGCGAACCAGTGCTTCTTGCCATCCTCCGTTCACTGTAAACAAAAAAAATTGAATTCAATCATTTGATAATCGCCCATTTTAAGACCCAAATCCACGAAAACTGTGACGACCCTTACCACGGGGCTAAACGGTAACTTACGCCTAAATATATAATGCTAAAGGGGGTTTAAAAGGGTAATAAAGGTTTTTTCTTTTTTTTTTTTTCTGTTGACGAAGCGTCAAAATTTTTATTTTTTATTTCTCTGTTCCAAGAGTATGTTTTTCATTGGAGCCGTCACATAATGCACAAACACCTGCTTGGGCGCAGGCTATGCACAGGATAATTTTTAAAAAAACAAAAGCTCTAAGCAACTGGACGTCCAAGAAGATACAATTAAGTAGCAAGCCTTCAGAATTGTCTGTTAGTTTGACATTCTGGTCCTACGCTCAAGTTTGTATTTGTGAATGATAATATATATATCTTCGTTCAAAATAAAACCAACAATTATAGACAACTTAAGGGTTTTTTTAGACTATATTTTAGTCCTTAAACGCATATGTACAGGATGGGACGTTTGTGATGTTTATCCAGCACCCCCGTGTTGCCACGGAATTCCTGGAGAGACCTTCTTCCTGTCTTTTTATTGCCAAAGCTACGTTGGACCTTTGGTTGGTCCTGATTTGAAAAATTTTCAGAGAGTCATTTGTTACTCGTCTGCTGGTTGGGCCCCAAACATCTAGCTAGGAGCCAATTTAGCCGGCTTCAATTGATTTTCTGTTTATCTGTATCTAGTTTTCTCGGTCTATTTATTATAATGAGGTGTCTTACCAAGCCTCGTCCTTAATTTGTTGGCCATTACAAGAGTTGCAACTTAGAGGAAAATTTTTAGCTATGGACGATCCTAAGGGAATGGAAGAAGGGTTAGGCCATGAGGAACGCGCGCATAACCAGACTTCCCATTACAGTGAGAAAGTTGATGACACTGATGACGAAGACAGTATCAAGAATGGGAAAGACGAGAAAATTGTAGGAGTTGATGAGCAAAAAGTGGAGGAGGAGCCAGTGGGTGTAAAGCAGAAGAGGATTGCAACTTTGGACACATTTAAAGGACTGACGGTGGCAGTAAGTAGTACTGACCCCCTTCAATGGCTACTTCTCTTTCCCACGTCCGCTTTCCTTTTATTTTTAGTGTTCCTAATGCTCAAATCCGTGACCATCAAATCACAACTCTGCTTCGTAACATAATATAATGACCAACATATATATATATATATATATATATATATATATGATTCACTTCAATTAAATTTGCCATTAAGGTTTAGTTTTTGTTGTTGTTGACATATTTGATTTGTTATGCATATGTATATTTTGAATATTTTGTATGCTAGTAATGAATGGCTAATCCAATTTGATTTTTAAGTTTGTGAGACTCTGTGCGTGTAGTTGATGATATTGGCAGATAACGCCGGGGAAGCATACCCACGCATCGACCATTCCCCGTGGAATGGTTGCACATTGGCCGACTTTGTTATGCCATTTTTCCTGTTCATTGTGGGCGTTGCAATTGCCCTGGCTCTCAAGGTACGTTTATTTTCTGCTGAAAAAAATTAGAGGTTCATGGATAATGGGTTAACCGGTTAAGCTAGACGGGCCAGCTGCTGTGTTAGTTGTGACTTCAGAAAAATATTGTTAAAAGATTAGCATCCCACTCTATCCATAGCTTTCATTAAAGTGAAAAAGGAAAAATAATATTAACTACATCTATTTTGCAGAGGATTCAGAGGAAGAGGGATGCGGTTAGGAAGATAGTACTAAGGACATTGAAGCTTCTTTTTTGGGGAATTCTACTGCAAGGTAACGATGACAACAATGTCTTCTAAGTTGAACGTAAACATATGGTACGATTTATCTCTTGAATTATGATTTTAGAGTGTGAGCCTTGAGCCACCATGACCTCAGTCTCATCTCTTCTAGGATTAGGTTTTAATCTCACAATCAAAAACATCCTAGGACAAGGGTTTTAATGGTATTGCAATTTGATCTCTCACACATTGCAGGAGGATATTCACACGCACCTAGTGATCTCTCCTATGGAGTTGACATGAAATACATCCGGTGGTGCGGCATTCTCCAGGTTTACCTCCATGGCTGCATATATTTTAAGATTTGAAAGGTGGCTAATATCTCCCCATTTGACCAGAATTGTCTTGTGTAATGACCAGAGGATAGCATTGGTATACTTAATCGTGGCCCTAATAGAGGCTTTGACCATCAAGCAAAGACAATCTACCCCAGAGCCTGGCTACTTTTCTGTTTTCACTGTGTATCAATGGCAATGGTAAGAGAACCACACCGATTCTGTCAAAACGTTAACTTTTTTCCATTTTTTTAAAAAATCCTCAATCTAGTGTTTCCAGGGTATTAATTCTAGTTCAAATCTTTTGATCAAACATTTTTGTTGTCTGAAATCTAGGATTGCAGGGTTTGTTGCTTTCCTGATCTACATGATCACAACTTATTCACTTTATGTTCCGGACTGGAGCTTCACCGCATACGAACATCATGAACCAAAGAGATTCACGGTATGTAGCTAAATGTTTGAAATTGTCTTTATATTGGTACTTTGACAGTGTTGCAGCTCAAAATTATTGCTTATTGCAGGTCAGATGTGGGATGAGGGGGCACCTTGGACCTGCCTGCAATGCAGTTGGCTATGTGGATCGGCAGGTCTGGGGCATCCATCATCTCTATCAATACCCTGTTTGGAGCCGATTGAAGGTTGGTTATGAATCAGGCAGGCTAAGGCTGCCTTTATTTCTATTTCGTCCTCCTGGCTACTTCTAAAAATAGCTAATAACCAAAAATCACGCATTTGGCCTCCCAATTGTAATTCCTTTAGGCTTGCACTCTCAGTTCCCAGAAGAAGGCCCACTTCACAAGGATGCACCTACTTGGTGCCGTGCCCCATTCGAACCAGAAGGGCTGTTGAGTTTTGTCAATTCTATTCTGATGGGGCTGCAAGTACTATCATGATCAAACAATTATATTGATTTGTTTGCCATTTTTGCTTCGTAGTTCAATTTCAGCTGTCCTCACTGGCACCATCGGCATCCATTATGGACACATCTTGATCCACTTCAAGGTTAGCAGCTCCACTTCTGCATAAGATAACCGTGAACCTTATCTTACGGACTGAGACAAATGAGTGTTATGTGCAGGATCACTCTGAAAGACTCAAGCAGTGGGTCTCAATGGGCCTTATTTTACTTATTGTAGCCATTATTCTTCATTTTTCAGATGGTAAGCTTCACCAAAACATAATGATCACTTCTGAGAGGCTCGAACAAAGAGTCTCAGTAAGCACTTGTATTACTTTAAGCTAAAAAGAAATTCTGTATATGTTGCTAACGTGGAATTGAAAAGGACTGTCATAAAGCAACTCACAAGGTGGTTATGCACTTTCAGCTATTCCTATGAACAAGCAGCTCTACAGCTTCAGTTATGTTTGTTTCACAGCCGGTGCGGCCGGAATTGTTTTCTCTGGATTCTATGTACTGGTACGGCAACTCAAAACATTTCAAAACTAGTAGTGGGAATTCCTATTCATCTCGCAGCTAAGTATTAATCGGTCTCCTTCCTCTGGATGTGCAAACAGATTGATGTCTGGGGATTCAGAACGCCATTTTTATTCCTGGAATGGATAGGAATGAATGCCATGCTGGTGTTCGTGGTGGCGGTGCAGGGGATTTTTGAAGGTTTCATCAATGGATGGTATTATAATTCAGAGGACAACACGCTTGTAAGTGAACCAACCAGCTTTTAATAAATTCAAACACTGGGTTTGGAATTTTAGTTTTTGTGAGGAAAAAAAAAACATTTTAGATACATAAAACTGTGCTGTTTTTCACAGGTTTACTGGATCCAGCAGCATGTTTTTAATGATGTCTGGCATTCGGAGAGGGTTGGAACCCTCTTATACGTGATGTTTGCTCAAATCACTTGCTGGGCAGTAGTTGCTGGCGCCTTGCACAAATCGGGTATATACTGTGAGAAGGAAAATTTCCAACGAGCTGGGCATATGGATTAAGAAATTTGTAAACACATTCTGAAACTCATGTATGTTACGTAATACAGATTTTTTCCGTTTCTGCAACGTTAGGCCTACAACATTTGATTTTTAAGATGCCCTTTCGTTGCACAAAACTACACAATAATATCCATCAATGTCCCTCCCCCTAGCCCACAAAAAAATAACTTCTTGTTTATGTAGGCAAATGCTCTCTTTAAACTTAAATTAACGATGACACTCAAAACTACAAACAAACATGACAGAAAAATATCAAAATTCTTTACAAACTAGAATCCTTATATTTTGAGTTCATCGGAAAAGAATTACAAACCGTCGTTTGATCGGCCAGAGTTGGTGGCCTTACTCAAAAATCTATTAAAATAGTAAATAAATATCACCCACAAGTCACTTGACCGAGACTCTAGGACATCCGGCTCGTTGGTTGCAGAAGGGTTCTGTCATGATTCAAACCAAGGAAAATCCCCAAAACTCCACCCATAATCTCTCGTTCGCTAGGCCTTCATTCTGCTCCAGACATTCGTGTGAGTTTAATGCAATCTATCGCGACTCAATCTCTCAACTTTTTTCGATTATCTTGTACTTAAAAACACTTTTAAATACTGGCATTTGCAATGACGACACCTGCTGTTGGATTCTCTAAAGGGTTTTTTTGATTGCTGGCATATCATGCTTGTTGGCCAATCTTTTAGCAGTTTCTTACGGAAATCCGATAGTTTTTATATGGGATGGTAAGAAAAAATCTTGCGTTTTAATTACAAGTTTATTTTTCCCTGGGTTTGGATTGGACAGTTTTTGGCAGGTTGGGTAGTTATGCTTTGAGAGATCAAAATTAATAAATGCATCAAAAACCACAAAAATTTTGTATGGAAATATCGAAAAGAACGTTCACAATGGATGGGAATTACTGATCACTCATTATTTCTTCGTTGCTGCTTTATTTTTGAGTTGGTAACTAAAAAAGGAAACTCCATTAACCAGCCTAGAAAGAAAGAACAAGGGACTATAATCCCATAAAAATGATACTCCTTATTATAGACGTTCCATCTTGTAGTGAAACTCACCGCTGCAAGAAATAGAAATAGGATCATCCAGACAAGTGCACAAGTCAGAATCAGAACCGTCTTCCATTCGATAGACTTCAATCTCGTAGGAGTCAAGCGTATTCCTATCCATTTAGAACACTTTAGAGTAGGAGGCGTGGAGCACAAGAGAATCAATATGAGAGAGTGATAGCATAAATGCTAAAGTGTCGACAAGTACAAATGCTCTGTACCTTCCTGGGTAGTGATCAAAGATGATTGCACTTCCAGGAACGTGTGCTCCTGTTTTGGCTGGAAACTGAATTATTATTTGAATTGAGCTCCCCATCTTGCTAGAAACCCCCTGGTGGGCTCACAACAATCTGAAATGTAACGGTTGCAACCAGCGACGCCATAATCAAAAGTCCGTTTGTCATGTCTTTCAAACGTTCATCCAAACCCGAGTTAGTTTCATCGTGTTTTGATGTTGTACGATTGTCTGTTGGCTGAACCTGATTGTTTTTTGGGAACATGGGCCTGGTTTGGTGCCTAACCCCTCCTACTGATCGAATTCTCTCTGCTATTTCTAAATCAAAGCAATGGGTGGAACCTATAATTAGAAGATCTAATGCTGTGAGGCCATTATTGTTTAAAGCATTAACATCCAAAGTGGGCTGATCAGTCAGAAACCGAATTATCTGCAGAGATAGAGAAAGTAATTGACTTGAACATTATAGATATCCCTTTTAGTTATAAGAAAAATGAAGTTCAAGTTAAGAGTGTCAATTTACCTGAATTTGCTTCTGAAATGAAGCCACATGCAATACTGTATTACCTTCATTGTCAGGCAAGTTTAATAGAGCTTCAGTATGCGAGGATCCTTGAGCAAGAAATGAGAATGTTTCCAACTGGTTCTTCTTCACGGCAAGGTGGAATATTGTCTCTCTTTGAACGGTCACTTCTAACACAGACTCTGGACATGCAACTATCAGCTCACTGATGATATGAACTCTACCTCTTATTACTGCACAATGAAGAGGAATTCTCTCATCCAGGTCTTTTTTCATGCAAAGTTTTGTGACAATTGAGTTTTGGCGTCTGAATTCCAGGAATAGCTTGACCATCTCTTTGTGACCGTTGGAAGAAGCCAAGTGCAAAGAGCTATAGCCATCTTGATTGAGTTGTTGAGAATAGACTGGATACAATCTTAAAATTTCTCCGGCAAAATTTGCATGCCCGAGTGGTGTGTCAGCGCACCCTGGTGATATTCTAGCTAAAATAATTGAATCCTCTTGCAGCAAAGCCTGCAGGGCTGCCACATCCCCTTCACAAGCGGCACGAAACAACCTTCCGTCCATATGCTCTACTCTATTGTTGGGCAATTCTTGGTTTAGTTGGACAGATTAGAAAAGCTCCAGACTTGCTAGGCCTTGATTATGTAGCCTTTAACAGAAGTTTATTTTTGTCAAATGGATGGAAATTTCCGGGGTATACGAGCAACAAAGTTGCATGGCCTGGTGCGGCCCTGGGAAGTCAAAACGGGGTTCGGTGGTTTTTGGTTTTTTACTTCTTTCTTTTTTTTTTTTTCTTTTGTTGCTGCTGCTTTTGGTTGACTTAAATTTCGTAACTGACAATTAAACTAACCTTGCATTAAATTACTTGGAAAAATTACACTCTAAAAATTAGATATTGAAATAAGAGATTTCAAGTCTATATAAACTTCACATTAAAATTTTATATTTTTAATATGAAACTCAAATCTCATACCTTGCAATTAGATTTTAACACGCATGTTTCTCCCTTTTTCTTACTTGCGGCAGGTTGGATCGTCTCTCTCGCCTAGTCAGACATTTGGCTCGCCGTCTTTCAACTTTAGTTACACTAGAAGATCATAATTCAACATCCATAGACACCGAAGGAATGGTGGACTTAACGATTATCCTTTCAAGTCATTGGAAAATATTCTAAATAAATGATACCAATAAAAAATATCTCATCAATCAAACAGATCAAATTATGTTTCATGGAGGATCGTTTGCTATATCTTATGGTATTCCATGGCCAAGACAGTGAAATAATTTCGTGTGGAAATTCAAGTGTCATTTTCCCACTCAGAATGCTCTACAAACATGGATAGACAAGAATGGACAAGCTGTATTAATTTCTTTCTTATCAGAACAGACACAGGTAAGTGGCAGACTTAGTGGTTCTAGAATAATTAATTGGCTTTATTATATGGACACAGACTTAGAAAAAAAAAAAAGGGTTCATATTACACCATCATAAACATTTAATTTATAACTAAGGGTTATAATAAAGTGACGTGTGTAATCTTGTCTAGGTAACATTTCGGATTATTGACAAGAAGGAATGTTCCTCTCATGGGTTTTATACCTGCAATTGTATGACCCTCTACTTTATACATGCCATTTTTTCGAACTTTGATGGCATAAACGCATATCTACAGATATCCTCCTCTAAACTTGAATATGCCTTTGATTCGGTTGCCCCACAAGAAAAAGAATGGGGTCATATCACTGGGGGAAGGGACGAGGAAGCTGCCTACGTTCGATCATTCTAATTACAGGAATCTTGGACTTGGAATTTGTACGGACAGATATTTAAGAAACTTGATTACGACTAGTGATATTATCCATACAGCCTCTTTTTTTTTTTTTCTCCTTTACTTTACGAGAGGGCAACGAAAAAAGAAAACGTTCTTGGCTAAATACGCTGAGCTGTATTGGCACAAAGTCTGTCTTTTAGGAAAATAGACGAAAGGAAGGTACATAGAAATGGCCAAAAGAAATAACCAGGGGATCATGAACAATGGAGTACTAAGACATGAACATGTTAATATGAACTAGCATTAGATTTGTTATCATATTTATTTAAAATTTTATATATATTTATTTATATTTTATCTAATTTTTTTATAAAAAATACTTAAATTATGAATATTTTAAAAAATAAATTTACGAGTACTTTTTTATAAAAACAATATTTAAAAACATAAATAAGAGCTGAATTTTTTTTTTTAAAGTTTTTGCAATATGCATTTACATATAAACAATAGATCGCAAAACAATAGCAAAATTAATATATTCCTTGAAGATGTTAATTTCGCTTTTACATATGCAAACAGCCAGACCATGAATGGCTGCATACACACGAGATTCTTATCTTTGATGGACTTAAAGACGAGTCAAAAAGTTGCCATAAGTTGAGAAAAAAGTAGTGCAGTACGTTTACCTTTTTTTTTTTTTTTTAAGGAGAAACAATGGGTCATTGGTTAAGCAACAATATGCAAAAGATCATTATACAAGAACATGCCATGCGATTGTAATGCTAGTACATTAATAATGGAAATCTTTGCATGGTTCCCTGTCACGAGCAACTGATTGATTTGTATTACAGAAACACTTAGGGCTTTCTACAACATTTTTTACAACATAATCTACACGATTGTATTTAGAAAAGGAGAAGACTAAATTGGGTATTAAAGCATGGCATTGGCAGGTTAAGGTAAACTAAGCTAAAAGCTAGTATATGGATACCAGAAAAACCGGGCATGCCAAGCCAGGCTCTGCATATCTATCAGAAACATTTGAAGTATGAAATACGGTTCTCTCTCTCTTCATCTCCCAGAACAACTTCTGACTTTTTTGTACATAGCTGTAGACAGCTCGATCTTTCCGATGCCTTATCCTGTATGACTTACATCAGGCATATAGCACAAAGGGGGAGGCGTATGCTATACAGGATGTCGTGGTTGTCTATGAGCAACAATATCTGAAATTGATAGTCACTCCCAACCCATTAACATATTCCAAACCCCTTCTTCTATCTTACATTCTGGAACAGAGAGACCTTCCCCTTCACCTAGCAAGACTCTATACACTTCAAATTCTCGATCTCCAATTAAGCACCTCCTAATTTCAGCCTGAAAAAGAAATAAGCATGCAACTTTTACCATAGGAAAAAAGAAGAAAACATAAAGTTTGATGCCATTTCCACATGCATGTCTCCTCATGCTTCCAACTTATAAGGCATTTTGAAGCTCAAAATCCTAGTGTAGAAAAGTGAAGTAATTTAGATAAATTGATGCCCCAAGGCCACGAAAGAAAAATCAAAACTTGTGAGATAAAAACTATTTCTTATTATTAAGTAAACAAATACTCACTGAAAAGATGCAAGTGTTGAGCATCTTGAGAGCAAGGGTGATATCATGAAAAACAAGTGGCCGGCCCTTGCCGCACAACTCCACAGGGTTTGCGACTAAAAGCTCTGTATCAGGGCCACGACTGACAACAGCTACTCTTAGAGGACGCATTAGCTCCATCTCCAGGCGGGAGAGTAAGGATTTCTGTTTGCAAGGGTCAACTATCTTTTTCCCATCAGCTTGAATGATAAACAAGTCAATCTCACAGGTTCTTCTTTGTTTTATAAAGGAGCGTCCATAAGAAATCTGGTAAAACGAGAAGAAAGACAGTCGAACACTGCATCTATTGGTTTCATCCACAAGATTCAATGCAAAGAATGAAGAACAGTAATCAAAGCAATCTTCCCCTCAAAAAGGACAAGACACATATTCTACATACTTGGAATAAACATAGATGAACCTCATTACCTAATATTTGCATACAACAAAAAGCTCTGTTTCATCCATCTACCTGTATATTGTAATCCTTCAGAGTCCTCATTATGTCGAAAAGAAGACCTTTATGATCTTGGCATACAATTTGAACAAGCGTGTGAATGGGGCTCAATAAGTTGTCCATTGTAACAGAGACACTAGAGGAAGTTAGCAAACTTGGGAGTTCATCAGTTATTTCCCAGCTAAGCATATCTTCTGTAATTGTAGTTGGAAGAAATGAAGATTCCGGTGAACATGCGGTAATTTCAGGACCAACCCTTTCTATATCACAGCTTATCATGGCATCTCCCATGACAGCTTTTAAACAATCATATGTGTCCTCCTTTCTTTTCTTTGTATGTAGAAGCTCCCTGATAGAGGCAAGTGATTCCAAAACATCAATTACATAAAGAACACATAAAAAAATTTTTACATTATATATGAAAGGGATCTAAGAAAATTTTTCACGATCCTTCAAGTTTTCCAAGAATTAAAAATCAAACATCGTCAAAATTAGTACAAAAAATGGACTAAGAGGATACATCTCTATCAATAAAGTCAGTCCCAAACTATTCCCTACATCTCCTCCCACAGAAAAGGCAACAGCAAAGAATACGGTAAGTGGCTGCTGCTTCAGTTTTTATGTGAACTCGGTCACAATGCATCTAACAAAGCAAACTTTCAAGTCATATATTAGCAAAATTCTAAAAGTGAAACTAACAAAATTCTATAAGAATTAGCAACAACTCAGCAAGAGAAAATTCCTAAGATATAAAGACCACAGGCAACCACATTAGAATAATGAGGCACAGCTCCAAGACACGGTTAATCATGACTAATCCAAGTCATCCACCATGGAACATTTTATTCTTTCAAGGTACTTCACATTTTGTATGCAAAGGGAGGGGTATGAAAGAGATGCAAGTTAAATACTCTGAACTTGAATGATATTGTATTTCACTTGGGTCGGCAGTCATTCAAAAGTAAAACTATAAATGCTACTTAATGAACCACCTACGACACAGATAATACTAAAGGATTATAACTCCATTCCCAGTGAAGCCAGCACCAGACAAAATAAGCAATGTGAAATTGATAAATGAATATTCAGATAGAGAACCTGATGTCTGTGACAAAGAAGAGGTCCACCACCCGCCCGTCTGGTGTCGTAGATATTTTAACCTTTTTGATAGTTAGTTCGAGCTCACAAAGCACCGCTGTCACATCTGCCAGAAAAGGAAGTGAAAAAAAATGTGAAAGCTCAATCATTATTCCTTTTCTCTCAATTCCTCAAACGAACTGGGTAACAATTTTAGTAGACAAACATTCGATCGGAAAACCAGATAATTGTGAAAACGTGACTAGCAAGTCATATCCACGAACAAGGCAGACATAATAAGCAAGAACTTATTATAAAGTTAAGGCTTAGAAGTAATTACCGTGTAAAAGTCCTCTTCTGTCATGACAGCACATCTTCAAGAGAAAGACATCAGGAGGCCTTGGAGGCTGCAAGTCTGCCCTGTAGTAAGAAATTCCAGATGCTGAAGCGCAAGAAGGGCATGCCTCCACTAGTCTCTTCTTCAACAAACTCCACCGAGTCGTTGACTTGCCAACCACCCAAAAAACCAAGTAGCACCATTTCCCATCAGTGGATACATCTGCACCATACGAGAACCGCCCCCCACACCCCCAAAAAAAATCAGATTTAAATATCTTAAATAAATAAAAAAATACAAACTTGAGGTAAAATATATTTTAAAATGACTAAATTTGAAGGAGAATTAAAAAAAAAAAGGCTCAATTTCTTAAATTTCATGTACACTTAAAGCAACAAAACACAAAAAAGAGTCATAAATAACTGAATACATGCAAAAATTTGAAGACCCACCCCCTCTGACGATGCTAAGACCAAAGAAGAGCATGATACGACACAGATCACAACCCAGACCAGTCTTGTCAGGGCAATTCACAACGATTACAGTCGGGTCTCCTTCTTTCTCTGATTGCCTGATTATCACAACGTCGTCGTAGAGGATACCCATCTCTCCCCTCTTCTTCTTCTTCTAGTTCCGACTGTTGTTTTTCACTGGAAGTTGCCTTTCAATTCTTGAACAAAGCTTGAATCTTTACTACAACCATAGAGAGAGAGAGAGAGAGACACACACACACACACACACATATGTAATTGTTCTTCGCTTTGTGGGTATGGTTTTGTCGTCCCTGCCTCTGCGGCTGGTACAGATATGTGAGACCAGAGTTTCTGGACAGATAAAACTAGAAAGGTACGGAGAGAGTGTATCTGTTTCCTCTTTCTCCTTTCTTGCCTTGAGCTTCACTTTGATGATTTTGTAGCAGTTGTCATTTCATTGTCCATTTTTCCTTTTCTTTTTCTTTTACCTACAACATAAATATCGTTACCTACAACATAAATATCGTTCCTCCGCTTTCCATTAATTTTATTTTTATTTTTTTATATTTAATATAAAATTAAATTAATTTTAGTCCATCTATATTTTGTAAAGTTGACAATAATATTCTATTTATAAAATTAAGAGTTTAAATAATTATATTTTTAAATTTTATGATCAGTGGCAACATTAATGAATACTAACGTGTCCTTTTGTTAAAAAGAAGAAAAAAAAAACACCAAAATAGAATTTCCTTTTACTCAAAAATTTATTTGATTTTTTGGAGTTAGATGAAAAAGATAATGAAAAATTAAATCTTGTCGACCTACATCCTCCTAAGTATGTGAAAATTTCATTTTCATTTATGTTCTGCTTCTCCCAACCTACATGTCATTTAGTCATACATCAAATGTGGTTTGCCTTAGAATATAACCAAAGTTGCTCCTCCCTTCAAAACTAGGAAAAGAAAAGGGATGAATGAAAAGCACAACTGGCTCAAAATAGTAATAAAAATGAAAAACATGAAAAAGAATATACTTTTTTGTTTACTACACAGCTTGACGTGGCAGATTACTTGCTGAAACATTATTGGATTTTTTTAAGGAAAAATAAAAAAGTTACTTTTTTTATGTACCAAAAACAAATGTCTCGCTAGATCTAAATTCATTTCAAGTGCATGTTTTAAATTATTATTACAATTTGTAAGTTTATATCTTAAGTTAAATATAAATTTATTAATATTTGATAAAATTTAAAAAAATTTAATTGAAGGTTGGTGGAAATATCCCATAATTTAAATTTAAGTTTTGAGATTGTATTATTTTAATGTAATATTTTAAGGAAAAAATATTTATTTTTTATATTCTAATTATAATATGATTATATTAAAAAATAAAATTTTAAATTATTTTTAAATAATAAAAACTGTAAATTAAAAATTAATTATATTTATTTACAACATATCTTAAATTTATCAATTTATTAATTAGAATAATAAAATTCAATCGCAATATCAAACCAACTACGACTTGAGTCCCAAAAACAATTCAAAATATCGCGATAAATTGGTGATGCACAGGCCGGGAGGGCAAGACTGAACGAGTGTTAATTAGCTTGGTTTAGGTCCATTCCTTATTTTTTATTTAAAAAAATATTTATCAAAAGAGAATAATGGTAAAAAAAAGATAAAGAGAAAAATAATAAATAGAGAAATAGTAAAGTGTAGTATAAAAAGAGAAATAAAATAAAAAGAAAGAAAGAATAAAATAAAAGATAAATGAAAAAAATAAAGAGAGAAAAAAAATATAAAGAGTAGAAAGAAAAAAAAAAAAGAGAATGAGCAGAGAAAGAACATGGATAGAAAGAAAACGTAAAATAATAAATATATATATATATATATATATATATATATATAATAAATGAATTGATAATATTGAGCAAGAAATGTTGAATTTTTTCAATTTTTTTTCAAAAATACACTTTCAATTTTTTTTTAGAAAAAATAAAAAACAACCAAATAAAATTTTTATTTTTTTCTTAAAAACAATTGAAAAAATAAAAGTCACTAATCACAATAAACAAGTTCTAAATTATTAGTGGTGCTTTTGCTAATTCTAAAATTGCATCTACCTAATAAAACTTTAAAAATTAATTAAACTGACATTTTTGATCGATTTGGCAATGTTGAGCGGCTTGATCATAAGCACGAAAAACAAAAGTTACAATAATAAATATAAAAAATAAAAACCAAAATTAAAAATAACAAGCATAGATCTTAAAATTATAATAAAAATAATATTAATATCAATTAATTTCAATATAAAATATCATAGTACATAAATTTTAATAATTATTTGATTTAATTTGACTTCATATTGGATATTTAAATTTACAATCAAATTGTAATTTTTTTAAAGATAATTTTGAAAACAATACATTAAAAATAACAATAAAATAATATAATATTTATTATATATATAAACTATTGAACGCTTAGAGTGCCCTTTTATTAGATCACTGTCGACACCAACTTGATTTTCCCTTAAGAAAAATAATAAACAAAAAAAGAAAAAGAGCCCATATTCTAAACTTGCCTTTTCTTCTACAAAATAATTGTTTGTAATGAGTTCTTCCATTCAATTTGATGGGGGAAGAGGAAATGGAGTCATGGGGTTCTACGTCAGCAAGCTTTATGGATTATAGTTTGGATGGTATAGAAGTGTTCAATTGAAAATCGCGATTCATCACCTTGATTACTAAAATGAAAAATTTTACACTTACTAATTTTAACTACTAATCATCAACTCAAATCAACATATCCTTGATTGGCTAGGCCAATGTCTATTACAAACAAATAAAAAGTATATAAAAAATAATAAAAACTAATATATATATATATAGAGAGAGAGAGAGAGAGAGAGAGATTGCTTGCTACAACCCCAGTATCATTATCTCATTTCCCAACTTTATTTTAACTTCCCTAAATCTCAAATTCCAACTACGTCTCCTTGAGAGACCAACCCAAAGTCTTACACATGCGAAATCACCATACATTAGATGAATAGACCATCGCAGTATGGATGTTTATGTCTATCAGTGTGTGTATAAGCATGATTTTTGTTTAATTTGGCGATTATTGATTAGTTATGATTAAAACTTTATACTATATAGTCCAAAAAAAAAAAAAAAAACTTTAAACTGTCACTATTGAATCCCATTTCAACATTACTGAGTCAAAAAAATTATGATTCCTTTTGGATTAATGTGTTTTGGCCTTTTGCCACAAGGTATGGGATGATTTAAGAACTATGAGTATCTTTTTATATTTGAACCCAAAAAAAAAAACCAACTCATCATGCTATGGTTTTAAAAATAATAAATATATATATATATATATATATATATATATAACAATACGTAAGAAATAATACGAAAGCAATAAAAAATGTAGATTAATTATTTTTTATATTTATTATATTATTTAATAAATATTTATATATACTTGTGTTTATTTTTTATTTTTTATTTTTTATTTTTTGTGGTCCCTCGGCCGCCATGAGCCATGGTCCACTTTTCATGTTCCCTTTCATTTCAATTTTTCAGGTATCGGCCAAATTTGAATTGAGGTCTTTGAAAGGATTACCATTCGGAAATTAGCACCTAAACTAGCTGACACCACAATTGTGCAAATGTCTTAATAACGCTATTTTCTATTCATCTGACTTTGTTTCCGTGGCTAATAAAGTGTGATTAAACTCGGTTGTACAATCGAGTTAATTTAGTCTGTTAGTACAGGGAAGCAAACAGCTACAATAGAGCCACGTGTCACCCCAACCAGGATATTTTAATTTAATGGTCAATACAAGAGTCATGGAAGGAGTCACCAGGCCAGAGACAGCAAGATTAAATTTATACGTTCTAGACTTTTGTTTAAATTTTAAACAACAATAGGTGTAAAATCATTAGGGTTCGTGTCCACTTTTGGAGCGGCAGATTGAGATAAGGCAACAAACAAGTGGATCTAAATTAAAATAATAATAAATAAATAAATAATATATATATATAATTAGATGGAGAATGGAGACGGGGGGTTGCTTTCTATTTTTACAGTTCAACCAAAGTGTCCACGTGGGATTGGAGAGGATTGTGGAAACATGCATTTGCACTACGCCATACCCATGACGCCATGCCTGTCCTTTATTAGCTGTGGCAAAGCAGATTTTGACAAATCGAGCCTGCCAATTCCAAATTGACACGGGACCAACTGCACCATTTTTCTCATTTTGACAAGTGAGCTACTGCATCAGTTGTGCTTTTCATGAGTTGTTATTTCGAGTGATGGGGGTAATGGCAGCAATAAAAAGAAAGAAATAAAAGATAAAAATAAAAAGTTTGAAAAGGGAAATTTTAATAGAGGGGAGAGGATTAAATAGATTCGAATTCATATATTATTATTATTATTATTATTATTATATTTTAAATTTATTAATATATATTTTTAATTAGTTGTTGAACCCTTCTTCATCTTTTCTTTTTTTTTTTTTCTTTTTTTTTTGTCCCGGCTCCAGTCTAAGAAATAACCTTCATTTCTTTTTTTATAATTTTTTCCTTTCTTTGTCTTTTTGTAAAGTCCAAAGTAAATTTCAACAAATAATATTCTCTATTATACAAAGTGCTCGTGCCTATTAAAATTGGCATTTTGGGACCACTGAGAAAAAAGTTCAGAGGAGTTTGTTTGGGGAGTCGAATTGTCTTGCGGAACAGCTAAGCAAGTTGCAATTTCACGAGCTTACTAAAAAAAAAAAAAAATTGGTGCATTTTAAACGTGTGCAGGATAATAAATTTTTTTTTTTTTTAAGTCGCTAAAAATCAATTGGGTCGTCAATTAATGGGGGTGCCAAGGTGCTTGTTATCCACCGAAATAGGCATATTATAAGTGAAAGCGGGTGTGCCAGAATGGTCTGATTTCTTGCAAAGCAAAATGCGCCAACACTCCATGATTCAAGTCCAAGTGTTCTGAGCGTCCTTTTTGAACAATTTACTTGCAATTGATGGCGACATATCACCAGAACAGGGACCTAACTTTGAATAAAGAAAATCAGCGACCCAATTGCAAGTAATAAACACATAGAAATACGCAGACATGCTTGAGTGTTTGGTTAGGTTCGCTGACACCCTCTTGTCGAGTGACTGGGTCAAATTTTTTTCCGAATTATTTGTAAATAACTGAGATTAAATTCCAACGATATCTAAAGAAAATATTGTGTTAAGCTTTATTTATTTATTTATTCAAGAAAGAAACTACACTAACAAATAATAAATTTTTTCATCTTCTTTTTTTTTTTTTAATCTTCATTAAGTCACGTTTTACATTATAAAATATTTAAATTACTTTATTAATGTGTTTTTTCTTTTATATAGAAGAACTGTACGGCCTTGAGTGCTTTACATGACGATAATCAATACTTAAATTTAATTTACATATCCCACTCCGCTTGACGAATTATTTGTTTCAATCCAATAATATGATCCTGATTCGTGAGATCTGACCTGTGGCACATTGGCAGCTACTATTGGTCGACTGGTTGAAAAAAAATAAAAAAATAAAATATGATTAAAAAAAAAGAAAAAGAAAAAGAAATAGTGGCAGTCCCGTAATATTATATTGAGCAAGCGTTGATTTTTCTTCTCTTCCTTTATTTTGTTGGATAATAACGTGCGTTGAAATTAATTGAAGGATATTATTGTAATAATGACTCCGCAGTTATCATAAATGTCGTGGAAAACTTTCCTTCCTCAGATTAACTAATTTGTCAAACACGTGGTAATTGACCAAACATCGTCTTTGTGGTCCTGCCCCTCTCTGGATCCGAATGGCATACAAATGTTCAAATCCGGATCATGTCCGTATAACACGATTTGATGTGCTGTGACAATTTACTTAAACCGGTTTGTTTTGATTAAAAAAAAAAAATTAATGACTTCGATGATAAATCAAAATAATTCAAAATTTAAACATTTTATCTTCAAAGAGATTTGAAATTTTAATATCTTGAATATAAAATAATTTAAAATTCAAATAATATGAATTCAAAATTATTTAAATTCAAGATAATTTAAAATTTAAATCCAAATAACCTGAAATGAAATTCATAACAACTCAAATTAATTTAAATTAACTTGACTTAAAATTTTAACTACCTCTAATTCCACAATAGGCTCTTAGGGTATTTGGTGGAAATAACTATTAACTTTTTATTATTATTATTATTATTATTATATCATTTATTATTTTTCAACTTCATAAACGGGTTTCATCTATGTTGCAAATAAGTCGGTTGAGCTTTATTAGGTTTGATTATAAAATTCAAATGAATTTTAAGGTTTTAACTATATAAATACCGTAGATTACGTTAGGACGAACTTCAGAAGAGTTCGATTAGACCCTTATATCAAAGATTTACATTTCTCTACCTCATAAAACCCTGTTATTTATCTGTATCATAAATCCTTTGTGACTTTAATGTCTCAGTAAGAGCATACACTGATATATGGATTCATTCGTCACGCTCTTCCGACCCTATCGACTAGTTCATTAAGAACTTCTATTGAAATCAATGCGTGTGCAATTGTAGTGTCAGCCATTGAAGTACCAGGTGCTGACTATATTTGTTTCATCGTTCGTTTGGACTTCAGGAATTGGAGAACTGTTTTAATCACTTTTGGCAATTTGTTTCGGAATTTGCGGCCAAAGGCCCTCACTCAATATCCCCTCTAACATTTCTTAGCACATCATCATCTCCCATTCTTACTAAAGTGTATAAAGTCATTGAGTCATGTGTACCATGAACAGGTACACAAAGTCCAAGACATATTTGTTTGAAATTCTTTTTAGTGCATATAGTTGACACTATTTTGATGGCAACGAATAGATGCATACTTCCAATAGCGAGTTCCATTCACACAGAGAAAGTTTCATAAAACCTCCGAATCTTTATAGTACTAGATCATACCAATTCTCAGTATCATACACATCAAAAAGAGTTTGTCAATTGTAAGAGACAGAAGAGGGGCGAGGCAGGAGGACCTGGCGATATGAGCACAAGTTATCATTCCTCTGAAGCTGCAATGAGAAACATCACGACCGTCTTGAAAAAAAAAACATCTACTTCAGTCCTGCTTACCATCTCCCACTGCCACAGGATTAGAAAGAGGAGCCTGCTTGCTGGGTTCACCTATTCCCTGCACCTGTAAAACATGAGCTCCGCATAAAGCACCAACCAAAAAGAAGAACAAGCCCACCATCTTCTCCAGCCACAGGCCACTTGGGCCACAGTAACTGAAACTGTGAAAAGAAGACGGAACCAGAAACCACCATTGCAGCATGAAACAAATGAACTACACGCATAAAAAAGGAAAGCTAACTACACCAGCATCATGAAAACCTACATGACCTTCACTTTACAGGGAAAAGGCTCTAAGGTTGTCAAAACCATCAGGGAATCATTTGCAGTTGGCCTACCACATTTTCCTCACCACCAGTCTGAATGGTGAAAAAAAACAACAGTAGGAAATTAAGGCGAAATATCCAGCTTTCGAAGGTAGCCATCTTTACACCCTGCCCTACTACTGGCTGGTACTCTTCTACTCATTCCTTACCATGTAAAACTATCACAATGACAGGAAAAATGACTCTACAAGTACACCTTTTTTTTTTTTTATTTTGACCTCCAGGCACTAACAAAAGGAAGAGATTTAGTTTCTATCATGTGAAATGATAAGCAGTGCAGTTTCAGGACAGCAGTACAATCAGTCATCAATCTCATTCTTATGACTCAAGTATTCTTATAACTGAAACAATCTTGATAGAGTTCACAAATGAAGACAGCAACGAGAATGATAACAAGACATATTATAAGTAGAAGACAAATTTGTTGTTTGCCCTCAGACGGCAGGCTGAACTGAACTGAGGGCATGTTGAGGAACAATCCTGCTGAGGCAGCAGCAGGAAATAAACTAGTGGGTGAAATCCATCTATCATGAACCTAATTTGCATTGCTCCCAATATTGCAGGCTCCAACATAGGGATGGAATTGGCAAGGAAAAAAATATAACGTTCATGATGGAGATAGCTGTATGGCAAGAAGCTTATGAAGTGGGGATAACCTTTCATATCCATGCATATTCAAAATGATGTAAATCTGCAAGAAATTAATTGGCATACTATAACTAAGGCTCCTCTTCATCAGGTCTTTGCCACCCCTCTTAAAGGTACATGCACAATGGTACTCAACCCTCTCAATTCAACACAAGAATAGGGATAGGAAATTAGTTTAATCAAAAAAAGGTTGGCATCTGTTGTTTATTTTCACATGATCCCAACTTTAGATAGTACCATTTCTAAAGCAACACCCTAAATTCACCTCATTTAAAAATAATGCACTAAATTTTTTTCCCAACTTTCAACTCCCAAAAGAAACAATTCCTTAGAGCAGGCTACAGATGTGTTAATTTTCACCCATAGTTGCATGAAAAACCAATGTTGATCAATAAAATTAGTGTTGGACTGCATAGCAATGCAGTAGAAAACAGTTCATATGTTATTTTATTTATTTTGTTTTTGAATTCAATAGTTCTTTCACTATATTACACCACGTGAGGTTCCCCACTGCATTGCTACCAAATTGTTCTCATAAAATTATTACCAAGTCAACCTCTAATCAAATAATAATCGAAATAATCCACTCACATTGGTAGCGTCGCCGTCCTTCTTAGCCGCCGGCTTGTAGGGGCACGCGGGAGGAGCCCTCTCTGGCTTCCTGTATTCCCATCCAAAAAGAGCGTAAACTTTGCCCTAAAATTTTCAATGGAAGATACAAGACAAAGAAAGGGTTAGCAAACTCAAATTTCAAAAATTTTGGCAATTGAATCCATCTACGAAACAATTTGAATCATCAATTAGCAAAAGTGCGTATTTAAAGAAGACTCTCTTACCACGAAATAATCGAAGAGAAGAGGCAAAGCATTGATGACTGGAATGAGGAAGAGAGGCAACAAGCATGCTATGCAAACCTAAAGACCGCCATGGATTCCAAAGGTTAATCAAGAACGAATCGCAAAGATCAACGAGAATCAATAACCTAAAACCGAAAGTAGAAAAATTAAATAAATTATATAAAAAAAAAAAAAGAAGAAGAAGAAGAAGAAACTTTACCATCTTCTCTTATTAGTGATGATGGGCCGGCCCTTGCAATTCTGATGCTTCTTCTTCTATGGGGAAGATCGGCTAAAGGCCAACGGAGAAATGTTTGACTTCTGGAAAGTAGGGATCACAATCCTCTCAGCTTGGGAATTGCACGCACCGCATAAAAACCAACCTGACGCGTCAGTTTTGATCGTGTGGTTCTGCTGCATCAGATTTTGTTTTGACGTCGGAAGCGTCTGACGATTTACTAGCTGGCCTCAGTTTCCTAATTAATAGTAATAATTTAGATTGCATTAAAATACACACGATTCTTAACAAATCAAGGATTTAGAACATGTAAAAACAATCATATTTGCCCAACTTAGTCTTCTAATTAAATTACACGAACGTCTTTTAAATTTATATAATATTCGTACAATTTAGTCGAAAACTAAGTATAAAAAAAATAAATTTATGATTTATTCTATTTAATTTAGATTTTGTTAGGAGCAGGCTCAGCCTTTCCCACAAACATTCGGACGGTAATTTTATGGACCTTCATGTGGGTCCAGAAAATCAAGTGGGCCAGCCAGCTGTTCATGGATCTCCCGTGATTCCCCTACACATCCTGCTGTCTTTATATATATATATATATATATATATATATATATATATAATTGGAAATTCCTCCCTGATCTGCTTTTCTTTCTATTTATTTATTAATTATTTTTTTAAAACGAAAAGAAATTTGATAACAGGGTTGATACATAAGCCTGAAGTACCCAGACTGTTCATTCGTAATCAGTAATAACCCATCTAGTTTTGTGAGACTCAGATCAATTTGTTGCATATCGTCAGATGTCTCAGGCCAAAAGGCAAACATTTCTTTGATCAACTGCATCTGCCCTTGGGTTTGCTTTCTGCATCGCATTACTTCACTGAGATGATCTCATTGGAATATTGAAGTCCTGCTTTCCCTATCATCCATAGCATACCACAAAATAAACTGGGACAAGCGTATTACATAGTGTGAAAATCAAGTTGAAGTGGAAATCCCCCTTCACACTGGCGACATGCCTTAATCGACTACTCTCTGTTCTCCCCCTTGCAGGGCACGTCAGTGCAACGACAAATAGGTCTACCAGCAGCTTCCCAGCCATTGAAGCCATGCTCCAAAACCAGGATGTTTTTGATTCCCGCATCATCTTTCATCTCCTCAAGATAATGGGCAAACCTTCGAGCACACGTTGGGCCTCGAACCTGCCAAAAGAACCATTCATTCTTTTTCAAGTGAACAGCATAGCGTCCTGAAAAGCTTGTACTCAAGTCAAAGTAATGGAGATAAGCTGAGTACTAGTATACCATACAGCTAGTCCTAATAATTAATGCCTTGTGCAAAAACAAGCTATTAATAGAATGAAATGACAACAAAAAATTCATAGTGCCAATTATAATCAAGTTTGGGATTAAGACTTTGTTGTTATTGTTGTTATTGTTGCAAAATTGGCTATTAAGCCTAGACATAGGATATGGCAAGAAAATGCCCCTGAAATGAACTGGCCATCTTGTCTGCAAAAAGCCTATTGTGATTTACAGGAGTTAGGCAGTCAAATGAAATTCGTTTGGGTCCAAATAAGACAAACTTCCAACCAAGGTAGACTCCTTCAGGGTCATGTCATTATAAGATGAGATCATTTTCATACAATTTATCTAAAGCTTTGAAAGGTTTTAGACATCAATAGGCTGGTGGGAATTTTAGTAGAAGGACAAATTTAAAGCTTATAGTCTAGAAGCCCCACAAAAGTGTCCAAGACCAACATTTCAGTTTTGGAGGAAAAAAAAAAAACCTTGACTTTCCAGAGAAAACAAACAAAGCAGTTTTCTGACACAAGTTATTACTTGTTATGCCAGAAAAAACACAACAAAATGCATATGAAGTATGCAAAAGGCCATGGCTGAAGATAACAAATGACTAAGAAACCAGAGATGTATGCATGAAAAGAAGGAAAGGGGAGACAATGGTTATAAGCAACATTCAAAGCCCAAGCTCAAGTCATTCCACATACCACTTGTAGCTTCAGATCATCTTAAGCTTAAGGGAGCAACCCTTCCTAATAATTCCACCAAAACAACCTGGCAACAAGTACACCAGCTTGAATCGCAAAAGCTAGACAGATCACGATTCATGAGATTACCTTTCTATGCTCCACACAGGATATTTCCATTTCCATCCTGCTCTTTATTTTGCACTTTGGTATATTTTCTGTACCAGAATCTATTCACACCCCCAACCACAAGACCAATGCCATCCCAAACCCAAATTTTCCACCAACAAACTTATTCTTCAGCACAAATTGCCAACGAAACAACACACAAGCCAAGAGTGGAATGTTAACTATCGTCTTAAACCATCAAGCAGCTTTAAAATTGGTCCCATGATGAAATGAACTAGATGTTTCCAGCTCTAGAGCTCCACAAATAAAGAAAAAAAAAATTTAATCAAAACCCAATCATTCCTCATCCTTAAAAGAGGACTTTGCAGTACAATTGCATAAACCATTACGCTGAAAAGGACTAAATGTGTGCGTGCCTGCGTGAGTGTGTGTGTATGTAGGAATATCTAAAATAGACCTCTGTTGGAGAAAAACTGCCAACAAAAATCATTTACTTGCTTGCAGGAACATTTCATGGTAAATCTAAATTAAACAATTAAAATAACTCAATCCTCCAGATCACAGTATTCAACGGAAAAAAAAAAAAGCAATAAATCAAAAGGAGAGAGCAGCCAAAAAAGAAAAAAGAAAAAAGAAAAAGAAGAAAAGAAGAAAAAAACCTGGCTTAAAGCGCAATGGAAAACAAGGGTGTCTTTCCCTTTGATTTCTTGAAGAAGATTAGAGATCTTATCAGTGAAGGTGCCGCTGGCGTAGTGCAATGACCCAGCTATGTGCCCATCGTAGCTCCTCTCATCGTCCCTTTTAAAAAATCACATTAAAAGGAATCAAGAAGGAAAAAAAAAATCAATTAATGAAAGAGTGAATGAGACGTTTCAGAAGTTGGAACAAAAAAAAGAAAAAAAAAAGAGAGAGGAATTTTTGGGACCTGACATCAACAATAGCGATGTTTGGGCGGCGTTTCAGAGAGAGAAGCTGAGAGCCTGTTACATACGTTATGCTTCGAGACATGGATGGATGCCTGCTGCTTCAATTCAATGCTTTCCTTTCTCTTGATTCCTTCTTGGGGGGACTTCTTGTTTGTCCTGGGACCGGTCAGCCAAAGCGGATTGTATAATGCGGGTGCTAGTAAGATCCAACGGTTCACGTCTTAGGAAGTTGGGATGTACTTTTTCATTCTTTTAAGCGGCGTCGTCCCGAAAAGCAGAAAAAACGCAAATAAAATCCAAAAGTCCGACCTGCCGGATTCGAACCAGCGACCTAAGGATTTAACTGCTGATCTAACTACAGTCCTCCGCTCTGCCAACTGAGCTAAGGTCGGTATGGTAACTGTGGCCCAAATATTTTTTATGACCAAATAATTTCTGAATTTTCATGTATACAGACAGCATTTCTAGAAGCTTATCCTTGTCGCAAACTTTCGTGCCACAAGTGTATGGCGACGGAATTCATGACTGTTAAAGAAAATTGAAGATCATGTTTGAACCTTTAAAGGGGCTTTTAATTTGATTGATTTAAGATATGAGTTAAATTAATTTTGTTTTTGATGTGGGTGGAAAAAAATTTTAAGTGGGTCTAATTCAAATAAAAAAAATAATTAAATAAATTTGTATAATAAAAAATTATATGTATATTGTATTCTTAAAATATGTAAATTTTTTAAAAAATGATTTTATTTAACTATAAGAGAGAAATACATATGAAAAAGTGAGCTGTTATCCATTAGTGTCCTATTGTTAGCCAGTGGCAACTTTGAAATCCTACGACAGCCACATTTTCTTAGGAGACTTTTTCCCTATGGTTATGTTCTGCAAGATTCGATCTATAGTTACATACATATGCACACCCACACCACCTCGCTGAAAATTCAACAGTAGCTCGATGTATCTCTCTTTTCCCTTAATTTTAATTCAAATTATCTTATAAATAAGTGGAGATTTGCATTTTGTGGATTTCGAATACAATTTACCACAATTAAATGCAAAGAAAATTTGTTTCTAATTATTATCGTTTCATGAATTATATACAATAATGAATAAATTTTGATTGAAATTCTCGTGAGTGATGATTTTCATATTTAAGAAATTTTTTTATTATTAATTAAAAAAAATTATACACGCACAACTCTCCAACCCATGTTTAAAAGTTCAAAAGCTCCCCACCGGCGACCCCATTTTATTGTGTCGTTTTGCATCATTGTTGCCCGAGGGAATCTATGGAGAGCATCACAATCAAAAGCCCTTTTTGTTATCGATTTTGACTGGCAGAAGTAGTTTGGCTTTCGATCAAGTCTCAATTTCACTGTGTTCGTATTATTTTTTTTTTTCATGCTTGTTTTGCCACATTCGATCTCTCGTTTCCTGTTCTCTTGTGATAAGGGCAAAAACTGAAAACCCAAGAGGCAGTATTAGGGTACCGACAAAAAGCATCTTGAGACGGTAGAAGAAAGTAACGCTGCAGATTTTTGAATTCAATTACCTGTTAAAAGGAACAAAGGAAATAGAAAATTCATTAAACATGAGATACGGTTCAAGTAACTTCCTGAAACGAGTTAAATTAACTCCCAACTCATTTTAAGTGGCTCGGACCCATTTTACAAGAAAATAAATAATAATAAAAAGGGGACCCAAAGGAATATAATAAATTGAAGAACAATAACTTTCTCTTTATTCAGGAATAAAGAAATGGCGGTGAAATCACACACACACACACACACACACAGAGGATTCCCATGACCAAAAACATCCATCCTTCCGTCACCTTCTCATTGATTATTTCTCACCAAACCTTCCCATCTCACTCTCTCGTGCTTTGTGTTTCTCTAGCTATTTATAGTTTACAACATGTCTATTAGCCTTGCACACCCCCCCCACCTTGACCAAAATGAGAAATACCATCCAATTTCCCAATTCTTGTCTTCTTTCAGGAGCCTTGGACGCTCAATTTCCTCTCCGCATGATTTAATTTGATTGCAAGTGGGTTACCCATGAAATAAAGAATAACAAGACAAAAGCACCCAAAAAAAAAAAAAACACAAAAGGCCGAAAATACCAAAAAAGCGAAAATTTTTGGAGTGGCGTTGGGCACTTATTGTGATCCCACTTTTCCGAGTTCAGGAACACAGTTTCAGGCTTCAGCCCCGGCACTCAGGAGTCAGGGAATGGTCTCGCTTGGGGTCCGAACAATAGTTGTAGACCATGTAATGACTTTGGACCCAATTCATGGCCCTGTGCTGCCGCCTTGTAAGCCCACCGGACCGGTACGGGGAGGCGGAGACCGGGCGGCACCACCTGGGTGCATGGGCCGAACAACCACTTGCCTTGAAATTGGTGTACCTCGCCATAAATGGTTGGTACCTATAATCCACCTTGTATTTTCCGTCTTCTGTGGCCCAAGACGAGGCATCCCATATTGAGCCGTATACCCACATTGACCTCACTGGAAATGTCTCGACACTTTTCCTCGGGTACCTCCTTATGGGCACATCATCAACAAGGAATCTATGAAAAATAACACAAAATACACATTTATGATTTATTCATGTTTATAAATTATTATTTTTTAAAAAATAATAATAAACAAGATAAACCCTTTGAAGAAAACGAAAACAGCCAATAAATCACAATCTAGTATAGCCGCATTCAGTTTTATCTGCCGTGGCATGTCGTTAGCATTGACAGAAAATCCAATCCACTCACGTGATGCCTATAGATTATGCTTAATAGTTTAATCTTAGGAAAATAGCTTTTTTTGCCATTTCCAATATGGTCTTGTGATTTCAATGACATAAAGTTGCCAATGCCCTCAGTTACTTAGAGTTTGTCTAGACCTCAAAAAGCAGCTATTGCAATGCTAGGTGACCAAAGAGAACAACAATGAATAGGACTTCCAAAAATTGATAATGCTAAGCCCTTATCATCCATCCCTTACAGATGGTCATGATTCTTGGATTGCAGACTTGTGTATTGATAATCAATCTCAGTCATTAATTGCAAACCAGGAATCGATATTTGCTTTACTTCTAAACTCACTATTAATTCACAACCAAGTTTTACCAAGTAGGTGTTCAACAATATGTTATCGGAAATAGAGTGAATTACATGATCTCTCTGGGATTCCAAAGGATGGCATAGTGATGGAAATCTTGGGTTGGATCAAACCACAGATGAAATTTCATCTCTCTGCCAATGATTCTTCCATCCCCACTTCCTCTTATGTAAACATTTGTCTGCAAAGTGTAGGGCTTCCCAAATGTTGTCCCCAAAAATTCTATGTCCACTTCATCGTGGTGCCCTGGGTGGGCTTCATTGTTTGACAGCTGCCATTCACCAACGAGTTGAACTTTGTTAGAACTCGCTACAGAACACACAAATACACTTAAAACATTTATTAATTACTCAGCGAAGAGATGAAGAAAAGGGAGTGGATATTATAATTGCAAGCTTAATTGCAGCAGCCATTTAGTTAATGTTTAATGAGTTCATTGACTGGCAGTTCTCACATAGAAAGCTGTTATGACACCTGCGGTGTAGCCTGGCTGGAGCCTAATGGAAGCTCCAAAGTACCCAGATCGAAATGGCTTGACTGACTCGAATCCGCTTCCTGTTGTGAAAATATGTGCAGAACATGAAAACAAAATCAATCCATAGATGTATTTTGCAGGTGCTACAGTGACTAATAAGTGCATATTTCAATTAATTAAAATGAGCGATGTTCGCTTCTAAGACATGACCTGAGGTGCTATCTAGCCAGATTGTTAATGCATTTTGGTCTGCTCTTTGATGTGCATAGCCCCAGAGATTTCTATATCCCTGAGAAAAGCTCATTGACTTGAACCTGGAACTTGGCCAGTAGCCTGGTGATGGTGGCCGTTGAGCATTGCTTGATGAAGGAGTCATGAGAAGAATGAGAAGTAGTAAGAGAAAGAAAGCCATGGATGAGGAAGCAAGATGTGTAGAAGCTCTATTTGAGGAGAAGATAGAATGATTATGGTAAATCATTTCACAGAGTGTGTATTATTGTCCCACTGTGTGTGTGTATGTGTGTGTTAGAGAGAGAGAGAGAGAGAGAGGGGGGAGAGGGACATAAGAGCAGTAGCATACGAAGAAAGGTGCGACACTCCATTTATAGAGAGGTAGCACGTAACATGCATAATTTGTTGATCAAAATAGATAAAATGAGAGGTTTCGGATAGGGAAGGTCATCCGGTACTTTAACATTAAGGTAGGCAGGTATCTAGTAAAAAATAATTGGTAAATATTTATTTTCCCATGCATCCAACTACTTCTTTCCAATCATTTATGAGAAACTTGTTTCCTGTAGCTGCATGGGCTGGAAAAGTCAGGAAAAAGGTGGAGGGGTAGATAGCTTTGTCTTCAGTGTGCTTTCTGTAAGCACCAGTAGGGAGCAGACTACTGATCAGTTTTTTTTGGGACACCACACAAACTTAAACTTGGTTTACAGCTGGGTTTCTTTCTCATTTAAAGCTACGAGCATTTTTGTTACTGCATTTAAAGTAACATTTTTGGTTGCAATAACCCACCCACCTGTGATTCATTACCACTCTACTTTCTTTTCCCTCTTTTTCTTGCCTGTCATTTCCCAGACAGCAGAGGGTGAAAAGTGGGGCAGATTCTCATTTAGTCAAAGTCTGTAAATCTAATCTGAGCTAATACCCTCTTTTGAACCTTAACATTAATGGAATGGGCCATACGGTGTCAAAAAATAGGGGCCCATTTTCGATTTGTAAATTGTGATAACGAAATCTCAATTAGTATAATGCATATATTATATTATCATAATTATTATATATATATATATATATATATATATATATATATATTATTGAATATTATTATATATTAAAAGATTAAAGATATATAATTGACAATCATAGCGTGTCAGTGTAATTTTTCTCGCATAAGGAATGCTTAGGGAGTGACCAAAATTGATAGTCCGCACGTGTAGCCCACTCGTTGTGAATCCGCAGTCTCTTCTTGCATGAGATGAGTCGTTATAAACTAGTTATTTCTGCCTTGCGTGACAGCTCTGCTCTGTTATAGATACATCATCATTTGGATTTTCCTAACTTGCATCAATCCTTCGGATCGATTGTGAAAAGACTCATTCGTTTATTTCTATTTACAAGTGGCTCTTCTTCTTTTTTGTTTTTTTTCCTTCTTACGAAAATTTAGAAGGATCGAACAGATTGTTTATTTAGAGACAAACATCGAAACATTATATTGATGGATTCCATTATCAATTGTGTGCACATTATGCTTACAGATCATATTCAAAGAAACCCATGTGTGAATTTACGTGTGGCTGTGGGTACTATTTGATTAATGTCATTCATTAAATGCAGCACGTTAAAAGGGCATTCTTCTCAAACCGTTCTGTGGATCATTTCTCAACTTCAATGAAAATATTAACGAATCAAAGCCCTAGGCCTTTTAAGTTATAGGCCATTCTAATAATTTGAAAAGTGAGTGAACGATAGAGAGAAAAAAAAAAAAGTGAAAAAAAATTGCTGACTTTACTATTTGGGTATGGGTATGGGTATGGGTATGGGTATGGGTGTGTTTATAACTTCTGTATCCGCATCCGCATAAATGATTCCTCTGCCAAAATCATGACGGGATTTGGAGGATATCATGATCGAAGCCTGCATCCTCAACATATGAGAAACCACGTAGCAGCAGCAGCAGCAGCAGCGTCTGTCATTACTTGACTTACATGTTATCGATGATTTAGAAGGGACCACTTTAATTTACGTGGAAGGAGTTGCAAATGATCTCACCTAAAATATACTGCCTATGTGGTAGCAGAGAGCCTCAGACTGTAGACCAAAATACGAACAAAAGCTGCAGCCATTGTTGATTGCGGAGCAGCACTATTGTGTCGGTCACTTGTTGCACGATGGATGTGCGGGTTGAAATCGGGTCGGGCCCAATTTTTGCCGACAAATGAACCTTGTTATAGGTACAATTTTTAAGTACAAAAAATAAAATAATTTTTAATCCCCTTCCACCCCACCCCCACCACCCCCAAAGGTTATTTTAGTCATATATATATATATATATATATATACTGTCTCTTATACACATCTAGATGTGTATAAGAGACAGCCCCCGGGTTGCATAATCTTATGCTTCCCAGCTTTCTGGGAAACTCAGAACAAAAGATAAAACAAGAGGAAGAAAACAAGAGTTTTAATTTAGAAAGCGAGTCGAAAGAGATGTTAATTCCATAAAAATATAAACAAGCAAAGAAGTCTAATAATACATTCATAAAGGTGGGTATAAGCCGAAAAATATATATATATATATATATATATATATATAATTTTCGGCTTATACCCACCTTTATGAATGGATTATTAGACTTCTTTGCTTGTTTATATTTTTATAGAATTAACATCTCTTTCGACTCGCTTTCTAAATTAAAACTCTTGTTTTCTTCCTCTTGTTTTATCTTTTGTTCTGAGTTTCCCAGAAAGCTGGGAAGCATAAGATTATGCAACCCGGGGGGGTTTGGCGTTGGTTCATATGTTAATATCAATCAATCAATCAATCATAGTATTTTTTTTTTTTTATTTCACGAGAAAATCTAGTAAGATGAAGACAAGGAATTTGGCTACGAGTATATTGCAATCCACATAAACTTTTCTGATCATTGAGATTCGAAAAGTATATTTCTATCCAAAAATTGATTAAATAAGAATATTATGTTAATAATTCTTTGTTTAATTTTAAAAAAAAAAAAGAGAGAGAGAGAGAAAAAGAACAATGTCGGACTAAAGCGGTTAACACAAGGGCAAGCAATTATGTGCCAAAATTGTCCACAAATACTCAGCAATAATGCAAAGTAATACTCAATTTATGATTGACCTTTTTGAAAGAAGAGGTATCTGGCATACTGTTTACAATAGCTGGATGACAATGGAATCATAAAATCTTATTACATTTCATAAATTCCTCTCCAATTTATAGTGAAATTTATACCGGGCTTAGACAAGGATATGAGTTTATAACATTGCCTCTCTCTCTCTCTCTCTCTCTCTCTCTCTCTCTTCATGGAACATCATTATTTGGAGCCTGCAGAATGGAGATCCCTTTTTAGAGACTTTACTATTTATGTCATGAAACCATTCCCGGAAGATTAACCATCAGGTGAAACATATAACAATGTTTTCTAATTAGATGCTAGGACATTCCTAGGGGACGTGATTGAAATATTCTGAATTGGGTTTTGAAAATCATCGTAGAGGTCATTATCAAGTCCTTATTAGAGGTGGGAGATAACTTAATAAGCTGTACTATGAACCGACACCAAGCCAAATAATTTAAGCACCGTTTGTCAACCTCAAACCTAACCATCCCCGTTTACCACAAGCACTACTCTTATTGCCACACCAGCTCCGATCAAAGCTGAAAGTAATAAACTGTTGTGCTAATGTCCTGCTTTCAAGCATTATTGTGTCAGAGGCCATGCTCTTTTAAACAGTCATTTATAATTCGCAACAGAAGTACAATAAAAAGAGACAATGGAGGGGCCGCTACCAAAAAGGAAATGATTGCCTTATTAAGTTCCCTTTCTGCACCAACATACAGCAGGACATGCAACATTAAGAATGAAGTGAGCAGGGAGGACACACGTGAGGAGTTGCGACAAGGAGAGATGTTTGCTACATAATTTAGTAATCAAACGAAACTTTGCGCCATATCACCTTGAATTGTAACAGATTAGAATCTGCCGTGCCATCAGAAAGAAGAATATAAAAAATCAAAAGCCAAATGATGGTGCCTATAGTCAATTGCTAAACAACATATTCAGTCATTAGTGCACTTATATGAGCAGAGAAGATCTTACCAATCATTCATAGTTGGCAGCAAAAAAATATCATGCCACAGTTACCATCGGTACTATCTTGAGACATTACAACATCAATAATCAATGCATATAAATGAATTAAGTAAATATACCGGTCCTCAACGGCAAGCCCTGAAATATGTTCTCGGTAAGAACCCACAAATCGCATAGCAACCCGCAGCCACTTTTCCTTAGTCAAACTAGAAGTAACGTGTCCTTTTGACCTCAGATTGTTCACCAGAAGCCAATTTATAGCATAAATGCTTCTAGTGACCAAATTGTCCATCTTCCCATTTACAGCAAGGCAATTGTTATTCACACGCAGCAAAATGCTGCGTACACGAAAGCAAAAGTGGGACCCACAATGCTTTTTTCGTGCGTGAAGTGTTCTCACGGTCCTCATCCTGCAAACAGTAATAGTGACTGTGAGACACCTTTGATCTCATATGATTTCAAACCATCAAGAGGGTCAGGCCAACACTCCTACTCTATCTCACACTGACACAAAGACACAAAAAGCAGAGCCTCAAACAACAGTCACACCCACCACAGACGCATGTTGACACATGCAAAAGGAAACACCTTACACACACAAACACATGCACACTCACAGTCATGTACAATTATACGCACCGGAATGAACTTGAAAAGGGTTATTTATACCCCCCACCCCCCCGGAAACAGACCTAGTTCCAGAAGAGCCTATATATTAGTTGAGTTAAGAGGTCAGAAGCCCTTTGTCTTTCTATGTTGTGCTAGAATATAATGTCAATGTGGGAGCATGAGACCGAGAAAGAGAGGAGAGCGGTTGAGCAGTGAAGAGAGAGGGACAGAGATAACCACGCAGGCAGGTCAAAGAAAAGAAAAGGCGGAGCAGTTGATGCAAATCACTGGTTCAGGACTAAGGATAATTTTGGCATGAAAATCCTGCACCTTTTTCCACACAGTAGCATTTAAGATACTCTGTGAGATGCACGCCCTGCAAAGGCAAATGTATCTTCTGGGATTTTTCCAACCTTACCTGCGAAACATAAAAAAATACCTCAAATCTAATGATTGACAAGATGAGGAACTCAGACAAACACGTCCAAGGTAGAGAAAAAACCAAGCATGTTGCACCAGATTGCCATCTCTTCAACAGCCACAATAGCAAAGGCGATGGGCAGAAAATATGGTGGACAGGCGAGCATAGGCTTAAATCATCCCTCCAGCCATAAAAAGATTAAACAAAAACAGAAGAAATTAAAAGGGCGAAGAGACATGGAATTTGACAGTGAATTTAAGATCCTACAAACAGCAACAAACACCAAAAGAAATAAAAATAAAAATCCTTATGGGTGCAATGTGTGAAGTGTATTTCCAAAAGCACAGGGATAAAAGAACTGAGGCATCTGATTTTGCACCAATTATAGATCCAAAATATGCATCCAATTTTGAAAAACAGTTCACTATATAATCAACTATTTTGCAAACCCTTCCCATCTTCAAAACAAAGCCAAATCCACATTTCTTCAAAAGAACCCACAACTACCAATTTCGGACAAATAGCAGAAAATTCACTAAGTTGTCCCTCACAAGTCATGAATGACCCAGGCAACTAAATACGCTAGTGAAAATAATCCAAAGCAAATATAGTCCAAACTGAAAAGCTTCATCTCAAATCTGCATAAAGTAGAAGCAATAATCAGCCACACTAGAGAGTCAACCCGAATTGAATTTATAAATAACTAATTCAAGCAAGTTGCAATTGAGTTCTTACACTTATAGAACAGAATATCGGCCTGGTTGAGCACCGCCAGGAAGTGATAATGCCTGGTTTGTGATGTCTTCCAACACACGTTTTAATTCTGCTTTAGCTCTCTTGACGGACAGTTCAGTAGGACCCTCGATGAACAAGTAAAGCTTGCGTTCCCCAGGTCCTGCGATCCGGCCAGGTGGGAAGAATTGTCCCCTTGTGGTAATGGCAGCTCCAGTCCATTCTGAAATTGGGCCCAATGTTTCTTTGTGGGTAACTTTCCACCGAGCATTTTGGGGAAAGTCATTAATCTCCAACTCTGCTTCATAATGCTCAGGCATCACATCAGCTTGAATCTTTGCAAGGTTATGCTGCAGGTTAATGGCTGCTGCCAGTGCTGCTGCCCTGGCAGCCCCCTCATTTGGAACAACAGGCAGCACTTGCCCAGGCAAAATTGTTGCTGCTCCAGGAACAGTCAAAGCCATGACACCAGGTAGAGGAACAGCTAACCCACTGTGGGGTAGCAATTGAGGAGAAGAGATAGGAGTTGGCATTGCAGATGTGGCAGCTTTTGATGCAGCAGCAATTGCGGCTATTTGTTGAGCAAGGGCAGCCTGATGTGAGAAGTCGCCACCTGCTTTCCTGACCCCTTCATCTTCATCTTCTGAATCTGACTTGTCCTCCTCAAAGCCATATTCTTTTGCTTGTGCTTTTTTAGCTGCAATTCTCTTTTCATCCTCCTCTTCATTGAATTTAAAACCACTGCCACCATAACCACTTCCATGGGCTTGCTCAAGCCCCTTATTTACCTTTGCCATAAAACCATCAGCAACAGCTTTCAGGTCCTCTGGAACAGATTGCTCAGACAGCTCCAAAGCCTTGACAAGATCAGGTGCATATCTTGCATCCTCCTTAGAGATAAATGTAATTGCACACCCTTTGCGGCCAGCTCGGCCTGTCCGACCAACACGGTGAACATAATCTTCATAGTGATTTGGAACATCAAAGTTTATCACCAGTTCAAGCTCCTTCACATCTAAGCCCCTAGCTGCAACACTTGTTGCAATCAACAAATTGCAGACATTGCTCTTGAAATCTGAAATAGTGGATTCCCGATCTGTCTGATCCTTGGCCCCATGAAGTGAGAGGCAAGGGTAACCATGCTTGAGCAAGTCCCTAAAGAGTGCATCGCATTTCTCCTGTGAGTGGACAAATATCAAAATTTTTCCTTTCTCATACCATTCACCAAGTAGTTCCAGCAGTCTTAAGAACCTTTCACTTTCTGGCCTTACCTCAACCAACTGTGTTATATCCTTGTTCACAACACTCCTCCCACCAACCTGTATCTCCACCGGTTTGATCAAAACTTTACGTGCCAAAATTTCAACTTGGCGTGGAAAAGTGGCCGAAAAAAGCACTGTTTGACGATCTGGGCGTATATTTTGGATAATTCTAGTTATTTGAGGTTCAAAACCCATGTCAAACATTCGATCGGCTTCATCCATAACCAAATAGCTAACTCTGCGCAGATTTGTAATTTTGCCACTGCTTGTGCAAAGTATATCAATCATTCTGCCAGGAGTACAGACAACAATCTCAGTCCCCCGCTTCAATTCACTAATTTGTTGGGCAACCCCAGAACCTCCATATACAGGCACACATCTAATTCCAAGCGCCTTGGCAAACTTCTTTATATCACTGTGGATCTGTTGGACAAGCTCCCTAGTAGGTGCCATTATGAGTCCAATTGGCCCATCTCCAGCTTCCACAGGTTGCTGGTCCTTGATATGCCTCAGCATTGGCAGCACAAATGCTAGAGTTTTACCGGAGCCAGTCTTCGCAACGCCTATGCAGTCTCGGCCACTCATTATTATCGGCAGTGCCTGAGCCTGAATAGGCATTGGCTTCTCATAATTAAGCTTCTTTATCATTTCCAATATTTTACTTGTCAGCCCAATTTGGTGCCATGTTTTGATGGGTTTTGGCACATCCTTTCCATGAATCTTCAATTCTAACAGTTTCCTGTAAGCAACAACCTCTTCCGTAGTCATCCTCAAGATCTCCTTAACTTCAATATAGAAACTTTTTCGGAAAGGTTTGTATTCAATCTTTGAGTGGTCAACAATGGATAGTTTCTCAGCTTTTGTTTTCTTCACCCTTTTCATGAACTCATCATCATCTTCATCTTCTAATGTATCTTCTTCATTCTCAATGTCCCTGTAATCAGAATCAGAATCTTCACCAGGAATGATTCTACCAAGAGACCTATTAGAATTTTTCTGTGAATGTTCTCCAATTATTCGTTCTTCTTTCCAATTCTTCTTTGAGTCCACAACCTTATCATCATTCTGACTGACCACAGCACCATTAAGCTTTTCAACTTCAGGTAAGACCATTGAATTCATGAAAGCATCTAGGGGATCAATTTCCTCATCTACAGTGTTGCCCCCATTTTGAGAAGTGCCTGTTCCATTCTCAGAGTCTACCATCACCACATCTTCAACTTCTTTATCAGGTTTTACATTCTCATCCAAGTCCATTTCAGTACCTGATTTCCCTGTGGGAGGCACTTCTTCATCATCAGATTCTCCCTCAAGGGTCCATGTTTTACCAGTCTTCATTTCATCAACAGTTGCCACATCCCCCTGCCTTTCTCTCTCAGATTCTTCCTTCTTCCTCTTTAATTCTTGCCACTCCTGAACTCTTCTCCTCCTTTTTTCCATTTCCTCATCCAATTGCTTCTGTTCATCCTCTAATTCCTCTTCTCGGGTTTTTCTCTCTTTCTCACCTGAGTCATCCTCACCATTTTTTCTTCTTGGGCTATCTTCATCATCCCTTTTTCTTTTTGACCGGCTAAAACTTCGTTCTCGTGATCTCTCCCTATAATCTTCATCAGCTCTCCTCCGATGTTTTTTTCCATGCTCCTTGGAATGATCATCACTTTCACCACTACTGAGGTCCAGGCACTTCTCCTTGTCCCTGATCTTCCTTTCCTTTTCCTTTTCTCTTTCCCTCTTTTCCATCCACCTGGCTTTCTCCTTCTTTCGTTCTTCTCTCTCACGCTCCCTTCTCTCCCTTTCTCTATCTTTCTCCCTCTCCCGTTCTTCTCTCTCACGCTCCCTTCTCTCCCTTTCTCTAACCTTCTCCCTCTCTCTTTCTTCTCTCTCACACTCTCTTCTCTCCCTTTCTCTAACTTTCTCCCTCTCTTGTTCTTCTCTCTCACGCTCCCTTCTGTCCCTTGCTCTATCTTTCTCCCTCTGTCGTTCTTCTTTATCATGGTCCCTTCTCTCCCTTTCTCTATCTTTCTCCCTCTCACATTCTTCTCGGTCACATTCTTTCTTTTTTCTTTCCCTCTCCCTTTTCTCCTCTTTTTCTATTTCCCTCTCTCTTTTCTCCTCTCTTTCTATTTCCCTCTCACTGTCCCTGTCTCTATCTCTATCCCTTTTCCTATCACTTGTTCTCTCTTTGTCCCTGTCCTGACTCCTGGTTCTATCCTTGTCCCTGTCCTTGTGTTTTCCTTTGTCCTTCTCCTTCTCTTTGGCCCTCTCCCTCTCATACCTATGATCAGAATCAACACTTTTTCCCCTGTCAAAATGCCAGTTTTCATGTTCTTGCTTTTCTTTTACACGGTGCTTCTCAACATCACCACTTTTCTCCTTATTAAGTCTCCTTTCTGTATGTTTGCCATGAATTTTCTTCGAATCCTCCTCCTTTCTCTCTGAATCTTCCTTCTTGGATTTATGTCGCATGCCCTCCATTTTGCTTATTACTGTCAAATCAATCAAGATGAAATTAAACCCTAAGATACACAATCTGACATGTGACAACAATAAATTGTTGAATAAAATCCAAAAGTTAGTAATCACAAATCACAAGCACAAGTTATCAATAACTTGAGGAGTCAAGCGCAGAAAATCAGGGAGTTCATGCAAATAATTGTTCAGAGACTTTTTAAAGTTTAAAAATAGACAATTCCTGGGAATATTCTTCTAGGAATGGTAATTAAAGAAATCCTTGAAGAAGAAGGACCTGGAGGACAACTGAAAGTCTGCCGAAGAGCCACTAAAATGGGCTAATGGTTGAACACTCAAAAGCTGCTAAAATGAATTTCAACAAATAAGAATGTTCTTCATGTACAATCATGAAAACAGGAAAACATCAATCACCACATGCATATTCATGGAAGACAATGACAATGAAATCAGAACAGATTATTCCCAGAAGAAACCGAACACTGTTTTGGGAAAGGTCTTCATTACATGGATGCAAGTTGTCTTCATGCAAGACAGACATGAGTGGGTGACACTATCATAACTAGTGATCCCCATGGTTAATTGTGATTCATCAAACTACTATGAATGTGCAACCAACAACCATGATAGTACAACCTTACTCTTTCTGTGGGCCCACAACTGACCCCTGTCAAGAAACCCGGTTCTGAGTAACAATTCCATTTGGAAAATAAATGACTACTTATCAAGGGGAAAAGAAAAAGATAAATGATTCACAAGCATCACCCACTTGACATATGCTAGCAAACTAATATTTAAATCCAACCTCAGTGTAAGAAACAATTGAGTATGCATACTTTTAGGGTTGACAAGGTGAAATTGGGAAGTTAGAATATTAAACAAGAAAGAAGTAAGAGAATGAAGCATTCACTGGCCAGCAGAACCAAACAATCTTGCTTGCAATAAACTAGTCCCGACGAAATCTGGAATTGAAATTAAGGTTCATTCTATTTCTACACAACAAGCATTATGTTAAAAAGAATTCAAAGAAATTAAATTTAAAAAAAAAAACGCCCAGATGGAGGCTGAGGCGAAGAAGACAAAGTCAAAGTCGAAGACGATTGAAACGAATGCGATTGCAATAGAAAGAAATACCAATTTCCACCCAAATAATTCCTTGAAAAAAAATAAAAAAAAAAGGAAATAAAACTGATAAACCCTAATAAAAATTGGAGCAACCTAATCAGAAAATTCAAGTTCGGAATCGAATCAATTACAATGAATTCAGGAACAAAGATTTAGGGTTTTAGACTGTGTTACCTTAATTGGATGGAATACGTTGTTGTTCTTGGAATTTGTCGGGGGTTTAGTTTGCAAGCGGGAAACCTGATTAACGTTAGGCCTTGAAATCTTAATAATATATGGTCTATCTGTCGGTCCGTCGAAGGCACGATCGGCCGCCACTCTCAACAGTATCAAAACGAACCTACAACTGTTAAAGCGATCCAATTTAGAGAATTTTTATTTTTATTTTTTGATAATTTCAATTTCAAGCCGCCTTGTTTTGCCTTTGCCCCGCGCCTTCTTCTAATTCCCAAAATCGACAATGTGAAAAATAAAATATTATTTTATAATTATTTTCTTTTTTAAAATAAAAAAATTAATACAAAAATATTATAACCTCAATAAATAAATAAATAAATATATAGATATATATATATAACAAAACAATAATCTTATATTTAGTTTGGAGATAATGTTTCAATTGAAATATTATAATTAAGAATAATTATATAATAAAATGATATTAAAATTAATTTCTCTTTGAACCAAATTAATTTAAAAAGTGATAAAATGTAATATGACCATTCTAAATAATTTATGAAGAAAAAAATAATGATAAATTTAAATTAATTAAAATTTATTTAATATTATATATAAATAAAATTAAATATAAAAAATTATTATTGTATTTTTTGTAGTCTTTATATTATCTTTTATGTATTACTATTAGAGGCTTTAACTTACGCTTAAATGCCAAATAAATTTTGTTTTGAAAATTCAAAATTTTCAAAATTATAAGGAAGAAAAGGAAATTAAAAAAAAAGGATAGGAGAAGTAAAAAAAAAAGAAAAGAAAAGGAAAATCGAAGGTCAATTATAAAAATAACGAATCAGAGAATCCAACGTTTAGAGTTGCTCGATCAAATTGAAGAAGATTTTGACCGTTCGATCTGATCTCCAATGATTTGACATCCGAACCCGCAAAAAGGAAGCGGGGAATTTTCCGGGTTGGCTAACTTCTCCGCCAAATTCTCGAATCTTTTTCTTTTTGCGGTTAGTAAATTCTCGATTCCACCGCAGTAGTTTACTATAATTTAAGCATTATGAAAAAGAGAGAGAGAGAGAGAGAGAGAGAACAACTTTAAATTGAAAAGAGAAACATAATAACAGGAATTCACATAGAATAAGAGGCAAGCAAAATTAATACTTTACTGGAAATTCCAGAACCAAAGGCTTTAATAGTGTAAACGGCTCAGACTTGCGACAAGGGTATGTCTCCTTCTCGTTATTTTGTTGTCTGGAACTTGACATTTTTGACATGGGGTTTCTTTTTCTTTTCTTTTTTTTTTTTTTTTAGGGGAATTCTTTTGTTTTTGATCGCTAAAATTTCGTTGCTGGACATTTTGAATGATAATGGGTTTCCATTATTTTTGTTTGTGAGCAAACTGTCAGCTGTCAGCTGGGTAGCTATCGAATTTGTGTTGGCTGTTTTTCTCTGTTTTCTGGATGTTTTCTGTTTGCTTTAAATTATTATGAGTCTAATGGTCGCCAAAGTTCCATCTCCTTATATATTGCGGTGGGTTGGATTTAGGTGAATTGTCGACAGAGGGTAGAAGCTAGTTTCGAACGTTTGAAGGAATCCGTTTCTCCTTTGGCACTATGTAGTTAAGCCTAGAGTGAAGAAGGTTTGTCAGGTTTCAATTTTATGTTGTTTAGAATTTGGCATACGATTCTTCTGTTAGAAAAGAGGGTGTTATGTCTGCAGGTTATAGCACTGTATTCAAGTCATGCATGCTCAAAAGGACTTTGCTTTTTGTGCAGACTAACACCTTTTTGTTCAGAGTGCCAAGAATGGAGACTAATGGTACCATTTCCAATTCCCATGAAAATGGTTGCTTGGAATGTTCAAATAATTCCACTAAAGAGAGCTCCACTGAGAAAAAAAAAAGTGTTTGTTAACCATGGTAGGCATTTTTTAAGAATGCAAGTTATTCTCAAGCATCTGTCAAAATTGCTTGCCGATGGATATTCCTAATAAAACCCATGAATAAAATATGAATCATGTTTTAGGAATTTTGAACTTTCAATGAATTAAGTTTACAAGTTTCCTACACAAGGCCAAAGTTTTAACAACCTCAGCATCCATGTCATCGAGATTCTAATGAGTGCTAATTGGTATTGAATTACTAATGGCATAAAATAAAGTTGCTATTTACTGATTCTTTTTTACTGACTTAAGCATCTGATAACACGGACTGCACCCCAAGGGGACAAATATTTGCAAGGTTTAGTTGTTCTGGCTAGATCACAGTATTGTGGACTTTGAATATGATTAGGATCTAGACTTTGGGGCTTCAAAGCTATTCAAAGGCAACTTGAGCTCCAGCTCCATCTGATAAATTTGATGATCAATTTCTGGTGATTTCTGCTTAATAATCTTTGGACATATAAAAATTTTATAACCCAAGGAAGTACACAAATTTTGGTATTTCAACAAGTGCAACTTTTAGAAAGCTTTTCTGCTGCACCCTTTATCTGTTTGTGTTGAATGAATTCAAGCTTGTTTTACATAACAATCTTCAGCAAGTTTTTATCAACCAAAGGTGATCATTGATGTAGGAAGTTGTTGTTGATTTAGCACGAGTTTGGAGGACAGAGGGTTTCTGAATAAAAGCCATACTTTAGAACATAAAGGAACTGTTTGGTCTCGATATAATGATGCTGAATACTATCTGTAGTTCTCTTTTTGCATCTTTTTGGATGTGACATGGGTGGATTTATGATGCAGCCGAGACAGCCTGGAATGAGAAACGGAAACAGTGGGTAGGTGATTCATCTCAAAGATCAAAAAGAATCCCTAGAGAACCAATCATGAGGTATATAATCCCTTTTTATTATCAATATACAAGTGCTTCATTTTTTTGCCCTTTTGTCTTCTGACAGGGTATCTATTATGTTTACTTGTGTACTAAAAGTTTTCATTTATTGTTCTAGATGGATTTTTATGAATCCTTCACTTGGCAATCTCTCCATGGCATTGCTATTCTCAACTGGCTTTGGACTTCAGAAAAAGATTCTTGAAAACCTTTCCATGTTATGAGGAGACATGTACACAAAATTTTATGAAGTTGCAAAGGCTGTATTAAGGTTGAATGGCAAATACCTTACTTAGACAAGGATATTAAAAAGAGTGGTTTTTATAGTAGTTTACGTGAAAAGTTCAATCTATAGAAAAAGGAACCTCTACTGGTTTCTGCACATCCTTATTTATTTTCTGTCTATTGTTATGATGCAACTAACGAAAGTAAGTTTTGAGCTTGTTTTCTTTGTGTTTATATGCTTAAGTTTTGTGACAGAGGTTTAGAGTATATGGGTCACACCTTGTTTTCACTTATTCTTGAATTTTAAGCATCTTCTTTTGTAGCTGGACTGCAACTTATGAGGAACTGCTTTCTTCAACAGAACCCTCTAAACGGCCAATTCCATTAGCTGTAAGTTTTCCTCTATCTTTCCTCCATTTATCTTTCTGTCCCTCCATTGGTGTGTCCATTTTCATTTGGTTGGATATGCAGGAGATGGTAGACTTCTTAGTTGACATATGCCATGAAGAAGGCCTTTACTACCAGAAACTGGGACATCACTCCTGCAGTTGAACAGTCTTCTTTGGCAGATTGATGGAGATTAAGCAACCCAGAGGTTGTACTAACCTCACCTGAAGCTGACTGGTGGGCATATAAACGGGTTTCTTGTCCTTATTTGCTAGACAAGAAATGGAAAGGGAAAATTGATGTAGAATTTAGTGACATCTAGTATCATCACATATCCTGCACCATTTGTGTTGAATTTTAAAACTGAATTTCGGAAGTACAACTCTTCTAGGTGGTTGAATTTTTCAGCTTTCTGTACGAATATTTTCTGTCATGTCACTTGGAGGTTCCTGATTTTCAGTGCTCATTGAGTGCATTGAACTTCTCACTAAGCTTTAGTAATGAAGACTGGTAAATAGTTCTGTCTGCTCTTATTTCCAATCTTCTTTGTTGTATGTCCATGAACCTGTCACCGTTGTGGCAAACTTCATAGCTATGTCATCAGTGTCATTGCCTTATTGTATTTCCTGGTCTGGAACGCACTTGTCCTCTTACAAAAACTTGAGCGTGTAGTTTCTGTTCTACAGTGTCCGGTAATGCCTTGCATGAAAAGGCCAGATGATGAGCAAAAGATGGCCAGCATTCCCGGGCAGCCATCAGTGGTTATTGCCTTTGAGATACAAAAGGCTAGCCATTCAGGGAGATGCCATTAGAATCAAGTGGGACCCAGGTGCTGCCTCTTGGCTTTAGCCTTGTGGGGTTGCCAAATGGTATTTGTATTCTGCAAAGTAGGAGAATCAAGGGGGACCTTCAGGTCCGAACTGGTGCACTGAAATGCTGGCGGCTTAATGATTTTGTTCTTCTCTTCTCCCTTTTTTTCTTTTTGAAAGTTGGTGCCTTGGTGGGATGATACACTAAACTAATGATTCTACAATTTGACTTGAATCTTCTTTAAGCCGTTTGAAAATGTTTTAAGAAAACGGTTTAGCATGTAGCAGTGTCTGGTAGTTGTCAAGACGTAGTGGAATGAACTTTCCACCAGGCAACTTATATTGATCCAATCCAATTGAGAAGCAACATTGATTGGAACCCAAATTGGAGGCAAAACACTGAAATGCCGCTGGTCAAAGTCAATCCTCATCTTCCAAGTGGGGTTGTTGAATTTTCTTTGTTTTTTTGTTTTTTTTTTTTTGGGTATATCGGAATGACTTTGGCTGATGGGTCTCTTCCTTTTAAGTTTGAAACTATGACGTTTTATTCTGCTCTTTGAATTGGATCGCCAGAAAAGGTGGGCGACTCGGGCAAAATGATTGTTTAAAAAAAATTGTCTTTCCATCTATAATGACATTTAAAAAATGATTCATTTATTGTTGTAAATCTGTGTTCGTTCAAAAATGATTGCAAATCTGTGCTATATGTGAGCACTATTTGATTACTTTCCTGAATAATATTCTTCTACTAAGAAATTCACAAAAGGAAAAACTTCCAAAAGAGAGTAAAAAAAAAAAAAAAGAGCAATGCATTTAACTTTAAAAACTTTTTAATTTGAACCATTTAAAATATAAGTTAAATTAATTTTATATTATACGCGAAAGAAAATAAAAAATTTAAGTAAATTTTCACAATAAATAAATAAATAAATAATTATTATACTCGAAAGGAAATAAATTCATAACTTTAAATTGATTAGCTTATTGGGACACTCAATCTGAGTTGTAAAAAATTGACTGACTTAAACGAATTGACTTAAATGGTATGAGAACAATCCACTGGCGTTGTTATTAATTTTCATTTTCTTTTTTTTTTCGCCTCTGTTTGTAAGGTGTTATATTGTTTGGTCCGCGTCTTAACTTCTTGTTCGATTGCCCTTTCAACAAACATTGCACAAAAGGACAGGCACGGAGGAGAAGACCCACCATATATATATATATATATATTCTCAAGAATAGCTCCGGCTTAGATAAACTTACCTGTGGCATCTAAGAGGCACGTCTTTTGTGTTCTTTATATGCTTCCCTTCCATATGTTTTCTTTCTAACAAGAAAGCCCGGAAATCAAGAGAAAAAGAAGCAAAAGAAGGAGAAGGCGAAGAGGAAAAAAGTCTCTTACTTTGTAGGTTAGTTCTTCTGGGGAAGACTTGAGTCTAGTGCAATCAGAAAGGTGAATTTCACTTGAAAATGAGTTCAATCGCAGCTTTCTTGCTTAGTATCGCTCAAAAAATTTGAATTGTCGTGAACTGGCAAAACCCCATTCGCCCATATTACATTTTTTATCATTTTGCATGGGATTTTGATTGCCAGGGTAAATGGAGATCGATAAGGCAATCAGAGAAAGTGACGATAGAAGGCTAAAGACCAAGTATAACAACGCCATCTACGTTATCCGGAGAGCTCTTGCTCTCTACTCGTGAGTTCTTCTCTCTTTGCTTGTGGGCTTTGGCTGATTCTTTGTAGTGTAGGATAGAGCATTCCTTTCCTGATTCATAGAATTCCGTTGGATTGTGGTGTCAAGGGCTTGGAATATAAGCAGCATTTGTTATGCTAGGAAATTTGAATTGGAGAACTAAACATTGAATCTCTATTGCTTGGGTTCGCTCTTTTTAAAAGCCAGAATCTGTCGAAGCTAACCCAATCATGCATTGGGTTAAGTTGAGATAAAGATACAGCTATTTCCATGTATTTTCGTGGGAAGCATTCTGGTGTGCATATATCTGATATGTGAACAGTACTTTTTGTCCACCTCACCTCAATATTGGAACATTTATTTGGAATTGAAAAGTTTTGTGCCAATTGAGTTTCCTGGCACAAGACAGAATTATTTGAATGTGACTTTGAACCCAATGCATTTTCTCCATTTTTATGTACTCTTTTTTGGCCGATTATGTGAAAATTATTGTAGTTCATCTTGCAATATATGTCAAAATGGCAAATCAACACATTGCTTGTACATAGTTGTTACTTTCATAGAAAAATTGGAATATAATTACGTGAAGGTGTTTACTATATCTTATATTCTTTCCATGCAACGGTGATTATGGCACATTCTTTGTTGAAACTTGTCTCGAAGCATAGCAGTGCTTTATAAGGTTTTATTCTTTAATTTAAGCATGATTGCCTGCATGTTGCCACAGAATTGGGCATTGTGAATGAGAACTGTTGGCTTTTTCTATTTGGGGTGAGGGCGGGCATGGGGTGTCACTAGATAAGTATGACAGCTATGACAAATGCTGCTGGACTAATGGAAGGCAACATTATGCATGTTAAATCAGCAATAAAATTTTTCTTATCCACTCTGGACAGAATATCTTCACATATCAGATGGATTTATATTTGTTGAAGAATATTTGGGAGTTTAAGAGAGAAATAAAGCATGTTTCTAATTACTGATGACCTTTTTCTTGAAAATTCAACGCATTGTGCTGGTGCAGAAATAGGGTTAATGGTAATATGCCAAGAAATTAATAGTATTGGTAGCTCATTTGGTGATGGTAATGCAAATATAAAAAGTTTTAGAATGTTTTTCTATCCAAACTTTTCAAGAAAGTTTGAATTTCTTACACAGAAGTGCTGAGTTGGTTAGAAATAAGTTTTGTAAGCATGGTTGGCTGTGTAAAAATATTTCCCCTCATGAACAAATTACTGAGCTAGACAATCACATCTACATTCCCCATTCACAGAGATGCCTGCCCTTGTCATGACAACAGAGCAATCATTCCTTGGATCCCTTGTATGAGGAAGTGAAGCATTCAATGTTTTGTCACATTCCTTAATGAGTGAATGCATCTTTTTTCCTGTTTATGACATTTTTATATGCTTTAATACATGTATTGTAGCAGATAAGGAAATAAGTACAAATGTTTAAGTGTTCTGCATGCATGTCTTGTGAAGTTCCAAGGCACTACTATTTTTCTATCCTCAAGAGCAAATGCCTTCAAGTATTGAAATTGTTTTCATTTACAGGATTGAAGAGGTTGCCTTCAGCTTCAATGGAGGGAAGGACTCAACTGTAAGTTTTCATCTGAGATATCCTGAACAACTGTGTTATTATTTATTTCATTGACACTCACCACAAACTTTGACGTATAGGTTTTGCTGCACCTGCTTAGGGCGGGCTGTTTTCTGCATAAAGGTGAACAAGGCCTTTCTAATGGGAGTCTAACTAGCTTCCCCATTCGAACAATATATTTCGAAAGTAGATCTGCTTTTCCTGAAATCAACTCATTTACCCATGGTGCAGCCTCTTGGTGAGAAGCCCTTTCTTTCTTTGTTCATTTTCTCCTACATGCTAACAAGTTATTGGTCAAAGAAGAGGGTGCAATTTTGCGATATTTATTTTTTCCAAAAATATTGGGCCTACTGGAAGCTAGAAATCTAGTTATATTACTTATCTATCTATTGATTTTGATAACTGAACTGCTTTCTATGAGTAGTTATGGATTGCAGCTGGATATCATCAGCTCAGATTTCAAGTCTGGGTTGGAAAATTTACTGAAGGCCAAACCAATCAGAGCTATTTTCCTTGGTGTTCGAATTGGTGATCCTACTGCTGTATGTCAGTTGCTTGAACGTATATTTATGGTTTCCTACCCACAGATTTTTTTTTCTGGAAGTTTGAATAGTTCTCTTTTGAAACATTGAAAAAAGAGATGCCTGACCTTTTGAGTTTTGTAACAATGTTGCAGGTAGGTCAGGAACAGTTTTCCCCTAGTTCACCTGGATGGCCACCTTTCATGAGAGTGAATCCAATCCTGGATTGGTCCTACAGGTTTTGTCTTAGGCCCTCTCTTGTGGGTCTTATTTCTTTGAAAATTGGCAGGGGTTATCTAGGAACAAGTTGGTCCTAGTAGCTGCAAATGTTAAATTAAATCTCATCTATGTTTTTTTGGCAGAGATGTTTGGGCCTTTCTTTTGACTTGCAAGGTCAAGTACTGCAGTCTCTATGATCAGGGGTAATGCTTTCTCCACGTTGCATCAAATACTGAACCTTTTTGAAAGCCATCTGGGTTTTTGGCTCAACTTTTGTAGATGCAGGCTATGCCTCTCAGTTCATTAAGTTTAATGCTTAGTACTAATGTAAACGCATACCCATTTTGCTTGCTAGCTGATCCTAGTCTTGTTCTCTAATAATTGGAATATATGTTGGATTTTTTTATTTCTGCAGTTATACTTCCATAGGCAGCATACATGACACTGTACCAAATTCACTGCTATGCATCAGTGACTCCTCCATTCACAAATTCAAGCCTGCATATTTACTTTCTGATGGAAGATTAGAAAGAGCAGGGAGAGCTAAAAGGTTTTCCCCTTCCATGTCTGGACTTCATCATGCTGTTGGCCCGGACAATGTGGATTCACATAAAAGCAACACACTCATGACCTCTGTAATTGCTGTAGGGGACGAGATTCTGTAAGTCCATTGTTGCTTCAGCACGCATCATAACTTTCCCTGCTAGTTTTCTACCCTTCTGGCTTACATGTTCTTTTTTAATACATGCCGTTGGCATTCACAATGTTCTCACATGCTTCATTAACTATCAAACTGTGGTTGGACTCCCAGTGTATTTGAATTAATTTCGGTTGTTGAGACTTTGACTTTTTCAGTTTTCTCTACTTTTATTGTACCGATTTTTTTTTTTTTGCCCCTTTTTGTTGTGCTTTTAGTTTTTTGGGTGGCACAGTGGGAGTGGGATGTTTGTCTTTTATACGCTTTTTTGTTAGTTAATGGAGTCAAAATTTAATTAGCTCAAAGGATTGTTCTAAAATGATCTTGAGGTCTTTTTAAGGATATGTGTTAGCATGTCAAATTAGTAACTTGATTGACAGTGCTTTGTATGGATGACAAAGAATATAATATTCCCAGATGTGATTGGAACATAAGCCTTCTCCTTTCCTAGCTTATGATGAGAGGCTTGATGGGCTCAACTTTAGTTTAGAGAAGTTTTAAAACATCGAGAATCTGAACTACTCAATTTTTCAAAACTTCAGCCAGCAATATGATATGCCTGTGCAGTTTAAGCCATGCATATTTATTTATTTCTCTTACCAGCAAATATTGGCTGAAATTTCTTGTACTTTTCTATTTTTTCCATAGCTCAGGTCTGGCACTGTTGAGGATCACCTGGGTCCTTCACTGTGTAGGAAGGTCCGTGCCATTGGTTGGTCGGTATCACAAACTGCAGTTGTTCGTAATGATGTGAGTTTTTATATGTTAATCTTGATCTTTGTATCAAATATATATGTGTTCTGTATTTATACATGGTTGATCTGAACTTGTATTTAAAACTGATTGTTAATCTTCTTTGTTTATTAAATAATATACTAACGGTTTCCTCATAGGCTTCAATAATTGATTTTGGCATTGTCGTCTTAACCTTGTGCTTTATAACCCTTTCTTTACACCAGATAGATTATGTGGCTGAAGAGGTTGAACAGAAAAAATCAACCAATGATATGGTAAAGCTGTACATTCTATAGCAATAGATCTTTTGTCAAATTTTGGACTGATTTGAGACACAAAGGGCTTTATATCCTATTATTGACACCTTGCTCTGCCCATAATTCATGCTCTTAGGTATTTGTGTATGGAGGGGTAGGCCCATTGCACTTTGATGTTACCTTAGCAGGTGTTGCAAAAGCCTTTGGTGTTCGCCTGGTGAGTTGTTTATTATTTCAACTCTCTCTCTCTCTCTCTCTTCCACACACACACACACTAAGCAGGCCTTATATCTTTCCTTCATTGAATTATTGTATGGTCTGATTTTTTGTTTTCACTATTTCTCATAGTTCGTCACTTTACTGTGTGCAATGTAGGCTCCTGACGAAGAATTTGAAGAATACCTCCGACATCTTATAGGTGAACATTGCACTGGTGATCGAAATGAGGTAATGTTTATCTTCTTATTTGTCCACTTCTCTGTATTTTGCTTCTGGTTAAAAGAGGGGATGACTTTTATTATATGCTTGCTGTAACAAGCAATGCCTGAATTAGTGATAGAATACTCTGACGTGATTGAAATGTTAGTAGAGCACTAAATAAAAAATTCCATGGATTACAATGTATATATGGTGCCTCAACAAGAGTTCATACTGCTTGAATTTGATCTCATCATTGGCTTCTCTTTTTGCAGATGGCTCTATTGCCCGAAGGTATCACTGAGTTATTACATCATGAAAAGCTACCAGTGCCTTTGGTATGTGTTTGCTAAACTCAGACAAGTTTATTTGATTTGTGTATTCCATTTAAAGAATGCATTTAACAATTTATGATTCTGAGCATATGTAACTGTCAAATGATGGTTTCTTTGCAGATAAAGTGCAAGAATGTAATTATCCTTACCGCAACAAACAATGCCGAGCTGGAGAATGAGTGGGCATGTTGGACTGAGTTGGCACTTTCTTGTTACCAGCTACCAATGATGAAACCATTAATATTGAAGTCCTTGAAAACCAATCTTTCAGATGTATGTGTGAAAATTACCTTTCAATACTGCCATCAATGCTACATTGTTGTTCTTTCTGACAAACTGTTTTGGTGCATGGATACCATTTGTTTATAGAGAGGATCAATAAGTCAATGCATTGACACTCAGAGTCATACAGGGACTTCATGCTTTGAAAATGCTATCTTAGATTAGTCTAATGGATGACTGTTCAACTTGTCAATTGTTGGGATCCCTTCCTGGACATCTTGTAGGATTGGAATTTGTCAGACATTGGGGAATTTCCAGTGTTTATGTTAGCGTAAAAGGTTGAATGGTGCAGGAAATCATCGCGCGACAGAAAAACAGTGATCACATCAGCTAAATTTCTTCTGATTTTTAAGCATGCATTTTCATAACAAGCTATGGAATTTGATATGTAAGGGTTTTGATGTCATATTGTTTGTGGCATCATCTTACTGTTTATGTTCCTGTAAATCTCAGGTAGAAGCCGCTCAACCTTTGTCAAAACTTTGTCTTGAGTTCCCAGATCTTAGTATTGGTAAGATTCTTTGGGGTTAACTTGAGTTGTTTTAGTTTGCAAATATATCAGTTCCTTGACTTATTGTGATTGTTTCTGTGCAACTTTCAAGGTTCTTATCGTGAATCCAGACGGGGGCCTCTTGTAATTACCTTTGAGGGCAAGGTAATGCTCGGTAGTGGGAATTCTCAGGTTGGTCCAATAAATTTACTTACAAATTATGATCAATTTAATGCAGGATCAAGCTCGGATAGAATCAGCCATGGCAGCATTGCACAAAAATTTCCATCCCAGGGCATTCTCCAATATTAAACAAGTCAATGATTCTCCAACTACTTGAATCATTGCTTGCAAAGCTTCAGAACCTTACCAGTTGGAACTTACATACAGAACAAGAAATTACCTTGTCATACAGTATGGATCAAACAGGAACGCAATGGTAGGGAGTAGGGGATCATAAGAAAAAGGTTTAGGCGGAAGGCAAGAGGAAGATGGTTGATTCAAAATCAATAACCAGGCAAAGGCCTTGACAACTAGAACCAGGAAAGAGTAGTAAAGCTGTACATGTTGAACTGCTCAAAAATGAGAAAATAACGTTTTTATCAACTTTTAAGGCAAGAGTTAGTTGAGCCCTCACAGCTTTATTTTACCCATTTGCCGGCTTCTGGTGTTTAATCAATTGCACAGTGATTTCCCAATCATCATTTGTTGTCCTGTAATTTTTGACGTCTTTTTCCTGTTCCTTTTTCGTTCTGCCTATAATCAGTGTCACAGCAATGGGGCTAGCTGAGTGCCCCCTTTCTTAATGGGCCAAAAAAGAAAAAGAAAAAGGAAAAAAAAAAAGGCACTGCATGTTTAGTTTGAGTGCTTCTTGTGCTCCGAATCCAGACTTTTCATAGGCGAGACGTACAAATGTGAAGCATTAGTTGAGTTGGAGGGTTACTGTGTAAGAGAACTGAGGACAATTATTTAATTGGGTTCACTTAACGAGAGAAAAAAAAATGTTTCTATTTTAAATTTTAATGAAACACCCATCCCCCCGCCCAAAAAAAAAAAAAAAAAGCTCTTAGTTGAGTTGGAGGGTTTTGGGTATAAGAAAAGTGAGGACAATTATTTTATTGGCTTGTTTTAACGATATAAAGATTTGAACCTTTTATTTTAAATCGTAATGAAACCCTTTGAAAACACCAAAAAGCAAAGAGAGCTCAGAAGCGCCATTTGTCATCCTCTTATCGGTTGATTGTCATGGAACCCGCCATGACTGGATGCGCGTAAATCCTCACAGCTCATATGCACCAGCCGGGAATCGAACCCGGGTCTGTACCGTGGCAGGGTACTATTCTACCACTAGACCACTGGTGCTTATTGAAAGCATCTCAAAATATTTTATTTTATCTTAATTCTCCTGCTTAATCCGCTAGACTCTCATGGTTTTCAGGGTGTTATTTACCACAGTGCGTCATAGAAGGAGCCTTCTCTTCTCTTTTAAACTGTTTCTCCCCATCTAATGCCTTTGCCTTGTTTGGTTTCTAGTGGGTGCCATCTAATTTGCATGGAAGCTGTTTCATATGGAAGTTCTCTTGAGAATTTACATATTTCTTCGTAACCAATGGAAAGAACATGACAATCCTGGAAATGCCAACAATTATTAATGCTTAATTTCTGGAAATTTGGGCTACATGAGACGGTCAAAAGCAAGCAATCAGCAGAATAATTGTGTTTCTTAGCTGTAATCTCTTAAAAACAAGTAAAACTTGTGCTTCCAAAATTTGCTGAAATCAAATAAATGACTCTTCAACCAAACATGGTGGTTGCTGAGATCAACGTTTCAGAATAGATGAACATGAAGTCAATCTAATTGTAAAGAAAAGATGAATGGCAAGTACAATCACTGCCAATCCTAAATAAACTACCAACTCAATTCAAAGCACAAATCTTGAATCCTGCCTCACACTTGAATCCCGCTTCAATATCAGATGCATGTACTGAAGCTTCAATATCAGATGCATGTACTGAAGCTTCAATATCAGATGCAGGTGCTGAAGCTTCTTTATTCTCCACAGCAAGCAGAACAACTAAGATGATTACCACTTTCAGGATCTCTATCTAGCCAAGCCCATGGCCTCAGGCTTTGGCCTTCATGTGCTTGACAGTCTCCCAGGTGAAATCTGGATCATCGCGGCCAAAATGACCGTAAGCAGCAGTCTTCTGATACCTGAAGTTGCCTCCTCTCTTCAGGTCAAGATTAATTGCAATCATTCCAGGCCTGAAGTCAAAGTTCTCTTTAATCAATGCCAAGATATCCTTGTCTGGAATCTTCCCAGTCTTGTAAGTGTCCACAAATACTGATAATGGCTCTGGTACACCAATTGCATATGAAACCTGCACAATGCAGCGACGGGCAAGTCCAGAGGCCACCACACTCTTTGCCGCCTGCCTAACAATATATGCACCACTTCTGTCCACCTTAGTGGGATCCTTCCCTGAGAAAGCACCTCCACCATGAGCACCCCATCCACCATAAGTGTCAATAATAATCTTTCGGCCAGTAAGTCCAGCATCCCCATGGGGTCCACCAATAACAAAACGACCAGAAGGATTGAGGTGGAAGATGGTCTTATCATCGAGATATTGAGATGGGATAACAGGCTTAATCACACGTTCTTTCAAGTCTGCTGCAATCTGCTCATTCGTGACAGTCTCATCATGTTGAGTTGAAATGAGAATGGTGTGAACCCTAATGGGTACCATAGCTCCACCTTCATTCCGGTATTCAACAGTAACTTGGGTCTTACCATCAGGCCTCAGCCATGGGCATGTCTTGTTCTTTCTCACCTCAGTAAGCTTGGCACCAAGCTTAGTGGCAAGGACATGAGTTAGTGGCATGAGCTCCGGTGTTTCATCAGTGGCATAGCCAAACATATGGCCTTGGTCACCAGCTCCAATTTCCTCTGGTTTCTTGGTGAGATGGCCATGAACTCCTTGGGCAATATCAGGGCTCTGTTGCTCAATGTTAACGAGGACCTTGCATTTGTCAGCATCAAGGCCAACATCAGCTGATGTGAATCCAATGCCCCTGCAAGTGTCTCGAACTATTTTCTCATAGTCTACTTTGGCCTTGGTTGTGATCTCACCAAATACCATGACCATGTTAGTCTTGGTACAGGTCTCACAAGCAACTTTGCTCTCTTTGTCTTGTTCTATGCAGGCATCAAGGATGGCATCTGAGACCTGATCACAGAGCTTGTCAGGATGGCCCTCATTGACAGACTCAGAAGTGAAGAGGAAGGTATCCATCTGTAGAGATCGTCACACCATTTGACAACAAGCCAATTAAAAGGTAATCCTAGGTCATTTGCATTCAACTTGAGCAACAAAGATGGACAAAACAAGTTTAACGAAAGCAAAATACATGTAATTATAAAATTCCTTTTCAGTTTAAGATCAATCGGATTCTTCTTAATCAATCAGCCATGTCTGACTAGGAATCTAATCAAGTGGGATACCAATGCCTGTTTCATATAATAGTTTTAATAAAACCATTTTAGAATTGCAAACAACAGGTTTCAACAAAGGTAATCGAGATTGTAGATCCACACAGAGACACATTAAATACGTCCCATAATGCAAATGATGATCCGTGACTGTCAATCGAAGTAATGCAAAAATTAAAGGCCAACAATCCACGAAGAAAAATGAACCATCCTCCATTACAACAGATCAATTTTAATTTTCCAACATGTGCGATAGATTCCACTGATTTTTTTAAAGATGGATAACAGTCATCGTTAACATGACCTCTTCGCCGTTGGATGGGATGACCGTCATCCGATCCCACAGCTGAGCGATCATGCCACTCCACTGCCAACATTTCCACTCACAATTGAGACACAAATGGATGCAAACAAAACAAACGCCATGGAATCCAATCAAATGAAAAAAAACTTCGAAATTCAGAACTAAAATAATAATAATAATAATAATAATAATAATAAGCATTATAAAACAAACAAACAAAAAAAGACAATAGAAATTGAAGATTCAAGAAAACGTCAAAATCTAGCTGATTACGAACAAACAGATCCGGAAGATACGAACCTGAATCTACTGCGTCTATGCAGATCTCCACAGAGAAACAAAAAAACAAAAAAAAGAGACAGAGACAGAGAGAAGAAGATAAGTGTGATATGCAGATGTCTATATAGAGACGCGAAGAAAGATATATATATATATATATATATAGAGAGAGAGAGAGAGAGAGAGAGAGAGGAGGGGGGGAACCGGCGTCGTTTGACTCGCTCTGGCTTTTGCTTAGCTGAGTTTCACTCTCTCGACTTTGCTTCCCCGCCCTTTTTGCTCGCGCTCTCTCTTGCTCTCCCCCTTCTTTTGCTCCACCCGTTTTTATAGGCCACTTGGATTCTAACGTCTAGTGTTTTGTACAGAGTTAAAATTGGATCTTGACCGTACAATATGACTGACGCAATAAGATATGTGTACGTGGACGATTTGGATGGGATGATGATGTGTGAGGTTTGTTGGTGATATGGTTTTTTTAGCAACTACCTAACCAGGCGGTTGGTGGGTGTCTGGTGTGGGTGGGGGGAGGTGGATCCTTCAAAGATCCAGTAGTGGAAGTTTTGAGAGGATTACATTTGTAAATCCGAATGTACATGATTTTCCCGCAAGGCCCAATCGTTTTATTTTATTGAACTATGGGCCATTTAATGTTGTAATAAGAGTTCGATAGCTTGCCAGGCCTTGTGAGCCCAAGTAGCCAGCTCTTGTTATGGCCCACTAATCTATACTATTATTGATCTTAGCCGGAAATGCTGAGAAATAACATAAATGGAAAACATGGGCTCTTTTTTATTTTCTTTTCCTATTTTCTTTTTTCGAAAAATGGACGGCTTGGAACCGGCTGATAGAACTGTCTGCAATGGTGGTTTTCAGGGTCATTAGATCCTCACATTATTTGAGAGTAGCCACTGATCTAAACTTAAGAGGACAGCTGTGAAAAACATTTATTCCCCCGTCATAGTAGAGTATGTTTCCCAAATTAAAGATTTAGACCAAATCGACAAAACCAAAAGGCTTTTTTTTTTTTTTTAAGGGAAAAACAGCAGGCCTCCACCTCCTCCTCTGTCCACCTTCTCCATGTCGGCTTAGATCCTTCTATTTAAAATTGTGTCAAAATGTTCAGTAAAACTAAAAATATTAATGGTGCAACCCTTTGTAAGGTACCATTCTTGTTTTTCTAATTTTGGTATCAAGCAAAGAGTTTTCTTTGCAATTTCTTCAATTAACACTTGGTTTCTACGTGATGGGTTTATTAATATAACATAATAATAAAATGGGTTCTCCTTTTCCTTTGTTCTTGAGATCATAATATGGAATCTAGGCCTTACTTGGGGGCAACTATCAGCCCAAGCATCAAGACGATGTTAGCTCTGGAGAAAAACCACCGTAAGGAAATCATGCGTAATTTCAATGCCTAGTTAGAAGGCCAACTTTCAACCAGTTTTTGTCTAAATAATAGCTTCTTTTATATATATATATATATATAATCTATGCAATTTCCATGCATGCAGACTTTACTTTTTTTTTTTTTTGAAGGAAAATAAAAACGTGGAATGTCTAAAGTTGACAAAGTTTCAATTGAATTGATCTGAGTTAACCAGGATTATTGGCATGGACGGACGTACGGAGGGGTGAGAAGGGGCAATTGCCCCATGCCCCCCCCCCACTCCACAACAGCCCCATATTTTCCCATAATATTATTTTACAAAGTCAAACTTCTCAAATTGTCCCCTCTAAAAATTGTTCCCATAATATATCTCATAATTTACTTATGACATTATCAATTTGAAAGTTAAAATTGCCCCATAATAGCTATATCTAATCTAATATTAACGATATTCAGTTATTGAAATGTCTTCTCAATTTATTATATAGGACAAGAACTCTCAAATTATCCCTCATCTCAAATATAACTTACCCCCTATTTCTTTAGTTTTTAAAATTACTCCCCTCCCTATTATAACTTGCCACCCTCCCCCTAACTACATATGTTTTGGGTATAATTTTTAAAAAACTGTTCCTAATTTTTTTTTTAATCATCTCCTCAAATATATACATTTTATTTATAATTTTTTTATAATTATCTCATAATATGTTTATTCTTTTTCAAAGTTGTGCTTGCTAAAATTTCTTTGTTTTCTCTCTTAAAAAATTTGCTTCCCTAAGTAATTTTTTAGATCTATCCCTAATTATTGAACATCGATACACACACACACACATTACACACATATATTAAAAGAAGAATGTTCATTTGAGCAACTAGTTTTTTTTTTTTAATTCTAATATATAACTGTTAGGTTTCTATTTCACATGCATTGTTAAGCATTACACAAAACATCTTTCAATCAAAGTATGTTTTTGTGTTTTATAAAAATGATTACCGTGTTGATTTTTTAAGGGTGGTGTACTGGTATTGTTCCAAAATATTATATGATCTTGGAAATCCCACCGAGCCAGGTCCTGGGTCCCCACAGAACGTTTGCCACGTTTTTGTCACATTCAACTGCCACGTATCACTCTCAAAAAAAATATTTACCAATGACGACAAAGGACCACAACCACGTCACTTTCTCCGTCAGCCCAAGAGTTCATATCTCAGTTTCAAAGCAACATAGGCTAAATGTTTGAGTAAAATAACACGATTGCCACCTTCTCGTCCCAATCATGTTTGCTTAAAACGCTACCTTGTTAATTTACTCGACTATCCTAACGTGTTTGCGGTGGGATAATGACCATTATTCATTCGATTTTAAAATCAATTTCGTTCTTAATAATCTTTACGTGTAAAATGATCAACATGTTAGTCTAAAAGTCAATAAATAGCATATTCTTTATTTGGTAATTATAAATTTATTAATTCGCTTTAATTTACAAATTAATATTACAATTGTTTATAAAGTACTCTAAAATCAAATGGAAACAGTTTAGAAGGGTGAACTGAGCAAGAAGAAGAATCTTTTAGATACTAGTTAATTTCTATAACTTAATAGTTTATTATTTGTTTTCATTTCTCAAAACTTGGGATTATTACACATCAATTTTGCTTTCGATTTTTGTTTTTTTTTTAATGGGGAAACCTTCAGAAGATATATATATATTCTCTATTCCATCATGCCCATCAATGATCGGTATACAGTATAGATGCCTTTGACTTGTACAGTTGCATGGACGACAGGCACATAAGATAAAAGCAAGAGGTTCTTTATCATTTAAAAAGAAATAAATTAATTAACATGGACGATCTTATAATTGACACGTTTCTTTTTGTATCCCTTGTTGTTTATGGCATTTTGCAAGGCCTGGCCCCGAAGTTTTTTTTTTTTTTTTGCGTTTATATTAGTCGTCAAAAGTACTAGCTGGGTAGTTCAACCCCCCAGCACCCTTTTACTTTCAACTCCGTACCGGGTTATGGGAATGGGACCCTCCTCTCCTCAAAGAAAAGAAAAGAGAAGAAAAAAAAAATAAACGAGAGGTTATATGGACTACAGCTAAGATTGAATGGTTGATTAGGCAGGGCAACAAAATGCAGAAGTTCCATATGATTATGTACGTGATCCTAACTTCGTAAGAGTCAAATATTGTATTGGACAAACTTAAATAGAAAATGCTTTTTAGTTGTCGAGGTACGCGGCATTCGGAAGGAGAGAAAAATAGCAAAAAGGAAATGAGGTGCTAGCTCAAGTTATATTCATAATGGAGGAAAAAACACTATGGTCCTTGAAGACATTGATGGGAAAGAAACAAATTAAATCTACCTAAGAAGAAGAAGAAGAAGAAGAAGAAGAAGTAAAAAAAAAAAAAAACAAGATAAAGAATTCATATGCATATGATATAAGTCGGTTCACCTAAAACCTTTTTAATTTATTCATCAGCTGTATCCTAAAATAGAAAAACTAGAAATCGGGGCAGAATCTTGGTGACCAACCCTTTAACGGAAAATTTATTACATGAGGCTTTGAGACTATTAGATGATGGTAGCGTTTGTTTTTAGCACTTCCTGACCGAAGACGAATTGGGCCAACCAACCTACTGATTATGATGTGGGGATTGAAAGACAGACGGAGAGAGAGAGAGAGAGAGAGAGAGGGGGGGGCTTTGCTCTAGACTCTGGTATTCTCCCTCGCGATGATGAAGAATAATCAGTATCTTTGGGAACACTTTCTCAAAAAAATATACCACTAATTAAAATTTATTTCTTTATTATCAAAATTTTAGATTTTAATCTTCAAAATGGAATTTATGAAAATAAAAAATAAATTACTCTATTATGCAATTCACAAAAAAGAAATATCTAAAATAAAAAATATTTGAAAACACAACAATAATCTTAAGAACTTGATTTATACTAAAAAAATAATATAATATAAGCAATGGAGGAATTTTTCTCTCTATCACATAAATTTACTCGCTCAATTGATATGAATTAAAATCTAATTAAAATTTAAGAAATAATTCTCAAAGCATTATATAATGTAAGAGTCTATTTTTCTGTGCTATGATTTTATATCTTTTAATAAGTTCAGTTTTTTTCTTTTCTTTTTTTAATCTATTTTTTGTTGTTGTAAATTTTCAACAACTATTTTTTCTAAGTGATTTTGTTCTCACTAATTTTTATTAAAATGAATTTCATTGATAATAATCTAATTACAAGTGTACTCTCAATTACAATCCTAAACTTATTTTATTATCAATTTATTAAAAGAAAAATTCAAGGGTTAGTTTGGATGAGTCGAATTTTTTTAAAAAAATTTGTTTATTCAGAAAATTCAGAATATCCGTTTGAAAGTCGGTTTTTTTTTTTTTTTGTATCTTGTTTTTGGTTCAAGAAACCCAACCCATATGGACGTACCATTGGGTATGGACTGAATTCGAAACCTTGATTTAAGATTATTCTATTTTTTAAAGCTTATAAATATTGGTTGACCTATCTTTCGGGACAATTTTAATGATTATAAAAAATTATTTTTATTACATAACTTATCATTTAATATTTTTTTAATAAAAAATGAAATTGCTCCGTCTGTAATGCTCTCTTGACCCATTGTGCTTATGCTTATAATAGAGAATATATAAAAAGAAGAAAGAAAAAAAGCACCTAGAGAAAAGAAGGAAAGAAATCAAAATTTCCCACGATGTTAGATTATTTATTTATTTATTTTCGGGATCAATTTTATTTTTTGGTGCGCAGATCATTTACATTACATTACGACAACGTTTATTCGTGGTCGTAATCAAACAAAGCCATAACGATAACAGTGTTGGTACTGGTACGATGTTGTATTTATACAAGTTTCTAGTAGAAAAGTACTTTCCCACTGCAAACACAAAACAGGGAATCCCAATAACTATTACTCTATCCCTTTCTTCCCTAACTTTTTAAAATTTTATCTCCGGGAAAGCTTAATTAATTAATTAATTAATTACTTGAAGTTTGGTGTAAATGCATTAATTTCACCAAATTGACCAAGAGATTAAGGGAGAAATTTTGGTTTTAATTTAGTTAGATTAACAATATCTATTATATTATATTTTGATAATTAAGAATTTAAATTTAAGTTTTTAAAATTTTAAATGATAATTAAAAAATTAATTTTATTATATAATTCCCGATTCAATAATTATATATATATTTTTTATAAAAAGTCTTTCAGATATTGTCAATGTCGCTGGACAATGCTCAATATGCAAGGCTGGAGGGGAAGTAGTGAGGACAGCAGAGCAACAATCACATTTTCAATGAAGATATTAATATCGTTGACGAAATTAGATAGTGACATTTATTTTAAATACTATAGTTAGGTGAAATCATGGCGGATCAATTTTTTTCCACAGCATGCTAATTACTAAGTTGTAATATAAATTTTAATTTTTAAAAAATAATAAAAATAATTATTTCATTAGGATCAATCTCAATAAATTATTAAAATTATATAAATATTTTAATTTTTTATATATTTTTTCTCTCTCTGTTTTGTTTTTTTTTTTTTTTTAACACGGACAAATCTCATTTGAATACTACTTTTTGTGATATTAATAAGTTGATGTAATGTGTGTGAAGAAATAAATATGCGAATCCGTAGCGTATCCACAAAGGGTCAGCAATGACATGCGTCCGCTGCATGTGGGACCCATCTGATAATAGTCTAATGTCATGTTTTGCCTCCCAGCCCCCCCCTCCCTTTCTCTCAAAAAGCAAGAGTCTCTCAGAGACACCAATAATTCAAGCGTTTTAGTGTCTAAGCACAGCTTTAGGCTCGATGATAACGCGTTGTCCACAATCACATGGTTCGGAGCGTCGCTATCACAATCTGGATTTTTAGTTCAGTTCAATATTGCAGTAGCTTTGACCACGGACTTGGTCAAAAACTATTTGCATGACTATGGCGATAATGGTGCCTAACCATTAGGCTGTATGTGCATGCCAACCTACATACATGCAAAACCCCCGCAAGCTGTACAAATATATCCAATCACTGAACTTAATTTAGTAGAATTGTACTGTATATTAATTAAAGAAAAAGGTTTTCTGATGATAAAGATTCCTCTGAGCCATGTCATGTAGTTCTCTACCTCCTATACTGTCACATTGCTATTAATTAGATTACCTTCGTTCAGGTTGATTTTCCTGATAGACACGAGAGATTTCATACCAATTATCTTTGACAATATGTTTCCAGTCGATTAAAATCCAAATAAATTAGAAATTGCCTTCCAATTGCTATGGTGCCTCCTCCCCAAATCCGCATATGTCTACAATGAAGGATATTTTCTTGTTAGACCAAAATAGGTAATGTGTAAAACCAGAGGACGGTTTTGAGTTCCCTCTCTCTTTCTATATATATATATTCAGTGGACTTCTCTTATTTATACTTTTGATGTTAACTAAATTAAAATATATTATTACGTATCTAATATAAATCTTATGTTATATTTAAAGATGGGTGGTTGTAAAAAACTAACTGAACTAATATGGAATTGTGTGACCCAATTGCATGAACCTTGAAAAAGATATCTTTTAATTGAAGGGGATCAATCAAGAATTATTTAACTTGAAATCTCAAACCATGCAAATTTCCTTTCGGAAAAGTGCTCACTTTTGACATTTGATTGGGTTGGGGAGCCCTACCCTTGTAGCATCGAATGGATCATTTTAGCCCAAAAGTTCCATTTATTACTTTATTACCTTGACGAAAGGCAAACCAAACAGAGCACGTTTCTTCAGAATAAGCACTTTTACCGCAGCTCACGGGCACAACATCTCCGACTTTGGACTGAAATTTAACATATTAAATGGAGCGTAGGAGTTGAATAATTGAATGGGATATGGACCACATGGTTGTCGCGAGATAGTCCTTAGATTACTACTTTTTAGTTATACATGAAAGCCAATTCTTAACAAATATGCCTATTTGTTTATAAATTGAAAGCCGGTTCTCATTAATGGGTCGACGTTTAATACTTTTTTCAATCCATTTATTATAGCTAGATAGGTAGGAAGCGACTTGTTTGCCTTATTTTCCATTGCTGTGCATTAAAAATGTCTCATAATTTGGTCCCATGTTAACTTGTGTTTGCGGACAAAAGATTTAATTAATTTGCTTGGTGGAACATGACGCATGACTATTTGAATTATGGAAGAAATCAATCTATTGAACCTTCTAATTTTGTTTACGAGTCCAATCTTACTCGACCAAACTTCAACTTAATCAAATCCAGGGGCCGAAATGGAAATCCTGGCCAGAATTTGAAAACTTCAGGCAATACTCGAGTGTTTTTTTTATTTTTTTTTCTTTCTCTCTCTCTCTCTCTCTCTCTCTCTCTCTCTCTCTCTCTCAATCTTTCCACTTTAGCATACCCCAAGTTGTGACTTTTCCATAGAGTTTCAAAACAAGGGCATTAAAATTAACCAAAAAAAAAAAAAAAAGGAAAAAAGAAAGACAAGGGCATTAAAAAGCATGGCATATGTTCAAATATAAAAGGACCGTACTACAAATTTTTGTGCAAAATTTTCCCTTTAATCCAACCAAAATTTGCTTGTAATCCCAAGATGAAAACCACCAAAAGTTGGCATAATGCCGCAATTAATGATAATTTTAATATAGTAATCAAGCGAATCTCAGTCTTGATATCAGACAGCTGTGACAGTAAATCTTTCTGAATCTTTTCTAATGGCATTATTAAGTAAAACAGTTCCACATCTTAGCACTGCTGTTGGCAACAAGACTACATGTGGTCCTCCACTCCAATTAGGCCATGCAAATGATCTGTTTTTTTTTATTATATATATATATATTATTATTTTCTTTTGCCAAGAAGTTACACGTATACAAAAATTAAATACAAAGATTAGGTGCACACTAATGTTATTAAATGTTAACTGTTTGTTGCAGTAGACACATTTTGTAATAAATAACAAATTATTTATTACTTACGATTAAAATTAAGTGATTTGGGCTTTGCGTTTGATTTACGAAATAATGTAATTAAACTTTTTTCTTCAAACGATCCTGCAGTTACACCTGGACCCCCGGCCTCTACATATTTATTCGTTTACATACACAAGAAGACAAACAGCTGTAATAAATTTCCTAGATAAAGAAAATCAAGAGGCCAGTAGCTTTCTACTGGAGCTTGGCTTCTGACTCGTCCTATAATTTGAAAAACACTTTGCACATTTTTCTTTTGTTATGATCATCCACTTGCACAGATTGTCTCTCGTTTAATTACTTAAGCAGACTTTGGATTCTTTGTGTGACCAGACAATAACGAGGGGTGTATATAGCCATGGAAGGACCCCGCCCCATTGCTGATTTCCCTATGGTGGAAACTTGTCTTGGCAATTCAATAACAGAGAGCTAAACTGTTAATTGAAATTACAGAAGCCTGTCCTTTGACTTGTGCCACCTCTCAATAAATATTATCCCTGTCATCCAAAACACAAGTCTTCTATAGAAACAAAATCACCTTTCTCGCATCACATACATTATCCTTGTTGATTTTGGAAGAACTTCCTAGTTTCGCAGAAGAAAGTTCACAGAGAGAGAGAGAGAGAGAGAGAGAGAGAGAGAGTGAGTGAGTGAGAGAGAGATGGGAAGGGCTCCTTGCTGTGATAAGACTAATGTGAAGAAAGGGCCATGGTCGCCTGAAGAAGATGCAAAACTGAAGGAGTATATAGAGAAAAATGGGACCGGAGGCAATTGGATTGCTCTCCCACAGAAGGCTGGTAATCATTTCATCCTTACTTCTTCCTCTTTCTTTTGATGAATTTTAACGTGGTTGGTAAGACTACTCTTTAAGGCACACGATGCCACCATCATGAAAAAGATATTCACTTGCAAGATCCTTTCTTTTCTTTGCTTTTGTTTCAGGGCTTAAGAGATGTGGGAAAAGCTGCAGATTAAGGTGGCTAAACTATCTCAGGCCCAACATTAAGCATGGAGAATTCTCTGACGACGAGGACAAGATCATCTGTAGCCTCTATGCTAACATTGGAAGCAGGTATCATCAGCTTTCTCGTCCATCCATTCCAATTCATCTCTCTCTTATATTCTGTCATTCTATCATTAAATTTATGGATTTTAATTTTTCAAAGATACCATTTTTCATAAATTTTTGAATTTTTATTCATTTTTTTTCTCCCTTCTAATTTCATGGCTACTGCGAAAAGTTTAGTACTTTTGCCTTAAGTAGAAAAACAGCCGTATAAGGATTCTCACAGTGATTTTCTTTTGTGGGGGAAAAAGGTGTAAGTTCAAGAAATATTTGCCTACCCCATGAAAGTGCTAAATTTAGATAGCTTATTTATGATGCTGTGCATGTATGCCAAACTTGGATTTCTCGCCGAGTCTTTGGCCACAGTCTGAAATTTGAATTTCAATATGCTTCTTCTCATGGAACTTGTTCACGTTAAAAATGCAGGTGGTCAATAATAGCAGCTCAGTTGCCAGGCAGGACGGACAATGATATAAAGAACTATTGGAACACCAAGCTCAAGAAGAAACTATTGGGCATGATTCCTGCATCTCACAGAAAAGCCCACCAAGCCACTAGTTTTCCGTCTCTTGTTCAGGCTCCATCGTTACAAGCATCACCATCCACCCAATTGTCATCGTCATCATCATACAAATGCAGCAATACTGCTTATTACCCCCTAGCTAATAGGTCTTTTACTGAGCCTACTTCATTTTCATCAAGTCCTTTGAGCAGTAACTCCTTTTCTACTACTGCTTCTATGCTTCAACCCCAAGAAAGTTTTGCGGCTCCTATGAAAAGTTATTCAGTCAAAGATAGTCTGCTAATGTTTGGGGGTGAACCTAGCTGCAGTTCTTCTGATGGTAGTTGCAACAACCATATTAGCCATGCCAAGGAATCAGAACATGAGTACGGAGGTGTTGTTGGCACAAATAACACTGCACAAATTGGATTGCCAAGTTACTTGTACAATGGCCCTGAAGAGGATCAGAAGATAGTGCTTCCACATGCTGCTGGTGTTATTACTGACCAATGGACTGATCAGAAACAAAATGGGTCATGGGGAGAGAACCCACTAGACTATGGCCTAGAGGAGATTAAGCAGCTTCTTAGCTCTGGCAGTTGCAACTTTTTGTTTGATGAAAACAAGACAGAGGAAAGGATCATGTACTACTGATGCTGACTGCGTGGAAAATCACAAGATTTGTATGATAGGGAAGGGATGGGTTAAAGATTCAGATTTTGACTCAGTCTGTCGTCTGGGGCGTTTTTTTTGGGGGGGGGGGGGGGGGGGGGGGGGGGGGGGGGGAATACTTTTCTTTGACAGTTCTCCGTAAAATTAAAGTTCCCTTTGTGCATTGCTTTTTGGGAAATGATGTATGTGTTAGGTACAGTTAACTGCAATTTTCAGAAAAATGTCTTGGAGACTAGTGAATCTTTATGATTCAAGCACAAAACTCCAAGTCTAAGGCATGAATATTATTTTATTGACTTTCGTTGGAATATTTCCCACATCTAAAATTTAATATGCTGCAATGTTTTTGAATCCTGTCGTTAATAATGGTAATAATGTTTCCTGTCAATCCAGCCCAAGGCAATAAGAAATGAGAATACAGGTATATTAGTCGATGCCATCGAGATCAAATCTAAAAAACAGTTAATGCCAATCTCGCTCTTGGGCTTCTTAAACAAGTATAGTTATGTCAAAAGAAAAGAAAAAAAAAAAGTTTATCTTGTTCGAATCAAGCTAGATTAGCTTGATGGTCTTTGAGATGACACGTGGGAACAGTTTGACCGAGTCTCAATTATTTGATAACCCTTTTTTTTTTTTTTTTTTGACTAAAACTTGTACGGTGTCAAGTGCCAAAATAATAAACAAATAAAGCAGAGTGAGAAAATTAAACTCGAAGGCTTCTTCGGGTCATTTGCGAATGCAAGAAACGGAGAATCCTTCTAGGGAAACAGTCCAAGGTGACTCCAAAATTGTGTGATGTGTGGATAAATGATATCTTGGGTCTGCCTTTAATTGGTGGATGATTTTTTTTTGTTTTTTGTGCTGTCTTGTTTTGTCAGAAATTGAGTTGTTTATTGTTTTCCCTATGGCCAAGAAGCCAATGTTGAAAGATGGATGCATTGACCTTCTCACCGTTTTGTTTGCTTCTCAGGTTAAAGGTTAGACAAATCGGGTTTGCCAGCTATGGGGCTTTTTGAATACTGCTCAAAATATCAAATCGTCTTGAAAGGCTCTGGGAAGTATTTTCTAGGAATGTCCCTTTGCCAGTAGTGTTTAAAAGGTCAAAGAGGTTTGGCACCTACCTATCCGTGGCATTTCCAGGCTACTTCTAAGACCCCAGTTTCCACACTCGAATTGCTTTTTTCATTTTCCATAAATGCATTCAACTTGGTCGCAACTTTTGCATGTCACAATCATACTGCAATTCAATTCCTTTACGCAAATGAACATTAAAGGTCATAAAATCATTTAAATGGAAATATAGACCAATCGAGTCTAGTAGTACAACTGAATTGTGGCATTAAAGACTAAATCGTTGTCCGATCAGCAGTCCGGAATTGTGCGAGTGGGTAAAAGTATCGGAAGAACCAACGAAGTATACTGGACAAAATGTGTTGGGTCAGTGGGGATCAGAAACATATTAGCGCGCACTATAGGCCTTTCGAGCGCCTTTTACGGTGGACAGACAGCGACAAGCTTAGGCTCCATGTGGATTTTTTTTTTTTTTTTTACCTTTTTTGTTTTCCAATTTTCCCTTCGGTTTTACAATTGAATTCCCATTGAGCTTGTTTCCTTGTACTAAAAATACTAAATCACTTTTGGTAAAAAAAAAAAAAAAAAAAGGGCGGAAGAAACAGCCACTGAGTTTTTTAAGGAACAAATGAGATTGATGTTGATTCATTGGTTTGACCATTGGAGTTAAGTCGGTCTGAACAAACAGAATAAAAGGATTTTAAGCTTAACAAGTCAGATTCTATTATAAACTTTGCGAAAGCCCAGATCCCATGCTCGCCTAAGCCCACTTCACATACCATCAATTCTGTTTGCATATATGTTGTCCGTACTACATTGATTCTAGCATTTCGATTCCTTGGTGAATTTACGATCGTTAAAGAGATCTTACATCTAGTTTAAATACGTGGCATGTAAAGTTTGAAATGGGACGTGGAGGCAAAGAAAAGCTAGTCTTGCATTGCATGATGTTGAAAATCTACCTTGGTATCAAAACAAGCTTTGGTTTTAAGACTTCCCCGCAATCATTCTTACCTTTTGACCAAGATCCGTGTATGCATCTATTTCTAGTTCAAGCAATCATTCTTTCTTTGTCTCCATTGTATTTCATTCCAAGCCTAACCTTAAAAATCAAACTCACTTTTGTGAAGCCTCATGATACGTGTACATCTACAGTCACGCGCACACACGCACACATAATCCACAATCACCACGTTGTCATTCACCATTAACATTCAATGATGAAAAATTGATGTGGACTGGCACGTGACAATCGTTCCGACACTGGGTTATCACATGATAGTCTACTTCACCAATGGAATAGTGCCATTTTAACAGGCAATGTTGCCAATGCTAAAAGGCGACGTTGGATAGTGTATTTGGACATTGGTAATGAATTCCTCGATAAAAAATTTAAAAAAAGAAATACTCATCATCAACACCACAAATTACTTACTCAAAATTTAGTAACCAAAAGATATTTTACACACAGCTTATGTGGCCGCCAGTGGAATCAGAATCCAGTTGCTATCTTCCCGGAAGCTACAATTTATGGCAAATGGGGCCTGCCCTTTTCCAACAGCTATCGAATTTTTTAATAACAATTAGATCAAGGAGCAATACGAGAAAGAGAAGGGGGATTAAAAGAAGGCAATAGCCAACGCGAATCAAACAACCTGGAGGTGGCTTAGCGAACAGAGGCAGCAGCCTTGAGAATTGTACATTTACATGCTCACATTTCTTGCCCAAGTAATTATAATGGAGCTCGCAATCAACACTATTCCTATTCATATCAAAATTCTAATTCAATCCATATCTACAGAGCAGAAGTATGCCAAAACAAGCGAAAATGTATGAAGACATAAACTTCAATTAGCTCTCATATTTATCACATTAAATTTTATCATATTTTCTCTTTAATTTATTATATATATAGATATTATTCAGGGAAATCAACCTCTAGAGTCATAAAGTCCCGCACCAGTAACTGCCAAATGTTCAACCTTTGGGTTGGGCAACTTGTACAAGGACACAGAGAGTTCCCATGAACAATTTATACATTAGCTTACATTTTTCATTGCTTGTCAATGATACAACATGAATTTTGTAGGTAAGACCACAACAATTTTATGTACAGAATACACAAATGAGGGTTAAAAGTATTGGATAATGGAACTTTCATCTACAAAAAATCCCATTGCCAATAAACCTTTTCTACAATCCCACCACCACTCCGAACAGCCAGCCTAAGAGTCTCGGAAGCAGGAGGAACACCCCAAAGATATGGCACTGCCACAGTCATGGTCAGCTTTTCATGCAAACCACCTTTGAGTGCCTTCTCCGCAGCAACAACCTGAAACATCAAGATGCCAGTGTCCACAATAATGGTGCTAGCTCTTGTAAATCAGACCTTTAACATTGGTAGAGCTACAAATCAAGCTGACAGCATACACATACTAATTGTAGCAGAACTATGTTAAAATGCAGAGACCCATTTGATCAGAAGCATGAACCAGAAGGAGGGTGCACCAGTTGGAATTCTCATTTATCACGACATTAGCCCCATCAAAACAAAGAAAATCAGAAGCATAAAAGACAGTTGTGCTTTTTCCATTGGTTTTACAACATAACTGGACCATTCAATTAAAAATTTCACACCAGCCCAGAAGATATATAAGTTGGGTTTGGGTTGGAGTCAGTAATAAGGAAGCCATGCCAATGTAAAGCTCATTGACGGTTTCTTTGCTCAACTTCCATCCACTCCAAATGCACAATGCTCAGAGCAGAAATGAGTCTTTCCCTGGCCAATGAAAAATGATGATCTAGATAAAATCCAATCTATGATAATTTATTCACAATGGTCCCCAACAAAGTACTGGGCAGCAAAATTTAAGAATGAATTAAAATTTAGCAACCCAATTTACAATCCAACTGTTGCACGATACAAATCATGCAATGCGCATAACCATTGTTTCCTTAACTGTATCTTAATTTTGATTATTTTTCGACCCAAAAAAAAAAAAAAAAGAAGTTTGATTATGCATGCTCTAAACAGAGACTGAGTTTTAAATCAGGACTGCAAATGGCACAATATGCATACCTCCCCGCCATGTTCCAAAACAGTGTCTTCCACAACATCACTTAGCATCTCAATTGAACGACAAAACCCAAAAATGCAGAGTCTTCTGCCCATATCAAGTCCCTAAAACAAGATCCCATACATGTGAGATAAAGAAATCTAAAGGAACCAACCAAAACGGCAACATCATGATTCCTTACGTTGGTTGCTGCAATGTCAAAGAGTGCACCCAAACATAACCCCTGCTTTGGGTCCATATAATCACTCTCTTGAAATCGTTGAGATCTTTGTGTAGATTTTGATCCCCCTTGCTTCCTCTGTCAAAAGATACACTTTATTTGTTAAATGTACAATTTATTAGAAGAACCAATTAAGATGTAAGGAATGAAAACAATATGTTTGTGCCACCTTAAGTATTTATAACATTTCACATTTTTCCCACACATATTGAAAAAAGAAAAATGAAAAATGGAAAATGAAAAAGAAAAAAAAAAAGAGGGAAGAAAATTTTGGTTTTAATAACTAATAAGAGAAGATGCTTTGAAGTTTAATAGGCATCAAGCTCAGTCATGTATCAAGCAAAAGAATAGGTCTCAAGAAATCAAGTGGTGCTAACCTACCTAGCCTCAGAAAGCTAAAAGCTAAAGGTCAGAGGGAAAAAAATATGGAAAGAAAAAAAAGAAGACCCAACAGGAAAATAGCCATGCATCAGAAGAACTAACGAGTTGGGGAACCACAGAGCCTCCAATCTGAATGAGCCCATCAGTAGTGAATAGCGTGACTCTTTCCTCCTGAATCCATTCAATAGCTGCAAACAAACGCAAATGTGAACAAGCAGAAACAATAGTGCCAGAGAGATAAGCAAGCCCTTGATTAAAACACCTAAAAAGGGTAACAAACTCGCTCACAGACGCACATGTGTAATCTCAGTGAATGTTTCAATAATAACCCTCAACGAGGTTAGGCAGCCCCTTGATTCCTTAGCTTACGTCCATTATGCTAAGTGTGTTAGCCAATAGGCCATCTTCCATTTCAATAACAACTCTTCGGATGGTCACGAAAGAATCTGATTCATAGATGGGGCAAAAGCACTACATCATTTTAAACTTAACTTCCATTTCGGGCAAAAAGAAAAAAACAATTTTTTTCTAATCTTAATTTAATGATTGGCCCAAAAAAAGAAGGCTTTCTAAATCCCAATTTCCCATTCTAAATTTCTAATTGAAACTATAAATTCTTTCGTAATACAATTGAAACCACTAATAAATGACTTTGCTTCTCACAAAAAAAAAAACCTTCAGCTACCTAATCTTGGACATCAAACATGCAATTCTCCCCAATAGAACAGGAAAAAAAAAAAACAAGAAACCCACCTAAATCACATAATTAGCAATAAAATTGAAAAATGGGAAATGGGAAAATAAGGGAGGATTTACCGTTATCGCCGTCGGACCACGGGAAGAAACCGAGAGGATCGTCCCCGAAGGAGCCGCTGGAATCCGAGGAAGACGCTTTGGAAGTGAAGCGAAGGCTGTTCCGAGACGAAAGAGGATGAGAAACTGAGAAGAAATTGAAAGGAGGGGAAAGGAAAAGTGGTGATGAGGACAGAAAGGAATTGGCTTCCCTCGACCGAGAGACAGTATGGACCGAGCACAGAGCCCACAAACAAAGAGCAGACGTTTCCGCCATCAGAGGAAGAGAAACGTACAGATCCTAGGAAGAAAGAAGGAGAACGTCAAAGAAAGGAACTCGAATTCTTCTGGCGGTTTTATATAAGAGAAGGGGGAGCGCCACATATGTGGATGATGCCACGTTGCAGAATCCGACGATTGATTGAGACAGAGACAGAAATAGAGATAGAGAGAGAGAGAGATAGAGAGAGAGAGAGAGGGTGGTTCTTGGAATATTTTCCGGTCATTTCTTGCATCTTTCTTTCTTGGCACGTTCATTGCATCTTGCGCAGCAAAAATCGATTTTTTTTGCTTCTGGCTAAAATTTGACAGCTGTTGTTTTTGTGTTAAAACTTGCCACGGGAGTATTATATTATATTTTTTTCTTTTAAAGAACGTGATTTCCAAAAAATTATTGGTCATTAAACCAAAATTTTCTTTTTTTTTTTGGTAACGAAATTTTCTTGGTTTTAAAAAGGCAACAAGAGAGGTTCATTGTTTTTGGATCAAGAATTCCTCAGAATTCCAACTTTGCTATTGCTTATTGCCAAAAAAAAAAAGGGTGGATAGTTAATTAAGGCATGGTAATTTGTAAAGCCTTGCGCTCCTGGGCAGAACATTTGAGCCTGGAACCCTCATATATCCCCCAACTTTCCCGAGAAAATAAAAAACAATCCCCAATTTCTATATGAAATTTCTCCTAATTCTACTGATTCAAAGTTCTAAAATTTAGCAATACCCTGATTTGATAAAGTCAAATAACTTGCCCAAGATTGATGTCAAACAAAACGTCGTAGCACTGTAGCAGCGCTTCTTTACCCCACCACATAATAACTTTGTTTGCAACATGAATGGTGGTCCTGGCCGATCAAGATAGATTCAGAGATCAGAAAAAAAAACAGAAAAAAGTGTTCTTGACGATGTTCCACACATTCCAATATGGGCGAGGAACAGGCACCCCCTCCTCAAGGCTCCGCAAGTTTCCGGAAACCATAGTTCCAGGCAATATCCTGGCCAATGTAAATGACCCACAATTCCGTTGTAAAAGGAAAGCAGATCCCAATTTTCTGGACAAACCCAACTTCCTATTTGCCCACAGGGTCTCAATGACTCCACCTGCAGTGGCTTCCCCAATACTTCTGCCGACCGCACCATTTGGTGCTTATACTTGGATAAAATAGTTCCCTGTTTGGAAACTGTGTCTTGAACTTTTGTCCATTTTGAGTCAAGACCGTTCCCTTCCTCAGCCCTTGTCTCAACAATGTCACCAAATTATGAAGATTCTGTTTTCTATTAACGGGGCCCATTAAGACTACCCAGCAGAGAGAACCGTTTATCATCAAGACTATTCCACTCGTAGGTTGTTGCCACATAATGCCCCTTGTTCTATTGCTGTGCTCGTGCTGGTTTCCTTGTGAGGAGCTTGTTCTAGAGAATTCTAGTGTATAGACGTAAATTTTATGTTATTCACTTTTAATTATTAATTATAGTTGATTTATTATTTATTAAAAAATATATTAATTATAACTAACAATTAATATTCAATCATTTCGTTCAAATTTCACTTTCATAAATATGATTTTGTTATCTTTAACTTGCCATTTCAGGACACAAACGCAGTGCTAAGTTGGCAATGCAACAATGCTATTGGGTTGTATACTTCGTGAGGTGCACAGTATGCTGAATCATATCACTTATTGCAATTCCACTATTTTCTTTGCGCCCTTTGCAGCTTGCACCGCAAAAGGGAATACGGAGAGTATCATTTACAAACAATGTCCCAAAATCGGCTTCAGGGGAGATGTTACGGAAAGAACCAACTGAAAGAGTTATTTAAGGCACCGAGTTTTACAAATTATGGAGTTTAATAAAGCCAGTGCATAATAAGAAGAAGAAGGGTCAGAGGAACAATCCAATGAAAAGATAAAGCTGGTGAATGTGGGGACAAAGAGAACAACCTATCTGCTATCATGCAGTAGCACTCCAATATTCTCTCTGACATTTTTGCTTAACCACCTCGGCCTCTGTAGTACACATGTCGCGCATGGTCAGCAGCGGCAGAGTGAAGACCCAAGAAAATTGTTTCTGATTTCAGGACCCATTGCTTCTCTTTTCCACTGATCTGCCTCTCTCCAATTTTCCCTTTTTCTGTGTTTTTTTTTTGTCAGCTTTTTCTGTGTTTCTGAAATGTCCTCTCTTGTTTAATGATCCGTGCCATAATATGTATTGCTTGGCGGAAGGGGGTTCTCAAAAGTAATAATTGACCAACACACTGGTTGTAGTATACAAACTAGCTTCTTCATCCGCCCTATGCGTGGGTGCGCGGATGCTCTTGCATGAGAAATTTGTTTAGAGAATGGATTAAAAAAAGTAGAGCAATGAGCTTGGCACACCAAGTATTGATACCAAGTGAACAATCTCTTTAACTAATCCTGCAAGACAAAAAAATCAACTGTATCTCCATACCCCCAACTATCTTAAAACCAGATAAACACCATAGCCCAGTGAAGCAAACTAAGTATCAAGGCATTGCAAACACTCAAGGAAAATAATCTTTATTAAAAAGGAAAGAAATGGAGAAGCTGACACCTCCTAGAAAGAAACACTGTAACAACTGGAATAGATAACGCTAACACAACGTAGCAATTTCGGTCCATTTAGTTGGATCCTGTGGCCTATCTGCAACTCTTTTGGAATTCACTAAAGAGGGAAACATGCAACAAGTTTTCACAAAACAATAATGTCGTCCTTATGATGACTCACATTGCAATTTATCTGTCATTGCTTATTCCTCACAGTTTCTGATAGTCAAACACCTTCACTCACATTATTTGTAGTACTATCAATTGCCTAGATGGTCTAATTACACCGCGCGCATGCCTTTGTCAGAGAGTTTGTGAATATTCCTACCACATCATGCCATATGTCTAATATTCTTGTTAGTCACTTTTCTTGTCATCTCTTTTTTTTTTCTTGCTTCATTAATACAATCAACTATTATAGCTCAAAGTTAGAAGAAATAGTCATTCTATCGTTAAGAAACTTGAGAATTTTCATGTTCCCACTTTTCAACCCTTGGCAATTCTTCCTCTGTCGCCAAACCAAGTCATGGCTACTAGAGAGAAGTCATACATATTCCTGCTATCAGCCATTCCTTGCAGCTTCAAGCGTTTTTTTTTTTTTTTTCACTTTGTCCCATAATCCTTCAGATTACAATATTAAGCTCTCCATTATACATAATTGTTAACACTGAAGGACTTCATTTATTGAATATGTCTTTTGTGCAATTTGCATCATTTTGTTTAACCATGGTATATGATAACATTATGTCACGGAAAGACAACCATACTACGAAAGTAAATAAAACAACTTTGAAATCTCAGTATGCGCTTCAAAAAAATTCCAAGGCATAACAATATCACTTAAAATCTTGCAGTTTTAACCTGCGGTTTCCAACATAGGTCACAATAATTAGGACTGAGGAGAAACTGCATAACATTCAAGATTATTGACACAGAATCAACGTAGGTAACTCAGAGAAGCGAAATAATTAATTTCAATCTCATATAACATTTACAAATGTGCCAAAAACTGAGCTAGACAAATATAGCATACCTTCCATAAAGCAAGTTCTGAAACACCGGCTGTCTCAATTCGCCCCGCCTGTTCTACTGTATCCTGAGAAGACTTTGTAGCCCAATCTTGCGTGTTACTGGAGTGTCCAAGTTCCTCTTTAACGTCGTTAGAATCTGGCAGGAAATATTTGAACCAAGATTCACGGATAAACAGAAAATATTGAGTAGGGAAGGACAAGAGCGGTGCTTTCCAAGCTAATTGCTTTACATGTATCCTGAATGAGCTCTGGTTTACACAATAGTGCAGCACCCATATCCCCACTTATAGAAAAGAAACTAAAATCAACCGCAATGGAGAGTAAACTAAAATCTCCTCCCCGGACACAATCTTATCAGTTAGTTCAATAAAAAAGACCTTTCACCCTCCTTTATTTATTTCAAACTAATGGTGTTATGCATGACAATAGAATCTCAGAACTTTTGCCAAATACTTACTCCTTGCACTTTCCTTTATTTAAATACTATGGAGCACTTTCTCCTTCTTTCATTTATTTCACAGTGGAAATAACCCAATTTGAGTAAGTGGCATAAGTCATGGCATGAGTTCTAAAAACAAATGACCTATGCGACTTGCCAAGTCTTTGTTATGAAAATAAATGTATTATATACATTTGTTACAGTCAAAGCGCAAATGGTCGCCACTGCTTTTCATGATGCGGGCCTGCATCATTGCATGGAGTGCTTCCGTATGACAGGTCCTTTTAGTTGATTGGGCTGGAAACTAGTGTAAGAAGCCCCAAGGCAATATTACAGATGGACCGAAATCGAGGGTGTCGTATTCATCAACTTAAGAAAGAGGTCTAACCGGAGGTAATTTTTTATTTATTGAGAAATTTGATAGGTTACAGAGTTATATAATGTGAATAATTTATTTTTATTTTTATTTTTTACTTTTCAAAATCCTACACTCTTTTTGTAAGATTAAAATTCAAGAATTCAAAAATAAGTATCTCTTGAAAGACTAACTGAAGACATTCTAATAATTCGCAGCCATTTTATTTCGGTAAAACCCAACCGCATGTAGTGTAAGCAACAACCCTTTCTAGGTCGAGACATACAAAACCAACTCCCAGAAAATCTTAGTTCATACCAACATTCACCAGTTTCCTATGCGTATGCAACTTCAAAGTGTACCCATTTCAGGCAGCAATTATGCAGCGTAATGTTTTCTTAGCACATCAAACCAGAAATAGATCGCAAATATCTCCTATCGCTTCAGAATGAAAACTTGACAGGTCATGAAAATAATGTTAGATTGAAACAGATTGGTTGGTTGGATACAAAGTTGATATTACATGGGGGTTGAGAATGGGTCCAAAAGGTTTGAATTTTCAAAGTGGACGATTTTTGATTTTTCCCTATCCTACTGGGATTTGGACACAAGATGCCATGCATATAGCTTCAATAATTCAGTAGCACATGCACCACCCATTTGGTTTCCTTGTTCATGGAGCTGCCGAAAATCTTATCTAAACTACAACTGTTTAAATCCTTTCAGATTTTGAATCGTGGGTCCGAGTGTTTCTAATTAGACGTTGTATCTAGCTTCTTGATTATAAGTCTACTTGTCTCAACTCATTTTCTTTAACTAATTTGAGGAACTTAAACACTAATTAGCCGCATGGGTGTTTGGTGAAAGTGGGCTCTATCACGTCTTAATCTCTTTGAAAATTACTTTTCAGGCTGTAGATTATCACCCGACAGGCCATGACTATCTCTCCTGTAGTAATCAAAATTCACGGTTTTTTTTTAATTTTTTTTTCTCGAAGATGAAATAATTAAGTATAGAGTCTCTCCACTTGTTAATGCAGTCCAATGATCACCCAACCCAACAAGGCTTCTCAAGCACCCAGACTTGTGTAGGTTGCCTCAAAAATGAACTCTGATAATAATGGCATAAAAATTGTTCTTCCCATCCCACTTCCTCTTGCTTTTCCATTACTCAATCTGTTTCTTCAATTGGGTTCCATCTTTATTTATCTTGTGGTCAGATGGTTGTATTCCCCCCCCCTCCTCCCTTTTTTTCCCTGTTTTCCTTCTTTATTTTTTTTTTTCTAATGTTTTTGGTTTTTCCAGTTTTCATTCCCATTGAGGTATAGATTCCAATCGGAAACAACTTATCTTATTTGCACCCTTAAGCTTTTCTATGGACATTTTTGGTCACCCTTGTACCAAAGGAAAGAAAAGATAATAATAATGCACATTCAAATCAAATTTCCCCTCATTCGTCACTTAAAATGGTTGAGTTTCTAATTGATATTTGGACAAGGCTAATCCCATAATTGATTAGTATGGAGGGAAAAGCAGTTTAGTCCAATCCAACGCTTGTCATCGGCAATTCTTTTTTTCTTTTTTGGGGAAAAAAAAAATAAAATCTTTTTGATGCAAACAAAGGGGGATTCTCGTTTTGTCACATCACAAACTAGTAAATACTCGTCTTCTTCGAACATGGTTTTCTTTAACAAGCTTTCGTCCACTGATTGCATCCTATTTTCTCTTCTACTTTCTTCATATTCGTTCGTTTTCAAAAAGAATTAATCCCACCTCCGTCGGGGACTAGAAGCGCGCAATCTGCCACTAATTCTACCATCTCCGCGTTATTGGTTATTCAATCTTCAGCTACAAGCACTTTTCCTCCCTGACCAAAACGCTAAAATTACACACACACAAAAAAACCGAACAAGAAAAATGGGACTTCTATTTTCATCAACTTTTGGTCGGTACACGCACATGTGCAGCCGTATGACAAAGTCTCCGTTATCAAAGCTATGACTTTGACATTACAATTGCCAAAATTTTGTCGTAAGGCTATTTTTTTTAATTAAAAAAATTTATTAAATTATATAATAAAACCATTTTTTTATTTTTCATAAAATTTATACTCTTATCTTTAAAATTAAATTTATAAAACCTCTAAATAAATATGCAAAGTGTCATATGAGACTCTTTTTAGATCTGAAAGAAAGATGAGTGAAATTTAATTCTAACAATTATCGTGCAATGGTTTATGGTAATGGCATATATGGTGACTGAAAATAGCTCAATATTGTGAAAAACTCTGAGCAGTTGTGTCAAAGTGATTAAAATGCGAATACTATGAATAAGAAGGGGAGACAAAAATTGGCCATTAGTTGGAAAGCATTCTGTTTTCAACTTTTTTTTTCCAACTAAGAAAATTGAAATTAAAAAAAAAAACAAATTTGATTCCTGTTTAATTAAAGAGAGTGAAAATTTCTGTGAAATTCGAGAGTCGACAATGGATGGGATGGGATGGGTGGGTTTTGGATTTATTTATGGATACTAGGCCAACCTTTGACAAAAGCATGGCCACCTGATGGCCGTACAATCAATGTTCGGCTAGGTGTGATGCCTTGACAAAAAGAAGAGGGTGTTTATAATATTTCTATTAAAATGGGTATAATAATAAATACAAAAAAATAGAAGGAAAGATAAAAGGAGAAAAAAAAAATAATTGAAGGGGACAAATTAAAAAGAGAGATAGAGAGAGAGAGAGAGAGAGAGAGAGAGAGAGAGAGAGAGAGAGAGGGAGAGAGAGCATTAAAAAAGAAAAAGGTTAGAGCGAGAAGGACAAAAGGGCGTGGGCCTCCAAAAGGATGGAGGATGCGAAAGCGGTCACTCTTCAGAATGCATCACAAGAAAACATGTACACATGCCAACCAAACTTCCACCATATGGAACCCTATAATCATTCACCCTTTTTTTTTTTTTTCTTAATTATAATGAGAAAAAAAAGGTAATATTCTATAGCATTATTAAAGAGAATTTTTTTACCATTCAAAGAAATTTTATTCAAAGTTTGAATTTATAATTTTTAATAAAATACAAAACAACATTTTTTTTTTTTATCATTAGACTATAGTTGAAATCATTCACCATTCAAAAGCACAAGCAAAGCCCCTCCTCTCTCTCTCTCTCTCTCTCTCTCTCTTTTTGCCATTCTGGCCAATAAAGCTCAACCGTTGATCAACCCCACAATTGGTCAATTTATTTCATCCAATTATTTCACTATCCTATTTGGATGGAGGCATACCAAAACAAATTACCCAACTTTCTCTTTTTTACTCTACCTTTGACACTGTACTCTGCAATAATATTCATTCAGCACACAGCAAATTTGACCGAAACCACTTAGAACTAGCAAATAAGAATATCCTTAATTGAAAATTTGGTGCTGTTTGTTACCGTTAAGGACACCTGCTTCCAATTATGATTTTATTATTATTATTATTAAAAAAAAGAAGAAGAAAAGGATGCCTGCTTTTAAGAGTCTCCCTTTGATGCTCCCAAATCACATTTCCACTGTACCAAATACTTGCCTACTTTTGGATCAAAAGCCGAATTTGAAGGAAATGAGCGCCAATCTTATCAAACCCACATTAAGAATCAAATCAAATCAACATAATCTAACGTACACAACTTCTTTTCTTTTCTTTTATTTATTTATTTATTTTTTGTGGGTTTAAAATAAATGTATGTTACATCAGATACTTGGATCGTGAGCTGGAATTTAGGTTGCTTGTTTTTGCCGTGCCCATCATGTGATGAGCTCAGAAAGATTCGCACTTTGACACAAATCGCTTTGCAAAAATACCTAATAAATATTTGGTCCAAATGAGTTGCTAATAATGTGGAGCTTTTTGGTGATGCTGATTCGTTTTTCTACCATTTGTATTATTGAAATTGAATACAGGTGGCGCTCGGAAGTCAAAAGAAATGTGCATTTAAAAATCACCGTATCCGGCCCTAAAATCACACAATCCTCCTATGCCACGGTCATAGTGGGAGGAATAATTAAGCATTTGGTTAATTCATTGGCTGCAGCCTCGACTTGTTAGGAATATTCTTCTACTGATTGCTTGCTTCCTTGTGCTCCAAAGAATCACATCCCTTCCTAAACTCTCTCTTTCAGACTGAGCTATTTTATGCGAAGAATTTACTTAAGACATGGCTTCTGCGGAAGTCACCCCTCTCTATGACTACTTGTTTTGGGACATTGACCCAATTAGTTTCATCTTTTCTGGGCAAAGAATTAGGAATCACACACACACACACACACACACACACACACACACACACACACACACACACACACGAAATCATACAAATTCATTTCATATGTTTCCCCCAGGTCAACCGATTAAATAGATTTACTTAGATTTCAATCAATTACTGATTGGGAAAAAGAAAAAGGCAAGAACTTTTTACCTATTTCTAATTCAAAAAAATAAAAAAAATGAAACCCTTTTAAGCGATTAAATATATTTACTCTGATTTCAACCCGCTGGCTCACGATTCCCCCACATCACAATGCAATATGAGCAAGAGCCCGATAGATATGGTGGGCGACATGACACCGTCAAATTAATGAAGCCAATGAGACATGCTAAAAATGCAAGTAATTTTAGGGTCATAGACCATATAGAGAGCTATAGGATAGGGTCCGGGGGGGAGCTCGTCAGGCACATGTGGACCAGGACGGGAGGAACAAGGTCACATGAAATGAGCGCGTGCAGGGCATGGCATGATACCACATGGTGACTTTTCATTATTGTGTGTTCTTCCCAGTCAATGTATCCTCTTTCTTCCTTTTCTGACTTTGGCTCCATTCCAATCGCTTCTGGAAACAAAGATATTGTACTCATCCATGACTTGTTTGCACCAGATTATTTTCATACATTTAATTTCCAAAAATAAAATGCCCAGGCACTGCAGTTTTTGTGCCGGTTGTACAGCTGTTTGTGATGCCCTGTTTTTGCACTCAGACGCATCAAGTGGATGTGCTGGTAGGCTGCAGGCTACAGCCCGCAGAATACTTGCAATTTAAGACTGCATCATCCAATCACCGATTAAGATCAATAACATAACAGAATACACGATTAAAAAACTCCAAGAAAGACAACGGAATGGCACAATGAGTACCACATGCACCACTTTCAATGAGTGTTCGTTGAGTGGCATTTTGAGTGCTTTTTTTTTTTTTTTTTTTTAATGTCATTCGATTATAAAACAGAACCAAACAAAATTTCTCCATTCGACTCTCTCCGCGTAAATAGATTGAGATCTGCGAATGGGGATTTTATAATTTTCTTTTCGCCCCTTTTGACTTATTCAAAGTCATTCATTTCACTCTCCCTTTCAACCCTGGAAATTTAGCTGGTCGCCTGCCCTTAGGTTATGCACGGTACTGCCCATTTATTTATTTGTTAGTCAGCTTCCTTTTATAAATTCGATCACCGGCCCACCCCCAGCTTGAATCTCCAACGACCTTATTGCATGTTCATTTCCCTGTTTTATGTCCTTGAAACCTCGTTGCCTGTTGCATGCCTTTGTTGTACATTAATCTAGTCCCCATACCTATGTTAATGGCCCTTGTATTTTCCTTTTTTAAATTTTAAAAATTTAAAATTCAAATAATTTTGCCATTAAACCTTATCACTAATTACACCTATTTTCTTTGTTTTTCTGATGGTTAACTACCGGAACAAGTAACCAAACTGTACATATGCGACCAAGGATTTGAGAGGAAGCTTCCATCTTTTGTGTCCTATTCTAATCCCAGTTCAAGGAATCTTCACTTTATTTATAATGGGGTCAAAACTATTTATAGGGTCCTGAACTTGGAGTTCATGGATGGGCACTCCTGCCATTTTCCTGTAGCCACGTCTTCCAAGTTTCCTAGTATATTGGGCTGGTGAACAGAATATTGGGTCGCTTGACTTACCCTCGATTACCACTATTTTTATTTTCAATATGATTTTCTGATCCGGAATCTAGATTGGCAGTTTGAATGAATTAAGTTTTGACTCAAGTTTATATTTGGATCAAAGTATTTGTAAAAGTAATTCCATAATTATGCATGTTAAAGATGAAAAAGCTTCATTATTTATATTATTGCTTAATATATTATTATTATGTTACGGTGCTCTTTCATTAAATACCGTACGCAAAGATACTTTTCTTATGCCTATTATTAATTATCAGATATGGCTGAGTTCGTTAATGGGGCGGCCAGTAATTGAATGATATATTCACTCTACGCTGATCAAAATAGTTGCAGGGCAATATGTATGTGACATTAAACACGCAAACACCAGTGTGTGGTTCCAGGCTTCCAGCCAGTTTCCCTTCACATGTGGTTTTTAGTAGTTTCCTACGTATGCAATTTTATCGATTTTGCATTAAATGCCAAGGCAGTAGTTGGGTTGGGACATTTATTTTGCTTAAGTTCTGCCATTATAAAATTATTGATAAAATACTATACTGCTTTCCCACCATAATCTACATAATTTTCATATTTTACGTGAGTATATATATATATATATATATATATATATCATGAAAGACCAATTGGTTATATCGAATATTTTTTTAACAATTTTTTTTTCAAAATTTAAAAATAAAAAATTAATTAAAAATTTGAATTTTAAAACGATTATTCTATTATAATTTAAAGGCCGTGGATAATTAGTAACCATATAAATATGTAATCGTGCTACAAGGTCCATTTATCTAACAAGGATGGCAACCTCTACATGTTCGGACCAAATTATTTTTCTACATCATATCCAATTTTCTTTCCTTTCAAATTTTCTCCTATTATCTCCCACTACCAATTTGTGTGGCATGTCTTCCACTACCAATTTGTGTGGCATGTCTTAGGTAAGAAAATGCGTAGATATACATATATATATATATATATATATATATACACTTTTAAGTAAAGCAAAGTACTTGCAGAGCAGAAGCAGACAATTCCCCGTGGATAGAGAGCAAAGCAGCGTGACATTGGCCAAAGAAGAGACTTTGCTCCTTGCAGAGAAAAAAACAAACACACAGAGTACGGCATGCGTGAAAGGAGAGAAAGAAATCCAACAGCTTTCTTTTCCCCAGAAGAAAAAACAAGGAAGAATTCACTTGCCTTTTTTTTTTTGTTTTGTTTTTTTGATAAATATGAAAGGAAACCAATATAAGTAAGTTTATTAAACAGAAAAAATAATCGAGAAAATATGTTACCATTTTTTTTCCTGATAAATATGAAACGAAACCAATATATATAAGTTTACTGTATTTTAAGTTTTCAAACCAAGAAATAAAGAGGGAAGGCACTGAGGTCCGTGACTCACTGAGCAATAAAGCTCCAAAGGCATGACTAAAGGAAAGGCAGCCCCTCACCGTATCCCTGCATCTGCTGTGCGTAAAACAAGTTTAATATATGCGCTTCACCTTTGACAGCGCACAGCACACAGTATTCTGACTGACCAATCCTCAGAATTTCAAAGCATCCAAATTTGTAGAGAACAAGATGGTTTGATATTTCAAAGAAACGGTTTACTCTGCTGACATCTTTGATAATGAATCGAATTTGGCTTTACAGGAATCCCAAGATTTTTCATGATTCCCTCATGACAGTTTGCTTGAGATCTAATTTTATATAGCAAACATCATATGACCATCTATTTTCACCCATTTACATTAGTCGTTTATGGGACAACGGTAGATGAACTTGAATGCATATTGGGACCTTAGCTGTTTGCTCTGACACAAAACTAAAAATTCAACTCTGGGATGTATATATTTCAAGTGGAATTTTAACCACTTCAACGACAAAAGAACCCTAAAGTCTCAGTCTTTATTGTATTTAATTAATAATGCCGCCCCATATCTAATTTTATAACTTTTTACCTCACATTAAATAATAGGCAATTATTTTAAAACAACGTTAAAATAATCAAAATAGTTGATCAGAAGCAGGTATCTATCGTTCTCCGCAACCAATAGCGAAAGAAGAAAAAAAAAAAATCAGGGTGGGAGAGAAGATTTGGTCAAAACTTGGGATGCAGCGACGTGACAGATGTAAATTTCATATAAAATTTTTATATGTCTTTTAAATTTTTTTTTTAAAAACACGTGTGATCTGTATGAAATTAAGGTTATATATATATTATATTAATAAATTTAATCTAGTTGTACGTATATTATATTAAAAAAAAGAGAGGAAAAAACTGAAAATTGCGCGGAACCTACATCCACCACGTCACCTCAACAAGAGGTTTTGTCTAAGAACTCCGTCTACGTAGGGCTTAATAGTAATTTCCGAACGAGCTTGTCAAGGGGGTTGTTTTGTCAAATCTTGGGAAGAAAAGTTTGCACTCTGGTCCCTTTCTGACTGGCCATTAATATTTGACTTAGAAGTAAAACATCCTGGAAACGATTATGAATGCATGAATATAACATAATTGTTGTAACTATTTATATTAAATAAAAAAAGATTATATATGTACCCAATTCCACGTCTTCAGTAAGGAAAGCCAAAAAAATTCCTGGAGAGCTTTCTGTCTAGTTTACGGGTCAACAGAGCAGAGCCACTCCTGATGGCGAGGCTTGCTTTAACGTAATATATTTTAGGTACAGTTTGTCAAGAAAGGACGCCGGATTTGAAGGCAAGAAGAGACAGACAAGTAAGTGAGGTGAGGTGAGGTGAGGTGAGGTGAGGTGAGGTGAAGGGAGGAGGGGAGGAAAGGTAAAAGCAAGGAAGGTGAAAAAATTTACAGTCTAACTTTCTGTTCAAAGCTTTCTTTTTCTTGTTCAAAGCTTTCTGTTTTGACAAACAACTTTACAGTCTAACGTCCACCACAAGCCACAGCTAAAATAATGTAAATAATAGAAAAGCACAAAAAAGAAAAAAAGAAAAAAAAAAACCCAACGGTTCGCTCAACTGATAATTTAGCCTTTTATTATCTAATTGGCGTTTCCACCATGAAATGTGTTCTGGTCAAAAGCCCCATCTCCAAGTGTTTGTCACACAGTATGCTTTGTCGGGTGGGATCACTGTGCTAATCTCAGCACCCATCACTTTCTGTGTTGTTTACAGTATAAGCAAACACTGACGCAGAACAATTCCCATCTCTTTCCCAGGTTCTTTCATTTCTTTATTCGTGATTTTACTTCACAAGTCTGTTACTGATCATCGTAAAATTGAAACCTTAGTCAAATGTTCTTGTTTCTTGGAGCGATCACCTTTTTTAAAGAGCGACTTAAGTAACTGTGTCCTGTTTTAGACGGTGAAAAAAGGCAAAACTTGGAGTAGAAACAGAAAAAACCACCAAGTAAGAGACTGAAAAAAGAAAAAAGAAAGAAAGTATATTAGAAAAAAAAAGAAAAGGAAAAAAAGAAAGAAACGTCAGCTCAAAAAGCAGATAGGGTGAGATAATAAAGAGAAGAGGGGGAGGGAAAGAGAGAAACAGGGAGAGAGGGAGGTGGGCAAAGGTAATTTTGGTAGCTGAGCCAAAGCGAGAGAATATATTATCTTTTTTGTTTTTTGTTTTCGCAGATGTCACAAGAGTCTGAAGAAGAAATAAAGAAGATTGAGCACTGGAAATGGACAGAAATGCAAGGCCTTGAGCTAGTGTCTGCTTCTCTTCCCTCTGACCCTTACAAAAGCTACCCTTCTACTCCTCCCACACCAACTTTTACAATAAACTCACACTCCCCAGGAGAAGAACAACTTGAAAAACAGACCCAAAATCACCAACAACAACGAGAACAAGTGGAAAGTTTTCAAGAAAGTGTAGTGGAGAGAAGAGAAATGGAGAGCGTGGAGCCAAAGAAAGATGGCAATGGTAGTAGTGGTGGTAATAATAATGGAGAGAAGTCAGGTGATGTGGCTGCAGTTGGGTTCGCAGAGCTATTCAGATTTGCTGATGGGTTGGACTATGTGTTGATGGCAATTGGGTCGATTGGCGCTCTTGTACATGGCTCTTCTTTGCCTCTCTTTCTTCGCTTCTTTGCTGACCTTGTTAACTCTTTTGGGTCTAATGCCAATAACATGGACAAGATGATGCAAGAAGTTTTGAAGGTGAAACCAAGTACTAAAATGTACATTTTTTTTTCTTGGTTCTTTCTGTGTTATCATCTTACCTCAATTTCGTCTTCTTCCTTTTTTTATTCCAGTATGCATTCTACTTTCTGGTCGTTGGTGCTGCAATCTGGGCATCTTCATGGGCAGGTAAGAAGTTGGTTGGTTGATTGGTTCTGGAACAGAGGACTCTCTTTTAGTTTCTTGGGCTTTGCCTTTTTTTTTTCTTTTGATGTCTGCTTAGTATTGTTCTGCTTTGAAATAATTAAAAAGTAAAGCCCCGAAATGGATTAAGCAGAAATATCTTGTTGGATGTGGACTGGAGAAAGGCAATCTACCAAGATGAGAATCAAGTACTTGGAAGCCGCCCTTAACCAGGACATTCAGTACTTTGACACGGAGGTCCGGACGTCCGACGTCGTATTCGCCATTAACACCGATGCAGTGCTGGTCCAGGATGCCATTAGTGAAAAGGTGAAAGACGGAACATTAATTCTGCTTCCTGTATTAGGTTGCTGTTGGCTTTTTGGCTAAAAAAAAAATGTGATCTTTGAGTTAATTTGCTTTGCAGTTGGGTAATTTCATCCACTATGTAGCAACATTTGTATCTGGATTTGTAGTGGGTTTCACTGCCGTGTGGCAATTGGCACTGGTCACCCTGGCAGTGGTTCCTCTCATAGCTGTAATTGCAGCCATTCACACCACCACATTAGCCAAGCTCACCAGCAAGAGCCAAGGAGCTCTATCAGATGCAGGAAACATTGTAGAGCAGGTAATGGAAGTTTGATTTTTTTTCCCCCATTTTTTTGAGTTGATGGGAACTGAAGTTAGCCGTTGCCAAATATTGTAAATTTTGGCATCTGGGTATTTCTGATTTCAAGTCATACTGCAGACAATAGTTCAAATTCGGGTTGTTCTTGCATTTGTTGGGGAATCGAGAGCACTACGAGCCTACTCATCGGCACTGAAGGTCGCCCAGAGAATTGGTTACAAGAGTGGGTTTGCAAAGGGAATGGGATTAGGTGCCACTTACTTTGTTGTTTTCTGTTGCTATGCTCTTCTTCTCTGGTATGGTGGTTATCTCGTAAGACACCATTTCACCAATGGAGGACTAGCAATAGCCACCATGTTTGCAGTCATGGTTGGAGGACTGTAAGTGGTCTTTTCGCCTTAAATAATCCATGGACCACTTTTTTGCACATTTCTTAAAATTGAATATTTTCTTCAATTTTTTGTTTGATTGGCAGGTCTCTGGGGCAATCTGCTCCGAGCATGAGTGCATTGGCCAAAGCAAAAGTTGCTGCGGCTACCATTTTCCGCGTAATTGATCACAAGCCAGATATAGACCAGAACAGTGAATCTGGGCTAGAATTAGAGTCTGTGACGGGGATTGTAGAGCTGAAAAATGTAGACTTCTCTTACCCATCAAGGCCAGATGTACGGATTCTCAGTAATTTCTCACTTAATGTCCCTGCTGGCAAGACTATTGCTTTGGTTGGCAGCAGTGGCTCTGGAAAAAGCACTGTTGTCTCCCTCATTGAGAGATTCTATGATCCTAATGAAGGTAAATGGTGTTACATTCTGTTGCTTCTCTGGACAAACTTCATATGTAACTGCGAACTAAATTAACATTGCTTCTTGAATTCATGTAGTCCACTTGGATGCGATGTTTTAGGGTTATTAGTCTTTTTTCTTAATTAAATTTGTACAGGACAAGTTCTGCTAGACGGGCATGACATAAAGACGTTGAAGCTGAGATGGTTGAGACAACAAATAGGCCTTGTAAGCCAAGAACCAGCTCTGTTTGCCACCACCATTAAAGAAAATATACTGTTGGGAAGGCCTGATGCAGATCATGTTGAGATTGAAGAGGCTGCCAGAGTTGCTAATGCTCACTCATTTATTATCAAGCTACCCGATGGTTTTGACACACAGGTAAGTTATTTTCAACACATTAGCAAGTGAATATAGGCTCAGATATATATATATATATTTATAATTTATTTTTTAATTTGTCCCCTCCTAATGCAACTACTTTAACGGGTTCTTAAATTTGATAGTATGCTGGCTTGTCCTGATGGTAATTTGTTCATTTTAGAGTTCAAAATTCTAATCAAGTGTACTAGAGCGGCAACCTACTCCTTTATTATTTATCCATTATTCAAACCAAAAAAAAAATTATCCATTTCTAATAGGCTCTATGTTATGCAAATTAATGTATTATAATAGTCTGCTGGGGGTGAGGTAGGAGAGTGGGGTAAGGTTGGTAGCTCAAGAAAATTAAAGGAAATGATGGATCTTGACCAATGGGAATCATTTTTTGTCGGCCATTTTAGTATGTTTATAATTGTTACTTATAGACGGAGTCTTGTTGAATGCAATAGTGCATTTGGTCAACAACTTCACCCAACATTATTAATTTGTTTCCAAGGGTCAACAGGGGTTTGAGTTGCTGTTTTCCATGCATTAAAAATAAAGTAAGATACTTCAGTCAAAAGTGCATGTGCTTATAAAATGGTGTAGCTTATTTAGTAATGCAGAAATAAGGTTGAAATTTTAGACTGAAGAAATGCCATGGCAGATATCAAGAAAAGACGTTAAAATTTGGAGCATGGCATGAAGTATTCACAACATACCGAAATAAATAAATAAATAAATAAAAATATATATATATATATATTGGAAAATAGATACCTAATGAAGTCTTTACTTCTCAAAAGCTTTGAAGGTTTTAGTTGTCTCGATGTTCATGCATCGAGAAAATTTCTTGTAGGTTTCATAAATGAAAGGCTAAATGAATTATTAACATAGTCTGCGGATTATCACTGAGGATTACAACAATAATGGTGTATAAGAAAAAGGGGGAAGAAGGATGAGAGGAAGAAAAGAAAACAAAAACAATCTCCATTTATTTCGTTTTTAAAGGTTATAACTAACCTACAATATTTATACAATAAGAACAAAAGCTTCTTCATTACAATAAAACTATCCCAAAGATTTCAATTGCATAGAACAATCTGTAAATAGGTACAAAAAAATGAAAGTTAAGGAGACATCATACACCATTTTTAACATAGTTTATTACTCAGGCTTGATGTTCTTCTTTCCTTTTCCATGTGTTATTTGAGTCATTTCGTTCAGTAACAATGGGGAGTTTAAATGTTCAAATACTAAAATAAAAAATGGCAGGTAGGGGAAAGAGGACTGCAACTCTCAGGAGGGCAGAAGCAAAGAATAGCTATAGCAAGGGCAATGCTGAAAAACCCTGCAATTTTGCTCTTAGATGAGGCAACAAGTGCTTTAGACTCGGAATCAGAAAAACTTGTGCAAGAGGCCCTTGACAGATTCATGATTGGAAGGACAACTCTTGTGATTGCCCATCGGCTCTCCACTATTCGCAAAGCTGACCTTGTTGCAGTACTTCAGCAGGGCAGTGTTACTGAAATCGGAACCCATGATGAGCTCATAGCCAAAGGTGAAAATGGTGTTTATGCGAAGCTCATCAGAATGCAGGAGATGGCACATGAAACAGCTTTAAGCAATGCTAGAAAGAGTAGTGCAAGGTAGCTTCCCCTTTGGGTCTTCAATTTTAGTATGCCATTTCCATACTTATATTTTAGATACTCTTAGTTATTTCTGAAGGCAACTGTATTCATCTGGACTAAGGAATTTATTCTTATTCATCTGCAGGCCTTCTAGTGCCAGGAACTCAGTGAGCTCACCAATAATTGCACGCAATTCTTCCTATGGCAGATCACCATACTCACGGAGACTATCTGACTTTTCTACTTCAGATTTTAGTCTTTCCATTGATGCCTCGCATCCTGGCTACCGCCTTGAAAAGCTTGCTTTCAAGGAGCAAGCAAGTTCCTTTTGGCGCCTTGCAAAAATGAATTCCCCTGAATGGGTTTATGCATTGGTTGGTTCCATAGGTTCTGTCATTTGTGGCTTCCTCAGTGCCTTCTTTGCTTATGTTCTGAGTGCTGTCCTCAGTGTTTACTATAATCAGAACCATGCTTACATGAGCAGAGAAATTGAAAAATACTGTTACTTGTTAATTGGGCTTTCATCAGCTGCACTAATATTCAATACACTTCAGCATTTCTTCTGGGATATTGTTGGAGAAAATCTTACTAAACGAGTGAGGGAAAAAATGCTGGCTGCAGTGCTTAAAAATGAAATGGCGTGGTTTGATCAGGAGGAAAATGAGAGTGCAAGGATTGCAGCAAGATTGGCCCTAGATGCAAACAACGTCAGATCAGCAATTGGAGACAGGATCTCTATCATTGTACAAAATACAGCACTCATGCTTGTTGCTTGCACTGCAGGGTTTGTTTTGCAGTGGCGCCTTGCCCTTGTCCTCATAGCTGTCTTCCCTTTGGTTGTTGCAGCCACTGTTTTACAGGTCTGTTTATCCAACCCATTTCTTGGATAACATTTTGGTTGCCTTAGGAGAATTTAGTCCAATTTTTAGGAAGGTTGTGCTGGACTGGTAGTTTCTAATGTGGACATACTTTGCTAAGAAACCCATCAGACTTCAGTAGAACAATTGGATGCAACATATATAAATGGTAGATAACTATAAATCTCCTTGTGATCTTTAACAAAAGTTTGATGGTTGAAAAATATGCATTACATTAAACTGTATATAATTTGAACATTTTTGTTGCAGTAGATATACAAAAGGTATGTACCACCAATGAATGTTCATTTGGCTGTTTTTATTGTATTTGCTACAGAAAATGTTCATGAGTGGTTTCTCGGGAGACCTAGAGGCTGCCCATGCCAAGGGCACACAACTGGCAGGGGAGGCCATAGCTAATGTAAGGACTGTTGCCGCCTTCAATTCAGAAGCAAAAATAGTTGGACTTTTCTCCACTAACCTTGAGATTCCTCTGCGACGCTGCTTTTGGAAGGGACAAATTGCAGGAAGTGGCTATGGAGTAGCACAGTTCGCACTTTATGCTTCATACGCTCTAGGTCTATGGTATGCTCTTCCTGGCTCGTGAAACATGGGATCTCCGATTTCTCGAAGACAATCCGAGTTTTCATGGTCCTTATGGTCTCAGCTAATGGCGCAGCCGAGACACTAACCTTGGCACCTGACTTCATCAAGGGTGGTCGGGCTATGCGCTCAGTATTTGACTTACTTGACCGCAAAACAGAGATTGAACCTGATGATTCGGATGCCACCCCAGTACCTGACAGCATCTGTGGAGAGATTGAACTAAAACATGTAGACTTCTCTTACCCTACTCGCCCTGATGTTCCTATTTTCCGTGACCTTAGTCTTCGTGCACGAGCTGGAAAAACTCTTGCCCTTGTGGGTCCTAGTGGATGTGGTAAGAGCTCAGTCATTGCACTCATACAGCGATTTTACGATCCATCATCTGGACGGGTTATGATTGATGGAAAGGACATCAGAAAATACAACCTGAAGTCCCTCAGGAAGCACATGGCAATAGTCCCTCAGGAACCGTGTCTCTTCGCTACTAGCATTTATGAAAACATTGCCTATGGGAGCGAGTCAGCAACTGAGGCTGAAATCATTGAAGCTGCTAATTTAGCCAATGCCCATAAGTTTATATCTGCATTACCTGACGGATATAAGACATTTGCAGGGGAGAGGGGAGTTCAGTTATCTGGTGGACAAAAACAGAGAATAGCCATTGCTCGTGCTTTGGTAAGGAAAGCAGAAGTTATGCTACTTGATGAGGCAACAAGTGCACTAGATGCCGAGTCAGAGAGATCCGTCCAGGAGGCTCTTGACCGGGCCTACTCAGGAAAGACCACCATTATTGTTGCACATAGGCTATCGACTATAAGAAATGCCCATGTCATTGCTGTAATGGACGACGGGAAAGTGGCAGAGCAAGGATCACACTCGCATCTACTGAAAAATTATCCTGATGGGTGTTATGCCCGCATGATACAGTTACAGAGGTTCACTCATAGCCAGGTCATTGGGATGACCTCAGGATCAAGTTCCTCGGCTAGAACAATGGATGATGAAGAGAGGTAGCCTAATGAGCTCAAAGAAAACAAAAGAGGAGTACATTGCATATTTACCCTTGTGAACCCCACTCTAGCGGTATAGTCTAGTACATGGCTTGTCTTACACCTAGGCTTGCCCTCCTGGTATATAGCTTGTCTATCATGCAATTTTTTACCTTATAACTAATATGATGAATCATTTTAAGGAAATTAAAATGTCAAAGCTTCAATGGGACTCAAGTATTGTTTCTCTAAATGGATCTGCAAAGCTATTTAGCGTCAAATTGCCAAGGCATTCCTTTAATTTTGAACTTGCACAAATGTGTCCTGGCTTATTATTACATAATCTTGTATAGAATCTTGCAGGCTTTGGTGACAGTGATCTACTAGGCGTGTGGTTTGGATTACAGTGGCAATCAATGCACGTTAGATTTCTTTCACTTTCCGACACTAACACGAAAATAATGGACCCAGTGGCCGTGGACGTGACATAAAACGAAAAACATGCTGCGCAGCTATGCTACGCAATCCAAACTTTTAAGGTGGTATGTTATTGGCAATTTGAAACTAGCCCTCCCAATTAAAGACTCGGCGTGTGGGGAACAAAATAATTGAGACTCAAACCTCAAATGGTGGTTGCACTTGCACAAAGACAAGATGGTAACACGAGAAAACCGAGTGAAAGCAACGGCAGCAGAAAAAGAGAAAAAAAAAAAGGCAGACTTGGAAAAGGAATCAACAAAATTATGAACATCGATGCAATATCTGGTGGTGGAGAAGCTTGAGAGGCAAGTTTCTAAGATAAAGGGTTGTGTTTGCTTATGGGAGGGTTGGGAAGGGGTGGGGTTGGGGGGGACAGCATGATCCCTTTGTCGTCTGAGAAACAAAATGGCATTATTAGTGGCCCCCAGATGGGATTGATGCTGTTATGTTTTAACTGCTCGGAGCATCTAATTTTGGAGTGATACTTGGCTTTCTGCTTTTGGAGTCAGATATCAGTGATGATACACTGCTTAGGTAGTCCTGCAGTTGTCTGGAATGGAAGTAGCAAATACTTGAGAACAGCAGAAGAGACAGGAATACCCGAAAGATATGACAGCATTTTTTTTTTCCTGGCTCAGCAATAATGTACAGTCCGTGAAGAGTTGAATTCAAGGGTCGCCTATTTGAGTCGTTCTGCAAAACAATATATGCCTTAATTAAATTCTTCCCTCAATTTATCTTTTATTCTTTTAAAATTAATCTTTTAAACCAAAAAAAAAAAAATCATCCCATGTGATAGCCCTCCTGAGCTTGTATTTCCGGCCACAAATTATATGGCAAATTATTAATGAATACCAACCAACGATTATCCACATAGAAAGCCACGGGACCTTCCGCCTTCTCCCTTGAATAAAGCTGATCCGTTAGAAAAAAAAAAAACACACACACACACACACAGACACACACATTCCCTCCAACTAAGACAAGCGCTATGCCATATAGATTCCACGGGTCGGCTTAAGGAAAAGGTGCATTGCATGTTCTAAATCATGCATTGGCATACACCAATCTTAGAGCCCACCAAAAATTCATCCAAAATGAGTTAGTACAAAATACCCAGATGGCTATTTATTTATCAGTTGTAATTTAGAGTCCGTGAAATTGCTCGGAGGTTGGTGGCACAACGTTCTCATACAACAAGTATTTGCGCTATTTCCAATCCTGCAGGACTGCGATGCAGTTAAATGACTACCTAAAGCAAATGACCACCTAATTAAATTATTTTTGCAGCAATTTAGGCAACTATTTCTATATAGAAAAGATCCTTACAAAAATGTTTCTCAAAGAACTGTCTTCAATTGCACCTAAACATTCAATATTAATTAAAAAAGAAATGAAAAATAAACAGCTTAAAAAGACATAAGCTTAGGACCATTGTCTGGCATACCCATCCCAGCAGCTAACTCTGCATCAAGTTGGGTGTGTGGTGCAGGTCCCATCATTTGCTTCAGACTATACACAGAAAAATATAGATAGTATAAGACATCCTTTCCAAGTCCAAGATAAGCAAAGATTAAGCACTAGATCTTTGTGCACTGACTACAGAGTCAGGAAAGTCCACTCAGAAAATTTTAGCTTGATTCAGGCTCCTTGGGCATTACAAAGAAAATCATAAGACAACACCAGACTACACTGTTAGGGTTATGGGAATCCTAAGTTGAAATAACTCTATTTGTGATAAAAAAATACAAGTGAAAAATAACACTACAAGGGAATTTTATTAGTCAAATGAAGAGAAAGAGTTGCAGATCAGTTCATGCAGAGCATTCCTTGTATTAGCAATAGAAAAAAGCTCCAATCCAAATGGTTCCAAGCTCAATAAGCATAAAAGGTGACCAATATTTTCAGTATCCAATAGCCAGTTTGGCCATCTAGGCATTTGCCTTACTAAAGGTTACATGAATGAGCATTGAAAATAACAGAAAAATCAAACAGGAGAATTGAATGCTCACGAAAGATACAAGAAACACAATCTTACTAACCATATTTAGGCAGGTTAATGTAACACTCATGCAGAAAACAGGGTTGTCTCAACAACTACTGATAGTGATTCTCACTAACTTCTTTAACATACAATGCACTACTAAGTATAAAAATAGAGTTAAAGAATGCTTTAATTGTCTAATTTCAGGATACTTCTCTCAGTTTTTTTTCCCTCTTTTCTTTGTAGGAGGACAAAGAGAAAAAAATAGTAATATTCGAAAAGAAAGGAAAAGGAAAAAGTATGACAACAAAAGCCATGGGGGATCCAACAATAAAATAAACAATAAATAGGCCATTAGGCAGAGAAAGGAGCGTTAACAAGTCAATTACCGCTTCCTGTGGCGTTTAGTCTTAAAATGCTCATCCCTCACAGTCACAGTAGCAAAATATCGGCTGGAAGCAATAAAAGAAAACCCAATAAATTCAAAACTTACAATAGAGAAACAGAAAGAATCAAATTCCAAACACCTTTAAAGGAAAAAAAAAAAACAATGCTCCAAGAGACTAAAACCCTTTCTGCTGCTTTTCGAAAATATTAACTGAACCCCTGAAAAGAAAACACACAAAATTGCTAATCATAAAAAGAAATTTAAAAGAAGAAAAGTCATTGGCTTACTCGCAGTGCAAGCAGTAATACTGGCCCATGCCAGGCAAATCTTCGTCATGGGGTAAAGGCCGCTTCTCGGAATCGGACTTCTGTAGCTCCTCATACACTGCATCATCTCGTAATCAAACATTATTGGTCAAGGAAAAATAAATTAATCTTTTCCACGAGATAGAAAAAAATAATAATAAAACTGAAAGGAAAAGGGCAAAAAAAAAAGAAAAAAGAAAAAAAAAGGATATCTTTGAGGAGGAACTTGGCGCGGCGAGCCGTCTTGTGAGAGTATCTTCTCTTCTTCACCTTCCTGCTCGGGCATTTGCCTCCCATCTTTCAATTTCCTTTTGTTTTTTGCGGTAAAATTTTAGGGTTTTGGAATTTGGGAAAAACCCTAGATGCGGTTGGTTGCTCGAGACGAGTGACACGGCGGTGGCTATTTTGGCAGGCTATTATTCACAAACACAATTCACCGACGTCGTTTTCATTTGCTAGTGATAATGGGCCTCAATCAGTGAGCAGTGACGTTTATACGACGGACCTCTTTTGATCGTGTTCTAAGCCCGAAAGTCCGTTGGGCTTAGAAGACCCATTTTAATGTCTTTTTCCTCTTCTTTTTTTTTTTTTGAATTTTTTTTTTAAATTCCCCCCAACAAAATAGAGACTTTCACTAATTTGACCCATTACAATAGTAAATCAAAGCTCAATTAAATTTTAACATTGCAACTGATGCTCTGTAGCTTTGACCAAGAAACAGTGGATGGACCACCAATTTTTACAGGCTGTTAATTAACAAGTTATTTATTGTCACATTCATAAAATTTGTTTAAGACACAGTTTTTTTTTTTAATAAATTTTTTGGTATTGTTTTTGTTTTTCTATTTTCTTTTTTTTTTTAAATAATAAAAAAAGGGCACATGCTAGAACAGCTCTCGTCTTCGTGTGTGTTTGGGGGGGGGTCAATCTTCTTTTATGAACCAAAGATCAATGGCTGCTCATCCAATGTATAAAATATTAATAATTCATTGGTTAACTTTGAGCTTGGATGGCTTAAATTTAAAAATATATCGCCTTCCAATTAATTTTATAGATTCATTTTTATTTTTATTATTATCTAAATGAATCAACGCTTTCTTAGAATTCTTTTATTAAATAAATATATATATATATATATAAGAAAAAAGGGAAAAAGGTGAAAAAAAAAAAAAAACTAAATTACAAGTGCAAAAACTTCCCTCTCTTTCTTTATGCACGGACTTGAAAGCAAATCATCTTCAGTCCAGCCAGCCCCTAATCCCACCCGCCAACTCTCTTTCCCAGTACTCTCAGATCACACCCATAGAACAACCGCCACTTTTACAAACTGCCCCAGGGCGCGCGCTCACACGCAAAGGCAGAGCAGCAACAACTACAGACAACAAACAATTGACCAAAACACTAGAGTCATGTATATGATCATCAAACATCTGTCCGCTGATAACCCAACACCCCTCGGCCCTCCAATTTTTACAAAATCATAACGAAACTCACTCACTGTTTATATATTTGGATTTCTTCTTTTACTTCTTCGTTTTTTTTATATTTTATTTTTTCTTTCTCAGCTGTAAATTTTGGGGTTTTCCTTTCTTGCTTTGTGTTTTAATCTGTCAAATGGTAAAAACTGGTGGGGCTCACCAGCGAGATGGGGACCAAAACCCCGCGGCGACCGCCTCCTTGTCTAGAGGGTCGGGAGGCGGAGGAGGAGGAGCCACCAGGTCTTGGGGCAACACTACGGTGTCCGGCCAATCCGTGTCGACGAGTGGCAGCGTGGGGTCTCCGTCCAGCCGGAGCGAGCAGGCCATGGCCACGCCCGCCAGCGATAATACTTTCCTTAAGTTGAACCATCCCGACGTTCACGCAGACGACGCCGCCACCCAAGATGCCGCCTGGTCGGCCTTCCTTACATTTTCCTTTTTTTTTTTTTTTTTGTCATAATAATTGTGTCAATTTTTGAAAGAGTTTATGCGTGCAATAAAACTACGGAAAATAACCGGGAAGTCTTTGTTTCACAGTTTTATAGTCCCAATGGCTACCTTTACGTTTTCTCTGCAGCATTTGATGACATTCCTTGTATCTTCATTGTTTCGTTCAATAATATGGCTATCTTCTGATATATGTGCATTTGATTATTGGTTTATAAACAGTAACAGGAAGAAAAAGAGAGGTCAACGAGCAGTTGGAGCTGATAAAACTGGTAGAGGACTCCGTCAGTTCAGTATGAAAGGTACTTATTATTGTTCCTTTGCATCCGTTTAAGCACCAGAGCTTTAGAGATCGTGTGAAAACTGTGTTTAGTCGCTTAAGCTCTGCAAGGTGGCACCCCTCACTGTAGATGAACTTTTTATTTCGGATTTCATGGTTTCACTGGTTTGGATTGTTTCCAGTGTGCGAGAAAGTGGAAAGCAAAGGAACAACTACATACAATGAGGTCGGGTGGTTTCTTGAATTTGGTTTTTAGTCTATGCTCCCCTTATTTTGGTCGGGTTTGTCGAATTCCTTCCAATGCTTGGTTCATAGTGAAGATGACATACTTGCTGTATATTGTCTTTTGGTTAAAACATTGACAACTTGTTGTAGTGGTTTTTTATCGATATCATTCATGTGAGAAAGATGGATAGTTGCACACTGCTCCGGTTTAATTGGTCATGACTGAGTAAATGTTTAACTGCTTAACAAATATTGATGAGTTGGTTAGGGAAGCACAACATAAATTCGCAATTGCTTGTATGATTGGCCTATTGAACATCAGAAATATAGAAATGAAAGCTCAAGATATCAAGATTCTTCATGGTGTGATTGTGTTTAGTTCTGTTGGTAGTAGACTGAAATCTATAGCGAACACCATTTCTGGGGCTGCTAATTTAATTTTGGGTGCTGGATAAATTGAATTCACCCATGGTAGATGATGAGAGTAGGGATAAAAAAAAGGAGTATGGATAGTCATCATTTCTGCAAAGGATGAAAATTTGCCTATTTTTGTCTTCTATTTGAATTTTTCTAATGTTTAAGCACTTCCAGGATTATCATGATTTATAACTAAAAATTAACTTTGACAGCCCTGTTATCATTTTAGATTGTCCATAAATCTCTTCCTGAATATCTTATTAAGGAAAACACCTGGATTTGCATTATTATAGTTGTTTACAAGAGTTTATTTTCATTGCATTTAATATGTAATTTCTAAGGCATAAAATTCATTTTCTAGATGTTGCCTCACCTGGTTCTATCTGGTTTGGTTAGCTATGTGAAATTGTATAAATTTAATCCATCCTTATGCTTTATGTATTAGTCTCTTTCATGCTGTTGTTGTTCACTAAAATCATCTCTCTGCAAGTTGTATCAATTCCTATCTATATATCTCTTTACTATTATGCTTTATGATGCTATACCTGTATGTAAGAGTTGAAGCAACTGGCAGGTTGCTGATGAACTTGTGGCAGAGTTTGCACATCCAAGCAGCAGTGTGTCATCCCCTGATCAGGTCATCTATTCTTCAACCAAAAACAATAAATGTATTTTGTTTTTGGCCCAGTGTGTGTATTTGCATAAACATACCTGTGTATAAATGCCAATGTGAAACTTAACTGTTTAGTCCTTTGATTTTCTTGTTATTTACTTTGACAGCAACAATATGATGAGAAAAACATACGACGAAGGGTTTATGATGCCCTCAATGTTCTCATGGCATTGGATATTATATCCAAGGATAAAAAGGAAATACACTGGAAAGGTCTTCCTCGAACTAGCCTAAGTGATATTGAAGAGCTGAAGGTATGAAGTTTCTTTGGTAACATTTAGGGTTCTTATGTGAGTATTTTTGTTTTTTTCTTTTTTAACTCTTTGACTGTGACTTAAGCAGACCGATCGTCATGACTTGAGAAGTAGGATTGAGAAGAAAGCTGCCTATTTGCAAGAACTGGAGGAACAAGTACATTTTGTGTTCTTCTACAGTTTGAGTGTCTTGTTGCTTGTTTCATGCACTTAGGCTGAGTCTTTTGTCAACTTCTGAAGCTGTAGCTGATTGGTGTTTGTTGACTGACAACTTTTTTCTCTTTATTTAGTTCATAGGTCTTCAGAACCTGATTCAACAGAATGAGCAATTGTGCAACTCAGGAAACACTCCTAGTGGGGGTGTGTCCTTACCTTTTATTCTGGTGCAGGTAAAAATCTCTGAACTACTGTCGTTTTAAGTGCTGATAGATGCTCGGCCTTCAATCAGTAGGTAGCAGGTTCATGTTTAAGAGCTTCCTCTCATGCAGACATGCAGAAGGGTAGTACAGTACTGTTTCTAGACTTTGCTACTTTGGGTCATAATTAAACACTACCATAACTGTGCAATAAAGATTTAATGTTGTTGTTTGCGTTATGACCATTTTTCTTAAGCTATGTTATATAGCTGGGATATATTTGCCAAATGCATGCAGTGCTTCCTTTGTAAATTCTTGATATTATTTGGTTGCTCAAACAGCACTTTTTAAAACATTTAGAAACAAAAGTTGGCCTAATATCCATTTTATATGTACTACACACCCATGGTTTGGTTTTTCCCATCTCATTGTAATTGTTGACGCTGATGGATGCTGGAAAGGCTGTTTTCTTCATGCACTCATCTGTCTCTTGATTAATAAGTTATGTTTTGTTTGTGTGATGAGATATGCATGTGCATTGAAGTAAGGACAATGAAAGAATTCTTTTTGTCTCTCAGTCAAATTTTGGTTTCTTGGGGTGATCTACTCACTGAGCCAAGGAATGCTTTCCTGTTTAACTAGAGAATTAGAATTTATTTTTGTAAATGAATTCTACAGTGGACCTTGATCTATGATCTTCTAGTATGAACATGAACCATATGTTCATATTTCCTATTCTGCTGGTGCTATACTAAGTTACAGCATGCTGCTGGTTTGTAATTGACATTTGGCAGAGGTGAATAGGAATTTTGATGCGAAGACACTTCTTTCTGATGTGTTATTGTCACATAATCTTCCTGCCCCTTGCTCCCCCACTAGTTCCAGCGCAATTTCCTGCCAGTGGCATGAGTTAGTTTTTGATGGATGTTTGGATTTGAGAAAGAGAATATCACATCCCTGACTGCACACATTGAAATGAAGTTTTGTAGAGTTAGAAAATATAACCAATGCATAATTGATAATGTTTGAGGAGAATTTTAGTGAATTCCTCTGAATAGCTATAAAGAGGTAGGTAGAGTCTGATCCTGAAAAAGGCTCCTCCTTCCTTCAAAGAACCCATGTCTAAGAAGAAGCTACCAACTGTCAAATCCTTTTAAAACAAGATTCAAGGTTGGAGCATTGGTCATGTTAATAAGACAAGCTGACCAAGCTCTAGCTTAGGTTTTCTAGGCTAAATGAAGCTTGAGTTTGGTTGAGGTATAAAACCTTCTCATGCATTAAGTCTCATTTGTGAGAAAGGTGTGGCCTGATTCTGTCCCTACTCCTGACTGTGGTGGAGGAGAAAAGGTTGGTCCAAATTTATTTGGAAAGCCAAGGAAATGAAAGCCATCCAGTATTTCTACATCATATGGTAGTTGTCTTATAGCTGAATGGTGGAGCAGCATTTATGCCATTGCACCATATTGCTAGCCTGCTGCATTTATGAACATTTACTATTACAGGGACCGGTCTTCACTGAGATATTGGGAATTTTGCATTAATGGTATTAGAATTCACTTTTGAGGCGTGTGGAGAGATTTCTCCTTGCATATTTTTCTGTAATCATTTCCTTATTCTTTAAGTATCTACCCCTCGGACCAAGGCATTTACCCATAATTTTGAACCGGAGCATAACGGTTTCCTTTTTTTTTTATTATTGTTTGAGATATCACCTCATATCTTGGAATTAATTGTAGACGCGCCCTCACGCAATGGTTGAAGTGGAAATATCGGAAGATATGCAGCTTGTGCATTTTGACTTTAACAGGTAAAAGACCCTTAAACTTGTCTGCTTTATCTCATTAATGAACAAATACTGTAGTGTGAAATCTTCCTTTTATGTTTCTTGCGATGCGCCATTTTTGTGGACCATTACCTTGTGACATCCTGGAATAATTTGGTCGAAAGACCATCTATTTGTTGGATAGATATTTAGTTTCCATTTTAGGATACCATTCTTGAAACTTGGCAATTTCTGGAACTCTGTTATCTCGCTGGGTTTGGCTTGGTAAATTATTATTTCAATCATTGCTTATGCATTTTATTTTGTACTCTGCATGCAGTACACCTTTTGAGCTCCATGATGATAATTATGTTCTCAAGGCAATGAAAATTTGTCAGAGACCACAGAGTGATGATATGGCAACTGATATTACTGACAATGGAGGTGGAGGTGAAGGTCCCTGCATGGCCAATTTGTACCAACCACAAATCATTTCTCCCTCAAATACTAACACCCCGGCTAGGCATCCTGCTTCACCACCTCTCCCTGGGATTATAAAAGCACGTATCAAGCATGAGCACTGATAAGGCAGTTATCAGCTTTCGTCATCTAGCGATGGGCGATGAAATCAGCAGCATTTGTATATCCTGTAGAGTAAGCTTTCTAGATGGGTTCCTTGTCACGATCATCTTCACCTCCTTTTTGGTCATTCCGGAAGAGAATTGAATTGACAAGCAGGTCAGACTCTGCTCCTTCTTTTAAGCAATCCATGGAATGTTGATTCCATTTGAGTTCTTCAGCTTCAGGTTGTGCCCCTGTAATTTTATGATTATTATTGTAATTTCTCTCTTTTGCAGTATCTCCGGCGTGCAAACGTAGTAGCTTTTATTAGTTTGTAGTAGGCCTCAGATATTCTAGCAGCATACAAAATCATAGAATGACATTACTATTTTTTGACAATTGGATATTCGTCTTTTTTTTTTCTTTCTTTTTGTGTACGTGGGAGTATACAATTCTCTTATCTTTCTACTGCACAATGCATTGCATTTCATTCCTGCTTAGACCCACGGTGCCCTTCTTCGCATGGTGTGTTGATTTAGACTTCTATTTATGGATTGGGTACTTGTTTCTTATTCTTCCTCAATCCGGAACACGAGCCAGTCAGCCCACGTAAGGAAGGGGTGTGCCTTTCCGCCAGCCTTGTGGTGTCCTTGATGTGATAATTAAACATCATATGAAATCTAATTGTTAGTCACAACGCAGCGGAAATTTAGACTCAAGAAGATGTTCAGATTCCATTGTTCATTTACATGAAAGCTGGAATTTATTGTTCTTGTTGACACAGATTTTGGCTCTTGGTGGAAGGGAATTTCAAAAGGAAAATAAAGAATCTCATCCTCTATTTCCACAAAAGCCTATTCCCTAAATTGAGTTTTGCGCATTTTATTTCCTTTGAATTGCAAAGCAGCAGAGACGAAAGAGAGAAGAAGGGAGGAGGGAAGAAAAAAAAAAATTGCATTTGTTTTTCTTCTTCTAAAGTTATTTCTTATCATCAATAGATTTTTTCCCACGTCAGCAAAAGTTAATTTAGGAGGGTTTTATTTGAGAGTAAACACTTGAAACGACTCCTGACGTGAGATTTTGAAAAAAAAAGAAAAAAGAAAAAAAAAAAGCCTACAGTTGAGATTTCAAAGGTACAATGAAGATCCATGTTTCCGCGTGTCAGAGACGCTCCTGATGAAAGTGACTTCCCGTGTTGGCCATCCCCGGAACCCCATTGGCGATACAATTATACATCACAAATTAATATTTGTATAATGGTAAATAATTACCATAAAGATTAAGTTGACAAAATTTTACTTTTTCCTCTCATTGTGTTTATTCATACCGATGCAACTGCCAGGACTATTGCCACGGGACTCACCCAATCATCACATACATAAATCGATTACAAGTTTGCCTTTGTTTGCAAGCTTCAACAAACAAGTGGATTCTCATTGTCCTTTCCGTAAAAATAAGTCAGATACATTAATAAATAAGGTACAAGATTATTATAATAATTTGGTTGCTTGTCTCGACCAAAAAATTTATACCGATAAATAAATTGAGTTAAAAAAAAAAAAAACCAAAGTGCTAAATATCTACATCTACTGTAGAGAATCCTGACATAAATGGTACCAAAATCAGTAAAATATTTCACTTCTAATCTAATCTAGTTTAGCTCATCAAGTTTAATCTCGCATTGTTCACCAGAAGAGAGGTTTTTAACACCAACCATACCCTTTTGCCACTCTCTGTTTCCCACCAATATGAGCCTCTGTGCATTTATACGTGCTGCACGCTTAAATACCCTAAAATAGAATAAAAGAGGAACCGTAATACATAAAAAATGACAAAGAACCTTGAGTATAGGAGGATAGATTTCAATACCATTTAAGGGGTTTGCTTTCCAAGACCAAGTCAACACTTTGGCCTTTTTCTCTGAGTATGGTAGCAACCGAAGCAGCTGCTCCTTGAAGATCATGATCAAGAGCACACACAATGTTTTCTACTTGAAGGCTTAGTTCTGGCAGGAGACCCTTCTCTTTTAGGAGCTGTAAAGCAACCAGCATCCAAAAGAAAAGTTAACGTTCAAAAAACCTGTATAGAATAAACGGGGCAAAAAGAAAATAGTTTCTTGCTTGACAATCCCGGCGATAAAACTATGGTACCACCGCCAAATATGAAGTATATTGTTTATGCCACACATTAAAAAAAAAAAGAAAAAAGAAAAAAAAAATCAAAGACAACAAGACAACTGATAATCTGAAACATTCTTCACCTGGGAAAGTTGTTTCCCTACAATTCTAGTAGTCTCCATAAATAATAGTGAGGAAAAAGCATGTAGGGAAAGTGCTCTGAATAATATTGTTCAACCTAGAGAAATGAAAGGGAATAGAATTCCAACTTACTTCAATTATTACAGCATCACCAAATCCAAAGCCACAAGCTGGAATGTCATCACCACCAAATGTGGAGAGCAAGTGATCATACCGTCCACCACCACAGATGGCTCTTAGCTTTCGCTCCCTATCAAAGGCCTGAAATCATATTGCAAAGAACCTCTGTAACCCAAGTTGTTTATGGTCCCAAAAAAAGGGAATGGCATTAGTCTCAAGATTCAAGTTACACTGATATTGGCCACTTTAGCAACCTTACTAGAGAAATTGTAGGAAACCTTTAGTTCCCCTGCTCACAGTATTTGCAGGACACAGTACCATGTTAAGAGGGATTTCCATTATCCGTCAATTAGTGCCTTATCTTCATCTTGGTGACAATAACAAATAGGCATAAAAAAGAGTGTCCTCATCACAAATAGTATTTTTAAACACAATTTATTCCATCAATTGAAAAACATCTATCTATTGTGCTGCATTTAAATATAGAAATCCATGTCAGGTGTCTGACCTCAAAAACAATACCAGTATAGTAAGCAAGCCCACGAACAACTGATGCATCAAACTGAATCCACTCTGAATACCCGAACTTTTCAGCAAGCAAGAAAAGTTGTTTGAGATCAGCAATTGCTTCACCTGCACCTCCAAGTATCTCTGCATTCTCACAAGCATAATGTATGCAGTTATAAATCAAGATTAGTCGGTTCAGAAAAAACTAGTCTACATGTAACCTTTGTGTTGTTGCATTACATACGAAAGCCTTGTAATCAATTGCAGCACTTCAAAACAAAACAGCAAGTCTTGAATCTGTATTTCATGTGTTTGTGTTTGTGTGTGTGTGTGATAGAAAAAGAGAGAGGGACAGAGAGAAACACATGGGTCTTCTATCACCACACACAAGCTTCTTCCCCCCACTCCCTCCAACTTGGATCTCTGCCTAGCGAAGCATGCAATTCAGCACTTCCCATGTGGCAGAAAATAACCTCAGTGCATGGCCAGCAAACAAAGCAATTCAATGATAAACATGACAACCTTCTAACTTTGTCAAAGACTTTATGGAAAGGACTTGTAGTAGCTCCTCAATAGCCTCTTCTGACATCCCAACAGAATTCAATTCCATCTTAATTTCATCCATTGGTATCTTCTCAATCTGTTTTAATACTAACAGCAACATCAGCAAATTTCCCAAAGAGAATAAGGAGGCAAGCTCCACAATGAAATTTGCAACCATGTACAAATAATCACACAATTTAGCTTAGAAATGCAATCAAGTATCCAACACCACAAAGAATGGAATGAAATCACATAAAAAAAAATATGAAGTCCTAGGCAACTAACCTTGTCAATGATGACGCAGACCTTGCCAAACATGTTTTCAGATATGGAGTAAAATCTCAACACTTCCTGCAAAACCTGCGGAAAATTTAAAAAAAAACCCTAAAATATTAGCATGTGGTATGAAACAACTACTCTCTCAATGTCCAGTAGAGGAGCACCCTCTATCCATGTTTATTTCAAGCCAATAAACAAAGGAAATACCTTCCGGCTAGAAACCTTGAATCCAACATCAGATGCAGTAATTCCAATTTGCTTGAAAAATGTGACAATAGAAGAAATAAGTTCTGCTTCAGCCTACATGATAAGATTGGAAAAAATTGTGCATCACCATGATTTATGACAACAGCATCAATGCACTCATATAAGCCATCTTAAGAACCATATTTAAGCAGCAGCCACATGTCAGAGAGGAGCAGGAGGAGCAGCTAGTTGTGTGTGTACTGCTGAGTGCTAGTTTGCAAGTGAACATAAATATATCCATGTTTGAGAGAAAAAAAAGGACAAGGGAAAAGCATAGAAATTTCTAAATCCTGGAAAAGGTTAAAGGCAATGAACAGATTGATAAGATTCTATGAAACAAAATAGAAAGTACATAGAAATCACAGACACTTAATAAGTAGTGCTGTATCAATAACATAATTGTTGACAAACGCTTGAAATTGGCAGCACTTACTGTGACTTCAGGCACACCAATGATATCCATGTTCCACTGATAGTGCTCACGCCGCCGACCCCTAGTCATTCTCTCATATCTCCAACATTGACCAACAGCAAACCATTTCAAGGGGAGAGACACTGATTTTCTGGAGCAAAAAAAACATGGGAATCAAATTCTTGCATCGGTACCTGGATACAAAATCATAAGCAAATAAATAAATGAACTCAGGCAGGGTCCTTGTATTGAAACATAGAATCAGCAAAGCAACAACAAAAAAAAAAATACAAATGAAAACACATCATTTCAAAATCAAAGCAGCAGAATACCACTAAATCATTACCCTTTCTGTATTACAAGCCTTGCCAGAGAAGGAGTGAGCTCGGGCCTCAATGCAACGCGACGATTTCCACGATCTTCAAAACAATATAACTGCAAAACAAAAGTTATTATAGGCCCGTGACAAAAAAAAAAAAAAAACCATATCCAGTATGATATATATCAGATGTAAAACAACAGAATTGCAGCAAACACTAATCAATACGCGTACAACAATCTCATTCCATAAAAATTTTATTTAATCCGAAATGCACAAACCTGGTCTCTAATTTCCTCCCCGGCCTTTCTAATAAACAACGCTTCTGACTCCAATACAGGAAAATCAACTTCCTCAAATCCATATAACCGCGATACCTAGTAGAAGCAATAAATTACGCAAATAATAACAACAAAAGCACGTAATTAAAATTATAGGTTTTTTAAAAAAAATGAAAAAAATTAAGAACCTCTCTGAAGTTGTTGAAGAGCCAGTTACGGAGGCGCATTTCTTCGGGAGGGAAATCTCTAGTCCCTTTAGGAGGATTGACGTCGATTCTCTGTACAGATTCTTCAAGCACCGGCGGAGCAGACAGTGCGCCGGACCTAACGCCGCCGCCTCCGCCGCCACTTTCGGCAGGAGCCTGTGCAGAGACTGAAGAAGATAAAGCTCTTGGGTTTGTAAGGATGCATCGCTTGGAGAAACAGGAGAGTGGAAAATTATAATGAAAAACGACGGGAGGTTTCAGGTAGCCGCTAATGCGTGCGTAGGTGATGTGTAGCGGAGGCATCGCGATTGAGTGCGCTCCGCCGGCTGGCTGCTTCTGTTTGCTTGGACAGAGTGGAAACTACCTGCTGGTCACAGCGTTTGCTTGCTGCTTGTTGCTGACTGAAGCGAAGAAGATTATGTTCGTGTGGGCCTGTTCCTGAACCTGGGCCAATAAAATGGAATATGTATTTATAGTAACCTACTATTACTGGATTTATGAAGAAGGGCCCAAAGGCCCATTGAATGGGTCATATTCAAATCAAGTACTTTCCATAAAGGCCTTTCACTTGGGCCTTTTCACCAAGATGGGCCCGTCATTGCCCATTTTAGAGAGAGAGAGAGAGAGAGAGAGAGAGAGAGAGAGAGTGTGTGTGTGTATCTTCAACCTTTTGAATTTGGACATGTGGGTGTGGCGTAAAAAGTAAAACGAAGAAAAAAAATAAAAATAGTTCATATAAGAATCATGTTACTTAATGGGGGAACAAGAGAAGTGTTCAAAAATTTATGATTGCAAGGAATTAAAGTCATCAATGCTCCATCTACTCAATAAAGTAATAATCAAGTAATGAAAATGCTATAGTTTAATTAGGTGGTTGATAGTGACATGTAAATAGCCTAAGGTCTTCGACTTTAGGGGTATGCCTGAGATAAACTAACTTATATTTCTGCCAACAACCACTGAATCAGAAAAAAGCATGAGTTTGAATCAGAATTGAGGACTTTTAGGGCATATAATGCCGGTTGGTGACTCGACTGATCCATATTGGAATGGACTTCTTCTCGAGACGCCTTTCTACTGACCGTTTTGAGGGGAAGAAGAAAATAAAACATAAAAAGGACAACTTTTGAAGCAAGCGATTGCTTTTATTGGCATTTGAAGTGCCCCACCATGGTCAGTGTGGCCTATTGATAGATTTTTATGGACTCATCATGTGTCCATCCCCTGCTCTCCTTTACACCACACCGCCTTTGAAATTTTGATATTATATATTTGGTTTCCCAAAAAAAAAAAAAAAAAAAAAAAAAAAAAAAAAAAAAAAAAAAAAAAAAAAAAAAAAAAGGGAAAAATCTAGATCACCAGCCATACGACGAGATAACATTAGAAAATGGTGACAATATCTTCCACCAGTACCATTACTCCGGAGAAAGAAATGCCCAAAAAAAAAAAACAAGAGGAAGAAGAAGAAAGGAAGTTTATTTTTGTCTCGTGATAATTTTATTATTTAGAGTGGAGGGCCCGACTTTTTGGACCGGATGGCCGCGAGTAAAATTTTATTTTGTCGAGCTTCAAGACACATTTTAATTCTACTATCTCACGTGTTGAGCGCAAACAAGTCGTCCTCGTTCAGGTTGCTTCTGGATGATGCTTCTCAGAAATTTCCCATGGGCACGCGAGCCGCAATTTCTGGTTTTTAAACATCATTTGCATAAATAAATGCACAAATTCCTTTACAGGGGTGCTCCGGATGAATTTAGTATATTACCCATGTTGTAGAAGGGTACTACTAAAAAAATGTGTTATTAAATGTCGAGTTGATTGACTAAAACAATGGATTCTAAAATTAATACACCAAAAAAAATATTTAGAATGTTATGGTCACACGGTGAGAAATATGATTTACTTAATACTTATGCCTCTCCCAGGAGGTAAGCCCCAATTTCTTTTTGTTTTTGGTTTGTCTACATCCAAATAGCCAAAAAAAAAAATAATAATAATAATAAATTGTAGAAGAGAAGAGCCTTAGATGTATCCTGGCAATAATACCAGACTAATGACTATTTGTCATTTGTGCCTTTGGAATAATAGTGGCATTTAGTGCCTAATATACGTATTCAAACATTATAATCTTCTCGTCTTTCTTTCTTTTTTTTTTCCTCTAAAAAACAAATGTTGGGTTTTTCAATCGCTTTTGTCTCAATCTGACATAACCCTAAAATTTTTGATCTGTTAGAATTTGGGTGATTTTTTAACTGAATTCGGATCAGATTAACAAATCATGTTATAATTGAAGAGCTCTAATGCTTACTCTAGGGTTCACCTTCCTCAGATGTGGCATATGACCAGTTGCACCTTTCACCATGTAACTCTGTCACCGTTTGGCCTTGAAGCACTAGTAGTAGTAGTAGTAGTAGTAGTAGTAGTAGTAGTAGTAGTAGTAGTAGTAGTAGTAGTAGTAGTACGCGTACACCAACCCTCTGTAGTAGAACGTATCTGGACAAATCGGGATTCTCATTCGAGTAGGAGCAAAACATCAAATATTGCACCGTGAGTGTGAGCAAAATCGAAAAGTCAAATACGTGCTTTTGACAAATTGCCGTTGCTCTAACTGGTCATATCACCCCTGCTTCGACTTTAGGGTTCCGTATGAGTCTGGACAGACTTTTATTTGTAATATGACATAATAGTTTGTAGTTAATTGTTGATGAGCGAGGGAAAGGCACTAGGTGGTGGTGATAGTGGATAGAAACAAAAATCGAATTGGATACGAACTACAGCCTTCGCATGAATTGAGTACATATGATGCTGTATTAATTAAATTTGTGCATACATCTAGGAGACACGATTTTAGCTGGATACCTAAAATAAAATAAAATAAAATAAAAAGGAACAAACACGTACATGTCACCAACTGGATCAAGTCTCGATTAACCCAAAGAACAAAAGAATAGTCACAAAAAGGAAAATGGTAAACAGAGGGGGGGGGCAGCAATCAAGACAAAACAACACACATTGGTTTCTGTGAATTGAGCCGAACCAGTTGGGATTTTGACAATATATATAAGTTTGATTCATGTAATGGAAAAGACGAGGCTTTGGACATTGGTAAGTGTAATTTTGTTGGCAGGGAATTTGGAAGGACAAACAGACGCATAGACAAAATCCCCTAAATTAAAAACATAAGATGTGGCAAGTAGATATTCTAAAAGGATGACTTGAAATTTGAATTTGAAAAATGTTTATTAGACACAAAATTAATTAATATAATTAGATATAATCAATAGGGTATTATTATTATATTAGCACCGAGAGAATAATAAGGCAGACGACTTGGCATCACAATTCTCCATGAGTTGTCCAAAAAATTACCGGAGAGGTATGTTCAGAACAGTAACAAGTCACCACAATCTCAGTCAATAGCCAAATTACATTTCTACCAATAACTTTTAACCCTTCGGGAAGTTTCCAAGAGGGTACTGGAGTCATTTGGATTGATGGGTCAAAAGCGGATGATTTGTCATCACGCCCGTCGTTTCTTGGACAACAAATTAGTCCAACGAGGCGGCATGGTCATGCGCGCCCATGCTGAAGTCATCCCATTTCCTCACCATCATGAATGCACGCACGCATCCATAACCACATGCCATCCATACCCGTAGACATTCCCCAAAGCCAAAGCGACCCCTTTCTCTCTTTATATATTGTTGTTTTGCCTCCAGTGTCCCTCTTCAATAACAATCCCAGAAATTGCAAAGAAAGTGCATAGTCGGGGGGTTGTATATTACACAAAAACAAATGGGTGCTGAGGTTAGTGTTCATATTGATTTACGCGTTTTTCCAATTTCTCTTCCAACAAAATTGTAGCAGTCCTTAGTTTCTCAACTTGTATTTCTGGTCTGATCGTATGGATGTTTTTGTTGTTGGAGCAGAAAGAAGGTGCAAAAGCCGAAGGCGAGAAGAAGCCTGCCGACGCCGGCGGCGACAAGAAAGCCGATGCCAAGCCTCCGGTCTGCGTTTTCAAGATGGACATGCACTGTGAGGGCTGTGCCAAGAAAGTTAAACGCATCGTGAAACGAATGGATGGTAAGCGAGATGTGGATTTTTGGCCCAAATCTGTTGTTTATTAATGCAAATTGATCAATTCTGCTTTTGAATCAATTAAAAAAAGTAACTTTGGATTTGCCATTCGTTGCCCGTTTGCTCACCCTGGCAATTAACCGTTGAAGTTTTTTTTTTTCTTTTTCCTAAAATAAAATTATAAATAGAGTAAATTGGTTAAATACTAAATAAATATCGGGAGGTTTTGATAAGATTTGAGCTTTGAGGTGTGTATAAAGTGGCCTCAGTTCAAATTAAAACGTTTTCTAGCACGGCTCTGTCTCTGACTCTTTGTTGGTCCTTGAAGGTGTGGAAGATGTGAAGGTAGACACTGCCGGGAACAAACTAACGGTGACCGGGAAAGTTGACCCAACGACGGTAAAATCCAGGGTTGAAGGAAAAACCAAGAAAAAGGTCGACATCGTCTCTCCTCAGCCTAAGAAGGATGAAGCCAAGAAGTCCGATGAAAAATCCGACAAGAAACCGGAGGAGAAAAAACCACCCAAAGAGGTAAAGAAATTAACTAATGGGTTAAAATTAATCGGCTCTGAGCTGTGAGGGGTGAGGTGGTGTGAGCCGTCCATTAATGTGCCTTTATTACCGAGAGGTTGCTCATTTTCTCCATCAATCTTAATTGAGTAATTAATTTCAAGTTTTGTGGCTAATTATGATTAAATTGTTTTGCGGTGACAGAGCACGGTCGTTTTGAAAGTACGGCTTCACTGCGATGGTTGCATTGCGAAAATGAAGAAGATAATTTCCAAGAGCAAAGGTATTTTTTTAAAACAAAAAGAGGGGGGTGGGGACTCAATCACCAAACTAACGTGTTAAAAAAATAAAATAAAATATATATATGAATTTAAGACAGCGTTAAATGACGACAGTCTGACGTGGAACGATCAACTGTTAACAGGTGTTACAAACGTGTCGGTTGACAAGGACAAGGAACTAGTGACGGTAACGGGGACAATGGACGTGAAGGATCTGGTACCCTATCTGAAGGAGAAGCTCAAGAGGAACGTGGAGGTGGTTCCGGCCAAGAAAGAAGAGGAGAAGAAAGGAAAAGAAAAGGACGGCGGCGGCGGCGAAGAGAAGAAGGCTGAGAAGAAGGACGGTGGTGCGAAGGCTGAGAAGAAGGAAGGAGATGGCGGAAAAAAGGAGGAGGCTCCTAAGGTTGAGGTGAGCAAGATGGAACACAATGGCTACCCACCGGCGGCTCCAATTTACTGGTTCGACCCGGGATACTCGCAGAATTACATGGTGCAGCCTCATTATGGTGAGCCAGCGTACGCGATGAATCACAATGGGTACGCGATGAATTACAATGGATACGCGATGAATCAGGCTTACGTTGTGGACCACCACGATTATGCGATGGACCATCGTAACTTGCATGCTCCTCAGATGTTTAGCGACGAGAATCCCAATGCCTGTTCAATTATGTGATGATCGAACGGTTTGAGAATGGACACCAGAACTGGGGTGAGAACTGTGAAATGAAATTGTACATGATGATTGTGTTGTCTGGAGGCCGAAGTAAATTCATGAAAAAAAAAAAAAGGGTTCGATTGGGACTTGTAGTAAAACTTTGGAATCATCGTATTAGGTTAGGAAGTTAGAGCTCGGCCCGCCGGCCGATCGGCTGAATGGCTGGTAGAGTCGCTTCAGTTGTTCCTTCTTTTTGTCCGTCTCCTAAATTAGTTTATTTTTCATTAGAAGATTCCAGAAATATTTTTATAACATCTTTTCAGTTGGAAGGTATAAAATATGAAAGAATCAATAATATGTTTAATTCTGCATAAGGGATCACGTTCATGGTTTCTAGCAATCCGATTGGTGCACTGGTTGAATTTGTGTTTAATTTTAAGCTACGAAATTTGTCTTATGTGATGGTCTGGTTCATCATTTTTTAGGCTCTATGATTCCAAAGGTGTGGACAGGCTGGTGGGTCTGAAAATGCCAGGCCTTTCCAAAGCTAACAATGGCTTTGCCTCCGAACTAAGAAATGCCCGTGGTTTGCCATGATTTACAGGGGCATGTCTCGTGCAGTACATTGGCCTTCTCTGGTAATACTAAACCAAATAAGGTTAATAAAAACAAGATAATAATTTTATTATTTTTAAAAATAATAATAAAAAAAAAGTCCTGTGAGTATTTTAGTGATTTTTATATTCCATTTTGAGTGTGTGGGCGCCGCTTGTATTAGATATTATAATTAGAGATTTGGACAGGAAGAGGTTGGGACGAAAGGCCTGAAAAATGAGGAGCAGAATCGCAATCCAATTGGGACTTCGATATAGAGTTGAAAATAACACCATTTATGAAAATGACCAAGAAGTGGTCCAGTGTCCAGACGGCAGCATCTTCAGGATTACACAAGTCTAGAATTTACTCTGGATACTAACACTTAGAATGCCAGCATCTTTCTCTTGTAAGATATTTTTATTTTTTACAGAAATTTTACTCAGCTTTAATTCAGTTTTCGATGTTTACCTATTTTTGAAGTGATTGGAAAAGCAATATATCAAGCAAAACGTTGCCTAATCCAAGCATGGTAGTCAGGAATGTTGGAATTATTGGCAAAAATAAAAATTGCATAATCTGCATACATATATAGAGAGGGGTAAACCGCGTCTGTATGCCATGGTTTCGATTCGTTTAGAGAACTTTAGATGGATTGGGTGATTATGTCTCACAAGGAATGGCACAAGACTTCATCAAATGCATTTAGCTTAGCTAAAATATATATTAACATGATAACGGAGCTTTTTTTTTTTTTTTTTTTGAAGTTTATATATCGTGGGAATCGACAATTACAGTGCCAGATGGCTTTTAAATTTTTGAAAAGCTGCAGTTTCATGCAAACAATAGGACGATTATCTCATAAAAACGACCTTGCAAATCACTTCGCCTTTTCGTTCCAACAAAGCCCACAGCTACTAACATAAATTTTAAGTGCGTCATTCCCGCGGTCAGCTCTCACCATTGTGATGTTTTCAAAAGGAATTCCAAAATTTAATCTTGTGAATGCCCCGCGTCGAAAAAATCGATTATGTTTTATTAGAAAAATTAGATATCAACATTTTAAAAATAACATAATAACAATAAACAACGTGAATATATCATATTTTATTTATTTTTATATTACTTTTTTTATGTACGTAGTGGTGCTCTTGTCATAATTAACTCTAAGCTATTAAAAAAAATTATAAAAAAAAAAAGAAAGAAAGAAAAAAGAAAACAGCTGTTAGGATTTTTTTTTATATATATAGTGACTGTTAGGTTACACCAAGGGACATGAAGACACCTGTTAGATTTTCCCGTTAAAATTAAGAAGTAGCTTTCCATAAGGCTAGCGGTTTCGAGAAAAAGTTCAGAGTGTTCTGTTCTTACTAATAACCATATTAATTATTAGAATAGGTCAACTATAGCTATTTCTCTCTGTTTGAAGAAATCTATGCAGTTAACCAAGACTTTTAATTTCTATATGTATCTTTTTTTTTTTCTTTTCTATCCTAATATCTTAATATATATTCTGTATTTCTTTGATTCAGGGCTTCAGCTTTGTGAATTATTAATACATAGTTCAGGACACGCGTGCAAGTATTTGATTCTTCAACCTTTCACATGGTTCAGGATATCTATTTAATTTTGTGGGAAACCCGTGAAAGTTTGCTACTGTTATAGAGCATGTAGATAGGTCCAAAAGCCAAGGCACCATAACACGAACGACGGCTTCATTACTTCATTAATACTCAGAGAGAGAAACTTTCCACATTGTTACCTTTCCAACGCAAAAGAAACGCAGTGTGTTTTTTTTTTTCCCCTTCTTTTGGGTTAAAATGAAAGAGAAGAAACAAAATAAGTGAGGAAGAGATAGAGCAAAATGACTTTCGTTTTTTTTTCCACCAACCATAATACGAGTAAAGTGCATCGTTCAGTTCAAATGACGTATAAATTGAGCAGATTCTGGCAAGGTTGAAACAACAAGACCATCAGGTGTCTAATCATTGAAAGATGATCGGAGAGCCACGCATTTGCTTGCGTCATCATCTTTTTGTTTACGGTAGCGACCTTTCAGTGCCCATTACACTGTTGGATCACGATGGGTTGACAGGATCCGGATATTCCAAAAAAGGGTGGAATAACATACACTGGAATTTATAGTTTCTTGTATTGCCTTCTTCAAATTTTTGACTTATTGATAGTTAGCACAAGATGACAATCAATTACTTCTTTGAATTTTCAGAAAGATATATATCAATGAACATGGGAATAGGACTCCAATTCCACAAATTTTATAATTTTACTCTCGAATGAACACTTTTAATGGACAAATAATTCAATTCTATTTAATTTATTATTTTTTATTATAAATTTTAACATATTGATATAATTATTTTTTATTTTTATTATATGTGATGTGAGTATTTAAGTTGTTAATTTTTTTAATTAAAAAAATTATTTATTTGTTTTTGAATATTTCTACTAAACTATATACGGCTATGTTATGGAAATGGACCAACGATGTGCCTTCCACAACTGTCCTTCTCTCCATGAAGCATCCAGCGCACAGATGTCGACTGGCAGCTGGTTGATAATTTCATCAATGCAATGAAGTGACATCCTCGCCTCATTGAAAGTTTTGGGGCATTTAAATTTTTCTGTGAGGAGATCATTAAGAAGGGGTGTAAAGGATACGAAATAAACACCTTTGTATCCAGACACGATGAATACATATTGACTTTTCTCAGCGTTCACGTCGCGAATATTAATTGGCCTTACTTAATTCCAACAGCTGAAGTTTTTTATGTAAAGTGTCCTCCTGTTAATTTTTCCGACGCAATTTTTAGCGTCGGATCAAACTACAAATGGTCCTTTTCATTTTTGCCGTGACAAACATTTCTTTGGAATTTCATGAGCGTATTATTAATCACACTAAATTAAATTCCTTTACTACTGGACAATAATGTTTTATATTAAATATATCTTTGACTTTAACAATGCTGTAGAGATAAATTTAGTAGAGCATAAAAATCTTACCCATAACACCACTGCCACTCAACCAAAGGTATGATATTGGCCTCATATAGATCTGTTTGTCGTGAATTGTTTATTAAAATAAATAAATAAACTTAGGATAAACGTTCATTAATGTCTAGTTAGGCAATTTCCTCAATAAGACCCGATCTAGTTCAATGGTTAACAACAGGGTGCTTGAGAAAATGATTTACCGGTCCGTAGATGAGTAAACAATGTCTGCCTGTAGGCTTCGTTTACATGACCCCATAAAACCTATCATTCAGCAAAAAGTTAGGCATATCTAGTAATACCATCATACGCAATAGTGTGAGATCTTGTGCAAATTAATAAACGGGATTTGTACACATGTGAATCAAATTATTTGACTTTCTGGTTATAAATATCCTAAAAAAAATGTACACACGCGCACACACACATCGTCATAGTTGGCATTTTGCTTGACCACTTTTTTATTTATCGATTTTTTTAAATGTGGGATGTACGGAAGGAGTACTATTGCTATGGGAATCCAAGTCAGCACGTATGTCACAACGCACGGGCGTGAAAGACGGGATGGTTGATCTAGAAGTTCAGCAAATGGCAGGCATGCTGCGGTGGTGAAATTAGTAAAATGAGGTCACGCTTGAATCCAAATTAGCTATACTCGTTGATTCTATTAGGTGTTAGCTAGAATAAAAGAACAGAAACTAAAAACAAAAAACGAGAGGAGTAGATGCTCTCTGTCCGTGATCACAAATCTACAGACCATCCACAAACTCAATTAGACAATGGTAGGGGGGACCTAACAATTAGTTTAGGAATTGCTTGGATAAGCTTCAATAACTGTACCATTAAATTGTCCGTCCTTCTGTTGCCACGGTCTCAGACTCAAGGATATACATACATACATACATACATACATACATACATATATATAATATTTTTTATTTTTCTTAAAAAAATCTTGGTGGTAGGGCGAGCAAGGAATTTTTCATGAATTGAATGCTTTGCTGACAAAATTGGGATGTAAATACAAACTTGGAATTGTCAAAGAAATGTATTATTGGGTGATAATGTGTATCATGATTAATGCAACTAATACATTTCTTCCTTTGTTTTATTAGAGTTCATTATGCAATAATTACCACTCTCCCTAATGGAATTTATTCTCTAACAAAAGAGGGAAGACATCGGGGAGTTTCCCTGAAATGGGCACAAATATTTCTCATTTTAGTAAGATCTTTTTACAACATATATGTGAGTATTTTGGTGACTATATACACACACACACACACACACATATATATATATATATATCTTTTAATTAAATTAAAAATTCATGCTTCGCTAAATTGAGATCTACAACGAATTGGTTTTTTTCTTTATTTTTTAATGGACAAAAAAAAAAAAGAGAATAAATTATAGGAATATTAATTATTTTATTTATAAATTGATACAATAAATATATTTTTAATGTTTTTATTAAAAAAAATTGTTTAAGTACTATTTAACTTGAACAAACTTCTCTTCCGTCCAACCTTAATTTTCAAGATTCGGTAATTAAATAGAACCATATCAACAAAAATTCTTGTTTAACAAAAGACAAACATTAACAAACAAAAAAAAAATAAATTTAAATTAATACAAAATAATAGACCGAATAATCACTGCACTCCCGTCATGTGATGACAACTAATTGGTTTGTCCACCATGATTTTCAACTTTCACATTTGGCCAATACAACAGAATCGTAATAATATATTGCAAACTTTCAATCACCGTAATTTTGTATATCTAATCAGGGGGCGCACCGACAAAAACACACGGAGCACGAGAAGCCTCGCCCATGTGAATTTTGTTCTATGCAAACTGAACAAGGGAGAGGTCAGCAGGTGTCATTTGATCGCATTTTAAATTCTAATTAATAATATATCAGTTTAGCTTAAAACATAACTACATAATTAGAACTAATGTTTTTTTTTAAATGTATATATATATAGATATTGCACCGACAGAAGACGATTTCGACCAGGCACCCGTTTACCTATCGGTTCATTAATAATCGATTAAGAAAGGAGGAATAGAGGGAATGTTATATATTAGCTCGATGGCTGATGGTTTGCATGCTCAATTTCAGCCTGCAAAAATGTGATCACTACTTTGATACAATCAACATGCCCACGAGTTGGCTTTTGACAGCTAAACGGAATTGTTTATCAATTGTTTCCATCTGCATTCTCCCTCCATTTTGATCTCAGCTTTCCAGTTTTAATTTTGCAAGAACATAATCAAGCGTACAAGTTAGTCCGGATATGTTTGTTGAAAACTTATTTAGGCATTTAATCGCAAGTCCTCAACAGCACACTCTGATTTAGATTCCTGAAGTGTTAAAATTCAGTTAATTTATCACTTGGATTTGGGAGTATATCAGTAGAATTAAAGATGCCAATGCTCACTTTGCATAGTTAGAAAAATGGAGGCAAAACGGTGGGATCCAAGATTCCTCAGGATTGACTCAATCATGGTCACATGGTTCACAGCTCCCCAGATCAAACCGTATTAGAAAAAAATTGAGATGCATCCCTCAAAGAGTTTGGTGACGATTAGGATTGGTGTAATTAATAGAGGCACTGAAATGCAAACTTCGGTTCAATGCATTAGAAGGCAAATCGTCTTAATGTGGATTTGGTAGCTTGTAGGGCAATCAGGAGGAATAGAAGGTAGCGATGTTTAATGGAGAATGGGATTAGTCAGTATCATTACTACAGGGACAAAAAGTCTGCAACAGGAAGGTGGGTGATGAATGGAAGAAATGAACGAGGTCCCATTTTCCGACTCAGCCATGACTATGACTACTTGTTTTTTAAGTCGACAATGTTTGGCCGTGTTGGCCTCGTATAGAAAAATGCATATATTACGGGTGTGATGTGTGGTATGGTGAAGCATGACAAGGATGAGATGGTACATGTCATGGATGCCCATGTTTATTCACGATGATGGGTCGCCCGGGGTTTGAAAGGGATTTGGTTTTGCGACCTTTCATATAAAGGGGGACGGTCGGCTTTAGAATAATGATATTTATCTTTGTTCAGATTTATTTATTTATATTAATTATATTAAATTTAAAATTTATGTAAAATTTACATTCTAACTCAATCCGTGGAATCTAACTCTGTTGAAGTTACTTTTGACGGAAAAAATAATTATCAAAAAATTGAATCGTGACTCATTCCTTCAACAATTAGCATATGCATTTTTAACCGAAAGAAAGGAGCTTGCAGTTAGCCCACCAAACGTGAAAGAGACTCGGACACCTTCAATGAGCTGTGTGGGTCCCATCCACGTCAATTACACATGGCGCCTTGTTGGAGTTTGAATTTTGCTCTTTTTCTTCTTCCTCTTTTGCCCCATTTTGCGGGGAACTGCTGGTTCCCTTTGGCCTTATATGATTCAATTTTTTTAGAATAATATAATATTTCATACATGCCTTTTTTTAAAAAAAGTTTTTTGGACAAATAAAATGAATATAACGTTCCCATTTTTTGTCTACAAAACATCTCTTCTTGATTTTTCTTTATATATATATATATATATATTATTTTTTTGTGGTCTGGTATCCTTTTAAACCCCAAGCTAATTGATGGAGGAAAAAAAAATAAGATGCAATCCTCTTCTATGGTAAATAAATAAAACTATGTGCGAATTGGGAAACGCCGATGTTAATTTTTGACCCTAACCTCTTAAATCGGCAGCTACAGAGTACACCCGACAGGCTACTGCCACTGCACCTAACGATAGGTAGAAAATGGGACGTCGCATTTGGTAACGACAAATGAACGCACGCTACCCGCCTACAACACGCAACGCTTTCTGACATTCCATTTTGCGCCGTATGCTTATGAAAAGTCAAGGATAAAAAACAGTCAAATGATTTTTTTTAAAAAAGAAGGTTAATATTGTCTTGTAAATTTATTTAAAATTATTTTTTTATCCTGAAGTTTAATTCTGAAAAAAAAAATAAAAAAAATTAATTATGCGATATTATTTAAAAGTCAATTTATTACACAGTCTGAACTGTGGGCTCGTTAGTTCCACAGTACACTCGATGATCATTATTTACTAAACCTACCTAACGATTGGTAGGAAATGCATAATATTAATTTCACATTTCTAAAGAAGCAACAACAAAAGCTGACAACACGCATGCAAACACCCCGATAACATTCTTCTGTTTTTCAGTGCGCGCAGCCATGTCGTATTTCTCTAGTCGAAAGCTTTGGTCAATATTCAGCCTCTTTTCTGTTTAGAGCTTGTAACCCACGAGGTGATTGGGGATTTGATTAAAGGATATCTTGACCACGAGGAGGAAACATGAGATGATTCTATGTGACTTTTGTCAAAATTAGATTAGATTTCCCTTTTTATATATATATATATATATATATATATATTTTTTTTGTAACATTGAATACAGACGCACTTTTTTCATCTTCAAAATTACGTAATAAAATTGTATGTTCACCGAAACGTGGTGCATCTTGGAATTCAAGGTCCAAACTGGCCCCGCACGTAAGGGCGTGACAAATTGGTGTGCTAGAATTCCCCGGTTTCAAATCTCTATCTACACAATACACATACAAGGCAGACCAACCATTTAATCGACCGTGCCACATATTTTATTATATGGAAATTATGACTACTTCCACTCTCCGGACAGTTCGATTTCCACACCCGTGGGCCCACAGGCTTAGACGAATATGGATTTTGGATTGAAAACTTCGGAAGCAGAGTCCGGAACGTGGAAAGCTGCTACCTTTTTTTCGCCATTGAAAATGGGGCACATCACAGAAAATTGAACTTTTTAATAATTTTTTTTATTTTTTATTTTTTGAAAAAAGCGTAATAAATATTGAAATGAAGCCCAACCACAATCTAAAAGAGGGCAATGATGAAAGGGGAAAATAGGTGAAGATAAGCCAGCTACCTCTTAAGGATGAAGGATCGATTGTTTAATTGGGCCAAGTTTCAAGTATTTTCCAGTTTTAAAAATAGAAGAATCTAAAGTCTTACAGATCCAGTTTCAAGCATTTGAAAAAGCCTGGGCCTAGCTAAACATTTAGACTGATGACCCAAAATAATGGCCCATATCATAAGAATAATAAGGCTGCAAAGTGTCCCCCACCGGCCATCTGCGCAGGGCTGGCGTTGGCTCATCTTTCAAGTTAAATGAGACGATGCCGTATTCAACCAGGAAAATCCACCAACACCACTGTGTCTTTGACAACCCGAGTCGTTCCTCAACTTCATATTGGCCTGTGTTAAACTTTTTCCATAAAAATGAAACGAGCTCAAATTAAGTGCCTTTTGGGTCTGCACTCGACAATTTATATATTTTTAAAAAATATAAATAAAATAAAATTTGTTGATGAGGTAAAGAGAATGTAATGTTGTTGTAAATTATAATTATAATAAGCCTCTGCTGCTTGCCTAATTTGGTACCATATGAGGAAATTACTTATCACATAATTTAAAGTTTCGGAGCATTAATAATTATGCAGAAAGAAGCCCACAATCGGTTTGGGTTCTTGGGTTTTGCTGCTCAGAATGGACTCTTTGTAATCTTACTCATTATTCCTTTCTCGCAAAAAATAAAAAAGATACACGTAATCTTTCAAGCGAAGCTGCGGGTATTATCTTAATTTTTTTTTTAATTTTATAAAAAATACAAAAATAATGACCATCGATCAAGTCTTAAAATTTTAATCTCCTAATATATATATATATATATAATATATATATAAACAGCGTCAGAATCAAAAAGTCTAACCAGCAATGACAATGACTCTGAAGCCGGTGCTCTGCCACCAGAGGGGCACCAGGTTCCTATTATCTTGCAAGAATCTAGGAGCCCAATGGACCCTCGATAACCCCAACAAGAATAATGGTTCTAGTATTTGTTTTGGACTCGCCGTTCTCGCTCATCCTCGCACTGATTCTCTTCATTCTCTTGGCACGCTTCGCTCTGGTTCTCTTCTTTTTTATCCTCCTCTTCGCTCTCTGTTCCAACCTCGTTCACCTCATCTTCGATCTCCTATGTCCTCCATGACCTCCCCTGAGACCAATCCTGGCCGCCAATCTTCTCAACCATCCTCCACCAAGACGGTACGTTTTGTCCCTCTAGTTTTTTGATTATATGAAATGGGTCTTGATTGTATGGCTACTCTCGGCTACAAAAGTGTGGGTTTTTATTGTTTGACTAATTGGTTTGAAGGGTTTCTGAAGATGTTTGAAAATTTTTGTATGATGGGCCTTTTTGAAATGATGAATTGCATTTAAAGATTGGTTTCGTTCTTTCTTTATTTGGGTCTGTGCCTAAAGTAGTTTGGGAATTTTCGGCATGACGGTTTGTCTGGAGTTTGGATGTTGTAGGTGAGGGTTGTGATTAAGGGGATGGTGCAAGGGGTGTTCTATAGGAACTGGACTGTGGAGAATGCGACCCAATTGGGGTTGAAGGGCTGGGTGAGAAACAAGAGGGATGGTTCCGTGGAGGCCCTCTTCTCTGGAGATCCTGATAAAGTCCAGGAAATGGAGCAGAGGTGCCGCCGTGGCCCACCGGATGCCGTGGTTACTGGGCTACAGGTTTTCCCTTGCAACGATGATCCTGGAACTGGATTTGAGCGCAGGTTCACGGTTTGATCTGTATACGCGGATATATTTTGCACTACTTATATAGCGTCTGTAGTCATTGCTTCTTATGGATGATAGGCTATCCTCTGTACTTCTCTGTTATTATTGATAATCTTGTTGGATTACATTACTTTTTAATGAGATGATCGGTTCCGATTACAGCCCAACTTCATCCTCCATTTGGCTGACGCTTGTATGGTAAGTTTTTGTGTTAGGCATTTTAATCAGCCGTCATCACATGCTTGTCAAAGAGTGATCTATAGTAAACCTTAATGGTTGTACCTTCATGATCATTGTAAACAAGAGTCTGAGTGTGTTCTTTGCTGGAGAGGTTACAACAAGAACTTTACTTTTCTGGTAAATGGAAACTTGTTAGTCTTTCTCAGAGAATTTTGAGCTGTGAGTCAGCTTCCAAGTTCTGCATTGGAGCTGCATCATCCACTTGACAAATAACATGGTACATTATGGCATGCATGGCTACAAAGATGGAGCACGCTGTTGGTAATGGAAAGGTTAACTGGTTAAAACAATAAGCTCTGAAGAGCAACATGGGTGCTTTGTATTGGTGCATCAAAGTTGCCATCAAATTGCCTGTAATGAGTTTCCTGTTTCTACTTTGGAAACGGAGTTCCTGAAGTGTAACGCTGGTCCGTGTTGCACAGCTATACTCCTGCTCCATTCCCGTGTATTGCCATCCATTTACTGGAACCTCCGCTGATATTACTTCTTTTCTAATTGATTATCCTGGTTAACATTTCACAGGTTTCTGTTTTATGGTGGGAGTTCTGACCATTCTTTTGCTTTTGTTAATATTCATACATGCTGATCCCTAGTATAGGTTCGTTCCTGGTAGAATTATCATGTTTTACTTAAATGTCCAAGTTTCAGTGAATTATCAATTTTGTTGTCGAATCTTTTTTAATAGTTCTGCGCGGAGGACCCTGGACCCAATCAAATGTAATACTCTCCTGCTTTTGGGCTTATAGGAGGCTGGTTAATGCATGGAAGTCTATCAGGTATCTAAAATTAACAAGTGATTTACACACGCGATTCCTATCTGTTTCGGTAGGGGCATCATTTACACATTGCAGGAGCTTTTGAGGCACCGACCGATTAAAAGGGGGACTTTTCATATCGTATGGGATATTACCAATTATGCAATACGATGATGAGTTTATCAATTTTTCTGGATGCTTTTAATCCTGACAACCCAAGTTTCTAAAATCCAGGATGAATCGCTCACCATTTAAGTTGGAAGATCCTTGTTAGCTCGTAGGTTATAGTAAAATACGATTTTTTGCCCATAAATTGCAGCGTGGAAAAGCATAAATAAAGTCATAGGCATACAAATCAGATATTTGTTTGACTCCTTCAAAAAAACATTTGCTGGTTTAATCCGATTTTCACTTCATCTGTTGTCTGACGTGTAAGCAACCCATCTGTTTACCTTTCCCATTCGATTCATTATCGGGCACCATGCATCCAAGAGCAACTTAATGGTTCAATAGTATCATAAGAACAGTAGCAAACAAAATAAAGCTGGTAAATGAACAAACTGAATCCATAAAGACAAGGAGAAAATCAAATGAGGGAGAAGGGAATGGTAATGGATGCATAAGCTTGAGACCGTCACATGTCCCAAACCATTCATAAAGATTGCCCAAAGCATAGGTCCTCTCAGGTTAAGACCTAAGGAAAGTAGACGGGCCAGTTGAAGTAATACGAGTCTCGTAGGTCTTTGTCCATGTACTCGTTCCACTGCAACAAAGTGAGGTTCCACATTGTAATTTAAGTATTAATGAAGCAACGACGTCCACTTATTCATTAATCAACTTGAAGAAGTCTTAAATACAAGTTGACAAAGAACCTTAAATTTATACGGCTGCCCCTTCTTCATTGCTTTCTTCCAATGGTACTGCTCAAATAGAAATGCCTTGTCATGCCAGCTGCAGATCAAAGCGTAAGATACATAGCAAAAATTTTAGGGCTTTTAGTAGTAAAACAGGGAGCAGGAGACTGCATAAATGGCAATGACAGGCCATAATGCTCTCAATCAAGTCATAACGACGGTAGAATATGTTAAAGCATGTGTTAGTAGCCACAATACGAAATCTACTTCCGAGCTAACAATAGCTTCTCATAACTCTACAGCATTATACGGAGCCAGAAAATTATCTCATATATATATATATATATATATATGCTCCTTCCTAACCATAAGCTGGCTGAACAACCATCAAGTCCTGAAGTTCAGTTTCTCATACAGACATAGTTTCCCCTAATAAGAGAGCACATTGGGTATCAAAGTAGGGCTTCAACTTCCCCGGAAATTCTGCCACGCAACATTTTCTAGAACAGAAAACACGGGCTGGGTACTAAATTAAAAGGCACTGAGAGATCACAAGTGATCTTAAAATTTAGGACGGGTAGTGGTTGGCATAAATTCAGGCGAGTTATCCGGGAAAACAGCAAAAGGGCTATATGCAACACCAGTATGTCTCGAGGAAACAAAATTCACATGTTGGGTTTCTATAATTCCCTTCTCTCCTTCAACTGTGCAAAACCCTCTTTCAGTTTAAATTTTTAATCATAAGATTATTTCCTTGAACTGCAATTTCATGTCAACTTATACCCAGTCAATTTCCCCCAAAAACCTAAACCCAATATTCAAGCAATGAAACAGAGCGAAAAATTGCAAAATTTGAGAAAGATGCAAAAAATTATAAAAAAGAAAAAAAGAGAGAGAAGATTGAGTGTGTACTTGAACTGATTGGTGAGGTGCCACATGTAGGGATTAAACCAAGTGAGCACGGAGAAAGCAGCCGACCCGATCCATATGTTCCAGAATCGGTCCGGATCCGCATGCGGCACTCCCGGGTCTCCCCTGTACGCATTTCCAAAGTACTTCTCCATCCTCGCCCCTTCTCTTTCCTCTCTTCCCGGCCTGCCCTGCAAAGCAGACACACACCTTCCTTTTAAAAGAGCCTTATCCTCTTCCTATCCCTATTGGGAATGGGGATAAACTAATAGGTCCTCCAAACAGGCCCAAACCAGGCCCAGCCCACTTCAGGTGTATATGCATATCAGTTTGAATTAGTTGGACACAGATTTTTGAACCGAACCGCTAGTAAGACTTTATAATTTATTATTATTTTTTTAAAAAAATTATAATCAAACTAATATGTTACTGAAATTAGTCAAATTGCCATTGTCAATTGCAAATTAGTATGGTCACTAAGATGGTTTAAACCATGTTTATGGTAAAATAAAATAATAATAATAATAAATTTTCAATGACTTAAAATAATAATTAAAAAAATTCTATTCTAAGCACGTCATTAAAAAAAAATAATTATATTTAAATAATAATATACAATTTACAGAGCTCTATAAATAAAACCAACCGGCTCCGGCTCCGGCTCCATGTACTCGAGACCATTCTTCCTTTCGCTCTGTGGCTTGCCACTTTCGCTTTAGGGTCTTCCAATCCTCGATTTTCCCTCCAAAAATTTCCAAACTTCCAACCGTAAAACCCTAAAGTTTCTTTCTTTTCACGAACCATAAGCCCTAGAATTTCCACTTGTCCGGAGTTGTGTCTATTGAATCTCAGTTGCAGTTTCTCTGCTTCGATCTCTGCAATCCTAATCTTCATTTCTTCTCCAATTGAATTGGGGTTTTTGGATTACCGGTGATCTTCTAGTGTCTATTATAACTAGCTTTAGTTCTTTGTCAAGGTTTGCTCGTCAAGAAAGCTACCGAGAATAAAGGACCAAGGGTTTTAGATGACCCTTCGATTTTATACCGACGACCCAAATAATTCTGGGTATCGGGGATTTTGAGGAAAGCTTTGATTTTGACATGCGGGTTCAGATATGAGCAATGGAGCTGCAAAGAATGCAACAGGAAGACCCAAGGTGGACGAGTTTGGCCTTGCGGTGTCCCGGATTGCAGTGGCACAGATATGTGAGAGCGTGGGGTTTGATGGGTTCAAGGAATCAGCTTTGGATTCCCTCACCGATATTGCAATCCGGTATCTCCGTGACCTAGGCAAGGCAGCAAGCTTCTACGCCAATTTATCAGGTAGGACCCAGTGTAATATTTTTGACATAGTTCGAGCTTTCGAGGATTTAGGAATGTCGCATGGGTTTTCGGGTGCATCTAGTTCTGTTGATTGTATTGTTAATTCTGGTATGGTTAAAGAGGTAATTCAATATGTGGATTCTAGTGAGGAAATTCCCTTTGTGCAAGCTGTGCCGCGGTTTCCAGTTTTTAGACGTGGGAAGTTGATTCCTAGCTTTATGAACATGGGTGAAACTCCAATTGGGAAGCATATTCCTTTATGGTTGCCTGCCTTGCCTGATCCTCACACATATCTCAGCACCCCTATGTGGAATGAGAGGGTCTCTGATCCTCGGGCAGAGAATATTGAACAAGCCAGACAGAGAAGAAAGGCAGAGAGGGCTCTGTTGAGTTTGCAGCAGAGGCTACTGACTAATGGGTCGGCAGATGCTTCATCCTCAGAAGCAATGAATGATGAGGTTAAGGAATTGGGATTAGTTGAGAGCAACCCATTTCTTGCGATGCCTTTGAAGCCTGGGGAGAAGGATATTTCTACGGTTGCTTTGCCAGACAAGCTCAAAGATCATGTTTCTGTGATGGAGGCATTTGCACCTGCTATAGATGCGGTGAAGGAAGGTGGGCTAAGTGGTGATGGAGACAGTGATATGAATTTCCTTCCTGAAAAGAGGCCTGCTGTGAAGTTCAAGTTCAAAAATAGGAAGAAATTGTTAGGTGAATCTTTAGATTTGAGTCTTTCAAGGAAGGGTACGGGGAGAACAGTGCACTGGTTAGGGCGGAATGAGGAAAGGGATGACAAAAAGAGGAGGGCAGAATATATACTTAGGCAGTCCGTGGAAAATCCACAAGAACTCATCCTGTTGTAAAATAATTGGTTCACTAACTCACTTATTCAAAATTTGGTTGTAGTGGTAGGTGATGGGTGCTCTTACCTTGTACCGGCTTATCCCTTATTCTTGCATGAATGTTATGAGATACTGTTTTGAGTCCCATGTAGTCCTACTTGAACAATTTGCAGAGGTATGTGAGTGTTTATTTCAAGTTATCTTGGATTTATTCTCAAATGATTCTTTTACAGTCATGTTTTTACCTTGGTGTTCCATTATTTGATGTTTACTGCACCAGCTTTTGTTATAATCAATGCAATCTCTCTGATTCTGGGCATATTTAATTCTGCGTTCTTTTACTATTGTGTTTTATGGTGCAGAAACCAAAATTTGCTCTCATCTGAATTTTTGTTTTCCTGGATAAGCACAATGGTTTTGCTCTCTAATGAATTATCCAAGTGATAATTTCCTTCAAGTGCTGAGCCCCAGCCTCCTCCACCCCCAACCCTGTATGATGTTGCATGATTCACTGACAGTCTAATCATGTAAGGGGCTCTTTGGAGTTCAGTTACATTGCACATTGTAATTTGGATATCTTGTGACTGAACCAAAAAATTTTTTGCTGCTGCATTTAGTAGCCTCAGAAATAAGTATATGTGAGGGCAGAATACAAGTGGAAATTTCTGAAGCTTGCAAGTATTTAGAGTGAGAATTAGAAAGCATCTTTCTACATTTCCCTGGTTATGAATTCTCCTAAGAACCTTGATTTCTATTGTTGTAACTTAATGCGGAACCGATGATATGTTATACCATAGGCACACTTGACCATAATGTTAACACTAGTTCGTGTGTTATTCAAATGTTGAATACACCATGTCTGCCAGGGACGTGATGCAGGATCATCTGGGCGTGCGGCTAGGAGGGTTTGCCCATCACATTGGCAAGTGTCTATTGTTTGTTACTGGAATTCTCTGAGAGGTGAGAACTACAGTTGACATGGGAGAATAGCCGTCGAAAAGCCTCGATTGAAGGGTAGCACTGGTGGAATGTGTAAGAAATAAGATTCAAAATACATCTCACACTAATCTCATTCAATGCGGTAAGGAGCCAATTGATAAGGAATGACATTATTGTGTTTATCATATTTATAGGGAGGGTAACATGGTAACAGATTTACTCTCCAACTTTGCTTTGTCCCAAAGTTGAGGCATGCACAGATTCTAGCAATCCCAAACAGTAGCGATACGAATGGATTTTATAGGCGTTTTGAACGGCCCAAGATGGTAGCTGACTGGAGTGTTTTTTTCTCTCCCTTGCCTTTGGACTCCATCTGTCGGTTCTCCGTTGGCGGTTGACTACAGTTGTTCACAATTTGAGACAGATGGCATCCTCGCATCGGGAAAGTTTCGTATTCGCATAGATGCCTCCCTCATCTGGGAACTGCGATTTCTCCGTTGGCCTTTTGGACTGTGCTAGTCAAAATGCTCCAAATGGTACAAAAACTAAGATGTCATGTTTGTACTTGAGAAGAGCAAGAGAAAGCAAAATGACAATTTTCTTTCAATACAATAATAGTGTCAATAATCGGCTTAGTCAGATGTTGGAGAGGTGGAGAAATTAACAAACGTCCTCTCCCACATGCAATCAATCTAATACCACATTTTTCTTCGTTGGTTCCCTGTTAAAAAGATCCGACTTACCTCTGTGTCACAGAAATGAACATCTTATAGATAAATGGTTTCAAAGTGATGACTAGCTTTTCCTTTCTGTCATTGTTCATCTATCAGATTCCAAAGGTAGGTAAAACTTTGTTAAAGATAAGACACAAGAGCCCATCAAGCAACTTCAAGAAGAACTACTTGACCAAAGTGGGCAAACTGACAAAAGATTAAATGGCAAATGGGAGCAAAAATAAAGGGAAAATAGTGGAGATAATATCCTTGATAATCTGAAACTAGCAAATGTGGCCAAGTGCTGCCAATTTTCAGCTACTTTTTACTTTTTAACTTATCCAGGCAGCCATTGCTCTCTTGAGTGATTTACTAAGCAGATGTGTTCTTCAATTGGAAGATAAAGACTTCAACATTTCAGTTTCATGTCAGTCTCCAAGGAAAATACTTTGCCACGATGATTGAAAATCATGAAATCCACGTTGGATGGTAAAGAGACAATTCTGCAGTTAGACAATGAAAAAGAAATACATTGTGAACTCAATGTTAATGCCACACAGGATAACTAGCAATTGCATTTGGCTTTCCATTTAACAATTCTGATTTGCAAGTGCAAATACAATGTGCAAACCAAAAAATTCAGAAGCTGTGGAATAACCAAGAGAAATAACATAAAGTAATTAAGGTGGCATAAAGTTAAATACAATCTCCAAGATCTCCTTCTACTAGCATGCCCCATACACCCAGCAGCTGCCAATTTGCAAACAACTTATACTGCCAAAGTGTGCAGATGCCAACCAGTGGACCAATTACTAACTTTTTTTTGGGGAAAAAAAACATATATAAATGGAGCTAATGTGAAGTATAATTAATGTTATCTTACTAGTGAATTCAAAGAATTGCTCAATGATAGCATCATCAGATGTGAACTTTGATTGAATTGGAAACTCATACAACAAGTGTGCCAATCAAACATGATTGTGGGAGGCTTGTGAAATGGTAAGGTACTTCATTGTGACCTAGAGGTCACAGGTTTAAGTAGTAGAGAGAGTCTCTTTGTGAAAATATGCATAAGGTTGCAGATCTAATCCTTCCCTAGACTCACAATATGGAAGCCTCATGCACTGGGATGCCCTTTTTTTTATAATGCAAGAAGTGTGCCAATCAATCATGATCCACAAGGCACATGAGTGTGTCAGTGTCCAACTCTAGATTATATGTGTGCCTCATAGTATCAACAATTTTACCAACCAATAAGTGCGCAGCTCCAACAATAACCAAGAGCTCAATAGAAGCCCTTTGCTCACAATTATATTTTGTGCTCCAGCATACTTACAATAAAAAGATTGTGCTCTGGGAAGTACCATCCATAGCTCTAATTGGAAGAACTTGAAGGTTGCAAGAAGGCCACAAATAATTGATAAAAATTGAAGATTTCCCACACACATAATCAAATAATAAAAAAAAAGATTTAGGCAGATGAAAGTCATGGGGCATGCATTTATAAGCCTATTGGTGGTCTAAACGTGAGTTGATAACCAAATCAGATTTTCCAGTCACAGATTGCCTAGAATATCTGTTCCTTTACCCCCCCCCAAAAAAAGTTCATTGATCGAGAAAGTTTTTGAATACATGTCTAAATCTCTTAACAAGGTCACAGAATATAATGCTAGAGACTAGAGTATTCAGCTAAATGAAAAAAAAGAGTTGCCTACTCAACAAAATATTCTTGATATGTTCCAAGTCCAAAATCAATTAAAATGAAATTCCAATTGAGAAAAACAACAAAGGCATATAAACAGCATACCTATTCTCCTCAGAATGGGGATGGATGGACAGTAACTTGCCCGGCACAGTTAAAGCCGCCCACACGCAGAACACTAGCCCTAGTAGCAACTCCAAAACTACCTACATTACACCACCACCACAGCAACAAAAGGGTTTAAAAAAATAAAAAATAAAAACAGAATAAATTCCAGAAACCCATTAACAAAGAAAATTAAAATAAAACTCACATTCATTGGAGGCCCTGAGAACTCCTCTTCCATTATCTTCAACAAACCCCTATCTGCATCCAATATTATGTAACCCCCCCCCCCCGGGCCCAAAAATAAGACCAAAAGTTAGTAATTAAACTGAAAAAAAAACCCCACTTAAAATTAATAGTAGAGCAATTTCTAGGGTTACATTGAATGGTTGAATAAGCGGCATGTGCGAGAATTAGGACTCCAAATACCCCGACTACGAAGCCTAAACCCATTCTTTTGACCGGTCGTCTTTATCTCCGATCACCGGCTGAAGAGGGTTCAAAGATCGGGTTCTGTTCAAGCTCAGCGAGATTCTCAAAGCAGCCAGGCCAGAGCAGAGAGAGAGAGACAGAGAGGCAGAGGCTTTCACCAAGATCTGCCTTTTGTATCAAAAGCTTTCTCTGCGTCAAGCCACATGGATAGAATTCGGCGATTGACCTCTATTTAAACGGTGACGTTTTAAGTGATGGTTGTACCGCGATATGATATGTAGCAGAAAATATAAGAGATTATGACTGGGCTCATAGCCTTTGGACCCTTTCGGGCTTTCCTGAATTGGGCCTACTCTGAGTATGGTTTTGTAGCCAAAACTGGGCCGTTACACGATAACCCACGACCCGAATTCGTGGTTGTTTGTTGCAACTTCCGCAGTTGGCTATGGCCGACATAGCCGAACACTGATTTCTCAGACAATTCATTTCTGTAAGGGATAGACGATCACAAGGAGATGGGTGAGCTTCTGACTCTACCAGAACTCGCTGTACCCATAAACAGACAAAGACAGTATTATAATGGTTGTCCAACTCCAAACAAAACACACCCGTTACTACTACTTCGCGCCGCCGCCAAAACACACTCCTTCGCTGACAAGACAGTCCGATCTCCAAAGCTTCCCTGCGTTCAATCATCCTTTCAAGGTTACTTTTATATCAATTCAATTTGACTGACCGTTCGCGCCTTCCCCCAATTTTTTTTTCCCTTTGCTGCTCTTTGTGTTAGTGTCTAATCCTTGATGCTTTTGGCAGGTGGTTTGCACATTGTGGACCGTGTCACAAGCTCCCCTGACTATAAGGTTCTCTAATTTTTCTTGTGATGCACAGTTCTTGTTGTTGGCCTTGCTCCTCGCTGTGGTACTAATTATTAGTGTGCTCTGTACTTGCAATTGGGTTTTTTGGTTTTGCCTATAGGCTGCTTGTTGTGATGAAGAAGAGTCAGAGGCCATCCCATATATTCAAACTCTAAGGAAATTCCCTAAGGAGAAGCTTATGTCAAAGGTTGTCATGGTCAGATTTGATTCCACCGTTTTGCTTCGAGAAGAATTGGGCCCTTGCTCTCAGTCATGTTGCAATGCAGTTTACACCATCCGGTATTTATGCGAAGCTGGGGCCAGGGTTGTTATCGTGAGCGACTGGAGCAATAGAACCCATTCAAAACTTGTTGATGTGCCATCCATTGCAAGTATGATAAATATAAATAGTTCTATGTTTCTAGTGTTATTTACATAATTGATTTTGAGCTGGAGCTTAGAGACTTTGACTTGAAATGCATTTTACTGGGAGTTATTTATAAGTAATCCAAAAAGGGTCTCTTTGTTTCAGATGTTTTATCATCAGTTCTCCAACTTAAAGTCGTTGCAGTACCAAGCATGTCCTCAGCTGGGCCATTGAAGATAGAAGCACTCGAGAGAGCAGATGTTTTCCTCCTCAAGAATCTTTCTGAGTTCAAAGAGGAAGTTGCTAACTGTCGAAAATTTGCTGAGCTATTGTCTTCAGGGGTTGATATTTTTGTTAATGACTCCTTTTCTTCATCTCATAAAGTTCTTGCATCAACCATTGGCATTGCTCGCTCTTGCTATGCTTCTATGGCAGGTTTTCACTTTGAAAAGGACTTGTGTAAACTGAAGGAAGTTGCAAAAGCTGACAAAAAACCATATGTTGCAATTGTATGTGTCTGCCATGGAGTAGAGACAAAAACTAGTTTCTCTAATTTTGCATCCCCTTTGACTGAATGTTCTGTTCTTCACTTTTCATATGTGTTCTGCATACAGGTTGGAGGGGGTAATCTCCACAACAAAGCAGCTGCCTTGTATTTTTTGGCTTCTAGATGTGATGGACTGGTCTTCGTTGGAATGATGTTATTTCAAATACTACATGCCTTGGGACACTATGTCCCTTCAAATCTGATAGAACGTGGGGCATGTAAAGCAGCACTGCACATAATTCAGATAGCACGTGATAGAAATATTCCCATTCTGTATCCAAAAGATTTTTGGTGCATGAATGATCACCATTCCACACAAGTCGAAGTCATTCCTGCTCATTCTATGAGGGATAGTGAGGTTTTAACCTTGGATCATGATATTTCTTATGTTCTTTTGGAGCTTTGCTTTTTTGTTTGGCGAAGAGTGCTATTATTTCCTTGAACAGTTAGCTTCTGTTGTCACAGTTAACATTCTTGTCTAGAAGGCAGGGGTTGGCTATAGGTCTTTGTGCTTTTCAGTCATTATTGGGGCCACATATAATGTCAGCAGAATTTTATTGCAACCTTTCAAATGTTGTGTGGCATGTAGGAAGATAATGAGTAACTGATACTGATAAATGAGAAGATAATGAGTAGCTGATACTGATAAATGATCCTTTGTTTTTAGTTACATGCACATATCTGCTGCAGCTTTCAACATTATTGTCTGCAAGTCTTCCAGCAAAATTCTTATTTATCAATTTTGAAGCCAGAATGAATAGATCTTATTAATTGGCATGCATGTGCAAAAGGCATTAGGGAAAGATTATCATGCAACATTTGTATTTGGTGAAAGATGGTCTAAATTAATGGGAATGCGTGGAAATTTAACTTAGTTCTTTTGGTTTTAGGTTGGCAACCTTTTGATATTGGGCCTAGATCACTGGAAGAAGTGAGATCTTTGCTTAAGCAATCCCAGGTGAAGGAAAAGGACATTTTGCATTTTTTTTTTTGCGAGCTGATTTTAATTCCATCTTCAAGTTTGTTCATGGAAATCATTAATATTGAGTTGTAGATGTAATTCAGTGATTATGGCATTCATTCACTGTATATATGTGTGTCTTTTCATGCGAATGGATGGCTGTTGAGCTTTTATCAGGCAATTTTAAATTGTTTATTTCCATTTCCTGTTTATTCAGATGCATTCTACGTTTTTTCTTAATGCCTATAACATTTGTAGGTGTGGGGGAATCTGTGTGTAAACGATATATGTCATACTATGTCATAAATAATTGTTATAATGGCATAAGCCTGCAGTATCTATTCCTCTTTTTTTTTTTTTTTTCGGGCAATATGATATGTTTCATTATTTTATTGGGGTCATAACCCTTGATGGCAGTTGCATTTGTTTCTACTAGGTTCTAGTTGTGGTTAACCCATGCTCAAGCATGCCTTATTTTTTTACCTAATGTATCACAGGGGATCATATGGATTGGTCCAACAAGGTTCATGTTCTCAAGTCAATGTACAAATGGAGCATCCAAGTTGGTTGAAATGCTCGATGAACTAAGTCAAAGACACTGCAATGTGACTGTTGTGGGGAAAATGGCATGCAATGCAGTGATTAAGGATTCAATGTCTATGATGTCTTATCATATGATTGCAAATGCTGCAGTTGTATGGGAATTTTTCAAACACAGGAAACTTCCAGGGGTCTTGGCCTTAGACAGAGTATGCTTACAACTTCCATCTTTGTTTATGTTTGGCTGCTGTTAGTTCAATTGAGGAATTGGTTGAATGAGATTGTCAAATAAATTCAGCTGCTGCTTTCTTGCTGTCATGTACATGTTATAACTATCAGTTCTTGGTTTCCATTGAATAAGTTTTACCATCAAGGTGTCCAGAAGTCAACAGAGCCTTAATCCCAAATTCAATTGGAGTTGGCTACATCAATCTTTCCTTGTCATTATGTTCTATTATAGCCTTAAATCCAAATTTGAGGTTTCCAGAAGTCTATAAATCAATAATGCTTGTAACTTGATGCAATTGGTTTGAGCCACGATCATGGACATGTCAAAATTGCTACTTGGAGTAAATAAGAGATCTATCTTACCCATTCTTGCTTGAAGAGATCAAAGGTAGTAAGATTTCCAGCATTACTTTGCAATTTTCTTTACATTGTTCGTTTGATCCTTTGTGCAGGCATACCCATTTGAGATTAATTGGAGCATTGCCTATCAAGATCCAGTTCAACAATTGGTAGTCGATATAGGAAGTGGTATTCTTACCCTTTTTCCATGTTAAGTTTTGATTTATTCTCAACTGTTGCTCCCCATGGCTATATTGTAGACTTGTCATTAATAGTTGACATTGTGGTACCCCTTTATTGCCTTCTCCTGCAATTTGATTTCCTTATAGTTTTCCCTCCAAATCTGTATGAGAATTCAGTTCAAGCATTGGTAGTCAATATAGGAAGCAGTGTTCTAGCAGTGATCTTCCCTTTTTTTCCTTGTTTAGTTTTGATTTCCTCTTAACTGTTACAGATGAGAGAAACACAGACCCAGAGAATTTACAATTTTGTTCCTTTTCTTACACTCAGAGAAATATGGCAGGTAACGGGTTGTTTCTTCTTGGGATGGCTAAAAGAAGAAAGGATCTAAATTTTCTTGGTTTAGAGATTAACCGAAAGGTTCTCTGCTTTTTTTGTGGATTGGTCAGCCTTGTCTTCTTTTAAATAACCTTTGTCTTGCTTGACATATTTCGTTGACAAATTCTTTCAGCTTGTGAGGCGCTGTCTGGACTCTGCTCATCAGTCTGGCATTTGGAATGGGTAACTATATTTTCACGTGGTGCTTATCCACATGTTTGCAACATCATTGTGCATTTGAGCTAGATTGCGTTTCTGTTTTGATCTAGTTTTTTGAAATCATCATTGAACTTGGGCCTGATGGGCAATTTATGATTGTAACTGACAACTTTGTGTGTTTAATATTATGTGAGACTTGTTGCCAAATAAACGAAATTGTGGCACTGCTCTCTACTGTAGAAAATAAGATGTGTATGGCTTCTTAAGTGATTTACTTTGAAAGCAAACTACATTCCATAATATGTGCGCACACTTGTTTGGAGAAGGTTGAATTTCATTTACTGAACTTCAAAGAGAGAAGGATTTGAACTCAATCACATGGGAATAATCCATTTTGCACTAGTCACTTGGTTTATCTTTTTTCTCGATTATGTTGTGCAGCATGCCTTTGCATATTCTTCTTGATTATTAACATTCAACTTTTCATACTGGTTTCCATGGCCTTTAGCCAAGCCAGAATATCTGGCCTGGAAACAAAGCATAACAGGGTCAAAACAAAAAAGTAAGAAGAAATTCAAGCATCTTAAAAACAGTTTAAAATATCTCTTTATGCTTTGTTTTTTCCCTTTCCTTTTGAGGTTCCTCAATGTAAGTATACTTCTATTTGGCTGATGTGTTAGGTACTTTATCGCAACAAATGCAACCTCAACGTTCCATTCCATAGTTTCTAGCTATACAGGGGAGTTGGTGCTCATTTCAATACAGGTAGAGGAACCTATTTTCTGTAAAATTAGTTTCTACAGGTCCATTCTTTTTTCTAAGGTGTGTGTAATTCTGTGGTTTATAGTTACCCCCACCCCTGTAGACATTGGAAAAAGATTATATAGGAATTAGCATTGATTTTCCGGGGCTGTTGTCCCACTTTATTATAGGTAGTTGGAAAGTTACACCTGTGTTTTATTTGCCCTAATTTGGCAGATATGGAACCTGATGTCATGCCCACCCCAATATTTCCTGGTGATGATTTATCCCTGCCATGCAACAAGATTGATTTTGTTGCAGTTCCTTTCTGGTGTTTAGACGTTATACCCTGAGCTTCACAATTATCTCCTTTTAACTGATATCAAGTAATAGCAAAGTGAATGTGAAAAGCAATCACTTTTACCTCGAGTCCTCTTGAATATGACTCTGAAGGTGGTCAATAATCCTTTGTGATGACTTCTAACATTGCTTGACTTGTGGTTTTCATTTCTTCTTCTGCATCAACTGCTAAAGTCCAGTACTAAGAAATTCTTGTTATCCTGTGTTCAGTGTCCAAACCCTGATTTCAATAACCCAGAGTATAGATGGAGAATGCTGCAAAGGTCATTGGTTGAAGCAGTGGCAGATCTCCTTGCACATGGTGGGCAGGTAATGTAGTGACTCTTCATTTGTCAGGAACTTCAATTATTGTCTCCATGGCACTGCATTTTCAGGCTTTTTTCTGGGTTATCTATGGAGTAGTTTTATTTCCGTAGGTATTTCTGCAATCTGATGTAGAAGAAGTTGTGTTGAGAATCCAGCAGCTGTTTCTGAAATATGGAAAGGGGAAGCTGACTCAAGGAGTTTGGGTAGAGGAGAATCCTTTTGGTGTGAGGTCAGACTGGGAGCAACACGTAATAGATCGTGGGGATCCCATGTACCGCTTGTTGCTTTCAAAATCATCTAGGCTGAATGATTTCAGAATGGCTGGTGTGTGAATTTGCTGTATATCGAACCGGTTGCTAATCAGGAAAGATCATTTCATACAGAGGTCCAATGGAGGCGGTAAGGTATTCCTGCTGGGCAATTAAGCTTATAACCTGCTTAACTTCAAGTTGGGTGCAACACTACCGTAATTTCAATTTGTTTATAAGGTGATAGTGTCGCTTGGGACTTGCAGCCTTTTCCTAACATCAAAGGGATGAGGGGAATGCATGCTGTCAAATGGCAAGCAGATTTCCACCTTTCCAGAAAGTTATCACAATTGTTTCAGAAGGAATTGAAACAATGAGATGCGGCTGACGACTACTATCTCCTGAATTCTTAATCGAAGTACGAGAACAAGCAAGGGCAGCTCATAACTGCGGTTCCATTGCCGCTTACCAAGGAATGGAAGGAGTAGAAAAGGCATGGCGAGCACCTCCTCTATCTTTAGTTGATCATTTCTCTGCCCTTTGGACCTGCAAGTTGGAATATTAATTTTCTACACAACAATCTCTCTCTATTAACTGCCTCTATATTTCCTCTATTTTATGCAGACGTTGACAGATAAAGTAATTCTATTACAATAAATATATCATAAGTTCCAGTTAACTTAAGGCAATGGATAATTGTTGCTGCGTTTGTCTGCTTGGAGATTGGGGATGCTGGAAATTCTTGCCACGTATGAAATTCTTGCCACGTGCACAATTGGACGTCCCATCTTGTTTTCAATATTTAATGTCTCATTGACAATTAATTAGAAGTCAGACATGTTTGTAAATTGCCGTACCAAACAAGTTACCATATTTCGATTTTTTCCCCTCTTTTTTTAAGGCAAAAGAGATTCACGTAGGAGACAATTTTCTTTTTGTGTATAAACAAAGAAACTTTCGTGGAGGCAACGATTTAATACTAAAATAGGAAATAATTTATAAAGAGAAATAGTGTTATGAATAATATTAATTATTTATATGATTTCTAAAAAGTTTCAATAAATATCATTGTGTATTACTATTTATTAAACAATATAATAAATATAAAATAGTAATAAAATCTAATTAATTTATAATTTTTATTACTTTATTTAATTTTATGTCCTGTAATTTTTTATTTTTAATATTAATTTTATTATGAATAAAAAAATTATATTGTTTGATTTGCAAATAGAAACCAAATATTTTTAATCCCGCAAGGATTTCCCATATTCTTTTTTTTAAAAAAAAAAAATTAACTGCAGGTATTAACTCTCTCTTAATTGTTTTTTATTTTGAAAGAAAAAATAAAATAAAAATTCTTTCCCTGCCTTTTCCGCCAACGGTAAACGGAAGATTCTGTCCAGTTTCGATTGCTTTGTTCGAATTTCTCGAAGCCGATGCTTGCAGTTCTAGGGTTTGCTTGCCTTTTTCGAATTCTCGCTCCTGCTTTTTCTCTCAGGTATTTCAATTTTAACTTCAATTTTTTATGTTCATGTCTTTAATTTTGATGTATAGAACCGAATTGAGTTGTAGGAAAGTGGAAACCCTAGTTCTTGTTTGGCTTCTGAGGAATGGGTGAAAGTCACGGGAACGAAAATTTAAATAATTTTGAGAGTTCTGATGTGCCGGTTTTGAGCAATTGATTGATTTTAGCTTGGTCAAACGGATTGGATTTGGTGCAATTTGGTTAGGTTGGTTAATTGGTAACTCAGTAAATTGGAAACGAGATGTATTGCTCGAAATTGCCTTTTTTTTTTTTAATTTTCCTGCATTTTCATTTGGCTTCTGTTATTAAATATTTTCAGCCGTTTTCTTTGAATCTTCAAGTTTTCAAGTTAGCGTCTTGCTTCTGAAGCTCTTCTGTTTCATTGATGAGAAATAAGTACAGAATTTGATGGAGAGTAATGCTATCAAAGCTATTAAAAAAAAAAGTTCATTTGAGATAATGGGAAAGATCAAACTATATAGATTGGAATGACTCATTTTCTTGGCCTACATTCTTGTAGAAAACAGGAGGAATTATAGTTTTCAATGTTTTGCTCATCTTTTGATTATCACAGCTAGGTTTACTTCTTTGGAGCATCAGGTCACTGGTCAAAAGGAGCATTGCCTTGAAACATTTGAAGTTTGTAGTGAATGAGTATCTAGTATCGAGATGGAGCCACAAGTCTCCTTGGCCTCCAAAGTACACGTTGATCCTGAGAATGCTTTGGTTCAGGATGGGTATTTTGGTGTGACATCATCAACTGTAGATCATGCTGAGCCACAACAGCCTCGTGTGTCTTTCTGCTCAATATTTTTTTTATTTTTTTCGTCACCATTATGGCTGCTGCAGTGAGCACATCACCTGAGGGATGTAACGTTTGTGCCTTAAATTAATATATAAATTCTCAATGCAGCCAAAAAACCAACACGGCAATGGGCTGCTTGGACACGCCAAGAGGAAGAAAATTTCTTCACTGCCTTACGGCAAGTTGGCAAGGCATGAGGCTCCTGGCATTCACTTTTCATTTGAACATTTTTCAATCTGTTACAATCCTCAACTTTTTCATGCTTCAATTGCAGAACTTTGAGAAGATAACTCATCGTGTTCAGAGTAAAAATAAGGATCAGGTAATTGATATGAATTTCAAGGATTCTGTGCCATGACATTGTATGTCCTTACTCAACTGATATTTTTGTTCAAATTTTCAGGTCAGACATTATTACTACCGTCTTGTGAGGCGTATGAACAAATTGCTAGGACCGGCATTGTATCTAGATGCAAAGAACTCCAAAGATACAAATGCTGCAATGCTGCGATGGTAAAATCTACTGTGGATTAATTGATTGCATTTCTTTGAATGTCAGGATTAATGTTTGGACTGGCACTTAACCTTCACGTACATCATGTGAATGGGGGTTTCACTTCTTGTCATTGATTTGTTTGAGTTAATTTCCTTTTGGCATCATTGTTCAGACTATAGGCCATAATGGCATGATAATTTAGGTTATTGTATTGTGTTACTTCCTGTTAATGACGGGGATTCAGCATTGCACCTTGTAAAACTCATTCCGTTAACTTCCTTCATCAGGCTTGAGCTTGACTGGTTTGTTTCTGAAATTTTCACTTCTTTTACAGGTGGTCTTTGTTGGAAAAATACAGCTGCAAAGCCTCAAAGCTCCATCTGAAGCCACGAAGGTTTAAGATATTTATAGAGGCCCTGGTTAGTCAAGATTCTCAATATTTTCAAAAATTCATGCCGTAAATGTCATGATTCTGATTACTGTGCTTGATATGCTGAACTTCTTTATATATATTTTCCTCATGAAGGAGAACCAACTGTTGAAAGACCGAAAGAAGAATGTAAGGAAACGGCCCTTACACGGGGAAAATGGGTCTTCCACAGCTGCAAGCACTGTCACAAACCAGAGTAGAGCATCTGGACAAGATACTCGAACTCTTAAACTATTTCTGGTGGATGGTCAAAACATACAAAAATTAGGAACCGGAAGGGGGACATTGAAACACAATATTAACATAGGTGTCATTCCTGGCAACAATAAAGGAGATTCAACTCTACTGAAACCTGCAAGGCGAAGGCGTAAACCAGGTGATGATTTACTCGTACTTTTTCTATTCATGAGGTAGCAATCCTTTTTCTTTTTGTGGTGCATTGGAAAAGATGAGATTCTTTTGAAGATTGATTTAAATGACTATTAATCTCTCAGTTCCTTTCTTTTTGGGCATCTGTTGGAAAGTTTGTTAATCTTTGCTAACTCCTTACGCTCACAGTAGCTATTCTTGTATGCTTGCACTGGAAAGAATGTATCACTGTTTAAGTTATGTTTCTTTAAATTTATTTTACTGCTTGATTTTGCAAATGGTGATATGCAAATCTGTTAGTTCATTCAAAATTTGTTATTTACATGACAATATTATATCAATATTACTAGGTGCAATCTCATCAACCGCTTATAAAAAATGGGAAAGAGCTGCAATTGCTGGGGTTTCTTTAGTTGCTGATGCTGCTGAGCATTTAGAGCGAGCAGCAATTGATAAAGAGGCTGAACTTGTCCAGGGTATATCAGGTGAGCTTGATCACACCAATTTTTGTTCCTCTGGATCTTTGAGAAGACCACTATTGTATTTCCATGACCAATTGTTCTTTGAATTTAATTTTCAGTACAAAAGGTTCCTTGTGATCTTTGAGAAGACCACTATTGTATTTCTGTGATCAATTGTTCTTTGAATTTAATTTTCAGCACAAAAGGTTCTTGACCCTGTTGAAAAAGTCATCTCTCCTGTGGATGCTTCCTTCCAATACAGTTCTGTTTATGGTAACATTCACACTAGTATGAAGCTTAAGCTCCAGTTGTTCCCAATTGATGACATTACTCGAAGAGCCTTAGAAACGGTAAGCAAAAGGAAAAATTATGTTGTAACTTCAAGTTAGTTGTTTCGGCAGCTTAGTTGTATTCAGAACACTAAAGTAAATGGTTGTCTTTTCATCTGTTTGCAGGATCAACATAATCCGTATCTGGAGCTCACCCTTAGTTCTCGTAAAAAGATATCATCTGTGCTGGAACATTTAAATCGGAAATGGGGGAATTCAAGTGTGGCATCTGGAGAGCTAATGCTTTTCCCTTACAGCGTCCACAGAGAAAACCTGGTGGGTTGTCAAAGATGGATGCAGGACTCCATTGCCACTGCAGCCGATGTGCATGCTTCGATTGGAAGTCCTGCTGTGTTTCGCTTGAGGTTTATTCTATTTCCTTCATCTTGAGTGTAATTCATCTACTGGTTGGTTCTAATTGCATGTGAACTGATTTATACATTATCAATTCATTATCAATTAAGGTATGGCTGGTTTTTGAACACCGAGTTCATGCCTACAAGATCACAGAAACCTCTTGTATCTACTTGCACTCCTGTTGGGGATAGTGCCACGGGGAATGGAATGCGAAAGATTGTGGAGCCTTTATCCTTATATGGGTCTTCAGCCAATGATCAAGCTGAAAAAATTGAGGATCCCTGTAATGATCAGCTAACTGCCGTGAACAAGATTTTTGCCTCTGCCTCTGTGGGCAGGCACAATTCTGCAGTAACCAGAAATAATCTTGTTGAGTTTTCTGATCCTGCAGTAAATACATCATGGCATAGAAAGGAGATTAGCAATGGGGCTAACCCAGAACAACTGACAGATTCTGTAAGTGTACTGAGCATGTTTGTGCTTTTTACATTTATTAGGTGCTATCTGTTTCATGCACAATTACAGCTTCCATTGACTGTGGATCTTGAAAGCTAAAACTTTTGTCATTTGTCTTGTCATTGCAATTCATGGCACCATATGTCTAGCTCTTTTTTCTGGTCACATGTATGAGACTCTTTGGGGCAGCACTCTTTTTCCAACATGAGTTTTGCTGTATCATGTGTACTTCAGGCCCACTTTAAGTACCATGCCTAGTTTTATTGCTTATTAAATAAAATTTATGTTAAATGTTTCTACCAATGTGTCAGAGAAAGGTTATTACCAAAATGTAAATGTGCAAGAACAACACTGCTTAGGTTACTCTATGGCAAGTACAAAATGATACTTTGTTGGATGTGGATGGCATCTTGTTTAATTTCTATTTCAGTGTAGCTTGTGTTTGTTATTGAAGGCAGTGCAGCACTTTCTCATCATGAAAATTCCCTTATATGTTACAAAATTCTCTAAACTCATACTTCAATCTGTTTACCCATAGGATTACTTGAGACTGAGCAACAGCATTGCACTGCCTGCTGGAGAGTTGGCTGATAGCCCTACCAATATTAGTGTTGGAGATTTACTTGCAGAAGTCCCTCATGATGAAAATCATGACTCTATGGATGCTCCAATTGTTCAAAGCAATCAATGCCTTCAGATGCCATTCAGCTGTGATTCCTTTGATGCTGCCATTACTGCTCATATGTCAATGCACCAAAAAATCCTCTCCACAGTCATGCCCCATACACGTTCAATTTGGGATGCTGAAGAAACATGTGATGCCTTCTCATTTCAAAAGAGCCAAGTTCTTTGTCAAGGAGCTCCTGCCTCCTCCTGCAGCGCTTCTCCAAGCACTTGCAAACAGACGCAAGGAACAAACTCCAAGCCTTCTAATGCCATTGTTGAGGTATATTGTACGTGTACTATGTTCAGCAAATTCATCATCAGAAAGAAGCTTTGGTTGACAAAGAGTCATTTTCTTCTTCTCTTATGGCAGGAATTACCTGATGCAGAGGACCTTGTGGAAAGGCCTGATGTAGAACCCATAAGTGAATGCCAGTCTGATGCTCAAATGGGGGACGATTCGGCAAAGGATTTCTCTGGCTTAGGAGATATATACTGGGTATGTTCCCCTTCATTATTCCTTTCTGTAGAACCACTCATCCACATTCTCTTTAAGTTTGATTTAGTTAGTATCCTGAATATTGTCACCATCATTTTGCTCAGAGAATATGGGCTGTTTTGTAATCAATTTTTGTTTTATTGGAGAAAATTGGCAGTGATTTTTTGATAGTTTGCCTGATTCTGTCATCTAATGCATGCTGACTGTTCTTTTTACCTTTGTACCTCTTGTTCTGTGCAGCCGGACTCCTTAGGACCATTAGATCTGGACATACCTTCATCTAAATACCATGGTGATTTGATTTTAAGTGATGGCCTTAGTGGTTTGAACCGTCTTATATCAAGCAGCCTGGACGCATTTCAAAATTTCTCCCTTTTTGGTCTTGATAAGAAAGACTCAACATCTATAGTTGAAACTCAAGAAACCATTTCGTTCTCGGGGTTCAAAATTGGCAGTGGCGTTTGAATTTGCACAAAGCTAGGCCCCAGGAGATGCGGTGGTGGGAAGCATGAACTTCGCTGTTAAGAGTATGATGACTAATCATTTTTTCTTTTTTTACGGCTGACTTGAGTGTGCTGAAGGGACTCGTGCAAGCCAAGCAAACGCTGGATGTGCTGATGAAGTTCCCCGATTCCACTGTCCAGCATTTGTACAAAAATAGACGTGGAATACTTCCCACATTTCTCTTCACTTGACGTGTACTTTTGTTATCCTGTACATTTAGATCCGGAACTCTTGCAAACATGTAACCTTTGATAGACAAAAGAATATTTTATCTGAACCGACATATTTCCAAGTCCGTTCCTATTTTAGCCCTCTGGGAACTTCCTTGTTTGTGTGGTTTTGTCTACGCAATTCCTTGAAAGTCTGGCAGAGTGCATTCCTTACACACCTGTTATGAAGGTTTTATAAATTGAAAATTTTTTTATGTAACAAAAATAGAAACTGGTTAGCTATTAGTTATTAAAGAAAATTTGTAATTCCTTACACCCCAAAAGGGGAGACACTCAGAGAGGGGGTGCTTTGCTTCCGATGAAATCTCACGTATCAAACTGATTGGTAACGAGAAATTGAAGTCTTCCGGGGAACAAATGCTTTTAAGGGTTGTTGACCGACTCTACACTGCTTTTCTTAATTCGCTTTTCCCAGAGTAAACAGACAGAATTTCATACTTTTAGTTTACCACAATTCAAAGAAGATGAGGCTCCCTTTCCAAGAGAATATTAATAATCTTCCCGACTTCTGTGGCCACCGCATCCACGGACTCCCATAATGATATTACCGAGTGTCCAGCCATTGTTTTTTCTTCTTATTATTATTATTTCATTGAAATGAGCTATAGAATATAGTAGGACTTTCAAGACATTCCCATAATAATTTTTTAAGGTCTGCTAGAAAGATGTGATACATACGGCTATCACGTGTGTTTCGGGAGGAAGACAAAATTGCTGATCGGTAGGCAAATTATATACTCTTCAGCTATTTTGGAGAGTACATGTTTTTCAGAACCCTCCTCCTCTTAGTCCAGAGTAATTATTACTCACAAATATTGTAAAGATTTAATGACCCATAAGCAATAATATAGTTATTTTTATTAACATGACTCAAGCTATTTATGTTGGACCTAAAAACAATTTAAAAGAATAAGAAAAAAAAATTAAAGAAAAAAAAAAAAAAAAAAAGAGGAGAAAGGAGAATAACTGCCAACTATATTATTAACGTATTGACTTGATCGTGGATGGGAAGGCGGTACGTAAGTCTCGGTGCTGTGCTATTAATTGGTTGGTAGCCGGCAAATGGAACATTCTAGACCATTATCTTTATCAAAAGAAAAAAGAAAATTTGAATTTGATAATCAGGTAAAAAAAATAAAATAAAATACAAGGGTTCAATCTATTTCCACACAACCAGCAAGTAGGCAACAACATTTTTTATTTTTTATTTTTGTCTTGCTACACCCGGATTTATTTATTGGTTTATTATCAAATAGTTAGTTAATCTTAAAATTGAAAAGTGATAGCATCCATAAAAATAAATAAAAAAAATACATTATTTCTCCAATAAAAAATAATGCACGATAACATAAATTATATACCGTACAATTGTATGATGATTGGTAATTCATTCACCAACAGTGATTAATTTGGGATAAAAACACAAACACAATTAATTAATATGCCTAATTAAAGTATCCAAGAAGATGGAGAAAATTAAAAATTATTTTTTATATAAATAAATAAAAGAATATAAAATCTTTTCTTTAGAAACAAGAAATGGAGCCAAAATTAAAAAAAAAAAAATCCCTATAAAATCCCCAAAACCACCGTTTCATCGTCTTCCAATTTTGCTTTACTGAAATTTGCAGTCTCTCTCTCTCTCTGTTTCGCCCAAGCTCTCTTGTCTCTCTTCGAACACGCGGGACCATGTCGAACCAAGCCGAATCCTCGGACTCGTAAGCAGTTGCTCTTTATCTAGATCTATCTCTTGATTTTGCCATGCTGTCTGTCTCTTTCGATTTTGATTATGTTTCGGTTTCTTGTTTCTGTAATGGGGTGTTGTTTCCTTCTTCTTCTTTTTTTCCCCTTTTTGGTTGCAGTAAGGGAACGAAGAGGGACTTTAGTACTGCGATTTTGGAGCGCAAGAAGTCGCCGAATCGGCTTATTGTCGATGAGGCTATCAACGATGACAACTCGGTGGTTTCCCTCCATACCGAGACCATGGAGAAGCTCCAGCTCTTCCGCGGCGACACCATCTTGATTAAGGTTCTTGTCTTTGAATCGTAGTTCTTGAATCCTATTTGTGTTATGTTCCGGCTGTTTTGATTAAGTGTTCAGGTTGGTTTCTTGGTCGATTTCTTGATTAGGGAGGGTCGGAAATTGAGTTGTTGGGTAGCCCGCCACTGTTTTTATCTTTTTTAAAAAATAAAAATAAAAATAAAAAAATTCCCTGTTCTCTTGGTGTGGCCCTTATGCTCTGTTTTTAGGAATCTGAATTGGGTGTCTTATGTATTGACTAAGAAAATCTGTCACATATGCTACAGATAGTAAAAGCTTTTTTTTTAGTTAACCGAGGGTTTGGCGGATTCCCAATCGGGGAGTTCTTGTTTTTCATTATCCATCTATGATGAAATTGAGGAATTTTTTACATCTTGTTTTATATTTTGCTTTCAAACTTTGATTCCATTCTCTGGGCACAGTTTTTTCCTCTTTTTTGTTGGCTTGTATTCGCCATACAATGATATCTTCGCTTTCTTGAGAAGTTAATTAATTTATTGAACTAAATTCTGTGCATATTATATGTTGCTCATGGTCCTTAGGGAAAGAAAAGGAGAGATACCATCTGCATTGCTCTTGCAGATGATACTTGTGATGAACCAAAAATCAGAATGAATAAGGTGGTCAGAGCAAACCTCAGAGTTAGGCTGGGAGATGTTGTTTCTGTGCATCAGTGTCCTGATGTCAAATATGGGAAGCGTGTCCACATACTTCCCATAGATGACACAATTGAAGGAGTCACTGGAAATCTTTTTGATGCATACTTGAAACGTGAGTTTATTCTCAACCTTTTGTATAATGATGAAAGTACATTAGTGATTGTTTTGTTGCATAAGATTTTGACTCACCTTTGGATTGCATTGCCCTTTTGGCTGTCTTTCTTGTTGCACTTCAGACACTCATCATGAGGAATAGCATCTTTAATCCTGTGTGGTTTTAGACCTGTAGCAATGGCTTTATCTGCTATGATTGGTGTCTCTTGTATGTGTTTGAAAGTGATCTCTCTCCCTCTGAGCATGCACATTTTACGGTGTTTCTTTGTTTATGAAAGACACTTAGTGCCTTTACCTGGGGTATTTATGTTCCAACAGCCTCACATACCTCTTAGATGGTGCGAGTGCTAGACAATGTATCATAAGTTAACTAATAGGAACAATTGAATGGTCTATTGGGATATAGATCTTGCTGGTGTGGAATTTTGAAGCTATTAAGGGCAATCAATTGGAGTATAAAGTACGTTAGGTTTTTGAGTCTTGTGTATCATGCTTTCATGTCACGGTATGAACTTTGCTGGAAGGGAAAAAGGTTTTGCCATGCTCTGGCTTGTCAGTTTTTTTTTATGGTCTAGTTATCCCTCGCCATTTCTGCATGTGGCATTCTGATGTCAACTGACTTGGAAATTGCAGCTTATTTCCTTGAGGCTTATCGCCCAGTCAAGAAGGGTGACCTTTTCCTTGTCAGAGGTGGAATGAGAAGTGTGGAATTCAAGGTTATTGAGACAGACCCAGCAGAGTATTGTGTGGTTGCCCCAGATACTGAGATATTCTGTGAGGGAGAGCCTGTAAGAAGGGAGGATGAGGATAGGCTGGATGAAATTGGTTATGATGATGTTGGTGGTGTTAGAAAACAGATGGCTCAGATTCGGGAATTGGTTGAGCTTCCATTGAGACATCCTCAGCTGTTCAAGTCAATTGGGGTGAAGCCGCCGAAGGGAATTCTGCTGTATGGACCTCCTGGATCTGGAAAGACTCTAATTGCTCGAGCTGTTGCTAATGAAACTGGTGCTTTCTTCTTCTGTATAAATGGACCAGAAATTATGTCAAAATTGGCTGGAGAGAGTGAAAGCAATCTCAGAAAAGCATTTGAGGAAGCAGAGAAGAATGCACCCTCCATTATTTTTATTGATGAGATTGATTCAATTGCCCCCAAGCGAGAGAAGACACATGGAGAAGTTGAGAGGAGGATTGTCTCCCAGCTTCTAACCCTTATGGATGGCCTTAAATCCCGTGCACATGTTATTGTCATTGGTGCTACAAATCGTCCCAATAGTGTTGACCCAGCTCTTAGAAGGTTTGGCAGATTTGATAGGGAAATTGACATTGGGGTTCCTGATGAGGTGGGACGTCTTGAGGTTCTTCGGATCCATACAAAGAACATGAAGCTTGCTGAAGATGTAAATAACAAACTACTCTCTCTCTCTCTCTCTCTCTCTCTCTCTCTCCCTATCTCTATCTTTTATGTGCTTTTTTTCATGAAAAATGCAATATCTTTTTTCCTTAAGATAACATTTTAATTATACCCTATCGATTTTATAATACAGGTTGATTTGGAAAGAATCTCAAAGGAAACACATGGATATGTTGGTGCTGACTTAGCAGCACTTTGCACTGAAGCTGCACTACAATGCATCAGGGAAAAAATGGATGTGATTGATTTGGAAGATGAATCCATTGATGCTGAAATACTCAACTCCATGGCAGTGACAAATGAACACTTCAAGACTGCTCTTGGGACAAGCAACCCATCTGCTTTGCGAGAGACGGTATATATTTTGTGACTTCGCAATGCTTCTGGTTATCCTTCACTGTTCAGTCTCTAACTCCATAATTTCTGGATCAGGTTGTTGAAGTGCCTAATGTCAGTTGGGAGGATATTGGAGGCCTTGAGAATGTTAAGAGGGAGCTTCAAGAGGTAATTATTGTCTGCTTTTTTTGGGCTGATGTGTCATTTGTTTTCCTCCTTTTCTATATAGTACTCTTCAGAGTTTTCTAACTATTTTTGTGGTTTAGACGGTGCAATACCCAGTGGAGCATCCTGAGAAATTTGAGAAGTTTGGAATGTCACCCTCAAAGGGAGTTCTTTTCTATGGTCCTCCTGGATGTGGGAAAACTCTTTTGGCTAAAGCCATTGCCAATGAATGCCAGGCAAACTTCATCAGTGTCAAGGGTCCTGAGTTGCTTACAATGTGGTTTGGCGAAAGTGAGGCAAATGTACGAGAAATTTTTGACAAGGCTCGGCAATCAGCTCCTTGTGTCCTATTCTTTGATGAACTGGACTCAATTGCCACTCAGGTTTGTTTTACCATCCAGGACATTGTATTGCTCTTTCCAATCTCTCTGGGATTGTTGGAACTTGCCAACTTACCTGAGTGATATGCATAAAGGCATTTTTACTTATGAATGCATCCATGAGATCCAGTTGATTGGGATGGCAGCATATAGTATGTTTTGGTTAGTGCTTGAACAGTTTGTTCCTAATCTTGCAGAGAGGAAGCAGCGTAGGAGATGCTGGTGGTGCTGCTGATAGAGTTTTGAATCAGCTCCTGACAGAGATGGATGGCATGTCAGCTAAGAAAACAGTTTTCATAATTGGGGCCACTAACAGACCCGACATCATAGACCCTGCCCTTCTGCGACCTGGCCGTCTTGATCAATTGATCTATATTCCTCTTCCTGATGAGGAATCTCGCCATCAAATTTTCAAGGCTTGCTTGAGGAAATCACCTGTTTCTAAAGATGTTGACCTTAGAGCACTTGCCAAGTATACTCAGGGCTTCAGTGGGGCTGATATTACGGAAATTTGTCAGCGTGCGTGCAAATATGCCATAAGAGAGAACATAGAGAAAGTGAGTTTTAGTTATAATCATGTTAGTATGTTAGCCCTGTTATGCTACCATCCTAGCTCCATTATATTGCTGCAAGCATACAAAATTTGGTATCATAGTATGTAATTGAATGCTTCCTTGTGCTTTGTTCCTTGAAGGATATTGAGAGGGAGAGGCGGCGGAGTGAGAACCCTGAAGCAATGGAGGAGGATGTTGAGGATGATGTGGCGGAGATAAAAGCGGCACATTTTGAGGAATCAATGAAATATGCTCGTAGAAGTGTAAGCGATGCTGACATCCGGAAATACCAGGCATTTGCTCAGACATTGCAGCAATCAAGAGGGTTTGGAACTGAATTCAGGTTCTCTGAAGCTAGTGGAGGGGCCACTGGTTCTGATCCTTTCGTGGCTTCTGCAGGTGGCGCTGAAGAAGATGATCTCTATGGTTAAATTATCCTCAAATCTGTCTTTACCCTCTCCCTGCCTATGTTGGCCTTATACATGTATTCGGTTACTTTTGCCGGATGTTCTTTAAAAGCTTCTGTGGGCTTATTTATTAAGCCTGAGATGGCCTTGAACGCTTCGCCATTGAACCTTAGCAAAGCCTGTTTCCGTTCTTTTGATGGCTATGATGGATAGCTTTAAACTCCCTGTAATCTCCTGAAGTCGGATTTCAAGTACCCTTGGACTGAGTTTGTCCGAAACACGGGGTGATTGTTGGGTTATAATGGATAAGCCGAGCGTTGTTTGCCTTGATCTTTACGTGACTTCCGGGGCCTCGCACCTCTAGTTTCATCCGTATAGTGGTATCTTAGGTTGTCTATGGTAGGGCTGGAATCTGTGTTAATATGGTTTGAAGGGTTTGTTGTCCGTCTATGTCTTTTCCCTGTTAAGTGGAAACTGGAAAGAGAGGACTGTCGATGAGGCTAAGAAGGGAGCTTCTACGGGAAAATTGTCAGTTGAATCAGGAGATGCTCCTACACGACCCTATGTCTACAAATGACCACGGGTCTTGTGAATTCATACCATAGTCTAATTAGCACACGAGAGACACGATAAAATAATATCAAATAAATTAATTTTACCGCTTGGTACGTTCCACTGGTGGGCATACGTGTTGGTACAGGTGGACGGCCGATGGGAGGATGACGTGTATTGACTGTCAAATACCGTACGGCTGTGCAGTGCTGAAACTTGAAAAAAAATGTTGGGGAAATCTTGACGGGGTAACTTCATGCACACATAAAAATTATTTTATATTATATAAATAATATTTTATTTTTTAAATATATATAATAAAATCATTTGTGCAGATAAAATGTTAAATGTTTGCCCTGCTTGTATTGGTTGGTTGGCAACAAATTGCTTTCGGTTTGTTGGGCAGTATGAACATTAAGAACCGTCATTCAGAATTTACGTCTCAAGAGGCAAGTATGATGGGGGTTAAAATTAAAAGGGACTATAAATTTAACTGGCCTAGGAAGGACGTGGGAGAAGTCACAAGTGGGTCCATTTTGTTCACTACTCTCAACTCCACCTCGTATATGAAAGTTGGAAGCCAGAATTGATTCCAACGATGAACTATCATCAGTACACAACCTGACGAGCATCATTAAACGGTGAAATCCCAGTATGTAAAATTTCAAAAAATAAAAAAAAATAAAAAATAAAAAATAAAAAAAAATAATATATATATATATATATGTATATTCTCTCAAATCCATCTCGTGAGCATGGTAATAAATGTCCAGTCAAAATTCAATTGCTGGGGCTGGACAGCACTGCGGGAGAAAGGTGCAATTATTCTAGAGGTCCTCCTCCTCCTCCTCCTCTCGAGTCACAGTCATATATCCATAGGGATTGCCGCCTATTTTTCTTTTTGACTCGATTATTATTTTTTTATATATCCATACCTTAAGTTAGTTAATAATTTAATATATGCTTCTATATCAGTCTATATGTACGTATTCAGTAATTAAATATCAATATTTTTTTCTTTTTTTTTTTTCACCTTTTTTGGGTTTATTTTGCATTCTAGGGTTTCTTCACTTAAAATTAGCGAATTGTTACCTGGCAATATATATATATATATGTGTGTGTGTGAATTAATTGATATGCTTAGATTTTTTATTTTTCATGTCTACAATCAGTGGGGTTATAAGAAGGCATAAATGTGACCGTCAGACCCAAATAAGAAGTAGACCTAAGAGGCCCTATGACGGCGCAACCAGGCGACCTATGCTACCTCGAGAACCTCTTGCAGGTTAATGACCAACGATGGGAACCGTTGAAGGGTTTTTTGTCCTGAGCCTTAGGTTCCGCGTCCAAGCCAACACATATCTCAAAGGTCAGGTCCTCTGATCAGTCTCAATCATTATTAAAATTTACTCCGCTAGAGTGCTCCGTGACCTTACAAATAAATTCATACTGTCCCTCGTTCAAAGCTAAGGTAAGGTTCTTATACTATCTTCATTTTTTTTACTTTCTTTCTTTTATTTATTTATTTATTAACTTCTTCGTTAAAGGGTTAAAGTTAAAAACTTTCTTCTTCTTCTTCTTCTTCTTCTTCTTCTTCTTCTTCTTCTTCTTCTTTTTTATTAATAACTTTTAATTGCGTGTTTTATTGCATGTCTCAGATGCATCGCAAGCCCATGTATCCTCCTCGCTGAACCGCACCCCCCACGCCAGGGGTCAAGTCACAAGTCTTGTTTAGCACCATTTTACAGCCTAGCAAGGTTACCAAAAAGTCTGACCTTTTTTATAAGACTCTTCATCCGTCCGATGAACGACTGCCACATATAATGCATACGTCAAGAATTCGTTGCAAATTTGACAAAGTGGGACGGTACAACTTGCACTGACACAAACCATCTGTCCTAGTTCAGCTATTGACTATACTCCCCTTTAGGTTCACCAGCTTGTGTAAAGTTTGAAAACAACAGCTGGTTTTGCTTGTAATTATAGGTTGTAGCTCAATTTCGATTTTCTCAGTAATTTGCAATTATTAAATCACGTTACAAATTAAATTAAAGTCAAAATTAATTTTCCAAAGCTAATCTGTTATCTCAATTGAATATTTAAATTTCAGTTGTTTATTATATTCATTTTTTATGAGTATAATAAATATTATTTATGCTATAAAATTAATTTTACTTAAAAAAATTTTCAAATGAGTCTTACTTAAATTTTCTTCTTCTTTTTTTTTTTTTATTTATATTTGTTATTGATTAACTCGACTCTCTAATAAGGAGAATCAAAATCAAATATATATAAAACCCTAAGTTTCAATCCTTAAACAAAAATAGATGCATATGGTGTCTCTTTTTTATTTTCCTTGTATTGATTTTTCTATATTTTCTATCCTAGTATCGCACTGATGCCATTCTAGGAAAAAAAAAAAAAAAAAAAGATGTTATCCATTTTGGTCGGTTCAGTCCAACGGACAGGATCGCATACTAGAGCAAGGTTTACGAACGCGGGGCATGGGGAGTCGTGTCTCTAAAATTTAAGCAAAGGCATAAAATGAACCAGCTGCAAGGGTTGGACGCTAAAGACTGAGACAAATGCATTTGGAACAAATAGTTGATGACGAGTTCACATTGGCTAATTATATACTTTTGAACTTCTTGTCATTGGCCTTTGCAAATATGCGGGTTTGTCCAAACGATGATGAGTGTGATCTCTTGCTAATATCCCGTTTTTTGTTCTTATCTTCTCTATCGTTCTGTAAGCATTTAAGGATTTAAACTTTAAAGCTTGGGTTATGCTTTCATGAACATGATTACCAAATGACAATTTGATGTGTAGGCAACTCATAAAGATTCAATCTCATTTTGAGAGTACTATATACTCACTTCACTGTCAATATATAATAAGAAAGCTGGCCTCCAACTATAAAGTTGTCCATAAAAAAGAAACCCTCAATATCTTACGAGGGAACACTCATGAGCCGGACTTCAAGTTCTTCATCATTTTTATATTCTCTTTTCCAAGATTTCAACGAAGTTTTAATATCCCTTTCATTATGTTCAAAAAGATCACTCAAAGGAATAATCGAGTTAGTTTACATATTTTTATTATAGCAAGCATTTAACCCACATAAAAAGAATACAAACTAGCGTTTTTTGAAAATGGGGAACACTTTCAATCATCAAAATGCATTAGAGATAGTATAATGTTAGCACAAACAAGTATCAAATCAAATCAAATCATATCTATAAATATCTATATATTATACTAATTCCATGACATGGGTTTGTCAGGCCTTTCCTTCTCTTTAAACTCTTTTTCTACATCCTTGCTATTTGATCATGGGTTACTACTCCATTATCAACTTCCAACTCTTCAAACTCTCAAATATAAATAAATAGCAATTACTTATAAGTGGATTTTAATTGAATTAATGAAATTGGATTATTATTACTTAATGACCCCATATGGTAAAGAAGACAATTAAACACATAATTATTTAATATTATGTGAAATTATATGTCATAACTATAAATGTTATAGAAGGTGAAGAATTATGTGATAGTTATAATTGAAACTCTTAATATATTAAAATATTTCTTCATTTTATCATCATTAAAAGTTGAATTTTCAAGACTTTACATTAACGCTTTTATTCTTAAATTTCAAGACTTTAAGTTACTTATATCGTTTTTAATTATGGCTTACTTATATAGAACAATTTGTGTCTTCCTCTATTTCTTCGTTATGAATTAACGGCGAAAATTTTATTAGTCGAGTTTTTTTTTTTTTTTCACACAAGAAAATTAAAGAAGTAAGTAGAGTCTGACATCAACAATGACATCAGTAGTAAATTTCAAGAATCCAATCTAAGGGATATAGACGATAAATTTTTGGTAGGTCAATCTCTCTCTCTCTCTCTTTTTTTGTTGCATTTTTTCTTGCAAATTCAATTCTTTCGTAAACTAAATTTTCAACAAAAAATAATAATATTAGAACATCTTCGCATAATGCAGGTAAGATCACTAGTATCAAAATAATGATAACAGCTGGGGAGCACATCATATCATATCACACACCTAGATATGTATCCATCATGCCTAGGTGCAAAGAGGACTAGTATGTATGTGTATATATATATATATATATTACCCCACACCCATTGCTCCTTTTCTTCTTCCCCTGTAATTAATATCTAATCTAAGGACTCCCATATTTACTATGCGGGTCCCTACCTAACCTCATCATGTGCTTCCGCTTACTTGCATGAATTAGCCTGTCTCTCTGGTTTGACTCCAAAAAATTGTTGATAGTCAATCGGGATCCCATTACCATGTGATTTTAGTAATTAGTTTAATTGAGAGAGATGAACAAGTTCTGATAGTTTAAAGCCGGAAACTGTTAGTGATCAACAACTAACTATTATTACTCTTATAGATTATTTCAACTTCAAATGTTTAGCGATAACCATAAATGGTTAGTCCTTAACCAGATAAGTTTGAAATTTTAAGAGTTAAAAGAAAAACCATGTTGATGGGATCAGATGCTCGGACTCCCCACCAATGTTAATTTTCCATAATTCCTGCCTTAATGGCAGGGTGGGTTTCAAGATTTAGTTGAACTGTTAACTGGGCGTGCTACTCAAACTAGCCTTGCATCTATCCATGAAGGTCAAATCTTGAAACAATCACTCAAAGATACCTTAAATTCAATAAAAGAAGAGAGAGAGAGAGAGAGAGCAGGTTTAAGTGTGATCCATGAAGAAATCATTTTGGAATTCCGAAAAGTTGATGAGGGGGGAAAATAATCAACGACAAACATAAGAGAGGCAGGAGTGGGACCCGACGGGTAGGCTAACACGTGCATTCCTGACAACGATGAAACATGTTAGATGTTTACCGTGACACAATGTTAGCAAAGAACCAATGGTTTCGTTCAAGCATTAGGAGCCTATGGAAGAAAACTTTCGGATCGGGAGATGCACGTGTTGGTGTGAAAGGTGCTGGCCAGCCCCTGGTATGGTATCGATGATGCTGCTGACTGCCGAAACCTATACACTTGGTTTTCATTAATTTGTCGAAAATGTTTCTTACATTTTAGAGATTAAATGCTCAATCTGCAAAATAAGCTATTCCTTTCTTTTCTTCTCTTTTCTTTTTGTTTTGTTTTTTTTTTTTTAATAAAGGAAATGAAGTCGTTCAATTAAACGCAAATAAGTTGTCCATCAAAGTTACAGAGACTAAAAACCTATTTTGAAGGTCTCAAATTGAAAATTTGGAAGAAGAAATAAGAAACTTATGGAAAATTAAAGAGTTGATCTTATTCTCATCACCCCATTAGTTTCCGATCTCCATAGATAGATAGATAGACCAAATAAAGTTCAACACACATGAACGATTTTTATAACTTTTTTTAAAAGCTCAACATACTTGCTCTGCCCTACTAAACACATGATGCTGACTTTAAGCAATGTTTTTTTCTTCTTCTTTTTTAATATTCCCATTTGGATTATCTCCTTACCACTTTGTCAGTTGTCCCATAATATTAGATTCTCGTGTAAAAAATGGAGAGATTTTCAATTTAACTTACTTAAAAAATAAATCAAATTAATTTAATATTATATGTGAGAGAAAATAAAATTCAACTGAAATAAGAAAAATATATATAATTCAAAATAATAAATTTGTTATACTCACAAAATAAATGAATAAATATTGTAAGATAAATATCAGTTAGAACAAGTAAAATCTCCCATAGCAAAAGTATATGTCATCCTTGTTAAAGATGGATTCTCCCAGTGAGTTGGAGAAAATGCTATGAGTATTTTTCCCTTTTTTTTTTTTTTTTAATCTAAGACTATGACATTGAGAATCAAATTTATTTTTACATATTTTTTTAGGTATTTTTGCAATTCATAATGGGTTAATTCATTTTAAATAATTTTTTTATATATTAAAAGAGGTTATTGGAAATAATAATCCTACAACAGATTATTGAAGATGGATTCTCGTAATATATATATATACACAAACACACACCACACACACACAGACACACACACCCCCTTTTTATAAGTTTGAAAAGTTACCACACGGAATTAGTACGTGAAAACAATCAAGGCGACATTAACATGAAAATGTAAAATTACCATAAGGTCAAAAATAAGCAGGTGGGACATTGGAGAACTGAAAGTCTGAAACCCACTAGGAGGGCCGCACGAGGGGACACTGAGTGTAGGGGTCGCTGCAGGGAGGGCGTTGTACAATTCTCCTTCCCATCTCTCACGTTCTCTCTTCTTATTACGATTCTCGCTGTCGCTGCTGACATTTCCAAGTACCCCACTGCCCACACCTACTTGCACATCTTTTCTGCTTTTCACATGATACCTCAGGGACAGTTTCACCCACGTCTCATTTGACTAGGATATATTTTCTTTCATTCTTTCTTTTCTTTCTTTCTCCATGAAAAGAACAGGAAAACAAAGGGATTGCCCCCTTGTTCAATTCAAGTGGAACCTCTTTTTTCTTTTCTTTTCTTTTTTTCTTCATAAAAAAATTCCAATCTACGAGATTTCATATCGTGGGAATTTATACCAATAATAATAATAATAATATCCTATATTCCAATTTATAATAATTGCACTCCTTACTCATAATTAACCTCTCCTCTCCCAACTTAACTAGATAAAAGGAATTATCCTATATTCCCTTCCTTGGATGCATCTGGATCAAGATGTAGTAGCTAACAGATATGTGCATAATTGTCCCTTAGGTCTCGGGTGCGATGAGGGGTTGAGGAGTTCGTACCACAAAACAATTGATGGCATCTTGTCAATCAGATCAATTGTAGATGCCCTGCAATGGAATTTTGTACTGTTTAGAAGCTGGAAATGGCGACACTTGCATGTTCTTGCCCGGCCTTTCTATATATCGTTCCATTACCATCCTCGTCGACACAGGTCAAACAAAGGTTTATTTCCTCCGAAGACAAGAATGTGTGTGCCAAAAACTGCATGATTGTCTCTATAAAATGTCTGACTGGATTCCCAGATTTGCATATAGGGCGCAATCAATTCCATGTAGGCTTCTTGGTAAATTTGATGGGTCCTCTGCTGTCAATTTGGTAGAGAAATGTGAGAAACTTTAATGAAATAATTTAAAGGTAGGAAAATTTTTAAGTGACATAAAAGTAAACGTAAATGATTTTTATATTATATTATTAATTTTTTTATTTGTAATATAAAATATTATATATGAAAATATATATATATATCTATTTAAACACACTACTTTTGTATCCGCATAATCGGACACTTCAAGCAAAACAGCATTCCTAAGAGGAGCGGATTAATTGCTATTGAAAATGACAGCAGGGTGTACAACTCTCAGCAAAGCATTTCATGCGAGGAGTCTTTCCTTTCTGTCATGCCTTGAAATATTAGTTCTATTAAAGAGATAATATATACACTAATTTATTATAATTATTAGTTATAATTTATATATTTTTATCCTGTATAAATAATTATAATTAATCAAAATTTATTTTATGTTTTGTTTTTTTTTTACATATTTTTATTTACTCCGCTTAAGCTATTACCTGTGGTTGGTTTGTGTAATCTAGTGTGAAAGCCATGCATGCACCGTGCGCGCATCAACATCAAATAAAGTTGTTAATGATTCTATGAGTCACATCCAGAACAGAGAGCTTTACTTTCTGTCTATGTGACAGTTGATCTCTTGCATGTTGATTCCAATTTTGAATTGTAATTATTTTAAGAGAAAATTTAAGTGATAATACTTTTTTTTTTTTTGAAATAAAAAATATATGAATTAATTTAATTTTGTGAATTAATGAAATAAAATATTAAGAAAATATAGATTATATTATTTTCGAGTTACAATCTGGGTATTGCTGATGATGCTCTTGTTTATGAATTTCCTTGTCTGTTAGGCAGCTGCATACAATCCAGCATCCAGAAGTAAAAAGCATGACAGTCCCATTCTATCCCCCCAACCGTAGATCTTTGTTGCACGTAGAGAGACGATTGACCCAAAACATGGTGGGTTTTGAGAAGACACGACTATAGAAAACTCAAAATTAAAGTATGGTCCAATAAATCTGATTCGGGATCATGTTTGCACTTGTCTGATGTTCCCTTAACATCGAGCCTAGTGATTCTATACATACTTTGAATATCCCAATCATATTATATTTTGAGGGTGGGGATGATCATATTTTTAATAATTTAGTATCCACACTGTACCCCCCCTTCTTCTGTCGGTTAAGGGTACGGGTTAAAAACTATACTCCTTCACTCAACAATTGTTTACTATTGAAAATAATAATAATTATTATAATAATAATAATAATAATAATTATTATTATTATATATATATATATATATATATATATATATATATATATATAATAAAAACACTATCGATATAAACCAACCAAATAAAGTGAAAAATATGGCTCGTTTACTCTATTATTATTATTATTATTATTATTATTATTATTATTATTATTATTATTATTATTATTATTATGCTAAGTTATAATTCCTTGGCTAATTTATTTATTTATTTTTTTTACGCCAACCAAATAAATCATCTCATCTTTAGCTTGAGCGTAGGTGGGAGAAAAATGAGAGAGAGAGTTGGAAAATATATTCATCATCCCATATCGATTTGTGTTTGAAATAGAGAAACGAAGAAGAAAAGCATCTGCCATATAGTTAAAATGATTAGGTATAAGCATATTATAAAGAATCCTACATGAATGTATTCTATTTCTACCCAGTGTGTTTGTCAGAGAAAATGAAAATAAATAAATAAATAATAAAGAGAGAGAGAGAGAGAGAGCTGTCTCTTATACACATCTAGATGTGTATAAGAGACAGGTGTGTTTGTCAGAGAAAATGAAAATAAATAAATAAATAATAGAGAGAGAGAGAGAGAGAGAGAGAGAGAGAAGGAATTGACAGAGCTTGGAAGTTGACCAACGATATCTACAGAGACAATACTTAATAGATGACTAGATCTCCGATAAAGAGCTACATCAATTCTCAACATACGAAAGAGTTCCTATTAATTACAACCATAGGCCGGACTGGCGGTTCTGAGAGAGAGAGAGAGAAGGGTTTGAAATTATAAGTCAATAACGAAACCAAAAACAAAAAATACTTAGCAGCTTCTGAACTTCAGGTATCGGCGGGCTCACGCTCATGCCAGCAAATAAGCATGGTTATGCAACGGCGGAGGATGTAGAATTTCGCCCGCTGCTTCTTCACCAGCTGGCTGCATTTCTTGCCAAACGATTTGCAGGGAGTGTGCACGTGATGTTCATCATTATTGGTTGTGCTCTTTTCTTCGCCTGCCATGAATGATTTGAAAACTAGCAAAGCTATAGCTCCCTATATCTTAAAACTTAACTACTACTACTACTCTACTGGTACTGAATGGCAGTAAAAATATTAAAAGAGATGAGATGGTAGCTGAGGTTGATGTATTTATAGACCAAATATTGGAAATCTTACTTATTTCTGAGTTGGGCTTTTCAACATATATTAAGCCTTGTCGGCCATTTTTTAGTCCTTTTGGGTCTTCCACGTTTTTTTAAGTCCACGGACTCACCATCTCCCGTGGATCAACCAATTCAATGTCATATTTCTTAATCTTACATTTCTATAATTGAATTTGAGACTAAAACTTTGTTATTATTGTTAATCTTGTTAGGTTCGTCTGAAACGATTTATTATACATCCGTCACTTTCTAGTCTAGAGACCTCCGGGGCCAGTGCAGTTAGACCTTGTCATCATCAACAAAGACGGTCTATCTAATTTAAAAATTTGACCTTGAGCTTCAAATATGTACTTGGTTATGCAATTTTTTGAGTTGGGGTTTTTTTTGGGGGGGAGGGGGTGGGTGGGTGGGAGCTAAAATACACCAAAAAGTTATAGAGCTCTACAATCTCTCAATTCTCAACCCGAATTTAGAAGGAGAATCAATACAAAATACTCATCATAACAGATAATAAGACACTGAAGCACCAATTCGTGCATTGAAGAAGGAATTACGATTGTGCATCCGAATTGGCAGGGCCCAACTTGCATTGTCGCTACTTAATAAGGATTGAGCGCTCCAGAGGATGTTTGAACTTGAAGGGATTATTTAATTTTATTTTTCAATCCATAGGAGAATCGTTAAGTTTTAAATTACATTCTATGAAATTCATACTTCAATTCTCAAATTTAAAACTCAGGATCTTTTAGTCGCCTGAGAGACTTATTTTAGTTTATGTAAGAGTCCTCGAAACAAGGCATATGGGCCTACTGGGAATGAACCTATCCGACAAACATGTTAAGGGTTGGCCCGTAGATGAAATTCCCTCCAGACTACGAGCAATAGGAATGCTGGGCCTTCTAACACTCATTATTCGTTAAGGAGTTTTCGTTTTTGAAGGGATTTTACATTCATGGAAAACCTGGGGTGACTACATCTGCCGTCCGATCCCGTTGAGATCCAGCGATACAACCCTTTAGATTAGCCTACTTTTACCATGGCAGAAGTACATTGGCAAGTGTAAATTACGGGTCGCCTTTTGGGCGGCGCGCGGGGTTGAGGCCGGAAATGATGGCAAGAGACCGGCGAGAGATGAAGGGGATGAAGCCAAAAGTGGCGCCGCAAGCAGCTTGGGGCGCCTAGAGAGAAGAGAATCATGAAAAGGATAGACAGAGGAAGAGATCAAAAGGCATCCTTGCTGATTATGCCTCCCTAGTGTTTGGAGGATGTAGGAATTCCAGAGGCCCGCCGCGCATGCCAAAACAGCTGGCGGCGATGTCTGACATTAGACCACCTGCTAGGCGGGAGGCCGAATGTGGCCGCTACGGTGCTGCCATGTTGAGCTTGGGATCAAACCTAATCCTCGTACGTGATTAAGCACATGGTCCAAAAGAAAACTATATTATGTTTTGAAATTTGGACATTTATGCCCGAATTCTGATTAATTAAGGTTGATAAATAATAATAAGAAGAAGAAAAAGGTCAGTTCTACTAATAATCTTCTACGTTCACACTGCCATACCACAGTGGTGATAATCGAGACCTTTACCACATCAACAATGTCCATGAGCAATATATGGCCAGTAATAAATGGGCAGACAAATTCTAGTTAGAGCTTGGTTTTATAGTCAAAAAATTCAACTAAAAAGTACCTAGAATGTGGGCTTTACTGTATTCATGCGTGTGCGTGTGTATATATATATAAACATACAAGCAGGACAACAGAAATACTAGAGATTGACACGGATTGGCATGTACCCATTTGTCTTCTTGAAGGCCTGGGTTTTATAGGCATTTCAATTTCAATTTTAATATGGCAACAAGCTCATTCACTTAACCAGATGATGGCATTTGCAGTTCTGTAACAACGTTTCAAGTATTTGCAATTCCATCAAAGCATTTTGGTTGCTGCGGGGATGATGGAAGCCCTATGTCATCTGCTTTATTTACGAATTCTATTCCCTTTCCCAGGAGGATTTTACTCAGCGCTGTGAAATTCACATCAGTTAGTTAAAAAGATGCAAGCCTCAAACAATCCTACACCACTTTTTTTTGCAGGTAAAAAACAAAACAAAACTAGATCATCTTAGCTTGTAAATCATAAAACCAAGTGTTGTTTGCCAGCTTCAACGCAATCTACGATACGTAAATTTGGAAAATATGCACTGGAAAATTTGTGTCATTACATTTAAACAAGTAAATCTGCATAAGCCTCAAGGCCATGGTTATCAAGGCATTCCTTGAGCTTGTACAATGCTCGGTTTTCCAATTGTCGCACCCTTTCCCTAGACAACCCAACCTTGCTTCCTACCTCGGACAGTGATCTTTGTTTTCCATCGCCAATGCCATATCTTAACCTGATTATCCGACTCTCTTTGGGATTAAGAATGTTTAGGAGACCTCGGACATGCTTTCTCATTAGCTGCTTTGGAACACTGATGTCTGGGATCTCAATTTCGGTGTCTGCAGTTATCTCCTGCAAGCGTGAAGAGGGTAACCCTTTAAGGTGCCAATGCTTTTCCCATAAACAAAGGAAATGGGTGGAGATGGCAATATCACATCCCACACCCAGAGGACACATACAGGAGATTTCAAAGAATTTGATGCCACCTAATAGTTTTAAAGTTTGAGATACTTTCCTGACACCCTTTTGCTTTGCTAAGTAACAATTTTACAAGTTGGATCAAAATAACAAGCAAATATTTACCTGAAAGGTAATATCTTGGTCTGTCCATACAGTTTGTTGTATTGAGAGTGGTTGCCTTGTCATGTATAGCAGCTTTTCCAATTTGTTAACTGTGATTCCAACACATCTTGCCAAATTTTCTTTAGTTGGATTATGGTCTCCCTCTTGGGCAAATGATCTCTTTGCTTCCAATACCCTTCCCAAGAGCGTATAGACATTCTCCTATAAGCACAACAATGCGGGTCTTAAAATTCTGCTGACACTATATTGAAATTCATATGTTTATGGGATAACAAAATTAAAGCAGTTACTAAAACAATTACGAAAAAAGAAAATCAAGAAGTTTATATATACCGGTAAACGGATTGTCCTGGAATGTCGAAACAAAGCCTTCCTAACAGCTTGCCTTACCCACCAATAAGCATAGGTAGCAAATCTGCAACCAGCTTGGGGCTTGAATTTCTCTACACTTTTCATAAGACCCATGCTTCCCTCCTACAACATTCCCTCAAAGATATAAAATCATACCAACTGAAAAATAAAATTTTACACTTTCAAGAGCAATACATTCCGAACTAGTGGGATGTCATTTTCTCTTCAAGAGAAAAAAAAAAAAAAAATCAGATACCTCAGATACCACAAAATAGGCAAATCAAACCAAAACCAGGCCATCACTTCTTTCCCAGAGTTAAATACCAATTCAAACAGGGCAGATGTTTAATAAAGATAGTAAAAAATTTGTAAAATGATTGCTCAAATCTATCAAACAGAAATATAGTATTTTCCACAAAAGTAAAGGTGTGTACAACAGCCCACTGCCAATGTGAACAACTTAAAGCGAAGTAAACAAACTTTCAAGAAGTTTGAACATACTTTGGCAATAGGCAAGATCAATTTATTTGGTAAAAATTTCAATTCAGCTACCCATGTGTCCACGGGCGTTTGAAATTGAGTTCTTTTATAAAATGTTCAGATATCAGAGCCAAAATAACCTGCCATTTTGTGTTAGTAAGGGATCATTGTCCTTAATTTGTCTGATAACTTTAATCTGATTATCTTTGTGTACCCTTAATTTGTCTCTTCCAATAATTGTATCATAGTTCTCAATGTTGCATCTAAAGGTCTATATTGCACATGGCCAAACCCATCTCCAAAAGTCTTAACTTGCCTCAGTGCCATGGAAAGTCTCCATCAAAGGCAATCAAAAGTAAAAGTAATACAGACACGTGTGAGTAGGAACCCTTTATGTCCGGTGCCATAAAAACATGCCACAAGCAAAAAACAGCAGCAAGTGTGGGTTGATAATCTATCATCCACAAAAGAAGTGCACCAGTAAGATTTGGTGGTTTTCACCTGTAGTAAGTCCTGAAGGCTTAAACCACGACCCCGATATTGCTTAGCGATGTGAACTACCATCCGCAAATTTGCATAAATCAGCTTCTCTCGACTGCTGCTACCAGAGTGAAGTTGTGACTGCAATACTGGACAACTAACCCCAACAGCTTTAGCCCATTCAACCAGGGTTGGTTCACGGCCAAACTGAGACTGAAGCCTACTCTTCATCGCCTCTAACCTCAGTAACTCCTGTTTTCATATTTCCAAATTTTGGAGAGGTTGAGTAGGGGAAGAAATTCTACAAGTCAAGCATTCCCCATTATCAAATAGTAGACACAAATTTGCAAAATATACCTGTACTTGGGAAATCAATTCATACTCCTCTTTGACAGTCAGCAGTTGTTTTGTTCCATGACCCCCTAAAAACAATCGAAGGGGGTCAGTTGGATCAAATACTTCACTTTTCTTTCTCTGGACATCAGTTCTTCTCAAGCTGCATGGCTCATGAAACATATCTTTTGGTTTTGGCAATCTTCGAGTTTTGGACTGCCTCTCTAATCTCCTTTTTGACCTTACAGTTATCAACTCCTCAAGTGGAAAATTAGAACTTGTGGAACCCAAGCTGCGTAAGGTTTAAAAAGCAGTCTTAAAATAGAAAGAGTAGGAATCACGAAAATTATGAGGAACATGTGTTAAATTACTAGAAACAAACCTAGTAGAAGCCAGATTGTCAAGACTAGTGGAGTTCACAGCTAGTAATGCTGCTTCTCTTGAGGCTAAAAAAGCATTTTTTGCAACATCAACCACATCAGTTGGCTCAACATCCATAGACTTATCAGTATCAGTAGCAACAGACTGCATCATCAAGGACAATGATAGACCTTGGACCATTTGTACAGATGACAGTCTTCAATGGAAAAGAGAACACATACACGAAAACCACTCAGGACCAGAACAAAAAATCAAAAGAAGCCAAGCAAACGGTGAAAGTAAAGTTTATGTCATCTTACAAATTTGAAAAGCATGGCCAATGAAGTGAATGACACCCATTCAAGTCATCGCAGCTTTCTCGATGGACAGAGGCCTCAACATCCATCTGTCTCCTATCTAAGGTTTCCTTTAATGAGACAAACAATAATCGTATTACTCTGTGCATACCAGAAAGTTTCCATGATTTCCAGGAACAATCACCAACTACATAAGGAGATCTATTAATTTGAACTCCATGAAATCCCAAAAATAGCACTCCAAAATGGCTCATCATGCATCAAGGGAGGGAGTTGTGCCAATTTTTTTTTTTTGGGGGGGGGGGGGTAGAAGCAGAGAAGAAGAAAAAGTTAAAGAAAAAGGCAGAAGTCACATTTTAATTTCAGGTTCTCAAGTAATCTAACCTCAGAAACTCGCTCTTCCTTGAAAATGTTGAGAATAGGCCTAAAGTTATCACGATTCTCTTGCAAAAGAACTGATGTAGGAAAATGTGGCGCTACAGAAGTGATTGGGACAGGGGTAGATGCACTTGCTGCTTGTTCATGGAGCATCAAAACTGAAAAATTACAAGCATTAACAAATTGTTTATTAACCAAAAAGAAACATTGTATATACCAAAACACCTGTAGAAATGTATGCAATTTCCAACACTTCCTAACATTACAACGATACATTCTGCACATACATAGCGAATTTATCAATTTCTATAAAAGTTAATTGAACTGGGGAGGCAGTGTCAAGAAGACAACATTGATATATCGGCCTAAAAGTAAATTGACCCGGAAAAAGCAGTTTGGTAGGATGTCTTGTCCTGAAGAATCTCAGAACAACCAACATTTCGTATTCGTATAGGGAATCGCCCTAGAATTCAGTGAAATCTCGCAAGACCAGAAAAAGATGGAAGCCTCGTCTAGTCTCAAGTGGCCATGAGTGGGAAGGACTTCGTACAATTGAAAGCAACATAGATTTTTTATTTTTTATTTTTGTAAAATTTCGCCTTCTCCCACGATTCCTTTGGAACAGGAGGACAAGAAAAAACAAGAATTACAAGTAATTGTTGGTGAATTCAGACCATTTGAAATCTGACCTGAAGAAAAGAGAGAATTCTTGAGGTGGGTTCTTGAAGGAAATGCTGGAGGAGAAGAAAGCAAAGTCCTTCCAGCCTCCATTTGATGAAATTCTGACAACAGAGTACTACGACAGACAGAGTCCTCCCCTTATCTTATCTGCTACACTGGAATGCTACTGCAACTTGTTCTTGGGAGACAAGAGGAGTTGAGTAGAATGTTTGCAGGTAAATGGGCAGATAGAGAGTTAGTGAGATGCAGGCGTTGCAAGTTTCCCATTCCCAGGGGCGATTTCTCACCTCAAAAATGGGCAACCCGGCTGGCTGAAAAGAGGATCAGGTTGTGCGAGACGAGTTTTATTAACATGGACTCAGGGTGTTCCAGCCCAAATGTAATGGTTGGGCTTGGCTGAGTTCCAGTTAAAGTAGAGAAAGCAACTATTTTCCTTTTGCTTTTAATTGTATTTTGGTGATAATGTAGATAGGCTATGTAACCTTTCTTTTCTTTTCTTTTTTTATAGCTTAAGACAAAAGAAAAATTAAAATAAAACTATATCTCAAGGAAAACAACACCCTATCTATCTCTTTTCAGTAGCAGTCTCATATTCGCAAGAGGATGAGTGAGCAGTGTTCCATCAATCAACAAGCAAAGTATGAGAAAAAACAAAGATGATAGAAACTCTTTCACGTGTAGGGCCTTCCATATTCTCCGCGTTCAAAAAGATTGTTGCTCAATTGATTTAGAATATCCTCTAATTTCGCATTACATCTAAGCGCATATCGAGGACTCACTCACACACACAATCTCCGTCGCATTCTTTCCGCGTTCAAAAGCAGCCTGCCTGCCCTTACAGGACTAGTCCTTGCAAATGCCTTGAACTTCTATGAAATTTTTTAATTTCCATGTCCATTGCCACTGTTTTCTGCATCACATTGACTGGTTCCTCTAAACAGCCACTTTTATAGCCCACTTTTGCAGTATAAACACCATTTGAGTTCGTTAGTCGTGTCAATATATCTTACCCCAGAAGAGTAGCGTGCGAGTAGAACGCATGGCTGTCAACCCTGCGAAACTAAAGCCAGCCTGCATTTGAAGGGGGCCGGAAAAAGTTTCATTAGAAGGAAAATCAAGTATATTTGAGGCAAGAAAAAAATTTTTATGGAAAATTGAGACATCCGAGGACAATTTGTAAAGGTTATTGGAATACTTTCTTTCTGTCTTTTTTTTTTTTTTTTTTTTTTTCGTTTTTGGGCTCACACAGTTTCCAGATTGTCGGTTACATCCTACCATAATACGCAAACAACAGTTGTAGGCTTAGCCAATGAAACCATACAGCAAATATTTTTATTTTTGGTACCTAGTATTTATGCATTTCCTCATGTTTATTAGTCATCGGGAACCTGATAGATTAAACGTTCTAATTGATTAAACGCTGAGAATATACAGTAAAAAAAAAAAAAAAAAGATATCACGCATTGCAGCCTATGAGCTATATCTAGTTATCTGAGCAGTTTTACCTTTTTTTTTTTTTCGTTTATTTAGAACAACGTTGCGTATCATTTTAACTTAATTGTTTTATAAGGTGAATGTATTATGGTTAAAGTGATTATTAAAAAAAAAAAAAAAAAAAGGTAGGGGCCGGGTGGGAATCATTTTCGGTAGGGTCCCACAAAGTAGCTATAAAATAAAATTCTTTGAGTGTGGGGTCCATTTCAATAGCTTCGTCGTCTTTTTTAAGCCATTAATTTCAAAACCTAAATTGCCTCTTAAAAAGACCATTTTTTTAATTTTTGTTTATTTTCAACCCGTCTGGCTGGAAATTCAATGAGCCTGAACATGGGTTCCGAAATGATTCTCCCCAACTTCTCTGCCTCCGGCCAAGACAACCACCGAGAAGAACCGAAGCCAAACCTCAACCTAGAGGCTCCCGTCGCCGATTCCGCACAACTCATCTTTAGCCGGAGGCCCAGCACCTCAGTGTCCAAAGACCGCCACGTCAAGGTGAACGGCAGGGGCAGGAGGGTACGGATGCCCGCCTTGTGCGCCGCCCGGATATTCCAGCTGACCCGAGAACTCGGGTTGCGTTCCGACGGCGAGACAGTAGAGTGGTTGCTCCACCAGGCAGAGCCTGCCATCATTGCAGCCACTGGAACCGGCACTCAACCCGCCGGTCCAGTCTCCACCTCTTCCAGCGCGACCCCAGCGTCCGCCTCTCTGGCCTCCGTTTCATGTAGGGTCCGCCCCGTGACCACCAACGCAGGGCAAGCGATCTTCTCTCTCGCAGCGGCTCCAAGCTGTCGACTTGACTTGGACTATCGCCACATGCCCTTCACTGCTTTGTTGATGCAGCCGCCAGCTGCGGCGGCCGGAGCGGAGACGGAGCAAAGGGACAAGGATGAGGCAATTGGGAGTAGAGATCAGCAGAATCAAGCATAAAACATGTATGCCAATTTTTGTGGGTTCTGAGAGTTTTGATTTGAGTGATGGGGCCTGGGATGTTTGTCTGTGGGTCTTTTAGGTTTGGTTTGTCTGCCTGTCGTTTAAGCTTTGGTCTTTTTCCTATGTGGTCGAATGTACTTGGTGAGGTTAAGGTTTGACAGGTTTAAGATGCTGGAAATTATTTGCTAGCAGCCCCGTGTTCATCAGGATTTAGGAATGGAATTCGTTCATAAGGAGAACATTGAAACATTCTGAAAGCCAGAATTGGCATACGGTTGATTGCTTGTAGAATTGGCATTCCCCTTTTCCCTCATGAGGTGTGCTCCATAACTCCATGCCATGAACTTGGGCCCACCGTTGAATATAAACTGGTCAATGAGTCTCGTTTTTAGTTTTGACACCCTAGACTCGATCGAAACATGACATGCCCTTAAGTAGATTCAACACGTAATCCACAATTTACTTGGACCAATTTCTAGTCAGGATGCCAGGCCTAATGCAACGATCCCGGTTCTGTTTCTCATCGGAAAATGGGCTTGCTCTATATCTATAGTTGTACAGACACAACTATCCCTGAAGTCCTGATTAGGAAAGCAAAAGGACTCTTCACCAGCACGGCAATGCCGATCCGATTAGCTCTAATGCGAAGCCGAACGGACTTTCTGCCTCCCGCACTCCCTCTTTCTTGTTAACTTCTTTCTTATATTCTAACTGTAGATGTAACACTTCTCCCCGGAAAGGTATTTCTTTACAAGTAATCACATTGAGTGAGATCTAGCCAAGTGACAGTCATGACTAGTACTCTGCATAATCCACCCAAATTGCATGTCTTTTGCAATTACAAGTATTTTATACGTCATCGTTAACTCATCGGATAAATTTGAACTTCTTATGGGCTTTCGCCGAATAGGAGACTTCGGTTCATAAAGCAAGCGTCAGAGTGAAAGCAGTGGACGATATCGTTTTGAAGAATTAATCATATTCAATAGATTAGTGGAAGGATATTGCAACAATTGATGTGCAAGTTGTTCTCAATAGGAGTATAGTTAGAAAAAACGTATTACAAGACAGTAAGACACATATCCCTTCGTACAGAATTTAAAATTGTTTAACACCGCTGAATTGTATCGGTAACAAATCTTGGCAATGTCCAATGTCTTCCAACACACCAACCATTGACTCTGAACCAACAAACTATACTGTGAATCTCATTTTCAGTAGCCCAATTTCCTGTGTTCTCTGATTTCAACAAGAAGTTGTCAATATAAAAGCACTGGCATCATCTTGTCTGTCATAAACACCTTGAGTTTCCGTAGGTTTGTTCAATGCAATCCATTGCTGCCAAAAGACCTACCAACCTTAGTTTGCTCAGGTGTATTGCAATCAGCATGTTCTAACAACTTTTCTAGTCCACTTCCTGACAAACCAACCACTCACTCCAGAATTCGGATTTGCATTTCTTTTGTTTCTGGCTGGACTTTCCATTGATTTCAAACTCTCGAAGGATAGTGGGGGACTTCCTGTCTCTGTCGATGAATCTACGAGTTTATTTACCATTTCCAACACCTCACTCATCTTTGGGCGTGATTTTGGATTTCTGACTAAGCATCGGTTGGCTATAATTGTCAGCTTTTGGGCTGACTTGAGGTCATATTTCCCATTAAGCCTTGGGTCCAATATTTGCCCGAATTTCTTTGCATCTGATAGGAATGGCCTCACCCATTCCAAGAGTTTCTGCTCACCCCTGGGTCTGTTTCGATCCAGGGGGCGCCTACCAGTCACGAGTTCATAAAGGAAGACTCCATAGCTCCATACGTCATTCTTTGATGTGAGGCGTCCAGTCCGAACATATTCAGGAGCCGCATATCCCCAGGTTCCCACAACCTGAAAAGATACGTCTATGAATAGCTTAAATATAGACATGGATGGTCCCATATCATTTCACCATTTTTTTTAAACAGCATTATTCTAAAAGAAACAAATTATGAAATGACAGACTAATTTATTTCTTCACAAGTTATATCGGATAAAAATGTCTCTTCCGTCTAAATCTAAAATGCAACGCTGATCCATGTTTTCTACTTTATTCTCCATCCTTTTACAGCATATCAGAACTTGACGAGTTATTATGTGGATTTCGACTGCAAGCAACAGTGAAAAAAAATAAAAATACAAGCACGCAAAAATCTCAAACGCTGCAACAAGCCTATGCAGTGACAGCTACAGAAAAAAAAACAATTAGACACGGCCAAAATACGACCACAAGTGCTCGATATCTAACTGTCCAAGTCCACATTGGTCCAAGTTTTCCCAAATGGTCCAGCATGGCCAACTTGAAAACTGGCTTTTCACTTGTACTAAAAAATTGGCTTTTCGCTAAACCAAAGACTAGCCATAAAGCAAGGTATTCAAATGTACATAATTCACATCTTGCACAGAGATTGTCTTGACAGAACAATCCATGAGTCCATCAGAAACATGTGTGTTAAGTACTAGGACAAAACTACAGACATCTGTATTCAGTAGGCGGAGAAAAAGAAGGAAAGAAAAGCTTGCGAGAATGCAAAAAGAATCTTTTTTTCCCTTTCCTCTCCCGTTACTTTCTTCACATCAAAGCATACTCCAATATACAGTAAAATGCAAACTAACCAATATATTTATTTTATGACAGTCAACAAACCAGACAAACTTTTGGGAGATTTGAAGGGCAATAACCCTTCCAGACTTCAGTGGAGCATTGGTTCCTAAGTGAGTCATGTGATACATTAATTCATTTAAGGCATCATTACAGACAGATTTAAAAAGAGTTCTGATCATTTAGTAAGCTGCGTCATACATTGGTGTGTTTAAAGTAGAAAGTACTGGAATGAATAAGCAACAAGTGCTATTCACATTACTTTGTAAGACATACCGCAGTTGAGACATGGGTGCCCTCCAAAGGGCCCAACCTAGCCAATCCAAAGTCTGACAGTTTTGCATTCCACTGTCCATCTAGAAGAATATTTGACGATTTGAAATCCCGGAAGATAATCTGTGGATTTTAAAAAGAATAAATAAATAAATAAAAGAACAAATAAAAGAAATTCAGAATTGTGCACAAGTGTCACGATACAATAAGTTTCCTATAAGCAAAAGCAAACCCTCTGGCCTTGAAATTCTTTTATCTTTTTTCTTCACATTTTTTCATATATATTATCAAGAGCTAAAAATATAGCGGAAAAACAGGGCATTTTTCAAAAGAGGGTGGACTACTTTGGCCTTTGGAAGGTTAAAATGCAATGCTGGTAAACCTTAAATATGCAAAAGTAAACTAAAGTTAAGTACTTGAAACTCCATTTCTTCATGCAGGTAAGTCAAACCACGGGCGGCATCTTGGGCTATTTTCAATCGCATGGTCCATGGTAGTGGTGTATCTGATCGAGTGGATAAATGGTCTTCTACACTTCCATTAGGCATAAATTCGTAAACCAGAAGCCGCTGAATTCCTCTTTCATCATCTTCGGCACAGTAACCAACCAACTTGACAAGATTTGGATGCTCTAACACACCAAGGAAATTCACTTCCGTGACCCATTCTTTGTGCCCCTGTCAACCACCAGGTGGGATCTCAAAAGGTCAGATAGCTTAAGGCAGAAGGAAAAATTGACAAACTATCATAATGAACCAGAAAGGGCATCTTATCCGACAATAGCAGCTAAGGCAACAACCTAGTTTTCCCTCAACTCTAATGAGTAATCACGAAAGATCTACTTTTTCAAGAACTGATTTTTACTATCAATACTTCTTCTTCTGTCCGAATTTATGCTTTAATATACCTTATGACATCATGAATTTCATAGCACACGCAGCACCCATACTAATTGAGTTTAAATTATTTCCTTCAATTCCTTGGAGAACATGGTAACTCTAAATCCCAGAAGAAAAAATTGCATGAAACCAAGTTCTCCGTGTGCCTTCGGCAACAGGATAAACCCTCCATCATGCCAGTCTACTAAATGAAGACATGGGTGTGTAAAAGCAATATGGCAATGGGAACAACGAACAAGTAGTTTAGACAAGGAGGAAGATTCACCTGCATTCCTCTTTTACCAAGCTGTTTAACTGCGACTTCAAGCTTTTTGGTCGGGTCCTCTGTGCTCTTTATGGACCCTTTATAGACACGACCAAACCCGCCTTCTCCAATTATGGCAGAGCGGCTGAAATTCTTGGTAGCTGTCTTCAGCCCAGCAACTGTGAACACTCTGACATTACTGTGTCTTTGACACCCACTAGGAAATAAGGGGTGCCTCCCCATGGACGCTGAGCTGCTGCCCGAGGTGTTTTGAGAATTTAACTTAGAATTCATGATTAATTGACTGAGAATTTGCTGCCCAAGGGGCGCCTCCCCTTGGGCTATAAATCCTCAATTCATTATTAAATGATTGAGAATACGTTGACTGAACAAGGATCACGCTGTTGGTCTTTGACTGGCCCCCCTCTTGGTTAATTTACAATTTTTAAACTAAATTATCACTTATATTTATTTTCTCCCCTCAATTTAATTTATTATAATTAAATTGCGTAAATTTAATCTAATTATTATATAACTTAATTAAATACAAAATTATAAAATTTATTCTCTATAAAATAATTTTTATATAATTACATTTATTAATTAATATATTTATAAAAATCAAGTTAAATTTATTTATAATCAATGACAAAGTTGAAATTTATAACGGCATTTGTCAATACCTCGATAAGTTTTATTATTTTCCTTTTAACTATTAGCCTACTTTATAAACGAAGAAGGACAGAGTTGAGTTCAATGACTAAAGGAGAATCTAAAAACAATATTTTCCTATATATATTTTATAAAATAAATATTTATGTAAATTTTTAAAAATAATTAAAATTTTAATAAAAAATTATTTATTTAAAAATTAAAAAATATTTTTTTTCTTGGTACATCAGATATCATGTGTCTAACTATTAAATCTATATTAAATTAAGTCATTTTTAATATGTAAATGTTGTTAAATAGAGAAGGTTTTTGTACTTTTTAATTTGATTATCAGTCATAGTGTTTTAATTTTAAAAATATAATCTATTTTTTATTAATATATTAGTGAATAAATTTAATTATTTAAAAATATATTTTTAAAAATAAATATTATAAATTTTTATATAATAAATTGAAATTAATTTAATTTAATATTAAAAAATTAAATTATACAAATTTAAATAATAAAAATATAAATTATTCCTTCCCTTTTCTCACACTAAAACCAGAATTCACCTCCCTGGACAATATTTCTTTCCATTGGAAGATGAAAACCACGTGGCAGGGGATAAAGAGCCGAAGGCCCACCACGGAAACCAAGCCACGCGCAGCCAGCGTCTAGTAGAAGGTCGGCCAGGACGGACGGACCCTCGACTCTGACGTTCATCTTGGAGTCCACTTGTCGCAATATGCTAGACGGGTAAGTCAACTTTTGTGTTAAATGATGCCCGGCAAAGACGGTTATCTGTTTGACGTCCAAATTCCAAATGCCAATCTTTCCTATTCATATATTTTGACGTCAATCATTTAAGCTTCACCCATAAAGTCAATCTGGGTACCAAATTGGCAAAACATTTTCTTTGATCGAGAATGACATTAATCTATCTTCTTCTAGACGATCCCTGACCTCAATTCAAATCAAGAAACAAGTAAGTCTTTAACCTTTGATTTTGAGAAAAAAAAAAAAATATTTTGTTAGGATCTTAAACGTGAATTTAATAATTAAACAAATTTATATTAAAAATAAATGAATATTCATTTTAAATCGATATATAATGTTAAGTTGATAAAAATTCTTTATTTTTTCTAATATGCTTGTTTTCTTAATTGATTTTTTAATATCACAAGTTACTTGTAAAATAGAAATATTTATTTGAGTTGTATAGATATATATATATATATATATATAGATAGATAGAGAACTTAAATCTCCCTTAAATGGTCATAAGTTCAAGCAGTGTTTTTTTTTTTTTTTTTCAATTGTTGCCTTTGTCTGGAAAGGATATAAACAAGCATTTCAGTTGTTTAATATTTCATCTCTTATACGGCACACAAGATTTGTCTAAAGAAATTTAATAAACGGCGGTGCTCAGTTTTTGTTTCTAAAAGAAAAACTCGTGCGACATAAGAAAAACTGATTATATATTATGTGGTATTCGAATTCCGTATTCAATAACTAGACATTGCAACTTTTTAACACAAAAGAGGTTGATTCCATCAATCACTCTTGCTTTAAATGATTTTCGAACTATTGTTAAGCATAGTTACCACCGAAACAAAATTATCGAGAAATAAACTATAATAATTATAATTCGATTTAATGTGTATTTTACTCAACTTATGAATTTATACATACATACATATATATATATATATATAAGTTATTCAAATCTCAGTGTAAGGTACGCCGAGTAATGTTATATATGCACATTCACACCATATCTAAACACTATACATCTCATTGAACAAATTACCATTAAAAAGATGTACAATCACGTAAAATCTTGATAGGAATATTTAAGACAAAAGTTTAGATTGAGGACCCAGCCAGAAGGCCTAGAACCAGAAACAATTGTCCGAAGGGGAAGTGGCCCAATTACGAATGAGCCTCGTCGATGCGATCCCACCCACATCCCGATCAATCCCGACTGACCCATTTGCAGGAGCTTGAAAATTTTCGCAAAAGTAGAATACCGGATGGAAAAGTTAAAAAAAAAAAAAAGAAAAAAGAATTGAATTCGAATCGAAGAGCTCTACCGCTGCCACGAAGCATTTACCAAAAGAAAATTCAAAAAGGCAAAAGGAAATAATAATATAAAAAAAAAAAACGGAAGGCCAAAAAAACAAAATGAAATCGTTGTTTCGGAACGCTTACTTCACTCTCTACCGCTCTGTGAACCCTAACCCTAATCCATCTCTTTTACTCATTTTTCGCTCTCTCCCTCCAAGAAAAGCTTCCTCTCCGCTTCCTCTCCTGGTTTCACACTCTCAAAACGAACCGTTTCGCTCCTTTTGCTCATCCATCTGCTTTTCTTCGTCAATGGCGGGCGCTGATTCTCACGCGCTCAGCTCTGCACATTCTTTGGAAGACCAGTTCAAGGATCTCCGTGAACTGCTGGAGGTATCTGGAAGCTTGCGAGATAGGATCCGAGCGGTGGCGGCGGAGATCGAGTCCACTGGCAGGCTCATGCAGGCTAGTCTCCTTCTCGTCCACCAGTCTCGGCCTGTTGCCGGTAACCGAAATTAACAATTCAACTGCGTTTCTATTAACCGTAATTTTGGTGATTATTGTTATTCTCCGTTCCGGGTAAGGACCGATGGTTACTGTTTTGTTTGTTTCTGATTGGGAGTAGAGGTTTTGGAGGGATCCAAGTCTCAAATTGAAGTGCTGAAGGAACTTTACAGTCAACTTGTTGACATTGTTCGCGAGTGCCCTGGGCAATATTACAGGTTAGTTTTTCTTATATTTTGACGTCGATGTTAGTTGTATTTGTTTACTGGGCTTTCCCCCCCCCCACTTAATATTTTTGCTATTTTTAGGTATCATGGTGATTGGAGGAGTGAAACACAGAATGTTGTGTCGCTTCTTGTGTTTATGCACTGGTTAGAGACGGGAAATCTACTTTTGCACTCTGGAGCTGAGGAAAAACTTGGATGTATGTTCCAAGTCTATAGTGTTGTCTTTTAGCTTTATGCTTCAGTAATTGTGATCCTGTGAGAGGGCGCATAAGTTGGTAACGTTACTGCAAGGAGGGAATCTGTAATGTTGTTTCATCTCTTTTTGTGTACAAGAAATATGCTTCAATGCTGCATTTAAATTCCTGAAAGAATTTTTAGTCCAAGATGATTTATAAGTTGAGCATAATGTTTAACCGCTCTTAATTTGCCTTATCTCCATTGATATTTATGCAAATTGTTTGGATTTTTCTATGGTATTCTCTGATCGGAACTTATCCTTTTGTGCAGTGAACAATTCAGAGTTTGGGTTGGACATTGAGGACTATCTTATTGGTTTGTAAACAGTAATTTAACATGTTTTATATTTTTTCCCCTCATTGAATCTATTGAGTGTTAAGCTTTGTGAGAATATGCTCTATTGTGCATGGCCTAATGTTGTCTAAGTTTTGTCCTTATGGTATGGTGGAAGTGGCATTGTTGACGAAACACGATGCATCTTCAATTGGTAGTCCAAGCATATGTGTACATCTCATTGTGCTGTTTTCTCTGAGATCATTCTCTCGTTGCATGTCATGATTTGATGAGAAAACAGATCTGCAACTGTTGTATGTGAAATATTAATCCTTTTCTATTGTTGTGTGTTTTATGCTCACTGATTCTGTGCCTGTATTTATGTAGGTGTTTGCTTCATGTCCAATGAAATGGTAAGAACTACTTCTGTGAAACCGTGAAATTTTACATACTGGAAAAGTTGTTCATGTTTGTTTTCAGACCAATCTTGATAGAAGATTTCTTGACAAAATGTGAGGGAAACCTAGCAAATTGTACAACTGTGATTTAACTAATTACCTTTTCAAAACCTGTGAAGGACCGTAAGAAGATGAAAAAGAAAAATTATACAAACTCATGGACTGAAATTGTTATAAATCTTTGTATTTTGCAGCCTAGATATGTGGTGAACCGGGTGACGGTTGGGGACTATGATTGTCCAAGAAAGGTATTAAAGTTTATGACAGCGCTTCACACAGCCTTCCGCATTCTTAATCTCCGCAATGATTTTCTGCGGAAAAAGTTTGATGGTATAAATTTTATTTGTCTCTGTCTGTCATATTTGGCTCTCTGTTGTCCTTGAAGTTCTGAACTATGGCATATGTGAATCCAGCTAAAAAATTTCTATTCATCTGTTGCAGGATTGAAGTATGACCTAAGAAGAGTAGAAGAAGTTTATTATGATGTGAAGATCCGAGGTTTGGTTTCCACTGGTGATACAACCGAAGACGAAAATGTTGTAGGTCAATCATAGCCGGGGAAAATGGCATATTGCTTGTAATCTCACACACTGGTTTGGCTTGACACATGTGTACATTTGCATTTCTAAGGAACCTAGATGGCTCAATGGGTTTGCATTTTAATCCGTGACTGGATAGCTTTTGTGCACAATTTTACTTCCTGAAGTGAGAGGCTAAATATTTTTTGATCAGAAGAGTCATCCTCTTCTTCAAAGACTTAATTGTCTGGCCAACTCAAAACAGGAAACCTTAGAAGACTTGGGGCTCATTTGTGTTGGGGTTACCGATATTCTTGTCTTTGCCTGATCAAGCGATTTCATTTAGATCATAAAGGCACATCATAAGAGGGGCACAGTTATTGATTAAGTTCGTTTCTTTTCTCTTCTGTTCTTTTCGGTGATTTTTGTATGATTGTCCTGGGTTGCATCAATTTCGATGAACGTTTCCTTAAAAAGGCACCAATGTACGCTTACCAATGTTATCTTTTTCTGCCTGCCATCAATTCCCTGCCCGCCTAGCCAATTGGCTCGGTCCCAAGGAGGTGTTGGCCCCATGTCTGGGGGTCATGTTTAAATATGGCCCGTTCTGTTTCGAAACCAGAGCCTCTGGCCTTGTTGTACGACTTTACTCAATAAAGACAATCGAGGCGAGTGCGTCAACAGAGCTGCATCCCTAAAAATCGTTGTATTTTGTAAATCAACAGTAGCTAGTCATTTGCCCATGCGATTGAATTAATTATCGTCAATAAAACAAAGAAAGACAGTAACTAAAGTCTAAATCCATGCCAATGATGCTGAATTAAATAATCCCTGCATTCCATTCCCTTAATTTATGGGATCTCCTAAACTTGTCTAACCAATGGGCCAAGCCAACCAAACCAGTTAAAAGCACACCACCGAATTTATTTTTTCGGTGCCTGGAGAAACGCAATTACGAACGGAAATCCTCAAACAGCTATTCGACTCGCCGGCAGCCTGGCAGGCACAGTCTGATTGTCATAATTCATAACGGCCTCCAACCTTGGGGACCGCCTTGGGAGGACGTACAAGAAACGGACAACTCAAGTCAAACATTTGTCAAATGTCATCCACCTGTCCTAGAGCCGCAACTGCGGACGTGAAAGACAAATTATAAAACGCATCGATTCCGTTGAATAAAAATAAAATTTATTACACCAAAAAAAAAAAAAAGAAAAAGAAAATGCCCAACGCCATGGCACACTAACGCGAGAGCACCTCTTGACTCTCTAGTTCTCCACTCAGTGTACCTTTTTGGCGGTTTAAGCTTTTCCGGTTTGGAACATTCGCTCGATTTTCTCTTATGCGCACTCTTTCTCTCTCTCTCTCTCTCGCGCGCGCGCGCTCTCTTTCTCCGTGGCAAGGTCTTCTTTCTTTTGTTTCTCTTTGGCAATTTTTCTGGGTTAGATCTTGGTTTTTATTTTTATTTTGATACTTATTTCGGTTTTATATTGTTACAGAGCTTGACGTTCAGTAGATCTTAGTTTTGAGATCTTAGGAGCTTCTTCGTTGATGGATGAGGTTTGTTTGTGGTTTTCAGTCTGCATTTCTTTTATCTTCTTTATCAGTCGCTTTACTGTTACGGCCTGTTTGGTTCCCAAGAAAACAGAGGAAAATAAGGAAGTCTCTCTCTCTCTCTCTCCCTCTCTTTATTTTTTTTAGAGAAAATTTTTGTATTTTCTTTCTTTTCTTTGTTTTTTTCCCCCCTAATTTCTGACTGATAGGCTCGGTTGGCCTCCGTTGATAATTTTTCTTCTACTGTTTTTTTTTTTTAGGCAAGGAAAAAAGTTGATGAGTTTTAAAGATTCTTATCCATTAATGGTACTTATGATCATCGACATGCATTTTTTTCAGTAGCCAAACAAGCAAACCACAAACTATTGCTTGATTATTAAGAATTTTCCTGATATATGGAACATTGTTTGTCTTCCTTTTTATTCTTTTTTGATTAACCTTTTCGATTTAAGTGGGATCATAGGTTTCTGGTGGCATTTGTGAAGTATGAAGGGATAGATATTTCAAAAAATAGCAAAAAGGAAGCACAATTAGCACGTTTAATCTATGAGTGAGTGATGTGATTGAAAGAAGAGCTTCTAGAAGTACTAGAACATGAAGTCTAGAAAAACCATGATGTTACAACTAAGCACTTGGGTGAGACTACTTGTCCGTGGAGTTGGTTGAAAGAACCTAAGCATGTAGATACCCAATACTATAAGTTAAGAGAATCTCACTTGCAGTATCGGAAAGGTGAATCACTTAATGATATTTTCATTGTTCCAACAATTTGCAATAAAATTTCCACGCCAATCACTTATGATGAACATATTCAGAGTCTTATTACAGCATAAAATTCCCAATGTTGGAACAATGAACGGAGTGGGATGTGTTTGACTTAATGGGTTCAAGCTTAGGACTGCAGGATGAAATGGACAGTGAAGTGCATCATCAACATAGAAAGTTTAACACTATGAAATCTCAAATGGTAATTTTTCTGAGGATTCTTTACTACCATGTATTTGCTTTTTGAGAGTTTTTTTTTTTTTGACTATGGATAAATAATTACATTATTCTGCTGTGTTAGGTGTGGATTAATTTTTAGAACCTTGTGTGATGGTTTTTCCCCAGGCTATGTTAGGTCTTGTCCTTATGTTTTTATTGTCCATTGTTGGAGTAATCATTATGGGAAAAAACAAAGTCAAAAACAAAAAATCTCTCATCTCTTACAGTTTCCGAGTGTTCTGATACCTGCTCCCATGTAATATAACTGTTATACCAATATTATAAAATTTCAGAATCTTTCTAGATTTCATTATTTATTTATTTATTTTGGGGACTGCTGTCATCCCTCTGCTAATCCCTTCTAGTTCTGACATTTTGGCAATCTTTGAGATTGTTTTCTGCTTGTTGTAAGGAAAACTATATTAGTTTGAGCTGTTTCAAATGATGTTCTGTTACACTTACATCATTTTTTGCAGGTCTTAATATAAATTGTCTGATTTTTACTTGAGGAACTTGATGTACCCTGTATGAGCTTTGATTGATGATCTTATCTGTAAAATATAAATGGCCTTCTTTAACATCATTAAAGTTTTGGATCTATGGTTTTGGTTATGCATCATAGGTAAAAGTGGAAGAACCCTTTTCTCCTGCATTTAAAGATGAAGGAACAGAAGTGCAACGCCTGCTTGCTGAACCCAAAGCTGAGCATATTTCAGTAGATGGTGTATTATGTTTTGATAAGGAGAGTTCAGGGAAATGCTCAGGCATTGAAGATTTCTCCCAGGGATTTGAGTGTGACCCGAAAAGAATTTGTGGTAATTTTTTCAGAGCTTGGTTGTCATTTTGTTTATGAAGCTTTTACATGTAACGTAAATACTTTGGGTTGTGTTTTATTGTGGGGTGGGGTAGGAGAGAAAGGGAGAGAGAGAGGGAGAGGAGTAGGGAGGGTGAGATGGCACAAGTGTTCAGAGCATAGATTGACATGCTTCCTTCTTTGGAGTGCCCAAAGCAGTGTCAGAACGATATTTACATATTTTCCTATGGGTTTATGGGCCCATGATCTAATATTCCCTGTGGCCTGCATGGCAAAAAATGCCTTTTGATATGGAAATTAAAATATTCTAAGGTGATGTATGGGCAGGCATTTATCTTTTTCAGAACTTCCCCAATACTTGAGGAACGCTATAACAGCACCATGACTTTGGTTTATTCCTGTACTCACGTGGTGCATTTGAGGGCATTTCCAATTTTGAAAGAAGTATTTTCTGTCCCAAGTTTTTATGTTATACAATACCTTTTATGCAAATTTATATGAGACATGCCTGAACTGGACACTTGTACCTTAAATGACATGCAATACTGTAGATGCCTGTAGGCTTTCTGACATAGATACTCTTTTCCCAAGAATATCTGGAACCTTGGAAATGATGAATTACTCTTTTGTCCTTTTATAAGGTGGGCTGGATTCTGTTTATGCTCAAGGACAAGATGAATTTGATCTTGGAGTATGTGCCCTCTGCTTTCCCATCTCTCTCTTATTGAAGTTAATATTATCCTGCAGTTTTCCTCTCACAAGAGTTCATCTGTTCCTCATGCTAGACCCTGTTAAAAGTCATTGTCCTCATTCAGTATATAATATAGATGCCAGCACGTTACATCTTTGCAACTTGATTTTCAAGTGTTTGACCTCGTTTGAGAATTCTGTGTAAATTTTGTTGATCAACTGACAAAATTATTGTTTCCATAGGCTCTTGATGGTTTGCTGGATGAAGTTGATGAAGTGGATGATATTTATGCAGCAAATGATATATCTGGTGCATGCCAAGATTTTCTTCTGGGTAAACCAGTGGGCCTGTGGCTCCCCTGTGTGATTTTAAGCCTGACATGTCTGGTTTAATTGATTTTGCATTTCTAAGTCTATAGTTTATGCATTCTGCATGCAGATATGGAACTAGCTGAGAAGTTTTCTGATCTGGGTTGCATTCCATTTGGAGGATCACATGCAGTTAACTCAAGTTCAGAAAGTCAATCTCCAGGATTCAGTGGAAGTAGCAATGGCACCCTTGTACTTTCTGAATCATCAACAGCGGCTATTCCTGAATCTGAATGCAAAAATGGTTCACTTCAAAAGGCAGTTGTAAATAAGTATGACTCACCTGGGAACCAATGCAAGGATGAAGGATCAGAACATAGTCGATTCCCCAGATCGCAAGATCTAGAGAACCTTGATCAGTTTAGTAATGATACAAAACGTTTTGTAAGTGGCACATCATCTGATTTATATGAAAATGAGGTTCAAGTAACTAAAATTAGCATGCATCTCAGACAGAAAAGATTGCGTAGGCCTCCTAAAAGGTACGCTGAGGAAATTTTCAGTCCAAAGTCGAAACAGAATACGGAAAATCACCGAGTTGCTTCATCTGTTTCAAAGGATAAGCACTGGAAGGTTGGGTCTAGCTCTGAACTTAATCATGTGAGTGCATTGAATTGTCCTCCCAAGGAGAAAAGTTTTGGTAGTTTCACCACTGAGGTAGACCCTGAAGATTATGAAAAGCTTTCAGAACTTAGGTCAAGGTGCCTAATCAAAAGAAAAAAAGCCTCATGCTTAATTGAAAGACAGCAGGCTTCACTTTCTGCACCAACGGGTAGACACTTGAAGACCAAATCCAGCAATGAAAATCATGTGAGAGTATTAAGATCTTCTCTCAAAGAAGAGTCTTTGACCACCCAAACACCATCTGAATCTCAACCACGGTGGGGACGTCCACAAAAACGTGTTATTTTGGTAGGGAAACAATTCTTAGATATTTTAAGTCAGTCCATCATTCCACATCTGGAACTGAAGATGGCAACTCAGTCTCTGTGGCATTTCAGTTGGGTTACAATTCTTAGACATTTTAATTCTTTCCATCCTCCAATATCTTGAACCAAAGATTGGAACTCTCTCTCTCTCTCACATGTGCACACACACACTCTCATTTCACAATTCTTTCTTTTTCCTTTTTTTTGTAACTCCCAAAAAATGAAAAATTTTGGCTTTGGATATGTTACTGCTATTCAATGCTTGTCTTTGTGTGCCTGCTATTGTGGAAATTTTCCTTCTCTAAAATGTATTTCATTGTGTGTGGCGCATGAAATTTTTCCATTTTCACATCAAGGCTTTTTGTCCAACTATACCATAAATTTATGGCAAAAGAATCAGGAATTGAAGGAAAATTTACAGTGAGGTTGTAATTTGTAGCCCCCACTTCCAAATTTGGGTGGAAAAGTGTGTTCCTCTCCTCTTCAATAGGAGAGAATTTTTCTGCCTTTAACCCTTCAATTTTGTGGTAGCTTTTCCTAGGTTAAAAAATTTTAAAGTTTCTTCTTTTTAAATTATTTTTTGGTTTTTTCCTATATGCCTTTTGCAGTCAGATGATGAGTATATTGCATCTGAGTCTGAAGACAATCATGTGAAGAAAATATCCAAAAAGTATGATGATCGACGAAAGCATCAAAGAATGTGGGCTCCTTCTGAGGTTACAAAGTTGGTTGATGGTATTGCTCTGTATGGAACAGGAAGATGGACTGATATAAAGAAGAATCTGTTTTCATCATCTGCTTACCGGACACCCATAGATCTGAGGGTACATATTATCACCTCATCAATTAGCTTGGATGCTTTTGAACTACAATTTGCTAATGATTAGCTATGCAGGATAAATGGCGAAATCTCCTAAGAACTAGCTGTCCACAAAAACAGAAACAGAAAAAGAACAAGGAGGTTAGGTTCTGATGTCTCATCTGCATTAAAATTCTTTCTTGTGAGTAGGGTTAATTTCATGGTGGGTTTGTCAAAAAAAAAAAAAGAATTCTAAAATTACAGCACTGTAGACACAAATCTTTCTTGATTGATACCTAGCTTCTAGCAGTTGCATAACTGGTAGGACTACTTGATATCTGAAAACGATTTGTATGTAGAGTTCTCTATTTTTCAGTTTGTGAGAGGGTGATGGTATCATGTTTTCAAGCAGGGCTGCTGAGATTTATGTTCTAGATAAAAACTGTTCCATGATTGGAACATTTGGGTTCTTGATAAAATCAAATTTCATAGTGTCGGAGTCCTTTGGAGTTCTCTTGGATATTTCTATCCCTTTCCTCTATGTGAGCATGCATATATAACTATAGACTACACCTTATTTTGTTAGAGGAAATGTAAGCACAAAACTTGATCCAACTGGCTCCATGAGCACGCTCTTTCAATAACTTTTCTTCTTGGGATGTGAGAAGTGATTGAAATGTTTGATGATAATGCATCAAAAAGAAGGATTTAACATGTTTGATGCAGGTGGAGCACAAGCTGAAGCATGGTATTTGTTCCTTACCAAAATCTGTTATACATCGTATCCGTGAGCTGGATTCTATCCATCCTTACCCAAGATTTACTCCTGGAGGGAGGTACATACGCAGGAAGAATTGAACTCGAGTAACCATTCATCAGTCGGGCAGTAAAACCATAGTAGGGAATTTTAGCTGTATAAATGCGTTGGTTTCACGGAGTCTTTGTCCCCTTGAGCACATAACATGATGTTCTTACATCTTCAGAAATAATTGGTCACGGAATGTGGTGAATGTTGCAGTGGTATAGTGGGCCTGAACTTCCCAATTGTAAGAAAGGGGGATATAGCTAACAGATGTTTAAACTAGTTCAGCTTTGTTTTTGCATTTACATCTGGCAGATTACTAATTTTCTTCTAAGTTGTGTGGCCTCTTTACATCAGTTTGTTTGGTTGAGAACTGAATTTATCTTTTTGGGCTTATGAAGGACAATGTAAAGGAAACGTATTGCCAACAGTTTGCCTTCGCCTTGCAAGGATTTCCACCACTACTCTCACACTCGAGCCATTGCATGTTAAGGATACGTTAAGAGGTTGCAAAACCAATGACAATTAAGCCAATGACGAATCTCATCAAAAGCAAAAACGAATGTAGCCAAACCAATGTCAAGACAGAATAGGATTCCTTGAATAATGTATAATTTGAAAGTATAATAATGCAAAATGTACCAAAAGGAAAAGGGGTAGAACATGCATATTGGATTGTCTTCGGTTGTTGTCAACACCCAATCTCATACACATAAGATAATGGAAACGTAATAATTGAGCCACTGCCTCCTTAGAGGACGCATGGGAGGGGGTTACAGGAAACCATGGGTAGGGTGGTTGGAGTCAATAATACTAAACTTGTGGCAGGTTTTCCGGCTAACAATAACCGAGAACTGGACTTGCCAGGGCCGCAAGAGAGAACCTGAAGTGACCCGCCAACCCGAGAGCCCTTCGTGGCCCAACCTCACGTGCTGTACATCCCTTGCATGAGCCCCAGTGCCCTACCACCTGTAACTTGTCACGTCACTCTTAACTTCCCAGCAAGAAGTTTGCCGTGGACAAGCAAATCAAGTCTCTTAGATTTAAGACATGATTTAACATTAAAAAAGTTGGAAATGTAGACTACATGCTTTTTTAGATTTGGCATCACATGAAATAAATAAAAAAAAAAAAAGAATAAGAAAAGAAAAGAAAGAAGAACCCTTTAAGGCAAAGTCATTGCAATAGGTATTATGCTATTCCAATATTAGGGAAATATGGTTAAAGACTGTTTTGAATGTCGAGTATCTTTCAAACACAATCATGTTACACATGGCCTACTTTTGACGTCAGAGTAAAATGCAGAAATCCAGAATGTTGAGGCTGGTTCCATGTCTCGAAATACGAACGATCACTTGAGAAGAAACACTTGAAAGAACCACCCAAAAAAAAATTTTAAAAAAATTAAAATTAAAATATTAGACGAGCTCCACAAACGAATGGAAAAAATTAATAAAAAAAAAGAGTATTCAGTGCTTCAATGTTATTATAAGTGCTAGTACTAAGGAGCAAATAAAAGCCTGTATGATTTGGTTGGTGGAGACTCCCAAGTTAAGCTAGTACAAACTAATAAAATGCGAATTGTTGTTGGGGCTGTTGAGGTTGGAAAGATCCTAATTGAGATTCAAAGCGTGGATTTCCATACTCTCCCCTCGTCTCTTTCCAGCTTCGCAAAAGAAGAATCCAAGATAGCCCCTTTGTTTTTCGTTTCATCCACTGTGGTGCATTGGGCCACAGCCCATCTCCTGCATCCACGGTCAGATTGCACAGCTACGCCAGACTTATCCTTTGCCCTTCTGTCATATGATTCCGCATTCATCATGGCCCCAATATACGGAAAGCACACTATCTCGATTCCTAGAAAGCGAAAAAAAAAAAAAAAAAAAAAAAAAAACAAAAAAAAAAAAAAAAAAAAAAAAAAAAAAAAAAGGAATTTTTATGATAAGTTTCACAACTAAGTTTGACCCCGAATAAGATATGGGGGCATGCAAAAGCATGAAGTGCTGTTTCTATCAGAAAAGAAAAGAAAAAAAATACTGGTGTGATTGTGTGAGTGCTGCCAGCGACTGGTTTGGCAAACAGCACATTGGGTGCATCAAAATGCAACGAATGAATTTCCCAGCTGAGCTAATATCCAACGTCACATAGTTAATGGATTAATTGGCTGATTATGGAACTCATCAAATATCCACCATCCCCTTTGGTAGTGAAAAGCACCATTTTCTTACAAAGAATATGGACAATCCAATCCAGTCATACACGTTTTTTAACCAGATGTTGTACGTTAGTTTATTGACATTTGCATTCATTCGCTGAAAGGACAATGCTTGGTCTCTCTGTCACTCTCTAAGCAACTATATCCATTAGTACATGATATAGCAAATAAGTGGGATCGCACTTTGTCCAGGAAGCTTATCCCCATGCCTCCATTATCTTATCTTTCACACTCTCAACTTGTGGGGTCTTTAACTTCGAGAACTTGGAAAGATCGCTTGATTAATCTCCATATATCCCCATTTAATATCGTGGAAAGGAGAGGCATAATGAGCTTTCCCTTTCTAAAATTGAAATTACTTTACTAGTGCCAATTTTGTCTGTCTAAAAAGACCGTGGCATTCATTTCCATACGTTTTTCGTATCAATAATACAAAAGCCAGGAAACATCCTACAAATCTTCTTCTTCTTTTCTTTTCTTTTTTTAATTAAAAAAATTATTATTTTTTATTTTCCTCATACGCATGTAGTACTACCATGCACAGACATTCAGATTATCATTATCATTACTTGCAGTTTGGCTCACCCCCTTTAGCTATTCGCTATATCATCATACGAATCAATACTTGCAATTATGCATTCAACGACTTTAAAATATTTACTAAATGCATAAATAAGAGTTAGTGATAAATATAAATAGGCACATAAAAAAGTTTATATATCGATACACACTTTCTTAAAAGAAAAAAAAAAACACCAAACATAAAGTATATAACTTTTGTTGATATAAATAAATAGTGATTCAACTATGTCAACTTCATCAAAGGGAGCTTTTTCCCTCATTCCACAGTTCAATAAGCCTTTCTTCAACTGTCGTACCACCTCTACTTTTCTTTTTCCTTCTTGGACAATTCGGCAAGGGCCACCTCCTCTCGTTTCTCTCTACTTTTCTCTCTAATTTTCCCCTGATTTACGCACACATATGGAGAACATGAAGAGGAAGTTTCCGAGGGGATGCTTTACCAAGTGGAGAAAGACGGGGAGCAGAGTCATGCCTTGTGCGGGCTGTGACTACTGCAAGCAATGGGGGCTGTGGCCATCCAAGCAAGGAGAAAAATCAATTCCAAAAGATGTTCCGAAGGGTCATTTGGCAGTCTATGTAGGGGAGAATCGCAATTACAAGCGGTTTGTGATCAAGGTCGCATTGCTCAAGCACCCACTATTCAAGGCCTTGCTGGATCAGGCTCAGGATGAATATGATTTCACTGCTGACTCCAGACTCTGCATTCCTTGCCCGGAGAGCGTTTTCCTTGATGTTATTCGTTGTGCTGGCTCTCCATTGGATCCAAGTACTTGTTTCTCTCTTTCATAATTTGCACATGAAAATCTTCATTCCTGAGGCTTATCCCGATGCTAATATGTAACCATGATGCGCTGTATACCATGTAGAATTTTAAAATAAAGATTGTCCAGTCCTCTAACGTAACTGAATCCAGGAATGGTACATTTTCTTCTATTTTAGTATCCTGTTTTTTTTCTTTTTTCTTTTTAACAAATTGCTGACAATTGTGCCTGAGACCCTGTACAGTACCAGACGTCGTAATCAGAGCTAAAAGCTCTGTAAGCAGGAAATGACAATTTTTTTCTCTATTCCTCGTCGCGTGTTGGTGGAATTCCATCCTGAGTATGAGCGGAATTCCGGTCCCCTTACCGCAATCAATTCAGACCGCTCATTTGATTGAATGTAGCCACAATAAGAAATATTCTACTTCCATTGACTGGACGCAAGATACCTGTTAACAAAGTTATGACACGTCTAAATCTAAAGCCTTTACTTGCTGCATTCCCTGTAGGACATTCTCGGTGTGTAAGTAGAATAACGGGAATAACCTCAAACCTTTATCAAATCAGATGCACTTGATCAAACAGGATTTTTTTTTTTTTGTTTTGTTTTTTTAGGGTTTTTCACAATCTTGCAATAAATAACTTTTCCTAGTATCCAGCCGCTAGCAAACTGATGTCCAGTGCTGTTGCTGTTAGAAGATTGAATTTGCAACCGTCTCTCTGTCTCGACTTCTTTCCCCCAAACGACCTTGATTAATTAAAATTTAAGAGGAACATCAAGTACGACACAGTTGCTGGGTGGCTGCAAATTGGCAGTTGCTTGCATTCGCACATGCACACACAAAACTGTGTGGGCCCAATCTTGCTTTGTTATGAAATGAATACGTTCCCGTAAATAACAAATACACTTTCTTTTAAAGTAAAACTGAGGGCTTTTATTTATTATTTTTTTAAAAAAAAAAAAAAATTGCTTACAACACTGTCAATAAGGAATATCTTCTTTAACAGGAAAAATATCGGACAAAGGGGGTAGAAGCACTAATACCAAACTCTACGGACCACAGGCTTCTCCCGCAGCAGTCCGAAAAGAAAAATCGTCCTTTTCGTGACTTCCAGTGATGACTCGGCACAAAGCAAGCCAATCAATGGCAATAGAGTGAACAATGGGGGCAAGACCTGATATTCAAGAAGTAAATCCCGTGTGTGTGTGCGTGCTTGCTACATTTTGGGTGGCCACATGGGCGCCAAAAGGGCCCCCCTCGTGCCCGACCTCTTTCTCACAAATTATGTAAAAACATTAACTCCTCCCCCAACCCAAGAAAGAATTTTCTCTCTTGACGATGGAGGCTAGTAGAAATCACTCCTGACGCTCCCCATCAACAGAAAACTAAACATTTTCTTTCTTAAGCAAGACAGAGCAGCTGAAGGGCAACACAGCCTGAAATGTACCGAAAAAACAAGGCTCTGGTTTAGATGCACCCATGCAATCACGGAGAAGCTACTGTGGATGACATCATTCCTCATTGCAGATAAACAAGGGATTTTCTCCAATCTCAATCTATAAGGTAAGGTATATTTTGGAGTGACAGCAACTAGCAGATGCAACGTCAAATCATAATCACAATTTTAAGAGGCTCAGCTACTACGATTAGGAGATGTAAACTTTTACGAGGTAAACTTCTGCCCTTGCCCCGCACAAAAACAAAACACATCCACCTCACAAAGAGTCAAAAGACCAATATTGAATACGGAATGGACAGGTTTGAAAAGGATTCCCGTCCTTTTATCACAAACAATTCAGTCCTAATTGATAGAACGTAGCCACAATAAGAAAAAATCTACTCCCATTGACTGGAGGCAAGATAATTGTAATAGAGATAAAGTGAATCTAAATTTAAAACCTTTTCTTGCTGTGTCTAGCATCAAAACCAAAACCATAAATATTGAATTCGTCAGAATCCACGTGAAAGTGTGTAGGGAGAACTCGGGGAATAATCTCAACCCTTTATCAAATCTGATGCACTTAATCTAGCAAAAACATTCCCAGAGAGTTTTTTTTATCACAATCTTGCCACAAATAACTTTTCCTCTCATCTAAATTCTAATCAATCCTCAAGGGTAGCTACAAGCAAACTATTCAAAGGAAGAAATGCTCTTAATGTGCCATCTTTCCTTCCATGGATCAAGTCTCCAACACTACAATTTCTATGCTTCCAAACACCAATGGACATAATAAAAAATTTCTTCAAACCAGCTAAAATCACATATTAAAGTTATTCAGTGAATTATTGCTTATTCAGTGACTAAGCAATAATAACATAGAAGTCACCTAACATGTTCTCTCCCCACCTTCCTCCCTCCCCAAATTTAAGTTTCAAGCAGCATGATCAACGCATTTGGAATTTCAGCCAACAATAGGGACCATGTGTGATGCGACAGAACAAATGCAAAAACTGAAATAAACCAAAGTTCTTCCAATAATGTCTGCTCCCCAATGCATGAGTCTGGAAAGGATAGTTTTACCCCTGTTTTTACAAAGAAACATCTTTGCAGCTCAAACTTATGGCCTCTTAAAGTAACCATAATGTTACACCAAGGCCTGCATTTCTCTTTGACAATGTACATAACTTCACATAAAAATCCCTCTTCTTCAAGAACCACCACAAAATCAACAAAGCAAAAACAATTGCATACATACTCTTGAGTCTTAATTCATGAAGTTTCTACCCATTAATTTGTTATCTAGTTAAACAATTTACTGCAACAGAACCACTGCTAAGATTGCTTCTCCAATAGAGAGGTGAGTTAATATCAAGAAAAAAGATACCCATACAAATGCAACACTCAACTCAGCTCCACCATGCTTGGTTAGCCTTTTAACAATGTAAAAAGAAGACCATCGCAAATGAATGGAAATGATACTATAGAAGCATTACTCAGAGTGAGTGAAACCAATACCTTTTCCAATTTTACTGCGTCTAACAGAAGAGTTATTGCAAGGCATCTAAAACAATCATTGCAACAAAATATACACATGAGCATTCTCATAGAAAATATACACAAGTAGTATATTGCCTCATGGTAAAAATACATACAACGCATTGCTGGTGACAACAGCAACCTGTGGGAAAGTTGGCCTACTGGGACTGCAAGAAGGAGAAAACACAAAGCACTGAGATTACTGCAACACGCTATTTTAGCATTACAGCTGAAGCAGTCCGCAAGTATAACTGTCACCCTGGCACCACCAATTATCATCTAAGACCATCAGCCAAGCCTTCCAATTCTCTCCTCCCAAACCTTCTTCCTTCTACATGAGCCTCCTTGCACCTTGCTGCAAAATAGAATATCAACCAAGCAACCATAAAGTAAACCTCTGCAGATGACTGAAAAGCCACAGCCAAAACCTTTCCAAAAACCTGAGATAAAATCCATCTTGCTGCCGACCCACAAATTATAGCTTCGATACATTTAATTTGGACAGCCTGGTTAAACATGGTTGATATCAGATAACAACCTTCCCTCACAATCTCTCTCCCAGTCCGCCTTGAATCCACAATGGTAACCCAAGCATCCACCGCAAATATGAATCCCACAAAAGTATCCAACAAAAACCAAGTAACCAAAAACCCAGAAATCTCCTTCTCAAACCCTCTGACCCACGGAGACATAATCGAGAATGGCATCAATTTCAACCTCACGAACAACTTAAAAAAGGAGTATTGATCCTCAACTTCACCAAAGTACCACAAACCCACGAGCTGAGTCAAAGCATCCCTAATAGCCCATCTCATGAGAATAAACCCAGTGAGCCTCTTAAACCCCAATCTTGATCCATCCCAAACAACACCAACACATGAACTAAACCTCCCTAACAAGTCATTAACGACAGCAACAAATACAATGCCTAATATCCAAGCATATATAGCAGTAAACCCTAAAATGGCCCACCCATATGCCGCGGACAAGAAACTCACCAAATAAAACAGCGTCGCTGCGTCCCGCCGCCCAAGCTCCAATCCTTTAACGAAGAACTGAAAATCCATGACCCGCTCTAAATCCCGACCCGATCCACTTTCCTTTCCTTCTCCATTCTCGTTATCCTCGTAATCACTGCTTTCGTTATCCCTGTCGTGGACAAAAATATCCCGAGCCTTGAATTGGACACCGGGACGGACGACTTCCGGGACTCTAATACCATTATCCACCACAACATCGGAGAATCCAAACCTGGAATCGAAATCATTGAGAATCACGGAACTGCCATTGGGAGGCAGCCTTCGGTAGGGGGCAAAGAGGGAGCGATCGGCGTCGTCGTCGCCGGAAAAGAAGTCATCATCTAGTGCTCCGACGCGAGTGAGGTGGAGGAAAGGGTGTCGGCGGCGAGGGATGTGGTGGTCTCGACGGTTGTTATGGAGGTGAAGCTGGTGGCCGCCGAGGTCGAGGCGGGAGAGGAGCGACTTAAGGGAGGGGTCGCGATCGATGAAGGAGGTGAGGAGGTGGGTCCCATTCTCGACAATAGTACGGAAGGAGAAGAGGAACAGGGAGAGGAAGAGGAAAGTGTAGACGCCGCCGTAGAAGGTGGCAGTAGTCTGTTTAAACAGCTGCTTCGTGGTCCGCAGATTACCGACGCAGAGCCGATTTCGATCGCTCATCGCGAACACTTAAACGCCCAAATATATATATATATATATATATATATATTTTATTTTATTTTCACAAATAAAAAGACAAAAAAAAACCAAAAAAAGAGTGGATGTTCTTTCAGCTGTTCTTTCTCGGACAAGCTGCTTCGAGGCTTTCTGCGATTTGCAATTTTTAAGATTGGATTTTCTCTTTTCCCTTTTTCTCCCCTTTAAATTTAGTCTTCTTCCTCTTGTTCTGTTAGCTTGCCTGATAGAAATGAAATGGCGTATGATGAGCTTGCGGGCGAGTGGCTGTGATTGGGTGGGATTTGCACTTCATGTTGATCTTGTCCCTCCTCCGTTGGATTTTTCTTTTCATAATCAACGTTTTTTTTAAGTGCCAGATTATATTTACTCTTACCCATAATAATGGACGTGCTCCACATGTGTGAATATGTGATTGATTTACAATATCGGAGGTTCCGGAAATAATAATAATAATAATAATACGCGTTGCAGTTAATTATCATATACGAAAAGATTAACAACTCAGGCAACTTCGTGGTCTTCCACAGAAACACACAGGATTGGCTGTTTGCTCATTAGTCCTCCAGATATTGGAAAAGTGAGAACAACTCTCTCCGACATAGACTGATTGCGACGGGTTGGAAAGGCAAAATTTCAAGGTGCAGTTGGTTGGCTGTGAGTGATCTTTCAATGCACCCAAAAATGACAGGTAACACACAAAAACAAGAATTTCACATAACTAAATAGCTTCGCCGTGAAATAAACAGGACCAATATATATATATATATATATATATATATATGAATAATAAATGGAAAGAATTGCATTGGTTCAAGAAATTAGCTCCGGAGGGGCCATTTATAAGCGGCCCATTGCGTTAATTTCTTGAACCAATGCAATTGTTTCCATTTATTATTAATATATATATATATATATATATATATATATTAATAATAAATGGAAAGAATTGCATTGGTTCAAGAAATTAACGCAAAGGGCCGCTTATAAATGGCCCCTCCGGAGCTAATTATGCATGCAGCGCAAAGAATTGGACCGGCTTCTCCGGGGACTTGCGGCCGGACCTCTGGATGACAACATGGGCAGCATAAGAGCATGCTCTCGTGTAGCCCTTCAATGGGCTTTCCTGGAACAAATTGCGAAAGAAATGGTCCCACAAATGAATCCCCCGAAAAAGTTTCGGTAATTAACAAGGAACAGGAAGAGAGAAAACAGTTATAGTGCAGAAAAGCCGGAACACCGAATGCCCAATTTTCAGGTAATTTCAGGTGCTTTTATTTGTAACAATTTGACGCTGAAAGATTTGCAATTAATGACTTGCAGGTAGTTTCCAAGGTCTTGCCTCTACGACAATTTTGATGCTTTTCTATTATTTAGGTAAACTGAAAGGAAAAGAACTCTAGCAGTTTGATTACAGGGTCAGACAAATTTTCAAAACGAATGGTTTGCCTTGATAACTAGACATTGACAACAAGCCAAGCCCAAGACCCCGTGGGATTTCGTAACATCCTTTTTCACCGAAATCAGTAATAATTTTTTGACAAACCGAATTATTTTGTATATTCTCCCTCTAAAATGTTTCGCCGTGGACATTAGAATTAGGTTGAATTAGCTCTAATAACACTTACTGCCAAGTCATTACCTTTTCTCCAGAACAACACGTTAGAGTCTGTAATATTTACAGAGTTTATAAAATCAAAATTCTTCTCTCTTATTCAATTCAACGTGAGATTTCGTCGCAATTCACTACCAACAAATAGAGCAGTGAAAACAAATATTATATACTCCAAGCCTCAGGGAAGCCAGGTGTTCCATATTTGGGAATTCCCAGGAAACCATGATCCTGATAAGCGAGCAATTTTGTGTCTTTTGCCAGATTGCAATGCCAGCCAACATTGGAGAATACCTGCATCTACACCTCTTTAAGCTTTTATTATTCCCCACTTCTCCCTGGTGGAGGATAAGATAATATATATTAAGATGTTCAAAGCCCCTAAAGAACTAAAGAACAATTTTTGTCGGTATGTATTTAATTTCATTGAATGTTTCCGTAAAAATTCAAAACTATATCTTTTGGCAATGACAACGAAAATTCTATTTAATGTTATGATAAATTCATATATTTTAGGATAATAACAAACATCTTAACTATTAAACTATAATATTAGGAGGTGACTTTATCATTTGATGATTCATAGCTGGCAAGGAAACTGGTTGGTAATGATCATGGCAATTGGTTACTGAGCCTCCAAGTTTGTGAGATGGGTTTCTTTGTTTCTTTTTCTTTTCTTTTTTTTTTTCTTTTGTGTGTGCACATTTCGTTTTTATTCTTTGGGTCTGTTAATGGCGTGTCATACGGGCATTAGCTTTTTTTTTTTTAGTTGAGTAATATATATATATATATATATATATATATATATCAGTGGATTATTTTAATATACCAGTGAATTGTTTTAATGTACCAATATTAGAGACATTAGTGAGCTGAGCACTGATGGAATTTCAGGCTCCCAATTTGCGCATTATTATCAAAAGAATCACACAAAGTGAATGTGCTAAAAGTTCAGAAATTGAACTTTGTGGGCCTATGGGTACAATTGAATATGGCCCAGTAGTGGAAAATGGATCCAAACCCATGAATGGTCCCAGAGTCGAATGCCCAAAAGGGCCGAAATTGAAACTGCCCTCGTCGTCCTGGTCCATGTTCCCCTGAGAGGCAACCCCGGCGCAGGCTAAAAACGAATCCATCAAGCATTCTAGTTCATAAAGCGATTAATAGCTTCATCAATCATCGTGTCATATAATACTATTTCACAGAGAACATATTTACACGTCATCAAGTTCCATGATCACTAGATCAAATCATAAATTCATAGTCCTCCACAAAGTATAATGATAACATTATCTAAATTTAAAATTTAAAATTCTATTCCAATTATTCTCTAACAGTTTGTCAATTTTTGACTACATTGACCACACAAAAAAATAAAAGAAAGAAAAAAGAGGAAAACAAAGAACCGAATTTTAAATCAAAGTCTAAAATCCCGAGAAATAGCTTAATCCCCAGGTACATCGTATTTTGAATGTGTTTAGATCAATTTTTCTACACTTAACCAAAAAAATAAATAATTTAATAATATATATATATATATATATATTGAGAAAAAGAAAACTAAAATCGGAATTAATTACGCAATTTAAGTGGTAATTAGTTGATTGTAGCTGTCACTGGTCATTGTCCCCGCCAAACTTGCATGACCCCCAAAAATGGAGAGCGCGTGGGTGTGTTTCCTGACAACTTCATTTACTGTATTTGCAGTCGCGAGGCCAGCTTCGTCCCCGTTCAGGCTCTGAGCCAAATATAAACAAACAAGGAAAGGTAACCAAAATTATAGAAAAGACAAATGAAACAAAGCAAGAAATAGAGAGAGAGAGAAAACAAAGAAGATTATAAGCTGGAACTTTACCTTCTTCTTCATCTTCATCTTCATCGAATTATAATTTTTTTTTTCTCTCTCTCTCTCTCTCTTTGATTTCTCGTGTGAACTGGATGAATGTAAGTTTACGGAATTTTTTATTTTTTGGTTAAATGGATGTCATTCTTGTTTGGTTAGTTTTCTTGATATTCTGCGTGGATGTCTGGAAAAGTTGTTGCCTGACAAATTTTGTTTTGTCGATATTCACACATGCGTATTGGATGAAATAATTGAATATAAACTATGTCACAAACACCAGTGCCAGGATGGGCTGCAGTAGAATGTCGCTTGTCGATAGTGGCTTCTTTGGTCTATTCTGTTTGGTGTCATTGTTTTTGCTTTCTTTCAAGCATAAGCAGTGCCTGATGATTCGATTCCGGTTGCGTGAGTTTACCAGATTCTGTGATTCTTGGTAGTCATGCAGCATGAGGAGGATCCTTGCAGCTCAGAGATGGCGCGTGCAAGCGTAGGAGCTTCAGGTTACTCATGTTTTTCCCATAGAACATTGTGACTATTCAAAAGTATCAACTCCAGAAATGCATGGTTCTGGAAACACGAAGAATCTTGGGGCGGGGCCGTCGGCTGGTTTAGGCAAGAGAAGATTTAATGGAGTTGAAAAGCCCAAGTGGCTGAAGTTGTTCAAACGGCCGGGGCTGGGCTTGTCTCCGCATAAGTCTGAGAAAGGTTGTGGTATGGAGATGAGAAAGATGAAGTTGGACAGGAGTAGAAAAGAATCCAATCAAGATACTGAAACTGAAAATGTAAGTGCTGAGGCCTGGGTTCATGGTTCTGCAAGGCAGCCACTGCACGCCCGCGCTTATCGACGATGGCTGAGCTCTAGTGCTGGAATTTCAAGTAAGTTATGCGTGTGTGTATATATATGTATATTTTTTGTAAGTACGATGTGTAATTTTATGATAGGCTATTGAATATTGTAAACGCATATGATTACAGTCATAATTATATTTTTGGGGTCCAGTTTAATTGGGGGATGGGTTAATCATAAGTGAGGTCTTGGGTTCGACCTCCAACTCTATCCCCAAGTTTAAGTTCAAGTTTTATGTGTGGCCACCTGTGGACTATAGCAAGTGGCTATTATTTCAATCACAACTATTGACTATGGATTTGGCCTCACTGTTTAACTTTGACAGTCTGGTTTTTTCCCTCTAGTTGAACAGCAGCATGAATTCTCTGTCATTAAATTGATTATTTATTTATTTATTTTTGGCCATTTGGGTCTTAATAATTCTTCCCTTTCGTTCACTTGGAATTTTTTGGTCTTTGTCATTGTCCCTTTATTGTGCTAGATATGCTGGGAAAGAGGAACAGCTCGTCTCAGGAAGATACTACTAGAGAAAATGCTCCCTGTGATATTAAAGAGGTTGTTGCTGAAAGTTGCTTAGTCTGTTCTAATAAGAGAAAGAGGTACTTTATATCTCCATGGTGATGAAATGTACATCTGAATTTAATGTCGTGTCTCGGTGATGATGGGCAACTTTTCTTTCCATCCTTACAGGGTGGATTTGGCTTACAAACAGCAGAGTTGCTGCTGCAATTCAAAAGCTGATCATGGCTTGCGTGACATTTCACTTTCTAATGTATGCATAATCAGTTTAATACAAAAATTTAGTTTTCATTATTTTGTAACTCCCTTGTAACTGCATTTATGTACACGGAGCTGTCACTCTGTGATTCTATTCCTTCTGCATAGTCTTATGCATTCACGTATTCTCCATTTTCTTGCTCAAGGAATGAGTATCTTAATGCTACATTTTTATTGCACGACCATATACTTGTCATTCTTATGATAATGGTCAACACTGAACTAAATCTGCTGGTACCGCAGGAAGGAAAAGATAGTCTTTCTAGATTGGAGGACTTACCATCTGGATGTTTACCTGGAGCTTATAAAGATTATTTAATTTATGTAGACAAACTTCTTCATCGTTGGAACAAAGGGCAGAATACCATTGTCATTGATGACCGGTTAGACCAGGTAGATCACCTTTTGGTAGTTCAAGGACCACCTTCACTAATTTCCCCATAATTCTTGAAGCGTCATCTGAAGCTGTTACTGTTGAATTGTCTATTGCATTTCGAGAGTTTTCCCCTGTAATGTGGTATTTTGTGCAAAATGAGTGCAGTGAGCATGACAGAGGTCATCATTAAAAGTAATTTTTAGGTTGTGTTTTGCAGGAGAGAGTTGAAAAGGTGGTTTTATTTGTTCTATCTTTGCAACATGTTGTACAGAGGCCTTTTCTTATAGTTACCACTCCCTGCTGTCTTTCTGTATGGGAAGCTGGATTCTTACATTTGGCACCATCTGCCAATCTGGTAGTTTACAAGGGAAGCAAAAATGCCAGAAGCAGCATCAGATCATTGAAATTTTACGATGGAGGAGGGAAAAATATGTTTCAAGTGCTATTATCCTGTTCTGATATTGTTGCCAAGGTACCTGCTTCTTTCTTATTAGGATTTTGAGCTCCCTTATGCAGCAGCATGTCCAGAAAATTTAAAGAATTTCAGACAAGAAAAGTGATTCTTTTTAACGATCATTCTTCTTGATTTATGTTTATCATATTCACCTTTTTCAGTTTTATGGTTTTTATTCAAAGAAGAATCTTCCCTCTGGGAAGAGTGGGCAGGGGCTTTTCTTTCAGTGTACTATGTTAAGCTCATGAACTACGTTGTACTTCCATTTTATCATAACCTTACAGCCTGACACATGGAATGATGCAGGATGTGGAAGTGCTGAAATGCATAGAATGGAAGGTTATTATTATTGATGAATGCCAACGTTCCCATGTTTCAAGGCATTTTGAACACTTCAAGTCACTAGCTACTGAGATGAGGCTGCTTCTTGTGAGCACTCAAATTAAGGTATGCCTATTCCAATTCACATTTCATGCTACCAATATTTGGTACTACCATGCCTCAATTTGATTAGTTTGCTTTCTTTCTTACAGGATTGTGCAGCTGACTATCTCACTATGCTTTCACTCCTTGATTCTAGACTTGAAGATAGTATTGACACTGACATCTGTCAATTGAAGGAAAGATTGACAGCTTACATGGCTTATGAGTGCAAATCACGGGTCTTGGGGTTCAAAGAGTATTGGGTCCCTGTCTGGCTATCTAACGTGCAACTGGAACAGTATTGCAACATTCTGCTTTCAAACTATGCAGTGCTTGGCTCAGTCTCAAAGAATGAGCCACCTGATACCCTGCGTGAAATTGTTATGTCAACTAGGAAGGTTTGATCTGTTTAGAATTTAGATACTTGACTCTGCCAAGTTTTTATTAGTTACTATACTTCTCTTTTCCAGTGCTGTGACCATCCTTATCTTGTGGATCGGTCTTTGCAAGGCGTAATCTTGAATGATTCACCCCTTGAAGAGCATTTGAATGTTGAAGTACAAGTGAGTGGAAAACTGCTGCTTGTTGACAAAATGCTCTCAGTAATCAAAAGCCGCGGTCTTAGAGCTCTAATTGTATTCCAGGTCAACATCAGTGATCTATGCTTGCACTTAGTCTTTAGTGCATGGACCCCGATTCAGCTTCATCTTGTATCAAGCTTCAGAAGAAAAAATGAGGCCACAACAGGGCCTATAACCTATTCAACTCAAAATTTTTGAGTTTTATAGCTTAATGTTTTACACTATTAATTCTCCAGAAAGTTCAAGTTTTCTAGCCAGTATGACAATCATTCAGGGAGATAAAAATAAGTTATATAACCACATTACACTCTGGCCTACTTATCCATCTTACTTTTATTGTCTTTATTGATTGTTAGTATATAACCTTGTAACTTTGGTTCATTGATTGCCTTGGCTATGAAAAATTTATGTGGCAGAATACTGTCATTTACAAGCTTATTTATGTTAACTAGTTGTTTTTTATGGACACCAAAAAGAAAACTAGATGTTTGTGACTTGGAATTATGTTGTATTTGATCATTTATGCCATGGCAGACAGTAGGTCGCTCTGGAAAAGATTCTGCTGGAGATATTTTGGAAGACTTTGTTAGCCAAAGATTTGGTCAGGACTGTTATGCTCGAATTGACGGTATTGGGGGCGTGTATGCTCGTTCAAAGAAGCTGGCTGCTTTGAATAAGTTCAACAATAAAGATAGTGGGAAGTTTGTTTTCTTAATTGACAGTCGTGCTTGTCTCCCAAGTATTAAACTTTGTTCAGTGGACACTGTCATACTATTTGACAGTGATTGGGACCCACACAATGACTTGAAAGCCATGCGTAGGATCACCATCAATTCACAGTTTGAACAGTTAACAGTGTTCCGGCTATACACATGTTTTACTTCTGAAGAAATGGTTTTGATTCTTGCCAAGAAAGGCACAAATGTAGATCACACCATAGATTCTATGAATCGGATTGCTTGTAACACCCTGCTTAGTTGGGGTGTCTCTCAGCTATTCAAAAAGCTTGATGACCTCCATGGGTGTATAACATCTATACCTTGTTCAAACTTGTTTTCTGAGTGGCCAAGATTGGATGGTGTTCTGTGTGAGTTAATGGCCCTTTTACCTTTCGACACTAAACCTATACCTAATGATGACTCCTACATTTCAAAAGTAGAGCAAAGTGGAAGGGAATATGTGAGAAACATTTCGCTATTTGGAGAGAAGGAAATAGACTCCACAGAAACTGACGATCCTCTTCTTTTCTGGAAGTATTTGCTAGAAGCAGGGCATCCTCAATGGTATTTTCTTCCAGAGTCATCCCCAAGATTCCGAAGAAAACTTAAGTTCCTCAATAGCTTTCCAAAAGAATCCAAATTGGAAAATGATGCTAGTAGCTGCAAAGGTTTTAACAAGCAACTATATCCCGTACATTGGAGATCAAGTTCAAAATGCAGACAAAGGGCAATAACTGCTGATAAGGAATACAAAGTGACTGGTACTAGTTCTTTTACCTTATTAGCTGGTCCCTTGTGTGATACCAAAGAAAAGTTGCCCATCATTCTATTGAAAACGTTCTGAATTTTGCCATTTTGGGTCATCCTTTTCTTTTCCTCTCTGTAAGTAGCTTTCAGGATGTTGAAATAGTAATGAATTTCCCTTCTTAATTGTTCAACAGATAAAGAGAGTTCCTCAAATCAGGTAAATAGGTCTTCAGCCATGCATCCTATGGTTGTTGATTTTGCAGGATCACCAAAAGCTGACAAAGTTGTAGCAGAGGCGCGAAATATACCACCTATTCTACAAAATAACTCATTGTCCTCTCTGAAGCATGAGATAATACGGCTCTGCAATATTCTACAACTTCCAGTATGGTGCTCTACTTGTTTCAAGTGCTTCTCCAGAACTTATTTTTCTTCAAATGCTACAGTGATATTTTAGTTACTTTCCTATGCTTGATCGGACTTTTCTTTGGCAACATTCATACTTTTTTCACAATGTTATTTTTCATGTGGATCAAATTGTGTTGTGTGCTTCTGTGTGAACCATTTCACCCACTTAAAGGAAAATTAGTAACCATAGGCTTAAATGTGAAATTTTAGGTAAGAATTGGTCCTCTAATATCAATGATTTTGTGTGAAGTTGATTTGTGATCATGCCTGAGTATCTGTGCATGTGGGCATTACAAACTTTTAAGCAATTTTTAAGTGATAGTTATAAAGAATGACAATAATTTGTCACTGCACGCATAAACCAGTAGAGTAGATACCTTTGTGTGACAAACATTTCATGTCAACTAGTATGTCTTCAAAAGAGTTTGGGCAGGCTGAATATGCTTTAATGCAATATTTGAGATGTTGATGTGCCCAACACAGAAAAGTCAACCAAGTGTTTTGATGTCTTATGCAGGATAATGTCAAGGATACTGCTGTTGCATTGCTCAAGTATATAATGGACGATTACAATGTCAGTTGGAAGACTATATCTACATTCCAGGCCTTTCAGATATCAGTGGTAAGAACCAAACAATTGCTTGAGACTACATTTGACACAGGAATTGCCAAAAAATTTATCTTTGTGTCAATCACAATCTAAAGATGTCCTTGTTCAGACAATATGTGGAAATTTTTGTCCTCCACTTCCTCCTCCTAACAAAAGGGAGAGAGAATTTTTTATGCATCAAAGTTGGTGGACCACTTTTTGTTTGTAACATCTTAGGATATAAGAGATCAGCTAGTATCATGCTAGGATGTCTATATCCTTTGTTTGGAGTTTTTAGACTCAAATTATGCTTGGCATATGCTGAGTACCATCCATGACACAGACTATCTAACACCTTTTTGGTGTCTTTCTTTTGGCATTAATACACACCTCAACCTATTCTGCATGACTAGATATGTTGCCAAATAAGTCCTACACGTTTTATAGGAGGCTGATTGGGGTATTGGTTGAAATAATTAATTTCTTACTTCCATGTGTTTTATGTTGTCAAATTGTATTTTGCTGAAGATATCCAAAAAATATCCATTGCACTCAAAAACTATAATGGAAAAACCATGCTTGTACTGGAACATATATGCTCTTGTTGGATTTTCTGTTTAGTAGCTATAAAATTGCATTTCCTCCACTATTTCAAACGATGAAAAACCATGCAAACGTGCAATACCTGCATCACTGATGCTGCTTGTTAGTTCCTTCACATCATGGCTTGCCTTTTGCTCCCCACTTCCTCCTTCATCATTTTAGGCACAAATGGAGGTACGACAAATCCTCGCTTATGTGAAATTTTACTTGCATGGAAACACTTCTGTCAAATAGGTATGTCTATGTATGTGGACCATGAGTACCATTTTGTATGAGTTTTGCTGATGAAATGTAGAATGGACAGTGTTGGATGGCTGCTGATTTCTTGAAACATAAGATTGATCACAAGGAATCACTTATACTTGCAAGACTGCGGTTAAAGTTTGAATGCAAGGTACAAGAGGCAAATTATATTTCCTCCAAGCTACAGAATATTAAAAAACCATTTGCACTCCATCTGGGAAGTGTAGAAAAAGTTGAGGCCTCAAATCATGTTAAGAATTCAAAAGCAACAGCATCAGAATTGGAAGATTTGGGAGGAGAGATACAAATAAACACTAATGATGGGCAAATGTCATCATGCAAGGAGCAAGTGTTGGAAGCAGAACAAATGCAAACTGACTTTGAGAGCCAGAATCTTCCACATGAGCCGGAAGATTTGGAAGAGGGAGGGATACCACCAAGTTCATGTTTTACAAAAAGTTCCAAATCAACTGTGCCAGATTTGCAAGATTTTAAAGAGGGAGAGATACCAGTTGGCTCTCAAGGTAAGACTATTTCCAGGGAATCAGTGGATTTGGAAGAGAGAGGGATGCTGGAAAGATTTCAGAGTCCAAATCTTTTGGATCAGATGGTACCTGGGATTTTGGAACAAAAGCCAGGTTCTAGAATAGGTGATAACTTCAAGGAAAAGAATAATGATATTATTGTAATAGACTCTGATACAGAGAAGGATCATACAGAAGTAGCTGCATCAAAAGGTGAGGAAGTGACGTGTATTGAGCAAAGCAATGGAGTTAAAAGTTCTACCTCTGGTATCAAAGATGGTGTCCCTGTATTGTCTCCTCTAGAAAAGCAGATCCCTGTTGGAAATGTAGATACAAATGATGCCGTAGCAAGGCCTTCTGAAGTTTCTCAAACTCAACCACATGAGGCATTCATGGTTGATGAACTTATGGAGACTCTTACACATGGCATGGCTACCAAAGACAAGGGTATCATCTCGGAAAGGGCAAATGCATCTGAGGTTAAGCAGAGCAGTCAAGTAGCCACTGCTGCCACTCTCTTTGCTGGAGAGTCCTTTGATTTGGAATTCACTGAAACCGACTTAGCCATGCTACAACAGGATAACAGTACCATCCAGGATGGTTCAAATGCATTACAACAGGTATCAAATTTTGCATGAACAGCCTATTCTGCACTTTTAAAAATTTAGGAAGGCAAGGTTCTTCAATCACAATTGATGCCAGCAAAGGCACCCTTCGAAAATCCAAGAGGCAAAGTGAAAAACAACCTAGAAAATGGATTTAAAGGCTATCTATAACAAAATACCTCAATGCACAGCTAAATTAGTGTAAAGGAACAACCTCTTTGCTTCCTTCTCGCCATCAGTCTTTAGAATTAGTCAGGAACGCCAAAAGTTGCCGCTGGATACCAAAAGTTAGTTTGTGCATCTATTGTGTCCTTGCAGATGCCAGTCTGCACAGTTCCATCATCTGGAGTACAGGAATTAATTTCCATGCCAACTTTCTTTGGGATGCAATGTTTGCAAAGCAACCAAAGGTCTGCCTTCAGTCAGGAAGTCCGTGTTTCTGGGCCACAGGACCTAATGCTATTTTTCAACCGTCCTGGCAATGGCACATATTTGCCACACCCAACAGCTATGCCTGCAGGAACAGGTGCTCAGGATTGTAGGAGCATAGCTGCTGCATCAGGATGTTATTCGGGCACTGTGACTCCGGATATCCCTCAGCTTTCTTCCATAGACCCCCTTCAAATTGAGATTGAAAGATTGAGAAAAAACAATGAGCAAGACCTCAAGACACATGAAGATATGGTTTGTTCAAAATGACTGAAGAAAAACAGTTGTTTGCTTATTTTTTCAGATGGATATAGTTCTTTAAGTTCCTTTTGGTTTGAAAGATATTTCCCTTCTTGACCAGATATTGCTCATCAAAGCAGAGTGTAATGGAGAAACGGACAAGGTGTGTGAGAAGTATGATGTGTTGCTTCAGGATGCAGAGATAGCCCTGATGCAGAGGAGGAATGAACGGAAAGCAAATATCCTGAAAGTTTACGCAAATATGTTACTTGCTGAGGCTTGCAAAATTGATTTGAAAGCAGTATCCTTGGGGACTAGAAAAGGTACATTCTCTGAAACAGCCTGTAAAATTTGTCTCATTTTGTGTCCATGCTGCTTGGGTCCGTCTTGGAGATGTCTTGCTGCGAAGTTGTTCTAGGCACCCTGCTACAGTAGTAAAATTTGGGCTTTGTACAAGAAATTCAGATTTTGGAAACTTTTTTATTAGGTAATTAATTAAGGTTTTTGTAAGGGGACCAACTTCAACTTTGATGATCAAAGGCTAAAATCCTATCAGAATGGAAATTGAACGGATTGTGGGCATGACCTTCACAAGTTTTAACTATAGGGATTTTGGGTATGATCTTTCGTGTATTTTTCTATAAGGCTAGGATTTGCGTAGCTGAACTCATTGGACTGGTTTCCCCACTTCTTTGGATTGGGTTCTCCACTTTTCTGGATTCGGTGGTTTTGTTTATTTATATATTTTCAAACAGCATTGCTCTAACAATGTTGTTTCTGGGAGCAAAAAGGACCAGCTCCTCTAAAAATGCTCCTAGTGCACTTTATTTTAGTTGTCTTTTACTTTCATTTCATTATTTTTTGTATTTGTTGATTTTAGGTCTCATAAATGAGTTGATTAATTCAGAAATTCAACGAACAGCTCATTTAGCTGCCCCGAGGCCTGAACAATTTTTTTCAAGCCCAACGCAGGCTTCACTGATGGAGGTTTTTAACCGCTCAACAACTCTCTCGACTGCAGTTAGTCCCATGACCTCTTTCACAAATAACCTTCAAGGTGGAATCCAGTTACGGACCCCAGCTCCACGCCTTCAAGCCTACAGATTACAGCCCCCTGTACTGCCATCCTATCTTCGTGCCATCTACAATTCTTCCTTGAATCAACAATTCTCCAGTTCTTCAACCATTGGACCAGCGGTGGGAACTAACCCGGCACCAAGGCAACTTGCAGGATCACATCACACTCAGCTGCCACTGGATGTGGATGGTTTGCCCTTGCCAATTTATCGTGGCCTTTATCGTAACATCTTCTAGTAGTGGGTATTGAAAGTCATGAACCATTTTTGCACGAGTCTGGCAGGTTAGATTCCAAGTCCGTGTAACTTGGCTTCAACATTTTAAAGCGCAAGGTGCATTTGAAGACGCACGTCCATGTACAGAGATATGTACAGTCTTTTTAGCTGTAGCGCGACCAACATATTATACTTTTCGCATTATGACAGACTGATTCCGGAGGTGAATCACAACATATACTGGGGAACTCAAGGGGAAAAGAAGTGTTTTGTCTAATTTTAGTACTCCCCTTAATTGTATGGCCGTTGTACACGTCACGATCTAAAAATACTTGCATTTGGGTTGTGGGCTTTGGGCTTTAGCTCATGGTACCTACGGATGATCATCCTCGAAAGGGTACCTCAATGAAATAGCGGTCTCATTTCCCTTCATTACAAAACGAACTTAAAAGGCATTCAAGAATGGCACAAAAGAAACATCAATGCAATCAATTTTCATTGAACTCAAAACAAATCTAAGGTCCTTTGTCGGGATTCTTCATAGATTATCACAAATTGTATTGGTAAAATTAGGGTTGGCCCCGTGACACCAAGTTCAGTTGTTGTTCGTTTACTTTCTTTTGTTAGAATAAATATACATAAATAAATTAAAAGAATATATATATATATATATTGAAATTTAAATATACAAAAATTATTTATTTAAAGTATGAAAAATATTTTTCTTAAAGATAATTTTATCGTTTTTATGAATTGTCTCGTTAGGTTACAACAATTATCTTCCCCGAATACCAAAGATCTTCTTATGGATGTACATCTCACATACAAGTTAATCTAAACAACACAATTCTATAAAATTTAATAATTTTAATATTTTTCATAAGTAAGTTAACAAAAATATTATAAGTTTATAAAACTCAACAATTTACATATTATTTCTGATTTAATGTCCCATAAAAATAAAAATTAATGTTAAAAATAATAACATAATTATTATTTCAGATATAGTTAACCTATCAATTATTATTCTTAATTATTATAAATTGATTACATTCCTCTTAATTACTATAAATTGGATGGAACTTTAAGAAACAATTTTTTTTTAATTTTTATTTTTGACATAAAATTAAAATTTTTTAAAATACTCTTATTTTTAAAATTCCTATAAGATGACGTCTCCTTGTCACGGGGCTCCAAATGGCGCAACATTGTCAAAACACTTCAACAGTTAAGCAGTGGGATTTGCCAAATTCCGCACACATTGAGCCACAGAGGTTCGTGAGTTGCAAAAATAAGATGACAGCAACCAAAGAAACGCAAAAGGCAAGGAGTTAAACGAGAGACCAAATTCAGAGGTAAATTTTCCCACGTGTATTTTTATGTTTCTTTGATCCGTATTCCATTAAAAAAAAAAAAAGAGTACTAATTTAGAACCAAATTTAAAGTTATAGAACCATTTTGAAAAACTAAAAAAATTTAGAACTCAATTGAGAAAATTCACAAATGCTCAAGACTTCTACGAGTCTTATTCCTCTTACTCATCTTCCATTATATAATAATAAAAAAAATACTTATTCGCCAAATCAAATAATAAAAAAAAAAAAACAGAAAATCTCTTTTTTTTTTTTTTTTAATTTATAAATTTGGCGCTCGCTTGACTTTCCGCTATTGCAGGAGGCTTTGCAAAACAGAATTCCAAAGCTTTTAATTCCCATATGAAAAGGGAATTTCATTTTTTTTTTTTCAGTTCCTTTTGAGTTACATTAATTAACTGGTTCGACCTTTTGACTTTTACGCTTAGGAACTCATAATTTCATTCATCAAGTGGGGTTTCAAAACTTTGAAGTTGGGGGTTGATTCTCCCAAATTAAGTTTCTGAGACACTAAACAGTCAACGCAAACACTATGTATGATTGTATGATTCAACAATTCAAATTTACGAACTTTGATTGAAACAAGGTTTTGATATTTTAAGTACGAAAGATATGAACACTGAGAAAAAAGATGTAAACACATGGATGGATGGAGTTGGAGACAAGTTTCAAAAGCAACGAAATGAAAATGTGAACAACTTTTTTTAACAGATAGGAAGAGGAGCGCCATTCCAATCCCCGAGACAATCCAGCATTGGATCGATGAGCTTTCCCTGGCACATAGCCGTGAACACCTTGTCGAACTCCTCGCCAGGGGACCTGACCTTTTCCCCTGTAAGCAATCCGGTGCCCAAAGCCTCCCTCACAAACTTGTACAGTGGATAAGACCTGCATCCCTCGATCCTGTTGGCAATCGCCGGATTACCATTCTCATATGCTGCTCTTGCACCGTCGACTTCTTTCGGAAGAAGGGCCTTCAGTTCTTCCTCGAAAGGTCCGATCTTTTGGAAGACTGAAATGTTTGCATTCTTCTCATTTTCACCATTTGCCAGTGCGTGGTCTACGAGAACTTGTCTTAGTTTTTGCGACAATGGATAGGTGGCACTGCAGGGATCATCAATGTAGGTGAAAACATGTTCACGATCGACCACCATCAGTAATTCCTTCTCGCAGAACCTTGATGGGTGAAGTTCTCCGTTAGCACCTGTCGTCAAGATCCTCTTGGCTAGTTGGCTGACAGTGTTCTTGACTGCGTGCTTCAAGTTCTCCTCCAAATGCCTCAAGTCAATAGCTTGGCAAAGTGCTACCAAGAAAGTTGAGGACATGAGTTTCAAGATATCAACGGCTTCTTCTGTCTTTCTTGAAGAAATCAGTCCCAAGGAGTTCACATCTTGGTTATGTTGCTCTGCGCTCTGCACATGGGTGGTCACTGGATTTGCGAGATATTGGAGCTCAGAACAGTAAGAAGCCATTGCTATTTCTGCTCCCTTGAAGCCGTAATCCAGACTTGGATTCCTGCCACCGGTGAGATTGGATGGCAAACCGTTATTGTAGAAGTCATTTACAAGCTCACTGAACTGAGCAAACATGAGCTTTCCCATTGCTGCAATAGCCAGGCGGACATTATCCATTGAGACTCCAATGGGGGTACCCTGGAAATTGCCCCCATGTAAGGCCTTATTCCTCGAAACATCGATCAAAGGATTGTCATTCACTGAGTTAATCTCTCTTTCAATTGATTTGGTTGAGAATCGGATAACTTCAATCTGGGGGCCTAACCACTGTGGCGAAGTCCTTAAAGCATAACGATCTTGCTTTGGTTTCTGCAAGGGATCCATTTCATGGATCTTTTTAGCTTCTTTCATATAAGAGCTGCCATCTAAAATGTGCTCCATTATGGCTGCAGCCTCAATTTGGCCAGGATGGTGCTTCAATTTATGGGTCAAATGGTCCGTGAATTCAGGTTTGCCATTCATGACTTCTGCGAAAATTGCGGATAAGATCTCTGCCAAGACAGCAAGAATGTTTGCCTCAAAAAGGACCATAGAAGCCAGACCAGAACCTACTGCAGTGCCATTTACAAGGGCAAGGCCTTCCTTAGGCTGCAGCTCAAAGAAACCAGATTCAATCCCAGCTAGGCGAAATGCTTCCCCAGCATTAAGGGATTGACCGTCTGGACCAATGGCCCTGGAATTAGGCCGGCCGGTTAACAATCCAGCAATGTAGGACAGCGGGACCAAATCGCCTGAGGCTGTGATCGTGCCACGCAACGGCAAGCATGGAGTAATGTTTTGATTGAGGAGCTTGGTAATAGCTTCCAGGATCTCGAACCTGATGCCAGAATAGCCCTGGAGCAGAGTGTTGATCCTCACCAACATAGCTGCTCTTGTTGCTGACTGAGGCAGCTGGTGGCACGATTCTGTTCCATGTCCGAAAATCCCAGCATTCAAGAATCTAGACACCAAATGTAACAAATAAGTAGACAGTTTTGAGTTCTTCCAATGGATAATGAAATGAAAATAAATGCATTCTGTTAACAAAATTTGGAAGTTAAATGATTCATTTAGCCAAACATGCATTTATGCCATTTAAGGACCACGAAATTTGTATTGGAAGTTTTAACGCAGAAAATAAATATTTTTAGTACAACATAGATGAATTTTGATGATTCCAACGATTACCCACCAACAAAAACCACCACATCATAATACGTGTATTATGCATTTCGAAGATTCAAAAGTATACCGGAAATGCCCCGTAAAATTCCAGATGATAACGTCTCAAAGTTACCAAACGAAAACGTTAAGGCAATAACACTTGTATTAACTATTTATTAACTAATTAAAGTCACATTAATTACTCATTAAAGATCTTCCGCTTAAATACAGTGTTGGCTGCCCTCAGTAAATTTAACTGGACATGATAAATTTTTATATTTTATATTTATTTTTATATTATATTAATATTTCATATATAATTTAAAATATTTTTTCAATAATATAAAAATTAATTACGCTTTTAAAATCTATCGCTTAGTTCGCCTAACGTGACTACTACTTTATTATTATTGTTATTATTTTATTTTATTTTTTTTTGCCCCTTGTAAATACTTAAAATATTGTCCACCAGATCACAGTGATTTCCTTTCTAATTATGGCAAAACGAACATCATAACTCACCAAAATGACTATGGCTAAATAAATAAATAAAATAATAATAATAACAATAATTATTTATTATGGTGGTTGACCAACCCTTGTGGCTTGACCGAGTCAACCCGGTCCAACCCAGCACTCTTTACGTGAGGTGGTAATTGATATGTTCTGAAGATGATGACAATCTCAGCCTCCTACCAAACCACTGTCTTAAGATCGACCCGAACCATTCAACCCTGAATCGACTCATGCGAGTTACCATGAGCCTACCCACCACCACCCTCCCCCCCCAAAAAAAAAAAGTGTGAGAAATCATTGGATTAATTACCTGATGAGCTCCCTCTGTAGAGCAGCGCCTTGTTTGGTCCTTCTATGGGAAGTAGCCCCAAAACCAGTGGTGACGCCATAGCTATCTGTACCCTTTGTCATGCCATCCATGACCCAGTCACTGCTGGCCTTGACGCCGGCCCTGGCGGACTCTGCCAGCTCCACAGTGACCCCGCTGTCGAGCCCTCCGGAAATAGCCGCCACTTGGGCAATGGTCAGGGTGTCCCCGCCGAGCTTGACCACCGGCTTCCTGTACTCCGCCACCATCCGCTTCACTTCATCCAAATGGCTTCCTTTCATAGACTCGGCGGCGACCCCCCAGTTCAGGGGATCACGGCTAGGAGGACTGGTCGTGCACAAGCTCTTCAAAGAACCGTTTTGGAGGTGATTCTCAGTAATATTTTCCATGTTGGCAGAAGAGAAAGAAGAAGAAAGAACCCGAAACAATATAATTAAAGAAGATGAAATGTAATTAAGGCGTCAAACTCTAAAGGCCTCGGTTACGATTTATTATATGACAGGCACGGCAATTAGATAAAGAGGAAATCTATGGAGTTGGATGCTGATTTCCTGAAAGACAACAGTGTGAGTTATGCTCCTTAAATAGATGTCTTTGGAGGGGTTTGTGGGGGTGGGGGGGTTGGTGGGTGGGTTTTGTCTTTATTAATTTATTGTTATCAGTATATATTTTTTAATATTTGCATATGTATTGTTGTTGGTAGGTAAGCATAAGGATTTGCCGAGGGCAGGCGAGGTGGGTTGGTTGAAAATTAATAATGTCCGTTGATTTGGGATAATCTAACGGTTGAGGTTAAGGGGCGTGGACTGCATGTGGTTCATTAGAGGAACAGAAGGTTAAATTTGACTCGTGGTGGTAGGGGTGCCTGGGGAAGACTCTTGCGGTTGGTGGATTGGGACTGGGTCCGGAAATTTGTTGCATTAATTAAATAATAATAACCGTTAGACTGCCACTTCTTATGTCTTAATAATAATAAGAGAATTTTATTTGTATTACATTATCGTAAATTTAAATTTTTGTCAAAAGGTTAAAAATATGTTTGGTCTTATATAATTTTAGTGCAATCTTTCCTAATTAGATTATAAGAAATCATCTCTACTCTCTCTCTCTCTCTCTCTCTCTCTCTCTCTCTCTCTCTCTCTCTCTCTCTCTCTCTCTCTCTTTATATAAAAAATATGATGACTATTAATGTGATTGTTTTTAATAGCAATAATATCCATTGTGATTACTTAAAGATAATCAAAAATATTATTGTAATTTAAGTATATATTATCTAGATATCTTTTCATATTTAATGAAAATACATAAATTTTCTTAAATTAGATTATTTGTTTCGAATTATAATAATATCTGTGATTATCTCTACTATAAATTAATTATTTTCATTAATATGCAATTGTATAATTATTATAGATTATTTATTTCTCTAATTATATTCAATTAACCCTATCAATAAAAATTTTCAAAAATATTATTGTACACTTGATAATACAATTTTTACATCCAGCAAATTATCTTTTATTATATTACTTTTATCTTAATGCAGTCGAAGAAGGAGGGAGCCATCAGTTCAGCATTATAAGGAAATGGTTATACAAAATTGCACTGTTCATCCAATTTCCCTAATCCCATCACTTCAAAACTCCAATAAAAAAACAATAAACCTGCCAAAGATCAAGGCTATGTCATTCATCATATGAAAATACGCAAATTCATCAGAATTTTACTCCTTACGAATTTTACTCTATGAATAGAAAACAATTCATAAATGAATGTCCAGAATTGCAGGATGTTTCTTCGTGGCTTTACTTCAGAACTAGATCTCAGAACATAAATGAGAACACCCCATTTTACTAAACTAGGTCGACGACCTTAACCAAAGAATAAAATTTGTTGGGTTGTGATTTTAATTTAATCAGTTTGTTAAGGCAACAAGTAGCTTTGTGACATAACGATGTCTCAATGAAGAAGCCAGGAACCTGTTGGCCTAACACAGTCACAAAATGGATTCAACGGGAAGACCCAAGTAGGCGTGATATTTTATGTCTGGGAAGTAGGTACATTTATATATAGTTTGGCGATAATTTCGATTAGAAAGCTACATTTTAACCAAAAAAAAGAAGAAACAATTAAAATTAGAGTGTTCCCATTTTGAAGTCGTCAATTAGTAGTTGAATTTGCACATAAACTTGTTCGCATGCATGCTTCTGCTGACTGAGACTCATTCGTTGTCTGCCAAATAAGATTATGTTTCTAGGTAGAGCATAATTGATTATAGAGATGAATGAGTCTGTTTTCTTCAACACTTATTCTACTTACATGTACGTGTATATATATATAGTTTACTTTTGATTTCCATATAAGGAATATTTTTAATTTTAAAACTAGCATTGTATAGCATAATCAAACATCCTTTCTCTTTCTTTATTTATTTACATTTCAAGAAACTGAAGATGAAGAGGTACAACAATTTTTTTTTTTCGTATTTCAAGAAATTAAGGGCCGTTTGTTTTAAGAAAAGTAACATTTCAATAAATAGAATTCCCATTCCCTTAAACTAGGAAATAAGATTCCCACGTATAATAACTACCTCAAAATGATAATAATAATAATAATAATAATAATAATAATAATAATAATAATAAACCCCCATAAGCCCATCTCTCTTACATCTCGACGCTAGCCTTCTGCCGCCGTACGGTCTGCCATCAGCGACTCTACCATCCGACGGCAGCCTGGCTTGGGAAGCACGGCAGAGGGAACAAAGCGTTGGGATTAAGAGCAAAGTTGGTGTAATTTTGTCGAAGTTTTCGTGGGGAGGGGTCATGCTTGTAAATACAATATGATATTCTAAGGAGACATCCACCAGTTGATCCTCGTATTCAAAACGGTGAAAGTCGTTCACCTGTTCTTTTTGTTGACAATCCGCTCTAACAAAACCCAGATGACAACTAACAACTGAATGTCTGCCTATGATGTTGGTTACGACGCTGGATTTGGCGATGGACTAGGTCTTTAAGGCCTTAAAGAAACTTGAATATGATGTTGTTTTGACATAATTGTGTTGCTTTCTGTTTTGTAATATATATATATATATATCTGTCTCTTATACACATCTAGATGTGTATAAGAGACAGGGACTAGGTCTTTAAGGCCTTAAAGAAACTTGAATATGATGTTGTTTTGACATACTTGTGTTGCTTTCTGTTTTGTAATATATATATATATATATATATATATTTAATATGATCATGTAGAATATTTGAATTTTGGTTCCAAAACATGAAGAATCAACATCTAAAAATATTTTGAAATCAACCTAAGTGATTGGTTTGAATTTATAGCTGCAAAAATAAAATTTTTTGCTGATCTCAATTAACACATTAAAAAAAGAATAGCTCAAAAGAACCATATGATTGTTTTTGGTATCTCAAAGACATGCAAGAGAAACACGTTATAATCTTTTATAGAAAATTTAGGTTATTATCTTTAAAATAATATGACGTATTATATTTTTATAAAATTTAAATAATATATATTTTTTTTAGAATTAAAAAAATTCATTAATTTTTTAGATGGATTAAACAACTGCAAAAGAAAATTTGATTTCAATTCTGAATAAGACCAAACAATTATAAAAAGAATTCGATTTTAATTTTAGTGTAAATTATATATGTTATAAAATTCATTATTTTATTTTTTATTGCACTCAATTTCAATTTTGATCCTGAATAATAAATCAAACGATCCCTAAGTGCTTCAACTACAATTTTTTTTTTATGTATCTGGAAAACTAATAATTAGTAATATTACGAAAATCCTATTTTAATTTACTTGGGATTTATACGCGAAACACCATATGCACAGAAGGCACCCACACACATGTACACGTACGAACATCAACAGATATACCTTTTTTCTTTTTTTTTTTGGTATATGGGAATTAAAGCCTCCTTAAATGCACATAAATGCATGCATTACAATTATTAAGACTATTATCTATCAAATAAATTAATAGATCATAAATAAAATAATTATAAGTTGAGCTTGCTCGATTGAACCAATATGATTAATCAAAAGTGTAAATCCCAACAAAAGGGATTAACTAATGGTATTAAACCGGTCAACATTGTAAAGCGCAATTAGGTGCAAATGGAAGTTACTTTTTTACCCTTCCCCTTTGGATGCCCATGGCCGACCTTTTTAAGAAAAAAAAAAAAAATTATTATAACTGATAGAGAGGTGTATTGGCCTGATTAGAACAAAACTGAATCGGAGCTTCACCCATGAAGCCAAGTATCAATCTAATTATATTTAATAATCGAGAAAAGCTTGGAATGTGCTTGGGCTTAGCATATTCTCGTGTGCGTCATGCACGTGAAAAATTCCCAGTCATTTTATAAAGGTAAAAGTGGAGATGTGATAGAAACTTGAAAGTTTAATTGGAAAATTTAAATTTTAAAGCAGCAAAAGATATTTCCCCTTGACATTAACTACAATTATATTTCAAGGCGAGCCTTTCCACCAATGGAGCTCGGGGATCAATGTTAATTAATTAGAGCAGCGTACCTCTGGCTTATTATAAGTCTCACATTCTCTTACAAGGAGTCAAACGTAATGCTTCCAAGACCAACTATTTAAATTTAATACTTTCAAAATGTAAATTTATATAAATTATGGTGAGAATGAAAATAATAGATAGAAAAAAAAAAAGGAAAATAAATTAAAATTATATTTGGTAAATTTTTTTTCCCTTTTTAATGGTTTCCCCATGAATGGAAAATTTTGATTTCTACGCCATTTTACTTCTAATTGTTGTTATTTTCCACCTGTTTTATTTTTATTATTTTTTTTTCCATTGAAGTAAAATTACCAAATAGATTGTCAAGGCTTTTATCCACTTGGAGGAGACATTGCCTCCATTTTTGTAAGTTGCAACTTGTGTTTTGTCGTAATGTAGTACCAAAAGTCATCAGAATCCACAGCGCGATTTGCTAGTTTTTATTTTCAGTGGGCATTCCTCATTTTCGCTCTTTTAAGGGTCAAAGTAGAACTCCTGGAAGACAAGTGCTGGTCAGCATTGCCAACAACTTCTATCCACTGTCCTCTGCTAGACTAGTAGTAGTGGTAGGTGGGACTTGAAACGTGAGAGAAATGATTTAAACATGGTTATCAACTTGGTGGTGAAAAAGTTATCCCCAAATAAAAGTCATGTTTTATTAATTAAAAAAAAGATTTATTTTTTTATTAAAAAAAGAAAAGAAAAGAAAAGATAAATAATCGTTCTTTCATCCCATTACATTTGATTATGTGCAGTAACTATCAGGGTAGGTGTTGATATTATGTTGATACTTTGCTAAAACGATTAAATGAATTTGAAAATAAAAAAATCATTTTAATATTTTTTATAATTACTATATTTTAAATGTAGATACTTGATAGTACTCAAATAAAATAAGATTATGCCAGCGGATAAGAGTGACAGCGCGAGGCGTGGCCGTGGTAGAGTTGGTTGGGTTCTGGAGCCAGCGGCCGTGTATCATGTGACTTCGCCTACCTGCCTACCTCTTTGTATTGTCTATCCTTTGGAATATTTCAATTTGTGAAAACGAAGTGCCTCCGAGTTAATACCTTTTTTTTTTTAAAAAAAAAAAAAGATCGAAAATAATCAATTATTATATATTAGTTTTTTTTTTTTTAAGTTTGAGACTATGAGAGTAAAAATGTAATTCGTTTTCATATATTTTGAAAATTTATTTTTAATATTATTCAAGTTGTTAGATGTTAATTATTAGTAGACAATTTAATTTTTTTTTTAATCTAAATCCTTTGACTAATGAAGGATAAAGTTAAAAGAGGTTGGTTGTAGGGTTCAATTCTACCACGTCCTTCCAAACTCAAAGGCTTGGTGGCCTCTTAACTAGCCCATATGGTTCCTTGGAGTTATGATCATACAATAGTTAGATGTTGAATGCTGGCTGTAAGCTGGTGGGGCTCTTGTAACATGATGATGCCCGAATAATGCCTTATTCTCTGGTCCACTTGCTTTGGAGGCGTTGAGTAATACTTGTGGTATTGGTCTTTAGATAGGCCAGCCCAACGCCCAAATATAAATACCTAATACAAATGCTTTTTTCTATGAGAGCCCAAGTCAGTCAACCATCCATCTGGACATGGGACGTGGGATGGGAATGTTTTCATGGTTTTATTTATTTTTTGTGTGGTTGAAAATGCATGTTTTCGTGACAAGCTCCTAAATATTACTCACTGATTCCCACGAAAATTTATTTGCTGTTTTCTATAACTTTGTGAACCCCAAGTCCAAAACGTGTTAGTGGTGCATCCCTTATTTTGTGATTCACGAGGAAGTATTCACAGCTCATGGCGTAAATAAATAGTTTCGAGTGAATGGGAAGTGGGGTTTCAATGTTGGAACTTGCACAAGGACATAACTCTTGAAATGGGATTGATTGATGGTTCGAATCTTTTATCTCTCAAATTCTCATAAAAATGTGAAGTTGAATTTCCATGAATAAGAAGAAAGGTATTCTTGATTCCCCCTAAAAATTGAATTTTCCAATTAAATTATTCTCTTTAAGGAGAAAAAAAATAAATAGATAACAGTCGCATCTGAGAGAGATGGTTACTAGAAAGGAAATATGTAGGTGGCAGACTACAATAACATCAGGATAATCTTCCCATGTCAAGTTGAAATGCTTTCAATCTCGTCATTTTTGGACGGCATTATTAGGCATGCTAGGTGATGGAGTACTATTGATGACAGCTTTCGGGGAGCTTCCATAATCAATTAATTCCTGACCTAATTTTCCAAGAGTTCTCTCTTTCTCTTCCTTCCGTGATAGGACCAGTAAGTTAGGTTGCCTGCAGGTCCTATGCCGGAAGTTGTACCGGAAGTGTGCTGTGCCCCAATTCCATTGTCAACAGTATTTATATGGATAGAAGGAGCTCCCAGCAGAACAGATACCCAAGACCATACCAGACCGAATTTCCACCCTTGGCCCACTACGTAGCAGTTCGATCAATTCATGCACATTCATTTATCAGTATTCCACAGCCTTGGTCACAAATTGACAGTCTCGCTTGTTCAACGGACCAGCATCTTGAGTCAAAAGAAGATTGAAATTGAGCGGCCTTCCATTTGCAAACATGCATGTTGAATGGCATGAAATTTAAGAAAAGTGACACGGCATTTCAGTATTATATATATAAAGCACGTATAAGTACAACGATAGACTTAAGAAAAGTTTTATGGCTTCGCTTCAGGAGGAGGTTGAGCTTGAAGTGGGGGTGCAGGTGGAGCATAATACTGCGGAATTCTGGAAGTTTCACTCCGCCCTCGAGCTCTACCAACAAGGTAACAAGCAAGGGCCACGATCAAGAAGAACAATATCAACGGCAACGATACATATATTACATAACCCATCTGCTGTGGCGGTGTTAATTGATGCTTGGCTAGTGCAAACCTACTCCCACGTTATCACAAAAACAGAAGAGAAAAAGAAAAGGAGGGGCGGGGGTGTTGATAAACTATTAATTGATGTCTTGCCAACGATATAATATTTGACTACTAAACAAGAGCGACAAGAACCACCAACCAAGATTTAATTTACTTGATGCAAATAAAATTGGCTCCAACCACCAAATCCAAATCAGTTATTACTTAAAGTGTGCAGGGAGTGTTGAGGTCCTGCCGCTTTCAGTTTGTTTCAGTACAATTCTCCATTGAGCAGTCACTTAATGTGCACATTTGCAAGTGAATTCGCAAATGCCCCCACTTTTTTTTTTTTTTTTTTTAATTTCTTCTCCCCTAATTTATTTTCATTTATTAGCTTTAGTGGGTTATTTCATCAGAGATAGAACACGACCAAAGTACAATTCCTCATAAAACTCGAAGAATTTGGACAAACTAAACTACCAGTCCATACCACTGAATGACAAGTGGTGAGTGTTCTCTCTCTTTCCGCCGACAAAATTTTAATTGAAGATCAAGTTCCCAGGATTGCTTTGTACAATTATTATTTAATCGTAAAGCTATTTTCCAGCAAAAGGTGGAAGTGGAAATCACCTCCCAGATTTAATTTCAAAGCAATTGAAATTAATATCTAAACGAAAAATAAATGGGAAATAGTACATACCTCTTTCTGTATCGGACTCAAGGGAATAGAACTCTGGTAGGAATCGTGACACAGAGAGAGAGAGAGAAAGAGAGGAAGAGCGGATTTAGCAGCGATGATTATTGCCGGAGCTAAGACTCGAAGACAATGGGAAGAGAAACAAAGTAAACGAAGCTGTTTGTGGGCGCTGTGGCTCCTTGTATGGTTACAAGGGTTGAGAGCAATCCACGTGTCATGATCATTTCAAAATAGTGACGTGTACTTTACCAGACCATTCCTTCCCGAGAAAAAATTTAAGCTGACTTTAAGTGAATATATTTAATTTTTATATTATATTAAAAACATTTTATATATAATATAAAAATCAATTACTGAGAAGGGCCCCGCAACAGTGTGATCGGTGTTTGGGCATGTGATCAGTGAAGCATAGTCATCTGGCTTCTTGTACGCCAATTTCATGGCGGCAAGCAAGAGCGCGACTCCCTAACAACATGTATGTACGTGCTGCTGCTGCTGCTGCATCATTAATGCAAAGACTATTTATTCAAAAGTGGCTGCATCTTCAGGGCAGGCTCAACCCCACAAGGCCGCGCAACTTTAAAAGGTTTTAACAACCACTCCAGCCAAAAGGCCTCTACACGAGACCCCCAAGAGGAGTCTCAACCAGGTTAAAGTGTTCAACCTTTGTCCCAGAAAATTACCCGTCTCCCACCCTTTTGCCATTTACCTCGTTATAAGATGGCGTGAGATGAAAAGCTGACAAACACAGTTGCATTGATCAACTTTCTCACCATATACATCATTTTCTTTAATTCATATCTACCGAGTAGAAATCTAGTAATTTTTTATTTTTTATTTTTTGTCCTATGTATACATAACATACAGAATTTTGCAGCACATATATTTCTGTGTTCCAAGATAGTGCGACAACGGCTGAGCATCCTGATTTGGACGATAAGCTGCTTGTCAACGTGAAAGAGCTCAGCATCGCTCAGTTTTGGTATGCCAGAGACTTGCCTGATCCAGGCATCTCACTTACAGCCAACTGCCTTGTTTGATAATCGGCGCTTATATCGTTTAAGAACAGAAACCAGATTCTCTTTTCCCTTTGGAAAAGCTACATCACCAGCAGCAGTTCCATATCGACCCTTACGACAAGATATGGCAATCTCAACATCCTTGATTAAATCCAGAAGCATCGCTGCTGTCGTGCACTTCCCTCTGACTGGTTTAGGGGCCGGGGGTAACATCCCATTTGAAACAGGTAAGCTTGACATATCATGTTGTGATGCAGAAACTTGGAGGCAGAGGCATGGGGATGTTGGAACACGGGGCTTTGAAAATGCCAGATCAATGATACCCTATTGATCAGAAATCTTGCTTTAGCTAAAGGACAACAAAATGGCATCGAATGTAGGAAAGTACAAGTAAAACATTGAAAATAATGTCAGTCTCGGCTTTGCACATCATTGACCATACTAGTACATACATGCCATTGTGAAAATAATGTCATACTCTATGGATAACCATTGAAGCAGAATATGAGTATTCTTTTCTATGGTAAACAAGCACAACTAAATGACTCAGAACAGGATCTTTCATAAGGTCCGTCACCATGTAGCAAGCAAGACCAAACTTCTTATGGGTAGATCAGTCACTTCATGCAGTTAAATACCTCATGTAACAAAGAATCGAAGAAATATACCTGAAGGCGATTCAGAACGTAGGTATATTTCCCCCACAACTCTGGTCGGCTTTCCATGATTGACAAATCAAGAATCCGGTGAACACACCAGACACCAAAGCTTACTATCAAATCCACTTTCCAGACACACTCTTCCCCACAATGAGGAACTGACGAAACTGATATATTTGTTATACCAGCCTTGTCATTCTTGAATGCAGCCACGAGGTTAAAGTCTCTCATTTCAGCTTCATATAAAAACTTTTCCCTTCCGGCCACACGATCAATTAAATCTTCATCAGCACCATCGTTTTGCCTAAACAGCCAATCAGATCCTTCCAATTTCAGAAGCTTCACAATACAGTGTCTAAAAAACTGAAGAAGATGAGCCTCTGAATCCACAAGAGAAATACCTTCTTGAATAATTGAATTTGACCTACCACCTACTCGACTTCCAACTGCATGATTTTTATCAGCCACACCAAACTGCTCAAATGGCTGTTTGGACCAGAGGGATCCATTTTTTGCAGTCACATTTTGGGACACAGCATCTCCATAACCCCTCGATAAGTCATCCAAAATTGAAACACCTCCTGATCCAATATTAGAATATAACGATTGCTCATAAATTGACCTACCAACTGAAGATCCAAAGCCCAAAGAAGTGTCCCATTGTGTACTCTTGTCAGACATATATAGATCCCTATGAGGTCCAGAAAGTCCTGAAATGTCAGGCAAGCTATGGTACTTCTTTGTGTTAGCTGACATACTTGCATTATCAGCATATCCAGAAGTGCAAACATCATAATACGGACTTTCAGATTTTAGGGGACTTTTTCTAGATGCTGTAAAGTTCTGAAATTCCGAGGCACGTGGGGAGCCTAGTTCATTTTGCAATTTTTGGGTCAAAGCAAATAAATATGGATCCTTATAGTTTCCAGGACCCAAGGAGGGTGACATTGGTGCTGGTGACTCCAGCTGACCACCTAAGCCAGTGGAATTTCTTTCCTTAGCCATTTGATTGACAACAGATGCAATCTGATAACCATGGACTGTAGCTGGCTGATTATCCCAGCCATTGGAAGATGGCAGAGTTCGCATACTGGAATAACGCCTCTCAGTAGAGTCCACAACATTGCGGCTTGGACCTTGTACATATGCATCCAGTAATTGCATATGATTGGACCACAAAGGGGAAGATCCACTCTGAACTCCATAGGATGAGTCCATATTGTTTTGCACCCTTGGCTGCCTGGCAGAGTCACTTAAGCCAGAGTTGACCCTGGAATCCAATCCTCTACCTCCTACAGTTGCAAAATAGCCACTAGACTCTTTTCCAGAAGCGTCCACTTTAAGCAAGAAAGATGCAAGCTCTAAATCACCCAGCAAGACATCAAACTTTTGGGCCTGCGCACCTGGAGTTGCTTGCCCATGGAAATCATACAACTGACCCCAAAATTCATCCAGAGTAGCAGCAAATTGGCGTCTTGCTGCACGCCCTAACCCAGCTAATCTTGAAAGACTTCCAGCACCATTTCCGCCCTCATCACTCTTTCCACTGAGACTCCTTAATGATCCTGGACCATCAGATGTCAAAGATAAGGCATTTCCACTAAAAGCTTTGGACGAGTCTTCATGCTCCCAAGCATCAACCTCATCCTGCTTTTCAGTCTGCAAGTCTCTTTCTACAACCAGAGTTTTTTCAATTAAGTCAATGGGTTTACTCTTAATTTTCTTGCCATCCAGAAAATCACCATCGGCAACCTCTTTAACTGCAGCTGACACAGAAACAGTCTCTGTTGTGGATGCTGAATCCTCTTGATAGTATAATGCACTACTGGGAAATGTACCGTCAGAATGATATTCCTCAATAGCTGTCGGATGAAATTCCTGTTCAGACTCCATAATTGTCTCTGGCAGACCAAGATCAGCATCTGCAGCACTGAAGTCTGTGTAACTCTCTATGGATTTCCTGGCAGCTGAAAATTTCTCTTCCTTCTGAACAGTTTCTTCTCCAGTGTATCTAGTTTCACCAAAGAACATCTCTTCTTTGCATTCAGACGGCTCAGGTATAGCATTTTGCAAATCCCAGTTAAATGCCTGAGCATCCAACTGGGCTGCTGATTTCAATGGGGCAGCTGCTAGCCAGAGCATCAAACAAAATGATAAACAGGCAGTGCTTAGAAGAACAAGGTAAGGGATATATGAGCTACTACCCATGTTCCATCTCAAATTGCCTACCCAATCACTATCTCCAAATATCATTTCCACCACCAATATGATATTTAAACCTAGCATCCCCATAAAAGTAATTAATGCCAAGAACTCCAAAGGCTGAGAAATTTTGTACACATTCATTATTTTTCTTGATGAAGCAACTCGGAAAAGGGGTATCACAGAGGATGGAAGCAGCAGAGCCACCATAACTTGTGTAAAAATAAGCAGTTGGTATACTCCTTCAACTCCTGCAGTCCATATGCAATAAAGGGCAGGAATAATGGCAATGATTCTAATTGTAGCACGTTGCAGCCAATTAGGTACATCAAGTCTAAGGAACTCATGTAAGACCGCTTGCCCACCAATACTCCAGGTTAACGAGGTGAGCTGACTTGTGAGATACAGAATAAGTAAGAAAGTTAAGGGTGCCATTGGACTCCTGAAAGCCTGAATAATCATTTAGAGAAAAATACACCCAAAGTCCAATGAGTATGTGAAATAAAATGAGAATACTATATTTCATGCCAAAAGGGTCATCAGGACCACTTACTGAAGAAAGTTACCTGTTCCATTAGTGACAACGCATCAGGAAAAGTAAGCAACACTAATCCATTACTATTGAACACATTTGCAGCTGAGTTCATAAGCACATAATTCACCAGATATAGACCACTGAATACACACAAGATCACCCAAAAATGGTTATGACACAAGGCACTCTTAGAAACATTGGATGGTCCTTGATGTTGCTGCAAGAATATTAAAGATGCCAGAGTTTCAGAAACTTGACAAACAAAGTTTTAAACATCGTATCCAAGATGTATTGAGGTTCATACCCAAAAAGAAGACAACAAATTAATCACTGGGCGCTGGCCCAATGGCCACCCAAGCATTGCTTGGGGGGAGGTATGGGGTTCAAACCCTAGACGTGTCTCATAACAAATCCCACCCTCCCCAAATTCAGGTAACAGACAAAAAGAAAGCCAATGGATCAGAATTGAATAATACCACAGGATAATAATCCAATATGCCAAAATAAGTAAAACGGGTAGCAACCAGACACCAGGGACAGGTCACAGTACACTGCAAGGAAAGCCAACAAACTAAGATTGCTAAGATGCAGTCTGCACAGAGGCACCAGAAAGCAGAAACAGAGCATGACAACAACCAGCTTAAAACTCGTGCGATCCCCAGATGTTTGAGAAAAAGTAACAGGTTTGATGTAAGATTAAATTAAGTCAAGACAAGTGACTCAAGATGTTAAGTTTGAACCTTGAAGAAACCAAGAAAACATACTAGCAAAGTAAAGCCACAGTATAACCCTGTTTAGAGTAGTTTATGCATAATCCTGTTCAAAAAATAAAAAATAAAAATCTGCCAGCAATATGTTTGGGTAGGTTCAGCGCCATGCAGCATATACTTCCATCAAATGTGAAAACATGAAACAGGCATATCATGCAAAAGTTAGCTACTTCCAAACTCATAGATCAGTACAAATAATAATTCATATTTGTATGCAATCAGACCAAGACAATTTTATGCAAACTAATCTAACAGAATGAATACTATTTCATATTTACATGCAATTAGACCAAGACAGTTTTTATGCATGTTACATCTTATCTCCTCACCCTTTTTGGCCGATCCCCAACTGAAAGGAATCAGCAATGAAGATCCTTCTAAGAGAGCAAGGCCAAACAAAGAGGGAAAAAGAAGGTTTTCTTACACTCATGCATCTAGATATTGCTATAATGAGTAAACCCAAATTCTGCTTAAGAAAATGGACTCAAATTAACATTGACACAGTGCAACAGAGGAAAACACAGACATGGAACTCTCTTCAACAAGCATCCAAAAACTGAAGTATTCTTAAATTCCATACCACACATCTCAAACAGCAGAAAATTATGAGGCGGATATGAAGAACAAACAATATTTACAAGATATCAAATAAAGTGCAACCTTCAAATCTCATCAACCACAACAACAATAACAAAATCTTAATCCCAAAATTAATTGGGGTCAACTAAATGAATCTTTTCTTATCATTTTGTTCTATGATGAATTAAGTTTAGGGCGAGACTTAATTGTTCTAAATCCTTCTCAAGTACAGGTTTCCAAGACAACCTAAGTCGTCATCTTCCTCTCCTCTCACCATGCACCAGGATTTGGTCAACCCTCTAAATTGGGGAATTTTTAGGTCTAAGTTGAACATGTTCAAACCAATGCAAACATCACCCCTTCAAAATCTTATCACAATATTTAAAAATGATAAGGACCATACACACAAATTCCAAGACAAGCAGAAAGGCTTCTGAAGGAGGAAGGAAAAAGAAATACCAGCACAATAGATGAATGAAGGTAAAAATTGTGAGGCATGATATTTGCTCCAAGAATACTCATCAGGGCAAACACACTATCCCCGCTTAACTTTGTTGGCACACCATTCATGGAAAGTGAGATTTCTGGTTGACTAATGAGCACTCCAAGAATATAAAAAAGCAATATAAGCCCTGTGATGCGTATGAATAGAAAATTCTCCTTCCATTTCTCCTAAAAAAGGGTAGTTAGAGATCATAAGTGAAAATCTTTATCAAAGGACAATAACAAGAAATGTACCCAATTATAACTCACCAGGAAGGTCCAAAAAAGGGGAGATAAAACAGCATCAAGAGCAGTCAAAAAAACACCAGCGGACAAGTCCACCCCAAAGAGAAGGTTAAGACCATGTGCAATGCCAAGAATCTAGCAAAATCAAAACATTGATAAGTTAGCAGCAAAAGGTTGTGAAGCTTTTCAAGCAGTAATAAACACACTTCACATGGTTTAATTTGGTTATTTTTGAAATGGCAAACAGATGTGTAAATTGAACAAAGATGAGAGAAGCTACCATAGTGAGATCCAATGCAATCACTGAAATTGTTGCCTGAATCCCCAGGAACATGCATGTGAACTTGTCATACTCATCACTGCATATCTATGGCATCAACAAGAGAAAAAGAGTATAAATCAAAACCCGATGAAAAAGTATGTGTGTATATGCATATACATGTGTGTGTGCGTGTGGGCGCATGTGTAGTGGAAAGAAAAACTTGAATAAGAGAACTGAAACAGATAAATAATACCTGGGCAAGGTCTCTTCCAGTGATCACACCAATACAAGCAGATAGGTACTGGCACAAAATAGCAGCAAAATTGAAAATGAGCATCGGCAATACCAGATCATACCCAAAGCGAGCACCTCCTTCAACAGTTGCTGCCCACTTTCCAGGATCAACATATGTGATTGAAATCAAAAGCACGGGACCAAGGGTAGGAAGCAGCCGATGAAGAACACCAGGCAGATGGTTACTACTACCAAGCTCAACTTCCATTTATAACCACTAATGCAAACAAAAATGGGACTGGGAATGCGACGCAATATAATACTTGAATAGAATCTCCGAGAAAATGAGAACCTCTAGATGGTTTTAGGCTGATTAAATTACATTTCTGCTTAAAGTTTAATCTCGTGAAAAGATGCAGTCACCTTCCAATGACCATTCATTAGCAGCTGCTTTAATTCAACATTCTTTGGGTGAGCAAAGACAATGTCAATTCCACCTTCTATTGAACGAAAAGGATAAGCAGTGATGTCGCGTTACAACACTTTTAATGCATTTGGCCAAATCAACCCCAACACATAGTACAGCTAGCAACTTCTCCTACTAGCTGTGATCATCAGAAACTAACCCAATCCATGCATCTAACACAATCCCTTGCTACTACAAAGGTGTTGAGGAAACAAAACAGCCTATTCATTTCTCGATTGCGGTCAGTAGTTGAAGCCAATTCATGTAAAACCTGTATAAATTAGTTGGATTTTACCCCTCCTGTGACTTCATTCCTGATTCAAATGACAAAGTAAGCACACTGATACCAAAATCCAATATTTCATGAATACATTTAATTCCATGTGTGTATATACATGCATATTGAGAAGGTAAAATTACCAACAAACCAGAATTTCAGCATCAATGTCTAAAAGAAAGATTGAGAATAAATCATCACCCTCACGGGATAAACAGAAGGCAATTGAGTTTAGCATCAATTAATCGCCCTTTTACAACAATTTAACCTTTCAACTATTTCCAGCTTGTAATTAACTTATCAAAATCCACAAATCAGATCCTCTCTGTGCGTACCAAACTACCATGATCAGTTTCAAACCCCACTGATTGAAGAATCAAACTAGATATCATAGCACCACATCAAAATTCAAATCCTAGAACCAACTAAATGGATAAAAAAAAAAAAAAGTACTTGGGTTCTCACTACCACAGAACCCTTAAGCCAAAACAGATTCAAATAACTAAAGAAAAAAATATAGCAGCAATCAACAAAAACGCATTGAACAAAGGAACAAAAAATAGTTCCCTACAAAACACTCCCAGACAAAATCAGTAGCTCCAAACCCCAGAAACCATACAAAATAAGCAACCTCAAACATAGATCTGACTGATCAAAAAGCAAAGCCAAATATCAGCTAAAGAACTACTTAAAACTTCCTTTCTACATATTTTCAAGAACCCAAAATAAATAAATAAAATTCCGTACAATCACAGTAAAGGGTCTTTAAATTAGGGTTTCAAAAAAAACCTTGATAAAGGGTTTTACCCTCTCTCTCTCTCTCTCTCTCGTCCTTACGGTCTGCAATCTCTATCTAATGGCCTGAGATGTAGATCTCAGCGAAAGTGGGGCTTTAAGAGAAGGCCACGCAGTCAATAAAACAGAAATTTTTATTACTTTCTCTTTCTCTTTTATCTGGGAATTTTATTTTTTATTTTCTGTTTTCTAGAGAGAGAGAGAAAGCTGTCACAGTTCTCCGGCAAAGTCTCATAGAGAGAGAGAGAGAGAGAGAGGGAGGGAGGGAGAGAGTAAGGTGGTGAGAGTGAATAAAGAAATGGCGTACGTTCCATTGCTGTTGGGTTAGTAATTTTGATTTATTGATGAATAATAATTATAAATAATATAAACAATTTTCTTAAAATATTTTTTAATAATTTAATAAAATAGAGTTTTTTAATATAGAAAAATAATTTTTTTAATTAATTAAAAAGTTGTAAAGGCGTTCAAAAGAAAAGACAGGTGACGTTTTTCTCGCTTGTACATTTATGAGATTCCCGCCTTTTGCCTAAAAAAAAAGAAAAAAAAGTGAGAAATTAGAAATAATACTCCTTGCACTGAACACAATGCCAGAGAAGTCAGACCACTGTATTAAATTTAAAAAAAAAAAATTTCAGTCGGTTCAACCAAAAAAAAAATATTGCTTTTATAAAATTAAATTTATATTTATATTTATTAAATAAAAAATTAAAATTTATTAAATATTTTGATAAAAATTTAAACCCCACAAAGCACCTGAACTTATAATTTATGAATTAAATCTTTTAGTTATTAAACCATAAGCTTTTTGCCTTTTGTCTTTTGCCTTTTGTTTCTCCTTCACGTGTGCCTATATTGTTTGAGTTCACTTTTCTTACTTTCATTTCCATAACACTTCCAAATTTTCTATGGCAAAATTATTTTTCTTATTTTCATGATTTTTTTTTCTATAAATATTTTCATAGTAAACTTAGGGTTCACAATTCATATCAATATCTACGTATTCATGTTTATTTTGCATGGAAATCAGTTGGTAGTACATTGTTTTGCATCTTACTCATATATAGCAAAATATTAAATGATCCGTACAAGGATCTGTGATATTAATATTAATTTAGAAATGTATTTTGTAGGTGTTGAAAATTTAATATTGTTAAAAAAATTAATATTTTACTTACTTAATTATAAATATTATGAATAACAACAATTATAAAAAAAATTAATCTCAAATATAATTGATTCAAATAATTTTCTTTAGTTCTATTGTACTTTATATTGAATTATATTTACTAACTAAGTATTTTTCAAATTAATATTCATCACTCTGTGTTATTATTATTATTATTATTTACATAAATTTAATCTGTTCTCTCAATTGAATTATTTCCAAATTTAAGTTCTCATGTTCAAACTAATAGAAACCCCATTCTTTCAAACAGCGTCAGTATAATTGGCCTCAAGGGCTCGAAATGGAAACTGAAAGTCTCATTTTCCTTTGAATTACTAAGGGTGGGATTAAAAAGCAAATAAATTTAGAAATGCAAAGGGAAGTATAGTGCCACGAGATAAGAGGGTGAGAACATGTATTAACATTTTTTTCTCGTACAGATTGCTGGCATTAAAATTTTAAGAATCTTAAGCTGATGGCGGCCAAAAACAGAGTGTATGAACGGTCCAAAAGAGGTATGTGCCAAAAGGGTGACCGAAATTTTAGGATAAGCTTTCCAAAACTTGACAATAACATTAGATAATGACCTGGGCACTGGGGTACTGAATGCCCATGAGTCACACAACTGACAAGTTAGCTGATGTACAATTGTTTGACACTAACAGAGCAGAACATGCTGAGATTTGGAATTGTAGAAAGCAAAAGGTTAAGGGAACTTGATCCCATCTCTAAACCATTTTTTAGGCCCATTTTTTCAGTTTTGAGTCTACTTGTATCTATCAAATTACACATCTATCTAATCATTTTCTATATTTATATGCCAGTCGATTTGCAAGTTTTGCATGTTTCTTCTCACATGTGTTGGCTGGCTGGTAGCTTGGCACACACTTGTTTATACTATATATATATATATAATTAATAAAGTAAATTTAAAATAAATTTGCATAGTATATATAATATTATGAGTGAATTATAGTCATAAAAAAAGATGAGTTAGATAAAATAAAATATTTTTAAAAAATTATTTGTATTTTAATGTTGTCAGTTTGCACACCATGTACTGTTGGACATTAATTTTACACATTTATCCATCATTTATTATTATTATTTTAAAAAAATAATAATAATAATAAAATAAGCATGAGGCTCTGGTACCGTTCAGATCCCGTCTACATGGCACGATCTATATGGCAGGATTTGATTTATATGTATCTAAAAAGTTGAAAAGAATGCACTGACAATTAAACACAGAAAATGAAAGGACAATATGATTGGTGGCTTTTCCAATTGTGCTCAGACTTTGGGTGCGGGATCGCGTCGGCTCCCTCGTCCGCCAGTGGGTATTGGGCAGCGGCTCTTGCAAAGGTACTAGTGGGCTTCGAATCCTCGTAGCATATTCAAGCTCTTTGGAAAAACCACAAAATAAATAAAATAAAATAAAGCGGAAAGAGACGAACCTAACCATATATAACTCGTGAAAATTAACTTTTTCTAAACGTTATCATTTCCATTCCTGGATTGCCATGCCGAGCCTATAAAAAGAAAAAAAAAGGGGGGGGGGGAAGAAAACAATGCACAATGTAATGCGTGGACAGAGAAAAAGGGAAGAAAATGACGGAAAATGTACATTTCCTTCAATTAATGTATGCACAATGACAGATAAGCGAACACATGTGAATTCTTTTTGAGTTGGCTTGCTCCAGAAAAATATAACCACACAACAATAATGCTGATTCTTTTATCGTGAGAAGCCAGAATGAAAACATTGATTCTTGTATTAACCCGATCAATCTTCTTCTTCTTCTTCTTTTTTTTTTTTTTTTTGGTTATGTTTTCTTGATTTGAAAGAATAAATTAAGAACATCATATGTGATATATAAAAATAAAATGAAATGAAAGAAAAAAAAATATTTGAATTTTAATCACTTAATCGATGTAGCACTCACTTAATTATTATTATAATTTAAGAAAACTTACGAAGAAATAAAATTACATACAATAGGCCTGAAATTGATTTAACAAATTAAAGCTTCTTGGGCAGCAAATGCCAAAGTTATCCGCCCGTATTAGCGGTGGACATTCAACACTTCAAGCAAGCTCCAGAACTTTGAGAATTAAAGTTCAGGTATTTATTTTATGAATAATGAAGCTTTGCCTCTATTGTTTATCCATTTTAACCTTCGAAATCACAACATTGCCAAGACTTGAGTGTCTGCCGACTTGAAGGTATTGCACTGAAAAAGTGCCACAAGTAAGAAATCCAATTCTGAAGTGTATGGAGACTCTCTTCGCAACAGTATACTGAATTACCCCCCACCCCACACACACAATTAATTAGCCAAAAATGAAATTGGAAAAGATGATAGTTAAAAAAAAAAAAAAAACTAAAAGATAGGAAAAAGAAGACCAGAATAATACAGTTTGCACTGAAAGTACCTCAATTTTGGAATTAGCTACAACCATAAAAAATGAAAGGTCATGTTTGGGAGATTTTTGTATAACGGAGTTGACCTCATTGTGAATTGGAGATATAAAAATTTTTATTTTATGCAGCCTCCACCCAAAAAGCCATTAGCGTATATAAAAGCTTTAATATAGTTATATGGAAAGACAGAATTATTCTCTATTAGTGCACCTTCTAATGAACTGCAAGAAATATAATATGTTAGCTAATTAAGAAAGACAAATAAATAAATAAATTAATTAATTGTTGGTATCCCAATAAGTATTGTAATAAATGACTACGGTATCCCAAGAACAATAATGTGCATATGCATCTTTTTATCACATAGGGCGTAACAAAACGTAATACGTGGCTATAACCAAACCAATGAAAGTCAAATTAACTATTGTTCTTCACAAATGCTACACAAATTTATGCTTCAGAGACTGCTCGCCGTACACAGATACCAATCTTAACTTGGGCATCAAACGAATTAAGATTACAACAAGGATTGAGATAATGGGGAAGAGGAAAACAAGAAATTCTCACCTCCTCTCCACATGCTTGAGCTGTCTAATCGTTGGCAATTCAATGCATGAAACCGTAGTTGCTTTGCTCCACAAGTATCCTAGTCTTTGTATTATTCTTATCAACAAACAATGTTGTTATTCAAACAAACATTTTGTTTAATCGCTTGGAACATATTCATTGAACTCTAAGATCCTCCCATAGTTGATTATTACTCTTTTTTTAGGAGAACCCGTAGTTAAGTATTGTTACTAACCTTTACACTAATCTATGATGCTTAACCGAAGTAATTATCATTGGAATTGCCAAAAAAAAAAAAAAAAATAGTTCATTTAGCTCTCTGACCATTAATTAAATGACGTTGAAGTTACACGGGAGACAGACCCCTATGTCAAGCCAACGTGGCAGAAATCTCTAAGTTTCCAAGAATCTAGCCTTTTTCTTTTGGCTAGATTGGGATCTCTGGGGGATTGTGACATTGAGAGCATTTTGCTAGGGAGGAGGGAATGGTTCACTGTATCATGTCTAGCTCAGGGTACATGACAATATGTGATATGACTTTTACCAAAGATGTTGAAGTGTCAGTCTTTGTCTAACTTAGTGTACGTAACAATATTAATATGGCTTCTAATTCTAGTTATATTACGATTCTTTTCAGTTTTTAAGCGAAGTGTTGACTGAATGCATTGCCAAAGAGCAAATTATCATCTAGCAGTGGGCATAAGGACGCACATCGGAAGTCCCAGTGCAAGTGGAGATATCCTAATTTTTTTGGGATTTCATTTTGTTTTTTGTTTTTTTGTTTTTTTAAATCAGATTATTCAAGTTTTAACATCGCCGACTCGGGCTGGAGCGACATTTTTTATGTGCCCCAAACTCTAATGATACGCTTTTGGTGAAGCTTTTAACGGAACACAAGCACGCATCATAAGATAAGGCCCCGTGAGTGCATGTCAGCCTTTTGAGACATAATTGGTCAAGCTCCAGCACTTGGCAAATGTCTTTAAAGTCACGTTTTTTATTTTGCTTTTGGCCGAAGGCCACGTGGATAAGGATAACGAAAAGTGGATTCGGCTTTCTAGCTCTAGGCTACCAATCGATGCAAAAGTTCCTCCTTGCTTCGAAATCTATGATTGCAGAAACAAAGCAGCAATAATAATAGAGTGAACTTATGTAAACGTTATGTAATTGAATAAAACATTTATTGAATTAAATAAATAAATAAATATATATATATATATATATATTATTAAATAAATTGTGCTTCTCTACACACTTCTCACTATTTAATTTTGTTACCAACCTCTTTTTTTCATATTATATATAAAATACTTTATATTACAAAAAATAATAATTTAGGGTGCACAAAGAAATTTCATAATAATATAATAATATTCATATAATTTTTTATATTACATAAAATATTTTATACTTAATATAAAATTTTATTTTACTCAAATCAGTCAATAAAATTGTGCACCCATATAATGGGGTGCTATTATTATTATTTTTTTTTGGAGAAAAAATAAATCCGTACATTAGCCGACATTAAAAAAAACAAAAAAATAAAAACAAAAACAGAGTTACTAAACGAACAACAGCCGCCACCGAACATAACAAGTGCAAAATCGTAAATTCTCCGAGGGCTCCCCCATTCTTATGGTTGTGGACACGTGGACTAAACACCACAACTGTGATGTGTCAGTTCCCTTCGGCGCTCCACCGTTGGGCTTCTTCCGATGTCACTTTCTATGGATTTTTTTGTTTTTGTCCGCATTGTGAAATTTCGTTACCAATAAAATTTCAAAAAATTGCCAGTGTAATTAATTGACCCAATCCTCTTGTTATCTTGTATTTATTTTCAAACTTCTCCCTCTAATCTTTGCGTATGGTTGGATTGAATGCCAGATAATGGGAATTGTGAGTAGTTTATTAGGAATGCTTGGATTTGCAATTGGGATTCCTATAGGATTTTTATTAGGTTTCTTTATATTCATTTACTTGGATCCCGGAGATGTTAAGGTAACACCTTTAAGACCAGGCCCTTCTTCTTTTTTCTTTTCACAATGTCAACGTTCTTCAGTTCTAGATACCTGATCCTGATTGAATTTCCAGACCGGAAACATGTATTTATCAGTTAAATTACATTTGAATGTTTACATTTTGGCTTGTTTATGCAACCAATTGAACAATTAAAGTTCTTGTTTCAATGTCTGCGGTAATTTTCAGGTATGAGTAAAATTTCACAATGTTAAAAAACTTATTTTTCCCTAAGGTAAAACATGTCACGATTATGCAGGAACCCATAGTCAGGCAGCTTCATGAGTTTGATAGTAACTCACTGATCGACATTTCCTCAGAGATTCCAAAGTGGGTGAAGCATCCAGATTATGAACGTGTGAGCTCTGCCTCCATCCCATGTTTAGGTCAATATAGTCTTTTTTGTCGTGCACATTTTGATTAAGTTGAAATAAGTGATTCCTTTAGTCTCGTTGTGCAGATTGACTGGTTGAACAAGTATGTATCCTATATGTGGCCATACATTGACGAGGTAATTATAGCTTCTTCAACATCTAATTTTAATAATAAGGATTAATCACCAAAAAGTGAATGGAGTCTCTTCTGTGGGGTGAACAAAAAAAAAAAAAAAATAAGTGTCAGAATCTTACGGTGATCTGTGAAATTATTCTAACTCTATGCGACTTCTGGAACAGGCAATATGTGGTGTACTAAGAAGCACGATGAGCCCAGTGTTTGCAGAATACTGTCACAAATTTTACTTGAAGTCCATAGATTTTCAGAGTTTGAGTCTTGGTTCTTTCCCCCCTGTAATTAATGGTGGGTATCAGATATTGGGGGCCATCTATATATATATATATATATATATATATATATATATATATATTTTAACTGGTCCTTTAACCTCTGGTGGAAATTTTGAGTTAGAATGCTATATTTGATGGTTCTCGGGTTCTTTTTGATAAATTTTCATTGGTTTTGTTTACAATTGCAGGTGTCAAAGTTCATGAAACCAATGAAAAGGAACTAGCAATTGAGACTGCAGTAAGATGGGCTGGAAATCTGAACATAACTCTGATGTTGAATTTCCTGTCTCTACCAATTAGAGTTCAGGTCAGAAAAGCTATAACAACTTGTTCCTCACAATATTTCAAGCAAATTTTCATTAATTGTTTTATCTTTTTTTTTATGCTAAGAGGTGCAACACAAGTCCTTCTGTATTCAAAAATATTTAGTTGTTTGTTTGCAACTGAAAATTGTTTCAGAGTCATAGATCTTAAATCAGATATTGTAACAATGTGTTTGATCTTGTTCTCAGTTGTTTGATGTCCAAGTATCTGCAGCCCCTCGGATCACTCTGAAACCACTAGTGCCTACATTCCCTTGTTTTGCCAGTATAGCATTTTGTTTGCTGGAGAAGGTAATCAATAGGCAAATTGTGAGCTTTCCAAGGAGTTCGAAACTTTTAGATAGTGAATTTTCAGCCTTTCTTTCTGATTTTGAATTAGCAAAGTTTCATACATAGGTATCCCATTGCAGCCTCATGTAGACTTTGGAATGAAATTGCTTGGAGCTGATATTATGGCCATCCCGGGGTTGTATCAAGGTGCTCTCGTAACTTCCAAATTTCGAATGATGCTGTGCAACTTGCAGATTAGACCTTGTCAATGATGTTTATGGTGAACTGTGCTAATCCGAAATGATTAAACTATCTTCAGCTGGTTGACTTTTTGAGGCGATGGCCAAAAAGATATGAGAGGATCATAACCAAGATACGCTCTTTTAGTCAACATCTGCTATGTCTACCTTGTGGCCTACACATTCCACCAATAAAAAAGCTATTTTTTCATAAGTCAACTTGCCTTCCTAGGCATATTATAGAATTGCATCTGATGTCACTTTCTTTTATAGTTTGCATAGCTCTCAGTTATGGAAGCCACGTATGAGCACATTATATGTCAATTAAACGGAGCAGAACAATTGTCGAACTAATTCATTCTTCGTTGAAAACTTGACAGTGTTGACATCACTATTTTTAGGAGACAAGACCGTGCCAAATCACACTAAACCAAAATGCCTATTACCAGATCAAATCAGTAATTTGTCAACAATCTGGTTATCATTGTTAGGCCATAGTTTCAACAGTTAACCTTTGCAAGAAAATAGCATCAAAATATTCAAGAACATAACTCACAAGAGCTGAAAAAATCCAGGAAATAATAAAACATCCATGTATACTCCTCTCTATCCTTCATGTGCCAGCCTTTTGTAATGAACTATTCTATTGCTATCAGGAGCTGATAGGAAAGCAAATTGCTAGTCTCTATCTCTGGCCACAAGCACTTGCTACACATATTCTCGATGGATCAGTGTAAGTATCGAAGTCTTCATCACAGGCAGAATTAACATTAGTTGTGACAAGAAGAGAAAAAAAAAAAGCTTGAGATGTGGAGATGGAATCCTGATAATGGTAAATTTGTTGTTGGAGAGGACTAAGGTAGTTTGACTTGTTTCACTTAAATTTTGTTCATCCTGACGGAAAGTAAGAAAAATTCAAAACCAAAAATTTTCTGGTTGAATATGTAATCAACCAAGTATTAAACCCACCTTCACTCACATTGTTTTTCATTGATCTCCTGCGAGAACCGAAATAAGTTTCCTGTGGGATCAAATTTTCTCTTAGGCAATTATCAATTGGATAGCTAATCATATCTCCTTTTCTCATCGGATAACAGAGAGACTATAAAAAAGCCTGTTGGTATTGTCAATGTGAAGGTTGTTCGAGCACTCAAGCTTCGTAAGATGGACCTGTTTGGAAATTCTGATCCATATGTTAAACTTAGTCTAAGTGGGGAGGGGCTACCAGCAAAGAGAACTTCCATTAAGATGAATAACCTTAACCCTGAATGGAATGAGGACTTTAAGCTTACTGTCAAGGACCCCGAGTCTCAAGTCCTCAAGTTACAGGTTTATGACTGGGAAAAGGTATGCTTTTTATTCATCTGGTTGGCTGGTTTGATATCTCTATTTCAGGCTGAGGCAATAAGTTTTGGCCTCTAATTTTGCAGGTTGGGCCACATGACAAGTTAGGAATGCAAGTGGTTCCACTGAGATTCCTTAACCCGCACGAAACTAAAGAATTTACGCTTGATCTGGTCAAGAACATGAATCTGAATGATCCCAAAAACGGAAAATCAAGGGGAAAACTTGTGTTGGAGATGACATTTAACCCTTTCAGGGAAGACAGTGAAGGATTTATTGCATCGTTGGAGGGCAATGCCAGTAAAGAAAGAGCAGGTGTAAGTGTCTCCAAAGAGACATCTTTGTGCAAGGGCGGTTTACTTTTGGTCACAGTTCTAGGAGCTGAAGATGTTGAGGGCAAATATCACAACAACCCTTATGCATTGATTATGTTCAGAGGAGAACAGAAGAAAACTAAGGTAAATTTTGCTCTTATTCCTGTTGTAGACTGAAATTTTCTTTTTCATGGAAAGGTTAGTGCAGCCATTTCTTGGGAATTGATTTATCCAGCTGGTCAAGAAAACAAGAGTTCCAGTTTGGAATGATGAATTCCAATTTGTTCTAGAAGATGCTCCTCTGAAGGAAAAGATCCACATTGAAGTAATGAGCAAGCGGAAAGGCCTAAGTTTCCGACCCAAGGTCCTACTTTCCTTTCCATTGTACAACTTTCTTGTGCCCAACGCTGCTTAAAGTTCTAATTTTGCGGTGATTTTCCCTGGTAGGAAACGTTGGGGTGCGTGGATATTAATCTCAGCGATGTTGTGAACAATTTGCGCATCAACGAGAAGTACCATCTAATCAACTCGAAAAATGGAGTTGTAAGTTTGGATATTCGGTGGAGAGAGATTTGACAAGACCCTTGTTCACAAATAAACAAAAAAGCCTCGAAAAAAAGTACCAGTCCAGCTAATGTAGCATGGCCATTTTTTTGGTACAAATGAAAGAGTTCTTAGAAGCTTTAATTTTAGTTTGTAAACTGCATTTGAAATTCAAAATCGAGATTTATTTATTTATTTATTTATTTTTTTGTCCCTCTTGAAATAAGTAAATCAAGATTCTTGGTGATTTTAAAGTTTATGGTCGGGAGGAGAGAACGAGCTCAATCAAATAGCCCAAATATTTGGGCCGAAGCCTTTATAATTGCAAAACCACGAGGCCCAAAAAGTTACAGTCCAACAAAGTACTCCCAGTCCAGACCAATTAAAAAAGTTATTTATAAAGCTAGGGTTTCATTTCTTGTATTTGGCTCTCACTTTCGTATAAAAACGCCTCTAGCTGTTGCAGACAGACATCCAGCCAGCCAGCCCTGAGCCGGAAGCGGAGGGAGAGGTTTTCGATCGAAGAGCTGCGTTTCTCGGTCGACGTCTTTGTAAGTCTCCGTCATCATATCTCTCTCTGTTTTCTCTGTTTGACTGCCTCGAAAAAATGCTTTAACGAGAGATAAGTCAAGCAAATGTTTAACGCTTGTTGGCTTGTGGATGGGAGAGTCTGTTTATGGGTTGGCTAATTTAACATTCGATTAGAAATTTTAGCAGATGAATTGTTCTTCCTTGGTAGCACTCTTGAATGCACGCGCGCGTCTTAAAATTTCCTCAGTTGTTTTCTTTGATGCATCTGGGAAATTCTATATGTTTCTTTGGGATTTATATTGTTTTTTTTATTATGACTTTGCAGGTTGAGACATGGTTAAGCATAACAATCAGGTGCCTAATGGGCACTTCAAGAAACATTGGCAGAACTATGTGAAGACGTGGTTCAACCAACCTGCTCGCAAGACCAGAAGACGCGTTGGTCAGTATCTTTTTCTTTTTTATTTTTAACTTTAAATTTGGTCCTTAGAGTTATAGTTAGGCTTAAATTCTATGGAGTTGCACATGCACGGACAAATAATGCCAGTTTTAACAGAAGTCACGGAATTGCTGTGTTTTGATAGACTAATGGTTTTTCTGTTGGGTGTGTAATTATTCAACAGCTCGCCAGAAGAAGGCTGTAAAGATCTTTCCCCGTCCTACGGCAGGACCTCTTCGTCCCATTGTTCACGGGCAGACCTTGAAGTACAACATGAAAGTGAGGGCTGGCAGAGGGTTCTCTCTTGAAGAACTTAAGGTTCGTGGTTGCATTTTTTAATATCTATATCTTCATCTTTATAAAGTTCATCCTGTCTTTCTATTCCATTGGTTATTTAAAATGACATTTGTTTGGTATGTTTTTGTCTTTTTCTTCTGATTAAATATATTATCTTGTGGTGCCAAAATTTAAATGGCTATTGCCATTGTCAGGCTGCAGGTATTCCTAAGAAACTTGCCCCAACTATAGGAATTGCTGTTGATCATCGTAGGAAAAACCGTTCTTTGGAGGGGTTTCAGGCCAACGTTCAGAGGCTGAAAACCTACAAGGCTAAATTGGTTGTCTTCCCAAGACGTGCTCGCAAGTTCAAGGTGATACTAATTTCTAGTTTTAAGTAATCAGGTCTTGTTGTTGCTCACATTGATGGTCAATGTCTTAAAATGTGTTTTTTCCTTGGCACAGGCTGGTGATTCTGCTCCTGAGGAGTTGGTAACAGCAACCCAAGTCCAAGGCCCAATCTTGCCAATTGTGCGTGAGAAGCCATCGGTTGAACTTGTTAAAGTCACAGAGGACATGAAGTCATTCAAGGCTTATGACAAGTTGCGTGTGGAGCGCATGAATGAGCGCCATGTTGGCATGAGACTGAAGAAGGCTGCGGAGGCAGAGAAGGAACAGAAGAAGTAAATTTGACCTGTTCATCAGGCTTTTGAGTATTGATTTTGAGCTTAGTTTTGATGTTTCTCTTTGATCCCTTTACTGTACTTCTTTCTTTTGGAATTCAAGTTAATTTGGTCTTTCAAGTTGGAAGATTTGCAGACCCAACTCCAGTTTTTACTTCGAATCCTTTGTTGCACTACCTAAGCTATGAGATAACACTGTTACATTATCTGCATTGTGATTGATTAGATTATGGTGGTGCTTCTTGATTGGATACGTATTCATTTGCTTAAGTTTTAGTATCTAAACTGCTTTAAATTTTTTTGGGAAACCACTGTGAAGGTACCGAGTACTGCCATTGTGGATTTCCTTTTGCCAAGTTTAAAATCAATGACATTTACCTGCTATTGAACTAACTCTTAGTTCTTCGACTAACATTATGTGACCATGTTAATGGTGTGGGCGGACCAAAATGAACTTATCAATGAACTTGAATGGTATTTGGCCTGTTGCTTTTCGTTTTTATGTATGTTCCTGTTGTTCAGCGTCCCGAAGATTTGCCAAAAGTTTCATTTTGGTTTTTAATGTTAAGGAGGGGTTCATTTTAGGGGCTATGAGAATGAGAGAATTAATTTTATTGTGTAGTTTATGAATAACTAAAGTAAATTTCTAATGAACTAAAAGTTTTTCTTGTTAAGAAAATATAATTGTAAATATGAGTTTTTATTTTTTTTGTTTTTGTGGAATTAGCTGTAATTGGGAACAGTTATGGAGTCAACGTGAAAACGGTCCCACACTCTCTCATTAGGGCTGAACAGGGCCCGAATTAGCAAGCTGAGTTCTAACTTAGCCCAACCCAATTTGAATACAAGCTGCTACTGTAACATTCTCTAGTACCACGGGTGTCCCTGATGATCTCTTAATGGTTTTTATTTTTTTAGATTTCGGAAACTAGATCCTCAAGGTCAAATGAGTCTAATGTAAAAAATAAATAATAATAATAACAATATATATATATATATATATATAAAAAGGCAGAAGCTGTGTCAGTGAGTTCTATGTTCTGCCTTAAACCCTAAGCTCGTGTGACCTCGGCCTCTGCCTCACCCGCACGCAGTCTTTACATGTAAGAAAAAAGTCACATAAGTCAAAACTTGTTTAGTATCTTTCATTTTGATAAAACCCTTTTCAGAGATTGCAAACATTTCCCTTAGAATGGCCTCTCTTGCTCTTTCTAAACCTTACCGATTGAAACCTAGGGTTTATGATTCCTTTATTCACAGGATCTCTCTTCCATTTAATCCCCTCTATCTCTCTACTTCAACTGAAGATTCGATCCCCACCGTAGGTCAGGCCCCGAACCCTGATGCCATACCTCCGGAACTGCAACCCGAATCCGAGTCCAAGACCCCAGATGTGGCTCAACGGAGTCCGTTTCAGCGAGTCCCGCGAGTTAAGCGTCCAGACCCAGAAAAGTTAGAGGATGTAATCTGCAGAATGATGGCGAACCGGGAATGGACGACCCGGTTGCAGAACTCGATCCGAGATCTTGTTCCTGAGTTTGATCATTCTCTGGTTTACAATGTTTTGCATGGGGCGCGCAACGCTGACCACGCGCTGCAGTTTTTCAGGTGGGTCGAGCGGGCCGGGTTATTTAAACACGACCGCGAGACCCATTTCAAGATAATTCAGATCCTGGGTCGAGCAGCGAAGCTCAATCACGCGCGTTGCATTCTCTTAGATATGCCCAAGAAGGGTGTTCAGTGGGATGAGGATATGTTTGTATCATTAATTGATAGTTATGGTAAGGAAGGGATAGTTCAAGAGGCTGTTAAGATATTTGATAAAATGAAGGAACTAGGTGTGCAGAGGAGTATTAAGAGTTATGATACTCTTTTTAAGGTGATTTTGAGGAGAGGGAGGTACATGATGGCTAAAAGGTACTTCAATAAGATGTTGAGTGAAGGGATGGAGCCTTCTAGGCATACTTACAATATTATGATTTGGGGTTTCTTTTTGTCATTGAGGTTGGAAACTGCTTTGAGGTTTTATGAGGATATGAAGAGTAGAGGGATTTCGCCCGATGTAGTGTCTTACAACATTATGTTTAATGGGTATTGTAGGTTTAAGATGATGGAGGAGGCAGAGAAATTGTTTGTGGAGATGAGGGGGAAGAATATAGCACCTACTGTGATAAGCTATACAACCATGATCAAAGGTTTTGTTGCTGTGGGTAAGGTTGAGGATGGATTGAGGCTGCTGGAGGAGATGAAGTCGTTCGGCATGAAGCCAAATGCGGTTACTTATTCGACTTTGTTGCCTGGGCTTTGTGATGGTGGTAAAATGACCGAAGCTAAAGATATGTTAAAGGATATGGTGCACAGGCATATTGCTCCAAAGGATAACTCAATTTTCATGAGGCTGTTGTCATGCCAGTGCAAGGCTGGGGACTTGAATGCTGCTGCTGATGTGCTTAAGTCAATGATTCGATTGAGCATTCCGACAGAGGCTGGACATTATGGTGTCTTGATAGAGAATTTTTTCAAGGATGAGGAGTATGATCAGGCAGTGAAGTTATTGGATAAGCTGATTGAGAAGCAAATTATTTTGAGGCCGCAGAGTACTTTGGAAATGGAATCAAATGCTTATAATCCAATGATTCTTCATCTGTGCAGCCATGGGAAGACAGGAAAAGCAGAGATCTTTTTCAGGCAATTGATGAAGAAGGGAATTCAAGACCCAATTGCCTTCAATAATTTGATCCGCGGGCATGCCAAAGAGGGATGTCCTGATTCTGCTTTTGAAATTCTTAAGATCATGGGCAGGAGAGGGGTCCCTCGAGATGCAGATGCTTACAGGGTGCTCATCGAGAGCTACTTGAGGAAAGGAGAGCCAGCTGATGCTAAAGCAGCTTTGGATAGTATGATTGAGGATGGCCATATTCCAGATTCATCTTTATTCAGGTCAGTCATGGAGAGTCTGTTTGGGGATGGGAGGGTTCAAACTGCAAGCCGGGTGATGAAGAGTATGGTGGAAAAGGGTGTGAAGGGGAATATGGACTTGGTTGCTAAGATTTTGGAAACTCTTCTAATGAGAGGTCATGTAGAGGAAGCCCTAGGACGAATTGGGCTACTAATGCATGGTGGGTATGATGTTGATTTTGATGGTCTCCTGTCTGTTCTTTCTGAGAAAGATAAGACCATTGCTGCTGTTAAGTTGTTAGATTTTGTCTTGGAAAGAGACTTCACAGTAGACTTTAAAAGCTATGACAAGGTGTTGGATGCTCTCTTGGCAGCTGGGAAGACCCTAAATGCATATTCAATATTGTGTAAAATCATGGAGAAAGGCGGGGTAACTGATTGGAGTAGCATGAAGGATTTGATTAAGAGCCTTAACCAGGAGGGAAACACAAAGCAGGCTGATATCTTATCCAGAATGGTAGAGGGAGGGGTGAAGTCACGTGAAAAGACCAAGAAGGGAAAGAAACAAGCTCCTATGGCCGCCTGATTGGATTGCCTCTAAGTTTTGTCTGATTTATAGGTCAGAAGGTGCCCCGCTGTTCTGCTGACAATGGCAATTAGTTTTTTTTTTTTTTTTTTTTTTTTTGTGGTTATGCATTTATACATGGGAACAATTTCTTCTTTGAATTGGAACTGACCAAGAAGACACATAGACTTTGTCATCTAGACGGAGGATGGCTTCTGATGTAATGTATGGATATTTTGAAACATGTGGATGAAATTGCATTCGATTCCAGTACTATTTGTTTATTCCGATTCAGTTTTGCACTCAATAAATTGGGGTTGGAGTGACCATGAGAATAGAGTCGGTTGCTACTGGGAAATGCAGGCTTGGTTTTACACGCAGTTCTATGATGCTCAAAACCTTCATTTTTGAGTCTTGTTCTTTATAACAAAAGGCTTGTTCTTTGTATGTTGGCTGCTTTGTTTTGATGATAACCATCTTTTTTCATTGTCTCATTTTACTCGTATACTGGCAAATTCTTCTGCCATCCTCCGTGTTCCATTCCCAAGTGCTTACAGGGCCAATAAGTCATCTTTTATATGGAACGAAATTGGTGATGGCTATGCTGTGACGTGGCTCTAGGTTAAATGTTTCAGACGGGGGCTAAAAAGGCAAAGAAAGATGTAGTGAGAGCTATGGCATGATCTATTTGTCGGGCATTTTTATTGTTTAAGAAATTAATGAAAAAATTTGAACCCAAAATCATAATAATTATCAATTAAACTATTTTCTGGAAGGCCATATTGACATATTATCCCAACCTTCCCTCATCCCCAAATAGTAGGACATAGAATGTATATTTTGTACCTGTCATGTCCCGTGCAGATGGGCAAAAGCAAAGAGATTGGCAACAGGGACATAAAAAGCCTAAAAAGCCCCCAAACCCTGCCCATAAATATCTAAGTCAGAAATCTCTTTTACAAGCACCGGGAAATCTGATCTGCCTCTTTCTTACTTCTTCACCATCTCTTGTTTTTTCTTTTTTTTTTTTATATTTTTGTGTGTTTTTCGACGCTGCAATAGAGATAACCCCCGTTAAGCCAAAAAAGGACCAACCATGTCTACAGCAACCTATGCTTCTTCTCCAGTTCTCCCGTCTCTGAACACCAAGGCTCCATCTTTTTACAACCCCAACAAACCCACTTTGCTCTCGTTCCTTACTCCTCTCTCATCTTCCCCGAAGCTCCACTTTAAACCCATTATTTCTGTTCCCATTTCTGCATTTCAGCCCTCGCGGGCTTTCCAAGAGCGATTCTTCTGCTCTCGGTTCGTGCGAAACGTTGCCGTTTCATCGGAGTTCGGACAGGAGGAGGATGTCTTGAGCGAGGGAGACGAGCCCAGTTTCTCTGAAAACCTCAAATTGTTTGTGGGTAATCTTCCTTTTAGCGTTGATAGTGCCCAGCTGGCCAGCTTATTCGAAAACGTTGGAAATGTTGAGATGGTCGAGGTATTCTTTTTTATTATTGGTTCAGAATTTTTCTTCTTTTCTAAGATTAATTCCAAAAGATAGGTTGTTCATGAGCCACTTAACTTTAAAAGTGTCATCTTTCTTCTTCTTTTTTTGTTTTTTTTTTTTGTTTGTTTAATTCCTGAAAAACGCTGCTATTGAGAAGGTGCTTTTTTTTTTTTTTTAGCTGCAAGTGAATGTTTTGTTTTTCTTCTGAAAGGTTAGAAACCACTTGCTTTAATGTGCTGATTTCATTGCTTTTTGGAAGGTAATCTATGACAAGGTAACAGGCAGAAGCAGAGGATTTGGATTCGTGACCATGTCTTCTCCTGAGGAAGTTCAAACAGCTGCTCAACAGTTCAATGGCTATGTTAGTTGCTTCTGTTCTTATTATTATTATTTTTTCTCTCTCATATGAATATTTGATGCAAAGATGAGGGCTTTAATTCTCTTACACCACTCTTTTAAAGTGAACTTGCGTTCTCACTTGCCTAAATTAAGAATAGTGTGTTGGGTTGAAGAGACCAAAGCCTAGTTTCAAAGCATGTATATTGCTTCGTCTAAGTTGGAGTTTGCTTTATTATTGGCAGGAACTTGAGGGCCGGGCATTGAGGGTGAATTCTGGACCCCCACCTCAGAGGGACACTTCCTTTTCAAGAGGGCCCAGGGGAAGCGATGCATCTGATGCTGCCAATCGTGTTTATGTTGGGAATCTCTCTTGGGGTGTTGATAACCTGGCACTTGAAACCTTGTTCAGCGAGCAAGGGAAGGTTCTTGAGGCTAAGGTGGTTTATGATAGGGACAGTGGCAGATCAAGGGGCTTTGGTTTTGTCACTTACTCTTCTGCTGTAGAGGTTGATGGTGCTATTGATTCCTTGAATGGTGTGGTGAGTTTATCATCCCCAACCAATGAATGATATATGATTCTCTTCAGTTCATCTTTTGTAATTGTGATGGTGTATCTGATCCCAGACACTTTGCGTTGAATCTGATTGCTAGTTAAGTAACACATGTTACTCTGTGGCTAATGCATAGTCCTACTGTAGTTGGTTAAAATTTTACATGCTCAATGAGACTTCATATTTCAGCTTGCATTCTCTTTCTTTATTATTGTATCCACTAGTTTTTTAATTAGTGACAGTCTGGTTTGTTTGTGTGTTGTCTGCCTATTTGCTAATCTGATTCCATGCATAAATAATTGCCTGCTAATCTGTATTTTGTGAAATTTTTTGATGCAGGAGTTGGATGGTAGACCTATTCGAGTCTCTGTTGCTGAAGCCAAGCCCAGGCGTCAATTTTAGGCATTAAAGACTTGGGTACCGTCTGTTAGCTTCATTTAAATTTCATTATTGTAGTGCGTTGGTGTATGTCAAAATACTGATTATCGTGAATCATATGTTATCATATCGTTGAATGGTCATGAGTCCCTTCTAAGTAAAACCTTGTATTTCTTAGCAGGGATTTGGAGTATAGGCAGCTTCAATCCGTCACTGTCCCTCAAATGTATGCAGGATGCCTCTTCCACCGCATCATCCGGTTCCAATCTGGGTATGGCTGTCATGTGACACTTTGATCTACTTAAATGAGAGCCCACAATTTGGATTGCAATTATTTATCAAATGTATGTCTCTGATACTGTGATTTAGGTGAGAGAACTCATTTGTAGTTAATCTAGAGTTTGTGTTGGGAATTATTTTGTTGCTTGGCTTCCCCATATATTTTTATCAGGAGACTTTTCTTTTGAACTTTTCCTTGGTAGAATGAGGACCAATGAACCATGTTTAAATATGGAGCTACTAGGGCTCGGAAACAATTTGTCCCACTTGACCACTCCTTGAATGGGACGCCACCATGGATGTCCAAGAAGAAGACTTATCAAACATTTTGAAAGTAACGGTTTCCTGGCTGACATAATTATTTAACCTTAGTTGCAAGAAATTCTTGGGAATGTGATATTTTTACTTACGTTAATTATTATATTTATAAATTGAGATTGAGATAGAATATTATTTGTTAATATTTTAATTAAAATTTTATATTTAATAAGTTTTTTTTTAAAAAAAATTAATTTTAATATTGACGAGGCTAAAATTTAATAATAAATTTTTATTCATAAAAAAATAGAAATAAGTGATAATAATAATAATAAATTAAATTTAAATTTAAATTAATAAAATAAATATATTTAATTATTAATTAAATCATTATCTCAAATGATTAGCTCGATGTTTTCTTGTATTTAGATAACAAGAGTCCCGTGTGCCTTATATAGTCTTATTATCTATGGTGTTTTTCCTAACGACATATATTAGGCGCGTCCAATTGGGCCACGGACGCTTTTCGTTGACAGCTGTGGTCCAACGCAGACTCAATGGAATGTGGCCGTACGCATGAAAAGACAAAACAAGAAGCTATCCCATTTGTAGTTATTTTTGAGTCTCGCTCACCAGGGTCCAGCCTTTCAGATCAACGGACCAGCGTGGCCCTAAATGCTTGCGCCTGTCAACCCAAAGGCGAAACGAATCAATTGAAGGTATCAACCGTAGCAAAAAACAAATCATGAGGCCCAGACTTAAAAAATGGAGCTAACCCACCTTACGCCCAAATGCAATTAGTTTGTTCCACTCAAACTTTAAAATCTGGGCCTTGTGGACCATCATAGAATTTGATAAAATGTCGGAACCCTTGTACTGGTTGGCATATTGTAACGAAAACTGATGCAAATACGATTCCAGGTTGGGCCTCTCTCTTTTTAAATTCATGCCTTCCTTTTGGACATAGGAGGGGGGGGGGTTATCATCTATGACTGTCACAATGCTAGGCACCGAGGAAAGAAATTTAAAGCAGTGCATTTGAAGGAGAATTTACGAACACAAAAGGGGGAAGAGGGGAGGGGGAATTTCTGGGGCAATGATCTTTTAGAAAATAAGTTTTTATTTAATTCATTTTCGCCTAAACTCTTTATGTATCAGCAGTACGTTGTATGCAGTCTAGCTTTTTCTCCAGAGTCAAAATTGGAGGGTGGGAGACGAAGTGATTGGGATGTGCCATAGAATAGCATCAAAAAAGTGGGACAGGATCGTCGACAAAGTGAAAAACAATGGAATCCGGAACTCAATCAGAGAGCTTAGAAATATTCATCTGCATTCTTTGTATATATATATATTTCTGTCCTTTTTTGCTTTTTCGGTTTTGTGACTCAATTAGTTCTTTCAGTTGAGGAATAACATGGTCCCACTCGAACCAGGCCTTCTGTTTAACAACTAGTCAGTAGAGAAGGACCCACTTTGACTATTGGCCCAAAGGGAGTTTGTCTTACCCCTCTTGAAAGTTCATAGTAAGTGTTTGGTTAGCCCATAATTAAATTAGCCTAATTAACTAACTTAGTGGCTTAGTTAACTGGGAAAGTTTCACCGATTTTAAAACCGCAAAGGGGAAGCAAAGACTGAGTTGGCTAGTGAGTCGGCATAGAAAAGCAATAACTGAGTGGAATCCCAATAGTATTTTCATAATAACTTTGACCAGCCAAAGAAAGTGTTGAAAAAGAAGAAAGCAATTTCCATGTTCTGATCCAAAGTCTGAGAATATTGTTGCGTCCAATTGAAAAAGCTATGATCGTCCAAGTAAAATTCTGGAATATATTTTCATCTGAAGATCTAAATTTCGACCCGTAAATACAATCACCAGACATTTTGACCACCGTGTCCACGTTTTGTGGCTACAGGGTTGTCCTCAACAATTGAAGCTGCGATGCTTTGTCGTTACTCCTGTTTTGATTCAGGAAATCAAGTTAAAGCACATTTTTTCTCTAGTGCTTGAAAGAATGCGACAAGGCTTTTGTACAAGCAGGTGTGTGTAAAAGAAAGAGGAAAGCGTCCAGAGAGGATAAGAAACGAATGGCCATGGCAGCGGAACAGCCGTCATTTTGGAAAATGGGATGATGCTGACCATTAGAGTCTGAATCTCCTCGATCTAGTGCATATTTTCCGGATACTTTCTTGCGAAACAAACAAACTCAATACCTACCAAAATATTTTATTATGACTCAACCCCATGGAATAATTCATGCTGCCATGTGACTGATTATGGCAAAAGGCTCACAGTGATAATTAAATTCTTAATAAGATTTGAATACACATAACTATATGTTTTAAGCCATTTAGTCAGCCTTTTATTTATTTATTTTTATTTTTATTTTTATTGGCTCCTCCTGAACATGAATCAACCCACCTAACAAAAGACAATAGGAGTGCGGACTTAACCACTAGAGTGTTTGGCAACAACAGTGAGTATCACCGGTTTGTCTAAACTCTCTATTTGTGGTAAGTGGAATTAGAACTTGATCAAATTGGATTTCTCAAGCTAAGAAGTTTTGTCCATTTAATATGAACGGTTGAATTTGGTGGAGGACGTGTGCCATTACCTAATAACCATGAGTTGATTTTGGCAAAGCGACAAATTGTACAATTGGATTGACGGGGGGAAGACAATCAATGTCCGTATCATTCTTCCGTGAATTCTGTTGAAAAGAAAAAACCAATAAAATAAAAATAGTGTTGCAGTTGAATTTCGCTTTCAAGAAGAATGACAAAGCCAATGGCTCGTATAGGCACTTAATTTGGGAATAAGAATGAGATTTATTACATACTAATTAATGGGAATTTTGAAAAATGATGCCCTTTTGAGCAACAACATAAAAAATGAAGTAGCCACTTGATTATAAATGTATTTTGAGACTACTTGTTTAGAGTAGTTGGTCTAGAAATTTTATATTAAGAGAAGAGTTCAATCTTATCTCTTTTATCTTCTTTTATATTATCATCTGTTTTTTTTTTCATATTGAATAAATAAATGAGACGCTAATCTTCACCCAAAAAAAAAAAAAAAAAAATCCCGATGGGCTTTTCAGGTGTGAAATGCCGCCTTGTTACTATGCTACCCGAAACGTTCGGCACCTGTTTCTCCCAAAATAGTTGGCATTACTCAATTATTGAGGAGTAAATAAAGGAGTCAATATTTTGTTTTTCTGTTCTTCTTGATATCATGTATTTCCTACTTAATTTTTTTTTTTTTTTTGTTGTTGTTGTTGTTCATCTTAGTAATTTGAACTTAGAAAGCAAAGGAAATTGAAACCTTGAAATTGATAGCAATAAAATTTTCACTTAAACCTTTCATGTCCCATATGTGATTGCATGTTTTATGTTTCCAAAACGAAGTTTCACTCTGATCCCTCACCATTACGCCACTCAATTGTAGCATTTTGTAATCTTATATTACACACCCATTTGATGCTGGTTATTAGTCTCTTTCTTTTTTATTCTTTTTTTGGGACCAATTAATTTAATTTCTAAACATTATGGGAGTTAGTTGTCATTGTTATGATGTTCAATCCGGTAATTCACGTGATTCAGAGAGGGTGTATATATATCGTTTGACATAGCATTAACTGAAATAACGGTCAGGCATAAGAAGTCTGAGATGCGAAGTAGTGGGAGAAGGTGGGGTCATGGAATCTATTGAACCTTTTTTCCTATTCTGCTTAGCGCCGAGCAATTAGAATTCATTTCGTTAGTTACACTGCTGAAAGTCTTGTATTGTACTAGCTTTCACGTTGTAAGCTATTTCCTTTTTGAATAATCACATGATTTAGTATAAATCGTCAAGCTTAGTCAGGCCCACGAAATCCTAAACAGTTTAGCAGACAAAAAAACAAGCGAGATCCATGTCCTTGTTTTTGAAATTTCCAACCATTCTTTATTATTATTATTTATTATTTGACTTGACAAAACATTAACCGTGGCTATATAAAGCCTTTGATTATGCCATTTTACTGTAAATAATCATGTATCAAATTCATAAAAATAATGTCCATAAATACAAAGATAAAGATACGTATATTTATTTTCTTTCTTTTTTTTTTTTTTTTTTTACTTTCAAATTTTATCACCGAGAGTTTTGTGTATTCTTTTTTTTTTTTTTTTTTTTTTTTGAGTGCTCTTTTTCATTGTTACTTAATAAAACTATTAACTTTGCATTGTGCCAGCAATCGATTCGGAACTCAAATTCTGCTATGCACTGCCTTACATGAAATATGGTGAGTATGAAATTTTATATTAGATAAGAAAATATGATATTAAAATTTATAAATGTGAGTATTGTACATCTTAACGTACTATTTTATTTTTATTTTTTTTTTTGAAGAAAAAGTAATAATCCGTAACGTAACAAAATGGGCAGTAGACCCAACCCGACTTCACATAACATCACTTTTCTATCTTAAGAATGCTGTTACAGGCTACAATTTGGAACTTTGTAGGATAGAAAACTGTTGTTGTTTTTTTTTTTAACTTGAGGATTCCACGATTATCAAAATACTAATGCGATGATTGTGAGAATAATTACTCGGTCACTTGGGCTACTAATTCGATGACCAGATGATATATGATTTCGCATGAACCTGCACGATCACTCCTTAACTAACCCACTCAGAATTCAAAAAAGCCTTAATTTCAGTCCAGTACTACTAGCCCCTCGGCCAGTCCTAATAAAGTGCCCACCATTACAACTGTTAAAGACAAAGCATGCCGTGTCGGCAGCCATATGGTGTTTTTTTTTTTTTTTTTTTAAATTTGTTGGAGCATTGTCGGTGTGACTTAAGTCACGAAGGAAAGTGGCATTGTTTTTTCATCATGTGCATGGAGATTGATTGCATTTCAAGTCAAAAGAGAAAACTTGCAAAAAATAGGAATAATTTATATTATCAAAATTTAAGGCGGTTGGAACTTCGTCCTTGAATCTAAATAAGCCCCTGCAAGACTTTAATGATTGAAAAGCGAAGCTGTTCGTTTACATGCAAACAAGTATACCAACATTAATTTATGTGATATTTTTCTAGCTTTCCGATTTGGGTCAACAGAGCATCTTTTATGTCTTGACGAGGGGCAGAATAACATATTGTAAAGTGACCCAGCTACTTTTACGTGTTGAGTTCAAGTGTGGCAAACCAATGCACATGACTCTGTCGATTTATAGCCAATGGTCAAACGCCCTTGAAGTTAGGCTTTTGTATGTCTGTTCTGTTGTGAAATTATGTTACACGGTCAAGAACCGGCTGAAACGGATAAAAAAGTTTGACTCAAGCCCACACCAGCAAGCCTTTTATTGTAATAGCCATGATGGTTCTTGGCCCTAAAACGATAAAGCATTTTCCATTCTCAATGTGTGATTAACCTTTAGGACTTAGGTGGGTCAAGCGACCTTCGTTTCCTGGTTATAGGCGAAGCATTAATTAACTTAAGAGAAGATTATATATGGTTCAGTTTTGCTATTAGTTGTGTGGACAGAGGCTGATGATATGAAGGAATCAGTGAATCTCCAATTGCAATCTCATGCATATGAATTCGGGTAAGCGTGGAGCTGACAGGTGGAATCACCCCATTTAGGGTATCGTCTTCCTGAGTTGAAGGAAGAAAGATATGCATCGTGTTATCAATCTCTCAATATTGTGGACCTGGAATTCAGAAAGTTGTGTCATCTTTCATGCCAAAGCAAAAGCATATCCTTTTGCTTTTTGCTTTTTGCTTGCACAATGTGCCAACTGCCAACCATTCTTTGTCATTCAACTTTGGAAGATCCTCATCTTTTCTCGATACAATACACTTTAAGTATCCAAAATACCAATCCATCTAAATAAAAAAAAGAAAAAAAAGGGAACAAAAGTCTGGAAGATACCAAAATAGCAATTGGTATCCAAGAAAATGACGGGCTAATTAATTTGCATGCAGTGAACATATGTGTGTATTGTTTTCTTTGTATACTGAGTGTGTTTTCATTTTAACTTTGCACTATTGGCCATGTTATCTTTTTTTTTTTTTTTAAAAGTACATCAGAATCAAAAAGAAAAAAAAAACAAAGAAATAATTATCTAACAAATTCTACACCAACCAAACTCTTCCCTTGACCTTTATAATAAATTAATAATAATGATTTTGCAATTAACGATTCCAGTAATATTCCTCAAAGTAAATGTAAATGTGGAAAAAAAGAAAAGAAAAGAAAGGCCTGGCATTTGGTGACATTCTTTTCTGGTAAGTGAATGATGAGACCTAAATTTTAGATTTCTTGATTTCTTACTTTAATCATTTGACTCAATTTTGAGTTCTTACCGTGTATATGTAACTCCAATGTGACAACATTTGACTGCTGCTCTTAATTTTTCAGATAGCGATGTCTGGAACTGTAAATACCAAAAGCAAGTCGCAGGAAGTGGAAAATGAGTCATCCCTTTTCCTAGAAATTTAATAAAGTAGAAAATTTTGGAACGAAGCTTATATCTTTTGTACATGAGGAACTTTATTTAGTCAAAGATTTCCTTTTGTTTTTTTATAAAAATAGTATCTAAGCTTTTTTTTTTTTTGTTGACAATTAAATTTAAAACTTATATTTTATGAGAATATGAGAAAATAGAGAGATTAGTTTTATTGAAATCTTTTTAAGTTATTTTTATTTTATAAAGTATAAAATAAATATAATAATTTTTTAAAAAATTTTAATGCCAAATATAATTTTATTAAAATATAATTAATTTTCAACTAACTTAACCAAACCAGGACCTTTATATATATATATATATATTCTCAAGCTTTGGAAATGAAAACTTACAATCCAAGGGATTGACAATGTGGCCTCCTCGGACTAGGTCAATATACTCTAAACTTGGTAATTAACAAAGACAGTTGGAAACGTTACATATGAAAGGTATATTTTCCTGTTCTCTCCTTCTAATAAACGAAAAATATGAAGTATATTTCCTTTTGTGTTGCTTTGTTATTTTTATTTTAAATTTTTTCAACATTTTACCTGCTTTTACGAGGAGAGACAAATGGGTCGTTCTTGGGTACCAACTTTTCAAAGAGACTATCACTCTGAAAAATGAAGAAGCACAATTAAGCGATGTGACCCATGTCTTTCAATGTTGGCAGGAAAGAGCCAAGAACCGCTACAAACAAAACTAGATATGGAACATCTTCTGGGTGTATAATTGGAGGATATGCATATTGTTTGGTGCGTGCTGCAACAGCATTCCGCTGTCCTGGGGCCATGTGTCATCAGAACGGGGAGAGGAACGAATTATTATCGCCGGACATGCAGATATCGAGCAACACAAATGGATGACCCGGATTTGGCACAGTCATGATGGGTGCTTCCCATTATGCGGTAAATGAACCGTAATTCATATCCGACGTACCCAAAAAAAAAAAAAAAAAGGTCGGCGGATCGTAAGGTCTGGTGCACTGGATAAGTTCGATCGACTAGTTACCACTTGGGGTTTTTTTTTTTTGTCGCAATTTAAGGAATTAAAATTAGAAATTTCAGAACTTAGTAAATGTAATGAGATAACATTTCCCTACTCACACACAAAAAAAGAAAAGAAAAATTTTCGTTCACCCATAAGCAAGAATGCCTCTGGTTAGAATAATTTTGGACTGGTGAAAAAAAAAAAAGTAGGACTTTTTTTGGGGACATATCCTTAGGTTGCTGATGTTTAAACCATAACCCAAAAAGGAAGTAGCAGCTAAATGAATGATGTAAGAGACAATATGAATGATGAAAAGAGGCAATCACACACTAGACATATATATTATGAAGCTGCAAACAATCCTGACAATAAAGCTATCCATAATGGTGCATGTTTCTTTAATTTTCCAAGCAAATAATGGTTTCTTTTAACGATTATCCTTAACATTTATATATATATATATATATATATAAGTAAGTTATAGCTATAAAACGGTGATTTTCGAGCTATACATTGGAAATCAAAATGAATGGGTGATTAAGGATAGGTCGGGTGTTGGTAGGACTAGAAGATGTTAGACAGATCTTACTTTCAGGTTTTTGCTCTAAAGCCTCCTGCAATCATAGGTGTGGAATGTTCAAAAATAAATTTCAACTGTTAATTATTATTATTTTTTTTTTGGGTACACCTATTGTTTTACGAGTATTCATTTTGGAAATTGAAAGTGAAAGATCGTATACTTATTCACGTCTGTACTAATTAGCATTGAACTTGATTATTCATTTATAAATTGATTAATGAAATTCCCGACTAGATGAATTCATGGAAGGAAAATCCCTACTAGATGCGTTAATGGAGTCTAAGTCTAGAATGTCTTCATAGTCATTAAGCTTGATTAAAAATAAATGCTGGGGATATATTATAATACCTTTTATTTTCAATAAGCAAATTATACACATACGCGTACTGAGCAGCAATCACACACACAAACACAAGGGACAATGGCTTACACACAAAAACATGCCTCAAATGCGCATGCAAACATATATGGAGGAGGGTACCCGAAAATTTATAATTAAAATGCTCAATCTCCCATTAACGACAGTAATTATGAATTTATAATCTCAACAATTGTAGGAGAGGACTGGAAGTAGACTGTCCATTAAGTAAAGCAACTACAGCCAGAAAGACCAATCTATGGATCGGTGATGTTAATCAAGTGGCATAGTACTCGCAATTTTAATAGCGTATGGGTAATGGGTTCAGTTCCTGCACTCCAGGCAATAACCCCATTAAGCAAAGACCCATAAAAAAAAAATTATAAGATACCAGCAAGTGGGTTAATAAAATTATGAGTACGTATGAATTTTATTTTATTTTTTTTAAAACATGAGTTTTTGAAGAGTGAGGTTTTGATAGGAGGAAAAGAGGCAGAGGGGTAGGGGTAGGGTTAAGATGAAAAGTGTGTCGAGTAAGGCAGGTAACAGAGGGCACAAGATGATATGCCTCAACCCACTTATGTTTTTGTTTCGATCATCAATGCACAATGGTCGTCTGATACTTCTGAATTTTACCCATGCTTTCTCAGATAGATCTCTGTTTTGAGTTGCGGGCGGACTGCAATATTTTATTTTCGTTTGTGATGGAAGTGCCCATCTCACTAGGATTAAAAGAATGAACCCATATTAGAATGTCTGTCTATGGTCTTTTTTTCTTTTTCTTTTTTTTTTTTCCCCATTTTATATAGGGAAAAGGGAGGCATGTCTCTATCTAAAAAGGCTTGATGCTTTTATTGAGAAAACTAAAAAGAAATATTTTTCTGGTTTCATGGGTAAACTCATATCAAGAAATGGTGATTGGGTTACTTGAATGATTAGTTGACATAACATTACATATATATAAGAAAGCAGCAAAGCTTTCCAGAGGCAAGTTATTCCATGGAAAAGGAGTTCAAATGATCAGCTTTAGTAACTTATGACCAGATTATTCAGTGATTTTGGATCTTAGGTCATTAACAAATCCAATGAAACATGCTCAAGACTTGACAATGTATAATTATAGAAAAGTCCTCTAAGCTAGGATTGGTCATCTTGTTATGTTTTTTATTTTTTATTTTTTTTTCTTTTAATTATATTGGTCTTCTTGTTATATATTCATTGAATAGGAGGCCCACCATCCAGTATGTACATGGGCTATCTAAAAGTGGACAAGCTGCAAACAACCATTACCCATTAAAACGGAATGTAACATTTTTAATTTAAAGTTTCAAGTTTTTTAACCATTAGAATAAGTTAAATATGTTAAATGTAAATGATTTTAATTAAGTAAAAAAAATATTTATTAATTTCTAAAGATACTTATATAGCTAACAATATGAACTTTCAAATAAATGCCCTCAAGCTCCAATGGATAGAGATTTTATGAGATGAAAGTGGATGATTAACTCCATTGTATATTTCATGATTTCATGGATTTCTTGTAAAACAGTATGATTATTATTATTATTATTATTATTATTATTATTATTATTATTATTATTATTATTATTATTATTATTATTATTATTATTATTATTATTATTATTATTACTATAAAAGATGTTGAAAAATTAAGAAAATAAAATAACTAAAATTCGAATGTAAAAATAACTTATTCTAATAACCTGTTTCAATAAATTAGACTACATGTACAAAACAAGAAAGAAAAGAAATATTCTTGGAGAAAGGGAGGTATATTTGAGGTCCTAATTATTCTTCGTATCCGCTTTCCAACATCACTCATTTCTTAATAATCTAATGTTAATGCACGCATGTGACTAATATAATAAACACAATCTAATACTAATTCACTGTTTGATAGCCCACGCATATCTAATAATATTCTTCTTTGGAATAATCTTTGTTTGAATATTAAACGATCATACACCCAAATATCAACAGATCACAAGAAACAGACGAGTAGTTTATTTCTTATTTTGGTCATTAAAACAAATCCATGTCAATATTCCAAGTACAATAGAGAGAGCCATAATAATAATAATAATAAAATAAGCTGTCCCCGCGTGCCACGGAGAAGGGTTCTCACGTGTGTTGAGGTTTATATATAGAGTGCATGAAGAGAAAGAAATCAACGATTTAAAAAAAAAAAAACATGTGAGTGGTGGACAAGGAAGAAAGGGAAAAGGGTCAAGCCCATACTTGCATTGTTCTTTGACACATGGAATAGGTTAGCAAGAGTAGGGACAGACAGAAGTGAGAGTTTGAGAGATTCTTTTGTTTTGCACTTTGACAAATTTAGTCAGTTTTCTGACTTTTAATGACTAGAAAATAAAAACACGGACTGCTGACTTTTTGTTGGAAGCAGAGTGAGTGGTATAGAGCAGAGAAGCAGTACAATAAGGCAGAAGAGTGTGAAATGGAGGTGGAGGGTGAGGAGGTGAGATCATCAGTGTCAAGGTTCAAGAGGATTTGTGTGTTCTGTGGGAGTAGCCAAGGCAAGAAGAGGAGCTACCAAGATGCCGCTATTGAGCTTGGCAAGGAACTGGTACTATAATTAACTGACTATCTTGCTAAAATGCTTGTTCTTGTTGTCATCTGAGGTTAGAATTGTGGTGTTTTAATGTCGCATTAGTGGGGTTCCATTTTTGCAAATTTGCTTTGCTTGAACTTGGTTATGTAAGTATTGGCATCGCATTTCTTTTTGGCTCATGGGGTTTCACATTTTAATTTATGTCTGGGACTGTTCCTTGATTTCAATCTTTTTTTTTTCTCTTCTCGGGATTTTTTTTTTCTTTAGCATAATTTATGCAAACTAATGTACATAGAGCTGGACTGGTTTTGCTATACGATCAGGTCTACGAAAGTTCGACTGCACTTGTAAAAGAACATCTTACTTGGTCAATGATGTTCAGCATGTACATCTGTGTTTGAGCCCATTCCCCATTAAAGAAATTTCAATTTTGTTTCCATGAATTGTTATGATTATGGTTTGCTTGCCATTTGCAGGTCTCAAGGAACATTGATCTAGTCTATGGAGGGGGTAGCATAGGTTTGATGGGCTTGGTCTCGCAAGCTGTTCATGACGGTGGTCGCCATGTTCTTGGGTAACTACAAATTAGCCTTCATGCTCAATCATGTATTTCATTGGTTGACCTTCTATAATTTTATTTTTTTTCTTTTTTTGTACATGAAGTAACAAAAACTGTGATGTGGGTTATTTGCAGATTATTGCTTTTCCTTCTCTATTTTTCTTATTTTGTCATGTTACTGTCTGTCTGCAGAGTTATTCCCAAGACGCTCATGCTTCGAGAGGTTTGTCTGCTGGAACCAGAGAAAGGCTCCAACCTTTTCTAATTATGTTCTTGAAAAGAAATTCAAAGGCTGCAACTTTTATTGTTTTTTTAACAGACTGAAAATACCATGGTCATTGTTGTCTATGCATTTTTGGCTATTTACTTTCTACCCTTTTCGAGTTATGGCCTCGCTTCTTTTTCATTTCTCTTTTCTTTTCTCCCCTTTTCTTTTTTTTTTTTCCTTAACTTAATTTTTGTGTTCCTCTGGTCTATACTGGTAGCCTTATCCGTACGGCTACTGGGGTAATTGATACCTGGCACTCAGCTTTTTCTTAAGTTTTTTTTTTTTTTTTTTTCAGATTTTGCTTTTCTGTTTTCTTCTATGTTTAGCTCTTTACATGAAACTTTCTTATGGTTTTTCTGTCCTGACTTCTTCCAAAATCTGGTTTGCGTCTCATTTATCATCTTTTGAGGCTCAAGTGGCCACTATCTGGGAAATTTAGTAAATGGACTCTTTGCATTCAGTCCACCAATTCGTGCAACTCTCATCATTGCTTCACTACACAACACTCCAAACCCTTCTCTCTCTCTCTCTCTCTGCCCGTGAAAATTTCAATCTATTTTAACTTTCTTCATTGTACCCTTTTGCAGTTAACTGGTGAAACAGTGGGGGAAGTGAAGGCAGTTGCAGACATGCATCAAAGGAAGGCAGAGATGGCAAAACATTCAGATGCTTTTATTGCCTTACCAGGTTCGTATAAACCCTGCAATGGAAAATAAAGGAATTGTAAAGTAATCAGGTGCTTTTGTTTTGCTAATTTTAGCTTGCATAGATTGGCCATATCTTACCCAAAAGTTGCTGAAGGGTATTAACTAACCTTCTCCATGTTAATGAGAAAGTTAGAATGATGTTTTAGCATCTTTAATGGATCTCCAATGAAAATACATAGGGTTCTGCTATGTTTCCACTTTCTTCTGTGTTCCTATAATTTTTTTATCCTATGTCTATCATTCTTTTGAGGTAGTTTTAACAAATAATCAATAAGGAAAGGAATGCTCGAAAGAGGCTTAAATGAGTAGAAATTGTATGGGAGCATGAAAAAAGGCTCTCAGAGAGAGTTTTTATTTTTGTCCTTTTGATGCTACAAATGCAATATGGCAATTCTTTGAAACTAACAGTTTGAAGCCTAAATTAATACAAAAGTTTGAACTTTCTCTCATGAAGCGTGATAGCCATGATTAGATAACGACAACTTCAAACCTTATATTTGACTCATCAACGTCTCACACTGAAAATTAGAGCTGCCAGGGAAAGTCTGCTTCCATGGTTAATGTTTTTGTTCCCTTATGTCAGGCCGGATGTTTTTCCTTTAGTTCTCTAGCCTTTAATGCTACTGTACAATTTTAATTCCTAGAATATTAGGAGCATAGAACAAAGAACATAACGACTGGCTTTTGCCATATAGTACTTGCCAACTAGCATCTGCGCCTAACAGGCAATGATGGAATCCTGCACCAAAACCACAGGCCACTAATGCGATGCACGTTTCAAAACTAGACCAAATGGAGAGTATGCGTGGACACAAAAGTCAATTTACCCTATTTGTGGACTCCTAATCTTATGTATGGAATTGGAATCCTCACAAGCCTTCTCTCTATAACAAGATAAGAGCCATCATAACCTGACTAGGTGGGCAGAAGATTATGCATGTGTTTTCAAAATGGTTGCAATAAAGATATATATTATGCCATTCTCCCCTTTACCCATCAACAAATAAAAGAAAAATTAACAAGAGAAAGGAAGTGCTTAGTCATTCATTGGTAGAGCACCTTATGATACTCGGGCATAAAAACCAGTTTGGCCAAGTATCATTAATGTTTTTGAAGCTCTCTGTATTATTTTTCTTTTGTTATATGTCATATTTTGGTGAGAAATTAATGATGATCCATTTTCAAATGCCCCATGTGCTCCAATTCTGTTACATGTTACACATTTGGAAGAATTGATTATCCCACAAACTTGGTTATTACTTCTTACTAGGTGGCTATGGAACTCTTGAAGAGTTACTTGAAGTGATAACCTGGGCTCAACTTGGTATTCATGACAAACCGGTAATCCTCCTATTTTTATTTGTGCTATTAAATAACTGCTAGCTAAATTATTCACCAAAAAGACTAGTGCATTAGAACAATTAATAATGTGGTATATTTGAAGGTCGGATTGCTGAATGTCGATGGATACTACAATTCTTTGCTCTCGTTTATTGACAAAGCTGTGGAAGAGGGGTTCATAAATCCTGGTGCAGGCGACATCATTATATCTGCTCCAACAGCAAAAGAATTGGTGAAGAAATTAGAGGTAGTTTTCTGATCTAAGCTTACTTCCTTTGAGGAATTTTCGCACAATTCCATTGAATGGTGGTCTTTCTTTTTTCTCTTTTTTATTTTTTTTTTTATTTTTTATTTCTAGTTAGTTAGATCGATGTTTACTTATTCTTTAAAGTTACTTGTTAGCAGTTCTGCATACTTGGTGTATAATGTATACAAAGCGAGCACTTCCCCTGTTTTTTTAAGCTGTGAGATTGATTTCTGTAGGGTCAATGTGAAAATTTTTTAGTTTTCTGGGGGCCATTTATTAGAAAACATGATTATGTACTTATATATGATAGGACTACGTCCCCAGTCATGAAGGAGTTGCTTCAAAGTTATGCTGGGAAATGGAGCAGCTTGGTTACTCGGATGACTATGAAATGTCTAGATGATATGGGCATGATAGCTGCACCAAAGAAGTAGATGCGATTTCAAGGTGGAAGGAGCTAATTTTGAATGATCTTGAAACGTCCATCATTGGGGGAGGGGGGGGGAATTCTTTTTTGTAAATTCCTGCAATTAACCTTGTAAGAATTTGGCCCTTCTCTTATGGTTGTAAGTACTAGAAGCTGATGGACATTACCATTTGAAATGTTGGCTAATTTAGATCTTAGCTATCGTCTACAATTTTTACTGTTTCATCTGACAAGTTAAAATTATGCTTAACTTGTATATCCTTATTTGCGATTTTCCCTTTTCTCCCATTATAGACAAGCAAAAAAGATTGGACAAATATGAAACACAATACCAGGTCACAATGTCAATCAACCAACTAATGAAAGCAATTGCACAATCAAAAATCAATTAAGGGGGCACATGTCATTGATTAATGCAACACAAAGAGGACTACTTTGCTCAACAAACAAGTTTTCGTTCTACTTTTCAGCCACCAAGTATTTGTTTGATAACAAGATACAGGAGACTATTAGCTACAGACGTGCCTAACTCAACCAACGACGAGTAAAGGAAAGGGAGAGCCATGTAGCATTCAATGAAGTAGAAAGAGCAGCGGCCTCTTGCTTACTTAGGGGAAGAGCAAACGGCCAAATGCCGTCCACTAAATGGGACAATGACATGTGTTAATGGGGGCCACATGTTACCCACAAACAAGCTGAAGTGTGAGCTGCCATGGACATTTTGAACCAAAATAGCATGCACCATGAGTGCGGTCCCAGTCTTGTTTGAACAATTGCGTGGTTGATAGGACTGATCTGAACAACTAGTGCTTTTAACGTTCATTTCAAAAGCTTTCGGTGGTCTGAAATCCAACTTTGGAGAGTGCTGCCAGTAGAGTTGGAAATCTCGAAGCTATAAGGAACGACATGAAAAAGAATAAAAATAATTTTTTTTAAAAAAAAAAAGAAAAAAAGCGTAAACTGTAAACCGAACTGATGGGAAACAAAAGAATCTAACATTTCACATCAGATCATATACAAAATACATGATCAAAGGCATAATTTTTGATAAAGATTTCATTTGTATGCGGGGAAAAGCATTGACACCAAATCAAAAAGATTCTTAGGGACAGAGAACAAACACAAGGGCAATTAAGCACACACACAAGTTGTACCGAAGCTTTCCTTCTCTAAGTCTGAATTAAAAGTGAATTCTCGTACTATGCAAATGTTAAAAGTAAAGGGAACTTCACAAAAAGCATGACATACATTACTGTTAGTAAATAGAATGCTTAGGGGCTGCTTATGGGCAATTCAAAATCTACTTTCCCAATCAATGGCCTATGTTTAGTTGGAAGTTATTTTAACCTTAACTCCGGGTGAACCCACCATGTCATGTCAGGTCGGTGTCGCAGAGAAGTCTATTTGTTCTCAAGATAAGAGAGATATCAAACATCGAGGATGATTCAAGGGCCCCTCCCTACCATTCATAGGCAACACCCATGTTGTGCCCCATCACAGAATCATAGGGGAAAGCAATTTCAAATCGATCGAGAAATGGTGCTTCGGTTCTGCATTTTCTGGGCTAGGCCTGTATTTTCCGATTCGAACAACTTGTCATTGGGTCTCCATGGCCAGAAGCTGGTCCAGGAGGGCCTGGTCTCATGGTTAGTATGAATTTGGACAGGCCGGCTGCATCCCGTAGTTGACCCACCATCGCTTCTAAGTTCTGCCCTACCGAAAAAAGGTGAGAAACTAAGTCAGCCCGATCAAGAACGGGTTCAACACCAAAGGCAAACATAAAAAGATCCTGAAAATTGGCTGCCTCCAACTAAAATTCAAATTTGAAACTTTTTGAGTCTAAAGAGGGGACAGCTTTAGTATCGACAAGTTAGAGTTATTGGTAATTAAGGATTTAGATTCAGCGGAGAAGACCACGTGCTCTTTTGTCAATAATAATTTACTACCACTTACTCATAGAAAATGTTTTTCTTGAGTCTCGCTTGAATTGGACGAAAATTTTTTTCATCACGATTATATATAAGAATAACAATTCAAATTTTGTAATTAGATATTTCAATGATTAAAAATTTAAATTTTTATTTTAATATTTTTTCTAATTATAAAAAAGAAGCATAAAGTTTATAAAAATGAGAAATCTTATTTTTACTATATAATTAATAATTTCAATTTTTTAATCAAAAAATAAGAATTTAATAGATTTATATAAATGAAAAGCTTTTACCTCATATTACAGGTAGTAATATAAATAAATAAATAAATAAAGATGAAGAAAAAATAAAATAAAATGGGCCGCCAAATAGAAGGGTGGGGGGTGGAAATGAAGGCCTAAAGGGGGAAAGCTGGCTGAAGGAACGGGGAAACGGGATTGGCAGCTGTCAGAGGTGGGCCCCATTGGTCAATCGGAGAGTAATTGTACCTTTTATAAGAGCAGGTTAATATCCTCCGGGAAAGCGTCGCTTGCCATCACGCTGAGTGATGAAACGTGGATGGATTGGACGGTAATATGCGTCAGATCAGATGACTAAGTGGAATTGTCAACGTCCTTTGTCCATCAATTTTTTTTTTTTGCGATTTTTGTCTTGTAGCTCTCTCAAGTTAGCTTGTGGCCCTTGTTTGTTTTACTTTTTTTTTTTTTTTTTTTTTTTTTTTTTTTTTTTTTTTTGCGGGGGGGTGGGGGGGCGTCGTCTCTCTGTCTCTCTTACAGGGCAAATGAAGGCCCAGTCCATGCAAATTGCCAAAATGGGAATTTGTCAAGAGCCTCATCCAATACTCGGGATTGACGATTGAGAACAGCCTCTAAAACATTATTTCCAAGGGATATATCTTCATTACGTATTTCCAATGACTGAGACAGAGATCAATTCTTAATTTAAAAAGGGAAAAAATAACTCAGGCGTAGATAACAGACAGCTTCAACAAGATGTGATCGTCACGTTTCAACTGCTTAATTGTGTCATTATTAGCATTATTCGGTAATGGAAGATATATTGAAAGTGACATGTCGGCTAGTAAGGTTCTCGTTGTTTTTTTTTTTCTTTCTTTCTTTCTTTTCTAAGGGATCCAAGCCAACTTTCATAAAGAAGTGTAAACATGCGAATGAATTGTAATTGAATTCATAGTTTTCGTAAGCATGATGATAAGTAATTAGTTCTTTTTTGCCAGATTTTTATGATTTAGCAAACCCCATTTCATAAGGCAATCAATAATACATCGTCTCATTTTTTTTCTTTTGCAATTTATCCTCGAGAACATCTAACACGTTAAGTCTCATGATCACGACAATGTAATTTGAATTTGTATCTGAAACACATTACATTGATTTTTTATTTTTATTTTTTTAAGCTATATCCTTAACATGGCACCCTGTGGTAATTAGTTATTCGCCATAGAACCTTAAATGCTCCGTAATTGCTTGAGAGAGGACTGGAACGGGTGGGGCATGAGACCGGGGTAAGAATTAAAGAACTGTTATAGCCACGCCATGAAACTAAATTGGGGAACAGAATAAGATAGCCCTTGAATTAAACATGAATTGGAGAAACAATGTGTTTGGTCACAATTCGAAACGCCCCATGTTGGTGGGTCAGCTGCTGGCCAGGGTCGATAATCAGTGAAAGGAAAACAATTTCGTGCGACAGGGCATGGCGAATTCGCGTTCAGCTCCTCACATATGTTTGCACGGAATGGGACCCTTCGGTGCAAATGTGCAATTAAACAATGGTCTCGGTGTCGAGCAATAGATAGTGAAGGATAGACAAAGGCCACTGTAGCCTACATTGGACGTGGGCCACTGTGGATTTTAATTGACGATGTATTGTGTTTTCAGCTCTAATGATGATAAATTTGCTCCAAGGGAAGAGAGTGGGCTCGGTGTCACGTTTTGGTTTTTTTTTTTTCAGTTTGTTCTCCAACAACTCTTTTGTTTGATCACATCTTTCTCTCTCTCTTCCCAACAAAGGGAGGAGGTCCCTTTATAGTTGCAGCTAATGTTCTTGTTCGTGGGTCTCTTTCTGTGTCCTTTTGCAACAGACAATGTTCACGACGTGGCTCTAAATTTCACGTAGCATAATGATCCGCTAGAAAGAAATCAAAGCTGTAAACCTGGCAACGGGGGTCTTATTGGTCATTACATGGATAGGAGAAAAGGGAATGCCGACCAGATGAAGGGGATCTTCGTATGTGGTTTGTGTACATAATTAATGATCAATGCCTGCATATCACCCGAATCAGAGCCTGTTTTAGCGGGGCCTTGGAACTTTATCAAAAGTTGTTAATCAGTTAAAACTGATTCGACACGGACCCATTATTTGTACTCTGTGAATTAAGGTTACCATGGTGCGTAAGAAAATTAAGAAGTATCACTGACCACAATGTTTAATAGTGTAATCATATTAACTCTTGATTTTAGATATATAATTTAATCTTTGGTTGCTACAAATTGAATAAATAAATAAATAAATAAAAAGAAATGCTACGTGCCTTTTCGGGTCATCATGTTAATTGAAGCAATACCAAATAGCCTTTTAAGTTTATTTCTCATTCTCTTCTTCTTCCTGAGACTTTTCGCCTTGACGCTCCATTACTTATGTCAAAAAAAAAAAAAAAAAAAAAAAAATTGCATGTTGTTGCGGTGGAATGTCACTGGAAAAGCCATTGTAACGCACGTATATAATTGATGGCACTTTATCACTTAGGCATGGAGGCTATGTTTTAACATTATAAGTAACTCCCACTCGTTTTAATAATTACCAAATTAAGTCTAATATAATGGAGTGAGCAGCCTTTTTTTTTTTTTTTTTTTTTTTTTTTTTTTTTTTTGCGATTTCCAGTTGGCAAAATATATTGTTTGGGAACTAGCAATTACTAAATCTAGGATCAAGTGACGCGTCTGTCTGAAGGAAAAGGAAATGTTAATGTTGTGGAATTCGGTTAAACCTCTGACAATTTTTTTTTTCCATGATTATTATTATTTTAATATATATATTTGAATAAGAATTTAATGAACCACACGGTAAGAAGCACCACACTGATGTACACCAGTAAGAGGATCCATAAATGCACAAATGAATGCGAGACCTTAATTCCGCGAGGTACATCAAACTTGAGTGGAGACTGAAGCTACTATTACGAACCGTAAAATAAAAATCACGCTAATTGCATTTATGCTCGTACAATTGGATCATACAGAACGTATTCAAGGTCCAAATACTACAAATATATAATATGAAATTACATATCACACATACATTTGTGAGATTTTTTATTTTTTGGGTTGGCCAGGATTGTAAGATTTATATTTTTTTTATGCTTGATTTTCCTTAATGGTATTAGAGTTTAATATATAATATGGTCAATGGAGAACCGCTGAACAATTTAATATATATATGGATATAATATTAAAATTTTAATATTCAAAAGATACTGAATTCAAATCACTGTTCACATTACTCGTATTGATTGTGTGCCTCACCCAAGTTTAATCTCATGGGTTGATAGTAGTCGGAGGAGAGAGTCAATAACATGTATTCCATGTACAAAAAATGGCAGCAAATTGATGTTCTGCGTTTATTTATTTTGCCCACATTTTATGCCTGGTTGCTAACTGTAGCTCACAACAAATCGTCCCACAGACTTGAGAACCAACCAGCTACAAGGCAGGGGAAGCCCAACAGCACCTGCTTTACCATTTAATTAATTGAACAAAAACCAGATTTATCAGTTGGAATTGGAATGATGAGTAAGACCCAAGGGAATGAATAAACAAATATTCTATTGAAAGCAAGGAAAACAAATGGTTTAAATAATAACTGGAAAGAAAAAAAAAAAAAAAAAGAAAGTGGACAGGTTCCTTAAACATCCTAGTTGCTTTGCTGGCTTCTGAGGATAGAGAGTGTATCTTCAGATCCGAAGAAAAAGGTAATAAATCGAAAAATCAGATATCAAGGATAACATCGAAAGTAAAATAAAAGGCAAATACATGAAAGAAAGAGCCACTTTTTAACTAATTAAATATTGTTTACTTTAATTTACTACTGTCGCGACCACTTCCCACTTGATATATATATATATATTTATTATTATTATTTTGAGTTTTTTTTTTCTCTTTTTTATTTTTCTGTTCAATAAAAAGGTTTGGGGCGTTAAAAGCCGATTGCTGTTCTTTCAGTGTGTGTGCTTTTTGGACTCTTGCATGATCCAAAAAGTGGGTCTCCCTGTCTCTCTCTCTCTCTCTCTCTATCTCTCTCTCTCCTCCGTCTACTGATGGCTTTTTATCTGCTTCTCTGTCGGCTATCGATTTCTTGATTGAATCTTTTTGAACTACATGAAGATTCACTCGGAGGGTTCTCTTTCTTTTTTACTTTTTTTTTTTCTTCTTTTCCATGTTTTTTTCTTTTGTTTCTTTTGGAGGATATGTAAACTCCGAGTTTCAGCTTTTGTGTTAAGTTTTAGTGTAGAATTCTGAAGGTTCTTTGCAGAGAAAATTTTTGCTGTATGAGACCAGAAATTTTGTGGGTAGATCTTTGCTTTTTTTTTTTATGAAAAAAAAAGATAGATTTTAGCTTTTGTAGTCTCAGGTGATTCAAAGCAGAGTATTCCTTGGAAAATCCGTGTTCGTGTCTCCAATTTTGGGTTTAAAGTTATAATCTTTGTTGAGGATTAGTCAAGCAAGGAAGAAAGCAGGTACTTGGAAGCTATAGATTTTGAGTTCTAGATCAAGAAGTCTGTCCAAAATCCCATTTTCCTGGAAATGTGATGATGTTGAAACAGAAAATTAAGTGGTGGAAAGAAGCTATAGAAGCAGAGAAGTTTCTGTAATGGAGTACGAGTAGCAATTTTACCGAATCCCAAGTTCCAGCTTTTGAGAACCCGTTTGCTGTTCTAGCTTGCAATTCTCTAGCGGAGAAGTGAGAAGAGAAGAATTAAATTGCCTCCCCTGTTTCAAAACTTTAATTCCATCACCACACATATATATATATATGCTTTATAAGGTAATGACATCATTGAATTGTGTTTTGTTGGTTGAAAGTTGAGTTCTTTCTTGTTTGATTTCGTTTAAGTAGTGCCTGCAACTTTTTTTTTTTTTTTTTTGGCGCTATGGTTTTGGTTGCTTTAAACAGCAGTTGCTGAGACATAGTCAACCGGCAAAGGTAAAGGAGGAATCTTTATGTCCGGACGGTGCTAAAATGATTACGTTCATGGAATCAAAGGAGAAACCGAAGGACGTGGAAAAGTGCTTGGACTCTCAGCTTTGGCATGCCTGCGCCGGCGGCATGGTCCACATGCCGGCGGTGAACTCCAAGGTCTTCTACTTCCCTCAAGGCCACGCCGAGCACGCTTGTGGGCCTGTGGATTTCGGGAACTTGCCTCGGCTGCCGCCTTATATCCTTTGCAGAGTCTCTGCTATCAAGTTTATGGCTGATCCGGAAACCGACGAGGTCTATGCCAAAATCAACTTGGCACCGGTCAATGGAAACGAGCCTGATTTCGATGACCAAGAAACAGTCATGAATGGAACGGAAGGGCAAGATAATAAGCCGACTTCATTTGCCAAGACATTGACTCAATCGGATGCCAACAATGGGGGAGGCTTCTCAGTGCCAAGGTATTGTGCAGAGACCATTTTTCCCCGGTTGGATTACTCTGCAGATCCTCCTGTGCAGACCATTCTTGCTAAGGATGTTCATGGGGATACTTGGAAGTTTCGGCATATCTATAGAGGGACTCCACGGAGGCATCTCTTAACTACTGGGTGGAGCACGTTTGTTAATCATAAGAAGCTTGTTGCTGGGGATTCAATCGTTTTTTTGAGGGCAGAGAACGGGGATCTATGTGTAGGGATTAGAAGGGCTAAAAAGGGGATTGGAGGTGGGCCGGAGTCTTCATGGAATCCAGCGGGTGGCAATTGCGTTATGCCTTATGGAGGGTTTGGGGCATTTTTGAGGGAAGATGAGAATAAGCTCTTGAGAAATGGGAATGGTTCCAGTTCAAATGGTGGCCTAATGGGGAAAGGGAAAGTGAGACCCGAATCTGTAATTGAGGCAGCCACTCTTGCTGCAAATGGACAGCCTTTTGAGGTTGTCTACTACCCTCGAGCGAGTACGCCGGAATTTTGTGTGAAGGCCTCTCTGGTAAAGACAGCATTGCAGATCCGTTGGTGTTCAGGGATGAGGTTCAAGATGGCCTTTGAAACTGAGGACTCATCACGTATTAGTTGGTTCATGGGGACTATCTTTGCCGTTCAGGTTGCTGATCCTCTTCGTTGGTCGGATTCACCGTGGAGACTTCTCCAGGTATTTTCATAAGTCCTGACCTGATTCTCATTGGACACTTGTACAATGCTTTTAGTCTTTTGGCGGTTATTCTTTTTCAATTACAAGATTAATATATCTGCCTCCATGGATTGTGTGATTCCTTTTGGTTGCAATGAGCAGAGTTAAAAGATTAGCATGCTAGTTATGTGTACATTACCTTGAGTTCATACACCAACATCTGTCCAATGATCGATGCCTCAATTCGCCTTGCTTTAAAATTGTTCTTAGACCCACTTAGTATTTCATTTCAACTTAAAGAATTTGGATTTGGAGATATGTGGAAGTGCTGACAGTTTCAAAGTCTAAATGTTACAAATTAGTGATTTCTCTCTATAGCATGCTGTTTCCCTGCTGGTTAGGGCTAGTTTGTGTGCAGAACTTAGATACTTTTATGTTTGAACTTCTTTCCTATGGATCTTAAGCAAGGGATCCTGATATTGTCGGGTAATGGAGATTGCTGTGTAAGCTAAATTAAGGGCATTTGGTCTTAATTCTACTATTCTCTCGATGGTGGAATGTCAATGTTGCAGGTTACATGGGATGAGCCTGATTTGCTTCAAAATGTGAAACGAGTCAGCCCATGGCTAGTGGAATTGGTTTCAAACATGCCCACCATCCATCTTTCCCACTTCTCTCAGCCAAGAAAGAAGTTGAGAATGCCACAACACTCTGATTTTCCACTTGATGGCCAATTTCCGATACCAACTTTTTCCAGCAACCTCCTTCGGCCCAGCAGCCCCTTTGGTTGTCTACCAGACAACACTCCTGCTGGCATGCAGGGAGCCAGGCATGCTCATTATGGTTTACCTTTAACAGACCTCCACCTCAACAAAATTCAGGCAGGTGTGCTTCCGGCTGGTTTCCCGCCACTATTTGAACTTGCTGCTACACACTCTAGAGCTGTGAATGGGCATATCATTCAAAAGCCTAGCATTAGCAACAATGTTTCTTGCTTTTTAACCATGTCACATTCTAGCCAAACTTCAAAGAAACCATCTGATGCAAAAACACCCCAACTCGTGCTTTTTGGTCGACAAATACTTACTGAGCAGCAAATTTCTCTTGGCTGCTCTGGCAATATGGCGTCACCAGGTCTTACAGGAAATAATAGTTCTTCTGAAGGCAATTTAGATAAATTGGAAAAAATTTCTGTTGGTTCTGGATCTGCTCTTCAGCAGCAAGGCCTACCAGAGCACACATCGTGTGAAGTTTCCCAATGGTACAAAGATAGTCGCCAAGAAACTGATCCCTCCTTGGAAACAGGTTACTGCAAAGTCTTCATTGAATCAGAGGATGTTGGTCGCACCCTGGACCTTTCACTGCTGAGGTCCTACGATGAATTGTACAGAAAACTGGCAGACATGTTTGGCATAAAAAATTCAGAGACACTGAGTAATGTGCTTTACCGAGATATCACCGGAACTGCCAAACAAATTGGGGAAGAATCATTCAGGTGTGCCTCTTTTTGGCATTTTGCATTATTTTTCATTTCTAATGGCTTTTTACTATTTAGCTGTGCTTCTGGTTTTGAAACAATTCATTTGTTGCAGTGACTTCATGAAAACAGCAAGGAGGTTAACAATTTTAACAGATTCAAGCAGTGATCACGTAGGAAGCTAGAGAAAGATCCAAGCTTTGGTTTCGAACTGTACAGCTGTTGGTGAAATCCTCCTGTTCCATTGCTGATCTATTATCCTTCTTCAAGTTATGAGTGAAGCTGTTCCAAGCCAATTTGTGGTCTTCAAAGCCAAAAGTCCTCCTTGATTCTAGTTTCTTTCCATTTTTTGAAGAGGGAATAATTGGGATTTGGAGACCTTCCATTAAATTGTCATAATTCATTGAGTTTTTTTTTTTTGGTTGGTTTTTGTTTACATAATTAGCTCGTTTATTTCTTCTCTTGTATGTTTTTTTTATTTTTCTTCTTGGCTTTTGTTGGTTTAGTCTTACAAGCGACTCTTTTGTAGGGCATGGTCTATGTATGTATCAAAAAGTCTTTTTGGAATGGAATGAAATATTTTGAAAAGGAAGTTCAATCACTCGTCTAATTTCAGATGCAAAATTCCAATGTCCCAAAATGTAAAACCCGTTTCGCAGGATTACATAGTGTGAAAGACCAAATTGCAAAGATTCCTACCTCAAATGATTCCCACTGCAGTTAAGAAAGAAACAAACGTCCAGCCCTTTGGCTGTCGTCCTTGACCAGGAAACACAATCTTGGGTTGGAAAATTGGGATTCACTCTCAAATGTCACCGGTCATCACAAGTAAGAAAGGAAAGACAATCATTAAAACGCTAAACATGTTATTATTATAATAATTTGATCCAATGAAAGCATCCTTAGAGTATTTGATTCTTCCGTGGGCGAATTAACAACTACGGTTTGTTAGAAGTCGAGTCACAGTTTACAACAATTGTAGGCTGAGCAGAATTATACCCTCTTTCTGATTACCAAACAAAGCAGATGTTTTACACGACAACAAAACCACCGAAGAATATCAACAAAGCATCCTAAGGCCACGTCTAATGACAATACGGAAGCCGTAGCCATTAGTCAGAATATCACGGGATACAACCAGATTCGCCTTTGGATTCTAGGGTGGAGAAAGATAATAGAATAATAAATAGAACTGCAAAAGTAATTAAATGTCCCATCCTAATGCCGCAAAGTGTGGGATTAATAAAAGCATACTTTACTGCTAAACAAACCTAGCAATTTTTATTTTTTTTAAGGGGGTTGGGATTTGCAGGAACATTATTGTCAAAGACAAAGTCAATACTTGTGTGCTGTCTCTTATACACATCTAGATGTGTATAAGAGACAGGTGTGGGATTAATAAAAGCATACTTTACGGCTAAACAAACCTAGCAAATTTTATTTTTTTTAAGGGGGTTGGGAGTTGCAGGAACATTATTGTCAAAGACACAGTCAATACTTGTGTGTGTGTGTGTGTGTTTCTGGTGGATTGTACGACATGGAAAAACAGAAGAAAAATAGCACAACACATCCTCGATGTGGGGAGGAGTCTACTCTAGGCGGGCGGACGATGATCTCTTATAACCTCTAATCCTAACCAGCCGCACGTGAGAGATCGGGGACCCACACGAGGATGGGGCCACTGTGGGCTTAGAGCCCGGGGTTAACTAATAATAGATTCACGTGTGGCCAACGTAAGCAAAGCAAAAAGTGGGAGCTAGCGTTGCACGTGTTGCGGCGTTTCGATGAATGGGCTGTTTTGTTTTCAACCTCCCCCTCCACCCACCCCGTAGCCTTTTTGACTCGGCATTTTTAAGTTTCTAACGTTAACCCGCCATCCACTTGTCGGCTCCTTGGCAATGCATTTCTCGCAAAACTCTTGTTGTGTTTCGGGCTTGTCATCGTGCGCACACCGTTTAATTCATTTGCTTTGATGCGGGTGGTGTGTGTGTTTTCTGCACTTTCCTATCGTGTAATGTTATAGAGTCGAGATGTTTACCAACACTTTTTTTTTTTTTTTTAAAAAAAACTAATTGTTATGTAAACAACCAATTAACTTTTAACCCCCAAAAAAAAAAAAACAAAAGGAAAATGGTAAAACAAAAATTTTGTAAAATTTATAACAATATTAAAAGACTTTACTAATGTTAGTTACCAACTTGAACGTCAATAATATTTTTTAGGGTCTTGCTTAGTTACACGTTCAAGAGCCAGTTGTACTACATATGTCAAAGAGGGTCGCAGAGGGAATTGTAGCCATCGAGCCGCACAACAGACCAAAGCCAAATGGGCAATGAATATTAAATCAGCAAGCAAGCAAATTTGCGTATTGATGGTAAAGAACAGGGTTAACTTTTTTCACTTCCATTCACATGTCACTGATAAAGCAACACCAGCCAAAAGCCAAGGGAACACGAGCCAGCCTTGGCGATTATTAGATCCCTAGTTGGATCGTGTGAATTGCTGAAAACGTTTGATCCACGTTTCTATATCTCTTTCCTTTTCGTCCTTTTGTTTTACACGCTGGTTTTCATGTACAACCTGTCCCTTATTGGTACTCCCAACGGCACCAATTTATATCCACCCATTCACTTTGGGATAAATTTTGTCCATAAATTTTTAATTCAATTCATTTTTTTTCTTTATTTTTGTCATTTTTTATCAAGATATTCAATTAAATTAAGCTTAGTATTTGGAGTCAATTTAATTTAACGACCTAACTTATTACATAATATAATCCAATCCAATGCAATTCTCTCCTTCGGAATGGTCGGCATTATCACTACCACTTTTTTTTTATTATTATTATTTTAATTTGTGAAAAAGATGTTAGGAATGCCATTTAATGAAAAAAATAAAAAGTCATGAAAACAGCTGGTCAAAAGCACATGGGAAGAGGAAAGGGGACAAGACATTTTCCCAAAGCGCTGTTCTTGTTTACGTGTAACTTTGTTTTCAGTACCCGCTCTCCACCATACATGGCATGGTTTCTACCCAGGACAAAATTAATAACCAATCCTATAAAAATAATTTATTTATTTTTTTCCACAAAAAAAAAAAAAAAAAAAAAAGAGAGAAAGAGAAAGGATTATTGGTGGGCCAGTTGTGTTACCTCCCCGCGGTTCTACCTGGCTTATGAATTACGTCGAGTGACTTCTTTTAGTTTTTAAAGAGGTTGGCTTTTGAAAGATCCGAGTCACGGCAAAAATGGCACGCTACTTGGGACAGGCAGGTACGTCATTAACATTGGATGAGCATAATGTTTAAGATTTCGTTTTGGACTTTCGTCTTCATGTCCTCGGCATTGTTAAGACAAGCCAGACTGTTTCCTTTGTTTTTAACAAAGAATGACAAAGGGGTCGAATTTACTGCCACGGGCACCAGAGAAAAAAAAAAAAGGTTTAATCACTAAAATCTTTGTATCAAATCGCACGGCTTCACAAACATACATCTTTATCTACAGATTAACATGATGTCGTCAATTTATTACTCTTCTTAACACTTACGACTTTCGGCAGAAGAAAGAAGAAAACGTATAGATGATACACCACATTACTGCTGGTGGTAATATTTCATTTTCCTACAAATTTCTCTCACACTTTTGTGTAAAAGTTGAAAACTTAATACCTCAGACATCAAAACGGCTAAACATTAGCTAGAGTGTCACCTCCACACTATGATTAGGAAATTGCAACGCAAGTCAAAAGATTCATTGCATTATTCCGCTAAAAACGAACCGTGACAGAAAAATTGTTCAAGAATTCTCGTTTACTTTCACTCAAGAATCAAGAATGACCGTGTACCAAAAAAAAAAAAAAAAACAAACAAACAAAAGCAAAAAACAAAAAAGTCTGGACATGTTCAGCACTTGTATGGTACTTAAAGATTCTGGCTCTCCAAAACGTCAAAGCATGGGTGTCAATCATTCTTTGCTCTATCGCACTCTCTCTCTCTCTCTCTCTCTCTCTCTATATATATATATATATATATATATATAAATAAATTGGAACCTTATCTGCGTTGAATCTAATAACTAGGGGCCTCCTTCTTAGCCGTATATGTATTCTGCTGGCACTACCCGTGCCCATGCACATGATGTTGAGCTCTTTATAATTATATATTTTCTTCGTACAAAGACTTTGATGTGTAAATCTGATGAAGGTATTATCCAAGTGGGAGCTACTTTCTTCATGGCTCTTGGTGTCCCTATTCCATTGTGGTGCCACACTTGTCAATTTTTTATTTGCGTGCTATATCATTCCTTCCTGCTCTACAAAATATGGGTGTTTAACTAGGAAAAATAATTATATGTGGTGTCTGCTGAATAAATATGTCATTTTATGTCTAACATTGGGCATCATGGAGAAGAGAATTAGACAAGTTTTACATTTCAATCTAGTGGGTTGTGTCATAGGGTCGACTATGTTTTTTTTTTTTTTTTATAAAAAAATTATTATATTTATAAATTTTAGTGGCAATGCATAAGTTGACCATGCACCTTCTTTGTAAAAAAAACAAAAAACAAATTTATTGTATCTCTTGTAATTCACAATTAAATGAAAATTAAATACGAAGGTAAACGTAATTTGAATGCAATACTATTTAGATCGAAAACATTCTAATATTATGTGAAGAAATTATTTAACTTAAAATTTATAATTATTAAATAAAGTTTAAAATATAAATTATATATAATGTTTTAATATATTTTTAAATGAAAATAAAAATGCAAGACTAGAATCTAACCCTGTTATCCCTTTCATTTGTGTTGACCTTTTCCTCTGTTAACAGTTCATAACTTGATAGAATAATCCATAAAAAAAGAAAAAAAAAGAGTGTATATATATATATATATATATATATTAACTCAAAATAAAAAACGGGAAGCTGTTTTGTACGATTGAGGAGCGAGAAAGCCTTCTGATATATGTTAAAAAAAATGAACGGCCCACTGGGCCTTGAGTACCCCTTCTCTTTGACTTGCTGTTTTATTGATTTTTCTTTTTTTAAAAGAAAAACCTTTTATCAACCAGTCTCCATCAGAGTACGTGTGCCTATAATTTTAAGCATTACAAAAGCCTACTCCTAAAATACGACAGAGATTCTGGTTTGGCGTGTCAAGCCGCAAGGTTCTCCCGTGCGCCGGGCCCCGTACATCTCTATCTCTGCCCTTCTAGTCTTTGTCATACCAACTAAAATCATTTTGATGGACTCGCGCGACCGACATTCACAGGTATGTGGTGACTGGGAGCACTGTCACGTACACGTCAGTTCGGTCAAGACGTGTCTCTTTGTAGCCCGGGGACTCGCTTACTGGGCTGCAGTCGCTTTGTCTCTACTTTCACAATACGAACCGAATCAGTAGCACTTATGGGCTTGCGTTGTCTCGAAGCTGTCCTACAATTTTCAAGCTTCAAGGCCCCATTCGGCACCAGTACAAATTAAACTAAAATTATACTAGGACTCGCCAGCGTACTACTTGCTCACTATTCAAATTATCAACATCTTTCATCATACAGAGTGCTTTTTTCAGATTTATCAGGCTTAGCACCCTGCAAGCATGTATGTCCTGTTTGCACACCGTCACTGAAATACTGCCTGCTGAAGAGTGAAATAGTAACAAACCAACCACATTTTCCCATTGATTTTCGCATAAGCTTCTGCAAAACGCACTGGTGAAATGTGAAAGTTGACAACGCAGAATTGGCCGTATAGTTTCTCAAGCTATACAAATTCATACGAACTGAGTCAATACAATGCGCTTGCTCATATAAGAACCTCGTACTGTAGGACAGACGAGGAAGACAATCATCGGAGCGAGAACGTGGGTCCAAAATGCCGCACTTTGCTTTTGACGGACTTAAATCCACAGAATCCCTTGCACTGGTCAAGAACACTATTTAGTTATGGGCCTTCAGCTAGTCTATACCAAAGTTGTAGGCCTGAAAGACTTGAATATTGGGCCATTTTGGGCTATTACTGGTTCGAACGTAACCTTTCTCTTAGTTTAAATTTTCACACTTAAATTTTTTTTATAATAATATATACATACGTACATATATATATATATATAAAAGCTTTCTCGTTTAATCTCTTTCAATTAGAACATGGGAGCTATTTAAGCAAAAAGAAGACGGCTTATGAATGGAAAATCGCAAGCAAAGAATGTGACTTTTGTAATTAAATCACGCACAAAGTCTGAAATGTTAAGAAGTCTGAAATGTTAAATGTATTCTTAAGGAATGAAATATGGCTATAATAGACATGGACCCAAATTTTAGTTATGGGTAGACACATCAGACCATATTTCTCAATTATAACCTTTCATTGAATTAAATATACAGCAGTTTTACTGTTAAATGTGATAAAATATAAAACTAATCCGCATCAATTCTGCGTCCCCTTATGAGCCACCGGCCAACCGCCCAGTGATGGTTGCAGCCTCGAACCGCCTAGATGCAAGCGGCGCTACTCAAGGGACACGTGGACGTTGACTTTGGAGTTGGTACGTGACGCGGCAATGCATGGGATTGACTCATGGAAGGGCAAGTCACGAGTTCACACAACGGCGGATTACTCAAGAAAAAGAAAAAGAAAAAAAACAAAAACAAAAAGCTTTTGAGGGTGTTAATTATTAAATCACGAAAATGACTGCGAAACCCATAGCTCGGCGTGCGTAACGTCAAGCAGGAGACGAAAATGAGCCGACCGACGGTGCACCCGGTGGAGGCGCCGCCGTTCGTGGATGATGGTCCCCGGTATCCAGGGGTGAGGATGAAGGACGTTCAAGGCATGCCGGGGACTCGCGGTGGCCTCACCCTCCGTCTCATTCAGTCCGTCTTCGGTCTCGTCTCCGTCTGCGTCATGGCCACCGCCTCTGACTTCCGCGCCGTCTCGGCCTTTTGGTATTTCCCTTTCCCCCGCCCTTTTTTTCATTAAATGATTTCCCTTCTCAATTTGTATTGCTACTATGTGCTCGTCTCTTCTCTTTGCAACCCTTGGATTGTAGTCCGGTTCATCAACGGTGACGAGTGCATGCGCCCCGTGTACGTGGGATACCCAGAATTTCACTTGAATCTGGAATAATGGGTGCGTAGTGTTTGTATATCTGATGAGGCTAATTGTGGTAAATAATCCCATTTGTTGAACCTTTGAGTGATGAAGTTTTGTGTACTGCTGCCGGATTTTTTCTGCATTGCTTGAATAAGTGGTTGTCTCTTGATTGGTTTGGGTTTGTGAAATCTAGGATTCAAGTAACATTGTTAACTTAATGATTAGATGTTTCTTGATTGTTTAATTTCGATATGCATAAAGAGACAACTTCACATGAATCTTTGTTGTTTTTTACTGGATCAGTGTTCTGGTATTTGCTGTTGGCTTGCAAGTGCTGTGGACTGTGTTGCTGGCAGTTGTAGACGTTTACGCACTGCTGGTGAGACGTAGGCTGCAAAAACGCATAATTGTTCAACTGTTTGCAGCTGGTGATGGGGTAGGATTTCTGTTTTTCCCCCTTCTTGTTTGTTGAGGATTGAGCCACTTGCAGCGAAGTGTCTTTCTTTGGGTTCTCTGTAATGTCTCTGTTTAATTATAGGTTGTATTGGCATTACATTTTCTATGTGCATGAATAATGTGAATAGGTTGTATCCCACCTCATATCTTATTAGGACTCTAGTGTGGTGTGCTGATGTAATGATATTCATTGTAGGCGCTAGTATTCAATCTTCATTTGCTTTCATTGGTAGGAGATATCAGTTTTAGGGGTTAGATTCGTGGTTGTCATTTCTTTGTCAATCGGATATATGACTATTGTGCAAAAACATATCTATACATATAGTTAGCCATGAAGGCCTGGCTGCATGAACCCATTAATCTGATTGAGTACAATAGACTGTTTCTTTCAGCATATTCCCTGCATTTGGTTTTAGGCTTCTTGCAAGCGAAAAAGAGTTCTAAATGCCATCAAACATGGATTTTGCTCAAAATTGCTTGTTCATTATTCATTAGCATAGGACATGATTTCGTGTGTTATTTGAATTTCGGCTATTGTTTTTGAGCTTGCTTCAATGTTTAACCAACTCCTTCGTTCATGGAAAAATCCTAGTGGAGAAGTTACAAAAAGATGAGTGTGACATCTAGTTTAAGTTCTTGCCATTCACAATTATTCTTGATAGAAGTAGTCAAACAATTTCTGTCTACAACTATTATAAAAGTAAAAGCATTTGCATTGCCATATGTCACAGCACATAGCCTATCTTGCATACCTTCTTTTGACTGTGTCTCCCATGGACAAAAAATGCTGTCACGTATTAATATTCAAAGAAGAGGAATGCCCTGTTTAAACTGCATCGGGATAAGTATTTGTGCCCTGTTTAGACCTTGTTGGGAAAAGTATTTTGGCATGTATTATGTGTCTTTGGGTTTTGTTTATTGTTCTTGCTACAATGATAAACAAAAAGGGACATTCCCCTTGTTTATTTGGTCCGAAGCCGCCTGGCTAGCTTCTGTTGTTTGGATTTTCTCTTAGTAGTTTTGTTCTTTTTTAGCAATCTCTTGTACACCATACCTCATTTTGGATATGAACTGATAAGGCTAAGGCATTTTAGCTTGATTGTGGCACCCGCCCTTTTGATGCCATTGGGGCATAGATCCTGGATAACTACCAAGCAATTTGTGACATAAATCAATGGTTTAGTACATGTTGAATCAGAGAACAAAGACCACAGAACAAAATTTCTGCACTAACTTGACTTGGTGCTGATCTTTTTTCTGTTCTGTCAGTGCAAATATGTGCTTTTTCTCTGCATCGAGTTTGCATTTACATTTACTCCCACTCACTGATTTGTGTTCTTGTCCTGATGCAGATCACGTCCACCCTTACATTTGCCGCTGCCTCAGCATCTGCTGGCATCACGGTCCTTGTTGGCAGTGACCTATATAGATGTTCTGTTAACCACTGTACTAAATTTGAAACTGCCACTGCTTTTGCTTTTATGAGCTGGTTTGCTATGATGCCATCCTTTTTTATGAATTTCTGGACGCTGGCTTCCCAATGAGACTAGAGTTCATAATTGAAGCTTTTGTTTCTTTCAATTCCTTTCTAGTTCTTCTCTCGCCCTGCTCTGTGTCTTACTTTTGCTACATGGATAATCAGCTACTACACACGCGCTGTAAATGGATTGAATTTTGCAGGATTGATTGAGGCAATTTGAAGTCTCCAACCATAGAACATAATCTAAAACAATTTTTAGAATTAGGAACGCGATTTTGGGACTAGCACGGTGCTTCGGGTCCACCGCTCGGGGGCTAGTGCCATTGGTATGTAAATGTCAGCTTCGGTGCATGATGACCGTGCCACGTGTGTTGTTGCTCTAAGCTTGTCAGTTCAGAGCAGTTGTGACGTGGATTTTATTTTTATTTTTTGACCTATTTTCTTTTTTCGGCTACACGGAAGACGGAAAAGGTCAGGAAGAGAGAACGAAGTCATCAGGACTTGAACACAAAACTAAGAGGTTTTCACATTGTAGCATAGTGAAGGTTGGTTGTGCACTTAGTGGGACCAGTGGATAAATGAGGGAGAAATTTTCTAGTAAAACCACAAATTTCATAGCATTAGCCATTAAGGGCTCAGTGCAGGATGGTTGTTTGCACTCACGGGAGCTGGTTGTCGCTCCTTCTTTCTTTCGGCCAAACAGTTTTGTTCTTTTATAGAAGGTACATCATCGTACCTACTAATGTACTGCACCGTAAATAAAGATTTTACGCTCCTTTTATGTTGCAAGAACTATGTTGAACACCTTTACCTTTTGTAAAAGTGGGGTAAAATTTTTGACCAACTATTTACTTATCACAAGAATTGTGTTTTGTGTGCGCGTAAGAGAGAAGAAATGGCAACAATATAACGGTTTCTTTTTTTCAATCATCTTTTTCATTTGATGATTGCTCCAAGTGAAAGGTCCTTGGGTAACGCCCTCTCCTCATGTTGAACATGATTCTACCCTTTCTTTGTCTATAAAATATATGCGTGTATGTGTGCGCCCGCTTATATATGTATGTGTGTGTATATATACATATATACACACACACACACATACCCTTGAACACTCATTGAGAAACACATACAGAGGGAGATTTATAATGTCAAAAATAGACGACGAAAGAAGGCTATATCAATGTGCTAGGAAGTATGAAAAAATTGTTAAACAGGTCTTTCCCTGTCTTACAAAAAGTGAAAGTTTTTCTTCTCTTCCCCTCCTTTTTTTTTTTTCTCCAAGATCATGCTAAAGTTGTAGGGGAGCCCGCAAAGTTTCATAAAGTTCATCTTGGTCATTCTTTTCTCAATAATATATACGGCATATTTTGAAGCCTTGATTAGTAAATAAGCCCTTCTTTTGAAGCTAGAGTCCATGCATAGATTAACTTTGCTCTTTGAAGAGACATATTGGTACTCCGCATTTCAAATTTGATGAAAATAATCTCATAAGGCTTGTGGGGGGGGGTTTTTTTTTTTTTTTAATCTTTTCTTTCCCTCCCTTTCTTTCTTTTTTCCCAGTTTGATGCACTAATTGAGATGATGAACAGTGGAGCCAGACCAGCAAAGCGAAGAAGGGTATGCTTCAATCCCTATATTTTTCTCCTTAGATATATTTTTTTCAATCTTTTGTGCATCTCAAATTAATTATTGCCAAAATAGTTCCGGGACTTAATTCAGAAAGAAAAATATTTAGTGATAACTCACAGTTTGTTATGAAAATAAAAGAAAATGTTGATGATTGGGTCAAATCATCTAATTAATGAGAGAAGCAAAAAATATAACGAGATGAGATGAAACGCTTTGACCGGTCTGAAAAAACTGATTTTGCATGATATGCATTAAGTTGTTACGTATATGCAATGTAAGTTGGTACAAAAATGAAAATAATGATAAAACAAGAGGTTTAATCATATTGTATTTTGTATTTTGACACATCTCTGGCATTAATTCTTCTTCCTCTTAATAAAATCCCACATGTAGAGCAATAATTGTTTGGGAGGAAAAAAATATTAACTTGAGCAATCATGACTTGTTCATTTTACAGAGCAGGCATATTCATTCTTCATGTTTGTGGTGCGTTTTCATTTAATTTTCGGCCTCAGCTTCATTGACATGATCTGTGGTTTATAGAGTACTAAAGGGAGTAGGAATGCTACTGCAACGGCATTCTCAAATCAGCCTGACAATAATGAAGAGTACGTGCAGACTTTAACAACATTTATTCAAGAATTACGAGCCAACTCTCCATTAGATGCCGCCTGCTCGACAAGCACTGTGAGTCCCTAGAAAAATAATAATAAAATTTTGCATAAAAAAAAAAAAAAGCAAAGAAAATGCTACTAGGGCTATGATCTCCACCATCTAGCTACTTTTAATCGATTGCTTGGCTGTAGGGGCAGTGGCTGTCAATGATTTTATAGCTGTATCAGTAATTCTACCTTGCAGCCGTTTTCATAAAATTGGCACATGCAAGTAGTTTCTATATTTATCTTTTTTCTTTTCTTTTTTTATAAAAAAAAAAAAAAAAAAAACCCAATAACCGGAGTATAAAAAGAAGCACTTGGCAGAAACTTCCTTCTCATATATGTTTTAAACTTTCTTAAAACATCACTTTGGATTCCCTGAGCCACAGTAGGGAACTATCTTAATTTTAACGCGAGCGAGCTTGATTAGGGAGATATGAAATTTGAATATTAAATAAATATTAATTTATTATGATTATTTTAATACTTTTTTACTTATAATAATTAGTTATAACTAATATTCACTTATGTGTATTTTATACAAAAAGTTCGTATATTCCTAGCTTTTTATGCTTCCTCGTATCTACTTCTGATGTTACTGATCATAACAAAGAAACTCCAACGTGAAGCACTTCTAACAAGCAAAATTGAAGAAAATCCAAGCTCCAAATGGAAGAAAATACACAGATGAGAGATTGGGTTCTTTTAAAATTTCAATCTTCATTATTCTGGACAATTAAAAAGTAACAATCCTGCCTCTCCCGAGAGTGATGCCTAATCATACTCTAACTAGGACAAGTATATAACAGCCCTTCCTAGCTTTTTAACATCTTTTGACAACAAATTCAATGCCTTGTACACCAAATACAAAGTCGTCAAGGAAAACATATCCGACCCCAGAGAATCTCTTTAATTCGTTGTACACGTTAGAAAGTGCACACCGCAATTCAGCTCGGTGAAAATTTCCTCAGGATGTGATTCTTCCGAAAGTAAGATAGGTAATGGGCACATATTTATAAACGAGTGTAGAATTCTTTTCGCATCATTTCATGAGCGACATTTTAGCTTTGCAGCTGCCAACTCTTTTTTCATAACTTCCATTCGTTCAACCAATGCCATATTTTCCTGTTAATGTGAGAACACGCAAGACAAATCACAAATGTTCAAACAGAAGACAATTTTTGAATTCAGTGGTTTCCTGTATGGTTAATGATGGGGCATATAGTATTAAAAAGATAGATTTTCTACTCTTAAATACCCAAATTAAAGTAAAATTGAATGTCATTGAAAAAATTCCAGAAGATGCATTAGAATGAATTTCAACCAGGGACAGCATCCATTAAGTGAAGAAAACACAAGTATACAAAAACTTGCCTTTTGTAGCATTACGAACTGTTGGTTCACACTAGCAGCGTCCTCCACCTTCTGCTTAAACTGTCACAAGAAAAGTGTGTATTCAGTACTAACATGAAATTGCATCTGATATAAGTGAAAAATTAAGAGTAATACAGTGAAATTCCTTGTTACCGCAAAAGCAACAAGCAGATATGCTGGTAAACAGAACAAAGAAGATTTCAACTTTCCAGCTACTGAATTGTGGAGGTATTGTTCTTGTATCCTTATAAAGTATGATTAATAAAATGCAGGAGTTCTCTCAGTACCATGCACACGATGCACTTAGCAATGTGTGAACCATCTTGTAACCAGCAGATGGTAGTAGGCAAATTAATGTCTGGAACATTTGCCTCATGATAATTGTATACAAAATTTATCCTCAAGGATTTACAAAAGATGTGTTCAAAACAGTCAAATTTTGCCAGTGATAAACATCTGTTTGTAAGCATAGCTTGCAACAGGAGTAAGGTAGTCCACTCAAGGACATCGTCTTGACACCACACACGTACAATTAGAGAAAAGATTGATCGAATGTTTAAACAGATGTGATAAAATCATAAAATTTTGAATCGGTAACAGGATCATTCAAAGGTTTCCACATTAGCTTATCATAAGAGGATCCCATTTTGTTTCCAATTCCCTAGAGATTATCACAAATTTGAATGGGATTAATCTCAGTCTTTATTCATAATCTTCTCAAATTTGTTTCCGTCATAAAAATCAATGAACAGTTGGAGACATAACAATGTACAGCACCCAAGTGAGATGGGATTTCTACAAATTTATGTCGGAGAAGTCTCCCATTCAGAAACATAATTACATAAATCACTTTTATCTTATGAATCATGACAGCAACTAGCCAAGCTGTGTATATTAAAAATTTAGTTGGCAGTATGCACACCTTGATCAGTTCCCGGTCACACTTGGCAGCTCTTTCTGCCTCCTCATCATACTTCATTCTCCACTCTGTAGATTCATCCAGTGCTTCCCTGTTGGCCATATCAAATTGCCTTCTGCAGGAATTTCAATGCATAGAACAGTGAATGAATTAGAGGATAAAGAAGCAGTTAAACCTCAGTCACTCAATTGAAGAATGCAAAATGCAAAATTAAAGCAATGGAAATCAGATTTTACACATTCATTAAAAAAATAAAAAACATTTGATCATTTCCGCTGAATCTTATCACTATAGATCTAAATTGAACAAATTACATTTTCATGAACATTCTGAAAATATAGAGGAATTGAATCTGGAGTTAACTGAGCTCCTCCTAGACCTGATTGGATCTAAGATGCTTAACCAGATTCAAACAAGCTTAAGAATTGGACTCTTATAAAACATCTACCAAAGCAATGTTGAATAACCAAACCATCGGATAAGAACCTATACCGCTATATTTTCTGGGATGTATCTTCAGTGTGATTATGCAATGTCACTTCAGTAAATCTCGGGTTATAAATTAAGGACTACAATTCTACAAGAAAAAAACAAAAACACCAGAAATTTCTAAATTTAACTTGAAATCCTTTTTAAATTAAACCCAGTGTGTGACTAGATAATATCAAGGGAAAGAAATGGCTTGAACCTCACCAGATTTTAACTCCAATCATCAAACCATAACATTTCTAGGAGATAAAATAATAATAATAATAATAACAAACATTAACGCCACACTAAAATTAGACCCAAAAAAAATAAAAAGAAACTATCTTTATAGCTTGATGGGCATAAAGGAAACGAACCCTTCAAAACATTACTTGGGAATATGCGATTCAAAGATGAATGTGATGAACTAGAAAGACCCAAAAAAAAAAATAAAAAAAGGCACAGAATTGAAACAAGGATGAAAGAAGAATAGAAACAAACAAGCACAGGGAAAAAATGAAAAAAGAAACCTTATCAAGTCGGTATCATCGGAGGAGATAGAGTAGTCGATGGTCCAAAGCCTGAAGTAGACAGCAATACCTAAAAACATTGCCACCACCAAACCCATCAATATCTTCTTTCTCTCCCCTCCCATTTCCCCCCCACCCCCCTCTCTCTCTCTATATATATATATATATATATTCTTCTACGTGGTCTCAGGTCTGTCACCGACGCCTCCAACTTCACTTCTTCACGATAAGTACAGACCAAGATGCCAACAATGAAGTTGGGGTTCCCCCCGGGGGGGTGTCTAGATACGGTGCCGTTTCCGGATTGTTGTCAAATCTAACTTTATTTTGACTTAATTGCTTTGCAGTTGGGGGACTGACCAGTGGCCAGGCTCCATCGACTGCCGTAAATGAACACGAACCAAAATTTCCATTGCTAATTTTGGGGGAACCTTTTGTTTTTTCCTCTCAACCCTTTTGAGTGTACTTAAAAGAAGCCAATACGTCCAAAGGTGCATCCCAAAAAGTCAACCGGATAATCTATAGAAGCCCAATTTCGGATCAGAAGGAATAATCCCTATCCACTACACCTACTCGCTCTAGCTTGTAACCCAACAAAATTCTTCATTTGCGGTAAATCTGACCCTATCTCACCTTATTTTTGGAGTCACATTTTTGTGGGTCACTCAACGACTTGGGTGCTTACTCTCTCCTTTCCCTTGACAACCACCCAGTTCTTTAAATTATACATAAGCATCCAAGGCAACTTAGCTCATGCCCTTCCTGTCTCCAGAGGGATAAATACTAGCTAGTGTTTTAATTCACGCCGCGTAGCACCAACGTGTCGAGAGTGTAGAACAAAACAGTGTTGTGTAATATTGGGCTTATTAATCTGAACCGTAACTACGGTTTCATTGACAACGTAGAATTGGGTCTGTAAATGGACCACAATTTTAGGCCCAAATTCTAGCAAGAGCACATGATCTGTGTTGGGGCTTCTCTCTGAAAATTGGGATCTGCTCCTCCTTCACAGCACTTGGGGAATTTGATTCTTAACCAGCGAGACCTTCCTAATCGAAATCGGATTGTGTAGGGTAATGTGGGTGCTGACTGAGCTGGCGAAATGGGCTTTTAAGCTTAGAATTGGGTGTGAATAATGGGCCATGAGCCCAATTTGTATGCGGCGAAAAAAGCCCCAAGGACAACTTTGTCATTTTCATTACCACAACCGCCTAAACCCTAGCTGCTCTTTCCCTCGCTATATTTTAAGCTCCTTCAAAGCTCCGTCTTGCTCTGCCTCCACACTCTCGACCTACGGCTCTTCACTTTCTTCTTTTTCTCTCTCTTCTTTAAGCCTTAAGCCCATAGCCCCGGACCCGCCATGCCGCCGAAGTTCGACCCGAGTCAGGTGGTGGACGTCTACGTCCGAGTCACCGGCGGCGAGGTGGGTGCAGCTTCCTCCCTCGCTCCCAAGATCGGTCCGCTGGGTCTGTCTCCCAAGAAGATCGGTGAAGACATCGCCAAGGAGACTGCCAAGGACTGGAAGGGACTCCGCGTCACCGTCAAGCTCACCGTCCAGAACCGTCAGGCCAAGGTCTCGGTGGTCCCCTCCGCCGCCGCCCTGGTCATCAAAGCCCTCAAGGAGCCCGAGCGCGACCGCAAGAAGACCAAGAACATTAAGCACAGCGGCAACATCTCCCTTGATGACGTCATCGAGATCGCCAAGGTCATGCGGCCCAGGTCCATGTCCAAGGACTTGAGCGGGACCGTTAAGGAGATCCTCGGCACGTGCGTGTCCGTTGGGTGCACTGTCGATGGCAAGGATCCCAAGGACCTGCAGCAGGAGATCACTGATGGTGAGGTTGAAATTCCTCTCGATTAAGAAGGCGAGGGAAAAAAAGAATGGACATTATTGATAATTATGCCTTTTTAATGTTATTGTTATTTTTAGTTTTGGGATGTTAATGAGGCTTTTGTAGTTGAATCTCGGAATTCTTGGTTTTTTTTTTCGGGTGTTCACTTCAACTTGTTTTATGAAGAATCATTGGAGTTATAGAAGAATGGGGAGATGTAATGTTTGTTTCGTTAGCTGCTTCTGGCTTATGGTTGCTGTTTCATTTTGATGATTCATTCTGTCGCTCGACAGTATGAATTTTACTTCTGTTTTGTGATGTCCCTATTTTTGTGGCATTTGGTAATGTGTCTGGTGTCTACTTGTTAGGCTTTCAGACATGAGATCTTGGGTTTTACTATTGGTTGTGTTTTTGCTGATGCCTGTTAAGGTGCAAGTGTCTGTTTTGATTTTGGTACGTTGATCTGCACAGAACCTATAAGGCTCGGTGTCCTCTCATTCTTGAATTAGTTCTGAGAGAACCGGAGGCGGGCTATAATTTTGACTTGCAATTCGTTTTATCCCAATATCCTAGTTATAGGTGCTTCTAGTTGAAAAGACTAAGGGCCCCTTTTGACCCAGTCGATCAGATGGTGATGTGGTTGAGATCGCACTGATAGAGTTTGAGGGTTTTTCTCAGGGATCAAAACGTTTCTCAGTTTCTGTGGTTAATGATTTGGATCTTTAACTGGTTAGTTTAATGTTGTAATGTGAACAAGGAGATCCAGGTTTCATCCCATTGGTATTCCAGATAGTGTTCCCAACATTTGATTTGGTTATGCATTATTTTCTTTAGGCTATCATGGTCTACTTTAGATCCAGTCTGTGACGGATTTATTCCAGCTCAAGTGGGTCTACTGAATATGTGAGGGATTCGGTTTTAGATAACATTTAGTACATTGAAGGAATTCAAGGGTCAAGACCAAAGGCCCTTTTTGATCCCAGTTATGGGGATAGTAATGTGATTGAGGTTGTGCATTGAAGGAATTCAAGGGTCAAGGCAGTTTTCTTTCTTTCCTTTCAGGATTAGAAGCATTTCCAATTTATGTGGATAGTTGATTCAGATCTTATTTTTGTTAACACACAATCTGAATATACATTCCTTTTAGGATTTGGATTTAATAAGGTGGTTTTCTTTTAGGCTTTTTTGTTGTGGGTGTAATTTTTTGTTGATAAAAGATGTTTTGATATTTGAGATGATATGCCCTTTTTTGATATTGCCTAGGACTTAATTTGATGTCCTGGAACTGGATAAAATCCCTGCCAAATAGCATTTAAATATATTGTAGTATTAGGATTTTATTTGTTGCAGAATATCTTGCATAATCTGATTGTCGCTAATTTTGCATTGCTTGGAGATCTTTAATTTGAGTCCTTTTGTTTGTCAATTGGGCATCACAGAGGATTATTAAGGTGATGCTGTGTTCTGATTGTGCATTGGATCATTTAACATATTGTCTGAATCCTGGTATGTAGCTTGTTACATGTATTAGGAATTTAATAACAGCCTCTAAATATCTCTTTTTTGCTCAGTTATATCACTGCCCTTGAATGCCAATCTTAGGGCATATGGCACGGTCCGCCTGCCATAAGAGCTCCCGTCCTTTTTCCACAGTCAAGTCGTGCCTATTGCATGTCAGTAACTGAATGTCTGTTCTGATCCTGATACCCAGTTAATTCTTTGTTCTGTCTCACGGAGGTCTAGGGCAAATTTACAACTCATAAGTAGTACCTGATTGACTTTTTAATGTATTTTCGGTGGCGGCTTGTGATATATATTCTTTTTGTTTACCATGTTTCCTTCTGAAATGAAGGGCAACTGCATAAAATTATTTACCTCTTCCTTGGGGCTGATATACCATTTTTGGTCAATTGTCTCTCTTTGTTAACAAACGATGTTCCCTGCTTTATATTTCAATAAATAAATGCTAATTACTTGCTGAAGAGATAATCTTTTTCTGCTTCATTATCAGGACTTCCAATATCTGAACCTGTTAATCCATGGCCTCAAATTAGACGCAGTAGTTAGATGCGTATCTGGGCCAGTTCTGTGTGAGGAATCACACTCTTGTTCGGAATGTGTTCTAGTTTAATTTAGTTAATAAGATTTCGGCCTTTCTTTGTACGAAAAGGGATTCCAGGAGACCGCGCCATATGCCCTAAGATTGGCATTCAAGGGCAGTGGTATAACTGAGCAACAACAAAAATAACTTAATATCTTTCTTCCTTTTTTTAAAAAATTGCTTTTTGGTGGTGAACGTTAATTAATTCTAATGATGTGATTCTTTTTAATATATATATATATTTTGGTCCCAGGTGTTTCTAGTATTCTTTTAAGCAGAAAAATGACAAAACGGGTGAAAAGTACTTCCGATTCCAATGTAACCACTAGAAAAGAACCTCAATTTTCTCCTATTAAAAAAAAAAAAAACCAAAAGAAAAGAAAAACGTCTGACTTAAAAGGGGTTGTATATTTCTCACTTGCTTTTGTTGTCTGCTTACTTTGTTTAGGCGTTGAAGAAATGGTTGAGTACGATGAAAGGCATAAAATCGTTGTAGCTTACAACATTGTGTCAGCAAAAAGTTCAAAAATACAAAATTACAACCCATGAATCACACCATTGCCCTTTTAAGTTTGAATAGTATTTTCCAAAATTGGAGCTCCTTGTAGTCAATGAACATTCCTGTATGGTGCTCTTGCGCATAAATCAACAAGCGGTCAAAAAGCGTGTGTTGCCCTGGGGCACTCCATTATTGGAACCTATTAAAATGTCTCTTGCAACAAATCATCACTCCAAACATTACTCAGGAAAAGCGTGTCGGTGAGAAGTTTCCAAGCAAGCCTGTCTGGTCGCATGCGTTACTCTCTCCCTGACATTTCCCACGTGCAGTTAGCTTTGAATGGCAGCCACACGTTTGGATTAATTAGTCCCATGTGCTCTTTGTCCTCACTGTCATCGACCCCTTATAAGTCTCCCACCCCACATCGCTCTCAATTCATCTCATTTTCAGCTATGGCAAGTTACAATCTGAAAACCCAGTAGCCGCCTCAGCTGAAGGTTTTGAAATTTCCCAATTCTCGGCAGCAAAGATCAAAAGGCTGGCGTTTAAAGTAGGATCTCCAGTGATCTTATCTATTTCACTCTTGCAAGGAAGGGCTTCTGTTTCTGGAATGGCAGAGGAAATCAAGGATTTGAGTTATTGGATTGAAGTCGCACCAGCCCCTTTCGTTTCTTTACACAAGACTTCAAGTTCTCCTCGATTGGAGACAATAACAGAAGAGGAGGCCGAGGATAGGGACGATGACTCCTAAATTTTTTTGTGCTATTCTGTGTCTGTCCTGTGTTCTTGTCATTTGGCATTCAGTGCTCAAATGGTACTGTCCAAGATTACCAAAGGACCTCCAAATTTTGATAACTTCAAACATATTTTCCGATATGTCAGTGCCAGAAGTTAAAGAATCACCATCCCTTTTCTTTGTTCGACTATTGTTCCTCGCAAGACATAGTTTGACATAAATGGCAAAAATTTAAAATTGGCCCATCAAGTTTCTCTCTCTCTCTCTCTCTCTCTCTCTCTCTTTGTTTTTTTTTTTTCAATGTGGATTCGGACATACAATTTTTTTAATGTTTAAATCGGCTTTCACAAAGTCAAATATGTGGAAACTAGGCCTAGTTGCATTGCAAAGGATTTAAGAGTCCTGTATGGCCGAAGACAATTCCAGCAGTTTAGTCCAAACTCACTATTTTCCAGCAGTTTGAGCTTTAGACATATTCGTGAACCGTCTGCTATACTGATGCTTAAGCATAGCAATGTCTCACTGATTAAAGCATTTTCTTGCATTCCAAACAAAAGCAATAAATTTGGTTCACTTATCCTTCTACCCAATCTTCTCTCGGACTACCATCTTGGGTCAAACAGTAATTTTAAACCAACCAAATTCGCGGCATCGCAAGAGAAATTATTTCTCGCTTCCATCCTAATCAACTGTACATTTTCTGTAAATGTTACTTTGACGTGAGTTCGCATTTGACAATTAATATTGATATATTTTGATGAATGATAAATTAATAGTTAATACGTGGAGAGTGAAAAGGGCAGATGAATTCATATACTAGCCGACGACCCACCAAAGACGACAATAAGCGGCGAGCGAGTGTGCACAGACGTGGAATAAGTTTCGTCCACGAAAATTTTCTAGTATTATAATATTTTTTAATTGAGATGTTGCCCAAACTTCCAAATGAATGTGGATACATTTCTTATTCCCTTTTTTTTTTTTTTTTTTTTAATGTTAGCCGCTGAAAAAAAAATTAAAAAAAAAGGTGAAGCTCAAATCGAAGAAGAGCTTTATGCAAAAACCATATTGGAATAAAAATTTATTAAAATATAATTAAATTAAAAATTTTCTCGTAATATATACTAAATCATCACTTAAAATAATAATATAATAAATATACACGTAACAAAACGTTTTATATTAAATTAAATTTAAATTTACCTATTTTCTCCTATTTTAACTATAAGAAATTTTTATAACAATATTTAATATTATATTTTAAATTTATTAATATTAAAAAATATATAAAAATTTTTATTGAATATAATAAATTTTAAATAATAATTTTTAAAAATAATATTAAATATAAATAATATTTGATTACATCTTATAAATGAGATATAAATATATTTATAATTTATTATTATTATTTTTAAAATAAATAAATATAAATAATAATAAATAACATTTGGTAACGTATATGTTAAACATATTTATAATTTATTATTATTATTATTATTATATATAAGTTTTTCCAAAAAAAAAAAAAAAAAGGGTGTACTAAATCTGCGCTATAAAAATTTATTTTACAAGAGAAGAGCGAGTAGTGGGAACTTACGTGAAGTGTAAGGTGGGGTCACCGAAAAAGGAAGAAAATCAGTGTAAGTGAATTGGGGCGGCAAAGCTAAGTTAAATTAACACTCACTCTTCTCACCTCATCACCATTATAAATGCTTCCTTTGCAAGTCCCCCACCTCACCATCTCAAAAACAGTCTCATTAGTCAATAATATCTCTCTTTCAGGCTCTTTCTCTACTTTTGTTTCCAAAGTTTTAGCAGCGCAAGACATGGCCAAGGACATTGGAGTTGGAAGGCAAGGGGAATATAGTGCCAAGGATTACCAGGACCCACCCCCAGCATCCTTGATCGACCCGGAGGAGTTGACCCAGTGGTCATTGTACAGGGCTTTGATTGCTGAATTCATTGCCACGCTCTTGTTTTTGTATATCACCGTGTTGACGGTGATTGGTTACAAGAGCCAGACTGACCCTGCCAAGAACTCTGATCCATGTGGCGGTGTTGGCATTCTTGGCATTGCATGGGCCTTTGGTGGCATGATTTTCGTCCTTGTTTACTGCACTGCCGGTATCTCAGGTCAGTAGTTAAGATAAATCACAATAATCGAGTAGGCCCAATTGGCTGTTGATTAAATTCAATGGCCGTGATATGGGCGCTAAGTAAATTTGTTCCGATTGCAATAATTGTAGGTGGGCATATTAACCCGGCAGTGACTTTTGGGCTGTTTTTGGCAAGGAAGGTGTCTTTGGTGCGAGCGGTGTTGTACATGGTGGCCCAGTTCTTGGGGGCCATATGTGGATGTGGGCTCGCAAAGGCATTCCAGAAGGCTTATTACGATAGGTATGGTGGTGGAGCTAATGAGCTCGCTGCTGGGTATAGCAAGGGCACTGGACTAGGGGCTGAGATCATTGGTACCCTTGTTCTTGTCTACACCGTTTTCTCTGCCACTGATCCCAAGAGAAATGCCAGGGACTCCCATGTTCCTGTATGGGCTCTATCTATCAATATCTTTAGTCTTCCAAAGATTTTTCCCTTTCCATGAAGCAGAATATTCCGGCTATTTTTTTTGTTTTTTGTTTTTTATAAGCTGTTTCTTCTTGTAATAGGTATTGGCACCACTTCCAATTGGATTCGCTGTGTTCATGGTCCACCTTGCCACCATTCCAGTCACCGGCACTGGCATCAACCCTGCCAGAAGCTTTGGAGCTGCAGTTATCTACAACCAAGACAAGGCGTGGGATGACCATGTATCTATCTTTCCTTTAAATTATGTTTTCACTATTTCCAATTTTCCATCCTTTTTTTTTTTAACCATAATTTTCTATCATAAATTGTTGGTTGTGTTAATTTTTAATTGTAATAATTATTTTTTTAATACCTGGATGTGACTGTTTCAGTGGATTTTCTGGGTTGGACCCTTCGTGGGTGCTGCGATTGCTGCATTCTATCACCAATACATCTTGAGAGCAGCTGCTGTTAAAGCTCTTGGGTCCTTCAAGAGCAGTTCCAACGTATAATTAAATAGAATATTTTCCAACGGAAGCTTTAGTTTTCGTGCAATAGGCTCTGGGATCGTGGAAATGTAAATAATGTATTTGCCCTGGTTCTTCTCTCTCTTTAAATTTTATTTATTTTTTATGACATCAATAATACAACCATTACGTTTGTGGCAAGTTTATAAATAAATGTGTTGTGTCTCACTTTACCTTAATTTTGCATCTTTATTTAAACAATGAGTAATATTAAAAAAAAAAAGTAAAATATGATATGACTTATGGTTAGAAAAAAAAAAAAAAAAAAGAGATATTATTCCATAGAGAGTTTTAGTAATTTCTTGAGAATAGAATTATACGTAGCCATACCGTTCTGACAAATTTATAAACAAGTATATTGCGTTTCACTTTACCTTCGCTTTGCACCTTTACCCGGACAATTAGTAATACAAAACAAGCAGAATATCATACTACTTATGGTTAGGGAAAAAGGGCAAGACATTATTCATGAGGGAATTTTAGCAATTTCTTGGGAATAGAATTGTACGTAACCATGGCGTTGGGACAAGTTTATAAACAAGTGCATTGTGTTTCACTTTATCCTCACTTTGCATCTTTACTCAAACAATTAGCAATACTGAACAAACAGAATATTCTATTACTTATAGTTTGAGAAAAAAGACATTATTCAAGACAGAATTTTAACAATTTCTTTGTAGTAGAATTGTACGTAGTCCGCATTAAGTTTTACGTGACATGTTGTTTTTGTTTTTGTTTTGGCGTTTAATTAACACCAACTAAGATATTGAACTTAAGCATATCCTGGACCAAGCTATGGGTATTATCCTGAGGCATGGACCAAGCCTTCCTGGAGGCCCAAAAAATAGAGCACTGTAAGCAGACTCAAATCATTTTATAGCTCTTAACATTGGGCTACTTATCTAGTCTTGGATGACCCCCCCCCCCCCCCCCCCCCCCCCCCCCCAAAACAAAAGACTGTTTGGTTAATACCTCTTAAAATTGAGTTTTAGAACAGACTTTCTTCAAAATCATGGTTTTTGTAAAAAAGCATCAATAAGGTGCAATTCGTTGGTCTCCCTCACGGGGTTCTAAATGAGTATTCACTATTAATTTGTTACTGTTGTCATCTTATTAGTAAAATTTTTCTTTTTAATGTATATGCGATGCCAAACATTTTGGACTCTTTATCACCGTTATTTTATTTTGAGAATATTTAATGTGATTTGATATGTATCTAAAATAAAATTCGGTTGATTTTCTTTAATAACTTGAAGTCTAAACATTTATATGTAGATTTCAAACGGAGGTGACAGCTAGATGATGGAAATCAATCCAATGTTTGATTTTTATACACAACAGAATAGGGAAAACAGGCCAAACTATATGCAATTTTACATAAAACAGTTTGCTACAATCAAATCACAGTTGAAAGAATTCCAAACATGTGAATCTTGAGAATTTGATTATCACCTTACCACGAGTTGTTGTTGAAGTGAATAAAGCTATACATATTAAAGATGTATCTAAGCGTCTAATAGGGGTTGAAAATTGGAATGTGGATATTATACACAAAGTTGACTTAAAGCTTTATGTCCACGATTTTTATACTGATTGCACACTTTAATGTCTACCAATTTCCACGAGAATTGTCAAACTTGCTATATTGTTACATTTTAGAAGACCAAGAATTCAATTAAATTCTCGTAATTTCAAATGCTTAACCAATCAAAAAAGCTCGGGAGGGTATTATGGAAATAAGTTAGTCGTGAACTTTGACTAAGAAGAATTTTTAATTTTGTGAGGAAATTCAATTTCCTTTGTAATGGTGAAATGTTTTTTTTTTTTTTTTTTAACTTTTTCTTTGGCCCATTAAACAATAGAATTTATGAGTTCTCTGGTATCAGCACCAAACTTGTCCAGTCACAATTTATGAGTTAGTCGCATTTCAAATTCGTCTCAAGTATGAAATGTGCAAAATTGCATATCATTCTCCGGAAAACTCGTTTCATTAAAATTCCACTCGGCAAAAGTATCAACGTTATGTATCAATGAAGACTGTGGCTAGGCCATTTAACACAAATTGATAGGAAGATCACTAGTCAATAGTCATATTCACTTTGCTTTCTCCCACATCAATAATCAATACGGGAACGAAAACCAATTTCCCAAGTTTTCGTACAATGCGTCGCTTTACCCACTATTGAAAGCCACATTTCTTCAATTAAAAACATGTTTCGCAAGGTCTGAGGCCCTCGTTATAACTTAGATTACCGCTTTCACATCCATGAGCGATCCATACGGCAGCTGAGCCTGATCAGAATTCACAAGGAAAGCTTTCCCTCCTTGTTAGATCGTAGCTTTAGGCATAGCCATGCAGAAACTCGTCTGTAATTCATGTTTTTCCTCTCCTTCTTGTGGTTTTAATACTATTAACAAACAAAACCAAAGTCCACGAACCAATCTGATATGGCTTATGCACCAACCCCAGATACATAAAATGAAGCTTTTTCTCCAGAGCACGAAGAGATCCTGTCTCCAGCTCCAGCACCTGAACCTGCAGAGCATGAATTCGCTTCCCTAGAAGCGCCTCCTGTGCCTGCACCAATAACAATGCCAGAAATACGGCCTTCTGATGAAACAGAATCAAGCGGCCAGCAGGCAGGCAGGCTCCGGAGGACCCAGATGTTGTAGATTTCCAGGCCCCCACCGCCTCCGGCTTATGATGCCGTGCCCAATCTTCGGTTTTGTCATCGAACTACAGCGCCGGGGACGAGTTTAATGAGCTTGTGCAAGAGCAGGACGACGCTTCCAGGGCCAAAGAGAAGACTGCCGGGGTTGTAGCATTTGGTGTTGTAGCTGCAGTCTGTATTGTTGGATTTGGAGGTCTCGTTTACAGGAAGAGGAAGGAAAGTAAAAGAACACAGTACTATGAAGCTTTGGCTAAGAAAGAAGGGATATGATAAGTTTATGAACTCTAGATTCGCCGCCATAACTGGGGCCTTTTTTTTTTTATTTTTATCTTTTGTTAATCATTTTCCGCATCTCGATTGATATAGTAATTGCCATGTTTATGCGGTAATACGTATATTTTGTTGAATGGCCTACAAATTGCTCCCTCCGTGCAATAATCTCTAAAGAAGAAATAATTTATCGTGGTATAAGGTTTCTTTGTTCATCATGGACCTCCTCTTTTTCTTTTTTTCTTTCTTTTTTGTGGGGAGCATTTCTCGTTTCATCATGATTAGTTTTCTTAATCAAGTTGTTTATTTATTATCAATGTTAACGCTATTCAAGGCAATCTGCATTTGGTCTCATTTGTTTTTTTTATTTGTGTTTTTTATTTTATTTTATTTTGTTGTGATTTATTAAATGTGAGTTATAATTGTTTTTTTTTTTTAATAATTTTAAAAATTAAAAAATTTTAAACTATTGAATATGGCGTGAGGGAGAAGGACATTTTTAATTTTAACACTAAAAAGGTGTACTTGTTTCGTTAAATATATCAAATACAGGCATCTAAAAATAATAATAATAATAAAAAGATCTAAGAAAAATGCTCTGCTGTCATGCTCCTTCGCTTCTCTCACCTGCGCTTTGGCCGCCGCCCGAAGCAACCGCTCCGTCGCGCCTCCTTCTCCTCCTCCTCCTCCTCCACGATCTACGCATCGCCGCTGCTCACCCCCGCGCTTTTAAAACAATGCAAGTCTGTCTTCCAAGCCAGACTCATCCACCAGCAAGCACTCGTCCAAGGCCTAATAACCCAACTCTACACCTACATCGTTTCCACCTACATAGCCCTCAATGCCCCTTTCCACGCCTTATCGCTTCTGCGGCGTATCACGCCTTCTTCTCGCGCCATCTTTTGGTGGAACGCTCTCATTCGCCGAGCCATCCATTTTCGACTTCGTGGCCAATCCCTCTCCTTCTTCCGCGAAATGAAGCGGCTTGGGTGGTCCCCGGATGAGTACACCTTCCCCTTTGTCCTCAAGGCCTGCGGCGAACTTGCGTCGTTAAATTGCGGCGCTTCACTTCACGGCGTTGTCTGTCGAACTGGGTTTGAATCCAATGTTTTCGTTTGCAATGCTGTGGTGGCCATGTATGGCAGATGTGGCGCATTGGAGCATGCACGCCAATTGTTCGATGAAATGACTGAGAATGGGGTTCATGATTTGGTTTCCTGGAATTCTGTTGTTGCTGCTTACGTGCAATGTGGGGATTACGTAAATGCATTGATGTTGTTTGATAGAATGTCTAAAGTGGGTGATACTGATTTTCAGCCAGATGCTGTCAGTCTTGTGAATGTCCTCTCTGTTTGTGCGTCCATGAGATCTTCCTTGCTTGGCAAGGAAGCACATGCTTTTGCGACTCGGAGTGGGTTATTTGAGGATGTTTTTGTGGCTAATTCGATTGTGGATATGTATGCAAAGTGTGGAATGATGGATGCAGCATTTGAAATATTCCAGCGGATGAAGGACAAGGATGTGGTTTCTTGGAATTCAATGGTTACCGGGTATTCTCAGATTGGTAGGTTTGATGATGCTCTTCATTTGTTTGAAAAGATGAAGGAAGAGAATATTATTTTGGATGTTGTTTCTTGGAGTGCTGTAATTGCAGGCTACGTGCAGAAGGGTCTTGGCTATGAAGCATTGGATGTGTTTAGACAAATGCAGATTTGTGGTTCAAGGCCTAATGAAGTAACCCTTTTGTCTCTTTGTTCTGCTTGTGCATCAGTTGGAGCATTGATTCAGGGGAAGGAGACTCATTGTTATGTCCTAAAACATATTCTAAACTTTGATTGGAATGATTGGGGAGATGATCGTGTGCTGATCAATGCTGTAATTGACATGTATGCAAAATGCAAGAGTATATATGTGGCTCGGGCAATGTTTGATTCTATAACACCAAACAACAGGGATGTGGTGACTTGGACTGCTATCATTGGTGGCTATGCCCAACACGGGGAAGCCAATGATGCATTGGAGCTATTTTCCTCCATGTTCAAACAGGATAGACCAGTGAAGCCTAATGCATATACCTTGTCTTGTGCATTGGTGGCGTGTGCTCGTTTGGCTGCACTAAGATCTGGTAGACAAATTCATGCTTTTGTTTTGCGGAATTGTTGTTACTCTGTTTTTGTGTCCAATTGCCTGATAGATATGTATTCAAAATCCGGAGACATTAATGCCGCCGCAGCTGTTTTTCATAACATCAAGCAGAAGAATGCTGTTTCTTGGACATCGCTGATGACAGGTTATGGCATGCACAGCCGTGGTGAAGAAGCTCTTCAACTTTTTGATGAGATGAGGAAAGTGGGTTTTGTGCCTGATGCTGTAACACTCCTTGTTGTGCTTTATGCTTGCAGCCATTCTGGAATGGTTGACCGGGGGATTAAATACTTCAATGGAATGAGCAAGGAGTTTGGAGTTATTCCCAGTGCAGAACACTATGCATGCATGGTTGACCTATTGGGACGTTCTGGTCGCCTTGATGAAGCAATGAAGCTTATTGAAGGCATGCCTATGGATCCAAGCCCAATAGTGTGGGTGGCATTGCTTGGTGGGTGCAGGATACATAAAAATGTTGAACTTGGGGAATATGCTGCAAAACAATTGTCAGAATTGAAGTCGGAAAATGATGGATCGTATACACTGCTTTCAAATATATATGCCACTGCCCGGCGGTGGAAAGATGTGGCCAGGATCAGGTCCTTGATGAAGTTTTCAGGAATCAGGAAGAGGCCTGGTTGGAGTTGGGTTGAAGGAAAGAAGGGCACTGCAACCTTCTTTGTTGGGGACAGGACTCATCCACAGACAGATCAAATATATGGTATCCTTGCAGGCTTGATCCACAGGATTAGAGTACTTGGATATGTGCCAGAGACCAGCTTTGCCCTCCATGATGTGGACGATGAGGAGAAGGGTGACCTTCTTTCCGAACATAGTGAGAAGTTGGCTCTTGCATATGGCATCCTAGTATCAGCTCCAGCTGCACCCATTCGGATAACAAAGAACTTGCGCGTTTGTGGTGATTGCCACAATGCCATGACCTACATATCAATGATCATTGAAAATGAGATCATATTGAGAGACTCGAGCCGCTTCCATCATTTCAAGAAAGGGTCTTGCTCTTGCAGAGGCTTCTGGTGACGCTATAATGGCAAAAATGGATGGAGCTTTCTAGCCGGTGCAGGTCTTAAGTTCAAATCGTTGCAAGTGCATTCCATATTTCAAATGATGGAACCCAAGGTGAGTGGCCATATCGCGGGGGCTAAGCTAGGGGGTACAGGAAAATGTTCCCGCGATAGGCCCTTGGATATTTCTGGGCTTCTGCTGCTGGCAAAGGCAGTTTCTTGTGGGCTGGACATGCCACTGGACCGGAGGTGTTTAGAAGGAGGCTTGGGCTCTGCACTATGAGTTAAGCTTTTTTTTTCTCTCTTTCTTTCCTTTCTAATCATTCCCATTTTTAACCGAATATTGTAAAAGGAAATTTTATTGCCATCCTTTCAATAAAGGATCTTCCAATTCATGTTTAATAGTAATAATAATAATAATAATAATAATAATAAGAGTAAATGGAAAAATAAGGGCAAAATTTGAAGATGAACACCACTTGCTAAGTAAGTGCATGTGTGGGTGGTGTGACGTGTGTAGTAATTTTTTAGGATTAGAAAAAACGTAGTACATTTTTTAAAACAATACTTTTTGACTCTGTAAAATACACGGTGGTGATTGGACCTATAAAATTGACGAGGCCATTGCACCCAACCTAGTCTTGCGCCAAGATGTTACGTGGCTCAGCTATAGGTGGGGAAAATTTATGTATCTCTATAAGAGTTTCACGTGAGTTTCATGTGATCCACGTGAGTTTCATATGATCGGTGTACATTACTTAATTTTTATTTTTATTTTAAAAATAAACCTCGGGTCATATAGTGGTCATATGTCAATAAATATTTTATAAAAAAAAAAATAATAATTTTGTGACAAATAATATTAGATGTTATTTTTGTCTTATTGTAGGTCTTTTAACTTGATATGAAATGTTGAAAATTTTTCATTTTATCAATTTGATACGTGTTCAAATATTGACGGTAAGTTTGATATAAGAGAATATAATATAATAAAATTAATATATTATCTAATTTTCATATTTTTTTAAAAAAGAGATATTAAATTATATAAATTGTAATAATGTATATTTCAATTAGTAATTTTTGGAGTGAAGTTAATAATGGTAAATATTAGGAGTTAAAATTATTACATCAAATCTTAACACTTTTAGATTTTACTAATTCGATATATGTCTAAATATTAACAATAGTTTTGATATGGGTGAATCTAACAGAGTGTATGTTATCTAATTTTTATATTTTTTAAAAAATAAAATATTAAATTATATAAGTAATAATAATAATAATGTATATTTCAATTAATAATTTTTTACACGAAGACAACAGAGATAAATATTGGGAGGCTCCTTCCGCTTGCTAAATCAGGGTTTTGCAGAGAAAACTCCATTAATATTTAGCTTAATCCAATCACCACTAGGAAGCAGCCAGCGTACAAGTAAGAACTTGAATTATATAAACGCGCATATTCTAACTAGTAACTTTTGAAGTGAAGGAAATAGTGGTAAATATTGGGGAGGCATAATTGCCAAGTCTTTACACCCATCAACAAGATTCGCCTGTGAATAGGTCCTTTCTGCTATACTTCTGGGGCCAATTTGGAGTACAGTTCAAGCCGTAATTTATTTTATCTTCTGTTGCCAAGCCAGCTATAGGCCTCGAAAAATCCCCCACAATTTGGAAACAAATGCAGAGTAAATCTCGTTAACCAGATTCCTTTTGTGGTCCTACAATAGGCTCCTTGCGCTTGCTAAATCAGGGTTTTGCAGAGAAACTCCATTAACATTTAGCTTAATCCAAGCACCACCAGGCAGCAGCCAGCCTACAAGCACTTCAAAAATCACCACTAGCAGGCTCCTTCAGTATTCATTACTATAATTAAATGCATTTATACTCTTAGACTTTAATATATGGGATTAAATGCAAGTCACCTTCGTTGAGTCTGCGATGGAGATTGTTTTCTTCTTGTATACTGTTAGCTTATTATATAACTTCTTTCCCCCCGACATGCCACATGCGAAATCAGAGACACCGCCCAAGCGGGTCCCACCTCAACCTCACCCAGTGCAAAAGGTCCAACGTTAGACTGTACTGGACAGAAATAATATTAAATATTAAAATAAAATTTATTTATTATAGAAGTATTATTGTATTTTTTAAATTGAATAATTTTGTATTAATAAAATTGTTTGATAATATATTAAAAAATTATTTATTTAAATAATATTTGGTAATCAATTTTTGAAAAATGCTTCATCAGGTTAATACTATTCATTGGACAGGTGTAGGACTCCCGGTTGGGAACTGGTCAGGACAGAGCCACTTGGAGTGGGTGGGGGGGGCGGGGCACGCATTGTTTGACTCTTTTACAAGACGGAGAGAGATGTAAAGAATGGAAAACATGAAGATTTTGACCATTTATTTATTTATTTTTCCTAATTTTGTTTCTAATTAAAGGCAAGACCAGACAGCTGACCCTGTCAGTCACGTGGTGTGATCGGCGGTTTAAATGGTACGCTCGATCCGGGATTTTAAATGGACTGAGAGACATCCAATTTGACAAATGGAAAGAATATGTTGACCAACTTCGTTTCGCTTTGCTTTTGCAAAAGCTTTCGGGGGCACTGCCACAATTCCAAGCCTACATATAAAGTGAATAAAACGACAAAGATATATATATATATATATATATATGTTGCGCTATCCTACAAGCGTTTGAGGTCGATTTAAAGTTGAAAAAAAAAAAAGGGTTATTATTGGTTAGAGCGTGTTCACCAGCTAAGCAAGCACTTCCACAGGAAAACAATTTCGGTGGTGCGGTGTGCATATTACTGCTGCCATTCGAGGTTATTAAAACTATTTATAACTTTAAAGTTTGCTCTTCTGACGGCCGCTATCTGTTTATTATTTTACTAATTTTCTTTGAAACCCTTTCTTGGCAAACAAATATAAATAAATAAATAAATATATATATATATAAATATAAAAGAAAACAACGCCGAGTAAGGAAGTATTGCAGCACAATTTGTGGCAGTAAATTAATTAACTATATACAGGGGCTAAAACTCACAAAGAAATCTTGTTGGGCCCACCCCAAATAAAAACAGACGATATCATGTGAATTTGAAAATGCTCGGCATTGTTTGTTTGTTCCCTTAAAAAAAATTACTTATTATTATTTTTTCAAAAAAATATATTTAATAGTTAATAATTTAAATTATTATTATTTTTATAAATATTTTATAATGAAAAATGTATTCTAACCCCCCCGCCCCACCAAAAAACAAATACTTAAATTTAGCAATAAGTTAACACTTAATATAATTTTCAAATTTAAATCAATAACTTTTTTTTTTCTTTCTTTTTTCTTTTGTGTGTGTGTGTGTGTGGGGGGGGGGGAAGACAATCAAGTCAACACTTAAGAGAGCTGAGCTTCCATCTACAAGTAATACAAGTAATTGTATATTTTCCACCAAAAACATTGACATCAACGTCATTGGCATCTTTCCGACGGTTTTTAAAATCCCATATTTTCAAATACAAACGGTCAGAGGGAGTCCAAGCAGAAATTGTAAAAATGGCGACACCCACGTTCTTCTGCCATCGTCACCATTATCACACTTTCAGCTCTAATCTGAGCAGCCAGGTAGCCACAGCCCATCAGCTACAGAAAATCTTAATCCTTCCAGTCCATGACTGCCCCGAGAACGCGCTGACCATCATCGCTAACACGGCCACAGCTACAAATCAACAACCATGCAGTCTTTCCTTATCAGTTTGTTGGTTTTCCTCCTCTCTTGCGCGGCTGCATCTGGGTTCGGATCCATGGGTCCCATCTCCGCCGCATTCGGCGACGACGGCTTCTTCTGCGCCATCAACGCCGGCGGCAACCAAGACGTCATCTGTTGGAGCAAGAACGCTACGTCGCCATCTTTGTCGCCGTCCCCCGCGATGTCTGCTTACTTTAGCAACATTGGCGCCACGGCAGCGCTGTCTGGGGGAGAAGGTTTTATCTGCGGCATCTTAGCAAACGGTTCGCGGGCATTTTGTTGGAGCTCTGTTCATACCGGTCTAGATCTCGTTCCTGCGAGTTATCGGAACACTACTTATTCCCACATCGCTGCAGGAAAGGATCACGTTTGTGCTATTCGAGGATCTTATTATTCTGAACATGATTCGGGCACTATCGATTGCTGGGATATTGTCGAAGGCGCCAATGACAGTTTAAGTTCTAGACAGAGTAGTGCTTTCTATGACCAGTCAAACAGCAATCTCGTTTTCAATAAGGTTGTTTCCGGCGAAGGTTTTAGTTGTGGAAGAGTTAGAGAAGGAGGGGTTGCTTGCTGGGGACCAAAGTCTACAAGTCTAGGTGTTTCGAGGTTGTACGGAAATTACATAGTTTTGGCTTCAGGAAGGACTTCTCTTTGTGGGATTTTGAAAGATTCTAATGAGGTCAAATGTTGGAGCAGTAGTAATAGTGATTCAATTACAGCCCTTCCGTATGGGACCCGTTTTGTATCTCTCGCTGCTGGTGCTAACCATTTTTGTGGCATTAGGCAAGATGATCACACAGTCGAGTGTTGGGGAAATCTAAATTCATCTTCTGTGCCAAAGGGTGGTCCCGGATTTCTGGCGATTGCTTCATCTGATTTCACCACCTGTGGAATTAGGGAAGTTGATTTGGTTATTGATTGTTGGTTTGTTAATGGGACCTCACCACCAGAGTATAATCCTCCTTTGGAGTTGTGTAGTCCAGGGCTATGTACTTCTAGTTCGTGTGGTGTAGGAGAGTTTGTTTTCAATGCAAGTGTTCTAAATGAGCCAGAATTGACAAGCTTGTGCTTTAGGAAGGATTTAAAGATTTGTTCACCATGTGGGTCAAATTGTTCTGCAGGTTATTTCTTGTCTAGTCCATGTACTCAAAATGCCGATAGATCATGCACAGCCTGCTCTCTTTGCCAGAACAGTACTTGTTGGGACATTTGTGGGATGCATTCATCTACGGAGAAGCAATGGCGCCACTCACGTGGATTTTTACTAACCATAATAGTGTCCTCTGGTTTGGGATTCTTATTGATTTTACTGGGCTGCTTTCTAATTCCACGTTTTATTGGAACTTGGAAAGAAGAAGGTTCACAGAAACAGTTCAAATCTTGCCTACGCAAACCAGAATTGGACATAGGCATTGCCAATGATTTGTATCCTCCATCTGAGATAGTATGTCCTGGGGCAGCTCAAGTTTTCAGACTCTCAGAGCTAAAAGATGCCACTAATGGTTTCAAAGAGTTCAACGAGCTTGGCCGGGGAAGCTATGGATTTGTTTATAGAGCTGTTCTAGCTGATGGGAGGCAAGTTGCCGTGAAAAGGGCAAATGCTGCCACTATCATCCACACTAACAGCAAGGATTTTGAGATAGAGTTGGAAATCCTCTGCAAGGCTAGGCATTGCAATATTGTCAACTTGTTGGGTTACTGCTCGGAGATGGGAGAGAGATTGCTTGTTTATGAGTACATGCCACTTGGTACGCTCCATGACCATCTCCATGGTGGGCGATCGCCTCTGAATTGGAGCCTTAGGTTGAAGATAGCAATGCAGGCAGCAAAGGGGCTTGACTACCTACACAAGGAAGCTGAGCCTCCAATTGTACATCGGGATGTAAGGACATCAAAAATTCTTTTGGATTATGAGTGGGGAGCAAGGATTGCAGACTTTGGTCTTGTTAATGCAAATGAGAAGGATGTTGCTGGAGATATGAAAAGTGATGTTTACAATTTTGGAGTTGTGCTACTTGAGATACTTAGTGGAAGAAAAGCATATGATAGAGATTGGTCTCCTCCAGGAATAGTTGAGTGGGCAGTACCATTGATAAAGCATGGCAAGGCAGCTGCCATAATTGATAAATATGTTGCTCTTCCGAGGAATGTTGAGCCTCTACTTAAACTTGCCGATATAGCAGAATTGGCTGTCAGGGAAAGTCCAAGCGAGCGTCCTAGTATGACTGATATGGCAACTTGGTTGGAGCAAATTATAAAAGATGGATCGAATTTGTAACCCCTGAACTGCATTCCCACATATTGATTAAATCAAATTGACAAGAGATTATGGCGGCATCAGTGAGTACTGAAATCTGGCAATTGTACATTCATTGAGCATCTTGTATATGATGTATTCTTTCCTCCCCCATCCCTTTGTCTTTCTTTCCTTGTGGTCATAATCCCCAGAAAAATCAAGGGGATTCAGTCTTTACATCATTTTGTATTTATTCTCTTAACTGAAAAACTTTCGACAATTAATTTGCACTCTTCTGTTTCCCAGCACAGAATGCTTCTTTGTGCTTCCGGAAGAAAGGGACTTCTGCAGCAATGGTCCCCTGACTCCACTCTAATCCTTTAATGAAAATTTTCTTTAAGCATATTTTGCTCAAGATGTCTTTTAATTAACAAAAGGTCATCTGCAATTGTCGTAAATTTAACCACATTTGCAAGAGTCATCTTTCTCTGGCCTTTCCTTACAGCCCCGAACAGCGCCCTCGGAACCCGCTTTTGTTTTCTAAATGGTAAGTTGGTGTCTTGAGTAGAATCTCATATATCCAGGTGAAGGAACAAGCGGAATGAAAAATGGACCAATCTTCGTTTCAGCAATGCAAGTGGTAGACATAGGAAAAGCTAGAGCGAGGCAAGACATGGAAGTGATTCTCTACGAAATTTAGGTGCATCAACGTGGAGAATCGAAAGTCATCCAAGCACATCCAGACAAATCAATTTCTGAAGAGGAAAAAAAAAAAAAAAGGCATTGTCTTTTATGATGCAGATTGCAGAAAAGAAAAGTAGGGAAAAAGAAAAAGTTCACAGTAACCATACGGGATAGGCTCAAAACATTGCCCATGAATCTTTTCCTGTTATATCTGTTCAATCCTTACCCTCCTGAGATATAGCGGGATTAGTCCTTCACAAGCCAACTTCATTATGATTGACTGTAGCTGGATGAACCTATTTATATCTCTGTACCAAAAAATTTAACGATGTAGCAATAGTATGAATCAAGAATGTTCAGAGGTAACAGAAGTCAAACCCAAAATTCTCACAAACACAAACAATTCAGGGTCCCATCGCCCAAAAGATTTAATACCAACGCAAAGTCATATTCCACGTGAGCCAGCTTTAATTTCCATGTCTAAAAGGATATAATTCAGCCAGTTTGACATTGACGGGGTCAACATTTACTTTCAAAATTGAAAATGTTAAATACCAGAAGAACACACCGGTTACACACGCCATCGACCTTTGAATTGACCTGTAGGGTCATCTAATTTAACAATAAACATTGCCTACACGTAAGTACAGATGAAATGGCCAGTAAAAAATCCAAGTTCTGTATTTCTTTTTTTTTTGATATTCATTCTACAATCCACACATTTTCTATTGAAAAAATACACACACCGGCGGTCATATATATATATATATATAAAATACAGAATGGTTATTCGGGTGACATTACAGGAATCTCTAAACAATGCATAAACAGCTGATTTTTCAAATATCTTCGGGACTTTCTCATTAGTATTAACAAGAAAAAGCCTCAAGACTTTGTCCTGGGCCGTGATAGTGGTCAGAAAAATGTTGAAGTGCTCTGAGATGAACTCTTTTGACCCAATCTGATATCGGTCAGATCGGAAAGAAGTCCAGGCCCTGTAATCTCGACGTCCTCGATGTTGATTTCATTGGTCAGCGTTTTAATTACAACTGACATCTTTGGCCGGAGTTTGGCAGTCTCTTGCACGCAGAGTAGGCTGACCATCAAGAATCTTACCGCTTCTTCCTCTGGGAAGTTCATATTAAGAATAGGGTCTACCATCCGCACAAGGTCTTTCTCACTGTAGGCCTCCCATGCCTGCAAAATTGACACCCTGAAAGGTCTCATTTCTATTATATTCAGTGTTCAGTACAATGTTGTCCCGGACACAGAAATGAAACTAGAACTAAGAATTTAGCAAATCTATCAGACCACGCGGCTGGCGAGCTTAGATATAGAAATATTAGTTTCTACCGTAATGTTACCTTTTGCACCAGGTAATGTTCTCCGTGTACTAAATCAAAATCCACCGCTGATCTGCCACTGATAATCTCCAATAGTAGTACTCCAAAACCGTAAACATCCGATTTTCGGGTCAAGTGTCCACTAACTGCGTATTCTGGGGCGAGATACCCTCTTTTTCACGAAGTCATTGTAAGAAAACTTGTTAGATGGAGGCCTGACAAAGAAACTGGAATGAGAAGACATGGTTAATTAACTTACAATGTTCCGGCAACCCTGGTGCTGATATGAGAACTGTCGTCCCTAAGCATCCTGGAAAGTCCGAAATCTGAAACCTTTGGGGAGAAATTTTGATCAAGAAGTATATTGCTGGCTTTAATATCTCGATGCAATATGTGAGGATTAACTTCTTCATGGAGATGGGCAATCCCGCGAGCCACTCCCAATGAAATATTCCGCCTTGCTTCCCAACCGAATTTCACCCTGTTTGCTTCTTTGCCTAAACATCAAGGATACATTGACTAAACAAAATTCTCCTGGCTTGCTTGAATACTCAATTTTGTGTAATCTGTTTCCAACACACACACACAAAATTGATGTTTGAGAGAGAACAGAAACAGAATTACCAAGTAAGGTCTGTGAGAGACTATTGTTTTGCAAGTACTCATAGACCAAATATCTATTGGCTCCATCAACACAACAGCCGTGAAGGATGACCAGATTTTCATGTCTTATATTGGACAGTGCGGCTAACTCAGATATGAACTCTCTCTCTCCACGCATCGATTCAATTTCAACTGAAAGCACCTTCACAGCCACCAAAGACCCATCTCGAAGCCGGCCCTTGAAAAGTCAAACCCAAGAACACATATTCATCATTGGAGAGAGAAAAAAAAACAAAACAAAAGGAGAATAAAAAACAATCCAAACAGGCAAACTTGGCGGAAGGCAGGCACCTTGAAGACAGAGCCAAAGCCACCTTCACCGATCTTGTTGGAGGAAGAGAAGTTCTGGGTGGCGACTTTGAGTTCGTTGTAAGAGAATATGCGTAAATTTCCAAATTGTTGTTCACCTGTTTTTTTTTTTTTTTTGTTTGGTTGGTTGAGCACGTGTAGAAAGCAATGAAGAGCAGAGCAGATGATAAATGAATCAAGAACGAAACATCTTTATTGAAACGCGACATGACTGGTGTCGAAAAACATGGTCCTCAAACAATGGGCTTGTGACAGTAACTTTTTACCTGGCCTACTTCGTGGGTTGGTGACTTCCGATTCAGAGGAGAAGCAACATGAGCCACAAAGAAAGAACTTCATTTCGGCAAGTGTCCAATATTGCTAATTGCTCTGAAAAATGTTGAAATTTCTTCCTAAAAGCATAATTGCAGGCTATGTCATTTGGATACTCTGAAAGGAAGAAGGAAAACGAGGTACCATAAAAGAGATGAGCAAATCGCCAATACCTGCTTGTGGTTTTTGACTTTTCCAACACGTTCAATGCCCCCCACCCCCGCCCCTCAAAAAAAAATAAAAAAAAAAGAGAGAGAGAGAGGGAGAGAAACCAGTCTATATATCTTGATTATATATATATATATTAATTAAAGTATTTAAAATATGAAGAAATTTTTTTAAACTTAATTCTAAAAAAAAAAATCAACAAATATAAACTAAGTAATCAAAATCTTTCTTATTTTGATATTTTTTAAATAAACATTTAAAATTACTAAAAAAAAAAATTATTCTCACCTATATGATTTTTCTGATTGACATTTATCGAGCAACGCTCTCAAAATATATATAGTAAGAGAGAACGATCGATCGGCTGCATATGTCCTTTGTTAGTCTTCTCGCTGCTCGGTGCACGGGGCAATCCATGGTATCTTTCCAGGAAGGGAGAAGCTTGCATATTATAAATGGTTGAAAAAATATTTTTATAACCAAACCCTTTGCTTACATTTGGACTTTCTCTTGTTTAATGTTTCTATTTGTTTTTCCATTTTTTCCCGCTTACTTTTCCGGCAAGTTTCAAGGTTTGGTTATTAATTGTAAAGGAAAGATGTTGAACCCTACGGGTTGGACTTTGTCTAATGTTTCATAATTGTACAGTTTGGACATTGTAAATCAAGAAAATTCTTTTAGTAATCAAACCAACCGTACATTCCTTTCTGATGATCAATGACATCTCATTTATTTTCCAACGCATGAAAACCATTTAAAATATGCATTCCATTCCAACGTATGTACCCAAAACTAAGAGGATTGATGGGATAGAGGTAATCGCCTATAATAGAAACATAATGCTCTGCAAAAAGCCAATCCAACAAACCACTGACCACTTCAATGTAGGCAGCGGAATACAACCAAAACAGCCTATTGAAGACGCCATCTCATTATGACCGCCATTGGACTATTCACTACGCTGTTATTCATTTTCCACCTAATTTGCGGAGCTTCTAAGTAAGTGCAGTCGGGCCCGACATGACCCTCGTGTGTGGTATATAGCTTTTAACTGGAACTCCCACCACCCGAATAAACGTCTAGTATTTTGTTGGGTCTTGCCAGAGGGCCTAAAATGGACTGGCACCTGTCATTTTCGGGTTTTTGACTCCTCTTATCTCTGAACCTCAATCCTTTGAACCTTAGTTCCCAATATGACCACTGATAAGGACGTCCACCATTGATTCCGTGCCACCTTGCTGCAAATTTAGGTGAATTAATTGCATAAATGGGTCGGCATGGATTCCCTTGGGTTCATGAAGATTTTAAAAGCTCGCCCTTCTGAAGATCCTGCCCCAAAGTATGGAAGATTCCGTAAGTGTCATGTCACTGTTAAATTATACTCGTGTAAAGCCAGTTATATAAATAGGCAGACATATGCTCGCTCCAGGTAGTAAATAGCTTCCCTTTCTTTGTATTCCTGGAAACTTCGGCGTTCATGTTGTTTCTTAGGTACACTGGACCTTTGATTTTTGGCAAGCGGGGCTAAGATGTACTTCAAGAAAGTTGAAAGCTGAAAGTCGATTTCCCGAGTTTGGGAGGCCTTCGAGTTTAAACTATTACCACCACTCTTGGCTTACGGCTTTGACCGTTAGTAACAAAAGATTGTAAAATTGAAATTTATAAAATTATTTTAAGTTGTATAATAATTTTATTATTTTTGACACAAAATTTATGTTACAATTATTACATTAAATTTAATGTAATTTTTTTATAAAATAAAATAAAACTCTTAATTACACATCAAAAATCATAAAATCAATAAAATAGAAAAATTTGTGCATAATAATATCATTTGTACTTTATACATATTTATTTATTTATAAAATAAAATAATTATTAATTTTACATTCATTTACATAAATTTTATAAATACAAAAACTATTCAGACATATAATTATTTTAATTTATAATTATTTTTGTGTATGTATATATATATATATATATATATATATATATATAATTTTTGTTACATATAATTATTTTAATTATTTGAATAAAATATAATAATTTTAAACAAACATATTTTTTGAATATTAAATAATTTAGTAATTATATTTAACTATTAATAAAACAATATATGCATAAGAATAATTATTACAAAATATTATTAATAAAAAAATAATTAATTAATACAATAATTTATCACAATTTATTAAGTATCAACAAATAAACATACATAATATTTTTTTTTAAGATATCTCCTTTTAATCAATTAAATATATGTAAATTGTCCAACTTACAAATTTCTAATAGTCTTCGTTTTTTTGTTTCTAAGTAAGATTTTTTTTCCCTTTATTTCCTTTGTTTCTTCTTAAAATTACAATTGATATGTACATCCTTTCAAATTTCAGCGGCGACAATGCGTAACTATCGAAGCCACGGTGATTGTGCATCCTATCACGTCAAATGACCCAGATTGCAGTTTTATTTTCTCTTTTTCATTTTATTTTATTTTTTTTTCTCACTTTTTAAGTGTGGAGAGACAAAAAAAAAACTTAAGTTCGATCTTTTTTAAACTCGAATTGGATGTTAATGTTAAATTCAAGTTATTTTCACACGCTCTTCTTTGTTTTGGAATGGTTAGCATTTCAAACGTTAGGTTGTAATATCCACAACATTGTCACTTTCGGTGCCGCGCTGTATTTTGGTGCCGTCACCAACTACGGTGTATTGTACGTTTCAATATTTTCCCAAAATGTTGGGTAAACGCTTCAACAGTAATTGACCTTTTTTTTTTTTTTTTTTTTCCTGCGATGAATATTGATTCTTGCGTGCATTTTATATGGATCTTACGTCTTGGGCTTAGATCATGACGCGTGATGTGTTCAAAAGAGTCCAATAGTCCAATGACTACAAGCATAATTTGGGCCTTAGATAGCCTAAGAGTCCAATATGCTTGGCCCATTCTTTTCGTCTACGCAATTTCAGTTGAGATTGGGAGGGTTTTAAATTGAGCAGCAGACCATGGTTGAGAAAATGCGACTTCTTCTAATGATTAGATTCGCCATTAATTAATCTACATGATATCTAATCGAATCTGATGAGTCATAGGCTTAAGGGGACCACCACGAGATAGATTCACTTCGATGTTGTCCACCAAATGTGCAATAACAATGATCCATCCTATACTACAATATGTTATTTAACCGTATCAATCTCCAAACCAAAAGAGCTTTTTTTCTTTTGTTTGCTTGTTTTTGTTTTCTCTTTTTTATTCATCTAATTTGTAGTTTATTCAGTCAATTGGGAAGTGATGCAAAAAGCTTCAAGTTTTGTAGAATTAGATTTAGAGAGATATATCATCAATTGTAGACACGTGCCTTACCAAATTTTTTTTTTTTTAAGAGTCAAAATTTCTAATCCCAATCTTAATAGAGACCAATCACACTGAAAAAAAAAAAGAAAAAAAAAAAAAAAGAAAGAAAAGAAGGCGCGTGCTGTCTATGGCGTACAATTGCGCCTTCCATTGGGCCAACGAAATGTAGAGAGCCAACAATGGTGGCCAGAACTTCCGTGGGCCCCACAAAATGTAGAGAGCCAACAATGATGTTGTGGAATGCGGACGCGTTTGAGAAGAGTATTTAATGTTGTGAAAGATAAGGAAAATGGAGAAAAAGTAGCCAGCTTTATAGCAAAAAGACTTCAAGCCTACGATGATAGATGGTGCAATTGCGTAACCCCGTCATGCCCTCCACACCACCTCCACTCTCTCTCTCTCTCTCGTTCGTTTTAAACAGGACAAAAAACAGAGCACAGAGTCTCATCCGACCGAAGTTCAGACTTTCTAAATTCTTGGTCTTTTAAAAAAAAAAATTATTTTCCTTTCTTGGGAAGGAAAACTTTTCCTTGGCTTAGTCATTAAGCTATTATTTTCCGGTCCAAAACAGCCTTTCTGTTTCTAGATTAACCTTGTTCGCTGCACTTTAGAGTTTTATCTTAACACGAGAATATTGTTCTGTTTCTAGAATATTGCGGTTCTTGCCCGCGATGGGTAATTTCTGTAGCAGCGGTGTGAGTGGCCGCCGGAGGCACGGGAGCCTGCGGACCCATCCGCCAGCACCTCCGCAGCCGGAAATCACGGCCAACCGTTACTTTTTCGCCGCTGCCACGCCGTATCCTTCCCAGTATCCCGCCTACCGTAATGCTCCTCCGCCCCCGTCTTACTACCAGTACCCCGGTTACTATCCGACGCCTCCACCTGCGATGCCGTTGCCGGCGCCTTACGATCACCGTCACCGCGTGGACCCCAGTCATTGGGTTGGCGATAGATATCCACGTGGACCCATGATGCCACCGCCGCCTTACGTGGAGCACCAGAGTGCGACTAAGATAATAAACGATGTCAATTTAAAGAAGGAAACTTTAAGGCTCGAAAAGGACGAGGAAAACCTGGGCAAGTTTCTCGTGGCCTTTACGTTTGATGCCAATGTTGCAGGAAGGTAAATGCTATAGTTTTACCTTTTAATTGCCTGTTCTTTTGCGTGCACTTTAAGGAGTATATTTGATGTGGAAGCCTACTTGTGTCCTGCAATTTCGTAAGTCACATGGTCATAACAATTGTCTTGATAGGAATAATCTATTTAAAATTTCTTTTTTGGGTTTTTTTTTTGGGGGGGGGGGTGGTAAGTAAACAATTGTCTATTGCCATTAGCTGATACAATGGTTGGAAAGGTCCTTCTGTGTGCTCCCATAGCGCTGCTGTTTATATATAAGAACCTTGAGCACTACTTTTGATACGCTGGAGACTTGTTGATTGACTAAGCATTCTGTTTATGCTTAGAATGCCCTTTTTCACATTTTAGGTTTATATGCATCTTAGGAGAAAGTGTTAAATTATGGTTTCCCTCTTTTTCAAACATTGGTTACTTTCTATAGAATTTGTCTCTAAGAAGACTTGAATTCTTTTACTCTGTAAACAGCATTACAGTTATTTTCTTTGCAAAGGAAGGTGAGGACTGTGTCCTGACACCAACGAAGGAAAATCTTCTACCACCAGTGACAGTTAATTTTCAACGAGGATTAGGACAGAAGTTCAGGCAACCTTCAGGTTCGGGGATTGACTTAAGAATGTTTGAGGAGAGGGAATTGTTACAAGAGGGTGAGATGGATGTCTATCCTCTAGCAGTGAAGGCAGAGGCAAGCCCTGTTAACCAAGACAGATCAGACGGAGACCAGACACCCAGGATGACAAACTCTCTGATAACACAGGCGGTGTTTGAGAAGGATAAAGGCGAATACCAGGTGAGGGCAACGAAGCAGATTCTATTGGTTAATGGCACGATGTATGAGCTGCAGGAGATATTCGGCATTGGAAATTCAGTTGATGGAGATGTCAATGCAAATGACCCGGGAAAAGAATGTGTCATTTGCTTGTCAGAACCGAGAGACACCACTGTTCTTCCCTGCCGACATTTGGTAAGTAAAATCCTTCGGTCTCTTTTTGGGGCGGATGGCTGTATTCAGAAAATTACTCGTTCAATCTTTAAACCAACTATCCATAATTTAAGGTAGTTACTGGTTAGCTTTGTTTAACTAACTACATAATGATTGCAAGTTCCTGTCAGTCAAAAGCACTCACCATCACAGGGGAAGTTCATTTCATTGAGATGAGCACCCTATTACCAATTCTAATTTTATGAAAAAATTACGTCAATAAGGTCCCTTTTTGCATAAGTTTGCTGTGAACCAAAAATGCCAACCATGGGAATTTTTATCTGACCACTCTCAATTGGTTTGACTGAAATTCATCAGTCACCCCGAATGAAAAATTATCAGATCTTCTGTTTTGGCTAAGTATTCTGAGTACGATATCTTGTCGATGGCAAATTGTTGCTTTCATGCAGTGTATGTGCAGTGGATGTGCAAAGGTTTTGCGGTTCCAGTCAAACCGTTGCCCGATTTGCCGGCAGCCTGTGGAGAGTCTTTTGGAGATAAAGGTCAACAGCGAGCCTGATGAATGAGGGGAGGATATGATTCTCCCATTTGCCTGTAGTTGTAGAGTAGAATGCTATTGTTTTCCTTTATCTGATCTTTTTCCAGCTAGTTCGTGACCTTTCTTCTGATTTCCTGCTTTTTCTATTGGTCAAAATGCAGAGCGGATAAAATGTTGGCGTTGCATCAAAATATATGTTAGCCAATGCTTTCCTTCCATATGCATTGGGTTTGATTTAGCAAACGTAGCCTCGTTGTGGCTGCATTTTTATTTTTATTTTTTTTTCAAATTTTCCTTTTTCCTTTCATTGTTAAGGGGGGAGGTGATATTGGTTGAAATATGCTATACCGGGGTTGGAAAAATCACCTCTGCAATTGTTGGATGACAGAAATAAGTATTAACTATTGGCAAAGGTGATTGCATGGTATGAAGAGGCAAAATGTGCATCCTCGTATACATGGTAGGAAAATGGGACAACACATCATATGTGGAATGCCATGGTGAAAAGATTAACAATGGAAGGAAATTATTCCAGCAAACGGTGAATGTACTCTTACATGGACCCAAGAGCCCAACAATATTCGAAGGACGAGAGGAGTCTAGTTTGCTCAGTAACCAAAAGAACCACAAAAATTCCACTGTTATAGATGGTCCGTGGGAAATTCAATCCGTCCCATATCATCATTAAATAGATTATGTTCATTTCAAGTGAAATGAGACCCGACTAACATAACCGAAATTATTTGATGAAGTTTTTTTTTTTTCTCGGTTATTTGCCAAGTTATATTCTTAATTGTATATAATATTTTTTATTTTTTTATTCAAATTATGAAATATATCAAAATTTTTAATTCGTTAAAAACCAATTTTCTAGAAGTAATTGTTGAAAGTTTATTTTTTATTTTTTTTAAAAAAAAGACCTTAATTTTTATTTTTATAATTTTTTTATTATTAAAATTCAGTAGGACTGATGTGAAAATAACTTGTAAAGCAATGCTACAAAGTTCCTTTAATCTCATTAATTTAAAATTCAAAAGAAACTGATTGCAACAGAGAGATTGAAGCCAAATCAAGAAGAAGAAGAAGAAAAGAAAAGAAAAAAAAAACCAATCAACGAGTTCAAAACATGGAGGAGGTGTGATTCCCACCCACAAGGATTCCCATTGATTCTTGTAACCGTAACCGCATCCTCCTGTGAACTCGTTTAGGCATTGGCTCAGACCAGGCAATTTCCACCCTTGATTGAAAAGCACCATCCCTTTGAAAATCTCTCCACATAAGTTCAAAATTTACACTTTAATCGACACCACGACGTTACGTTTCTCTTTCAAGCTCGGCCCTCCCTCCTTCCCTCCCTCTATCTACCAAGTGAAAGGAACTACGGAAAGCCACTCAACGCGTGTTCTTTGTTTCTTATTTGTACTTTTGTAGTGTCGGTAGTAGTACGAGGGAGTGGTGATGACGTATTCATCAGATTACGTGTCACGACAAGGAAGCTTGTGTAAAAAGCGAGTGATTTGTTTGTAGTAACTGGGGCATTTATTGGCATGTGGGCCGTTGATTTCGATAAGTCAGTTTATTTAATGTGACACGAACACGTGGGTTTCGCTGTACCGGTACGGTTTTATTATCGCAACCATGTCCTTTTTTAGAAAAGTCTGGTCATGTTCAAATAATACGCAAATTAACTGATGGGCCCACCGAAGTACCTCTGCGAATATCTCAGAAATAAGAAAGGGTCCCATTACGTTGTCGGGAGGATTTGGCAGAGCAGACGAAACAATGGGTCTTGTAAGTAAATTTTTTATTTCTAAAAAAATATATATGATATATAATAAAAATCAATAAACATATGTAATCATTATCTTATAACATATAATAATATTATATTTGTTGTGTATTATATAATAATTTTTTCATATTTTATATTATTTTTATTGTTATATATTATATATTATTTATTAGATATTAGTTTGCACTTTTTACGGATAAAATTATGTTAATTATTAAATTTTTTAATGATAAAATTAAATTAATATATCGATGAATAACTTTTTGTATATTCTCATAGAGATAATAACTGATATTAGATAAATTGAAAGTAAGAAATTTATCTAGCAAAAGGCTAGTATCATTATTTAGGTCATGATTCCATAAATATCCATCTAAAAAGATAAAAGAATAGTATTAAAAAAATAAAAAAAAATTTAAGCAATTTTATAAGTAATGAATTTAAGTAAATATAATTATTTTTATATTATATAAAAAATATTTTATGATATGTTAATGTTTAATATATAATATATAATATATAATTAATTTTATTTATTTAAATATATTATTTTTGAATCTATTTAGTTGTACCTTAAAATAAATATAAAAAAAAAAAAAGCAGCGAAAGGAGAGGATGAGAGACGTCACTCTCGTCTGTGTACTTGCAAAATAAATAATTATAAAAAAAAGCTAATTGGACGAGACTTCATTGCCTTTTGATCTTTGGGGTCTGGACGAGTGGCGAGTACTTAGACTTGTCATATGCTTCAATTCAAAGGGTTGTGTAATCATAAAGCTATCAAGTCCAAGCTGTTCGGCTTCTAAGCCCACGATGCTCACTCATCAGACGGAGTGAAGCCCAAACATTATTCTTTTTCTTCGAGCCGAGCGAAGGGGCTAATCGCCGCAACCAATTGGTGCACCATGGCTCGCGACAACAGTGGCAGATGTGCTGTAAAAATAGAGAAAATATGTTAATGAAATTAAATTGAATAAAAAATTATTATTATATTTTAAAATAAGTTTTTATCTTCCTAAATAATGTTTCAGGCGTTATTAATATGCGTTTGAAAGAAACTCTTTTGATATCATTGTTTAGTTTAAGAGAAAAGAGCAATAAAAAGTACTTTTTTACATGTCAATTAATTTTATAATAAATTGAGTCACGCTTAGTCCGATATATTAAGTTTAAATTTTAGATAATTATTTTATAGGAGAGATTTTTTTTGTCCTTTTTATCTTATAAAATATAAAATAAAAATTATTTCATAAATAAATATAATAATTTTTATTTAAAATATAAAACTTTTAAAATACATTTACTTTTTTTAAAAAATAATTTCGTATCTACACACCGTACAATTTGCTGGAAGATGGCACATGTACTTGTAAGGAAATGCAAACTGCCACGTCAAAGAAAGTATGCGGACAAGACCAAACTGACGCCCTCTGCCACTGGCATGTTTGCCTCCATGTTAGTGTTGGAATAATAAATAGCAAAAGTAGACTATTATGAGGTAATAACAAAACGGACGAAATGTCCTTGTCCCGAAATACCAACAACGTCAATTTGGACTTCAATGGGAAGTTCTCTTGCTTGATTAAACCATGTCTTGTCATTCAATCAATCCCTTTTGCAGATTAATTTCTACACTTGCTTCCTCGTGCCTGACTCTCCTTTGGACTTTGTTTTTAAGGGTCTGGCATTTCAGGTGGCGCGTCCTATTACCCGTGATCCATATAGGCGTTTGATGTTGGTGGTGGCCGGTGGGTGGGGGCTGCTAGGGCATTGTCCATGTTGAATGCAACGGAAATTAGATGGTAAGAATTATATGGTTCACAATTGTTAATGGAAACTTCAACGTTTCAATTTTTCTAATTCAAGAATAAACTTTGAAGTTGCTTCCGTTACATGTCAGTTTCAAATGTGCTCTCTTCTTCAAGTAACACCAAAGTCAACTATTAATTTGAAAACCTAAGAGACAAAATCAACAAGATAATGAAGTGATGTAGACGGAAAACTCTTCTAATTGTCTACCATTCGCTAAGTGGATGCTATGAGTGGAGAAGGTGGACCATATTTCTTTGCTTCCAATGGGAATCTGGACCACTATTTGTGGCCTGAGTAAAGGGGTTTGTTGGACCAATGGTTCTGTGGTTCTATCTCGATTGAATAGCATAAATGAGAGAAGGGTATTATTGTATGGCTATCATGAATTACAATAAAGAAGAATGTCTTGCCATATGCACAACCGAGTTGTAAGTGGAGAGAATGCAGTGATGCAATCCGAAAATAATACATATCTAAGGTTTGGTTTTGCTCACGAATAATATATCAACACATAATTAAGAGCAGACGTTGTGAAATGTAAACCAAGCCGATGATGCTTCTTATGCAGATCGTGACATTTTCATTTTTTGTTTGAGTAGAAGAGATGTGTAACACCCAAGCATGTAAACCTGCTTCTCTTTTGCTCAAAACCATCAAATGTCTGAGCATCGTGGCGCCGCAGAAACTATTGAATCCGCTTACACTGAGTTTGACTTTCTGTTGGGACTGTTTAAAAAGGACAGCAACGATGGTTTAAGGTTTGAGGAGGAAACCAAGAGTTCATGAGGTTTTTTTTTTTTTTTTTTTTTTTTTACAACTTTCGTCATTCTATTGACAATCCAATTAGGTGAATAGAACCCACTTCAGATTGGTGTTAAGAAGGGACCAAACTTTGATGCTATACCTTTGAATTCTAATTAAGAAACATCCTTGCTTTTTTTAGTTACTTCCTTGTATCATTTCTTGAAGAAACTTAGTTACTTGAGCATAAAATGCAGCAGGCATGACATCAACCCACTTCATGACACATAAGAAGAGCATAGTCATCATCACTCGAGGTGGTAGTTTAAGTGATAATCTAGTATGATTGAATTTTAAATTAAATAATTATTTATTATATTTGTTGACTTTTTTTTTTCTTAAAAAAATGTATAGTTTTACGTGTTGAGCAAAGCATTATGCTCTTGATAATTTATCCTTTGCAGTGTTTTTATTGTTATTTCTTTATGAATTCCCACTGATTAACTGATCCAAATAAACGAATAAAAAATAAAAAATAAAAAATGGAGGAGCTAAGGTGAGATCAGCAATTTTTGCCCTTAGAGGATGCGAAAAGGCAGAAAGTTCATTCGCTAGCATGAGTGATAGACCAGAAATTATAATAACTACAATTATTATTATTATATTTCCTGATGCTGACTGCACCTTGTTGAATTTCATTTTCTTTTTCTTATTTTCATTTCTTGTAGATTACAGTTCAAGGAGTGAAGACAAGCATCCAAAGCGTACTTGCACATACATGGCTAAAATTGCTACAACTATGAAACATTCTTAACCTTTTTTTTAAGCCACCGATTTTGAACTTATGATCAAAGAATGTAATAGAATCAGAGGCCAAAAATATTCTATTGCCTTTTGAATCATAATCCGCTTCTCTACGGCAAGCCGGCTGCCAGAATAAATCCATCTTTGGGCTCCAGTACGGAAATGACAAAGATAAAAAAAAGACAAGCTTTTAGACAAACATCATATGGAACATGTCAGCACCAAAATTAAGTAACACATCACTAATTTTGTTGTTTATTATATTTAAAAATTAAAATTAAAATAAAAAATTCATCACTCAAATACTTTTAAATTTTAAATGAAATTCGCTAGCCAACATCTGAGTATTAATTTAGAATTTAATATTATACTCTTCGTATAAAAGCCATTTATTTGATAGTGCGACAAAGGGCGTCGAACAGGCTGCCATTTAAAAAAAAAAAAAAAGAAAAACTTTTAACGTAATGCCAACGGCCAAGGCGATGACACCGAAGTCACAAAGAGACGACTGGGGCAGACAAAAGCCTGCCGACCTTTTAAAGTCGACGAGAGATGGAAAGACCGACTATACTAAACCCACAAAAGTAAAGGATGGAAATGTCAAGGTGTTTTGCTTTTCCTCTTAGAAGAAATGTACATGCAAAAATTCAAGAGTTGGGAGAAGCCATGGATGCTAATGCAACTGGTAAGCAATATAAAATGTGTCTCAAAATTTCTTTTTCCAGCTCCCTCTGGTCGGTTTTGAGGATATTCTTCTCTGCGGGGTCTCAACTCTCTCTCTCTCTCTCTCTCTCTCTCTCTCTCTCTCTCTCTGTATATATATATATATATATATATACAGAGTTCTTTGAGAGTTGTGACACAACTTCATTATCACAAAACTGCTGCTCAAACTTGGAATCTTGAATGTCATGTTGAATGGTGAATTTTTAATTTTGTAATTAAACTTTAGGCAGTCTTAAATCTCATCGTTACATTGGTCCAAAGATATGCGATTTATTCAACAGGCAAGTTGTTATTGACTGGGACTAAAGACATTTAACAACAAAACAAATAGTACTACTTTTAGTCTGGTTCTTCTGTCCTGTTGGTTTAGCCAGTGAACTAATTAAAGCTAATTTATTCATGTGTGCCCCTAAATCAGTAGCCTGAAAACTTTTTTTAAAAAAAAAAAAAAAAGAAGAAGCAAAGATCAAATTTTATTACACTAATAAAAATTTACCCAATTTTCAATTTTATTTGCCAAAGACCTCCAAGCCCTCTGTGTCTCCCACAAAATAAATGCTAGGCAACCGGGCGGCATTGGTATTATCTGCAGCTTGTTTGTCCCTCCCAGTGTCTGTCCTTCCACTCATTTGCCTTCTTTCTTCTTCCAGGTTTTCTTTTTTGTTGGTTTTCCAAAAGGGTGTTCTAGAAATTTAGCTAACAAAAATTACCAAAATCTGTTTCTTTTCATTGCTGCACAAAAGGCACGGCAGGCAATTATCAAAGGCAGTTCCCTTTTTGGGCCTCTGTAAGTTCTGGGTCTTTCAGGAAATCATTGGTGAAGCTATGGAAACTGGGAAAGAAAAAGAAGAACCTGCCTTCGAGAAGTCTCGTGAAGGAGCTTTCAGCAGCAACACTGTTGGTTCTTCAGTTCAAAGGGTACTGCTTTGCACAATTGTACTTCCTTCTGTACTTGTTTATAATTTGCTTTGGATTCCTACTATATTATTGCCTTTACAGCTTACTCAATGCGAAAGGCACTGTGAGTTTTGACCGTAATTCTCAATTGATAAGCATGTTCAGGAATTGGCCAATGATTTGTTATTTTATTATGTTCAACTCTATGTATTCCTCTATCCGTAGTGTACATTGAATGTACAGAAATGGTTAGGTACGGCTTCGACAGAAATAATGGAGGAAACTCCAGAGGATCAACACCAGAGACTACAGCATCTCGTTGTGGTGATTCCACCAAGAACTCTTGAGGATGCTAGAGATGATTTTGCAGCAATTCATGTGCCCTTAACTCCAAGTTGCACGCCCAAAAGAGTAAACTTTTCCCCGGTGCATTTTCCCCAAATGAACAAGTCGCCAGATCCCTCGATATCCGGTAAATCAATCATAAGAAGTCTCATTCCAAGGCCAAGTTTCAAATTTCGGAATAATACTTCAGATATTGAGAAGGCTGCCATCCTAGCACTTGGGGGTTCATCCTCGACGACAAGGGACAAGCCTTTCATGTCTAGAACACTATCTTTCACAAAGACTTTTATGCCCAGGTCAAAGAGGCCATCATCCTTGCCTGTTACTCCGATTGCTCACTCAAATCCTGAGTCTATGCATGGAGGGAATTCAATCAATTCACATGGTTCTGCTGTGAGTATCTCCCTTTTTGAGTTACTCATGATGTGTAAACTTCTTGAATTGGCCCTTTTTGGGTGGTTTAGGCATTATTTTTGCAAAATTCTATACCGTAACACTTCTTTTGTTGCATATCACCATATCACAACCAACCCAAGCAAGTTTGATCACCATTCACAGCCTTTCTCTATTCTAGTTTCATCGCAATAATTTTCTTGTTGGTTAATATTCTCAATGTTCTCTGCTATGTTTGGTCAATTCAACCTGCTAATTTTAAGATTGTTCAAGAACTAGCTGAATACCTTTATAATTTGAATCTTTCATGCATAATATAGCATGGCAGTGTGACTCTGTTTCATGCTCTTTGCTTTGCTAAGCACAATGCCTGCATCATATTTGCCATTTCCAAAGAATAAGGGAGGTTTTATTACAACACCTTTAAGTTTCTGCTGGATTCTTCCCAACAATGAATTTGGTTTAGCTCCTGTGGCCTGCTTTTACACCATTATGCTATACTATAAATTGTTAGATGTCTGGCTAGCTGTTTGTGTGTCAAATATGTGTGCTTTCAGACTTATGCATGCATAGCTTTCTTGAGGCTACTACTTTGTCATTTGGTCTTAAGTTTCATATCCAAACACTATTCCAATTGCAAAGCTGAAACATAATTTACAGTCCATGTTTAAATTCTAGATGTAACAACCTGTTATTCTCCTCTCCTGTTTGACTTCTTTTTTAGTTTTCCTTTTTATTCTTTGTGTTATTCCCTGTCTGTGTGGTAAATATTTATTTACCTTTATGCCTTGTAATTAGTTTATAAACTTTGTACTTGATTCTCAGAAAATCTCATTCTACAGAAAGGAGAAGCCCAGCTACCCATTCATCGGTCACGTTCAGTACCTGTGCTGAACAAAGATGGAAGCATAAGGCAATTGGATTCATTGGGTGGCAGATTTCGCGTGATTCCAACTACTCCTCGAGTGGCTGAGCAGGCTGTCACCATACTGCCAAACACTCGTTGTAAGGATGATACCGGTCAGTTTTGTCTCATAATAATTTTATATTCTTTCACAACCCTTCCCCAGTCAAACTCTAACTGAAGAATAGGAAAAAGTAGAAAGGGAGAAGAAAGGAATGCAAAAATGATGAGAATATGAATGGGTTTTTGTTAAGCTATTTGAAGACCTTCTTTAGTCATAAATACAATACTGCAATGGAAGATTTGTCAAAGCCAACTGCAGTTGGTTTGATCATAAGACATTTGGATCTTTAGATGTTACTGGATGCTAAGAAATTAGCAGCATCTATAGGTTTTGTAACTAGACATTGTCAACAATTTTTTTGGAGTTAGTAGTCAGACTTTGGAATAAATCAGTAAATACTTGTATGTTGGGCTTTTTCCTTGACATTTTACTTTTTATTTGTAACTTGTGATAACCAACCTTTGCCTTATCCTAGCCTTGTGGTTCAGATGAAAACAATGATAGTGGTGAAGACATTTCAGAAGAAGAAGCTGTTTGTAGAATCTGCTTGACTGAACTGGGGGAAGGTGCTGATACCCTCAAGATGGAGTGCAGTTGCAAAGGTGAACTTGCACTAGCACATCAAGAATGTGCTGTAAAATGGTTTAGCATAAAAGGCAACAAAACCTGTGATGTGTGCAAGCAGGAGGTAAAAAATCTGCCAGTTACACTTTTGCGTGTTAACAATGCTCAGGCTCTCAATTCTCAAGGAGTGGAGGCTCCTGGATACAGGCAAGTAGAGGAGATTCCCTTTGTTTTTTCCCACTCTTCTTTCAATTAAAGGACCTTTTTGGTCTATGCATGGCAAGCATGAATTTCATATCAAAGCTCAAGTATAGCTTGCTCATAAATTTCGGAAAAAGAATATGAAAACATCCTATTGAGTATCTCAGTTGAGCAGCAGCAGCTCACAGTCTTTGCTTGTCCTAAGTTCAATGACCTTTGAGATGCAGAATTTTTTTTTTCCTGTTTTTTTCCTTCTCCCTTGCATGCAAAATGTACGGAACCATTAATTCTTGCATGATCTAAGCAAATCATATCATTGGTAAGGTTTATTGTTGTGCAACTTTTGTCAGGGTTTGGCAGGATGTGCCCATTCTTGTGATCGTCAGCATGCTTGCTTACTTTTGTTTTATTGAGCAGCTTCTGGTAAGTATGCAACTCATAAGTCTTCCATCAATCCTTGGCAGTTTCTAAATTTCTTCTGTGGACAGGTTGGGAAAATGGGTTCTGGCGCGATTTCAATTTCTCTTCCCTTTTCCTCTATTTTGGGGCTTCTTGCATCCATGACATCAACAACAATGGGTAGGCTTTCTGTGCTGGGTCAAATGCCTAAGTATGGCCCTTTTGTATCTCCCTGACTGCTCTGTAATTTGTGCTTAGTTGGGAGAAGGTTTGTCTGGGTTTATGCAACTGTGCAATTTGTATTCGTGGTTCTATGTGCTCATCTTTTCTACTCACTGGTAAGTATAATAGATGTTTATGCTTATGGAATTGTTTACCCGCTTAAGAATGAAATGGCTTTGCATGTGAACCTTAAAAGTTTTGGGCTACCAAAATGGCGTGCACTGAAGCAACCCTGTTGTGTAAGCTGAATGATAAGATCACTAAAATGTAGTTAACTGAGTCTTACGACTTCAAATTGTTGGACCATATGGATTATTCTTATTGAACTGATATACAAAGAAAAGCAAAACAAATTTCGGAGAAAAAAACACAGAAAAAAAGCCCATAAAATGTACACTAATTTTTCTTGTTTTTCTCTGTCAACTTCAGCTACATATGCAAGCTGTTGTATCTGTTCTTCTGGCCACGCTCACTGGATTTGGAGTTACAATGTGTGGAAGTAGTGCTCTGTTGGAGATTGTCAGATGGAGGACAGGTCTCGCTCTAGCAAATCAACAACAAAGTTCCCAAGAGTCGAGGCAATCGGATCAACTACCAGCAACTGTTCCTCAATCGACTGCAAATCCTGACCATGCCCAAGCTGAAACTGGGAGCTTAGAGATTATACCGGCTTTTCCTTAGGAAAGTTATTGGATGTGCATAAGAGTCTTGTAGACCAAATAGAAAATGAAGTGTGAACAATAAACATTATTTTTCTCCTAAGCCTTATTCCAATTTAAGCCTGTCCCAGCAATCTTTTTTATGTTAATTTTAAGTCAATTAACCTGCAGAGAGTTTGCATCGCCCATATAGATTTTGGAGGATTAGGATAAAGTGGTGCAGTCTACTGCAGGCTTACATTCTCTCTTTTTTCTTTTTCCCACGTACAATTGTGTTACTTGTCAGAAGTTTCACATGAAGGGCTCACAAGTTACATTACCGAAGGCATCAAATAACCACTCAAATGTACCCCTAAGAAATTCGTATCTCAAATAAGCAATTACCAATTATTCCTGTCAGTAATTAAATACGTATATTCATCCTAAGGACAGCCGTTTTCTGCTTACAAAGGGAATTCCCCTCTCCCAAGTCTTGGTGGCATCAATGGCCTTTTCATCCCTCAAACTACAATGGGACCTGCCGATTAACCTCATTGCAAGCAGATTTTGTTCACCAGGTACTTGTTCTGAGTAAGACTAGTTGAAAAGCGATGGACGGCCACACTATCAGACTGAAACGTAAAACCGTGAAAAAGGATATGAGCTTGGCCTCACTTTTGAGGACATATTGGTCATTGCTTATGGTTAGCATTGGCAATCTTGCTTGATAATGATGGCTTCTCCTTCAAACTACTGCTTAAGACAGCTTCCGAGCTGCCTGATTGTTCTGCAGCCACAGGTCTCATCCAGACTTTTATGTGGCCCTCCCTACACGTGGTAAGTACAGATTCTGGGGTAAATATTAAGCCAGAAAGTGGTTCTGTGTGAACACGGTGAGCAATCAGTGGAGAAAGCTTTGGAACATCGCGCATGCTTGGAGCAGGTTGCAAGGTACCAATGGGGACAACATTGTCCCAGTGGGATGATTGACTTCCAGTGCTGAAAGTGGGAGATCCACCAGGGACGCGACGCTGTGGCACCACAATCTCATCCATTTCCAAGTCCCACAGAAGTAATTGGGTGTCCTGTCAACAACATATTAACTTGCAACACTCCATACTCTGAAGACTTAGAAGACAGGAAAAAGTGGAAAATGTGTGCCACAAAACCATACAGGCAAAAAACGATCCAGTTAGTTTTCAATGCCTCAGATTCATTAATTCCACAGACACGAGCCCCTGTAATGTTGGCGCAGCCGACTATTTTATTTGACAAAATAATATTACAGAAAATTCCCTTTTCCAAAAAAGAACAAGAAAGATGAAAAAGAATAGAAAAGGCCCAGTAAATCCAGAAATATATACCGGCAAACTCTCTAAACTGTTCAGGCATTGAAGCTCACAAAATATGAGGGAAAAAAGAACACGAGGATGCTTTTCAATCACAATGTTTTCTAGATCAGTTAACTTTTTTCCCCAAGGCTACAAATAATCAATGAAACCCATGCTACCTAACAATCATATAAATTCAGACAGCCAATCAAGGGATATGATAACTATTAATGGCAATAAAAAATTCACTGGTAATACGAAGAACCAAACAGAAATACATAGATGGAAGTACCTGAGCAACAGAACCAAATCGGAACACGATATTCTCCCCTGTACCATCTGAATTTGGAGATGACCAGTATGAATCAAAAGCCACTCCACTGACCTGCCACCACCATCGCATAAGAACTAAGACAATCTGATTATAAGCAATAAACTACAAATACCGGCCATTATTTGATGAAAACCTTACCCATGAGTTGTGCCCCTCACCCCATGCCACAACCTTCCGATCGTCCATACTCCATACTTGAACCAAATCGTCTTCACCTCCAGCCAAAATGTATTTTCCATCCATACTGATAGATGACACTTAATGTGAAACAGAGCTTTCTCAAGAGAAATAGGAATAATCAAATGATTATGGAAAGGCAAGCCTTGGTGTAACAATAAAGTTACTCCATTGCAACCTAGACATCTCAAGTTCGAGTTGTGCAAACAACCTCTCTATATAAACAAAGACAGACTCTGTATATTTAACCGTCCCCCAGATTCCACATTGTGGGAACCTCATGCACTAGGACACCATTTTTTTTTTTTAAATAGAAATAATCAAAAAACCAAAGGCCTAGAGAACAGGAGACGATAGTAAAACTAACAAAACTCTAATAGCATAGCTTTCCAAAGCCATTAAAGGTGGAACAGCAGTAGTGTTGGTAACACTGTTTCTACATATGCAAGGAAATCCTGGATGATGGAAGAAAATATTCTAACAAGACTTATGACTACCTCCAAGCACAACATAAAAGAGAACCATAGTAGCTTTTCCCTCCACATACAAGTTGTTCCTTTGAATAGTCAAAAACGCACAAATAACCTGCAATGGGTAAAACAGCAGCCACTGAAGTTCCTAACAAATACAGAAGCACTGTCAGAGAACTAAAGATGCAGATGATAATAATTGAGGGCTATACCATCTCTTCCAACACTTGCTAAGTAAGTGCCATCGGTTGAGAAAGCAATGCTATTAATTGAACCTTGGCAAATATGCCACCTGGCAATTGGGTTGCTCTGCAAAGTTTTTAAAAGTTAAAAATTATAAATTTAATGAAAACCAGGAAAATCTTCGGTTCTAATTAAATAAATTGAGAGATAGATGAAAACAGATATCCAGCAGCTGATAATTCCACTGCACATGACTCACAAGTTAAAATGCTAAATAACAACCAAATGAACTCTCCATAAAAGCCAACACAAATAGAAATCTTGGATAAAAGACTCCAACAATAAATGGCATATCAAAATGCTATGGGACCTGATCATGAATTTATGTATAGGTTTCTACATTAGGAATAAATGCTTTGCTGACAATGTAGGAGTCCCCATAGTTCTATGTTATTTGCCTCAGATATGGCTTCTCAACAGGAAAATGAAGAAATACAAGATACTAAGTGCTACATGCAAATGATGCAGGAAAAAATTGATTTGGGAGTTTTAAACCAATTCTAAGTACTGGATGACTAGAAATCTACTTGAAACTAAGTTTAACAGCATTTACTGACAGGAGTACAACAAAGGGCTTTTATTTAAGCAAGATATTGGTTTTGTACCTTACTGTAACGTGCTTGTGCAACAGAAAATTGACTTTGATCCTTGACAACAGGGAATGAAGAATCACCTGCACCATCCTTGTTCTAGAAAAAGCAGTTAATATGCTTGGATGATTAGATAAGATTATTGAAATTAAAGTGAAGAGAACATGTGAAAAATATTTCTCATTAAATAATGAAACTTGCCTTTTCATACACATACAAGTTACCATCAGCATGAGCAACAACAAAAGAGCCATCACCTCCAGGCACCCATGAAATACAAGTACATCGACTGTTGTGAAAAGAAGCATAAATCAAGTTGGTATCTAACACATAGACTTATTGAGCATAAAGTACACATTTCTGAGAATTTTGACAGAATAGTTAAATCCTTACAATATGTGTGACAGACTTGACACTAGTCAATCTAGTGGCCATTTATTTTCCAAAATATATTGCATGGGTAAAAATTAAAATAAGCATGGAAAAAAATTTTGAGAGTTTCAAGAAGATTTGAAGAGAAAATGCACACATAGTATGGATTACTTAAATATTCTATGCTTACTTGCAGACATATTTGCATAACCACCGAACACAAGTAGCTCAAATTTTTAAATGCTTCAGGATGCACACTATGGGTGATTCAGAAACAAGATTTTTAATTAGAACGGTATGTAATTATAGAAGTTTGTCAATAAAACAAAAGAAGAAAAACAAATATGCACAGAAGTCAAATAATGCAGAAAAAAGAAAATGCAGCTACTTGAGAAGGGAAGCCTTGGAAGTAATTGCAATAATCCATAGTGAAGAAAAATAAAACATGAAGCCACCATGCTGAAATAAGTCTTGCCTGATATTAACAGAACCGTCTTTGTTATAATGCTGGGCTCCAACAAGCTTCTTTCCTACATCCTGTAGTTGCTGTCTCAGCGAAACTGAGTATACTATGATGGCACACACAACCATAAAAACGAACTTCAAACCTTCAGAAGGAAAAAACATGCAATTCAAACTCCAACTCATAAAAAAAAAAATACCATCGCCAGAGTTTAACCCAATAAGCAAATCATGTCCATCCTTAGCATCTTGATCAAAAGCATGACACACAGGGTTCGAATTACTAAAATGGATGGACTTTATGGGATCCTACAGTCATATACATAACTGTTAGCTATGAATTCAACGATTTTTTGCACAAAAACATGAACACGTGTCTCAGGAGTACCTTATCTTGAGAATTTAAATCACTTATAAAGATGGTGTCCCCCACATTGAATATCAAGTAAGTCCCCTTGCTATCAAAATTTGTGTTTATCATTGAACTACTTGAACTTGAGGCACCCAATGACCCAATCCTACTGCTGCCACTGAGACTTTTACTTCCACCATTCCCTCCAACAAAGGAAAGCGCACGGCTTCCATTGCCAGTACCCAACAACCTAGCTGCAGCTGATCGTACCCCGCTGGTAGTGCCGAAGCTCAAAGATGGCGCCAGTGGAGTTGACGGGGCTGGCTTGTCCTTGAGATTAGCAAGGGTTACCTGATAACCACATTTATGCCAAATTTGGTCTCATGGACTGAGATTAAGAAATCAGTGACTTTACACACATTTTTCAAATCAAGAAAAGGGCTACTAAAATTGACTTTTTGAATATCAGTACTGAAACAAACTCCAATATTCAACATGAAGAATCAGATACGCACTTATTCTGGACAAAGAGGGTGAAGGGAAAAAGTGCAATCAGATATCAATTACAAAACATGGGTTTCAAATAACAATCCCTAGAAATTAATGAACTAAAAATACTTTCTAAGATTGATATGGACAACTATATAGAAAACGCGCTAGAATATTCAAAAGGAGTTCTCTAAAGAAATATTCTGAGTCCCAACACAGACTCTCAGGGACAGGAATAAAGAAAAACGCCATGGATCAGAGCTAACACCAAAACACACATAAAGAACGTAACTTTGGGTTATTTGATAGTGACCCAGAACCCAAAAAATTCATAAAAGAAAAAAGAAAAGTCCAAAAACAAAGCTCCCAAAAATCGAATGATGAGAATGGGTACTTGATAAAACAACAGTCCAACAAAAGCTATGAAAGTACCTGAGTAACGTTCTTGCCGTGGGCATAGTGAAGGAGGCCAGAAGGGTGAGTCTTCTCGTAGAGGAGCTTGTACCTTCCCTCCGGGGTTTTGAAATAAGTCTTTAAGCCCGGCGATTGCGCGTTCGCCGCGGAAGATGATGGTGAAATCATACCGTTGGTCGTGTTAAACATGGTGGCGCCTCTCGCTATAATAGACCCAAGAGCATTCGACCATAACACTCTAAAAAGGGCCTGGCCTTCTTGCAATGGCTATTAGTATTACTATTAAGCTCTCTTCTCTGAAAATAATTTGAACAACTTAAAAAGAAAAGGAAAAATAAATATATATGATTTGTGGGTATTTAATTGTTGACGATAAAGATTTTTTTTTTCTTCTTTTTGCCTCTTGCCTTTTTGATTTTACTCTGTTGGGCTCTTTCTGGGTCCTCTCCTCCTCCTCCTCCTCCAATGGAGATCAAAAAAACAGATCCTCTGGTATTTGACACCGTTGTCTTGTTATGCTTCTCGTAAAGATTGATCAGACTCTCGGATTTCGTTACATTCAACGAAATCAGCGGTGGAGATTTAACTGCTTTCTTTCTTGGTATCTTCTACCGACGAGCAGGTTTCGTTTGTTCATTGAGGTCTCATTCTCTCCTCCAGCCATCCGCCGAGTGGTTGAATCAATAGGGAATAAGGAATATATATATATATATGGTTGAATCAATAGGGAATAAGGAATATATATATATATATATATAAAGAAGCAATTTTCTATTTTAACTTTGTCTGTCCATTCTCTATTTATTTTCCGGTGGGATAATTCAATGGCATAATTTTTTTAATCTCTATTTTTTAAAATATTTTTTTATCTTATCGTCTAATTAATTAGATAATTTAATTTTTTGAATTTATTAAACTTTAAATTATACAATAAATAATATTTTATTAAATTTCGTGCCATATTAGTTACCAAAATTTATAGTATAAGGAAATAAAGGGTAATTTAATTGCTTGGTGAGGAGGAGCAATTTGATGCGTGCTGGGCGGTGGCAAAATATTCTTTGGGTTCTGGGTGGGCTTTAATGGGTCGTTGAGAGTCCAAGAACATGGGCTTTGCAAGAAGTGGGATTGGGTTGGGCAGAAAGGCTGGTGCCCTTGACGTGGTGGCAAAACAGTGGCCCAATTCTATCTGGCATTCGAGCTAGTGGCACTGTGTTATTAGCCCAATTTACTTTCAGAGTTGTGTAAATTACGACTTTTTCTTAATATATTAAAAAAAATAAATAAATCTATTACTAGATTTATTGCATTGCGTGATCAATACTGGACAACAATATTTATCTATCTCGTAAATCTTATTCAATCTCATTTGGCAGTTCGCACCTTATGACTAATCTTTTTTTCTTTTAGTTTGGTATAATTTGAACGAAGACAGTGATGAGCTCTTGTTTGTTAGTGTTATCATTTAAACTGAGTTCGGATCATTGTTTCCCTATCTCTCTCTCTCTCTCTCTCTCTCTCTTCCATGTACCAACTACCATGATTCCTTGGAACCATTCAAATCTCCAACAAAGTCCTGTGATTTTACATTCAAGAAAATGAGTTGGATACGGTCAAAGGCCCATGATATACACACAATGAGGGGTCCATCCAGCGTTAAAAGTTGAGTGTTCGCTTCGGCTGAAAAAAATTTATAGTGCGTATCGGTATAGATTTGTTTACACGCACAAGGCTTGATGAACAAATATGGAAAGCAACACAAATGATGATTACACGCATCATACAAAGCAGAAGATAACAGGGTGACGTATGAATGAATTAGACCTCAGCATTTTCCTTGATCCAACCGATAAAAATTCCAGAGGCGAGAAAATTATGGGAACAAAACTTAAGAGAAAGTTGACTCTATAACAAGCGCTTCTTTTGATGAATGGAGAAAGATGTACCTTTGAGGTTTGGTAAGTTAAATTCATGTTAGGGGCTGAACGTAACAACTGCATTTCTACAACTCTTGTTTTGTGAAGGTGTCGGGAGGGAACGAACGAACTGTTCAACTGATGTCAAAACTGAAACTGAAAACCGCCGGGAAAGCCTCCATCAAATCCACCAAAACCCCCGGGAAAGCCTCCTTCAAATTGGAATGAAAATTGCTGCCCTCCACCTCCAAATGGGTTAAAACCACCACCACCACCACCCCCCATTCCCATGTCTTCAATATCTTCTCCCCTATCATATCTTGCACGTTTATCTTCATCTCCAAGAACCTGTAAAAAATGCTTACAAGGCTTAGACCGTAACATATCCACCAATCATGCCTCAGAATGGAATTATATATGGAATGGTAAATTAGAAAAAAGTTGCATAAGAAGGTGGAAAACAGTACAATCCTACCTCATATGCAGCGGCAATTTCTCGGAACATGGCCTCTGCTTCATCTCTGTTTTCAACGTTCTTGTCTGGGTGCCACTGCAGAGCTAGTTTTTTGTATGCACGTTTGATCTCTGATATAGGTGCAGTTTTTGAGACTCCCAAAATCTTGTACCAGTCCTTCCGTTTACTCATCTTCAGAGATTTCTCTGCCCTCATCAATGTCTCCCGGATGCTCATATCCTGCAAAAGTATGCATGCATGAAAATTGAATTACATGTCTAAAAACTAAAAGCAATTCTGATCATCCAATGCTAGCTGCTCCATTGAATGCTAGTTCCCCTTATCATGTCCAAAAATTATGAGGAGAAATTGCTTAATCTCAAAGCTTTTAAAAGAAGAGACAATAACTAATTCTCACTTGTTTGAGCAAATACAAATGTTGAGAAGAGAATGGCAGCAAGAATTCATTTTTCTTTTGAAGAACTCAGAGAAGTCCAACAGTGAATTTAAGAAGGAAAAACGAAAACTGATCAGATAAGAAGAAAAGCTAACCTGAGGAGACTTTTGAGCGGCAGACTTCAGATCTTCGACAGCTCCTTCCCAGTCTTCTGTCAAGAGTTTAGCTTCACCTCTCTGGAAAATTGAAACATTATTTTTCTACTAGATGTTGGAAATCCATAAATGCTACTATGAGAGAAGGCATTTAAATAGTAACAACATCAAACCTGCACTAAAGCTTCAAGAAGCTCCTCATCAATGTTAAGCGCTTCATTGCAACTACTCAAAGCATCCTTACCCCTGCCAAGCTTGACCAAAACTTTGCACAAGCCAAGATGAAGATTTACATTGTGTGCTTCATGATCCGGGTCCAATGCAAGAGCAGATTTGTAGTCCTCTACTGCAACCCGCAACTTGCCTTTATTTACATTATCTTCTGCCTGTACAAATGGATGAACAAAAAAATGACACCAAATTCTCTCCATAACATGGAAGACAATGAAAATTCCCTATCTGGCCCTACAGGATCTCAAATAACATTTTATGGCCAAAGGCTAACCATCTACACTAAGAGAATGTGGGAAGCAGAAAAAAAGGAGAAATCCCACAAATCAGTGTACTTACACTTTTAGTCTTCTTGAGTAAATTTTTCAATCCAAAATATGCTTTCTTCAGTTCATTATGCTCTGGATCAAGCCGTAGTCCTTTTTGGAAATGTCTAAAGAAATATAAAACAAATTAACCATTCTGTGTATACATTAAAAAAAAAAAAAGAAAAAAAGAAAAAAAGTTGTAAGAATCTAATCAGTTAGGAACTAACTTTGAAGCAACATCATGATCTGCTAAATAGTAGTATGCACGGCCACGGAATAGTAGTGCTTCCAGATTATTTTCATCTTCCTTAAGAATATATCCAGTTTCAGAGACAACAGCAGAGTAGTCTTTGGCTGCCAATAACAACTTCACTTTAAGGAATTTGGCCTGCAAGCAGAAGTGCATGTAGTCACTGCACTGCAAGACTATTGAACTGCCAACTCATGGGGAAAGGTCAACAAGCCAAACAAAACCCATAACCGGTAAAATGTACAGTGAGCAGCAATTCCACCTTAGCAAGAAAAATGTTACCTTTGAGCATGCAGGAGAAAAAACAAGCACAACTTTGTCAACATATTCAAGAGATTTTGCATAATCACCCGAACTGAAGAGGGTAAAAGCCATATCCAGAGCATTCTGTGCCTGATGCAATTGAGAAAGCTCCTTCTCCACAGTCGAATGCCCAGGTTTAATCTCCAAAAAATTCTTATAGCTCTTTTCTGATTCTTCGTATCTACATCAGGGGGAAAAGGCCAATAAATCATATTAATTCAGAAATTAGAAAGCGCAGGCATTATTCTTATTTCAAAAGAAGAAACGTATATGTAATTAAGAAAGAAGACATCCTTTCAACACAAAATCTGAACCTCGATTTAAAGTAATAGACGAGTCCATAATGGAAGGCAATGCAATCTTAAGGCAAACGTATTGCACATATTCAATCATAAACTATTTTGATTAAATGAGACCTCAGAACAGTTCTCGTATGCTGCTTATGACTGAAAGAAAACACCTTGCGGCCATCAAATCAAAAGCTAGCAATAGGATTTCAAGCAGTTTAAAATAACCAGATGAACCTGCACAACTGACGAAGAATTGATGCACGACGAAGATATGCCTCTGAAAGTTGTGGGTCTGCCTCAATGGCAGCATTAAGATCATCCAGTGCCTCGCTATAATGCTTTAACCTTACGCTCCGAGAAACCCTTTCAAACAACTCTGCAGAATTTCCAGTTTTACCATCTGCCCATTCACACCGTATGCAAAAAACATCAAATTAACCTCAATCCTAATACTGGACCAGTCCTAAAATAAGTAGTAGATCCAGGCATATAAATACGGCAACTGGGTTCAACCAAAAAATACAAAAAAAAAAAAAAAGAAACATGTGTTTTGAATATGTAAATTGTAAGAGAAATGACATAAACCTGAGGCAGAAACAAGAGGTTGGAGAAGTAGAAGGTGGCAAACAAACGCCAGATTGAGTATCAATACGGTGCAGGCCAATCCTCTCCTAGCGACGCCGTCCATGGCCAAAGGGAAGAAGCCCACTAGATTCATTGTCGCTCTTCCTCTCCGTCAATTACAGACACAAATACCCAGTTGCAGATTACAGAGATTTTCGTACGCACACATGTACTTCGTAGGTCTGTACCAGTGTATGTACGCGAATCTTGCTTTGTTCTGTAGCTCCGAAACGAAAACTCCTGAGGGACACCGAGAGAGAGAGGGAGAGAGAGCCAGACACAGAAAATGATGAACTTGAACTCGAATTGCTAAATCGTGTGAGGATTCGACATGTCACTCCACGTTGCTGCGACCCATAGTTGAGTTACACGTGGATGTAAGCGGTGTCCTAGTCAGATGTCTCGCTTGGGCGGATACCAACTTGAGGTTCTCTATCCAATAGGACGCTGCCATGTCATACTTCCCCCACTTTCTTTTCTGCACCCCTTTTTTTTCTTTTGGGTTAAAGCCCACTCTATTTGTGCACCGTCTTCTCTCTGGCTTCCACTTGTTTTTACGTTTTTCATCCGTCAAATTTATTTTGGGCCTACACTTTCTGGGCCTAATGTCGGTCCAATTCTGAAGACGTTTGTAGTTACCGAATGTGTTGATGATGGGAAAGGTTTAGCCCAACAAAGTATTCATTTGCCCAGTCCTCGAAATCGAGGAATTCCTTGACACACACAAAAAATAAAATAAAATAAAATCGAGGAGTTCCTATTTTTCTGACTTTTATACGGGAATAATCTTTTTTTTTTTTTTTTTAAGAATAGGCTTATATAACTTGATTGAAAATAATAAATGGAGGAGAAATTAATAATAATAATTTTATAATTAAAATTTTTTTAGATCAGTCTGATTAACATAAAATTTTAATTTTTTTTTATCTATAACTAATGATTCGGATTGCATTTTAATTACTATATTCACCAATATTCGTCTCCCTGATTGAACTTCAACTTGAATTATTAATATGTTTGTCTTTTTGATTTTTCTATCTTAGGTAGACACGTAAGGGTGCGTTGTTTGGTATTGTTGTGATTGATAAATTGATAACGCAGAAACTTCTGAAATGTTTGGTAAATAATTAATAAAATCTGTGGTTATGACACTTTTTCTTGTTGCACCCAGATAAGGCAACTTCGTAACGCCAAACACACCTATTTGGCCTCGAATTCCATCAAAGGTGATCAAATTTATTCAATATGAAGGAGATCAATTCTTGTTTAATTACATCTTGGGGTATTTGAAATGGCCCTTACCGGTGAAGTTGATTTCATTATGATAACCAGACCAACGTTAATTTTAAATGCGCGGCGAAGCTCAGTGGACCAAAATAACAAGCGCCTAAGTGGGTTTTTAGCGGCAAACTTGCATGTGCATCGTCCTCCCTGATCCAATTGGGTTGGCTTAAATAAAGAGAGAGGATTATCAATTACTTTTACTTGTTTTGATATTGAAAGAATTAATGCGAGAGAATTGCTATCTGAAACAAGCCCAAACTCCAAAGACATTGCTAGCGTGGCTCAGGTCTCAAAAAGCTGGTCGTTACAAGTACCAATAAAAAGGTTATACTCATTACTATAAAGTTTCTTTCTTGTTTAAAGCTTTCAAGACTATCTTTGTGCTAACGTACGTCCCTTTTCTTTTTCATTAAGGGGGATTGAAAAGTTACCTGATAAAAAAATTCCATTGTATCTTCTTACAAATCTCAATGTAAAAGTCATTAAAAGGTCAGAACTTTTGAAGGGAGACCTTTCCAGTTAAAAATAGAATGCCAGGAAACGACTTACATAGGGTGAACGGTGGTCCAAACCAGGAGGCATTCCAGACAGTAGTAAAGGGAGACCTTTCTAGTTTCCAGGTCTTCTTTGCATGGAACTTGAAATAGAAAGTCAGGAATTTGTTATTTTTTTTAAAAAAAAAAAAGGGTGTCGGCAACCTTTTTGATTTGGCTCCTTAAAAGGACAATTTTTTTTTATGGGTCCGACTATGAAAATATGAGATTCATGGATGGGATAGAATATAAAATTCATGGACGAAATGAGATCTTTAACAGTTCAAATTTTACCTGTTTATCCAATTTATCAATTCTATGTTTCCCTATTATTATTATTTTTTTTATGACATTGGAATCCCAAAACATTTTCTAATGGTTCCAAAGCAAGGTTTTTAGTTTGTCATCCTTTCACTGAGAGTTCCCTAAGGGAAAGGGAAAAGAAAAGGATGATAATAATAATAATAATAATAATAATAAGATTTTGGAATTTCATGTCTGCTGAAAGTGCTGGAATGGGTAGGTGTCGGCTCTCTGGAATTTCAACTTAACTTGAACAGATGCTATCTTGTCTTTTGCTGAGGAAGCCAAAAAATTTGAAGGAGATTAATTGGTTGCAGGCTCGGTGATAAAGGAACGACTTGACTCACTTATGATTGCAGGCTTTCAACAATAAAGTTTTGAACTTTGTTTAAAATTGCATTTTTGGCCAGTTTCCAATCTCCTTCAAAGTGTTGCTTGAGTTGATCAAATTAATGAACAAGGGCACCCTGATTTGTACTTGCAAGTTTTGCGTACCTATCTGTGTTCTACTCAAAGAGTTTAAACTTTATAACTTAATTCTATTACTCTATGCAAAAATGTCATTCTTCTTTTTATTTTTACCCCCTAAAACAAAACAAAACAAAAAAAAAAAAACCCTAATTAACCATTAAAAAGGAATCCATAATTGGTATGACAAAAACTTGGGGATCAAAATTTAGAAATCAAGATGGCTACGTAATAATAGTGTCATCTTAGTAAATTGATTGGTCTATCGACAATCAATATAATTAATGGATTATGTTCTTCTCTAACATGATTTTCTTTCATTCCATATTCCATATTATTGAATTTTGGCCAATCCTACGGTAATTATTGGTCACCAAAATTCCTCCCAGAGATTCGCGGCACCATCAACCTACAAACTAAAGGGTCTATAACAACGATCTAGATTCTGCCTAGCGCCACACTAAGCTCGACCTTAAGTCAAAAAGAAAGCGTGTAAGGCCTCAGGACCTTGATTTGCCCATTATGGACAAAGCATAAACTACTAATTAATCTTGAAATTTGTATTTGATTGATTAGTTTGGATTTCATTTTAAGATATTTTAGAATTTCAGGATTTGGGTTTTTACCTAATTAATTTCTGTAATTTAAGATTCTGAGAAAGGACTGCTAACTGATTTACCAAGTCAAAGCAAAAAAGGAAGGAAAGAAGAAGAAAAAAAAATCTAGTTCGCATTACATTTCGATTCTTGATAAATACTTTGATTTACGCTTAAATTCTTATAATTGGAAGATTTTGAGGATTTTGAAAACGCTTAAAATGTCTACAAACAAAAATTCATAGAACATAATATTAATTAACGAAGTAAAGTTTATTAAGGATGTTGATACAATTGATCATCTTAAATAAAGCAGCAACTTGCAAAACCAATGGCCTTTTCCTTCAAGGCGGTTTCAATTTTTTTAACGACAACTCTTAACAAAGGCTGAAGAGAGAAGACTAATGACTTTTGGAATTTCTTCAAATGCCACCAAAGGTTGACGAGTATAGATGGCCGGGCGGATTTCCTTGACTGGCAGTCAACGGCGTAGTTTTCCGTGCCCATGGATATTTCATTTTACAAAAAGAAAAGAAAAGCAAAAAAGAAAAAAGAGGCAGAGACCCAAAATAGACGATAAGAGAGCAAAGACAGAAGATAAAACAACAAGAGGAGGAGAAAACAACGATAAAAACAAGGAGAACATGCATGACTTGGAGTTCGCTCATTGTTTAGTCCTTTCGAGCAACATCAACTTGGGCCCACACCACACAGCGGGGTCCCCGCCTGTCCACTTCACTGACCTTTCACGAGCCATTCTTCCCGACACCTCTCTCTAAACTCTACTCTCTACCGATTCCACAACCGAGTCAGACTCGGTCCCCCCGGGCCAAAACTCGATCGTGTTTTAGTGGCCTTTCATTTGTGGCGCAACAATTTGGCATCCTCATTTCTCAGGAATTGTGTTTGTGTGGATTGTGTCAAGGATTGGTGGTGAATTGGCTCAATCCCATGGAGGGGTTCAGGGAGGCGAACTTGACTAGCTCTTGCGGTAAAAATGGACGCCCTGACTCACCACTCATGCCAAGGAAATCTCTTGTTAAATTACTGTCAATAGAATTTGAAACCGGTATTTGCAACTTCGACTGACTTGGGTCACTTCGCTTCCCACTGGTTTGCATCACAAGTTGATCCAGAATGCTGCTTGATGATGTGCCCATCATGCCTTGTACATTGATTGTTGCCGTTGAACTTTCAGGTAATTGCTTCACATTTTGATTTTGAAACACCTGTTGCAGCTCATTCCTGTTCTGATTAAGGGAGTTAATGTTTGGAGTGCTAGAAGAACAACTCACAAGTCCGTAGTTGTTGCCAAAGAAAGATTGGTTGCTTCTTGTGGAGCCCATTTGGGCGGCCTTTTGCAAAAGAGCGGTAGCGGACATGGGTGAAGCTGGCTTTGACTGCTTATTTTGACTGTCGGAGTAGAAAGAAGGTAATGCATCCACCATATTCCCTTTGTTCTTGCTCCCTTCTTCCTTCAATGGAAGAGGCAGTCCCGACAAACCTAAATTCCCATAATTGCCAGAGGATGATGAGCCGTAAAGATTGGCCGATCCCATGTGTGCTATCTCAGTCAGTCCATTAGAACTCGAAGGCCCGTAAAGGTGAGAATTGGACACACTAACACCGGGATTGACCTGTGAATTTCCCTGATTTAGCCACAGAGACAGTCCGGCTGGTTTCTGTTGTTCTGCACCGAGAGCACTTCCTGGGGGGGCTGAGGCCATGCCATTGAATTCTGGTCTAAACCCTGAACCGAATTGGCTAAACCCATGTGGCAAATTCACTGTGTCGTTACCAAAATTCAGATTTGTCGGTGCAACTGAAGTGATTCTTGCACTTTCTTCAGCCAAGGCATCACAAAAGGCCCTGTGGGTGATGAAGCTATCTTTCCTGTTTGATCATGTAAATAGTAATAACCCAACTAAGAATTTGATGACATAACAGCATTTTCTCCTACCTAGTACTCATTTAATGAAGAAGCATTAAATTTGAATCCAAAAGCCTCGAACTTAAGGCTACTACTTCTGCATTTATTTCTTCCCGTGCATATCAAATATAGGAAGATAACTCAGAAAGCTAAGAAAATGGAAGTAGCGGCTAATAATTATGTTGCCAATACCTGGAAAACAAAGTCCCGCAGTCGCATTTATACTCTCTAGTTCCGCAAGTCTTGGAGTGAGCTTTCCAGTCTGATTGAACTGCATACTTCTTTGAACACTTTTCGCACTTCCACTTCTTCTCTCCATGTTTTCTGCTATAGTGCTTCTTTATCCCGGTCAGGTCTCCGAGAGCTCGCAACCGATCGTGGTGGACGCAGGTCTTTTCCGGGCATATGTAGACCTTCTTTCGGACCTCCTTGTTGGTTCTTTGCCTTAGCTTCCATGGAAGATTGTGACCTCGTCGGTGAAGCTGTAAATTCTGGTCTCTTTGGAAACCTTTGTTGCATATTTCACATATGAATCTGTTGGTAGCCATGAGACTCTTTGGAGATAGAGCAATAACTTCAGCATCTGGATCTGTAAATAACACGCCAGAAAAAGAAAAAAAAAAAAACAACCCCACACAAATTTAAAACTAGAGGAGCTGAAGTTATAAAACGTACATATATGTATACATAGTGAAGAACAAGAACAAAGAAAAGGAAAAGTTTGCAGCCAGCTTACCAGGTGTTCCTGGAAAATTTCTTTTCTTCTTGGCAGCTGGATTTGGATTAGGTTTAGGGTTAGGGTTTGCATCGTTCTGCTCTGGAGCAAACCCTGCCAACGAAGAAGGCATAGAAAAGGCATCGCCAGACATCATTTGCAGTTGTATCGAACGAGATAAAAGGACTTTACGTTCCACCAAAAGACCAAACAGCAAGCTTTCAGAGAAAGTACAAAAACAAAACAAGAGTTTCTCCAAACAGAAACAGCTAAAAACGTTGGTTTATTCAAATAAATACGTGACTCTCCCCTATAGTTCTGCCAAAAGACAAGTAAGAATACAAACTCTACTCCTAACTCGAACGAACCTGAAACCTCAACTCAGCACACACCCACTAAAGAGTACCAGTCCAAAACTTCATTCGGACTCTTCCTACAGAGATCTGGATGTCCCTTTGTTTGATCTTAAAAGAAAACACCAAAAGCCTTGATGTTTAAAGAAAATATCTCTACCCATTCTCTAATCCCTCTCTCTCTCTCTCTCAGTCTCTCTCTTATTATCTTCCTCTCTCTATCGCCTCTTTTTTTTTTTTTCAATCCTACGCGCAATCCTCATAGCCAGTCAGCCACACATTTGAGTGGGCCACTCCTCTCTCTTTCTTTCTTTCTCACTACACTAACACAATCACACACACAGACACACAAGTGTACTACACGCACGCAGAGATGTAAACACGCACACATAAAATAGAACTCTATGTATGCGTGTGAGACCGCCAGCTTTTGTAAATTGTAACCAGAATGTGTAGGTACGTGTGTGTCTTTTTCCAGCATTTTGAGCTCAAACTCCAATTAAATTCTGTATAACTAGTTAGAATGAATAATATAAAGGGGTGGCAGCAGATAAAAGGGAGCAACTATTACAATTAAGAAAATAATATTTTTTTCTTAATTTTCTCTCTCTATTTTAACTCAATTGTTATATTATTTTATTCTAATATCTATCTGTATATATCATTTGTGTGTTCAATAATTATTCTTTTTAAATAAAATATAGACCTGCAACGCAGTAAGTGGATTCATGCGTGCATATGTAAATGTAAATGTGGGAAAAGGGGTAATTGATGGGATTGTCTTGCATAGCGGATGATGAGATTCTTGAATCTGAAACGAAACAAGGGATACTTCTGAAAAAGTTGGTTGTCTTTATGGCGTCATTTGATCAGGGATTGAATGATTATACCATAATTAAAGTTGGAAACAATTTAGCGTGCAGGCCCAATAGCCTGCCAGAGTCTTCAGGCAGAAGCAGAAGCCAGACAGAGAGAGAGAGAGGGGGGTTACGATTCCCGAGGCATTTGGTACGACGGTCCGTGATACACTGTCTGAGGGGAGAGCTGCTGCGATTGTAGATGTGGGACCAGTGTCCAAAAACTATTGAGAGGGGCATTTGTGAGCAGTGACCCATCCGTAGACTGATGATGACGTTGACGACGACATATGCGATCATCCCACTGCACAAGCTGCTTACACCAATTTCGTAACGCTATAGAGGCAGCATGGGGTGTCATTTTTTTTTTTGCGTTGTATTGATAGAAAATTGGAGAAGGGCAATAATTGTGGTGAATTGATAATCTGGAAAACAACAGACGACAGGTACAATGGAATCTTGTCATAGTGCTTTTTCTTTTTTTATTGTTCATAAATTAATAATTGTTTGACATTTCAAAATTCATTTTCTCTCGCAATAATATTGGAATAGAAAATTATGAAGAAAATCAAGTGGACGGACCTATTTTCTTTCATGAAATGATGATTTGCATGTAACCAGCAGCTCACTCATTTCACGAAGATTTGAAAAAAAAAAAAAACATTGAAGGACCTACAATTAATTACGTGAGAATTCTTTTATTATTATTATTATTATTATTATTTTCGAACGGCGGTGAGAATTCTTTGTTTTATAATTCTAGAAAGATGCTTCATTAATTTATATATATATATATATCATCACTTTGCGGACACGCACTTAGACATGACAGCTGCTCCTAACCACTCTATCAATGCATTGCCACTGAAAGAGATAAGTAGAACTCGTGCAGACCAACTAGGACATGCTAGATTCATATGCTTGAAATTTATTGTTGTTTGCTCATTGAATAAATAATTACCCTTCGCAAGATTATGTTTGAGATCTGGAAAACGAAATCAAGATTGCCTGTCTGTAGTCAACTTGGTTCATTCCATTAGAAAATTACTACGTTGAACCATATATAATGTGAAACAATTTTTAGACTGAAGACATAAAATTATAGATCTCTAGCTGGCTAGATTTTTTCCTTTTTTTTTTTTTCTTGTTCGCTAAGTGATTTCCAGATACCTTTTGCAAGTGGATAATTTTAGCGATTACAACCCGATTAGAAGACGCGTTTGGAGTAATCATAGGAACCACAATTGTCTTTGATTCGTTTAGTCTTCTATATCCTCAACCGTGAGTGAGAGTGACAGAGGGAGAGGGGTAGGCTGGGAAATTAGTTGTTTACAAATAATTACCGAGCTTGATGGGGGAGGCTGCATATATATACGTGCACATATGTCCCCACACGCTTGTTGGTGTTTTATTGCAAGCTCACTTTGAGCAGACACATTGGTACACATTCACACGTACAATTCAATTGTATAATGATAGAGAAGAATTGATCATAACCCACAAAATAATTCTACTTCTTTGGCTCCTTGCATACGGAATTTCCTTCCAAACAATTGATGCTTCATCATTCCCCATTTGGGTATCCAAAGCACCCCCCTACCTCTCTCTCTCTCTCTCTCTCTCTCTCTCTCTCTCTCTCTCTCTCTCTTTCACACACACACACACACACATAGAGAAAGTAAAAGTAGTTAAGTTACATTCCCCTTCCCCCACCCCACCCACACAGAGATGTAAACACACATGCACTTGTATATTGTATATACCAACAAGAAATCATATGTGCTAGTTGGATTTGGATAAAATAAAAACCCGATAAGGTAGAGAATGAGTTCATGTGTTATGTGTCCGACCAGATACGACATCTTTCGCAACCTTGCATTGCTTGGATTCCCACACTTCTGCCCCGTATATATTATTATGCATACACGAGGACAAATCACGCTCTCTTTTTATTCTCTCCAAGCCCTGTTTGATCTTGTAAGTTCAGTAAAATAGCATAAAGGTTAAAGAGGGAAGAAAAGAAATCAAGAAAAACTCTTCTTAAAAACTTATTTTGCACATGGAAAAGGATGATTTTTCTTTACTATTATTATTATTTTTTAAAAAATATAATAAAAATGAAAATACTCTTTCATTAAAAAGTCGTTTCAACTTTAACATGCAATCTTATGGTTATAATGGAGTAATTTTAACGTTACACTAAGCCTATTTCTTAAAAAAAGAAAGAAAGAAAGAAAGAAAAAGGGTCACCAAAATTGTATGGTTTGGAGTAAAGTAATTCAAATCCTGATATGGGCAATTGACCATTTTGAGAGGGATTAGTTATCAAATTAGATCATTTTGGCTGGCATATAATGTAGCTGTGCAATGTTTTTCGATTGTAACACTTCATTTGAGATCAGAAAATGAAGTGTTACGTACTAAAACCACCACCGCAGTCAGCGGTTCTTAAATGTTTGGAGGGACAACTTTTTCATTATTTTCTACATCGAGTTTGACGACTACTTAATGCTATATACTTTTTTAACCAGTAAAAGGTGCACAACAAACATATCTGCCCATATATATAAAAAAAATCCATTTCTAGGAGCGTAAGCCCACGTGGGGCTGTCTTATAAAAGGGTGCATGACATTAAATATAACTTGAGATTATAAATTCGCGAACATACCTAATAATTCGAAGATCATAAGTTTAAATTGCAGTTTGAAGTTTCAAACTACAATCTATTTTGTGCGATGACAGAGAATTAACAGCGATGGTAATTAGAAAGTCTGACAGGTTGGGCACATCTAGGGGCCGGATTGTGACAACGATTTGAAAAAATATATATATATCTATCAAAAGTTGAAAGACATTGGCAAGCAATTTTCGGATCCCCAATTCATTATTTCTAATGCTGGCCACTGAAAAACTTGGCCCACATTGACTGGCTTGGAGTTGTCGGTGAACAAATTAAATCAAGCACTGCTCTCTGATATTTGTTGTGTGAAACGTGGGAGATTTGTATTGATTCCATTAATTTCCTGAGTATTGCCCGGAATAGATAGCCTGCGTGTTTATATCCAAACAAGTTCAATTCAGTTTCAAATTCCAATGTCTTCTCATTTCTGATGGAAATCGGTCGACAATCCCAGGCCTTTGCCTCTGAGCAGGTTCAATTAAGCAAATAAAACGATATACTAGTTTCAAGAGAAAATTTTCATGTTAACCCCAAAGAAAAAGAAAAAAAAAAAAAAAGGGAAGAAGGGTTTATTATAACAGGATGAAAATTTTTAATTTGACTCTTTTAAAATATAAAAACTAAATGTTACATATGAATAAATAAATAAATAATTTAAATGAAAACTAAATGAAAAAAAAAAGGTTATGAATTTATTATATATTTTTAAAAAATGAATAAGTTTAACAAATAATATTAATAATACTTAAAAGCATCTAACCTTTTCTTCGTGCACGAAGAAGAATTCCAATTTCTCTAAGGTTCAAATTCAAACTCACAATGTCAAAGGTGCACTACGCCTTATAGGCAAGAGCGTTTTCTTTGTTCTCTGTCCCTATTAAGATTCGCCAATGAACTCTTCCTCCTCCCTCACTGTTTCGCATCCTTTTATTTTATGTGGATGGATGCACGTCTCGGTGCTTGGGTGGACCTTTTGCCGAAGAAAATGCCGACGTCTAACCTAGAGCTAATAAAATGTATGTAGATCCTATGATGTGACATATTCTATGATGTCCCGATGAATCAGAAACTTCCTTGTGAACATGAGGGTCATCATCTAGTGGGATATGTCATGTCTTGCTCGAACGAGAAAATGGTTTCCGGTACTAAAGTACGTTTTGCATCTCATGATAATACAGAGTCATGGCTTTAGGTGTCATTTAGAACACCTTTCAGAGGAGCTAGGCTCGTTGCCTCTTTGATGACCCGTGATAATTAGTATTTTTAGCCGGTTAATTTACTACCAAAATACTCCATTTTTGGCATTCATGATTATGCAGAACTTAGATGGGACAAATTGGCCAATGGAATCGGATTTGGGTTTGGTTGTTTTAGGATTTCAAGTCTTTTGGATTATAAGTTCATGTCAATCAAATTTTGGATCATTTCATTGTGAGGATTTTTTAGAGTTATAATTTATGGGCCATTTTTGCAGATTTGATGGGGTCAGGTTTAGATTGTATTAGTTTATTCAGGTCGAATTAGTTTTACATGAGAATATTTAAACGTTTATAAAATGATGTAAATACTTCCGAGAAAATGTGTAATTAAGAGAGATTTCCAAGAGGAAAACGCCATGCAGCGGAACCGCGGGTAGGAATGTTAACCTTACCATGCGCCCAGCTCTTATCGTGTTCCCCTTTTTTTTGCCGGGGGGGGGGGGGGTTGGGCAGTGTTCCAAATCTTGGAGTCTAGCGCAGAGGGAATGTGGCACAAGAAGGACTAATCAATAGAATTAACCAAAGAAAAGCATCTATAGCAACATATCCGACCTGCTTTTTTTTTTTTTTTTCGGCCCACGGTCCCTATCTTTATGACTTATGGCATTTTCCCATCGATACCCACAATATCAGATGGTTTATCGCAAATAATTTCACGCTATACGTTCATTTTTATCATAATCAAGAACAATGGTTACCCATCTAGTCGGAGTACTCTTGGCCACTGGCATAATGGTCCCATATTCACCTCATATGGTGAAGCGATTGATGGCACCAAGTACTTGGACCAAACGAAATAAAATGGGACAGTGTTGGTGATTGATGTTGCTATCTCCCACCCCCAACATAAAGAGTTAAGCGGAACATGATCCAGCAATTTGGACTCGATTGGAACTCGTAATCATTAAAACAAAACATGGAACTTGAGATGCAACAAGTTAAAAATTTGGGACAAGTGCGTTGCTTTCCGCTCCATTTTCCGTGAATCTGGACGGTACAATGACTTTAACTGTAACTTATAAGTATAATCAACGTCAACGCCCCCTCCATGTAACATTCGCATGCCCACGTTCAGAATTGCACAGCTGTGATCGATAAGATCTATTAATACATTGTGATTCCCTCAATCTCTCTAGGTCCTGTCGTTAACAAGAACAAGGCTTTCCTTGATCATGGAGACGAATTCCAGTTCACACATTCAACTTCCTCCTGGATTTAGATTCCAACCGTCGGATGAGGAGCTCATAGTCCACTGCTTGAAGAACAAAGTCACTTCAAGTCCTCTTCCAGCTTCTGTTATTGCTGAGATTGATCTCTACAAGTTTGACCCGTGGGAGCTACCGAGTTTTTACTTAAACCCCACCTACATATTCCTGGTTATTTCTATTTTCCACTTGTAATTAATTGATTTAACGGCAAACGACTTTGTTATACATTTTAAACAGGGAAAGCCATACTTGGAGAGGATGAGTGGCACTTCTTTACACCGAGGGATAGGAAGTATCCCAATGGAGCTAGACCTAATAGAGCAGCTTGTTCCGGTTACTGGAAGGCGACGGGAACAGATAAACCGGTTTTCTCTTCGTGCGGAACGAAGAATATTGGTGCCAAGAAATCTCGTGTTCTATAGAGGACGCCCTCCTAGAGGAATTAAGACAAGCTGGATCATGCATGAATGTAGACTGCATGAGGCTAACACAAATCCCAAGCGAAAAGGGTCGATGAGGGTAAGCAGATTAATTAATTTATTTTAGCTAGCTTGTTTGCTGAGAGTCTGCATATTTGATGATGAGATTGAAATGATACAAAGACATTCAAATCCTACAGAGTCTTCAAACGTTTTGGCTATCAATGCGTGCAGTTCTGCTTCTAGTAAATTGCAAAATCCGCTTGTTGAAAGAAGCATCAATTTTTTGGTATTTCATTTCCCCTTTTGCCTAAACACCAAAGAAGTTCAATATTGTGATCATCATGTGGTGGAGATTCATGAGGAATGAATTTGCTTTTGTTGCAGTTAGATGATTGGGTGCTTTGTCGATTGAGGCAAAAGAGCCTCCTTATGAACCCCTGGGGATATCGAAATGGCCCTGATCGTGAACAACCCAGCTACACGACAAAAAAGAACGAGATATTACAAACGAATCATAAGAACGCTAGGCTTGAAATGATCAGGAAGGATTTCCCAATGTTACCTTACATCTTTGCCTCTCAAGGGTTTACATGCAATATTGGTACGTTAGCAGACCTCAGCTTCCTGAGCAATACTGGTAAACCTTGCACTTATGAAGACGGTTCTCATGACAAGATTTTGCAGTCGTCGGCTACTTATTTTTAAAACCTGTTTAACGTCCCTGTGAAAAGAAAGCTGGTGGCAACAAATGATGAGCAGGAAAATTCCAATTGAACAAGAAGCCGCTAAAGGTTAACGACGTTGAGGAGCAAGAGAACGAGCACATTTTTATGTCTATAAGCGATGACAGCACTGGTGCCAATTTATGCGGAACAGAAGTGTCCGAGGGCATCAATTTCAGCGCCGCGCAATGTAATTCGTTCTCGCATTGTTAACAGCTCGATCAGTGCTTGGCCTTCACAGGAAGCGAAGAGAAGAATCGGTATTCAGGAAGAGATGTAAATAAATTGTTCAGGTTTTTCCATTGCTGGGAATTACTTTGTATGTTAACGAAAGTGCGATCGTGTAACAGAAGCTCAGAGACAAAATGATCATGGAAAATGGCAAACACAAAACCTCGATGGCCTTTGGAGGATTTTTAGGTTTGGTACTGCGCAAGCTTCTGTGTGACTTGCCAGGCTTGAGCCTTTTGGGCTTTTCTTTCTGGTGTGTCTGCACATATATATCATTTGTATATTAATATATACCTACAACGAAGGCAAATTTGTGCCACTGCATCTTTTCAATATGTTCCGTAGGTAGAAGTTTTCACATATAAATGTAAAGAAATGAGATGAATCATCTCATCAAAGATATCAGACATCCGTGAATAGGTTTGATCTACACACTTGCAGTTTTATTTCCTATCTTTACAATAAGCCATAGCTTGCGTGGCCTGCCATGTACATGTAAGGGATTTTAGGTCGTTCGAAGCTATCATGATGCCGGCTTTCACTGCACCAACTTTGATAAAATATTTGTATCTCTATTCTGTATTCCAAACCAGTTTCAAGAGATAGGCGGGTGCGCGTGCTCGCGAGAGAGACAGAGAAAGAGATAGATTGGGCGGAAGAGAGAAAAGATACTTTTACTCAAGTGAGCAACTCTTACAGTCGCGTTCATAAACAGCTCGATTGCTAAATGCTGATTCAATTGGTTATTTAATTGGACTGACAGTTCAGATGCATAATCCACGTAGTCGCAACAAAGGCAGCATACCATGATACAGATGCATGCTGCCAAGTTGTATTTTCCACAGTTCATCCTTTCTTAGGTTGAAGACGGGAGATTTTCAGTAAGTCAACGAAAATATGACCGCGTTAATGGTTCCGAAAATCAAGCTCATGGACGTGATGCTGGTTACCGGACGCTGCTTAAGATATGCAACACAGGAACAGCCACGTTAGAGAAACTTGAAACAAGGATAATGCTAGAGGCACCAAAAGCTTAAAAAAACACTAAATGATATGACATTAATCATTCTCAAATGTATAAGCATTCAGCGTTGATGCCACGCATGTGACATGTCGTTGCTTGTAATTCCATACTAGGTGACATTCCCTGGGTTGTAGATTAAGAATCAAGGTGGACTACAGACATACGGTCGGAGATAAATACATTTCAAACTATCGAGAAACACCCGAAGTCCCTGTATGAGTAAAGGAATGGATATATATTTTAAATGTAAGTAACTTGAAACATGCGAGACAAATCAATTACAATAACGCGCGCCACAAGAAAGTCCTCAAGATACCCGATTATGCAAGAAGAAAGCCACTACCACCACGACACAGAAATAGGTAGATCTTGTATCATTTCACTTCTTCAGCACACTGCATTAAAAGAATATGCTTCATCATAAGACTCACCAGGGGCACACCAAAAGAAGCAAGAATATATTTCAGAAGTACAGATATTTCAGGATACATATAGATCATAAATCAGAAATTTAAGGTAAAATTGGATATGAGTAACCAACAGTGAAACAAAGAGTCTAAAATAAATTGATAAAACAGTTCAAATTTATCCAGGACATTTTTTTGCACGGAAATGCCAGATTTCACCTTTCCATCACAATGCCAGCAAAAATTTTCCAAAGCAGGTCATAGTTTCAGCACCTCAATTGGTTTTCAAAATAATATGACAACGGTATACATGCTAAATGACCCTAGTTAATATCAGTAATATAGCTCTGTTATGCCAGCAGAAAACTCTTCAAATTCAAAATTGTCCATGGGAAAACAATGCTAAAATATTTGTACCCATTCACTCGGTAGTCACAATATCATCACTCTTGCAATGTTAAGTTGTCTCTAAATTAGACCGTCCGGCCTTTCTGTTTTTCCCTTTTTCTCCCTGATCAAAATGGACTTTCAACTTTATATGTCCTTGTTCTGTAAAGAAACGTTTAGAAAGCATAGGAAAATTTTCGGTAAAACGCATTACAGGCTTTCAATTAAAACCAAGGTAGTTAGGAGAAATTTGTGCTTAAAAGAGCTCCCTTTTCCTCCAAAATCAATGCTAGGCACTAGTTATAGCATTGTATATAAGCTATCACCAAAAGCATCCACAAGTGTTCTATTGCTTGTTTATTTTTCTGAACTTAACATCCATGGAGGAGTTGAAACAATTCTAAAGATAAGGACATATAAGAATGGGCACTACAACATGCATGAATTATGATAGAAAAAATGCATGTTTTTAAGCTATTTGTCAAAGTAATAGGCATTACTTGTACAGATAGGCAGCAATCCCCAGGATTATGCACAGTAAAACAATATCAATGCAGAAATTTCGGCTGGACCTCAACTGAAACACAACATAAGCTTGTGTTAGATCCAGAAAAGAAACCTGTATGTGGCACAACATATAACAGCAACCCGAACTTTATTAAATCACAGCTTAATCACCTGGTTAACAGTGTGTTTGAGCCTAACATTGGTATTCTTAAGCTCAGATGTTGCCTTGTCCACCTGTCAATAAGCACGGTAAACTTGCAGGACAATTACATTCCAGCTGTGCAGCATTTAAAAAGTTAGGAGCATGCTTCTCACCTTAGTGTCGATTTCATCCATCAAAGGAACTTGTCTATCCACCTCCTGCAAGTTAAATGTGAAGATATTCCAGTGAACACATTTGAAGGAGGTTATTCCATGAAGCCCGAGTCATGAACATGCAAATATAGCAAGAGCACATGCGCATACACGTGTGGGTGTGACCCTGTGTGTGTGTGTGTGTGTGTGTGTGTGTGAGAGAGAGAGAGAGAGAGAGAGAGAGAGAGAGAGAACACCTACCTCATTCATGTCATGAGCCATGTTTTTCAGAGTATCTAAACCTTCTGAAATCATATCCAAACCTTGATCCTGTGGAGTTGTTCAATTTGATAAATAGTAAAACAAGACTTATGAAAAAGGTACCCTAGCTTCCTTCTACAACAAAGCAAACACAAACTGAAAATTGTAATTCCATGACTTGCCTGCTTCATTCTACGCATTTCATACTCTTGCCTGAATTGACTTGACTGCTCAGTTTCTTGGAAGTACTCATTGTCAAACCTACCATCTACACTTGATAGACAGGAAATATGTAAATAAAATATAATCACAAAACATAATGCCCCTCGGTCCTAACATATGAGCTACCAAGATATCAACCATAACTTTTGAAACTTTTATTCTTTTTAATTCCCATTACTTCTACATTTAAAAAGGTGATCATCCAACCATTAAAACTATGAGTGACAATCACATTCATCAAAAAGAATTGATGAGTGAAACCTGAATCAAATTTGATTTCAGTACGGGCAGCTGGCACCCCCCATGCTCCTGTTTGTTTTGGTGCAGCTGCAGTTCCATCTGGTATTGCTTGAATCCTATCTGGCAAAGCAAGGACCAGATCGTTGCGAGCAGCAAGCTCTTCTGTTGAAAGACCTTTGACCTGACAACATATCGCTCAGCCCTTTATGCTATATCAGGCCCAAGGCCTAAATTTTAGAGTAGTGAAGTACTATAAAAGATAAGGGAACAATCAATCACAGCATCCTTTGTGCACTTGTGCAAAGGAAAAAACATAAACTAACACTTTTTGATCGGTTTATTAAACATAACTCCAAAGAAAAACTAAGTACACTAAGGGATAAAGTTCAAGCGACTTTCTTCCTTTCTTTAACATAATGTTCTGTGATCACGAGTACTTTTGAATCCAATTTTATCAATCCATCTGAATTTGTTAATCTCCTCGATCTAACAGTGAACACAATCATTAAGAAAGCAGAAAAAAGACCTTCCTAATTGCCAATCTCTGCAATTTTGGGACTTCTTCCAGCATCCTAGCCTTGGTTCTACGAATCTCTGCGTTCAAAGCTACAGTAGATGCCTTGTTTTTCTCCTTTGAAGCGAGTTCCGCTTTCTGCACACCACATTACTCAATAATCACCTCACAAAAGAAAAATCAAATGAGAGCTAATTTACACTTCATTCCGCTGAAAACCCTAAACCTGAAGTTCACTGAACAAAGTCAGAGCAACGGCTAGACTAAAATTTGAAGTCAATTCTCATCAATATCGCAACCAAAATCACTCAATTTCCCGAGATCTCAAACTTTCTGGTATTTTCCCTCAGTTTTCTAGGCCCCCAGAGGGGACGGACTCAGTTAAAGAAAATTAAAAAGTTAAAAAGTCGGGGAGAGGAGAAGGAGATAGAGGAAGAAGGGATCGACATCGGAGAGACCTGAAGAGCGGCATCAATGTCAGACTCAACGGAGGCGTAGAGGCGAGCGAATGCATCGTCGCCGGCGACATTGAGATCCTTCTGCTTTTCGATGTCGTATTTATCGTACTTCTGGCAGATCGCGTCTACTCTCGTCAGAATGTCGATCACGCTCATTTTGTGACTCTCTCTCTCTCTCTCTCTCTCTCTCTCTCTCTCTCTCTCTCTCTCTTTTTTCTTTTGTTTTCTATCCTTTTCCAACTCGTGGTCTGCGAAACCGTGTTAGAATGATTGACTCCTCCCTAGGGTTCTGCTTTGCTGGTAAGGGTCACACTCGACACCACGGGAAGAGAGCTTCCTGTAACTACACTCTATAAAACTGCAGCGTATTTGCTTTTATTTATTTATTTTTCTCCCCTCCGTATTTTAAACCTGTACCGTATTATATAACCTCAAAAAATCAGTGTTCTCTTGTTCTGTCGACAGACTGCATCTTAAATTAAATGTAGTTATGTTTTGTCTAAAATTTGAACCGTCGACATTACGTTTTTAGTGATGAAAATTCGAACTTTTATATTGAGTGGGTATAATAGAAATTTCCAAATTTCCATGGACTAAAATCAATAGCAATAGGGCTCTCCCAATGTACGAATTACGTGTATTTTAAGCATTTTAATTATCACCTTATTGGGTATTGACTTTATGCAAATTCTATAATTTTAATAATAGTAAATTTCACATCATCTTCTTTTTTTTTTTTTGAAATATCAAACAGACATTATCTTATATAATAAAAATATTTTATTTTCCGATTAATCTTTTCATTTAATTATTCTGTATCAATGAGAGTGAATGCAGGTTAATAAAATATATGGTTTCCCTATTTCACTGCTGTCGAAATTCAAAAAAATCGAAAATCGTTCCTTTCTTTCGGGGTTCAGCTTTGGCTGAATTGCATCTCCACGTTTCTTCCACAACAACAAATAAAACAAAGCAAGCGGAAGCGCCTTTTCTTTCGGGGTTCACCATGTTGACACGCATTTGTATGATTCGTAGAAAATATATAAGAATCGTGGCAATTGTTTCTATTGTCCAAATTGAAGAGTTCGCGATCCAAGGAAGAATCAACCATTGCCCATTTCAGGACAACAGTGCCTTTTTTGAGAGATAAAATATTATCCATTCTCTTAAGGCGGCACAGAGAAAAGGACTAGGATGTTTATCTTCTTCATGCCTTCGTTGTCCTACACACATCTTATTACATGCCCATCCAGGGCGTAAACACAGCGATAAAAGAAATAATCACAGCGATACAAAGTGCCGGACATTAGTAGATGATTTCTTTTTAAATAACCATTAAGTGACGTGACATGTATTTGCGGATGATACATTAATTTCTTTGGTCCCGATGAATAATCGGATTAGAAGATTTAAAAGAAATGACATTTTTATCAATAAAGCGAAGAATATAATCATTTGTCTAAGTAGATAGACGAGAAGTAAAAATTACATTATACATATAATTATTTTTTTATTGTAAAAATAAAAATATAAATAACCACATATATATTTGATTATTTATATTGTTCAATCACTGAAATGATTATTATTTTAGGTAAAATTTGATAATAATTTAATATATTTATTTATTTATTTTAATTTAATTTTTTATTATTACTTATCATTAAATAAAAAATTTATATAAAATAAATAATATTTGAAGTTTAAATTTATTAATATTAAAATTATAAAATTATATTTTGAAAGTATATTTTTTTATATAAAAAAATGAAATTAAAAAGTAAATAGATGATTTGATTTTAATTTATACGTGTGTAATTATTGATATATATATATATATATATATATGTGAAATTTGTATTTTTTTTTCTTTAAATAAATAAATTAAAAAAAAAAAACCATTGAAGTGGCTTAAACTTGTCGATTGGATGTTCATATTAGGTGGATTTACTCTTATACACGGAATGAAGCACTTATTTTGCTTATCAAAAATTCCACGGATGGAGCGAACAAATCAATTCAATCAACACACACCTCGGTCAAAGCTATCTTCGCTATTACTCTTGGCATATTCGCAGGCCGGTAGCTTAAAAGAACGATTTTATATTTAAATGGTTGTTCTCGATATGTTTTTTTTTTCTTAAATTAATAAATTACCCACATTAAGATCGCCGATAATTATTTAATTTTAACACAATTTTTGTGATCATAAAGAGTACAAAACGGGTTGTGCCGGTAGCCGGTGACCTCCTCCTCCTATTTGTACAGACAAAGCCGAAATCACCCCGCACCTATGACCAAACTGCCTTTATTTCCTCCTCTCCTCTTAGAAGTATCTTGGTTCTCTCTTACCAATCTGTCTCTCTTTAATATTCTCTCTTCCTCTCTCTAAAACTCTCAATATTCTCTCTATCTTTCTCAGAAATCGTTCCGTCACCGGCGCCGCGCTCGCCGGGCATTCCTAAAAAATTTAAGGCACGGTTTCGGCCCGATCATCTCTCGCTTGGTAATTTTACGGTTGTATTTGCACTCACGCGTCTCTGTGATACTGTATATTCCTTTGATCAAGAGGATTTATTGTTCGTTTTGATCATCGACCGTCTGATCATCTTCTGGTCGATCAGCTGTTTGGTTTCTTAGTTTTAATCGCTCCGGTGATGCCTTTTGATTCGCTGGAGTGAACGTTTCTCGTGTGTGACAGTTTGTTTGACCGTTTATTTCTCTTTGTAAAGTTTCTTCTCGTGTAGTTATTATTAAATCATATTTTTTTATCGTTTTTCGATGCATTTGTGGACTTTTTAGTTGCATGATGTTTGTGATACATCCTTGTCTCGGCCATACGGTGTGACTCTGATGTGTGTGTGTGTATTTATTTATTTCCATTTTGTTAAAATTAATTGGAGCTTCATCAAATTTTAAGTCGTTAGGGGATTTATCAATATTTACTTCGCTTGTAAGAACTAATCTATGCATATAATTGTGTGTTTGGAAAAGTGAAACATGAAAGCAGGAAGGAATAATGTTTGTCATTCTTGGCAAGTTTTTGCAGTCTGTCACTAAGAAACAATCATATTGTTGTTTGGAACGGGATAAATGCTTTCTATAGCCCTGTTTCTTATGTTTTGGATAGTTGCTTGTTGGATGGAAATCTTTGGTAGTAGAATAAGTGTGCCCCCGAGCTAGATTTAATTTGGATCACTTTAGATCGAATAGGTTCGGTGGTTTTTCTTTTACAGGTTTGGTCTCTGGGATGGTGTGCGCAATTCTGATCTGTGGAATGATTTAGGGTCAAAGTCTATGGTTGCAGGTGAGAAGTTTTGACAGCTAGAAGTTTTGACAAAACCTACACTCCTCTCTCTCTCTCTCTCTCTACATTCCCATATCTTAAAGGTGCTTATTTGGTTTCATTCACGAGCTGGGAACTGCAGATGCTCCTTTATACCCTTGTAGTTCTTACACGTCATATTAGTTAGGGTATATCAGGTGTATCATTTATATGGGAACTCATGGTCTTTGTTAGAAATTGGTGAAGCTATGTGTAAGATTAATCTTAGTAGTTCAGTCTTACAGTCTTTGTCCATTTATTCTGAATTGCAAATGATGTTGCAGGCTCTGTTGGGTCGAGTGGGCAATTGAAGAGCAAAGTTGAATTTAAACTTTGGTGCCTGTTCAGGATAGCATAGTTCAATCCATTGCTGTTCTGGAGTTATATAACTGGGCCTTCATCGGCAGAGCAAAGGATTTGGTACTAAAGAGTTCTAATTTCATTTCCAAGAGTTAGTTATACCCTGTTTGGCTGGAATTAATCTTTGCTACTGGATGATGATAGAATGAAGGCTGCGATGACTGTAGAGACAGTTGGGTCAAATTATTGTCCCACAAAACTAAGGCCAGTATGCCAGAGGCTGGGATGGTGGTTGAAACAGAAAAATTTTCTAGCATTTGTGCATATCCGATCAATAAAGTTACCGTTTTTCTATTTTGGGTATTGATACCTAAAATCTGCCAAGATCATCCTGGGAAATCTTGGGAGTGGTGCTCTTATGCAGGACCTAAATGTTAGCAAACCTTAATTCTTACAGGCTGCTGCAGCAGGGTGGGGTTACAGAGTTCAGTTAGCCCTTATACTATGTGGGTTATAGTCGTGGGTTTCAAAGTTCTGGTATAGGGGTAATGTAGCTGGTACCTTCTCTTCACTGATATGCAAGTTTCATTTGCTGTTGTGGGGTTGATTTTTGTGTGTGATGATTGTATCCACTAACAGATGCTTGCTCAAGGGAATGTCAGCAGGTTAATACTGGACTTGGAACCATTACTATGTGATAAATTCTTGGTCACATTTGTTGGCAGAATCTATAGGACATGGCCTTTATGTATTGCCATGCAATCTGATCTATTCAGTATGCCTGTAGATATTTATCTGGGGTTGCAGCAAAAGCTGGGTGTTCCTTTAGCTATTGTGGATAAATTGGTTAGGCACCTTCCATTTGCTGAGTGTTAGGTGGTTGTGCTTATACCAATATAAGGAAGACCAGGAGGGGGAATAAGATATAAAGTATTGAGGTACTGACGTTTATATGAAATAGAATTCATGGCTCGATTACTCCATGTTGATATAGTTTATCAGCATGGAGGAGAAACATGTACATGATACCTCAGGGATTTGCAATTAAGTCCAACGCTAGTGGTTGTCTTTGGCTAGATGGATTGCATTGGATTTTGTTGACAGGAGGGTTTTTGTTTATTTTAAGTATCTACTAACAAGGTTTTCCAGGGGTAGATACAAAGACTACTTCTGAGATTTGGCTATTTGTGAGCCCTGTTTGCTTTTTATAACATATACTTTTGGAGATCCCTTCAAGAGAGTTTGTGAACACATCCATGAAGCTCATGTCATGTCCATCTGTTCCCATAGGCTAATTTAGGGTATATTTATAGATTGATTTGTACGCTCTATGCTCTGATGGCCAGCACTTCAAGAGTTTGACAGAAAGAAACATCAATGACATCAATCTACAAAGTAACATGACTTTAAATGTGGGGGCTGACTACTGTTAGCTTTGCAACCTTGCAGCTCTTGCAAGGGATGCAACTGCAAGCAATATATTTGTCGAATCTGAAACTTTGACTTGACATTTTCAGATCAGAAATTTGTATATGAGAGCATATTAGGGATGTTCTACTGGAGACATCTTGTTGTTTGGTCTTATATACTTCAAAGGAAAACTGATTATGTAACTTATTTGTTTCCTCATCACTTATTCAGTGTTGTAAATGTCAACGTTTATTTCATAGAGTTTTTCTTTTATTTTAATCCATTGTTTTGGAAGTAAATTTGTCATTCTTTGATTGCATATCTGATTAGGCTTTATTTATCTCTTTGGAAGTAATTATTAACTGAACTTAACTGTCATATGCATGCTGCCTATGGGCTTCAACAAGCTGTAGTTCTTCACTGATTACTATGTTTGGAGAATTGAATTCCTATGCCATTTTCAAGCTGTTGAACTTTGATGTTAACCTAAAGCTTTTATAATGTTTTGCTTGCATAATCTGAAGGTGGATTTCTTGTTCATTGATCATTTAAAACATTCAGGTGTTAATTGTAACTCCATGTAAATGCAAACCATATGCATCTATTGCAAAGAAATACACAATGTAATGTGCAACATCATATCCATAGGCAGGGTTACTCAACCATGCTCGATAAAATTTGATGATATCAAGTTTCAAAAGTCAATAAAGACATTAAGTACCACTAATCTTTTGCTCTTGATGTCAAAAGGATAATATCTAGGTTTTAAGATTTCTCCTGTGGGGTGAAATTGAAGCTAATCCCTTTTGGCTATGGTCATGCACAAAGCTTGAAGAAAGGGTTGATTGAAGGAAACATTCATCTAGGCCTTGACTTAAATGGTAAAGTATAAGGTAATTGTGCTTAACAAGAGAAATGAAAGATTCCAAGGTGGAGCAATTCAAATATAAGGAGAAAAAGAAATGAATGATCTTTCTACTATAGTTGTATGGTTCTTGGATTTTGTTTGTCTCCTTATACATTATACTCATTTCTTATGTCCATTAGAATGTGTTTTTTTTTCACTTTTTATAACTCTTTCTCAAGAGAAGCACCCAGGCTTTTGGCCCTGGCTTAAACTTAACTGTCTAAGCTAAAATTACATAATTATTTAAAATTTATTCATAATCACACTTTCTTATGAAACTATACCTCTATGCCTGTGTTTTTATTCAGCTTTTGGACATGTTTGTGAGTGTAAGTAGGTCATGTAGTGTGTATTTGTCTAAGATGTATTTGACTGTTGGCTCCTATAAAAGGGGTCACCTTAACTTTTCTGTTTCCGTCCCAAACTAGGCTAACAATTTCTTGGTAATATCAGGAGGGTAAAAGCAAAGAAATTCATAAATCAATGAAAAATATAAATATGGTTTTCTTCTGAATAATCACTGTCATCTTTACTGCCCGTTCATTAGTTGAACTGCATGTTTGAAATTAAGTTATTCTAATTGCATGACTGGTATGATTTGTATGTCATTTAGGACGGTTATCTCTATCTTCTCCCCCTTTCTTCTAAATGTTCTGCTTATTCCTATCAATTGTTCCATCAGTTGAGGGATTTTGATAGGGTATTGTATTCAATTATCTCTCAAGATTCACATGTCACATTTGGCTTATAGGAAGGCTTTATCAGTCTAATAGCACCTGCAAAAGTAGCATGGTTGATGAGATTATCACTGTAAAAAGTTAAACGCATATGTCCAGGAATGAAAGGCTTATCCACCTCTAGGGTATATGTATTTGTGCCACATCTTTCCATCCTCACTTTGACCATAGTTGAATTCCTATGTTTTCTAGTGCATGCTTACTGATTATGATTCTCTTGAAAGGTTATGTTTCACTTACCCAGGCAGAAAACTTTACTTCAACAAAGGTTACTCCTTATCAATTTCCTATTCATTATTTTTGGTTTTAGGAGCACTTGAAGTTTTTGGCCCATACAAATTTTTTTGTCTATTTCTGGTTGATTATTTTTCTCAGGTGTGGGAATGGAAATTAAATATTTCAGGTTAGCCTTGGATTAATATAAATTTGAACATGATCACTATTATGTCCCATCCACCTGCTTGTAACTATCTTGTTTCAAGTCCAGGTAGCATAAATATAAATGAGTAAGTCAGCTGTCTATACTTGCTCTTTTTTTTCCTTCCATTTCATTCTGACAGGTATATTATTAGTTCTCGCTTCTCAATGCCTGTTTTATATTAATTCTGCTCAGATGATGCTTCATTCTTCCCCTCTTGTTTCTTTTCTCTCAAATGTGAAGGATGGTCTCTGCTATATAGTGGAGGTACTAATTTAGAAGAGTAATTCAAGTTGGCAAACAAAAATACTTAAGCTGATCCTTCATTGGCACTAAAAGGAGATGTGTGTGATTTATTTATTTTTTAGCTGAGTATCCTTTTCAAGAAGCCTAAGAGCACAAAACACTATAATTTAGGAAAGCAAAGGTTGGATGATGGAGAGCAAGTCACTTACATCGCATTGCACTGGCAACAAAACTTTAACTGTGTTGGTCTAGTCTTTGTCCTGAGATAATGGTCTGCTGCTGTTTCATGCTATGCAAGGATGGATAAGTGTTCTATTGGTATCTGCTTTTGTCTTAATGAACTAATCCTCTCTCTCTCTCTCTCTCTCTCTCTCTCTCTGTGTTTACATACACTAGATCCTGAATGAAAATATGCTGCAGTGGCCTTTATGTTTAATATTGTGCAATGTTTCTAGCTCGACTAGTTCAAGAGGAGGATGACAGACCCAAGGGGGAAATGGGAAATTTTGTTGATCTTTTATTGGAAATGAGTGATACAGAAAAGGTACTGGAGATGGAAAGGTTATATGTAGAAATATGATGTTCCTTTTTTAGCAGAGATGGAAGGTGGACTGGAATTGCACTGCTCGATGAATATTTATGTTGAATAGGCTCCAGGATGACTATAAACTGGGATCCTTTTGGGACCTTTTGACATGTCATTGCAATTTGAGTGGCTTTCCTTGCTCATCCCAGCATTATTTATCAAGAGGAGTACATTTTCTCTGGTTTCTGTTATTTCAGTACTTTCTTTTTTCCATTGCCATGTTGGTATTTTCCAGTACTTTTGATAGTGCTGTTCTTGTTATTATTTCTTGTTTCATAGTGAGAGGGGTGTGAGGGGGGTTTGTAGGTGCCTTGTATGCGGTTCAATGTTTGATGTAGTTAAAATTATGTGTTGACTTATGTGCAATCTTAACTATCAGCATGAATAAGAATGTTCATTGACTATTCTGTTTATATTAAAAGTGTCCAGGTGTCTCTGATTTGATAATTTGGAATTAAAATTGGGGGTGGAAACCCACTCTGTTTTGTGAAGCAATATCAACTTCCTTTAACAGCTACAGCTTATTGTCTGGCTTTTAAATACCTTGCTACTGAAATTTATCCAATGGGGTGTAATAAGAAATACAGACAAGAACTATTTTTAAAATTACATAGCAGAGACAAAATACAGGTTGTTTGGCATCTTACTCATGTTCTAGGTGCTGCATCATGATTGTAAATAGATTTGATCTGTTGTATTCTTAGACATCAGACATGTATCCTGTGGATTTTTAGTTAGTGGTGTAAATCAATTTGGAGGCATCCTGTTATGCTGTTTGTTCGTGATAATTTGAGACTATTTTCCTTTGTGCAGGTTGTAGATCCTTTTTCAATTTTTGCAGGCTCTACTCTAGAATAACTTAGAAGTGATCTGGTTATGGAGCATAGACATTTATTCAGCATGTCACAAATGTTTGAAAGTGAACAGGATCAGAGCTGGAATCATGTGCACATGGAACAACCTTATAGAAATATGGGTATGGCAATTTTAAGTGCCTGTACTCAAAAAATTTAAATTGCATATTCAAATCAATGAACGTGTGCTATGGAATGGTCAATTAATGCTTCTTGCTTGCCTGATCGAACTCTCCATGTTTTACTGTGGCAGGGTGGGTGTAACTTTTGAGTCAATAAAGGTCTAGATTTGTGACGCTGCCAATCTTGGGATGAGATGAAGATATACTGCTTTATAATTTAGTTAATCCTTTAAGCTTCAGCAAGTCTGTTTCTGTGGTTAAAGAGCTAAGCACTTGAAAAATGAGGAGGATTGAACTTTTTAAACATATAGCAATTCTGATACCTTGTTGTGTTGCCTAGAAGTGATTGGTGTTTTTTTTTTCTTTGGTATTTTGGTAGAAGGAACTGAGTAGGTAACTTAAATGGCTTTGATGATGTGACTGGCTTTATTATGCTACTTAGCAGTGTGTCTTTATTCTTACAAATTTGTGGATGGACTTGGCTCTTGTGTACTTGTGGCTGCAGCCAGGACTGGTGCTGTGGAGAGCAGTTCTTTGTTTTACCCTGTTGAAAATATGTCTGTTGATGGTTTCCATTATGCTTCTCCTTGGGCCCCTGCACCAATGCTGAATGGGTATATTTCCTCAAATCATGGTGTTGAAGTTTCACCCTGTCAACCAGATCCATCTGGTCCATCTCACGATCCTTTTCTGCATACATCAACTGGTGAAACCTTTTGCACAGTTTCTGAAAATTACGCACACAATGCATCTTCTACTAGTTATGGCAGACAGGCATTCCATGGCATTGAGGGTGGGGATGTGGATCTTACAGCTGGAAGTGGTAGGGGGCTTCACAAGCGAAAAAGTCCTGGAATCTCTTCATCATGTGAGAGAGGTAGTACAAGTAGATATTATGGTGCTGGAAGTTCCTCTGATCTTTCTCTTTCTATCGAATTGCCACAAGGGAAGCCAGATTTAGTTCCTCAATACATGCCCTGGGAACACTTTGGCATGACCCATGGCTATCAAGGAAATCTCTCACTGAGGCCTGAGGAACCTACTAGGAATGTGAGAAGTAGGCCTGCACTTGATCTGGAATCAAACCTAGCTAGGACCCGACTGACAAGCAACTCTGCTCATGTTTCTTATTCTGCAAGCCATCTCATTGACCATTCCACCCCGGTGGATGTTCCAGGGCAGAGTTCTAGTGTATTGACCCCAGAATGGAACCATGCCAGAATGTCTCCAGCTCATGGAAGAATAATTGTTTCAGGTTAGTCACTAATATAATTCTATTGCATACATCTGATTTTTGAGTCCTAAGGCCTTTTCTTTGGGTATTTCAGATCCTACTAGTTTAAGCCATGAGAGAAGTCACTTTCTTGGTGGAAACAGCATAAGCAGTGCTTCTGTAGACAGCAGGGGTTACCAGCATGATTTCATTTTAAGAAGAAACTCTGCTATTTCTCAAAGTCCTCACCCTGTTTCAACACCTTCTGAGAGGGGGCCCCGCAGCAGCCATTCTCTTAGGAACAGCCCTACTTTCAGAGCTTCCTCAAGCAGTTGGCAGATGGGTCATGTTGTTCATTTGGATGAGGGCATTCACTCTGTTGCAGAAAATTACTCCTCTAGACAACCAAGGCCATTACCCACTCCAGTGTGGTGTGGTAATGACAGGAATGGGAGATCCAGGATTTCTTATGAAAGATACCGATCTCTGTCCAATGAGGCAGCTCTTCAAGATCGAATTCCATCCGAGGTATATGGTCTTCTCTCAGTAAAATATCACTCGTCTTACACTCTGGTCACCATTAAATATCTCTAGGGTAAATGAAAGAGCAATATGAAGGACGTGTAGCCAAAAAAAAAAAAACTTTTTTAAATGGCAGCTATACCTTCTGCAATATGATGCCGGGTTTATAGAAATGCAAAACGTTTGCAATAGGTTTCTTGCATGTACTGATTTTATTATACTTCAACAGTTAATGGATGAATTTACTGTTGTACAGGGTTATACGGTTGTTGAACGCCCTGCATTTTATGGCTCAAGAAATATGTTTGATCAACATAGGGACATGCGACTAGACATAGACAACATGAGTTATGAGGTTATTATGGTTGTGGTTTCTTTGCACTTTTTCGTTCTGGTTATTGTTGAATCATATTCAATTATTTTGTGTTTGGCCCGAATAGGAGCTACTTGTGCTGGGCGAAAGGATTGGTAATGTGAGCACAGGCTTGTCTGAAGATCTGATGTCCAAGTGCTTGAAAGAAACGGTATATTGCTCTTCAGGGCAAAGCCAGGAAGTAGGAGCCTGTGTAATCTGTCTGGTAAGTTCTTTTCCCCAGTTGAAGTATTTGGGTGGATTAATTATTGTTTCATTACCAGTTTAGCTCTTTAGGATATTTGGCTATTCCTGGAATACCGGTCATTGTTGGATTTACACCCTATTGAATCAACTGCCAACGCTTAAGAATCTCTCTCAATCCACAGGACGATTACAATAACATGGATGGTGTTGGGGTGTTGAAAATCTGCGGTCATGATTACCACACAAGCTGCATCAAGAAATGGCTGTCCATGAAGAACCTGTGTCCCATCTGCAAGGCTTCTGTTCTGGCAGATAACCTGAAGGATAATTGAAATTTCTTTACTTATTGTCGCCTGCAGCTATCTATCTACCTATCTATCATTTGTGTGAAAAATGGAACAGATGGATCAACCCGTCAAGGGCCACATGTAAATGAATGCCTCATTAAAATTCAATCCATTTTTTTGCAGGCCCCATTCCAGTTTGAGGCGAAACCCTTTGATTGAAAATGGAATTCTTTGCCTTTTTAGATATCGTATCTCGTTCATTCTTAATATAAAATGCCCCGATCACTTATGTATGCAGCAATTCATTGTGCTTAACAGTTAGCGCGTTAAACCGTTGTAATATTTTATGTTGTTCTAGTTTTTGAAGTTTCGATGCATAATGTACACACGTTTTAAGTCTTAAAACAACTGAAGATTATGCAAATGCTTCGGCCCAGCGGCCGGATGTGTCTGCTTGGGTCGGTGTCAAACCCATTGAGAAATAGCAAGCTTTGTCCTTTCTCATTGATGTCGGCTGCGCCTCATTAGATAGAGACGAACAAATCAATCTCGACAAATGATTGCAGAATCTAGACATCTATTAATTCGACCTCCACCGACAGCTGCAACGGTGAAAAGAAGAGCTTTGCCATTGTCATTGTAATTGTTCAAGGACGATAAAAATCATCAAGTGGAGAAAGGAAAAATATATATATAAATATGTGTGTGTGAGTGAGTTTCTTTTTTTTTTTTTTCACTCTGACGTTTTAACTTGCATTAAAGGTAATTCAAATGTTCATTCTTTTTTTTTTTTTTTTGGCCAAATCAAACCCTAATTCTGTCAGACAATCAAGGCCACAAAATGTCGACTAGCATTAATTGCGGGGAGGGGGTTCTTCAAGTAAAGAGTAACGAAATTATTGGCCTTTGGCATTAGCCAAGAGCCTATATGGGCATGTATTCTTTTGTCTCTAATATGTATTTAGGAGCGAATGTGTTAATCATGTTACATGGGGTATGTTGTGGGGTTCCTTTCGTTAATAGCATAATTTTTTATGCGGACCAAAAAAATAAAATAAAATTTTATGGAAAGAGATGATACCCCAGCCCTAAAAAAAAAAAATGAAAAAAAGTTGAAGAGAAGAACAAAAATTGATGAAAAAAATAAACATTAGTAGATAGAGAAAACGACAACAACATCGTGCTGGCTATAAGTTACTGCTCTTCATTCAATCAATCGTCCAACGTTGTGTACACCGAACTTCTGTGCGAATTACTTTGTTTTCAGTGTATTATAACCGGTATTACATTGCGAAGCAATGTGACTTTTAGATGTTTTACAATATGTTTAACCGTATACAGTTAAAAATTTTTGTTAGGATGTCTGATACGATATAGATGCTGGGCACCATGAGCCATGATTTTTGCCCAATTGTCTTGGATGAGATTGCTGATCCATCATATTTTATAGCAGCTTGAGCCTATTTGTCGATAAAATGATGACTCACCACTGGCCCGCGATTTGTCCCGTATCATATCCTCAGACCTAATGCTCGCTTGTCAGCTTGTGTAACCCGTGTGCCTTGCCTTACTTAATGGGAACCCCCATGGGCCTGGGAAAAACTTGTAAGGTTCCTCTTGTGTTTGTTTTCAATTATGGAGCAAGCAAGGGGCATTTGAATATAGTAGTTCCATACACAAGTAGGAGAAAAAAGATTTTTTTTTTTTTTTTTTTTTTTGGGAATACGTCTTTCAAGAAATATAACAGTTATTAAATTTTTTAAATTTTGAATTCTAATTTTAAAGAGAGAGAAAAATTGTGAAATTTATGATATGAAAAACCCCAGTTGCCCGCCTCATGTTCTCTGCAAGTTGAAGTGAAGATGAGACGCACTTCCTTAGATGCCACAACTTATATTTAATGCGTGCGCGTCCAAAGCACTTCGCCCACATTTCTTTATCACTCACCATCCCAAGCAATTTTCAAGTGAACAACACAGGCTGTTGTCCTTGTGGCAACAAGAATGGTGGCTTTCTGCATGCAATTATAATGAACTGTGACCTAGAATCCATCGCGCGAACTTTCATGGCATACCAAAATGAGAGTTCAAAACCTCGATTGAATTATAATTACAAACTGATAAGGATCATATGATGACGAGTTCGATATTGTCAGTCAGTCAGTCGTTTCAAACAGGAAACTGGCTAGTTCTTCCCCAACTAACATGGGCAGGACGTTTTTAGCCAGCAAGCCGCCTCTGCAAGCAGGCGACCGGTTGGTCTTCAGCCATGCTCTTTAGCCACTATCCAAAAAACTACCTGTCATGTTTTAAACTTCACTGGGAGGACCTTCTCTGAGTACGATAAGGCAGGCGTACCTCCTGCCCCCATATATATATATATATATATATATATATTTTATTTTTTTGGCATGGTGACGCTCAACAGTTCTGGCAAACTTGTCAAGGGGACAAGCTAGTATTATTATATGCGAAAGAACTCGAGATGTGCTTCTTAATTCACTTTAAACAACAAAAATATATCAAGAAAATTATAAATATTCTGAATCACGTGTCACCAAGGTAAATTCTAAAACTAATATTTATCTTTTTTCGTTTTCAAATAAAATAAAATAAAATAAAAATTTAACTTCAACATTAAAATACCAATATATGAGTACTGTATAATTTTTGCTGTATTGTAAATCAAATTTTTACCACAAACTGAATTTGAATAATTCACGAAAAATTTAATTGTGACAGAAAATTCAAACATCAATAAAAAAAAATTAAATAGATACAAATCTGGTGACTCAATTAAACACACACACACACACACAAAGTTTATACTATATTTTTTTTGTGCTACACTGGTCTACATTGATGTAATATTAATATAAAAATATAGTATAATTTATATATTTTTATCCATCTAGTCGGACCCTATCAATAATTAATAATTAGTTTTAATTTAAATTTTCAAATTGAACCCAAATGCAATAAATTTTGAATTTTTCCTTGAACATCTAAGAGAGTATTGACAACATGTGCGACCGATTAGAATAGTAATACTTATAATAATAGATATTTCAATTAATTAACGATTCGAGCAAAGCAATAATATAAGCAGGACAAAGGCCCGGCGAAAAGGAAATGAATATATTTTATGCTACTCAATAATTAGACTGATCGCCTAATTTTTCTTGCGTAAAGTATATGGCTCAAAATGAACCGACGCAATTCATCTCTTCCAATATTATTCAGATACCCAAAACAGTATTATTAAGATTCCAATTATATTAAATCTGCTGCTCCCATTGTCCCTCTGCTTTATCCTTTACATGACCCTTTTTTCTTTTTTTTTTTTGCCCCATTCAGTGGATGGTACAAATAATTTAGAATGAATCCCTTCGGCCTATTCTATGTGATGGAAGGAGTGAATTTGGTTAAATGGGCTAGACGCATGTTTAAGTTTTCTCAACTCTGAATTATATTTGCAATTGATGAGTTTTTTTTTTTTAAAAAAAAAACAAAATCTCAATCAATTGAAAGAAAATATTATTATGTAATAAGAATTGTAAATCAATTATCATTAATGTTGCAACTTGTTCAAAGCTTGTCCGAGTACATTGTGTGCAAGGCACTCCTTTGTCTGCCGAATGAATAAATGGAATTGATAATCTCTGTTAAGAAGGTTAAAGAAGTTATTTTATCTAAAATTTTAAATTATTAAATGAAATTTATAATATAAATTATATATTATATTTTTTTAATCCCTTATTTTATATAAAATTTCAATTGATTGAGAGGGTTAAAAAAACTAAATCTACTTTCTTCTAAAATATAAATAAATTAAAAATTATAATTAATTTACAATTAAACACAATAATATTATGATTCGAATTTATAATTACTTGATCTCAAAAATTTTAATATTATCTTAAAAAATTATTAAAAAATTTAAAATATTAAATAAAATTTAGCAGATCCGTCATCATGTATTATACTTTCATGATAAAAAATTGAAGGGTAGTCGTTTTAGTGGGCACTAACTGGCATGATTGAAGCCAGTAGTCAAAGAAAATGGCACCTCATTCGGTTTCCTATTCCGCCCGTGAAAGCATTCCTTTCCCTATATAAAGCGATGGGCACTTCTCCAATTGCATCACATTATAAGCTATATACAATTTTTTTTTTTTAATTTTTATTTTTAAAAAAAACCTGGATATGGCCACCGTCAGGAGTAGTTCAAGCTTCATATTTCTGTTATTATCGTTACTCCTACAGTGTTATTCTGGTAATGTTATTCTAGATTAATTTTGGAAAGATAAAGTAAGAGAATTGACTTTCTGGATTATTATTATTATTATTTTGGTTGCTTCCACCAGGCAAAAGCGACCTCCAGTATAATTACTATGCACAGAGTTGCCCAAATGCCGAAGAAATCATCAAAAAGGAAGTCATCAAACTGTACAACAAACATGGGAACACAGCTGTTTCTTGGGTTAGGAATCTCTTTCACGATTGTATCGTTAAGGTACTGCCAATTTCCATAAATTTCATTAAAATCCAGTCTCCTATTAATTATGGCTTTACTAATGACTATACTGATAGGCTTATACTTAAATTAATGCAGTCATGTGATGCTTCGCTCTTGCTAGAGGCGGCGAATGGGATTGAATCAGAGCAAGCAGCACAGAGGAACTTCGGTATGAGGAATTTCAAGTATGTAGTTACCATTAAAGAGGCCCTCGAGAAGGAGTGTCCCATGACTGTCTCTTGTGCAGATATTGTTGCTCTCTCGGCACGAGATGGCATAGTCATGGTAAGAAACAAAACTTTTTTGTAACAATTTGTTGTATGATTAAACGGGAAGTTCTTAACTAAATTTGGTACTCTTGGGGCATGCTGTTTTTAGTTGGGGGGGCCGAGGATCGAAATGAAAACAGGGAGGAGGGATAGCAGGGAAAGCTACGCAGCAGTTGTTCAAGAGTTAGTCCCCAACCATAACGACACCATTTCATCTGTACTTTCACGCTTCCAGTCCGTTGGGATTGACATAGAAGGGACAGTTGCTGTTTTAGGTACAATAGTTGATCCTAAAGTTCCATTTGTAGTCCTACAACTCAACATTATCCTTTATATATAAATAAATAGGAGTTGTTTTCGCGACTTGAACCCTTTCCCATGTCACAAAGTCTCATGCACTAGGAGCGCCCTTTTATCTATTTTGATTTTGAATGCAGGAGCTCACTCGGTAGGTCGAGTTCATTGTGTGAACTTAGTACAGAGACTCTACCCCAAGGTTGATCCAACTTTGGACCCCAGTTACGCGGAGTACCTTAAGGGTCGGTGTCCAACCCCATATCCAGATCCAAAGGCAGTCTTATATTCGAGAAACGATCGCAAAACACCCATGATAATTGACAATATGTACTACAAGAACGTGTTGAACCATAAAGGACTTCTTGCGGTAGATCAGCAATTGGCATCTCATCCACTTACATTACCCTTTGTCCAAAAGATGGCTGCCGATAATGGCTACTTCCGTGCACAGTTCGCTCGGTCCGTGCGGCTGTTATCAGAGAACAATCCACTTACCGGTGACCAAGGAGAGATAAGGAAGGACTGCCGCTACGTGAATAAAATAGCAATTTAGCGATGCTACTGTGAACTTTGTGCTCCAAATAAAAGTGCAATCTACGTTGTCTCTATAGCTTTTAAGTTTCTATTGTTCATCTAATATCAAAATTTTGTGTTCCGACGTGGGATTGGTGTTATGTCTAAATCATGTAAATGTGGAGTATGTCGTGAGTTCAAAAAATAAATGTGTGATTGAAATTGGCACCAATGTCCAACTGTTGGAAAATGAAAAAAGAAAAAAAAAAAAGGGGCAGTTTCGTTTATCTCTTTTTGGCCTAGGCCACACTATTGCTCGCGTTGCCGGAGGCAAAAGATGAGGACGAAGGGGCAATCTCTGTTACCTACAATTAACAATGTAAAATGAGAAACCCTCGTATTGCACCGTAATGCCTTCTCCTTTCGGCTTCCTGTCCTGTTCTTCCCGCGAGGTTTAATCATTAAATATAAACAGTAATTAGAAGGAGTTCACTAAAACAGTCTCCCAAGTAAAACAGTTGAGTTGCCACATTTTGAGATTTTTTTTTTTTCCCCATACATATAAATTTATTCATACGATCGTATATTAAAGCGTATCACGGGAGCTTCGACGTGGGATTTATCCCACATCTCCCACCCCAATCATTTAGCACTTTTCCTCGCTCCTTCGTTTTCTCGCCTTCAGATTTCTCCCTCTTTTTTCCCTCTTTTTTATGGGCGGTTCTCCATGAATCTTGAAAGGCCATTTTCGTGGGGTTCGTCTATAGAGCGTTGGATGAATCTTTGTGGCTCTCCGTGGGGGTGATAATGGGCGACCCTTTCGCATGATGGGTCAAGCGTTTTGTGGAACAGATGGGCCATTCATATTTAGGCCTCCAATAAGACGACCCAAACCACTGAAGACACTCTATGCCATATTCGCTTGTGTATATATGTGAAGCACGCCAGCCAGTTGGTGGGCCTAATTATTCACCTAAAGTTGATAGGGGTATTTAGGTAAATATTCTTCTCCTTCCATGACCAGGACTGCGAGACTGCAAAAGTTCAAAAGAAGTCGGCAATTCCCGCGCTTAGCGCTGACAAGCCACCGTAAATATAAGTCCCCCAAAAGTTCCCATCCCAATTCCAAAGTCCCTACAAAAAACAACAGTGAGATGCTCTCTATTCTCTTCTGTCCAAACTCCGACTTCCACGGTTTGCTCCCGATGCCGGAAAATCTCTCTCGCCTCCTTCTTTGACTCCGGCGGTGGATTCATTCTGGATAGACAGCCAGTTGGGTGAAAGATCGACGCGGATTTACTTTTCCTTCGATTTTAATCTGTTCTTCTTTCTTTCTGTAAAAGAAGAACTCGAATCTTGCATTGATTTGAAGGTCTCTTCACCTAAAGGTTAATCTGTCGGCTTTTCTGCCTTTCTTTTCTGTTTCTTTTCTTAATTTCAGAGAGGCCGGCTTTTCAGGTAAGGATCGAAATCGAATCTAGTTAGTTGTTCGGCAATTTCGCTTTCTGGGCAAAAATAATTCGAATCTTTTGTTGATTTGAAGATCCCTCGATTGCAGTGAGAGATAAGGTTAGTTTTTGCTTCTTGTTTTCCTCTCTCTCTCTCTTCTCTGACGCTGTTCCTTTAGACATGGGCATTTAGCTCTGCACTGCTTGGACTGTCGAAGTGTACTCTCCCTGACCTTTTTACTTTAATCGCAAGCAGCACATGTGCTTTTCCATCATCAATATGGAGATGGATAGGTGACTAACGATTTACTTTCCCTTCCTTGTCAATTTGTTCCTCTTTCTGTTCTTTTGCATTCTTCAATGCCATTGATCTTGTTATGACCTCCCCTCTTTTTCTTTTACTCTTGTCTCTCTTTCCCCTTGGTGGCAAATTGATGTGGTGAAACTGGAGACAACGAAACCTCAACACAAACAACTTGGGACACACGGTTTGCAGATTCGTTGTTTCTCTGTCGTTCGGGGGGGCCTAGTTGATTACTAAGCGCTTGTGAAACATTGTTTGGGATTGACATGTAGGGACTTTTGGTAATTGGGTTGGTTTGTTGAGTATTGAAAAATGGGTCTCTTTGGAGAAGATGAGCTATTAATATTTGGGCCTCCTATAAGACGAGCCGATCCATCCAAGACCCTAAATGATTTTCGCTGTCCATTTGTGATTGTGAAGCAGGCCAGCCAGTTGGTGGGTCTAAGTCGTCCAGAGTTGGCAGGGGTAATCAGGTAAATTTGCTTCTCCTTCTATGACCGGGACTGCAAGTCTGCAACGGCTACATTGCGTTTAAAAGAAGTCGGCAATGCCCGCGCTTTAGCGCTGACAAACCACTATAAATAAAAGTCCCTCCTCAGAGTCCCCAAAACGTTCCCATCCCAATTCCAGAGTCCCTACATAAAACCACCCCGCGATGCTCTCTCTTCTCTTCTGTCCAAGAAGAGAACCTCCGTCTCGGCAAACCCCAACCCCCAACGGCGACTTCAATGGCTTGCTCCAGCCTCCTGCGGGTGCAGGTAAATCTATCTCGCTTCTTTCTTTGACTCTGGCAGTGGATTTATTCTGGATGGAAATCCATTTAGGTAAAAGATCGAAACCGATTTACTTTCCCTCTTATTTCAAATTTGTTCCTCTTTTTATAAGAAAGAACTCAAATCTCGCATTGATATGAAGGTCTGTTCTTACAGTAAGACCTCAAGGTTAAGCTGTCGGATTTTTTCTTTATTCCAAAGACGCTGGCCTTTCAGTTAGGGATCCAAACCGAAATTAGGTCATCTTGCACTGATGTGGAGGTCCGTCCATTATAGTATGACATTCCGCTTTCCTGTTTCTTGTTTCTTTTTCCTTATTTTAGAGACACTGCCATTTAAGTTGGATCTGTCTGTTTGCCACACAAATGATTGATCCGTCGGTGTTTCCAGTCAGGTATTAAAGGAAACTTGTGCAGTTTCTCAATGGATATCTATGCACTTTTCTTTATTGATTATTTTTGTTGTGGATTCCCTTTAGAGAGAAGAACTACGTGCCCTGGCTTCCGGGTGTGCCCAGTGATTGTATCAGTTTCTTCTTATTTATTGCCGAGGGGTTATTGCATTGCCTTTTCTTTTAATATTGTGGCATTTTGTTTCTGAACACTTATCAAGACATCTTCTGCCGGCTAGATGCCAGGCATGCTGAGATAGTTGGGGTCCAAAAAGTTGGATGATGTTATTGGACGAACAGATTTGTTAAGGCCATGAGACATTTTGCTAATGAAATTTCAGTGTCTTGATCTTAGTTATATTCTACCTGTGTGTATTGTAGCACTAGCTGCTCTTTCCACATGTGGACTATTTTTCTTCCATTTACGAAGTGTTGATTCTTTTGGCAGAATGTTGGGATGCCCAAACAGAGCAGTACTCAAATCAGTAATCGAGATTTTCAAACTGATGGCCCTGTTTTGGATGATGTTTTACTGGCAGATACTGAGGTAATTAATACCTAATATTTGACAGTTACTGTTTTAGATACTGGGAATATTATTTCTTGTTGACAATGATTCTGCTTCAAGGAAAATCATAAGAGATTAATCCTGGGGTTTTTGCTTTCTATTCCTTTTATGCATAGCACTTTTCTCTTCTCAAGATTGGTCAGGTTACATGTCCCTTTACCTTTTCTTTCCTTTTTTTCCTTTCCCTTTTCACATCTTTATGATTGTACTTGCTTATCAAGACTGATATCTTTTGGTTGAAGCTACCCCTGGGAGATTAAGAAAGTTCAATAAATTTTGTGCAAATTGTTAAAATTTACAGAATCAACATTAATGATTTCTTCTTTTTTGTTTTGTTTTTTTTTTCTTTTTGGGCTTCACAGGAAAATTCATGTAGATGATAACCAAAATGATGAAGAAGAATTGGGGCCTTTATTGTGAAGGATGCAGTGGGCAAATCATTGGAGGGAATCTGCAAACTTGTTCCAGCAGGATTCCTTGTGTCTCCTAAGTTCTAAGCTGATGGACAATCTGTGCCATGAAAAAGCTAAAACAGTATTGACAAAATTCAAGAAATTCTCTCCTTCTTCTTTAGACATATGCTTGTTGTTAATCCCTTTTGGCTCAAATGTTTAATTGTTTACTAATGCTAGCTTCGTTTGTGATCCTCAAATCAGAATTCCTTCTCTATGTTTGCAAGGGGATGGAACCTTGCCATGAATTTGCCTTCTAGATAAAGCCAAACTATAGAGCTCTCTTTTCAGTGACAGGTTTCTTAACTGCTTTGCTACTTCCTCCTTTTACTGTCTGTGCAAGATGATATTCTCATTCTTTACTTCTACTTGCAATACAAAAATAATCATGATTAGTAAAGATCAGTTCTCTTAAAAAAAATATTACTGTAAATAGGATTATTTTGTAGAATCCAACTTCTTAAATTGCTTTTGTAGGGAAACCATATGCAGTTTATAGCATTCTTTGCCAATTGTTATATCATTATATGGAACAAGTGCATATCCAAGCTGGCTTTTTCACTTAATCATTCTATTCTTCAGAGTTTCAATGGTTGTTTTTTCACCAATAATATTTGCTCAAACACATAGGACTTGGTGAGTCAGATTCAGAGTTGAAAAACCTTGTTGGAGAATCATGACCTTCAGCATTACTTATCTTGGTGAGTAAACTTGTCTGCTGTTTTTGTTGTGCTCACTTATTTTTCTGTAATGTCCTTGATAAATTGTAACTTCGTTTTTGCATGAATACACAAATTTATTTTTCTTGTAGTTTAAAATATATCATTTTGGCCTTTGATCTTTTGAGATTTCTGTTACCATTTTGTTGGAGAGGAGGAGCTGTTGTACTGATTATTTTTTCTTGTTTTTGTCCATATGCTGCTAGTTGCTACATGTTATGTTAGACTGGTGATAAGACTTTGAGGGAGCTTCCAGAAGCTAATACCTCATAGCAATGCTACACTACCTTGCTGGATTGTGCCACAAACATTTTTACTATGAATTTTTTCAGGTTTGATGCTCACTTTTTGCACTATTTGTCAACCTATTCTTGGTTTAAAGTAATTAAAGCTGAGTCAGATGCAGAATCAGAGGCTCCTCAAGTAAGAGCATGCCAATGACAGTATTGGAAGGTAGAAATTTTTAAGTTTATCTGTTTATGATTGCAAGCTTGCTTTGCAACCTTATGCCGAAAGAGGTTGAAGTAAGTGACTCATAAAATAGTTATGGCCATTCATGCTAGTCAACATTCATTAGAATTTATTTATTTGTCATATTAATATTTTCTAGATAGGACATTTGTTGGCCATTGAAAATTCATAAGACAATTGAGATGATTAGGAAGATGCCTATTAGCTAATTTCTATTATGGCAAGATAAAACTTTGAAGCTGATTTTAACCAGTTTTGTGGATGAATTATAATGAAAATAGTGTTTGCATATATTAGCCATCTATGAATGCCAAAATTACTGATGATATGATTTGGATCCTTCATTCTTTCTCATGATCATGAAATGCTAAATGTTAGCTATATGGTACTAAACTGTGTGAATGGAAATTTCAGGATTCTGTCACATGAATTTGCCTATTGTATTGAGACATTGCTGATATTTCTTTGTCCATCATTTTAACATCTGGGTAAGCATGACACATTTTGACATTACAATTCTTCTTGCATGACACCTACCACTAGTTATATTCTTTCATCTTTTGCCTTCTCAGCAATTCATCTATTAGCTAACATTATGACATTTAGCCTATTAGTATATGTTCTACAAGTCTCACATGCAGGGTTTATTGACTATGTTGTTAGTATATGAAAAAGCTCTTTCCACCTGTCTTCATTCCTTTGTTCTCCTTGTAATTGCCAATCACTGTAACAACACTACAACAGTAAAAGTTATGTTTCCATATAAAACCTCCAGTGACATACAATGGAAAAGGATGGCATGGATAACATGTCATACATGTACAAGATGAATTTCACCAAGTGAAGCTTCCCTTATTAATTTCTTTGCTTGCTCCAAAGGAGCATGTGGCCTTTGTTTTTTTATACAACTATGTGACTTTAGATTATATGGTTTTGGTGCTCAAAGATCCTGTCACCAATGAATTCCTTCTCATCCAAGGTTTTATTTAGAGCTTATCTGGAGTCTCCATGATATTGAATCAGAGGTATGACCAGCACACAATATTGTGCTTCTAGTGACTTGTAATTCAAGTTTTTTCATGTTCCATGGAATTGAGTTATCAATCTTTACTACATGGGTGGGCTGCTGTTGTGTTCATCACTCCTGATAATTATGCTCTGAATGGAAGTGAAATAAACAGCAAATAGGCATGTCTTCCTGGTTTTTCTTGTGCTTTTAGAAGCCAATTTTTGATTATACATGAAGAGATGTATTCACATATATGGTTAAGATACTAATTTTACCCTGAAGAATGCAGTGAGGAAATCATTGAAAGAAGGGCATCCTCACATTCTCCTCAAGTTATGGACATGAAAAAGGTCAATGATCTCTCCAAAATGTACACATTCTTGTTGTCAGTAAGACATGCTTGATTGTCTATCAATGCTAGCTTTCTTTGTGATCATTTTAAGGCCCTATTTATCAAAGTAGAATTCCTCTCTATGCTCGTAAGCAGTTGGAATCTTGCTTGACCTTGCCTTTGGATAATAGTCAGGTTTCTCAACTGCTTTGCTACTTCCTCTGTACACTATTTCTGCAAGTTGACAGCCTCCTTCACCACTTCAAAATGCTGTAGAAAAATAACCATAACTAACGGCATGAATCAATTTTAAAAAGCAAAGATTGATTCTCTTAGAGACAAAATTACTAAAAAAAATATTTTTTCATAGAAGTTGACTCCTAAAAATCTTTGTGAACTAAGGACTAACCCCCTTATTTTGAGGCTTGTTGGATTATCTAATGTATACTAGTCATTCCTTTAGAAATTACTATTAAGTTCTTATGTCAGCAATTTTTTCAGCATTTGGACGTTCTGGTTACAATTTTTCAGCATTTTTATGTTATGGTGATCTGATCTACTTGGCACCCATCCCTTAAGATCTTTGAGCTTAAATTTCTCTTTATAATCTTTTAGATGGATGAAAATAGGAAGTTTGTGTTGCTTGGAGCAGACCAAGAAGAAGTGCAGACTTTGAATCTGTTTTGCAGGATGAATATGATATGATTTCTCTAGGCTATGAACCTGCAATGGGAAGAAAGAAAAAGAAAAATGGGTATGTCCACAGAAAAGGGTTGTTTTTCTTTCCATTTGCCAAGGAAAGGTGCTCAACCTTTTTTTCTTATGATTCAATTTCTCAAATAGAAAATCATTATTGGATTAGACACTAGAATATTCAATCCATTTTGGATGGCTTCAAAATTTTTAAAATGTGACATATGTTGTTTATTTTTGTACCTTTCGTAAGTATAACATTATTTTCTACTTCAATAATTATAATATTTTCTCATAGAGTATTAATTCAAGATCGCATCGGCGAAACCGAAGAGGTGCATGAGGTAGAACTTCTTCAGCTGCTGAATTCCTTGTCACCTGAGCTTGTAGCTTGTCTGGAAGCTCCATGCTAATTGACGTTGAGTTAAAGGTATGATTACCAAACAATATTGTGCTTTTTCTGATTTGAGATTTGAGTTTTTCTTCATTTCAAGAACTTTATCAATCATTTAGTGCAGGTGTGGGATGCTGCCGTTTCCACTGCTGTTATTCTGAATGCAAGTTACAAAATAGCAGATAGGTAAGTCTTCCAGGTATTTCGTGCACTTGGGAGTCATTTTTTACCATAATGAAGGGATTTGCTTCCATATAAGGATAAGATGCTGATTTATTGCAAATGATGCGGTGAGCAAATCTTCATAGGAAATCTGCAATATTGTACTAGTAGGGCTCCCTTGTTGGCATGAAAAAGGTCAATGGTGTTGAAAAGGTTTGCGAAATTGTCTCTGCATTGGTAAAACTTATCTAGTTTGTTAATCTCTTGTGGCTCAAATATTTAATTGCTTATTAATACTGGCTTCTTTTGTGATCATTTGAAGACCCTTGATCTCAAAGTATAATTCCTTCCTATGCTTGCTTGCAGATAGAACCTTGCCATGAATTTTCATTTAGATAAGCCCAAGCCTTGGAACTTTCTTTTCGGAGACAGGTTTCTCAATTGCTTTGCTACTTCTTTCTTATGTTGTCTCTGCAAGATAACAGTTTTTATCATAGCTTCAAGCTCCAAAATTGTGTAGGTACAAATTCTTTTCTGAAGGATGCAGTGAACAAATCATTGGAGGAAAAAGTTGCAAAATTGTTTCCGCAGGCTTCATTGTGGCTTGTGTGCTCCTAAGTTTTAAGCTCATGAAAAATTTGCAGAATTTTCAATGTGAAAAAGTTCAATGCTCTTGACAAAATTCAACAAAGTCTCTCTCTTAGTAAGACTTTTACTAGTTGTTAATCCCTTTTGAATCAGATGCTTAATTGTTTCCAAATGCTTCATTTGTGATCATTTCAAGGTCTTGTTATCTCAAATTAGAATTCCTTTTCTATGTTCACAAGTAGTTGGAACCTTTCCATGACTTTGCCTTTTAGGTAAGCCTGAAATCCCAAGCTCTCTTTTCACTGACAGGCTCATGAACTGCTTTGCTACTTTCTCCCTATACTGTCTTTGCATGATGACAGTCTTCTTCATTCCTTCAAGCTGCAGTAGGGAATCATCATGATTAGTGATTACAGGTGTCAATTTGGGAAAGCAAAGACCAATTCTCTTGGACAAAAATTACTGGAAAAGGGATTGTTCATATAAGTTAACTCCTAAAATTCTTTTTGAACCAGGAACTGACCATTTCTTCTTTTTTTTTTTTTGGGTGTGTTGTGTTATTAAACATATAATGCCAATTCCTTTATAAATTGCCATTTAGTTATTGTGTCTGTAATCTTTTTTCGGCATTGCTGTTTTCTAGTGGAGACAACCTAACCTACATGATATATATGCCTACATATCTTTGTGCTTTGAATGTGTCTTTGTAGTTATTATAGATGGATGGAAATATAATTTTTTGTTCTATGGAGCAGAACTGGGAGGAAAAGCTGTTTTTCACTTTGTTTTGCAGGATGAAATTATTTGATTTTTGAAGGCAGCACACCTGCAATGGGAAGAAAGAGAAAAAGAAATTGGGTATGTCCACAAAAAAAATTCAAAGGAAGGAGCTGCTTTCCTATCAAAGGAAGGTGCTCAACTTCTATTATTATGGTCCAATCCACCTGTTTAGAATTATTATGGTATTAGCATATTTGGAAGTTTGGGTTCATTTTTTATGGCTTTACAGTTTTTTTTAGGGTCCTGACATTTGTGATATACTTTGGTAACTTCTCTAAGTAGAATATCATTATCCAGTTGAATATTGGAATTTTCTCATAGATTCTTAAATTGGAGATACTGTTTGTGAAACTGAAGAGGTGCCTGAGGTAGAACTTGCTTGGACCAAGTTTGATTTTGTTACGATAAATTAATGTCAAAAGTCATTTTAAAGATCAAGTTGTTTTGTTCAAGGTGGAGAATCTTTTGCAAATCTCCTAATGTACTTGGCTTAAAGCGAACAACTTTTGGTTTCAGCAACAATCTTATAATTTGGAGATTCTGCTTTGCTCGTCCAAATGTTAGGACACCAATGAATGATAAGCTATTGAAACATAAATTTTGTGAAGCTTATTTCTCAAGGCCCCTTAAAGGTACGTCCAAGTGTTTTGTTGATATTGTGCTTTCATGTGAAACGTTACAGTTTGGCTCTTCATGTACTATCAGTAACAAATTAGGGATTATACTTTGCAATGTTATAATTTAGGGATCACACTTTGCTTATCTAAATGTTGGAAGATTCCAACAAATGATTGGTGATAGACAAGTGGAGCCTACGAACCTTGCTTCCAGTGTAGATTGGTGATTATCTATCTTGAATGTGAAACATGACAGTTCAATTTTCTGCATAACATGTGAAGCCACGCTTTTTTCGTTTTGTGATCTCATGAGTTACACTAGAGTTTGGGAACAAAAGGTAGGTAAAGAGATAGGTTTTGTGTTGGGATGAACCAAAGTGCTTGCTTATCTATTAGTAATACTGGCTCGTTGATTGTTTATTGTGAGCATGGTATATCAATATGCAATACTAGCTTTAAGAGAAAACAAAGTAAAAAGCTTTACGTGGGATTTTCAAAGTGATGTTGTGAATGATTTTCAAGTCCACTGAATTTGCTCGTTCTGCTTTGCAAACTTTTAGGAATAATTTGGACCATTTATTATTGTTCAAGCCAATATGAACATTCACATAACACAACCTTTGGATTCCTTGTCTCACTGAATAAATAGGCTTTTCTGATGCTAATGCTCTGGTGGTTGTATCCTTTAGCGTTGCTGAAATTCTTGTCAGTTCTTTCAGAGTTTCTCCAAAATCTGGGTTTGAGATCTTAATGTCATTTAAGTACTAATTGTAAAAGAGATTTAAAATCATTTTCTTAGATACTCATTGGTTCCGGTTAATTAATTTCTGATGTTTACAATGGGACTCCTACAGTTGAATGTTGTCATTTTGAATCACTGCCTATTCTTTGTGCATTCAGTGGAAACATCCTTGACTTTTTCCCCTAAATGACTGTTAACTTTTACTAATGAATATTAAATTATCTGAGATTGTAGCAGCTTATTTCCAAACATGTTTAATTAAGAAATTACAAGTTATGATTTAGAATTGGTGATCAATTTGAAATTTCTTTGATACATGATATTCAGTGTGCTAGGGATGCCGTTATCTGAATCAAGCTTCAGATATGCCACCATAATTACCTTGCTTTTAATGCCCAATATATTGTGAGGATAGTTCTATACAGGTGTCTGCATGATGCATGTAAGACCTCCAGCGTGCACAGTAAGGCTGGTGGACTCGTTCTATTTAATATTCGTTTTGCTTCCCCTCACTCTCTTCTTCCAAAGACAGCACTGGACACGCCACCTCAGTGCACCCCATGACACCACTCAGCAAAGATCAAGCACAAGAAGCTTCTAACGAGGAGCAAGTCTCAGCTTCTCCATCGGACTGGCAGGTTCTCCGCCATCTTCTTCAACAGTATCACATTCATTGAGGTAATATACTTCAATTTTTCAGTCTTCTCTGCTGCCTTTTTTTGAAACCTCCTTTCTTAGCTTGATGATCTTTTGGCCAAGATACAATTGAAGCTTGCTAACCCTTTTAGCTTCTTCAAATTAAATTTTAATGGTCTGAAAGATTCGTGCATCAGACAATTAACCGTTTAGCTCTTCTGAAATTCTACCATTTAAAATCTTCAATAAGAAGATTTCTTACAAATTTCACGACAAAATACTCTAGATCCCTCCCGACAGGTCAGCCTCCCGAGACATCCCGGGGAACCGACTTGTTTTGCCAGTTTGGGCCCCATCGGATCATCGATCAGTTTGATTAATGGGCCTTTTATTGACTAGGCCTGTAAGTTAGGAGAACACTCGTAGGGACCCATTTATGTTTGGTTTCAACATAGACCAAAAGCTGAGTCGTGAGAAGTATGTCTATACACAGAGAGTAAAACGGCATAACATGGCTAGAAGTTTATTCTCAGCTTGCAATGAAGGCGGTGCAGAAAGGGGTTATGGATACTCATCCTTGTTGCAGAGAGTTGATCCGGATGGACTGGTGTTTACGCATCTCCCATGTATATAGAGAAGGTAACAAAGCCACTGATTGGTTAGTGAATGCAGGCACCCAGATTTTAGTGGCTCCACCAGACTTAAAAAGGCCAATTTTAGAACAGGACTTTGTTGGGGTTCACTGGCTCAGTTTCAGAGCCCCTCAGGCAGTTTTGCGGCCTTTGTTTATTTTCTTTTTAGGTGTTACAGCCTTCCCTAGGACCAAAAAGAGAGAAAAAAAAAAAGTAAAACGGCATAATAAACTAACATTGATAAGATGCTACCCATTTTATTTTAATATTTTCTCGCAAAAACAATTAATTAAACTAAAACCTAAAAAGAAATTCCTTGTCTTTAGATTTGCTCTCAAATTGGAAACCGAACAAAAAAAAAATAACAACAAAAGTAAAAGTATGAGTAACAAATGGTTTAGAAAATAAAATTAAAATATTTTTAAAAATACAACAAATAGTAATGAAAGTGAATATAAGTATGTACACAAAAAAGATATACACGCACTTTTTTTTTTTTTTTGATAAAAATTTGAAGAGTATCGAATATAAAATATAGTATCAATGATTTTTAAAATATTATTTTAATAATAAATTAAAAATACTTTTTAAAACGTGTAATCAACAGTTTTGATTGTGATTACACATATATACATAGAAAATTATATATATGTATGCAATTTTTTAAGAAAAAAGTGAATTGTTGAAAATAAACTGTACAAACATCGAATATATAAATGCATTTAAATAAAAAAATAATTTAATTAAAAAATAGTGTTTTATCCATACATATTAAATTCATGTGTTCATGTAAAGAAATTGATTTGTTATCAAACCCATTATTACGATAACTCAACATCATCATCAAACCGCCCATGCACATTAATCCATGGAAGTGGGGATTAATCCCACCGAGATTCGATCAATGAGGGGTGACATGGCGCACCATAATCCGATATCAACTAAGAAAAATGTTAAAGAAAATAGCGTGTTAGCGTAATGATTCAGCAACAACTGGGATAAACAATTTCCAATATCCTTGCATTGCAGACTAAGTAAGCCATTAACGTCTTCACTCAAAATAAAATTATAGGTGGATAATGGGGGCCAAAAGATTCCAGAGAAAGTATAAATAAATATAATATATTATGCGCACCACAAAAGGTATCATGGAGGGAAGTTCCGATTCTTTTTTTTTTCTTTTGTTCACGGGGCTAAAATGAATGTCTATAGGAATAGAAAAGTGTACCTATAGATATATAACTGGGGAAAACATATGAAAATAGTACTTTGTATTTTTGGGTCAAAACAAACAGTGATTAGCCTTGGAGTCTTGTGGGTTCTTCTATTGAGCCACCGCGGAAGTGGTACGGTGGATCTAAACCCTTTTTCATTCTGTACAATGATCGTGGAGATCTACTTGACTTGAGAATAAGTTCTCCGTGGCACATGATACAAAGGGTTCAAGCTTTTGCTTGGAAGCTTATACACGTGCATCTGATCATTTTCGGTGAACTTGTATTGGTTTGCTTCAAGTTCATTCGTATGTTCACTAGCAATATATGACTTTTTTTCTTTTTTCTTTTTTTTTTTGTGTGTGCCTTAGTTGCTCAGATTTACCCTCTTTAATACATGCAAGAGTTTATACTAGTGGTGAAAGTTTATGAAAGATTGGTAATTCAATTTACTGAATGACCAGTTTAAATTTAAATAATTTTCATTATTTCACTAACACTTATTCAATCACAAGATCTATAATTTATGAATAGATTCATTCCAACAAGATGTAAAGTAATGTTCAATTTATTATAATTTGTCATAAGATAAATATTTTTAAGAAAAGGTAGAAATATAAATTTAATTTTTTTCAAAATTTACACAATGTGTACGTTAATTTTACTATATAATAAAATGAGTTTAAAGAGAATATTCTTTTAAATTGATGGTTTTTTTTTTCTAGAAGTTGAAAGAAGATAATATCTTGTTACAATAATGAATCAGTGAAAGAAAGAAAGAACAAAAAACTTACATAGTGTGGACGGTGATCATTTAAATTGTAAACGAACCAGTGGTCTAATAATCCTCGTTAAAAATTCGAAGAAAAGTCCTTCAAGCGGGATCACAACTTACAGTGGAAGCGTGAAGTGAAGGTGGCCGAAAGTCAAAGAAAGTTGGCTTAGTGGACTTGGTGAGGCTCAGGAGTCCTTTCAATTTCCTCTCGCGCATTTGTGAAAGCATTATATAAGAGTTTGGTCACCTCTACAGTTGGATCACATATAGCTATAAGCCTAAAAAAGATGGCCACCACTACCGCCCACAATAGGGTTCCAAGCTTCATCTTTCTATTAGTATTATCGTTACTCCTACAGTTTTATTCTGGTACTGCAACTTTACTGGCATGCTGATATTTACTATATACAGCTTTTCTTTTCTTTCCTTTTTTTTTGGATCATAAATACATTGTGAAATGTGCCTCCTTTACCCACTCTTTTCAATAGGATTTAAAGAAAAAGAACTCCATAAATGTGTTCTTTCTTTTTTCTTTTTTAATTATTATTTGGCTGTTGAAGTCGTGTGAAAGAATAAGCTTGGAAAGATAGATTAAAAGAAACGGTTTCCTTGATTATTCCTTAGGTAAAGGTGACCTCCAATTGAATTACTATGCACGGAATTGCCCAAATGCTGAAGAAATCATCAAAACTGAGGTCATCGAACTGTACAACAAACATGGAAACACAGCTGTTTCTTGGGTTAGGAATCTCTTTCACGATTGCATTGTTGAGGTACTGCCAATTTACATTTACAAGCCATGCATGTCGTGCCTGTATCATAGACCACTCCTTAATCACGACATTAGCTACAATAGTTGACAGTGACTGGTTTCTAATTAGTGCGGTCATGTGACGCATCCCTCTTACTAGAGACGGTGAATGGACTTGAATCAGAGCAAGCATCAGAAAGGAGCTTTGGAATGAGGAATTTTAAGTATGTAAACACCATCAAACGGGCCCTTGAAAGTGAGTGTCCCATGACAGTTTCTTGTGCTGATGTTGTTGCTCTTTCAGCACGAGATGGCATTGTAATGGTAAGAAACAAAAAATTTACTACTATCTTATGTATAGCATCACAAAATTTTCTAATTTATAATGGTAAATTATCAATTAGGCACGCTTACACTTTTTTTCCGAGCTCCTGGACATGTTGTTTTTCAGTTAGGGGGACACAGGATCGAAATGAAAACAGGGAGGAGGGATAGCAAAGAAAGCTATGCAGCTTTTGTGGAAGACTTTATCCCTAATCACAATGATACTATTTCCTCTGTACTTTCCCGCTTTCAATCCATTGGCATCGCCGTCGAAGGAACAGTTGCACTTATGGGTCCAATTCTTGATCCCCAACTTCGGTTTTTGTAAATAAATTATATATATACATACAGAGGAATAGGCTTGACATTCTAGTTACTATGGTACGTTGCAATAACGACGACGAATTATTATTTTGAATTTTAATGGTTATGCAGGGGCCCACTCTGTAGGCCGAGTTCACTGTGCGAATTTGGTACACAGGCTCTACCCTACTGTTGATCCAACTTTAGATCCTGATTATGCTGAGTACCTTAAAGGTCGTTGTCCAACCCCAGACCCTGATCCAAAGGCAGTCCAATACGCCAGAAACGATCGAGAAACACCCATGATTCTTGACAACCTGTACCACAAGAACTTGTTGAGCCACAAAGGACTACTCGTGGTAGATCAGCAATTGGCAGCTGATCCAATTACATTACCCTTCGTTGAAAAGATGGCCGCGGATAATGGCTACTTCCAAGACCAATTCTCTAGAGCGGTGATGTTGTTATCGGAGAATAATCCGCTTACGGGGCACCAAGGAGAGATAAGGAAGGATTGCCGCTACGTGAATACCAATTAGCAATGCTACAAACTTTAATTACGTGCCCAGTAAATCTGCTTTCTCTCGAGTCATATAGCGTGTGATAATTACAGGGTCCAAAATGTCAGAAGCAATTGTGTGTAGCATTTGCGTACGTAAGTTCAATAACCATTTCAGATCTACTCTTTTGACTATCTTTATTTCTTAACGTGACAATAGAAAAATGTTGAAGCACACATGTGAAAGGGTACTAGAGTCAAATTAAATGTCCTGTAAGTAAGGCCCATCCAACAAATACTCAGCCATCTTCTTATATCGTATTTTGAATGCGTTAGATCAAACTGAGTCCAATACATTAGTTTCAAATTTTATAGTTTCATCTTATTTTAGCGTTTAACATCACATCCCAAGTCTATTGCAAGCAATTATGTACTGGTAAAATAGACGCGGGGGAGGAGGTGTCGAGTGCAAATATCAATAATGCGGAGCCACCTATCGCACGGTACGTAAGTTTCCAACATTAAGACTTGAGAACGACTCATCGTGGTCCGTAAATTGGTGGCAAAGCCCAAAAATAGAGTTGATTTACAAGAGGACCCTTTTTGTTAAAGAAGATGAAGGTGCCAGACTAAAAAAAAAAAAAAAAAAAAAAAAGAAGAAGAAGAAAAAGAAAGAAAGATTGGAAGTGCCACTGCTCTTAATCTCTTACGTGAAATAGCAATTCAGCCGATGCATTAAACATAAGACACATTATTATGTTTTTTTTTTTTTTTTGAAATGTTGCTTGCAAAGGGTTACAAAACACTACAGAAAATATTCCTTATTTTTATGTAAAAATTCTCTTTCAAATCACTTCACATAGGACAAAGTTAGACGAAGTTATAATAGGAGGAATTCCTTTCGTTTCGTGGGCTTTTCAGCCTAAAATAACTTGTTTTCTTCAGTAAATTAAAATAACTTATTTCTTCTCAAAGAATTATTATTATTATTATTATTATTTTATTTAAAAAAAGGACCTTATTTATTGCTTTTACACAACATTTTATAGCATACAGCACGGTAAAATGCCAAGCATAGGCTGCACGCCTTCGCGACGGCCGGTTGGACGTTGGACGAAGCAAAACAAAACACTATCATTAAGCGCATCGTACACAATCGTCGCTTTGCTGGCCCCACCACATGCATTTATGCAAAGAGTCCATAGTCCAGTGCAGCAATCATACACAAGTGATCAAAACTCTCAAATACAAGCCTCTTTCTTCTTCTTCTTCTTCTTCTTTTTTCAATTAAAAAAATTATTAAGCAAAAAATTATAGAATAAAATATATTTTTTTATTTTCATGAAATTAAAAGTTATTAAATCAAAAATAAAAATAAAAATCTTTAATTATAAAAATATATTGAAAAGGAATGCAGGCAAAATTTCCTGGAAGATGGTGGGAAGTTGCGCGGCGGACAACGCACGATGACGTGGACTAACTCTTTACCTGCTGTTTCGCTCGAAATAATGAGGATGATGGTACATTGGGCCTTTGGGCCGCTTTTGACTAAAGTCACGTGTTAGAATCCCGGGTTCCAGCACTTTCTCTTTCCATCTCCTTGGTTTTTTCTGGTAAAAGCTTGACCGACCCTTTAGGACTCCGTCAAAAGCTTGGGCGAAATGCATAGAGAAGAAGCTATAATGGAAACTGTCTGTGCTCTTGGCCTCTTGGCTAATACCATAGAACAGTCGTCAATTCATTAATTAAATATATCAATGGACTAGTAAGTTGTTGGACAAAGCCAGATTGGATTCGTTTTAGCTTTCTAGGCTAAGGAGTCTCTTTGACTAACCTCAATTAATTAGCAATGTTCACACTTGATCACAGTTAATTGTTGATAATAATGCAATTATGCTGAGTGCAAAAAGCATCTTATTGGCTAATCTCCATTATCTCTGGTCTCTACCAAAATGGGACAATGCTGAGAATGCACCCTTCCCGTGGCATGCACGCCCGCTTTTTGTCTCCACGTGAAACCGGGCGGCGGCTTGCGAAAAAGCTGAAGAAGTGGGTGACAAAGGGTAGAAAATGATAAAAGCAATATATAAAACAAAGAAAGGGAAAATAACCGTTGAATTAACGAAAAATAAAAATACATCAATAAATAAAAGGGACCCTTTTTTTTTTTATATCATCGGAAGAATTAACCGTTGGAAAGGGCCACGTGTCATCCCCAGCCATCCACCTGTCTCCCTCAGCTCTTCTTCGGATTCCCTTACTCCACTGCTACACAACTTCTTTTCGGTTTCTTTCTTTCCCTTCTGTTTTCAGGCACAAAACCTCTCTCTCTCTCTCTCTACACGTGAATTCAGTTCAATCTCTTCCTCTGGCAAATATATCCGGCAATTCTGTAATGGGGGCTATCTCTAACTGAGCAATGTTGTCTTTCTCTTACAAGAACTCGTTTTCCCGCATTTTATTGTCTTCCCTCTCTCTGTTTCTCTATTCTGTAATAACAGCCTCCGCCACAACTGAATTCGACTTCGGTACTTTGACTCTTAGCAGCCTCAAGCTCCTCGGTGACGCCCACCTGAACAATGGGAGCGTACGCCTCACCCGCGACCTCGATGTCCCCAACTCCGGCGCCGGCAAGGTCCTCTACTCTAAACCCATCAGATTCCGGCGCCCGGGAACTCATTCAATTGCCAGTTTCTCGACTTTCTTCTCCTTCTCCGTCACCAACTTGAACCCCTCGTCGATTGGCGGCGGTCTCGCTTTCCTCATCTCGCCCGACTCTGAGACCATCGGTGCCGCCGGCGGATGCCTTGGTCTTGTCAGTGTTGATGGGCTTCCCTCGGGATTCGTGGCAGTTGAGTTCGATACTCTGATGGACGTGGAGTTCAGGGACATTAATGGAAACCATGTGGGGCTAGACTTGAACAGTATGGTCTCTTCTCAGGTAGGCGATTTGGGAGCCCTGGAAATCGATCTCAAGAGCGGTGATCTGGTTAATGCTTGGATCGAGTATGATGGAACAAAGGGTGGTCTCAATGTCTCCGTCTCGTATTCCAATGTTAAGCCCAAAGAGCCAATCTTGGCGATTAATCTTGATCTCGATCAGTACGTTAATGATATTATGTACGTAGGATTTTCTGGGTCAACTCAGGGAAGCACAGAGATTCACAGTATTGAGTGGTGGAGTTTTAGTTCATCGTTCGACTCTGATTCTTCTGGGTCATCTTCACCGCCGCCACCAGCAACTAGCTTGATGAACCCGACGGCAAATTCTGTCAAATTGCCGCCACCGTCATTGGCTCCTACTGGTTCTGCTGATTCAACAACCGGTACTCAACAAAAGAGCAGTAAGTCTTCTTCTTCGTGCCATAACCAACTCTGTAAGCAGGGTCCGGGGGCAGTTGCAGGAGTGGTAACTGCTAGTGCTTTTTTGGTAATTTTTGCTGGTCTTCTAACCTGGATGTTTTCTAAAAGATTCAAACGTGTAAAGAAATCGGAGTCTTTTGCATCGGAGATCATCAGAATGCCGAAGGAATTTAGTTACCGGGAGCTCAGATCAGCTACAAAATACTTTAACGTGAATAGGATTATTGGCCATGGCGCATTTGGTACTGTTTACAAGGGCATATTGACGGATACTGGCGACATTGTGGCTGTGAAGAGATGTAGTCATAGCAGTCAAGGCAAGAATGAATTTTTATCCGAATTGTCAATAATTGGGACTCTTAGGCATCGGAATCTTGTCAGACTTCAAGGTTGGTGCCACGAGAAGGGTGAAATTTTATTAGTTTATGATTTGATGCCCAATGGGAGCCTTGATAAGGCTCTGTTTGAATCAAGAACTCCTTTGCCATGGCCAGTTAGGCGAAAAATTTTACTTGGTGTGGCCTCTGCTCTGGCCTACTTGCATCAAGAATGTGAAAACCAGGTCATTCACAGGGATGTTAAGACTAGCAATATTATGTTAGACGAGGAATTCAATGCCAGGTTAGGAGATTTTGGCCTGGCAAGGCAAGTTGAGCATGATAAATCCCCGGATGCTACGGTGGCTGCTGGCACCATGGGATATTTAGCTCCTGAATACCTTTTAACGGGAAGAGCCACTGAGAAAACTGATGTATTTAGCTATGGAGCTGTGGTCCTTGAGGTGGCTAGTGGGAGACGACCCATTGAGAAAGAGACAACTGGGGTTGGCAAAGTTGGAGTTAACAGCAACTTGGTGGAGTGGGTTTGGAGTTTACACAGAGAAGGGAGATTACTAACGGCGGCGGATGCAAGACTTGAGGGTCAGTTTGATGAAAATGGGATGAGGAGGGTTCTGTTGGTCGGACTAGCTTGCTCGCATCCTGACCCGTTGGCTAGACCCACGATGAGGGGTGTGGTCCAAATGCTGGTGGGTGAAGCTGAGATCCCTATTGTGCCTAGAGCAAAGCCCACTATGAATTTCAGCACTTCCCATCTCTTGTTGAGCTTGCAGGATAGCGTTTCTGACTGCAATGAAATAATCTCTGTGTCGACTTGCTCAACAGAATGCAGTTTAATTGGCGGCGATCACATAGTTTGATTAAAAAGATCAGGTGAGGGGGGCCGTTTCACAAGCTTTGTTTATTAACTCATAATATTAATTAGTTATTCATTTGTGTATTTAGAACACAATAACAGTGTATGCAAGCCCAAGGATTTGGGGATTTTTTTTTTTTGGGGGGGGGGGGTTTAAGTTATGGCACTTGCACCATCTTTGGTACAGTTGGTGGGGGCACACAGTTGTTGGGGCAGAGGAAAAAAATATGGGAGTCATTTTCTTGCTTTCATGGGGATTGGTTTCCTTCGTGAAACGGTGGGTAGTTAGTTGCTTTCACAAGCAGACATTAAAGAGTTTTGAGTAGAGGCTTGGTAAAGTATATTTGACAAAAAGCAAGGGCGCATTTTCCTTTCTGGTGGCTTTGTAGAGGCTTCTTTTGATGATGGCTAGTGCGGGTAGCGGAACAATGAAGTCAATGAGCCTATGATTCTTTTCTTCTTTCGCCTGGGAGCTTCTCTATCTCATGAAGTTACGCACATCATAATTTTCTTTTTCTAGAGCCCCTCATGGGTCCTCTCTTTCATTCCCTGTTATGGGACTTTCGTCCTATTCTTAGCTCTGCATTTATAGACCAATTCAATCGTCATAATGGCAACGAATATCAAATTTTGCACGCTAAAGTTACAGCACTTTATGGCTTAGGCGAGTATATTATTAATTATAAAATAAAAAGGACAGGATATCTAAAGAGGCAATCTCCTGCATTGTATATAGGCTGTAAACTAAGAATCAACCCAATCAAGATCTGTATTCGTCCCAAAATATGCGAAATCATCCTTTGAGGCTGAATCTTAATGAAGAAATGGGATGATAAACGGGGGGGCGGATCTTAATGGGATCATTTATGATCTTTGACGAAGTGTGTTCCACCCCGTTCTTGAGAGCCGTTTCATACTATTTATAGGGCTCTTTGTAAGTTGACATGTGTCATCTCATCATCATCATCATCATCATCTTTTGTTGCTTCAAGTAATATATCCCCACCATCGTAGTGCGTTGTCTACGCCTTAATTATTTTTCCAAGTTTTAATATACAATCAATGTATAGTTTTTGATAAATAACCTAAGCTTTTTCGATTGACTAGTATGTCAATGGAATCATTTATGATCATCATTTCATCTGCTCATCCTTCGACTCCCTTTCCGAATTTTGTTTTGTTTACGATAAAATGCGGGGGTAAGACTCAAGCTGTGTGCACGGTTGTATTAGCACATAACAGGAACATGTGGATGGAGAATTCTTAATTAACTGATGGTGACAATTCTAGTCCTATGTCTAATCATTTTCTTAAACAAATACGCCTTTTTCAGAATTGTGGGACCTATTGAACCCTTCCTGACTTGATCCGCAAGGGGACATTTTTGGATTTGCCGTGCAATCCCTGAGTGAAAGAATATATAAATGCACTAGGTGACTATGCTTCGGCCCGTTCAGGCATGTGGTCTGGGCCTCGTTCAGTAGACATGGCCCACACAATCACTAACTAGTTTCCAAGAGTGGTACAATTGAACTAATACAACTTCTACTGGGGCTATAACAAAAATAACCCGTGACCTCGAGGACCGAAATAAATAACTTTTTTATCAAAATAATAAAAAAAGGAAATTTCTCAGCGTTTCTCTGCCATTAGGTCCGGCTACTTTCACCTCTCTCTCTCTCCCGAACTTTTCAGTTGTTGAATTTTTGCGGCGAGGTTCCTCGCCGGAAGCCGTCCTCTGGCTGCCGCGCCCATGGGCGACAATGTCGATTTTTCCGACGCGTCGTCGGAGAGCATGGTTAGCTTCTTCTCTTCACAGAAACCAAATGCTCTACCTTTTTTTTTTTTTCTAACATTTGGTTCTTTCAATCGCTTAATTGAAGAGATCTAAGTCGATAGGAACCCTTTTTTTTTGGCGTTCTATTTGGGAGGTTAATCGATTCACTATCTGATCTCGCGATCTCGGTTCTCTTTTTCTTTTTAAATAGCTGAGTTTTCTTTCTTCTTCTATCTTCTGTTTTTTTTTTTCAAGTATTGTAATTTCGTGCGAGATATATGATTGTAATTGACACTGAAAATTTAGCCTTAGTCTTGTTTATTAGTGATTTGATTTCGATGAAATTGTTTTACGTGATGGGTGCTTAAATGCTTGGTCTTGAATTTTTATGTTCTTGCACTGAAGGGTTGCCTGCACAGAAGTTTGCTGCTTGATTTTAGTTGTTATTGATGCTTGAATTTTGGGCTTTGGTGGCTTCCTTTCTTATTGTGCATTGGGATAGTGCAGTTTTTCTGCATTACTCGTTTCACTTGTTTTTGGGTTTCCTGTCGTTTTGGTTGTGAAATCTTAACCAATAGTCGGGGCTGCGTTCTCTCTCCCTATCTTTATTTTCTTTTTCTTTTTTTCTCCTTTATTGTCTGTTTTGCCATTGGTTTATTCTTTCTCACTTGGGATCCTAACCAAATTGCAAGAATATCCTCCTTCCCCTTTTAGTGTATTCGTGTAATCTATCCAGGAAATTAAGCAATTCTCTTGAACGATTTAAGATGGTCTTGTTAGGAAGAGCATGTTTAGAGGCGTGCATGTATATTATTGCCATGTGTCTGGGATTCAATATCTTTACATTATTATTGACATCATGTTTGTGTAAGTGCGCCTTATGTTCTTAATCCTTATCTAATGGACTATTGAATAGTTTGTCCACATCCTCTGCAGGGTAGGTTGTAAGTAGTAATACAGGGAAGTCATGGATTTTGGATCAATTCCTCTACAAAATCATTTGCATGTGAAATTATTTGTTTGAAGAGTGTTAAAGAAAATATATCAAAATAGTCTGGGGGTGATCCAAATGAAAATTTGTTTTTCTCTTCTAAGCTTGATAATATAACAGGATTGCTTTTGACAGTTTTTCATCAGTGGGGCATTCCTTTTCTTTTTCCATTTTTTCCTAGTTTCTTCCCTTTACTAGACAATATATGCTACTGGATATATGATTTCATCAACTTGATGAATAGGGGAACTTGATCAGGGATGCTGAGGCAAAAGGGTTCAACCCTGGATTGATAGTGCTGCTTGTTGTTGGAGGGTTAGTTTTAACATTCCTAATTGGAAATTATGTGCTTTACTTGTATGCCCAGAAGACCCTTCCACCGAAAAAGAGGAAACCAGTCTCCAAGAAGAAAATGAAAAGGGAAAAACTGAAGCAAGGTGTCTCTGCCCCGGGAGAATGAAAAATATAGTACTTGCTTTTTGTTGGCGCACCCTCCTGCATGTTGGCCTTTTGTGTTCCAAATTTTCCTGTCCTTTACGTGAAGAGAACTGCTTCTGTTATTTATTTCTTATTTTGGGTTTCACACGTGCTAGAATTTTACATTTTACAATTAGAAAGCAATCCTATATTTTGTGGAACTGGAGATCAGCGTGCAGTTTTTGTTCTGTATTTTAGCTTGTTTTTTCTGTCTCTCATGTAAGTCCTTATATGCGATGGCTGGTTAAAGTAGCCATTTTAAGACAGAAATCTCCTGGTTTTGATTTGGTGAGACGAGAGTTGATTGAGAAGCCAAACATTAAAAGGTTTCCATCTCCATTAGGTGTAAGACTGTAGAGGATTAAAGTCTAGTGACCGGAAGATTGGAAGAAATGTAGAATTCATCAAAAATTGAACATGGCATTACCAACCATGGTTTGGGTTCTGGGCTGTTCAATTCGGTCTTCCTTTTGGGCGATGGTTTTCTGCAACAGACTAGATCGCATTTGCATGAAATAATCTTGCAGGCATGGGCGTGTCCTCCAACGATGGAGCTTATTTATAGATGCATGACATAATAACATTAGTATGCTCTATACAGAGATCGTATGTCGCGGGATTCTAGCACTCCATCTCCACATTTACGCCAAGAAAATCTTTATAATTGGAGTGCAAACCACATTTTTGGTTTTAGCATAACGGTCGAAACAGACTTAAACGTCTACAAAGGAGAAACTGTAAACTACCTGTAAGATGCTATTGTGCCCCATTCAAGGTAATTAAGAAGAGAAAAATGATAAAAAAAAAAATGATGGCATTACAGGGATTCATCAGAGACCGTCAAGACTTGAATTCTTGAAATTAAAGTCCTATTATCTACTTTTTCTTTCAAATAAAAGATGTTCGGTAAAAATAATAGTTAGCCCCCCCCCCCTTATAACTTGAGATTAGGTATTTGTTAAACGCATTCAGTTAATTATTTTCTATAGAACAGATCCATTATTTGAGTACTAGCAGGATTGAATAAATTACGTGATAAATAATCATAATATTAACGAATTTGAAATTCGTATACCCCGCACTACAACCTTTTTCAGCTAAAAGGAGCACCCCGCGTTTGTGTTAGGTCAACAGGCTGCTGCAAATGTCCTGCCTCAACAACCTCTCACCAGTTCTCCAGACTTTAGAATTCTCCATTGTGTCATGGAAACTTTTTCATCAATTGGACATATTCACTACTTTTGTGTGGGAAATTTTGTTCGATTATTAAATGCACCGCCCTAACTTGATTCAACCATTTTCTACTTTTTGCAGGGGTTGTGTGCTAGGATTAGGTTTGAACTGCAAAAATTACAATATGTTTTGGAGACAAACAATTTCTTTTAGTTCTACAACGTTTCAAACAATAATTTAATTGAACCATGCAAGCAAGTACAGCAATGACCGAGACTTAGCTTGACATTAAAGTTATTCCATACAAACAGTCCAAAACAAAAGTTTACACGTCCATCTTATTTATGCCGAGTCCACTAAACCGAAAGGGTCTTCAATTGGAGCACCGCTTATATTAAAGAGTTTATACAAAATAATAATGATACGAAAACAGACATATAAGTTGTTCATGCTAATGCAGGCTGCATTCAGGCTCCTCCGCCCATGGTCTGCTGCCTAGGCGGGATCATAACGAGGACTGGTTGAACATTGTAGCCTGGATGAGGCACCCTGCGACGGATCTCACGTCCTTCCTGGCAAAGGGCACATGAATGGCAGAAAAAATGCGTTGCAAAATCACATGAGGACTCCAATTGCTCCCGCTGGAACTCATCTTCCAGAAAGCTTCCACAGCAACCACACACCCTATTGAGTGCCTCACAGCTACCCTGTTTCATATCGAAACTGATGGATATTAGTGCTCTAAAAAGCTTTATTTCAACCTTTTCCCAGGTTAATAAATGGCAGAAAAAGACCTGTAGCAGCTCTCACAAATGCTAACCATATTGAAACATAGTGAAAAAGGCAATAAAAGGAATGACAAGGACATTATAATAGACAAGAAGGCCAACTAATGCTTGAATTTCTCACAGATTAAGTTAAAAGGGTGAAATGTGTAAAAACAGTTGAGTCTATAGTACTAATCTAAATAAACACTCAAGAAGGCCAGATTCTAACTTTTTCAAAGAAAAATGCTAACCATAAGAACTCGATAAATGCTGCAAGCAATAAAGTGAACAAATATATGCAATCAAGCACAGCATGGTCTAGGTGGGAAAAAAAAAAAAGGTAAAAAAGAAGTACCAATGCAATGCAAAGTAACACCTAAAAATTTATGTTTTCAACAACCAACACAATCAACTCAAACTATAACCTCAACTTTCACATTAGCTATTTGTAAATAAATACCCAGCCAAAAACCAGTACTATTGCTATTAATTTTATTAAAAAAAAACATTGAGAAAAACACTCAATCAGAAAATGAAACTTGAAAGAGTAACTATAGGTAATGAACAGAAAACTATTCCAAAATACAGCAGCGGTGACTGCAGAAATTCTCAGAAATATTGCAAATAAAAAAAGAAAAAGTGGGAAAATAACTTGCCTCTAGATTAAACTTCCGGCGTATAGCCGTACGGGAAGCATATGAAAACCATGGAGCAAGGAAGTTGCAACCAAAAATGAAACGGCCAATCAGGAACAAACCAGAATAGGTCAAGCAGTGATTTGCAAAGGTTCCAGGACTAGTTCCAAGTCTCTCAGCATTGCTTCCATACAGCACACAAGGGGCCAAGCTTCCAAGTAGACCTGACAAATAAGACAATCAAAATCATGAAAAGAATTGGTAGGCATGTCTGTGAAGATGAACATTGGTCATAAACCAAATCAAGAACAAATGCAATGTCAGGACCTGGACAGATTGCATGTCAGTTGCCACTGAAAGGCTTATTTCCTATAACAGGTCAACTGTAAAACTTCTTTTACAATCCAAGGTTTTGAAAGCCAGGCCGGACTGGCCAGTTTGACCTAAAAGAAAAACAGGAACTGGTCCTTGGTCCAGTCCCGTCATGCTTGAAATCTGTAGAGATTGTGAATTGGTGTGGGAACCGGAAAACCGGTCAGTTCAACCAAAAAACAGTGAACTGGAGCCAGTCTTTTGCAAAACTAGACAGTTTACAAAACTAAGCCGCAATTCAAACATACGACTAACAGACGCAAAGCCAACATTTTCCAACCAATATAGAAAGATAATTCAACAAATTTCTATCCACGTATAACATAGGAAAAACAACTTCAAAATCCAACTTTATATACATTTCAAGATCAAACTAACAACAAAAGCGAGGAATTAACAGATCTCCAATTGTCGTAGATTCTGAACTGCAGATTGTAAGATTCCCCTTTACCGACAATTGCAATCAACCAAAAAACCGATCCCGATAATCTCTTCGAAAATTTATAAATATTAGAAAAGCTAAAAACAAACACTCACAAACTTCAAGATCGCTGCTGCAGAATTCGTCGTTGGGACCGAGACAAGCGAAGATACAGGAATTCCACTGGGAGCGGCCCATGGGCTCACCAACGACGCTCCCATGGCCCAGCGGCAGACCATCAGCGGTCCATTGATGGTGACAAGCCCCACCGGATCCTTTCACCGGTGACTTCGCAGACGGAGAGTCGGTGAAGGCTTTGCTGTCGGCGATGCTAGCCTGTTTCTCGTCTCTTTCTTGGAGGTCCTTGCTCAAGAGCGGGCTCGATTCTTCCGCATGTTTATTGTCATCTTTGCCGATGGTGGCGGTGGCGTCCATGAGAGAGAGAGAGAGAGAGGGGTTAAAAAGGAAACACGTGGAAGAAAATTTTGGAAGAGAGAGTCGACCGGAGAGTTGAAATCAAAATATGTTGATATTTGGATCTAAAAATAGAAGATGCGTTTGGTGGACCGCCGCGTGGGTTACTTGAAGGGCATAATCGGCAAAACAAAAAAAAAAGTTATATTGATTTCTTGGTGAATTTGTCTTCTTGCTTTGCCTCGCATCCGAATAGACGTTTCCAGCCGCGTAATTTTTTTTTTTAATTATTATTATTGTTTTAATAATAATAATTTTTTATTATTTTTTTAATCTTTTTTCCTATTACTCATGAATTGTTGGTTTCCACCTTCTTTGTGTTTGTTTCCTATTTCTTTTCTTTATTTATTATTATTATTATTATTTTAACTTTGATTACCGAATGCTACCATCTAAAATTATCTGAAACCTTTGTCCAAAGTATGTGGTTCATGTCCATAGATAGGCGTGACAAAAGTATCTATCGAAATTGACTCAAGAAAGCCACACCGAAAATTCATTTGCCCCATTAATTAACGAGAATTAAAACCAACCAAGACGTTATAAAAAAAAGTCTATCTATGATTAAGCCAGCCAGCTCAACAGATTTAGGAAAAAGAATGCATTTGTCGCTCTGAATCTTCGTTACAATTTCCTCTTTTCTTTGTTGACTTGGATCTTTTTTTCTTTTTTCCAGTCAACTGATGGGCTTCACTTCCTTTCGTTTTAAGGAACGGACAAGCACCAAGTCAAATAGACAAAAGTTGGGAAGCGTTAACTTGGGCGAAATTTCGGGGGCATTAACTTTGGCAAAATACATATACCGGGAAAAGATAGGGACAAGTACACGTATTTTTTATATGTCTGTATAAATCAAGCTCAAGGGCACATTCATGCATGTCCTCATTACACTTCTTTTCCTAACTTTTTTTATTTTATTTTATTCTTTTTTATAGAATCTGCACAACAGAAAGAGACCAACTACAATCTTTGTCCGTTATCGTGGTGGCATACATGGCAAATCGCCAAGTTGATCATTAATGCAAAACATACCTTCTCAAGCCCTGGCTTGTAAGGTAGTTCTTGAAGCATGGATATGTCAAGCTAAGAGCCAATCTGATGCTCAAATTCCCAATCAACAACACTAGATGGTGTAATAGTGTTGCTGTTTTACCTGTAGTCCTCACCATATATATAAACTAACCGGACAAGACTGTGAGGCAGGCAGGCTGCCAATTAAAGGTTTAATGATTGGTTCAAAGAACTTAAATCACGGCCACGCAAAATAATTGCTCAAGTAATATTATTGTTCATAAAATGTGAAAACAAGCAGCAATAATTACAGATTACTTGAACTTTTTATTTATAGTCACACAAACTGGCATTCACAGTGAAGAGATGCATAGCCAAAATGGGCGAGGTGAAGATTGACTTCTGTATCTTTCTTAGTCTTCATATAGTTGATCTTGCACGATACTTAGATCAGAGAAAAAACTAGAATATTTTTAGTAGGATATTGTGATGGAACTTCACGAGATGCAAGTGGATGAATTTTCTTCAAAATTTAAAATAAAATTCATCAAATTACGTTCCGTTACTCTCCACCACATCGTACCATACTCCAATACTAATCACTTCAGACGAAATTAACTGTAGTAGTTCAAGCCAAACTGGCAAACTCTTTCATCCATGAACTTTCTTATTAGCCTGCAAAAACACAAGTAACAGCACGAGACAGTTTACGTGATCAATGAAATCGCTGATCATGCCTAAAATGCTACACAGAACGCACACCCGAAAACAGAAAGGCTAGAGACAAGTTGTAAATTTGCATGAGGTGACATGTTTTACTGTTTCGGGGTGCCCCGTATAAAGCACACCCACTGATGTAAAAGATTTGAATCGCATTGCCGTCCAAGTGCACTCAGTCTTCTCATTCTTCACTTTCCATGGAATTCCAACTAAAGAAACCAAGTTTTGTGTTAAGAGTATTTATGTACTTTGTTGCTTTAATTTCCCCGTTACAGCCCTCAGTTTGCATGACTAAACGAATTATTTTAGCTCATTGAAGTTTGGTTCTTACGCTAATTTCTCTAGTTCTGCCACCGCCCAAGCCTTTGGTTTCGGGGGATACCACGTTGCTTACTCGATGAATCCGATGCCAGCCACGAGAATGAACTGGAGGAGGAGGCCTTGACGAGTGCGTCTCTGGTCCTCTATAATCAATTTCATATATCTCTTGATCGGCCACGTCCAATGATCTCCCTATCAAAAAAACAAAAAGGATAAAAGAAAATAGAATCCCAATGGAAATCAAAATATACACACACACACACATACAATGCAATAATTGCAAAATCATATATAGATGAAATAATTCTTATATATGCATCAAAATACGTAGTGTTGCTTAAAAAGAACTAACCTTTTGAGGGGTAAGGAGTGGCAAGAAGTAAAGAAAGAAGAAAGACTGCGGTGATGCCAGACTTGAGCTCCATGGAATTCCAAGGTTGAGTCATAGGTTAATAAACAGCCTATTAAAAAATGGTCATTTGAGTAGCAAGGGATGATTTCAAGTTGAGGAGAGGGAGTCGGGGTGGACGCAATTGAGGGTTATATTTGTTTCAACTTTTTGGCAATTGAACCTCTGTCACAATTGACAAAGCAGTAAGTTGCTAGGTAAGGACAACGATGTTTGTTGGTCGTAACATTTATATTCTTGTAACCGTACATACACACCTATTCCTCCAATATATACACATGCATTAATATGTACCTAAACTTTAGGTTTTTTAATTTTGCTCCCCCCCGAAAATTTTTTTTTTTGGGTATATCATAAGTCCCCACGATTAGTTGTTAGATCTCAAATCTCGTAGATAGGAAGAACAAGCAAAAATCTGAGCTACTTAATTACTTTTCTATTATATATATATACACATATACTCTTGGAAACAATCAAGTAGCAAAAAGCTTAAATATCCGGAGGTATTCAAATCTTAGGTGACTATATATATATATATACTTCTGTCTTTTTTCCTAAGTGATTCATCTATATACGATTTTTTGCTTTTCCTTTTTCATTTATTCTCTCTATTTTTTGCCGGTTCAGACAGCTCCATGTGTCTATTATTGTAGTGCCGAATTGAGAGACATCCCCCATTGGCTTCGTCTGGAATGCACACAATCACACTACTGCTCTCACCTACTCATGATATTATTGCTGCTTGCTCCAGTTCTATTATGAAGCTCCAACGTTAACAATTTCTGGGAAATTTGTGAATTTCAATTCATGGTGATATTATTTCGGGGAGTTCTTTGTTTACCCTTTTGTCGGAAGATGGGGATGATCCGCGATTATAATATAGTGGCTATGTGTTTGTGGTTGGAAGGGAAAATAAGTCGGAGGGCAAAATAACATCCTTGGAAAACATGCAAATTTAAATCCAGAAAAGTAAAACCTTACTAACTCAAATTTCCACCAACTGATAATTCTAATTCCGATCTAAAGATTAACAAAAAAAACAAAAAAGCCTGCTGAGAATTGAGATATAAAAATAATCGAAAGACGATAAAGTCGTAGCAGGAGCAAGAAAACCCCTCAAAGTCGCAAAATCAACCAATTATAAGCTTGAAGAAGATCTTCGTAATCGTAATGTGAAGATATGGGGATGGATAATATTTAATTAAGTCAAAATATAATTCTTGATAAACTTGGGCAATGTAATCAGGCCTCAAAAAAGTTCATTTTGCAATGCTGCAGTAAACATGTATTATCTGTTTAAGAAGTTTCACAGTGTGCCAACTAATATGTCGGTGGAACATCTTTTAACGTTTAACTTTATAAGAAACATTTTAGTCACACCCACTTTTCAGGTTCTCGTCTCAATCTTGTCTAATTAATTACCTGTCAACATTTTAGACTTGTGGACGCAAATCAACCGTGGCAAAGTTAACGTTGACAGGCCTATAATTACAACGTATCTGGAAAGAAATGGCAAGAAATTGCCAAAATGAAATTCGATGTAACCAAGAGAAACGACCAAAAGAATGGTAATAAAGAGAGTACATATATTTTATATAAGACGAACAACTTAAACAGATAGTTTCTTGTCTCAGCACATTTTTTCAAGAGAATTGAAAAGGTGTATTAGACGGGAGAATTTGCTGTGATACGACACGAAATAGAATGTACCGAAGAAAAAAGTGTAGAGCTACTGCACGGTGCCATACAATTTAAAAGGAGCAGTTGGGAGACCAACTACTCTGCCTTTTTCCTTTTTAATTTGTTTGAACGAGAACCAAACAACTTAGAAGTTGTCGGAGCCTTGCCTTTTTCACTGTTCCCATAGGGTCTGTATGGACTTTACATGCCCGTACGGTATTCTTCCATGGGTGCCTATCTGGGTTCAACATCACATCAACAGCTATTGCATGGCTGGATATGAATGGGTATTTCCGTCTTGGATTGCTAGAATGCTTACCTGAGATGCAAGCTTTATTGCTTTAATTCACTCTCATCCGCCTCTTGTCTCCGGGAGAAAATGACGAGTCAAGCCTGTTGTAACTTATTAGGCAAGATTGCATAGTTTAGGAGAAGTATCCGATGATCGTAAAGATCAAGTGAAACAATAAGAACGACTGAATCCCCCTGAATTGGAAACCTTCTTTACATGGCAGGCCATAAAATCCACGAGGATATGTAAAATTCAGTGTGATTGTAGACTCGAGAGCTTGAAATTTTTTTTTTGGGTGGGGGGGGGGGGAACACTTGTGTATGGAGAAAAAATTTTCCATTTAAAATTTTGTTAGCTTGATGCCCTTCTAAAAGGGTTAAATAACAGAAAAATTGCTGAACTTAACGGCAATTGTTGGATTATAGTATTTATAAGCTTTTCGTGTTCTTTCAAAAATAAATGGCAAGCTATTGAACATTTTAAAAATTGTTTCTCTGGAGTCATCTTTCTTCGGTTTCAAATTCAAATAATATGACATTTACAAGTCAGAAAATTAGTTGACGATAAGTATTGACTGAGACTCACAGTGAACTTCTTTTTAACAGGTATTTCTGACATAATAGATGAGCAGATGTACCATTATTTAGTTTATTCTTCAATTTTCATGAAAATGGAACTCAAATAGTGTGGTTTCTCATAGTTGTATATATAATTTGAACATCACAGTGTGATAATATATATATATAAATATAATAATCTAATTAAATTTTTAAAAAATAAAATAATGTTTTTTTACTTTAACTTTATTTAATTGTTGATATTTTTTCCTCTTATAGTTTTGGGTTGTGCACCTCTGACTCCCGGACTCCCAGTAGACAGGCCGACAGAGCTGACTGGTCATTTCTGACGTAACCTTGGCCTTTCTGCTAGCCCAGGAAACAGTGCCCACACTGTTGCATTTCATGGGTGGGTGTTTTTGATAATGCATAAGTTGATGCATCGAGCCTAATTCTGAACATACGGCTGCAGATTCTGCTCCATAAAGACAAAGCCAGCACCAGCATTCATCTCCGGAACTTTTCCAGTCCAGTGTTTCTTTTTTTCAAGCAAAACAAAAAATACTTTAAAGATATTTCAATCATGTGTTAAGCATAATTGTTTGTTAATATTTTTTTTATAAGAAAAAATATTATCTAAATATTCTTAAAGAGAGAAGATTTGCTGGTCTCCTATCACAGTATTAATAAGTGTAAAAATCAATACAGAAATAATACACCAAATCATCACTATACTACTACGTCAAGTGGTTCAGTCCAATGTTTTGTTCACTAGCTAATTTCGAATCTACATTTGGATGATAAGAAGTCAAAATTCAGTTAATTCACACGCAAGTATGTTTTAAGGATTTAGGGTTGACTTGATATTGCAATTGGATTTTGTTAATATAATTAACAAGCTGATAATAGTAAAACTTTTTTGTTAACAAATGCAATTGATTAATTGTTTAGGAATAATATGTAACATTTTGAAAGAAGAAGAAAATATTTCTAACAAAATAAAAAATATAGTCAAAAATATATATTTTATATACAGTTAAAGTATAATTATTTTATATTACAATAAAAATTATTATTTTAAAAAATTATTAAACTGTAATGCCTATTTTTTTTGTATTTTTCATTTAAACTAAAAATACAAATTTAAACTATGATACACTTCTATTAAATACGAATTTTATAGATTATTAAATACTAATAAAATTACATATAGCTTAAAATACAAATTTTTAAACTGCCACCACAATTCCAACACACCCTACCTGAATAGTTTTGGGCGGAAACCCCTTTTTTGGTACTAAGAGAACATTGACAAAAAGCTCGTTAAATAAGCCTTCCCAACAGCAAAAACCAGAAAGTATGGCCCAGGTCAACAACTAGAAAAGCCACCAGCACTTTTTCGTGAAAAGCAATATCAACACTAATATTTATAGACACTGTGGATTTCTCTTTATCTTTTTTGACAAATAAGATGGTAAAATTGTAGATATAAAAATTGTTTCACTACAGTACAAGTTTCTTGTCCGTCTTCAACCCGCACCATCTTCATTGTAGAACCAACCACTTTGATTCCCACCTTGGTCTCTTATCCAGCAAGAATTCCAACGAAGTTTATTTCTCGAGCCACTTGGCCCAACGAGAGCACCAGCGTAGCTCTCCCACCATGCCCATCTCGCAGGGCAGTAAAAGACAACACAAACATTTTGAAAGATAGATTTCAAATCCCTGAGCACCCTTCCTATCTGCGATCTACTTTGTCTAATTCAGAAGGCCCATCCAACTAGGCAACACGAACAATTCTTTCCTCGCTCCGACAACTCTCTACCACGAGAGTCCTCCCCCAGAAAAAGGACCCCAAAAGGCATGCATTTGAACAACTTGTCGTTAATATATTATTACTATACTATTCCACCTAGAATTTTAGTAGAAATTTAACGTGTATTTTTTTTCTTCTTCTTTTTGTTGCTCAAATTTGAATTGTTGAGATAATGTCTATTTTTAAATAAATATTAATTTGCATACAAATATATAGATAAAATTTAAATTCAAAATAATAAATTATTTTTATAAAGAAATTGAAACAAGAAGTAAAGATGGCCTTGAGAATTATAATTATCATTTTTATTATGTTTATTTTTTTTTATCTTACAAAAAAAATATAATACACCACCATATCGGCTTGATCTAGGTAGCCCATAACGGCCAATCCTGCAAATATAAACGAATACTAAAAAGTCATTTTCAAGATATTTTAAGTAGTTAAATTTTTTTTTATTATATAACTGAAGATCTCATCAACGTTTTAATTTAAACAAAAAAAAAAAGTATGGAAGCGTGAAAACAATTCCTTGAATTTGCCAAATGAGACCTACAGAAAACTCCAAAGACGATAATAAATACAACTGCCCGTGACCAGTCACAGAGACTAAACGCACAGCAGCAATAACGGCATCATATTTCATTGTATCATCTCTTATTGAAAGAGAAACTCTTTTCTTTAATTACCATAGAGCTTTGGAGATTCTCTCGTACAGATTCAGATATCTAAATAAAATTAAATTAAAAAAAAAAAAAGTAGGAAAGATCAGCAACCACTAATTAATTATACTTTCCAGGATTCAGTAACTATATTCATTTCAGTTTACATTTTTTTTTTCTAATAAAAAAATAACATGAAAAAGAAAAAGCATCAAAATATGAAAAATGCTATCCAAGAAATGAAGTAATCACGTGAAAGCCAACCTCCTCTTTTACCAGCAATTCTTTTGTGGATCAAGCTTCTCTCCGGTTTTCGCCGGTTCTGATTTACACCTTGTGAGTATCGAAGGCCGTAAATTTTCAGCTCCCTCATCCGGCCTCGGTTCCTCAATTTTGGCAGGTTCCATGTTTTTTTCTCTAATTGAAATAATCGACCCTTCAAATCCTTTGAAAAATCCAAGCTTCTCTTCACTCTCTGGCTCCAATCTCCATTCTGGGTCAGATTCTTTGCAGACAGACTCTGTTTTCGATGTTGGGCTGTCATCTCCTCTGTTTTCCAGCTCAGTGCTCTGTTGCTGCTCTGTTCCTTCGTTGCTCAAACGTGACCCCCAAAATATGCTGCCTAAAGATGAAGATCTGTACGGCGCAGATCTGCATCGGGTCAGTAAAAGAGCGTTCTTTGGTGGAGAAACAGCTGCGGAAACGTAAACTTTGGATTCGTCTTCTGATCCTTCATCGTTTTCTTTTTCTTTGCTTTGCGACTCTATATTTTGCCTTCCATTCACAAATTTTGGTTCAGTTCTCGAAGACTCTTCTCTAGTTTTGGACTTTCTACTAAAACCCCCGATAAAGACAAGAGCCAACTTGCGCCAGGCCGGTCTCAAAGACTTGACCTTGAGTTTTCCGTCCAAATGGTGGCAAAACGAGGCGTTGTGCACCCATTTGCACCGGCGTTTGGGCTTGACGCGTCGGGTCTTGTCTTGTTTAGACCGCCTGACTCGGACCTGCCCCATGCAGGTGACTTTTGGAGAAGAAGGCTCTTGGGTTTCAATCGCTGCGTTCCTTTTTCTAACAAACATGGGGCTTGAACGTGACCTGCCTCTGCTTTTACTTCCGACATTGCTCCTCAGAAACCTCATCAATGGCGGCGGATATTTCTCGGGCCGACCCGGACTTGACATGGGTTTTGCAGGGAGCTTCATTTCCCCTCTCTAATGGAGTTCCTGCCTTGGTAATAAACCAAATAATAATAATAATAAAAGAGAAAGATAAATAAACGGTCTCGGCTGCCTATTTCGCGTCTTGAGGGGGCCGCCTGTTGAAGCTGGCTGAGATGTTACAATAACAACGAAAAGGAAAAGATATGATGATCAGTGGCCACATGTGTTGGTCGTTCTTGACTTGCTTTGCTTTTATCTTCGAGCTGGGGATTTTAATTTTTAATCCGTGCACGCATGGGTGAATCCGACTGTAAGAAAAGGAGTTTCCAATTTCGAGGTTGCAGGGTTCTGTTTGGCTTGGCTTGGGCCTTTCGGAGTCAGTTCTTATTTCACTTCACTCAAGCTGTATTTTTGTGCCACAATCAGGTGTCGCCATTGGTGAGAGACTTGTGCAGTTACGACGTCGTGTGATTGTGAAACTGTACGAGCATATGCATGGTTTTTTATTTTGGTTGTTGGCTTTTACTATTGGCGTTTGTTGGGATTAGACAGATTACTGACCGAGTAGGAACGAGCTGTCGCTTAAAAGTTTCTATGATTTTAACGCGATTGATGCAAAAAAAAAAAAAAAAGAAAGAAGGAAAGACATTGTGATTGTGGTATTGAGTACCGACGTACCTTTTCCAAGTATCGGCAACAAACGATTATTGAGCTTCTTAATCAGTTGTCTTTAATTATCTTTAGCTGTCTAAGAAGCAATCCACTAAACTCTGCTTATGCTTAAATGTTAAAACTTGATCCAAGTAGTTCCTACCTGCTATCCTCAGATTTCTCAAAAAAAAAAAAAAAAAAATTATTAAAATTAAACACATATCCTCACTCTAAAATTTTAAAATATTGAACAATGTACAACTTTTATTTTTTAAAATTGATAATCCAAAAAGAAATTCTATATATTTAGCCAATACTAATTATGTTAACTATCATTTTGCCAGATTGTGGTGGCAAGTACTTCAACTATCCGATTAAATATTTACCCAACAGGAAAAAAAAAACGCTACAGTTTATAAGGTATAAAATAATGTCAGTTTCATGTCCATGTCGGTTTTTAGTTTTATAATTTCAAAAACAGAATCTCACTAGATACTTTACATTTATTTCTCCCTCTCTCTCTGTGCCCCCCCTTTTTTTTTTTTTTTGGTTATTGGCTTCAAATTCATTTTATTTACAAAATAATTGGTTAATATTGTATATAGGTCATTCCATTGAACCACAATGATCCTGTAAAACGACTTCAGGTGTTTTTTTGACTTGAAATTTATCGGTTCGGGTTCTTTTTTTCTATAGCTAATAAAAGTTTACAACGACACATCTAACTTTCCCATCTATTTCCTCTTTATCGAACGTTTAAACCTTATAAAATTTGGGAACCAGTTCGTGGTCCAAACATTTTAAACTTTGACGCTTTACCCTAAAAATTATGCCCGTTGTTTGTGTTTACGACTTCCGAACCATTCGGAACGGCTCCTCGCAAATTGATACACAGACAAAGAAGTTGCACGTATGGGACCCACTCCCGATCTTCGTAAAGATGGGGAAGTTGGGAAGTGCTTTCCAATCTTTATCCTTCTCCGCTACAGAAAGAACCGAGAGGGTTCGGTGCTTTAGTAATTTGCCACGGTCTAGCAGTTTAATGAGTAACAATTTTGCGGGGCAGACGAGGACAGAAAGTCAACTAAGGGTTCACATTTCTATTCTAGCATTCCAAAAAGATGCCTGGTCAGGCTAGCAAAGTCGAGGTGACGAACTGCTGGAGCTTTAAACATTATGCATGCAATCTCGAAGGACATAATATAAAACTACGATTGCATCAACGTACAGATTTCACGTTCAAATACTCCTTTTTTTTTTTTGACGATTTTTGAATATTATAAGGATTGTAAAGATCAGGTTATTTCATTGGAATATGAAAGTTACAGATTAGATATTCGGAGTTGTGAAAATAACATCTTCCTAAAAACAAGATACTTATATATAACATTTCTTAGAAGTCCAAAGCCTAGGATACCCTTTTTATTTTTATTTTTTAATCTTAAAATACTGTGATTCAACAGATACTGCAGGGTGGCTGGTAAGGTCAAATTTGACAGAGAGACTAACAATTTGTACGTAAGGGACCCATAATTACATGGATGTGGTCCACGGCATTCTAGGGTTGCCCGCTAAATTACCTCAGCCAGGAATATGTACACTATTTTCGTCGTGTCAGCCGATTACGCAGAGCAGAATGCTCTTTTCATCGCATCCACTGATTTTTCTTGATCCCAGGCTGCCGTTCTCATCCCCTTTAACGGTACACTCCTGCCCTTCTCAGCCTCATCATCTGGGAAAAAATGCTACCGCTTAGATCAACTGGTATTCTCACAACCAGGTTATCGTGGGTGTACCATATGGTATCTTCGTCATCATGATATGTTATGATGACTTTTAATTGGGGGTTAAAAAAAATTACACATATTCTAGCTTGAAAGGATGGGGCAATGAGACTTGCCTGATACAGATGATACGGAGATTTCAGTCAGGCCTCTTACACAGTCCTTCAACGCCTGGAGTTCAGCTTCCTTCTCACGTAGTTTGGATTGGACCAAATATAGCTCAGATTCTAGCTCCCCAATTTGGTTTTCTTGTTGTTCAATGAGTAAGTGGCAGAGTCTCCGATCCAGCTCAGATGGCAGCACTCCATGGCATTGGTAAGCAACGCTATGGCCCTCCGGTTCATGAAACCCCTTGGATGATCTCTCGGCCTGCACAACCTTTCTCTGGTCAAAATCAAGCAATTCATATGTCACAGCTTGGTTATGGACCTTTTCTTGTCATCAACATCCCACGTAACCGTCCAGTACACTTGCACATTTTCATATACTGAAGTTGCAGTTTTCCATTTCATGTGCATCAGGTTGGAGACATTTTATCCCAAGACAAGTAATTGCTTACTGACCAACCAGCTTAGCCACACAAGAGCAAAACTCTTAGGGGACATTAGTGGATCAAACCCTATCTCCTTCAAATTCCCACAAATGAGTGATTTAATTTGGAGGTACCAAAAAAAAAAAAAAAGACACTGCAAACTATTTGTGCTCTCTAACCTACTAGTGCATTCATATTAATACAGTAACATACAGACTGTGTAAGTATTGGCATACACAACATGCCCAGGAAGGAGGACAATAAATAAAAAACACAACCTGGTGCACACAAAGAGTCGGTTAGTAGAATAAGGGCATTACCCTGAATACTGAACTTCAACCATACCATGTTTTGATTCCCTCGCGACACAAAAGTTGGTGCTAGACTAAGGGCATAATGGCAAGACACCAATACTAATATTTCACATTCAAAAAATATGTTGTTAAATCAAAGAGAATTAGGTGGGGAAATTTTGTAATTCCATTTTTTGAAAAGGCTGACCTTGCTCAAATTTGGCCTTGCTACTTCACACCTAGGAGCTTCAGTGGTGGAAAAAGGAAGTTTTTGTAGTTCTGATTCCAGCTCCGCTACCAGGTGATCCATTTCTGGCACCTCTGTCTCTGCCTCTTCAGTGAGAACACTGCTAGGGCATTCAGCATCATCAATCAGTGGGAGCCCAGAAACTTCAGCATCATTAGAGTCCTTCTCCGATGTGCTTGATTCACTGAGCACTGGCTGAGCATTGCCAAAAATATTTCTAGAGTTGGCAGCAACTCGTTTTGATTTTCTTTTATAAATCCCAGTCCTTAGTTCACGAACAATCTTTGAAGTCTCATCCATGGCAGTGCTCAGCTTAGCGACCTCAGCTTTCCCCATTGACATCATGTAAATGATTCCGACACCAAGACCCCAACTGAATAAAGAGTTATCTGTAGAGTACATAAGCATATGCATGAAAATGTTATGACCGTTACTTCACAAATCCATAACGTGTATCGAAGCACAAACTTGAAACACGCATCATTCAATGTAATGTGAAACAAAATAACAAGAAGGCTGCAATTCCACCAGAGGTGTGGAAAACGCGGATGAAAAATCTTATACGAGAAACTAAAATTGTGCCGACATTTTAAAATATTTAATGACCTTATGGGTTCTATATGAATCAATTTCTAGGATTTGTCTAGTAGGCAGTTATTCCATCGGAAGCACGCATGCTTGTCAAACACAATCCAGTTTCCCGCAGACAAACTGCAAGTTACTTGCCTAGCTCTGGATTTCAGGACTTCATTGAGCCCCAAATAATGGGGATGCTAAAAATTGCTGTGTTAAAGTTACTCACATCCATGGATCTAAAGAAAAAACAAGGTTAGGATTCTGAGAGCAGATTAGGTAGACAACTGGGCAATCAGACAAGGACTATTTGACATTTAGTAAAATTTTTAACTTGCCTGGAAATAATTTCACATTTAGTAACAACACAGATATATAGGCCAGAATTTGTGTGCATGTGAAATTTACTTGTTCCCATTTACATTCTCATATTCGTGCACAAATCAACACTAATTAATTGAGACTTTTAGGTGCTTTAACTCAAACTAACCAGGCTTCCAATTGCGTTATTGTTAACAATGTTTTGCTCCTCAAACAATGTACTTTTCCAAATCGAAATTCAACAGCGCAACTGCTGTACTCTTTACATGTCACTACTTCTTCCCAGCCGCCAAACAATCAACATATTCGAAAAACATCGGAGCACAAACCTTTAGAAGAAGATGATCCGCACTTGGCAGCGACACTCTTCGTCTTGGAAGTCTTCCTCTTATCCAAGCAAACAGCAAACCTCCTCCCACCCCCTTCCAAGGGGTTGCCAGCACCACTGTTGTCAATCTCAGCACGGTTCTTCAATCGAGGCCGCCTCAAAATCCCTAGTTTCTTACTGGAACTCCTCGTTTTCTCCCCGCCGGATCCGGAATTCGAGATCCTGAAGATACCCTCTGGATTGCTCTCGCATCCGGTCTCATCGTTACAGTCACCTCGAGCCACAGGAGAGTCAAATGCAGAGGCAACAATTGATTCTTGCTGTTCCTCGGACTTTTCATTATTTTGAGGTTGATTTGAGGCGTTTGATTTAAGGAGGTATTTGGCTACAACGGCAGTGGATGCAGCTATTGCAGCGGCTAAGAGAACTTGCCACATTGCTGGTGATCAGAGATGGAGCACTCACAGCCGAATCCAGGTTTAGGGACTTGAACATGCATCTCCCGCTTGTTTCCAAGTTCTGCTCTCTCAAGTCGGAAACCGGATTAATTTGGATTTCCGCTTTTGAACCCCGCGGCCCTGAGTCCTGGGTTTAGTCGCACGCAGATTTCACATGCTTTTTCTGTGTCCAAATCCAGAAAATAATCGCCCCACGAGATTCTTATTCGTAAACATTATCTAGGTAATTGATTTTCCTAGTTAATGATTTTTTTTAAAGAAAGAAATTGCTGTGCAATACCCCAAAAAGAAACGGCAGGAAAAGGAGAAAAAGCAGATCCATTGCGCAATTAAATCACCCTGCCTCATAAAAGCAAGCAATGCACTTCACGGATTTATACTAGAATATTAGAACGAAATGAAAACAGTTTTGAACAAATGGGTCGCTGTGAAACACGTAAACCAACCATTCAATCATTGGAGAACATATCGACATCTCATCAAAAGGGTCACAATGTTAATTATCTGACCATACTAAGTTCATGATAATATATGTCAATATCTAATTTTATCCCTAGATATTCTATAGATGTACTTTTTCTAGTACTGTAGAAATTTTACGAGCATGACACAAATTAAGCTATTCATACTCCTTGAAAGCAACCAGAATCCCAATACCCGATGCTCCAGCCCACTTTCCATTTGGTCTTGCAAACGAAGAGACACTAATAAGAATTGCACCAACTAAATTGTGTTGTCCCCATGGAAAAGGATAGCATTCCAGAGCAAAACTTTGGAGCAATAATCCTGCAATGCATGGCAAGACATTCAAACATGAGTCCATACAGCAACAACAGAACAGGAACAACAAAGGAAAGAAAAGCTGATCAAAAGTTCACCTGAACGGGGAACAGAAGAAAGTGTGCATTTAGCCTCAATACTTGTTCATTGTAGACATAAGATTAGAGCCACTGGTTTGTTGTTCATCACAGCTTGTCAAGTATTAAATTCAAAATCTTTTTTTTTTCTTCCGAATCCACCATGAAATTCTTGTTCTGTTCATGCTGGTTTATGGTCATAGAACTCTTAACTATTCAGGCATTCTATGCAACTAGAAAACATGGTTGGTGGTTCATAGCCAACTTCAGGATGTAACCCCCTTTTTTTACTCGACTCATTGGCTTACATGAATCCCTTTTGCATTGTTTAGTTAGTAAATCCCAAACGTTCATTCTGCCCCAACATCCAAAACAATTGCTGGTCGATAGGAAGCCAACATCAAAATCTCATCCCACGACCATTCATCATGAACATCATAATCTTGATTCTAAACAGGTGAAGTATGAAAAATCGACTGGCATTTACAGATGTGTCAACTGTGTAGTAAAAGCATCCCAGAAAATACTTTCATTTGCATGTGTAAGCGAAATTGCTTTCGGGTTTATTCTGGTGTCATCTCCATTCAAGACAATTAACAATAGAATTAACGGCAACATTGAAAAAAAAAAAAAATGCAGTGACCCTCAAAATCTTGCTTCAAGTTTGGAAATATCATTGCTTAAAAATATTACAGTGGAAAGATGCTGACATTTACTGGATTTCATTAACTATATATACATCATCAGAAAAAGACAATGCTTATCAAAACTCACAAATCCAAAATCTAAAATTCCAACGGTTCACAAGAAGCAAAGAAATGTCGGAGTTACATATACATACCCAGAAAAGCAACGGCTACCCATCAATTGGACTTGGCAGTCGTACTCTTTCTAGCAGCTCTGGCATTATTATACTCAAACTCAAACACATTGGATATATGAGAAGTATCCTTCACATAAAATAGCCTCCCAAACTTGCTCTCCTCGATCATGGGAAAATAGTCGTGGATCACCGAATTCACCACCCAAAACCACGCCGCTCCGAGCAAAATCCCCAACGTAGCGCCGGCGAACACCTGCGCCACCGTGTGGTATCCCAGGTAGACCCTCGAGTACATGGTCAAAACCGCCAGTGACCACGGCAGGAAATTCGCGGCCCATTTGTTCCTAATCTCCGACAAGCCCAGCCCTTTCACGGTCAAGAGAGTGAAGTAGGCAGCGAAGAAGAACACGTACTGGGAATGGCTGGAGGGCCAGCCGTGAGAATCGCACGTCTCGAGGAGAGTGCAGGTCTCGGGTCGGGCTTGCTGGACCGATTTCTTGACGAGCTCGTTGATGAACTGGGAAATGAGGAGGCCGATCGCGAAGAACATGCCTTGCAGCTCGCGCCGGAACATGAAATGCGAAACGAACCCGCCCAGGCTTATAAAGACCGGGACTAGCGAGACCCATGCTAGGAAATGGCCCAATTGATCGCCCTTTTCGTACCGGACGTGGGTGAGAGTCACGGCTTTTAGTGGCGGATTGGCCATGGGTGACCGTTAGATACGGAGAAAGTTGTGCTAGATCGGAGTAGGAGGAAGGCAAATGGTTGTTGTTTGTTTCGCGCGAAAGCGCTGACGGGAAAATCGAACGGGACGAGGAGCCAGAGAACCGGTGACACGTGTGCACGATGCATGCGAAGTCAAGAGCCTGATCAGATGTGAACGAGATCTAAGTGGGCATTAGGGACACGTGAGGTACTAGGAATAGAAAATTTAAATAAATCACTAACCATTCGATTTTTTGGTTAGTTGCGAACAAGACATTCTCTTTCTCCGCAACACAGACAAGGAAGAAAAATAAGATTGACAACTGATTTATGCATAAAAAAAATATTTTAAAAATAGGAGAAATTTTGAGGAAAAAATAAATCCACGTTTAATTTGATTTTGGATGCACGTGTTTGTTTTCAAGGGAGGTTGGTTACCCTTTAACTTGCTAGCAGCAATGCTCAATTTGTAGGTCAATTCGTGGTTAGGTCCACCATTTCATTCATTGTGAAAATTAACCTTGTCCTCGGTTTTTTGTTATAACAATTTTCCTGAAGTGTTTTAGTGGAAACCACGTCGTTTCTCATTTTAATAACACCTGTCTATTTAACCCCCTTGATTTTTGCCCTCTTAAAAGTTATGGAATTTTATTTTATTTTATTTTTATTAATGTTTTGAACTTAAGGGTGGCTGCCAACCGGGGAAATGACAAGAAGAACAAAGATGAGAATATACACGGCCTGGAAATTTGCATAAAATTGGCAAGTTAATCCACTTACAGATGCACCTACAGAAATTCTTTAATTAGTTATCTGATACGGAGACCAGCCACATTCAAACCATAGTTACCGAATATGAAAATCTGAAACCGGATTGATTGACCAACCGAAAGTTTTGAACTTGCCATAGATTTTTTAATTTTCTTCATTAAGTTAATTTATCCTATCTATTAGATTTAATATATATGTGTGTGTGTGTGTGTGTGTGTGTGTGTGTGTGTGTGTGATTACGTTATCTTAAATGATAAGATAAGATTTTTTTTTTTTTGGTATATATAATAATTATAAAAGAGGTATAAAGGAAATATATATTTTTAATTAATATAAAAAAATTTAATAAATAATATTAAATATTATAATTTTTTATCAATTTATTGAAAAATATTATTTTTATTAAAAGAGTAATTTTTTAAAATATCTTATTTATTAATAAAAAATTATTTATTTTAACAAAAATAATACTTTAATAATAAATCAACAATTTTTCTTCACGACATCTCTTTATCTGTCCTCGGTAGCGTAACATAAATCTTATCTGTTTATATTTTTATTAGCACAGAACCCATTAATAGGAATAGGTGTAATGACAAGATTGACTTAACACACCTTAATTTTGATTAAACCATACAACCAAGAAACATGCATGTGATAGCATTCATAAGAGTCGATTCTTCTCCTCCATTCGAGCCCCTCATTTATTGCCACTCATATAAAGAAAGATGTACCGTCGGATAAGATCCAAAACATTAAACAACTACAGAATAGCAGACTACTAGCTATCACGACAACATTGGGGGAAGGCTCTTAGGATTCTGTTTGTTAAATGTCACGGCGCTCGTAACAGCGATACTTTTTGGGCATTTTCTTTCGCTTCAAAACAAGGACAAAAATTAAATTAATAATCAATTTCGTATATAGAAAAAAAAAAAAAAAGGAAAAATTGAGAACTCTCTCACAAATAATATAAAGCATTAAATCTTGCATTGGTTACCATTATGAGGAGGAGATGGAGGCTGATGTCTTGGGTTCGGTCCGGTCGGTCCATAATCGTCAAGAGCAGTGCTTTTTTCAAGTACTTTTCGATTTGTGACGGATATGACACCTGCTTTCTCTACAAACCAAGGAAATAAATAAAATCAATAATTAATTGCACATACAAAAGACTGCTACTTGTCAACAAGACACTGCCTTTGTCTACAGCACTAAGTAATATTAATAAATGTTGAAGACTCTTTTTGCTCGGGGTACCATCACGATGAGGAGGAGGAGGCTGATGTCTCGGGTTCGGCCCCGTCGGTCCATAATCGTCAAGAGTTATTTTCTCGAATATTTTTCGATTAGTTTCCGACAAGGCGTTTGCTTTTTCTGCAGAATAAGGTGAAAAAGCAAAACTAATAATTAATTTTACTATTGTGAAAGATGTTGAAAATTGAAAATCTCCGTCTTACACTGCACAAAAAAAATAAAAATAAAAATCAGTCTTTCATTTTGCACCATTGTGAGGAGGAGGAGGAGGAGGCTGATGTCTCGGGTTCGGCCCCGTCGGTCCATAATCGTCAAGAGTTATTTTCTCGAATATTTTTCGATTAGTTTCCGACAAGGCGTTTGCTTTTTCTGCAGAATAAGGTGAAAAAGCAAAACTAATAATTAATTTTACTAATGTGAAAGATGTTGAAAATTGAAAATCTCCGTCTTACACTGCACAAAAAAATAAAAATAAAAATCAGTCTTTCATCTTGCACCATTGTGAGGAGGAGGAGGAGGAGGATGATGTCTCGGGTTCGGTCCTGTCGGGCCATAATCGTCCAGGGTTATTTGGTCGGATACTTTCTTATCAGTTTCCAACAAGGCGCCTGATTTTTCTACAAAACAAAGAAAAAAGAAAATGATGATTAATGCCACATTATAAAAAATTGAGAACTGTCTCTCACACACAAAATCAATCTTCAGTGTCTTATAGGATTTTGGATACATATGTTTGGATTTATGTGGGTCAAATGGTGGTTACATCCATCTCTCAATTTTTCAATCAGTTTTCTAAAGTTTATCAGTGTGAACAATATTACCCATTTGAATAACACCCTTGAGAGAATATATATATATATATATATATATATCTGTCTCTTATACACATCTAGATGTGTATAAGAGACAGATATATATATATATATATATATATATATATCATTGAACTATTGGCAGGCTGATCCCATATGTTGATAGACCATTTCAACGGGGATAGCGCGCTGTTTAAAATGAACAAATACTTTAACACATACCTGCAAATGCAATACAACCTTGTGAGAAAATTAGAGCAAAGAACAACAATTGGAGGGAGAGGACAGCCATCCCTCTCTTAAATCTCCTTGATTTTCACTCTATTAATCCTCCTAGTTTTTTTTTTTATTTTTTTTTATATATGTTCCGAGCTTAATGGCAACTGCAAACTGGGAAAGGCGATTGTGTGGAAGACAGGAAGGACAGGAGTGGCAATATATACACCTAGAAACATGCATAAAGTTGGCAAGTCAATCGAAGGTCAGGAACTCCTGCATTTAGCCATAGTTTTGTCTCCTGTTGGCCTGATTTTGAGGCATAAAGTATTTCTAGTTAGGTTTATTTCTCAGATTTTGTTACCTTTCGAAGATTTGATTCAAAAAAGGTCAAAAGGAAAGAATTCAGATTCTCAAAATAATAGAAATTGAATAAAAATATATCCAAATAAAATAAAATAAAAAATCTGTCCAACACGCGGAACGAGCTCTTGTAACTCATATGACAGCTATTGATTAATTGATAGAACAATTGGAGTATGCAATTGAATAAGACAACAATTATTAATGGATAATATAATTATTATTTGTATCTATCGCCTCAAACCACGAGATTAAAAACCCACTATCAATTATGTGCAAACAAGTACAGTTCACAGATAAGAAAACCCACCGTAGACTGAATAATAATAATATTAATAATACAATTGTCCGATGCAATATGGTATCGACTCATTTGACACTATACTTCATTCATTATACAATTGGAATTGTTTTCTAATAGTTGCAATTTGGTAGATACGCCACAAATTTTTTGAGTAAAAAGGTGGGCAACGGTCCATCTTTGGAAATTTTGAAATCAAAATGCATGCTTGCTTTGCTACTATGCTGCGATGGAGTGACGAGGGATGAAAATTTTCTGAACAAAGCTTGTCTCTGGTTACTCTCCTTTGTAATGCTATAAATTATTTGTTGGCCCAAGTTCGTTATTGTTATAGAAGCGAAAACAGTCCCCCACGTGGGCCATGTCAATTGGACTTGGAAAGCCATGATCTTCCTAGCAGCTCCATTCTATTATAACCAGCACACATTGGGAATGTAGGCCTAAGTATCTTTGAAGCCCATGTTATCGGAAATAGAGTTTGGAATTTTTCTGACTGCAGCAGGCTCACATGCTCCAGACCCCAATTTTGAAAGTTGAACTTTTGGGCTCGAGGCAAGTTCACATACGAGCGAAAAAAATATTTTCATATATGCCTCATATTTCTAGTACAACTAATTAAGATCCAAAACTTTTTAGTTTCGTGTTTAAGTATTGTTGATTTTGATTGAAGTACTTAAAAAGAAAGAAAGAAAGAAAAAAAAGAAGGTAAAAATGTCAAAGATATCGGGAGTTGAAGATAAAAGTTAATTATTTAAAGAAATGTTAATGCCCGTCAATTGTAGATGTTGGAAATATGAAGGGTCGTTTTGCAAATATCTCAGGTCAAAGAATAAGCTGCTGTGACTAAGGTGACATTCAAAACCCAAAAAAAAAAAAAAAAAAAAAACACTGCCTGCAAAAACTTCTGTGCTCCGAGGAGCGAAATAGTGTGCAGAAGCTGTCCTCAATCCTTATCATGATGGCCGAAGATGGATCAATTTCTCACAGAAGAGAACCTGTTAAGTCTTCAGGTGAGCCCCGTTTCTTCTTCTTAGATTTCTATTTGGTTTCCGAAGGGGGAATAAAAAAAAAGGGAAACAAAAGGAGTGGAGACACGAAAACGAATTTCGTGAAATATCGGTAACCCAGCCCCAGCATAAATGGTTTATTTTAACTGAATTTTCCTTTTATATTTTCCGGTGTGGTTTAGTTGGAAATGTTGCCGCGCAGAGGCGACGGCAAAATGCGGTGGCGGTGGGGAAAGAAAGGAGAGAATCGTTGGTACGCGCGAAGCGCCTTTGCAGAGCGGGGACTTGTGGTGACGGCGATGTTCCCGTTGAGAATGAGATGATGATTGATGAAGAGCAATCGATTCTCGACGCCCAAACGAAGTCGGCCGTGGAAGAGCTTAAATCCGCTCTATCTTTCCGGTATGTCAACATCTAAACCTAACTGAATACAATAGGCGAGGAAAATTAGCTTGTTATTCTCGGGAAACCTGAAGAAGTTTCCATTGGAAATGGAAATTAAGGATTATAAAATATTGGAAGAGCCTTCAATTGTTCTGGTTGAACTTTATATTAGGGACAAAATTAGCAGGATTTTATACATGAAAGTACCATACCTTGTCATGGAGCTTAGCATAATGTTTAATGCTTGAACATCTCATGTCCGTAGTTTTTTTTGTTACTTTTTGCTTGTTTACTGCACTATGTTTTTGGCTTGAACCTTGATTCTGTGTTGAAAATTTGCATGATTTTTCATTTGGATTTGCTTCCACTGTCTGCAAAATCTTTAGGGGGAAAGGTGCGATGCAGAAGGTAGTTGGTGCCCTTCGCGAACTAAGGCGTTTGCTGTCAAGAACTGAATTTCCTCCTGTTGAGGCTGCTGTGAGTGCTGGAGCAATTCCTCTACTTGTGCAGTGTCTTTCATTTGGCTCTCCAGATGAACAGGTTGAAAGAATTGCTTAATTTTTATGTTTTGGTGCACTAACAAATAATGTGCACATCTGTACATGTGTCTGAGTAGGCTACTATATGGTGATTAATAATTACATTTACCTAAGAAATCATGGGTCTCAATCCCTGTTGGGTTTTGATTGTCTGTGGCTCATTCTTTTTTTTTTTTTTTCACTGCATACTGTTGCAGTTGCTTGAGGCAGCATGGTGCCTTACAAACATTGCAGCAGGAAAACCAGAAGAAACAAAAGCATTGTTACCTGCATTGCCATTGCTTATTGCACATCTTGGAGGTTGGTAACAACTGGTTCATTGTATTTTTTAGATCAAGAATGTTGTCCCTGTATTTCTCATACTGCATTTTGTGATCTTCGGATGCGATCCAGTACAATGAAAGCAATTAATAGATTTTTTTTTCAAAAAACAAAAATCTTTGTTTCTTGAACTGTACCGTATTCAAAATTCTGCAACTTGATATTGCATTTATCTTCTAACCTAAAAATCCCCAATGTAATACATTCTATTTCCTGTTTAAACGCCCAAATAAGTATCTATTTCTAAGTCTCTAGTCATGATGGCATACTTGTGCAGAAAAGAATTCCTTGCCTGTTGCTGAGCAATGTGCATGGGCTTTAGGAAATGTTGCCGGTGAAGGAGAAGATTTGAGGAACATTTTGCTGTCCCAAGGAGCCTTACCAGCTCTTGCAAGAATGATGCTGCCAAACAAGGGTTCAACTGTAAGAACAGCTGCTTGGGCATTGTCAAACCTGATTAAGGTTTGAAACCTCTCCCTGAGCCACCCAGAATGGGAATAGTATCTGCTAGCTTCAAGGTTGAATTTGTAAATACTAGTTCTTAACAATGCAGAAACAACCTCTTTCTGACAATAAAGGTTTCCCCATACCCCACAGTGTATGAGCCTAGCGCATTACGGTGCCCTGTCTTTTTCAGTTCTTAGCTAGACCACTTGGAATAGGATACCTTTCTCTGAACAGCACTCACCTCTAGGAAAGCAAGCTGCATAGAGAGCACCTGCTCATGTTCATTTTCTTACCAACATCTGAAGAATGTTCTATGGATAGGATACAATACTACATTGGAAAACGGAATTCTGAACGAAACTTGTGAGGCTAGTGCCCAGCTTGTAGTGAGATGCCTCACAAAATGGATATTTGCTGTATCCTTTACTTAGGTGATGCCTAAGAATTCTTGGAATTCTTGTATGATGCCAGATTATACATGTAGTACATGTTTTGTTGTTATATCTTTGAGATTATATTATTTCATGGGGCAGCTAGTTTCCTACAGTGATTTTCCAATGTTCTTAAATTTTTTGCCTATATATTGGTATCTATATGACATTAAGTTGACAAAACCAGCCTCTATATTCTTGAGTACATGTCATGTGGTGTTCAAATGCTTAATAGCTTGTATTAAATTCTCTTAACAGCGTCTGCTGTGTCAATTGCTAAGTGCTAGAATATCTCTTTCTGCATCAAGTTGACTACTGATCTGTAATTGGTTAAGATGAAGCCTTTGAATTTAGCTACTTCAATGTAGGGACCAGATCCTAAAGCTGCCACTGAACTCATTAGGATTGAAGGGGTACTGGATGCAATTGTTCGACACTTAAGAAAAGTGTAAGTCTGGTCTTCTGACTATGGAATAAATTATGCCAAGTGGTTCATTCTAGTTTTAATTTTTGAAGACATCTCATCTGTCTTCCCAGATATAATAATTGATTCTCTCTATTTGTAGGCTTCCTGTTTCCAAAAGTCTATTTACCTGTATTATATTGCATACCAAAATCTATGTATCATGTAAGAAGCATTGGTTCAAAGCCTGCAAAAATTCTTCTTCTGTCATTGCAAAGGGTCCAATTTTTTAAAAATTATCACTTGATGAAAGTTAAGATTTCTCCATATGACTGCATCACGTTCTTGTCTTGGGATGATTTCTACCATGAAATGAATTGACATTGATTTGCAGTTATGGTAGAATAGTTTATGAGACCATATTCATACAATCTTGTTCTTCTCTGGTAATGATTGCTTATCTACATGCAATTAATTGTACTGCAAATGATATTGGGAGGTCACATAATGCAAGGAGCTCGGCACGGAATTTTGCTTTATTTTTTATTGAGTGTAGCTTAGTAAACATTACTTTAAATTGCATGGACAATGTTGTCAGTGTTCTTGCTCCTATTTGACCACAGTTAGAGACAGTAATGGTGTTCCACATTTGAGGCTTTGTTTACTGAACTTGACTTTGGGAACAATTCCTGGAAAAATAATTACTTTGAGACTGCTTATCTTTGATATATCTTCTATGGGATTGAAGTTGCATTTGTTCACAATTTGTTCTGGAAAAGTTGTGTGATTGCTCTACAAGTCCTTTAGTTTCAAGCAAAATTGTTCCCTGAGATCATAAAATTGGATTTGCTTGTCCAATTCAGGGATGATGAGTTGGCCACTGAAGTAGCATGGGTAGTTGTGTATCTATCTGCGCTTTCAATCATTGCTGCCAGGATGCTGGTGAAGAATGATCTCTTGCAGCTCCTTGTAGAAAGATTGGCAACATCAAACAGCTTGCAGTTGCTCATTCCGGTAACAAGCAATACGAGAGCTTATGAAGCCTTTGCCAAAGCATGTATTTTATTATATGTTTTTCTATGTATTAAATGTCAATTATTTTTTCAGTTCTTTCTATACCAAGGCTAATATAAATCTACTATACTTGGTTAAATCTTTTATTGACTCAAGAAGATCTTATGATGCTTTGAATTTTTATGTCCCTATTTTCTAGTTGAATACACATGCATTGGAAGGGGCGTTATGCTCCTCATTCAATCTCCAATATTGTATTAATGGTAGCTGCAACTTGCTAGAGTCAGGGTGAACCAAGCTTATGTGTGTTTCATGCATTATGTTTTTGTGGTTGGCATTATGAAACTGCAGCTTATGTGTTGGGGTCATTTGTAAGGTTACTATTGTCTGACCTTGCATCATATGACAAGTGGTCTCCTGTATAGGTGCTGCGGAGTTTTGGTAATCTCATAGCTGGTGATTCACACGCAGTTTCCAGTGTTCTTCTCCCCGGGCAAGAAATCACAGGTTTCCCTTGCTTCACATGATATGCTTTAATCTTAGTGACTCTTTTGTTCAAAATGTAAAATTATATGAGATTTTCAGATAATGTCCTTGAGGTCCTAATGAAATGTTTGAGGGGTGAACAACGGGTCTTGACAAAGGTGAGTCTCTGAGTCGGCATGCCTTTGTCATTCCAGTGTTAAATTTTCTTTCCTTACTGAAAGCATTATTGTGTTCAGGAAGCTACCTGGGTGTTGTCTAATATAGCTGCCGGTTCAGTTGAGCAAAAGCAACTGATATTCTCTAGTGAGGCAGTCCCACTGTTATTGCGCCTTATTTTAACTGCACCATTTGATATAAAGAAGGAAGCTGCTTATGTTTTAGGTAACCTCTGTGTTGCTCCAACAGAAGGCAATGGGAAGCCAAACCTGATTGTTGAGCACTTGGTTTCCCTAGTTGGTAGGGGATGCCTCCCTGGTTTTATTGACTTGGTTAGATCTGCTGATATTGAGGCTGCAAGGCTAGGAATTCAATTTATGGAGCTGGTAAGCAAACGTATCATTCATTCTTTTATAATGGATTATCCAATTTGAAATCACTGCAAGGGTGCTTCAAACAGTGTTCACCTCTTTTTTTTCTTTTTCTTTTTTTGTTCACTTCCATTTTTTCTTAGTTTGTTCCGATGGTATTACTAAATCATTAGCAATAAGATGTGATCTGAGGTTCGGAGCGGAACCCATAACTCGAACTAGTTTTGATACCTTCAACTACGAATCCATGATCAGTTCAGCCACAGTCAGACGTTCTTTTCCCTGCTAAACCATTCGGGCCAATGACGTTTTCTTGTTCTGTTTTTTGATAAATTATAGATTGAATAAGATCATTTTTTGGTTTTAATTTTAAAGTCCCGAAGATAAACAGAGATCTTTGTTAATCTGTCTCAAAAGAGGTTTATGATTCTCAGACAACCCAAAGGAGACATTCTAATAATCTACTTGTGCATGTAGGTCTTGAGGGGGATGCCAAATGGCGAAGGCACAAAGCTCGTGGAACAAGAGGATGGAATTGATGCCTTGGAAAGATTTCAATTTCATGAGAATGAAGATTTGAGAAATATGGCCAATGGCTTAGTCGACAGATATTTTGGCGAGGACTATGGGCTTGCTGAATAGGGTAGGCTGCAAGGGCTGCCGATAATTCCTAACCCGTCTTCTTGTTGTGCAACAGTTTTCTTTTAAAAATATATTTCAGCACTGTAAATTAACGAAGCCGAAAGCCATTAGCCCAGAATAAAAGGAGTTTTGATCCACGGTGGTCTCGTCCAAACTTCCATTTGGGACTAGTAAGTTTTGATGTGGTCGACTAGATTATCTATAGAACAGTGAGATGCAGAGGTTGTAATTTTATTAATCTTACTAGGAGGACTTGCCTTTCTTATTTGTGTGAGGGCGAAAAGGAGCTCATCAAGTGCCAATTGTATCAGTTGCATACTATCTAATTTTCACATAGTCAAAAAAAGTACATCCTTGAGTCTTGTAAATGTAAGTACCGAAAGTAATGGTCCGTGACACAATGCTTCCATAAACCTAACTTTCTTGCATTTCCTTTTCCTGTTAGGATTTTGTTTCTTAATTTAGAGCGGTTGATTTAATTAAGATTTAGTTTGGATTGTGAAATTGACAACGTTATAAATGGTACGAGATTGCTTGATGCCAATTTTACATGGGTTCATTTGGCAAATGAAATTCAATCGCATTGGTGGTGGATAAGTCATCATCAAATGTTTGACGGTGGATAAGTCATTCTCAAATGTTTGATGATTTTGGTGATAATGTTAAATGGGTCAGGCGGAGAAAAGAGTAATATTACAAATATTAGGAAGGAGAAATTTTGTTAAAATTTTTTATAAAATATTATTTTTATTAATGAAACTATTTGATAAAATAATTTAAAAATTTATTTATTTTAATAAAGATAATGAAATAATATTAAATATTGTGAATTTTTAAATTTATTAATAAATATTATTTTGTTTAAGTAAATAATTTTATTAATATTCTATAATATTTAATATTACTATAGATAATATTTCACAATAAATTAAAAAAAATCATTATATTTAATATTATTACCGAAAAAATCATAAACCCCTTTACAAGAGGAAATCGTAATTAGACCTCTTTCTTTATTTGGGTCCTGGAGCGCACGACTATAAAGTCAGCGGGAGAATTTTGCGATTAAAGAATAGGAACGATTTCCGACGTGGCAGAATTTATATCGCAAGATCAAAATAATTAAAATTTCCAACGGCTAATACGAGGTCTTAACCCAACCCGTTGATCAGATAATCGAACGGCTCAAGCAGAAACCCTAGTTACACCAAAGCGCTCAGTAATCACTACTTAAACCAACGCAAGCCACCGCTCCCATTCTCTGTCGCTTGCTCTCTGTGTTCTATCACTGCGAGAGAGCTCCTAGTAGGCGAATAAATCAGTTTATTTCTTCTAAAGGTGTGCGGCCTGTTCTCTGTTATAGGTTTGATTGATGCGTTTTGTTATTAGTTCTTTTTTATATTATCTATGTGTAGAGCTTTGCGAATTATATATGCTGTTTGGTACTATGGTTTCGTGTACGAGCTTTTGGAAATTTTTTTATCTCTTCTCTTGCTGAAGATATATCTCTTAATATGTTTTTCTTTCTTTGCTTTCGTTTCTTGATCTAGATCTAAGAAAATAGTTTTCTTAATCTCATGTTTTTGTTTCTTTCTCAAGTTAATTGATGTTCTTTCTTCTAAATCTTAAAGTTAGATACCGTGTCTGTTCAGTATTTTTTTTCCTAATTAGTTTGTATTTAAACCAGAAAACGTTATTTTGTGTTGGAAATTATTTCTTTTAACGTTTTCACGTATTACTTTTGTGGCTGTATTTTAATGGTAAATTCCACACGTTTTCACATATTAATTATTATTAATAATTACACTTTTCCTTTTTTTTATTTGGAAGTTTTTAGGATTGGATTCATATATTAAATGTTTGTAGGGTTGGATTTACTGAATGTTTCTTGTTCCTATGTAGTCTCCCTTCTAAGTACTCAATTTGTATATTAGATGTTTAATTGCTCCAGTAGTTATGATCTGTGATGGATTTACTAAATGTTTCTTGTTCCTATGTAGTCTCCGGCCTAAGTACTAAATTTGTATATTAGATGTTTAATTGCTCCAGTAGTTATGATCTGTGATGGTGTCATGAAATTTCTTTGGGTTCTTTTTGCATGTCTTTGTTTCACTAAATGTCAATGTTTCATCAATTTCAGCTTCTCTTCCAAATTTTTAACTATGGGTAAGGAGAAGATTCACATTAACATTGTGGTGATTGGCCATGTCGACTCTGGCAAGTCAACCACTACTGGTCATTTGATCTACAAGCTTGGTGGCATTGATAAACGCGTGATTGAAAGGTTTGAAAAGGAGGCTGCTGAGATGAACAAAAGATCATTCAAGTATGCCTGGGTGCTGGACAAGCTCAAGGCTGAGCGTGAGCGTGGTATCACAATCGATATTGCTCTCTGGAAGTTTGAGACAACCAAGTATTACTGCACCGTCATTGATGCTCCTGGGCATCGTGACTTCATCAAGAACATGATTACTGGTACCTCACAGGCTGATTGTGCTGTTCTTATCATTGACTCTACTACTGGTGGTTTTGAAGCTGGTATTTCCAAAGATGGTCAGACTCGTGAGCATGCTTTGCTTGCCTTTACTCTTGGTGTCAAGCAGATGATTTGCTGCTGTAACAAGGTGAAGTTAATTTCTGAAATTTGTGTACTTTAATATTTGTGATTACTAACAGTATTTGTTTAATGTTCTTGATGTGTATCTGTGGCTTCTTGTTTTTGTATACCAATATATGCAGATGGATGCCACCACCCCGAAGTACTCTAAGGCTCGTTATGATGAAATTGTTAAGGAAGTTTCTTCCTACCTGAAGAAGGTTGGTTACAACCCGGATAAGATCCCATTTGTCCCTATCTCTGGTTTTGAGGGCGATAACATGATTGAGAGGTCTACCAACCTTGATTGGTACAAGGGTCCAACCCTTCTTGAGGCCCTTGACATGATCCAAGAACCCAAGAGACCATCAGACAAGCCACTCCGTCTCCCACTTCAGGATGTTTACAAGATTGGTGGTATTGGAACTGTACCAGTTGGACGTGTTGAGACTGGTACCCTGAAGCCTGGTATGGTTGTGACCTTTGGACCTTCTGGACTGACAACTGAAGTTAAATCTGTTGAGATGCACCATGAGACCCTCCAGGAGGCCCTTCCAGGTGACAATGTTGGCTTCAATGTGAAGAATGTTTCTGTCAAGGATCTCAAACGTGGATATGTTGCGTCTAACTCAAAGGATGATCCTGCAAAGGAGGCTGCCAATTTCACCTCTCAGGTTATCATTATGAACCATCCTGGTCAGATTGGAAATGGATATGCCCCAGTCCTAGATTGTCACACCTCACATATAGCTGTCAAGTTTGCTGAAATTTTGACCAAGATTGACAGACGATCTGGTAAGGAGCTTGAGAAGGAACCCAAGTTCTTGAAGAACGGTGATGCTGGGTTTGTGAAGATGATTCCCACCAAGCCCATGGTTGTGGAGACATTTTCAGAGTATCCCCCACTTGGTCGTTTTGCTGTGAGGGACATGCGCCAGACTGTGGCTGTTGGTGTCATCAAGAGTGTCGACAAGAAGGAACCATCTGGTGCCAAGGTCACCAAGTCCGCAGCAAAGAAGGGCGGAAAGTGAGATGTCTTTCTTTAGGGTAGTCTTGTTGCTTTCTGCTACAAGTCTTTTTGGGTCTCATTTTGTTTTCTTTGCTGCCTATATTGGAGATGTTTGGAACTCCCCGTATTTTACTTAGTCTTTTACATCTGGGTCTTTAAACATTGAGTTTTTGGATTTGACAATCATCTGGGAATTGAATGTTTGAGCATGGAGTTTTGTCTAAGTTTCCTTTTCAAATTTTGTTCCAATCTTCTTAGCTGGGGTGCGGTGGAGATCCGCTAGTCGTTTTTGTTTTTCTTCTAACGTTGTTGTCATAAGACAGTTTGTTCGCACCATCCCCAAGCCCGTGGCTGGATGGTGGAAGAAAAAAGTTCTTCCACTCTACCGGAATGTGCCCGAGAGTGGCCTTAGTCTATACCTGCACGGTGTTTCCATTACTACATTTGCAGTTACCTACGGTGCCGACCATTAATACGTCCCTGCCCGGGTTTCCAGTGTCTCCTTGATGTGGTCAAGGCACATCATCGTCCAGCTCTTTAATGGGAAACCCCAAGGGTGGTGATGGTGGTTGGTGAGTTGAACGCTTACCTAATGATAGTCTTATTTCAGCTGACAATAATTTGCATAAAATTCTTACTATCGGGATTAAAAATGAAGAGCTCCAACATTTGTCAGATTATTGGATTGCCCGACTTCTAAATGGTTCCTTCCGATCGATCACAGAAGTGGATGAGGGGCGAACAACTTGAATATGAAGTAATTGGAGAATTATGAACAACTAGACCTTTAGTTCTCATCATGTTCTTTTGACTGTTGCGAATAAAGTGTTGTCCACGCCATTGAAAATGACAAAATTGTTAAGCACTTTAAAAATGTAGCAAAATATTGTTCAGTACATCTTAATTTTCCAACCCTTTGGTTCATTTTTTTGAATCAATTTTCAAGTTGCAATTTCGTTAAATATGCTTGGATCATAATTCGTGAAGTTTCATTATTATAAATTAGCTATCAATTATTAATAGAAAAAGTGAGAATTTCTTCGCCTGACTTTAATCTCTTCATTCAGAGCGACGGAGGCATAAAAAGAAAAAGAAGAAAAAAAAAAAAAAGAGGAAAGTTGGCATGGCAAATATGTTTACGACTGCATAGAATTGAGTTGAAGTAATTTTCGAAGGGCCCTTCTACCCGAGTGTAGGAAAATGTTAATGTCAAGCACACGATGGATAGCAAAGAATGGTAACATGTCCTGTTGATTGGGTGTCTAATCCCCCTTCCCAGCTTGCTACCCTGCTGTGTAATGATATTTTGAAGTAATGGAATGATTCCAATTTTTATTGATAAAGAAGAAATAAAAAAAAAAGTCCATTTGCTTGGCATTTTATTATTTTATTATCTTTTTCCAAAAATATATAATGTAATATTTATACGTACGACTCTGTTGACATTTTATTAAAATTAATATTGTTATTACTAATATTTTATATAGAAAAATCATGTAAATCGTAATATTGCGATTGTGGTTACTTTAAATGATCACGCTCGGACGGCTTAGTTCTTACTATTCAATTTTTATTAGGTTCTTGTGCATTTTTTAATGCCAACAACGATAACAACATGACTACAGTATGGCAACATATGGATTGACCGGAAACCAAGTCCAGCCCTCTAATCTCACTTGCTCGCAGTCTATACAGCGAATCTTAGCTGCAGGTTAACATAATATATAATATTTTACTAAAAATATTTAGTTGATGGGTTCCATCCCAACAACTATTTGGTGCAGACGGTAACTCAAAGTCCCCTGTTTATCATTCCATGTTTCTTTTACTTCAAGGGATAACTAATTGAAGCAACACCTCCCATAAAAAAGCTTTTTCCTTTTTGAGTTTGCTAGTTCCTATAATAGACCAGTTAGCTTCCACCTTCATTAAGCATTGAATTTTTGGTGTAACCTTTGGCATGTTTAAACAGAACATGCTACCTTGTATATCATAGTCTTCCGACTCCCTTGTAACAATCTTTTTCACCAAAATTTCCTTTGATCGGTTTCTAAACCCAGAAACTTTGATTCTGGTCACGGTTTGGGTATTAGTAAGATGGGGTCTTTGGAAAGATCAAAGAAGAAAGTTCAGCTATGGAAAAAGGCAATGGTCCATTTTGCCTTGTGTTTTGTCATGGGGTTTTTCACGGGCTTTGCTCCAACTGGTAAGGCTTCAATTTTCTCTAGTCGAGCTATCACTACAAATAAATCTCAATTCTCCCCCCAACCCCTTCAAATGCTGCACCGAGCCGGCACAGCGCGGGCCAGCAATGTCAACAGAAGTTTGATTGCCGAAACATCATTGCCAACTCGGACGAAGTCTAGAGCAACAGAACAGGCAAAACTCTTAGAAAAAGAAAAAGGAGGACAAACCGAGCCCAAATTGACGACAAGAAGATTACTCATCATCATCACCCCAACAAGCAATAAAGATCCGTACCAGCGAGTCTTTTTGAGGAGGTTAGCTAATACCATAAGGCTGATTGCGCCACCGTTACTGTGGATTGTTGTGGAGCAAAAATCAGAGTCACATGAAGTATCAGAGATACTTCGAAAAACAGGTATTATGTATAGACATTTAGTCTTCAAGGAGAACTTTACCGATCCTGAAGTTGAAATGGATCATCAAAGGAACGTTGCTCTTAGGCACATTGAACAGCACAGGCTGAGCGGGGTTGTTCATTTTGCTGGCCTTTCCAACGTTTATGACCTTGGCTTCTTTGACGAGCTCAGAGGAATTGAGTATGCAATTTTTTCTTATCCCTCAATATTTACTTCTAATAATCAATACTCAGTTGCTACCACAGTGGTTATTTACTTTTACACGTTAACTATATAACTTGTGGGTGATACATATTAAAAAAAAAAAAAAAGAGAGAAAAGAAATGGAAACGAAAGAAAGAAAACTGACGGGGGAATTCTTCGAGGTTGGTAAGGAAATTAAAAGGAAAAGAGAATTTGTTGGCAGGTGGGCGCAATACTCAATGTTTAGGTAAAATTTGAAGAAACCTTCAATGTTAGCTGCATAACGTGATTCTTTAGGTGTACCAAATCTGTTTCTTTTGGTTTATAACAGAAATTGGATGTTGACTTAGTTTTAACAATCTAAGCTAATGGCTCCCGCAATCGGACTATCAATTCAATTGACCAAGTTCCTACTTTTTGTCGGTCCCACGTTATAAAATTAAGCAGCAGTTGATCGTCCCACTAATTAATGCCAGGTTGCTTATTGTTAGCAGCGATTGATCGGTTACCTAAGAACAGTTCTTTTGTGGGAATTCTTGTGCAGGGTGTTCGGAACATGGCCAGTGGCATTGCTTGCAGCGAACAAGAATAAGGTGATAATTGAAGGGCCAGTATGTGATTCCTCCCAGGTCATTGGATGGCATCTAAAAAAAATGAACAACGAAACCGATACAGCGACGAGGCCTCCCTCAATCCATGTTTCGAGTTTTGCATTTAACAGCTCAATCCTTTGGGACCCAGAAAGATGGGGTCGCCCTTCTTCTGTTCAACAGACCTCACAGGTACATACTCACGTATGAATTCGCATTGATGTAACCAAAAATATAAATATAAATAAATTCACATAAACCAAGTATCATAAAATTTAAGACCCATTTGGCCAGCAGTTTAATCATACCCTCCAATGCTGTTCCTGGGGCCCAATCATACCAACCGGTAGATATGCTTTGGTTTTATTAATTGGAGTTTAGTACGTTCGGTTAGCCTCTGAGCATCTTATAAGTTAGGTAATGCCATGATTGAAAAAACAAAAGAAAACAGAAATACAAGTCCGGCAGGTCACATAGAGTAACATTTGGGTGTCATGAGCCTGTTATTGTAGTGAATGAAAAGATCTTCTTTTTTTTTTTTCTTTCTTTCGTCATATTTTTGCTTATGGATGTCAGTTTTGATACAACCTTTTCTTTTCTTTCTTCTGGGGGTGTTGGGTACTTGCAGAATTCGATCAAATTTGTGAAACAAGTAGCTCTTGAAGATGAGACCAAGATAAATGGAATCCCACCAGAGGACTGCTCCAGTATCATGCTTTGGCGTCTTGACTTTCCCTTTAGAAGACCACTGTTAGTAACAGACGAGACAATCTTCTAACCACGGCACCTCATGCTGCTTCTCTGAGATAAATGATAGAAAATATGTTACACTGGAATTTATCCAAGTTTTTCAAAGCAGAATCCCAATTCTTCTTCCCTTTTCAATAGTTAATTTTTATTTTTTATTATTTTTTTACTTTTAAATTTTCTCTCTTGGGGCTGTTTATGTTGATATAATCCAAAGTCTTAACAATTTGTCCTAAGGAATAGTTATAAATCAATGCAATCGGATTATCCTAGGACTTTTTTTTTTTTTTTTTTACACCACATGTGATTATATGCAATTTAAATCAAAATTCAAATATGTCCTGTAAAGAACCACACGATCAGTGGCAATAAAAGAAAAAAAAAAGAGAGAGAAAAGAAAAGAAAAAAACAAATACGTTTTGCAAAGAATTACATAGCAATTGGTCGCTGACCCCGATTAGGTTTCCCTGGCTCTGAGTTTCATCTTCTATAGACGAGCCAGGGTCAGCCAGTGGAGAAAGACGGAGGACCTTTGAGGACAGAGGGGTCAATTGGGCATTTGGCTGAGAGAGATGAGAGTAGCAGTAAAAAGAAATTAAGAAAAAAAAAAAAGAAAAGAAATTGCATAACAAGGATAAGTACAGGAAGTTATTCGAATTCTTAACTCTTAATTTTCTGTCATATATATATATATTTTTTTATTTTTTTTCAGAAACTTTTAATTGTTCACGGATAACAAAACAGAGATAGTATAATTAACTTCTATAAATAATATCAGTAGAGATTTTTCTTTCTCTTTATCCTCCTGTTGAAGTACATATATTCCAAATATAAAAAATAAAAAATGATATAAAGCTAGATTTATTGATGTATTTGGATTACCCCCTTAAACATTTAATTGCAAGTTATTGTCTTACTATAGTTTAGAAAATTTAGTTGTCTAAACTTTATTTTAAATTTATTTGTTTATTGTTTCTTCCAAGTAAATATTCCGCATCTGCGGCAAGGTGAGATTATATATATTTTAGAGTAAACCATCGAAGTAGCGATTTAAAGATAAAAGAATTTCTTCATTGTTAAATGAAAAATCTTGAGTTCATGTTTTTGTCTAACAGTTTGATGAAATAGACTGTATATTTTCAAAAGACACAATTTTCTTTTTCTTTGATAAGTATATTTATTTTATTTCTGACACACACACACACACACACACACACACATATATATACAGAGAGACAGGGAGAGGGAGAGTGGCGGCTACTGTTATGTTGTGGGGATACCGTTGGTATATTTATAGATTTAATCCTATGAAATCGACTTGAGGAAGGCTATATTGTCGGTGGATATTCTTTATTTGTATAATCGTACTCAAATTTCAAAAGGTCTCTGACCCAACTGTTCTCATTTATTTTTGGCTTTGTTTTGTTATGTTTTTTTTTTTTTATAAAAAAAAAAACCATTTATTTGTGACTTCCTTGGCAAGGTTTCCAGTTTGTAGCCCAAGCATCCACTTGGATCGCTGATTCAATGCGTGCGTTCAATAATATTCGCCAACAAACAATCACCAAAAGAAAGAAAAAAATAAATAAATAAAAAACAGAGAGAGAGAGAGAGAGAGAAATTCATAAGAAATTTCCAAGAATATTCCGATGCTACAAAATGTATTAATGTCAATAGAAAAAGAAAAAGAAATCTGGGAAAAAAAGTTATTAATTTTTACGAGAGTGGAAAGACCATTGAACATAAGAAAAAGAAAAAAAAAAGAGTCATGATATTTTCTTAAAAAAATATATGTATGTATGTGTATGTGTATATATATATAAATAAACTTTTTATTTACTGTAATCATATTCTTGGCAATTTTAGGTTGGGGGGGGGGAATCGTCTGGCTGGTAAACATCGATAAAAAATGGATATCAAGATACTAAAATACTTTTCTACCCCCGAAATCCCTATAAGGCGGTTTATTCCTTGGCAGTGTACATTAAAAAAAAAAAAAAGGAACAAAAATAAATCGAAAATCCCCAAAGCACGAGCTCGCGAATCTTCGTTACTGTTTATCGCAGCTCTCAAAGATCTAAATAAATGGTGAGTCAGTTGCTTGCAAGATTAAGCGATTATTAAATCCGTGTGTACATTTTATCTGTTTTCTCTTTGAATCAGAAATTTGAAATTGAGAATTGTTTTTTACCCCTAATCGATTAGGGTTCTGATTGTGGCAAATTTTATTTTATTATTATTTTTTAAAAATTTTATAACTTGGATTCTGGAACTTGTTAGCTGAAGGGAAGACCCCTCATCTGGTTTCCGAGGAAACCTAGGAAAATGCATAGAGATTTTAATTTTAACTTCGTATCCATCATCCATCTTTGCATGACAAAACCAAATTAGCTCTCATGTTGCTTTGTGTCGTATATGGAATCTTTGGGTGGTGGGTTGGGGCAAAGGGAGTTCCATATGTAATTTGAATCGGTCGAGTTTGATTTGTGGGAGTAAAGGTTTCCGTCTAACCTGATAATCTAGATCATTCTTGGCTTTGCTATTTCATCATTTACAAGCTTAAAATGAAAAATTTGCTTTAGGCTGCACCATTCATTATGGGCGTTGCAGTAGCTGCTGCTGCTTATGCTGGTAGATATGGCATCCAAGCTTGGCAGGCATTCAAGGCAAGGCCACCGGCGGCTAGATTACGCAGATTCTATGAAGGTGGTTTTCAACCAGTCATGACAAGGAGGGAAGCTGCTCTAATACTTGGAGTCAGGTATTATTGATATCATTTTGGGAGATAAAATAGTGTGCAAGTAAAAAGTTGTGTTTTTGATATGTGCAATTCTTCCAATTGTGCATTCAAATACCATGCTTGCTGATTTGATTTTTGGAGTTGTGCTAGTTTAAGTAATTTCTGTTTGCAGACATTACATCATTTTATATAGTCTACATGAAGTAGTTACCTTGGAAATTGGAGCTATTTTATCTTCCTTGTGCTACCACCATGGTTGTAGATACTCATCACACCATGATGATATCCAAGCTCAAGTGGTCGTTTTATACCTCTATATGTCTAAAGCAGAAAATTTTTGTATGAACTTATAATCATTGGTGTCTTGGAATGATTGAAGTCACAACCCACTTCTGATAGTAAGACTCTGAAGTCTGAACTGCAGAACTTACTGGTAATTGGTAGTTAAATAGTTTGGCAAACCTTCCTTACCTCTCTTCGATAGCACCAGAAATAAGTTCTTTGCAACTGTGTATGTGGCTGTTTCAGATGAGCTTAGGCTCTGTTAATTGTTTAAGGATTGCAGAGAACTTGGATGGAACTTACAAGCCCTTAGTGATTGGCTTGCTTTTACTTGATTATGGTTGGATTTGTTGCTTGTTACTTTCATCACTGCAACTACTTGCATTTCTGTATTCAAGTAGGAGGAACCAGAATCTTATTTTAAAATTTTAAGATCCGCTGTCCATTAAACAAATGTTTTTATGACGTGCATAGTCTGAAACAAACTTTGCACCTGAAGGAGATATCAGTACTTCCCTTGATGCAATATATGCATGAAGACTTATGAGGCTGCAATCAATTACAATTTTCAGTATTGTTTGTGCCTGGTCGACTGCTTGTATGTCTATTAAAATGAGCAGAATCTTCTTCATTCGCCTCTCAGGGCAGCAGGGTTCATTCTTAGATTGGTCCTACCATAGCTGTCTAATTTGCGATTATGGTACATTTTCATGAGATGTGATACTATTGTATTGGTGAATTTTATTGCCTGGAAAGTATGTAGACATGTGGTTTTTAAAACTCACCTCCAATAATTGATAATCATTCATTTTGGTATTTGCTCCTGTTGATTGCAACTGTTTTATACCTTGTCTAATAAAAGATGCTTCATCAATTTTGCAGAGAAAGTACTGCAGCAGATAAGATTAAGGAAGCGCATAGAAGGGTGATGGTGGCAAACCATCCAGATGCAGGAGGTAGCCATTATCTTGCTTCCAAAGTAAATGAAGCAAAAGATGTCTTGCTGGGGAAAAAGGGCAGCGGATCTGCGTTTTAGCCCCTTGGTGTGATCTGCATTTTAGCACTTAGTGCTATTCTATACTGCCACCGTGACTAAAACTCCGGGATAAAATTTAATTTCCAAAATACGGAGCCATGGTGTGCACAAAGATCTGGTTTTGTTAGGCGAATCTACTCAGCACATTGTAACTCTATTTGCATCCCATTTATCTCTCATCTTGGTGCCATTTTATCTCAAATTTTTCATCCCATAAGGAGAAGCTCAAAAGTGATCGACATTTTAAAGTAAATTTTAATGATTAAGATTATTAGTTATTAAAATAGTGATATTCCATTTTCTAAAATTCAATCATTGTAACATAATTAAGCGTTACTAATTTGGACCATCTGGTCGGAGCCCTTAGAAAAACTTTGAAGGTCGGTGTGGGATGCATTTGATGAATGTGACTTGATCTTTTTTTGTTTGTAGGAGGGACTCCGTGTAACGTATAGTTTATGCTCAGTCTCGCTCAATGATCTAAGTTTTTGAGTTAATTTTTTAACATAATAATTAAGAATTTTTATGTTTAAATTACGTTTATTTATGTTTAATTGTGAACAAGGCTCTAATACAATGGACTATGCTGTGGGCTGTTTAAAATTAAAAATCAATGACAGGAATAAAATCCAAAACAACGTAAAGCAACTGTTGCTCCGGGAATGGTGACAACCTAACCAATGTGATGAATGGGTAATTTTCTAACTGCGGAATTCAAAAACCTAAATCAATACGAAAAGTTATGAGCGTGAAGGAGCGCGTAGAGCTCAATTCCCTCTCTCTTTAAGGACCATAATGACAAAAAGGACAGAAACAAAGTGACTTGGAAGGTGAGTGCAGAAGCGAGCATGAAACTGAAGAAAGCAGCCAGCTACCAACTCAACTCTTACCTTAAGGCCCTGTTTGGTTGAGTTCAACTAGGATTTTCTTGGGTTCTTATTGCTCTGTTCATCATATCTTTCGGACCAAAAATAGTCATACATTAGCCCACTCAAGCCGGAGTTCACCTTCTGGTAAGACGCACATGTTATTGTTTTCTGGTCATTGCATTACTGTTTTGCTGGAACTTTTTGTTTCTTTTTTTTCAAATAATGCGGTCTTCTCCATTTTCCAGCACTAAAATTTCAACAACCTTGTTGTCTTCTGTTTCAGAACAGCTTTCAACTTCGGCCTCCTCAACACTAATTTTTCACTTGGTTCTTTTTCTTTTTTTTTATTCTTTTCTTCTTTTCTTCAGCCACAATGCCTTCATTCTACATTTCATCGATAACAATCTAATTCCGTGGCATGAAGTTCTTCTTGGTCTTGAAAAAATATGGGGTTGTGGTTGCACTTCAGAGCTTGAATGTTGCAGGATTTTAGGTTTTCGAAATGCGCACAAAGCTTTGATTTTTTATTTTTTATTTTTGAAAGACATTGGATTTTGGAGCGACTAAGTTCTAGGAAAAACAATCTTTTGGCCAAATTGGATCCCTGTGTCCCTTTGTTTTAGGTGGTAGCTTGCTCTGGATCTAGGCACATTTAGCTCATAAAAGATTGACAAAGCTTTAAATTTGTACGCCTCGATAATTCAGGATTTCACTTCTTGAAGCTAAGATTTCTTGAAGGTTTCTAAACTTTTCGAAGATACAATAGAAACACGTCTCAAGACCTGGAAAACAGTGTTATTCTATTTAATGTAGTCTGTTCTTCCGTTTTTTTGTCCTTTTGGGGGCACCTATGAAGAAAATTACAAGATTTTTTTTTTTTTCAAGATTATGGGAATAGAAGATCACAAAAAGTGTTGTTTTTATTTTTATTTTTTAAAATCACTTTCATAAATTAAATTTGGAAATATCATTTCATGTCATCTTGGGTGGGCAATAAACAGACACGGACAGAGCTTCTAATAATAAAGATAAAAGAATTCACCTTCGTTTGTTTTACAAGGGAAACGCTGCAATCGGACATATACTATTGTCGTCATTTAGCTGTCTGTTGGCCCACATCTGCGAGTGGAGTGCAATTCAAGTATTGAAATATAAAGGAAGGGAACAAAGAAAGTTGTCAAAACATTGATTGTGTGATGATATGTGTAATGAGATCTTTAACTTTTCTTTCTTTTCAGTTTTTTTTTTTTTTTTTTGCTTATTGTCCTTCTGCTTGGTAGTGGTGGGGTAGTTTCAGAAGAGTTTCTCTAATGGGATTGCACTGTTTATTTTGTTAGGCTTTATGCAAGCTGATTGGATTTTTTTTTTGTTCTTCGTACATATAAACGCAGTAAATTCTCATATGATGTCCTTGCAGGTGGTGTGGGTCAGGTGGGGCTTTTAAGAAGACGAATCCTAGTCTGCTCTTTTTACCACTTTTCTGAATAAGATAGAAAACATGATGCAGACACCAAAACCAAAGTAAGATTGTTATTTATACGTGACTTTTCCTTTTTGTTCCCTTTTATTTGTATTTTTATATTTTTTTTCCCCTTATTTTCTTAGAGTGACTTCTTTATTTCTATTTTCTGAACTGAATCTAGGTTGTATCCCATTAAATTGTGGTTTCTCAGATTTTTTTTCTTTTCTAAAAGTACAGACGTCAAGATGCAAACTGTCTTCATTTGCAGATCAATTTGTATACAGTAGTAGTTTGATCTCATAATCTAGGTTTTAGTCTATATCATGGAAAAGGGTGTCCTGGTGTATGAGGCTCCAACTCTCACACCAATCTTAGTTCACAATAGAACGAAATAATGACAAAAGACTTGTGTGTAGTCAACTTCAATTAAATTTGAGATTATGGCTTGATTGGTGTTGTTTTTGTTGTGTATCATGGAAAGTTTATGTAGGGTAGATATGGTTTGCATTTAGGGGACTCTTAATTAATTAAACTTTTGGCTTTTACTCAGATTTAAAATGATTTTTTAAGGTTATCTCTGCAACTATTATGCTTTGCAACACCCAGTGTTTAGAGCCATAATGAAAAATCTGAATGCATATTCTTTTGATGATTATGGATCTTCCTGTGTCATTTAATAATGTATCAACCATATCAATAATATATTTTGACTTTTTGTTTTTAACTTACTTTGAGCCTGTTCAACTCCTAATTTGGATCTTCCAGCAGGAGTCACCAAAGCATGTGCTTCAAAATCTAGCGGTGAATCAATTTCTATGTGGTGGTTGAGTGTTGAATCTGAGTGTGATGAATTCTTACGCACATTGGTTGAAGGCAATATTAATATTCTTTAAAAAATTGTTATAAATGGAAAGTTTAGTTCAGTTCTTTTGTATTCCTTCGTTCTTGTATACTATGGGTTTGGAAGTAGAAACTTCTTTTACTTTGTGCATTTCTAATTTTTCCATTATTGTTCCCCTCACTTTGGAAGCAGAACTGGCTCTCCTGAAGTTCCTCGAAGGAAATCTCCTACAACTCCACAAACTGCACGGCAATTCAATGCTTCAGTATCAGAATCTGACTCGGCTGGTAGAACTCAAAAAGACAAAAGTCCAAAAGTCGCTGTACGTAACTCACCACGAAGTCCTGTAACTGAGGTACTCAATGACTGCTTATTTCTGAAACTGTCTTATACTGGGAAGAATTGCACAGGGAAGTGGCTAGAGTTGGCAATCTAGTAGTCATTATATGCTTTTCTAATATTGGCATGCAAGTGCCTATGTTGACTGATACAAGTTTTTCACTATATTAAACTTTTCTTTTAGCTTAGTAGATTTGAAATTTCCATTGTGAATTACCATTGTTGTTTATTTTCTTATTTCTCTGCCCATTCCTCCTGTGAACTCTAGAAGAAGCACCCAAGGAGAATATCTGAATTGGAATCCCAGCTTGCTCAACTCCAGGAGGATCTTCAGAAGGCAAATGATCAACTGAACACATCCGAGTCATGGAAGAGACGGGCTCAACAAGATGCTGAAGACACTAAGAAGCAGCTATTAACCATGTCAGCAAAGCTCGAGGAATCCCAGCAGCAACTGATGGATATTTCTGCTTCTGAAGATGCTTGGTTTAAAGAGCTCCGTAAAATTTCTCATGACAGAGATAAAGCTTGGCAATCTGAACTGGAAGCCGTCCAGAAGCAACAATCATTGGATTCTGCTGCCCTGGCCTCTGCAATGAGTGAAATCCAGAAGCTCAAAGTTCAGCTGGAAATGGTAGCAGAATCTGAAGCTGTACAATCAAAACATGCAGAGTCAGCGCATGCTGAACTGCACTGCTTGAGAACTGAACTAACTGAAACTCTCTTCCTTGTTGACAAGATAAAAAATGAAATCATTCAGTGTAGGGAGTCTGAAATTCAAGCCCTAGAACTTGTTAGTAAAACTCAAAAACAGTTGGAAGAAGCAAACAAAACTGTGGAAATGCTGCAGTCAGATGGCATCAAAGCCATGGAGGTTTACAACTCCTTATCTTTGGAGTTGAAGCAGTCAAATGCTCAAGTAAAAACATTGGAGGAACTTGTGAGAAAACTGCAAGCAGATTTGGCCTACAGTGGAAGCAATATCTTGGTGAACAGAGTTGATGATACTGAACTTACACTGGAATGTGGAGGGAATGAGGAAACATACCAGCTCAAGTCAGAGTTTAACATCTTAAAATTGGAGGTGGGACAGTTGAGAACTGCCCTAGAGGCATCTGAGACCAGGTACCAGCAAGAATATATTCAGAACACATTGCAGATTCGGAGTGCTTATGAAGAAGTTGAGAGAACAGAACTGGAGTCAAGCAAAAGACGGGCTGAATTGGAAGCAGAACTAAAGGAAGCCACAACTAATATTGAAGGGTTGAGGGCTAATCTAATAGACAAGGAATCCAAATTGGGCAATATTACAGAGGAAAATGAAGGTATGAGTTTGAAGATAGAGAGAAATCAGCCAAGTGAAAGAGAATCTGAACTTTCAATGGAGCTTGCGACGCTAGAGCATGATTTGGCAGAGTTGAAGGCAAACCTGATGGACAAGGTGAGACAGTTGCAGTCTGTAACTGAGCAAAATGGAACTTTACGGATGGAAGTCCATAAGGGAGAAGTGGAGTGGACAAAAGTTAACAGTGAAGCTGTGGCATTAGCAGAAACAGCAAAGACTGCGGAGCAAGAGGCTCTGATTAAGCTTGGCTTTTTAACAGAGGAAGCAAATAAAAGTAGCAGAAGAGCAGCACATGTGACTGAGCAACTGGATGCAGCCCAGGTTGCAAATGCAGAAATGGAGGCTGAGTTGCGAAGGTTAAAGGTGCAGGCAGACCAGTGGAGGAAGGCAGCAGAGGCAGCTACTGCTATGCTTTCAACAGGGAACAATGGGAAGTTTGTTGAGAGAACAGTGTCCTTTGACAGCAACTATGATACTATCGGAGGGGCAATGGGTTCACCTTACACGAAAGACATGGGAGATGACTCCCTGAAGAAGAAGCATGGAAAAATGTTGAAGAAAATTGGGGTCCTGTGGAAGAAGGGTCAGAACTAGACAGAAAACCTTGGAGGTTACGGTTCAGCTACTTATTTGGTTGTGTGTATTTCATCATGTACGTGGAAACATATTTTTTTGTAAAAATAAGGGCACACTGTAGGAGTCTCGTATATTTAGACACTATATTTCGTCATGAATGGAGTCTTTGCTTGCAGAATTTGGTAGTTCATAGCAATCAAGTGTCCATATATCGGACTAACATGTATTGTAAGAGGCTCTCCTGCACATTTGTTATATGGGTCCGAGGAAGCTGCTCAACTTTAGGGCTACAATGCGTTAACCGGATATCTTCGAGATGCTTTTGAGGAACTTGTTCTTGGATACCATACTAATCATCCCCACCCCCCCCTTCCACCCAGTGAGAAGCAATTGGCATTCTAACTTTCCAAGGTTTTAAAATCTTGTACATGCAAGAACAAGCTTGCAATTATCCCTTTGTCTTTGCCGCATTGTTGATCTTAAATCTTTTGTGTTTATTTTGCGGACTAGACAACGTTGACCCTTAAATTTTGATTTTTTTCACTTAACGCAAGTGGTCCAATTGAATAGTTATGGGCTTGAAGACCCATATGCTTCTGGACTAGAAACATTGGGCTGAGCCCATTTGAGCCTTTTCAAGATGAAGAGAAAATTTTAAAAGTTAAATGTCTGTGGACCACAAAATAATAATAATAATAATAATAAACGTGAAATAGCCCAACAGGAAGCGCATCAATTGAACTTCTCGGGCCGGCCCATTAATCTTTCCCTCTCCGTCTATAAATATTGTCGAACCTCTGCTAGTCGCTTAGGGTTTCATTTGCTTGTTGGCCGCTGCTTCATCATCTTCTTTTAGCCTTCCTGCTGCTGTCGAAGAACCTTTCTCAGTGACCATGGGGTATGCTCTGTTGTCCTCTCTCGTATAGACTGCTATATTTCTATAAGTTTTGTATTATTATTATTATTATTTTAAAGTCTATAAACGTCCTTTGCTGTGAGTTAAAAATTTGATTTGTGCTAAACACTTAATACCGAACAAGTTGTGGTGGATTTGCCATTAGACCTCTGCCAAAACTTTATAATTGCATCAAATTTCTGTTGAGTTACAAGCGGTCACGTATTATTGTTATCAATGCGTGTATGATTCTTGAAACATGATTGGGGTTGCTGATTTGAAATCAGGGACCAACTTATCGATGAAATTTAGTGATTTCGAAAGGCATATTTGGTTTCTATGTTAGAATCTCTTTTTGTATTTATTTGTTGGAGAAGTTCTATGTTATAATCTTGGTTTGGGATAATGTGTCTCTGAGATGTCTGAGCATTCAAATCTCAGGAAGACACGTGGTATGGGAGCTGGCCGCACGCTGAAGTCCCACCGAAGAAGGCAAAGGTGGGCGGACAAGTCATACAAGAAATCCCACCTTGGAAACGAATGGAAGAAGCCATTTGCTGGGTCTTCTCATGCCAAAGGCATTGTTCTTGAGAAGATGTAAGATTTTATTTGTTATTACTGAATGGTTTTATTCTGCTTTGGTCTTCTGTCTTCAGAGGCTTGAAATCAGAATGAAATTGACCGCTGTCTAACATTTACAGAGGTATTGAGGCCAAGCAGCCAAACTCTGCTATTAGAAAATGTGCCAGAGTCCAGCTAATTAAAAATGGGAAGAAGATTGCTGCTTTTGTACCCAATGATGGTTGCTTGAACTACATAGAAGAGAATGTGAGTAGTTTTCTGTTGAATTGATTTATTTATAATATTTTAAATATTTTTTGTGTCTTGCCTGACATATTTTTAAAATCCACTGTAACATGTGGTTACAGGATGAGGTGTTGATTGCTGGATTTGGGCGTAAGGGTCATGCTGTTGGTGATATTCCTGGTGTTAGGTTCAAGGTTGTGAAGGTCTCTGGTGTATCTCTACTGGCACTTTTCAAGGAGAAGAAAGAGAAGCCAAGATCTTAAGTTAACCATTCAGAATGTCTTTTATTAGTCCTTCAAAAGTTATGAGAATGGTTCTTTTTATTGAATGGATTTACTAAACAGTTTTTGTTCTTCTATTTAGTTACTGTGCTGAATTTTGGTTTCAAAAATTCTGTTTCGCATGAAAATTCTGTTACTTATAATGATAAATGTTGAGTTTTCTGGGAATTTGATGCTAGAAAAGCAATAGGCAGCATATTTGAATCTGCTTTATTTGGCACATCATCAGAACCGGAATCGGAAGAATGCGCATGCAATTAACAGATGCTTTTGAGTTTTCTAGCACTATTTTGATGCATAGTTTACAGTGAAGCTATAAGTTGGATCCTACGATTATGTAATTGGTAGGAGATTCAATCTGGCAAATTTTCATTATTGGTTCATTTATGTCTCACGTTTAGGCCGAACGCGCCTGTTATGTAAAATCTAAAACGAGGCCTAACTAGGAGGATTTTATGCCCGGCTCCTGGTGGAGTTATGCATGAAGGATGCTTCAAAAATGACCTCAAAGAGGCTCGAATACACAATCTCTGCTAGCTGAATGGTTTGATGAGTCCCCAAACCCAGTTTAAGAGGCTGGAATGCTCAATCTTTGCTAAATGGTCTGCTGAGCCCACAAACCCAGTCCTCTAGTAGGTGCTCTAATGCGTTGAACTCAATTGTCAATAAAATTTTAGACCGCCATTATCACAGACTCAACAAAGTGAACCATTCATCCCCTATACCTATTGAAAATACAGAGTGCATGCCTTTCATGCACTTTGAATGCGATGTACATCGGGTATGGCTCTCAAAATCCGAGGATTGTTGGAAGCTAAAAGGCCTTCATAGTGGGTCTGCACATCATGCTAACAATCTACATCTCCCAGGTACAAGCTACCTGTGGGAATATTAGGGGACAAGACACTGGTTCCTGTAAAAAAGATGACCCTAAAATGGTTACTGGACGCTGTTGACGTATTGGAAAATTAGACATGTGATCTCAAGATTCAATATGGAAGCACGCTACCTCAAAGGGAATGCGCTGCTCCAACGCTACAGCTTCAGCTCTTCTCACCCTTCTCTCTGTTCTCCTCTACTGTTGTTGATCCTGTTGTAGGGCTGAGAGTAGTAGGCTTTGAAAGCTTCATAAATTCCTCCTGGCCATTGAAATTTACTTCTCTGCAGAGATTAAGTTGAAAACTAAGGGAATCACCGCCAGTTGCAATCTTTGACTCCTTGTGAATGTCCAAAATTCCAAGGTGATGGTTCACCTCATCAACTTGGCCTTGAAAACAAGTCCTTTCCTTGTGACAAGAGTTACAAGGGGAATGCAAATTATGCTTGATATGATTATGGGCACATATAGAGTCATCCCCTACTTTCTGTGACAAAGATAAATCTTTAACCTCCAAAATGGAACTTGGGCCGATGGCACTAGGAGGTAGACCAGCGGCGGTAATCTCAGTATCTTTTATAAGGTCGTTACTCTCCCTCACTGGGTTTATTTTTTCCTTCAAAGCAGATGAGCTGACATATCTTGCAGGAATTCCAAAACCTGGACTGTCTGTGGCCATACTGGATCCTATGGGTACAACTTTCTCAGCCTTTAAGTGACTTTTCCCCTCATTTTCAGGAGATATTCTGTTCTGACCTTTGAGAGATGTGCCAACACAGCATTTTGCACTTCTTGAAGCTCTGCGGACCTCTGGTGTGGTATTTGGAATTTCCTGCAAAAGTAGAGGAGATTTAGGTTTGACACTCCCAGCAGGCTGCTGAGCACTTCTGCTTCTCTGAACTGCAATTACTGTTCTAGCAGCAGCAGTTTGACTCTTTCCAAACTTTGCCTCATGGGATCCTCCACCAGAGCTAACACTTGTTGTCCCAAGTCTAGGTAAGGCACTCGGTACAGCAGGATGAGACTGTGTACTTCCGGTAGAAGTGTGAGCTACTGATCTCACCTATACAAAATCAGAATGTAATTAGTTGATATAGATTCACCATCATGGCATTTTGCTAAGTCCCATTTCCCCAATTCAACTAGACCAAAAAAATCACTTCACAACTAGCACATAAGGGTTACCAAAGGAAAAATAACTGACCCCATCAAAGAAGCCGATTTTTGGTGATGGCATTCGAAGGCCTGTTTGTTGAATGCAACTTGGATGCAGATTTGCATTGGTTCCCATTGGTTTGTTCTTTACAGCTTCATCAAGTGAGCCCAGGCTATCTGGTTCACTTGAGCCCTTGTCATGGCAGTAGGTTTGAGAATCCAGAACCTGAGGAATAACACCATCTCCAGTAACATTGTCACAAGAATTTGTGTCGAAGCAAGGCCTTGAGCTGTCAGAACTTTTGTTAAGTGTTGAAGTTGGTGAAAGTGATCCTATAGACCATTCACTGACAGAGCTAGCAGGTGAGGTGCCAGAAGACAGCTTGTTTACAGACTTCAAACAAGGTGCAAGATTTGAGCTGATTGACCGAGTGCTATTTATTGATGAGGTTTTGAGAGTATTATGGACAGTTGAACCAGAATACCGGTGAATTTTACCGACTCTGGAATTGTTTTTTATTTTTGTAGCATTCAAGGAACCACTACTTTCAGATGACAAGCTTCCTGAACTATCAACAGAAGAAGCAGGAGTTATTAGCTCTGTCTTGTTTGCCTTGGAAGAACTTGTAGAAGATTTCAGAGGCTGTGTGGGCCTAGGAACGCTAATTCCTGTACTCCCAGAAGCAAGAGTTTTCATGATTCTACCTGAAGCAATGAAACATAAACGGTTGAGCACCTTTTTTTTTTTTGCCTGATGGAATGAATGAATCTGAAGATATCACATTTCCTATTTACCACAACAAGTTCTGATTCACTGAGTTACCGAATCATATTTTGTATAAGTCAACCGAATAGCAATCCCAATTACCTGTTGAAACTTTTACATTACCCCTTTCCAACTTGACAAGATTTGCACCAAATGATGCTCTATTGGTTGCTGTTGTTGAGGCAGGACTAACTCTTCCCACTGCCTTGGGTGGCTTCTTTGAAAATGAAATCAACTCTTCATTTGGAGCAGCAGCCTGTATGAAAAACTCACTGGTTAAATAGGATTACTGAGAGAAAATAATACATACCAAAGAAAATATACCACCACATAACTTCATCATGTTAGCCCAACAACTTAGACCATGGCTTTGAGTAATACACTAGATAGCATTCTCAAAAAGCTATGGTCTAATTTTCAGTTAAATAGACTAGAAGCATCATTATGAAGCTCGTGAACAAACAGACCTGCTTTGTTGTTTTTCCAGCTCCTTGCATGACAACATATGGCTTCTTGGGGGCAGCTCTGGTCTCCAACTAGACGTGAAAATCAAATAGGCTAAGAAAGCAGAAAGTACTTAAAACTAGGGAAATTTACAACTTCCAACTGTTGAACTCACCTTTTTTCGAGAAGAAGCTGCCACTTTTCCTCCAGCTGAAAGAAGAGTCAGAATGAAAAGATGAGCTATACCACATTGCAGATAGTTCAAAAAAAGAACAAAGCAAGCCAAGCTCAATGAATAATAATAATAAAAAAAAAAAAAACTATCATGGTATAGATTCGAATAAATGACATCCCGCAAAAAGCAAATATGTTGTGGAAAGAAAAGAGAACACAGCTGAACACCATATGGTCTATGTAAATGCAGAATCTACACAGCTTCACGCTGCATGATGATAAATGTGAGTGGAGGATAAATGCCTTGCCTCAATAATCCCTTCTAAATTAGAATTAAAAATGGACACAGATCTAAGCTGTGCTAAGCTGAACAGAATTGTTTTGATATGAAAGAGCTGAAAACCTGCTGCATACTGGTGACAGGAGTGGTATAAAAGTGGAGTTATAAGGTCAGAATGATGCCATGGTCGGTTATTAATAAGACCAGGGAAACAAGTGCTTTGGCCAAATTGTTGATTGAATTCTCATTGGTCCTATGCGGTGATATCAATTCCAACATTGGCAGAGGAGTTGCTGGTGAGGCAGTGAAGGCAAGGTGGGCCTGACGCCAGCACATTTGACAAACTAATGACGCACTTACATTGGATAGTTTTGCTTTCCTTTGTTCCAGAACTCTCTACACTGTTAGAATCTGCAACGTTGGAACCTTCGCTAGATCTCTGGATTGACGCTCTTATATCTCCAAACAAGTCAGCCTCAAGAGTTTCTATCGTCAAACCATCACTTGTGAACGTAGATATCGAATCACTAGATCCATGGATTTCCTCTTCAATCCCAGGTAACATAGGCTTCCCGCCTTTCTCAGCTCCTCCAATCATGGTAGACAATTCCTCCGGTTCCAGGACGCCTGGTTAAAAGTCAAAACACAAGATGAATCTCTCAACAATGTAAAGGCGCAGTTATTGACTTTTCTGAGTTTTAAACCAAGCATTACCTGCACTTGTAAAGAAAGCACTATCCCAAGCTAGACTTTTTCGCAAGTTATACTTTTGATTTTTCCCCTTTCCTTCCAACTCCAATGATTCGAGCGGTTGAGGCACTTTCTCCTCCTCACTTTCAAAGGGATCCGCTGAGGCATGTGCATTCTCGGCATGGACCCCCGAAAATTCAACGCTCTGATTTTCTGGACCGACATCGCATCAATAGCAATTTGTGTAAATGAAATGAGACACCGAATTTCATTCATAACAAATTTCACTTCTTTAGCTTTAAAATTAGCTCAAGCTGGCAATGGACTTCAAACAACTATACCCTTTAAATTAGTCTGAGACGATGCCCTATTTTCCACACCTCTTTTGTTGCAATAAAGAAAATTGTAAAGCTAAAATCAGACAGAGCCGTAACAACAAAAGGAATTGGCCATGAACTCCAAAATCTTTAAATATAAATATATATATATATAAAGATCAATGAGATCAATCAGATTCGGGTCACAACAAATCGCCATATATTTACAGAGATAAAAGCCTCTATGCTTTTCCAGTTTAGTTCACATAAAATAAAAAAAATTTAAAAAAACAAAGGTGGAGGGGGCAAGATAGGTAATCAAAAAGAGGACCTGAAATACGAGGAATCTGACGGTCACGAGAAGGAGAAGCATAGAGGCAATCGTCTTCGAAGGAGAAATCAATGATACTCAGCCTTCTGTCTTCAAAACCGAAACGCCCTTCCGATTCGCTCATTTTTCGGGTTTACTGAAATTGCGAAACCGAGCAAAAATGAATTATTAGAGTACTGATTGTTTCGAAATTGAGAAGTGAGTGGAAAAAAGTGCTCTCTTTCTCTCTATCTGTGTCCTAGTTAGAGAGAGAAAGAAAGACAGAGAGAGAGGGAGAGACGTTTGAAATTTGGAGAAGCGGCGTGGTTTGAAATAAAACGGTAGAATATTTGGGAGGGGAGAAAATATGATTAATCTGACGGTGAGACAAAAAAAAAGGTGGGAGCGTCTTACCTGTATCACTTTGACGGATATAAGAGTGGGCCCATTCAATAGTGACGGCTATGATGATGAAGATGAAAAATGGTGGGCAGTTTTGAAACGTTAGATATGTCCAGTTTTTTCTTTTTTTCTTTTTTTCCATTTACGTAAGGTTCCATAAATAGTTCTATTTGGTATATTCTCCCCAGAAAAAAGATTAAAAAAAAAAGAACAACAAACTATCTAATAATACATTTGATACCTCACAGTGCAGTGACGCACCAATGTATTTTTTCCTGAAATTAATAAGAAAAGAGAAAATGGCAGGTCTACTTTCTGATGTTCTCAACAGAAAGAAAGAAAAAAAAAATCACTAGGTAATTATTGATATTTTAGTGTAATTATTTTCACATTAATGCAATTTTAATTTTTTTATTACTATTTTATCTCCGAATATTATCATTTATTTTTAAAATATTTAATAATAAATTTTAAATTCATGAATATTAAAATTGTGTGAGTAAAATTTAATTATTTTTAAATAATAAATTTATAAAAAAGTAGGAAAAAAAATATAATCACTCGGTAAAAACAATAACTATATTGCATTTTTTAACTGGAAAAAAGAAATAAAAAGGCAATTCTGATATTCTACAATGATATCCTTCAACAATAACTATGAATTGATGAACCAGGGTCTAAACCATGGGATTTAAATCCGGATCCCTTCAACAAAACAAAAGAAAGTCAATTGTCATCTGTCGGCTTTTCTTCATCGTAGACATCACAATTGATATAACGGTCAATCAGATGACCATAGTCCTCCATCGACTCGGCTTCACAACAATGACTCTCGTTTTCTGGCACTGACAGAAACATTAATGGATCTAAAGAACTTGCCAAGCCATCCAATGTTGCTTGATTTTCCATCTCTGGTTTTGTTCCCACCGTAGAGCAAGCCATCAAAGCGTTTGGGGCTGCCATAGTCGTCCTGTCATTCATGGTAGCTAAATCCATGTTGTTTCCAGCATGTCCCCAACCACTGTTGAGGGGTTGCCCCTCGTATGAATAATTGTTTGACATGTCGTTCGGTGTTGGATTAGTGGAGGTGGAGCCATGAAAGTAGTATTGTTGTGGGTTTGAAGAAACTGCTCCGTTTGGTGCTACCACAAGAGTCATTTCTTTCATGGTAGCCATATCCATGTTGATTTCAGCATATCCCCAACCATTATTGAGGGGTTGCCCCTCGTAGTATGAATAATTGTTTGACATGTCGTTCGATGTTGTATTCGTGGAGGTGGAGCCATGAAAGTAGTATTGTTGTGGGTTCGAAGAACCTGCTTCGTTTGGGGCTGCCACATGAGTCATGTCTTTCATGGTAGTCAGATCCGTGTTGTTTCCAGCATATCCCCAACCATTATTGGGGGGTTGCCCCTTGTAGTATGAATAGTTGTTTGACATGTCGTTCGATGTTTTATTGGTGGAGGTGGAGCCATGAAAGTATTGTTGCGAGATCGAAGAAACTGCTTCATTTGGGGCTGCCATACGAATCATGTCTTTCATGGTAGCCAAATCCATGTTGTTTCCAGCATGCCCCCATCCATTGTTGAGGGGTTGCCCCTCGTATGAATGATTGTTCGACATGTCATTCGATGCTGAATTAGTGGAGGTGGAGCCATGGAAGTAGTATTGCGGGTTTGAATAACCTGTTCCGTTCGGTGGAACAAAACTGTTCCCACATTCCGGGAGTACATAAGCTCTTGCATCATCTGAATGCAATAACTTGGCCTCTGTGGCACCATCGACAGCGGCTTCGTTCTGTGAGATAAAACCGTTCTGATATTCCGGCGGAGGATCAACTGTTGTAAGTGATGGATTGGCCTCCACATCTCTATCAACGGTATCCGTCTTGCCTTTTTCTTTCTTTTTATATACTTTGCACAAAACCCAATTGCCCAACTGCAATATTTTTGGAAAGAAAAAAAAAAACAAATGTTAATAATGCAACTTGAGAAATAACATTGAATGCCAAGTCACGAACAATGAAAATTGAAAATATACATGTTACAAGGGACAGTTCGTGGGCCTACGATGTCCATTGTCACACATTGCAGATTAATTTACACTATTCCACCTTATTAGAACTTGTTCATAAATGAGAAGATGAATTAACCGCATACCACATTGCTGTCTGGGTCGCTTCCTATTCTACTACTTGGATCAGGTGCAGTAGCATCATGCAGCTTGAATTCATGCATCTTCCAATTTGTTTTGCGTCCGTTTGGGTGCTTCCCAAAGTAGTAATCTAGTGCCTTGCGATATCCTTGAGGATTTGCCTCTGGAATAGCCACATCCGTTCCGGTAGGCTTCCAGTATCCATCGCCCGCCCCTCTTTTCGGACGACATCCATTCGGGTACTTTTTGACTCTTCGTGTGAAAAAATACCAATCCTCTGTTCTTGCCAATTTGTAGCATCCTAACCATCAATCATAGAATTTTTTACGTCATTGATCAGACATAACCATGAAATAAAAAGATACAGAGAAGCAACATTAAAACTACTGTGCTATCCAAATAAAATTAAAAACTATCTACTTTTCTGATTACATCGTTGAAGCTGCTTCTCCAAGAAATTATTGGCGTTTCTAGACTTCTTCTTTGTGATGCATATACATAAAGGAGTTAAATGAATATCCTATTATTAAAAAATCACAAAATTACAAATTAAAGGGTCACAATTTTACAATATTAAAAAGTTTTATCTTTTCATAATTGAAAAATTATGTCAATTCATATTATATCTTTACAATTGAAAAACTACAATTTATGAATTTGAATAATCACTTATTTACAAAATTTGATAGTCACTAAATATCCATAAATATAAAATTCTTCTTAAGTAACATAATTTTCAATAAAAGAATACATTTCTACTTTAAAAAAAAAACATAATTCTTCAAAAAAAAAAAAAACCTTCAATGGCAATATGAGACTTTGTTCTTTTGTGGTTATATATAACAGAGAAATTTTTCTTGGGATTTTGAAGAATTGTTGACTGTAAATTTAAACTTTGTGATTTATCTTTCTCCAGTAATAATTTGAGACGGACTAACATTATTTTTCACAGTATAAAACCAACAAAATACGAACAAGGACAAGAACGACTAATGAAATAGTAAGAGTATCAGAACACAGAACAATCCATTCAAACGCTTAAGATATGTGATTAATTATTTCAAGAAAGTAAACTTTTTACTTAGGAAGGTAAACACAAATATGATATGGTGCTCGAGTATCCAATTGGTTCTTACCGGTCAGGGATACAGGATCATTGTCGTAGAGTTTGACCTCGAACATCCTGTTTATAGGAAGGGCCACGTTCCTGATCTTTCTTTTCAAGTAAGTCTCAATCAGCTCTTCATCAGTAGGCTCAAAACGGTATCCAGGGGGCATCGAATTGAAGTAAGCTTCAGTATCCTCTCCAGCCTGCACATTGTCGAAGTTCGAATAACGTTGGTGATGATTACTAGTTTGCATTATAAAAAGAGAGAGAGTTGCTTTTGTTTTAATAAAGAAATAAATCGAAGTATGATAAGACAACTGGAAAATTCATAATTAATAAGTTTACATATATATATATATATAATACAGCTCGGCATTATCTAGAGGAAATTGGATATTTAATTAACACATGTATATAAATTTATAGAACGCGCCACATCGTAGTTCAAGTGTCGTTGGACTCCGCGCACAAGCTAGAAACATAACCATTCAATTGTTCGCACGTGGCCGTGTTCCTTATCCGAAATTGGCTATCCGAGTAAAGCATTAATGGTTGTCGAATTATTCACGCGTTGCATGTCTCTGTTTATAATTTGTGCAAAGCTATAACAAGTGAACAACCAATCACATCAAACTCCAAACTCCACCCAAATGCAGTTTGTCTCCATCAAATTCAGTTTCAGTCTCTGATTGTTATTCCTAAATGGAGCGCAACACTAAAGATTTCTGTACCAAAAGAGAAAAGTCCACAATTAAAATTTCGTCTTTGCGCATCACACCTAACAAATGCACATGAACTTTTTCTTTACTAAAAATAAAAAATATATAATTCATTATTATTATATAATATATTTTTATTTATTAAGTTTAGAAAATACAAAAGATATGTTAATTTCAATTGGTTTTATTTTTTTAGTTTCTATACGATACCATGTTGATTTTCATCACGAATCTTAATATGGAGGTCAGTTTTACAGTTCTCTTAACGTAAGAAACTAACTTCCTTTACCTACTTGTATTTAACCGTGTATAAAGGAAAAAAAAAAAAAACCCTAATCAATGAGTATTACAAAAGATAGGGAGAGACTCCATGATAACATAAGAAAGGAAGCATGTAGAATTAACTGTATGAAACTAACTAAACATGCAACATTACCTAAGACAATAATCTAATGAGTGATTTAGTAAATTTTCTTTTATGTTTCAATTTCAAGTATTTTTACTATCACACCAATCACAGCTGCAATAATTTCAATTGACCGAATAATTTTTTTTTTTAAAAAAAAAGAAGAAGGCTAAAGATGCAAAAAAAAATCCCAAAACAGCAAAGAACAATAAGAATACGTGTAAGAGTTACTTTATTTTGATATCAAAATTTCGGTATTACAGAAATCTACAGAGAACAACGTCAAATTGATGGATTAAAAATTAATGTCATTTTCTTGAACTATTCATACCTCTCAATATCATAAAATTATAAGAAAAATAGAACAGACAATTCCATCTCGTTATATAATAACATGGCCAAGGCAAAGCCACAACTTATGCAGCCCTGCTCTGTTAAAAACTGGTTCATCCAAATATCAGACCAATCAAAATATAGACGGAAAGATGGAGATAACTGCATCAATCAACACCAACTAGACACAAACATTATCCTGTTCACAGGGAAGAAAAATTCTGCTACGTCATATAATTAAGGTTCCCAAAGATTCAGAACAGTCATTCAACTCTTAAACACCGTAATTATACAATCTTTACAAGGGATTGACTCTTAACAGAAGGGAACCAGAAACACCCACGTTTACATTAGATGAATGTATTGGTACAGTGTCTGCTGCCAGTAGTGAAAGACACATTAAATGGGATTCTAAATGATGAAATTCGTTGAAGAGGCTTAGCCAACCAGATCAGATGCTGGGCTTGGGTCTACAAATATGTTAATAATGCAGTGAATAGAATATTAAAGCCATAAAACCAAACATAATTAACTGCCTAAAAAGACCTCTATTTTTGTCATTAACCAAATTAGTTTGCACTACTGAAGTGACAAATGCATCAACATTAGGAAACAAACCTGTTGTAAAGCAAAAGAAGGCAACAATTGGCATCAATCACGAAGGACATTCAAGGAAAAGAGAAACAGTTCCAACACCAGAACGTTTTTCATTGAGAAACTGAAAAACACAGAAAAGGCATGCTTGCACATATTTATAACCATCTATATGCATGAATTTAGGCACATGAATGCACACTAAGCATGAGATTTAAACAGGAGTCGCATCCATTTCCTGAAAAAGATAATCCTCCTATTGCACATTATGTTAATCAACTTCAACAAAATTCAGATGCATGGAACCTTCATGTAACCTAAATTTTATTTAGCTGTAAAATAGTTTTGTATGCATCTCATAGATAGCAGCTATTGCCTTAGAGGGGACACCAACTAGTAAGTAGTAACCATAGGGCATAACTGAGTTGCCTTTGATAGAAGTTAATGGTAGGAAATGTCAGCAATGTCAATTCCAACAAGAGCAACAGCATAAAAGTGACACTAGCATTGCCGAGAACAAGTTGGTGGAAGTGGAAGCAATTAGGTGGTAATGGTATAGAAGGCATAGGAGATTGTAATAGAATGACATAACGGCGGCATGGTGAATGTACTGATATTGGCAGAAACTGGATTGTGGAAGTTGAAATGGTATCACAATGAGAATTTTAGTAGAATGAGGGAGACACAAGCTAGTGATCCATGGATAAAACAACAGTGATTATTCCAATGGTTACATTAAGGACAGAACCATTTCTTTTAATAGCCTAAAACTTGCATATCAAAAACTGGATATATATATATATATATATATATATATATATATTAAAGTCTTTATCCTAGGCTATAGTACAACTAAATAAAACTGAAAATAAGCTCTTAGAAAACTCAAACAAAACCAATCATTATTATTAGCCGGCATGAAATAATGCATAACAGTTAGTAATGTGATATACAAATTACCACCTGACTGTAATTATACATCATAACCTACCTTGGTGCTCAGGTTTTTGTTTAAGGAGGCATTAGAATCTAATTTGTTGAATGTTCCTTGCACAATAATTTAGACTGCTTAAGTCCTGGCAGTTACGGTAAGAATGACCAATATTCAGATAAGAAGACAACTGAAAGAAGGACTAGAATATTATGTGCAGTGGGTGGGTAGGTAGGTGGGTTTGAGTGTGTGAGTGTTGTTGGGGGGGGGGAGTGAGAGTACTAGAGAATTTATGTAATTATCGCTTTGTTGGAATGAGCCTTGATGAGAAATCTGCAAGTTCTGTTTTCCGAAAACCCAAGTCTCTGCAGTGACTACATAAATCAAAGACTCGGAAACCATTAGCAAAGAAAAAAAGCTAAATGGTAGACGGATAAGGTAAAGCACCATCTCACCTGAGCAATTAAAATCAGTGGGACATCCTTTCTAGTGGATGATTCACCACTCTTTGCCCATCCCTTGTTGTCACCCTAGAAGAATGACAGTTTACCCCAATCATGAATTTCTCAAACAGAAAACAAAGCTATACATATGCAGCGGGAAATAGCATGAATGTACCTCCATCTGTGTCAATCGTTCCACCCACAAGATCAAGAAAACAAAAACACCAATCAATTAGTCAAAACTCATATTCGTGTAGATGAACAAAACTAATCCGGATTGGAAACTCAATGCGAATCACAGGAAATTTGCAAACGGAATTTCAAATATTTAAAAGTGATTCAGTGAAAACCTTTGTAAACGTATATTATCACCCAATTTGTCATACTAAAAAGACAAAAACGTGAAATAAATTAATCTTTGCATCCCGACTAACATTAGCGATCGGGAGATACCTGCCTTGTTCGAAGACGTTAGAGTTCGAGCGCGGGCTCTGCTCTCCGCTCTCGTGGCTGCCACCGCCGGGGCTCATCGGGGCCTCCTCCGCCATTGTGAACGCCAACCCTAGCTCACAAAACCTGCGAACGATAAACATTGTGAATCGAAAGCGCGAGGAGGCAGAAACAGAGTGTGTGTGTGTGTGAGAGAGAGAGAGAGAGAGAGCGAGAGAGAGTGGTGTTGTCGCTTGCGTGCGTACGCGTGGAGTAAGTGCGGCGTCGTTTTACCTGTGGGAGATTTGTGAAAAAATGGCGCGAGAGAAAAAGCGGGATTGGATTTGGGATGATGAGGAAGAGCAAAGAGAAGGGATCGGACGCTCGAGAAGAGACGAGCTAGGAGACGACTCAGATCAGAGACCCAGGTTTATCGACGCCGTTGGTTTTTCGTTGTCGGCCATTTTTTATTAATTTCCTTCTCTCCCGATTGCAGTTCTAGATTCCGTTCGTCGTTTCACCCCCACGTGTTTCTTATGATTTTTAAGTTGTTCGTTCTTTCTTTTCCGCGTCTCTCAAAACGACATCATTTTGGACCTTTTCCTTTCAATTTCCATTTTTCTTTTTTTGACTATATATATATATTAAAAAAAAAAAAAAGTGTTTTGCACGGTTGTTGCATCTGTTAGACTTGGATGATTTTTTTACGTCGGAAAAAATGTCCAGAACTTAAATTTAGATAAATCTAAAAAAAATACATTGAATTATTAATCAAATTACTGCTTAATAGTATTAGAATGTCTTTTTTAATACTTTTGTTTAATTTCTACCCTTAATCAATACTTCTTTAGTTGAGAGTGTCAATGACAATTGGATTAGACCCAATTATAGCTACTATTATGTAAATAATTTCAATACATGATGTAAATACTTTATCAATATATTCTCCAACGGTATTGACAATTCTTACTAGCCAAAAAAATATACATATTGATTTCAACATACCGATTGAGATAATCATAATGCCCACTTTTAAATTTTGGGATTTGCACACACTTATATTACAATTGAAGTGGTTGCCCACTTTTAAATCTGTGGGGGCTATGTATTTGTCTGTTTCGCTTGAATGGATACATGAGTGTAAATAATATAACCCTTAAATATTTTGTTATCCTAATTGAAGTGGTTGTCTAAACAGTGATTTCTTGCTTTTCTATTATTGGCTCAAATTCCAATCACTTTATTTTTTAGATTTATTCGGATCCACCATGTTCTAATAATAAAACCTTATTTATAAAAAAATTAAATGAACATATCAACAAATAATTTTAATTATAATACATTTTTTTAATAAAAAAATGTTTGTTATTAAAATGGCATTATATCTCCTTTGCATACATTTGAAAATAATTGAGATTAAATAAATAAATAAATAAAGATAAAAAGGCACGTAGTTTCTTAAATTTAGGGTCTAAAGATGGGAAGATCCATCCCTTAAGTTTTTTATTTTATTTTATTTATTTCTTCTTTTTTGTCCTTTTTCTTTCCGATCCGAAACGACAGTAGGCACCACGTTACTCGGAACAAGAGGCCCCTTTCTCATACAGACCTTTTATTTTTTTCTATGAAAAGGAAGAAGGGTAGAGGTGAATATTGAACTGGAAATAGAACACTCGAGATAGTGAACAAGCTTGCTGCTTCCCAGCGGAACAACATAATGACATTTAAAAGGCTTAAAAATTTACACTCAGAAAAGGAGTAGACAATGATTGGCAGGAAAAATTTACAGGTTTGATAAATCATTTTTTCTCTCGAGCCTGCACATGGAAACTTGACTCAGGATTCTGGCACAGTAATCCTAGAACAAAATATCAATAAAAATAACCCAAAAATAATTCATTTTACTACCAGAGGTGGAATTACTATCTAGCCATTGGCTGTGCAATGGATGCATCCAATGACAGGTAATTCTCAGTTCCAGCCGTATCCAGGATACTCAAGTTCAGCGAGGAATGAGCTGAGTGTCTTGATATCTCATCTGAGATGCCTTCCCTGGCCGCCATAGCCTCCTTTTCAATTAAGACAGCATCTTGGATCTCTTTGAGAACTTCTGAGATTGATGGTCTCATATGTCCATGAGGCTGGACACACATCATTGCTTTCTCTGCAATCTTCCACATTGACTGGATATCATATTTGTCATGTAACGAAGGATCAATGATTCCTTGGATATCCCCACTCTCAATATGTAACTTTGCCTGTGACATTGCAAGCAACAAAAACTTACAGAAAGTATATCCACAAATTCTTGATTTCAACCAGTTTCCCAGAAACAACACTAAAGTGCAAGGGGAGGCTAATGTTGCCGATGTGTCAAATCAGTTCACAAGGGACAAGACATCATTGCCATCTACATATTATGCAATGCAAAGCTTCCTAATCTGCCATGGAATATAACTTACCCATTGAACTATGTTGCGACAATTAACACCAAAATTTTCGTTTGATATGGCCTCTTGACCAGACATAAGCTCAAGTAGAATGACACCAAAGCTGTAGACGTCACTCTTATCTGTCAATTGCTGAGAGATGTAGTACCTGTGCATAACAAGAACCAAAGTCATCAATAAAATTAGATACGCTGTCCAGTTGAGAAATAGAAAAATGATTGCAGATTCTGCTTATGTCAACATAAAATTTGACACTTTCTAGCCAATGGTTGAATCTTAATCCCAGAAGCAAGTGGCTTGTTAATGACCCTAATGAGAGAAATTTAATCAATAAATAAATAAAGATGTGGAGAAAATGTGCTTACTCAGGGTCCAGATATCCTACTGTTCCACGAACTATGCTCGAGACATGTGAAGCACCGTCTACAGCAAGTTTTGAAAGACCAAAATCTGAAACCTTTGCTCTCATTTCTTTGTCAAGGAGAATATTGCTGGTTTTTAAATCTCTGTGGATAATGGCTGGAACACAGCCTGTATGAAGATATTCAATCCCTGAATAGGCAAAACATACCATAATCAGCCAATACTCCAATGAGTTCAAGGGTTCACTGCCAAAATAAGGATGTCACCTTTTTTCAAGTTAAAAGGAACCCATAACACCAAAATTATTTAAAAAAATCCATAATTCTAAACCTTTCGCAGCATCCTCTGCAATCTCAAGGCGCTTGAGCCAATTAATATTCCTTCCATGTGTTAGTGGTCCTACAGAAATTTAAGCACAGTTTAAGTACCTAAAATATTAATCAATTAAATTCAGACCTTGGAATTACCATAAAGATGTTCCTTGAGAGTTCCATTGTGCATGAACTCATAAACAAGCAAATTTTTTCCATCTTCTTGACAATATCCAAGAAACTGTACAAGGTTCCTATGATGTATCCTTGAAAGAAGAGTGACCTGCAACACAAGAAAGCATGACCTATTTCACAAGATTCAGCTGCAATTGCTTGAAACTAAAAATTAAATAGTCTTCATCTTTTCTATTAGGACTGGTGTGTAAAATTCATTAATGTTCTGTGCCCCTGTTTCTGCATCAACTTTAACTCCTTTGCAGTTTGCCATCAACACTCTAAGTGACCAATTTAAAACATTTTTTATTTCTAAAACATAGCACTTAAAGAACAAGGAGAAGTGCAGGGTATTGGTTGTCTTTGTTAATCTGGGATAGCATTGAACTTGTAGCCCTTGATCTTACCAACCTCATGGAGTAGTCTGGCTCAAATCATGGTCAAACTTTGAGTAGCATGCAGATGCTTCAAGGTAACCTACAGTCATTCTCCAAGATCCAACTTTTTCATGCATAGTATCTTACACTTCTATAAACAGAGCTCAAGGCTTATGGCATTGAAAAGGAGGGAGGAAAAACCTTCCTTTCACTCAAAAGTGCAAAAGAACAAGAAGTTTCTGACCATTCTCATGCATCTGTTTTGTGCTCAATTCTTCCTAACAAAAAATCGATGAATTCAAACAATGGAAAGTTACCTCATTTGAAAATTCTCGCTTTCCCTGGTAGGAATTACTGGTCAGGAGTTTGACCGCAATTTCTTTTCCATCTTTCATTTTCCCATAGTATACAACTCCAAAACCTCCAGAACCTACTTTCTTCTCAAACTTGTTGGTGGCATCTTCAATCTCAGCATATGTGAAGCAATAAGCAGCTTCAGTAGGAGCATTTGCACTCAGTGTAGAAATCAGCCTTTGGACACGCAAGGAATCCTGAAGTTGTTCTGAATAAAGGAAGACATATTAAGTATCTTTTGCCTAGCAGGATGCCTACAACACAAAAAATACATTTCAGACTCACACCTTGATCAGGATGTCTTTTCTTCCATTTCTTCATAAATAAGCAAGATAATACTGTAGCTATCAACAAAAGAGCTGCACCAGCTGATGACCCAATGATGGTACCAATGTGCTTCCCTCTTCCACCTTCTTCATGAAGATTAATGTTTCCAGTATAGCTGTGATTGAAAAAGAAAGAAAACTAAGATATCTCACTTTGGATCTTGGCAAGAGTTATGTACTCAAAAATTAAGACTCCAATGACTACACAGAGCTTGGCATGGACTAAATTCCTCATCCATTGCATATTCAATCAAACCATGCTACAAAATCAACTATGAGGGGTTAGACATCCATGAGTGCACGTGCATCATCTGTTCAGCTACTAAGGAAAACATTTAAGTGTCAATTAATTTCAGCCTATCAAGGGTCCATTGCAAGGTGTGTGTAAAATATGCATACTGAAATGATGCCAATATATTGCATTGAGAGAGAGAGAGAGTTTTTATTTTGGGTGTCTTTCTTTCTGCCTTCTTACTTTCCAGTTTTAATTTTTTACCTTTTTTGTTTACTGGTGATAGTGAGATCATTCTTCCTAGATGTTTCCACAATATTCATGAAAAAGTGGTTGTTTTTTTCACACTGATTGGCAAGATTTATAATAACTATATTTTCATCAGAAGAAAGATTAGAACCAGAAATGACACAAAACAGTTTAACATAGGAGTTAATAAGCAAAAATTTGATATCATCTAAAAATGTTTATGCTCATCACTGCAATGCATTTCACTCCTACTTGCTACTAATTATACTTACTTCAGTACTATGCCCTTGCCAAGAAGTCCAGTTGGCACTTTTCCAGATAGCCTGTTATTTTGCACGTACCTTCATTCATATTTACCAAGCATTAAGATATACACTCAAAAGCAGCATTCAAGTTTAACAAAAAATACAACAGAACTAAGATCATTTTTATTCATAGCAGTCATAATTCAAGTCACTTCCAAATCAACATTCATCAATCACATTTCCCACTGACAGTGCAGAGTCCATCGTAGTGTACAGTACTGTCAAAAACTGATGACTTACAGTTCCCTCAAATTTGGTAGGTCCACCAAAGATGACGGCAGCTCACCCGTTAGTCCATTGTTTTCTAAATGACTGTATTGGATAAGCATCTTTGTTAGCTTAAGAATCTCAAAGAAAAAAGATTAACACCAAAATGATTTATCCAACAGGTCATCTGCACTTACATGATCCTCAAGTCTGGGCAACCAGTAAAATCAGGCATTGTACCCGTTAGTGAATTCTCATCGAGCCATCTGCAACCATAAGAGTAGATAGTGATATCATTGAAGTCATTCCAATTTCCAATATATATATAAAATAATAAATGGAAAAAGAACAAAGAAAGTTCAAAACTTACAATTCAGTTAAACCAGTCAACCTAGAGAAGTCAGAAGGAATATTCCCTGTTAAATTTTTACCAGACAAGGAGCTGCCAAAGACAAGGTGAACAAGAGCTACTGTGACTAAATCAATTTATGATTCTTCTCTTACATGTCATAGGCTTACATAAAAGAAATGAATTTACTTCTGCATGAAACAAAGATCTTTACATTTTAACTATCTTTGGTAGTGCATCTGAGCTACATTGCACCCAAGACCATGGAACTGGCAGACATGGGTCACCACCTTCTTGAGTCCAATCTGCAGGTGAGTACAGTGAAATAACACCAGCAATAATGCCTCCTGCAGTTTACATGTGCCTTAATCAGAACATGGAAGCCCAAATCCAAAAACCAACATGCAATATGATAAAAAAAAATAAATACTTCGAAATTGCAGTTCAGAACATCAAGGCTTGCAGCTTAATTTAAAGCTGAACTGATTTTTTAACATTTTTGCACTCCATGAACTACAGTTTACTTACCATCTGGTGAACCATCATTTTTCTCCAGATACTTGCTTATCTCCAAAGCATTCAAGAGTGGCCCCATGGAAGAATCAGAAGTCCTTCCAAATTTAAAAGACAAGACAAATGGAAGGGATATGTTCGGATAACCAGGTTCATAAACACGATGTTTTCCTTGAGCATTTTCTTGGATATTGACAACAGCTTTGCTCAGTTCAGGGTGGTCTGGAAGTATTAGCCTAAATTTTCTGGACTCGATAGGACTCAAATCTTCAATTTCCGCAAAGTATGTGAAAGCCCACCCAAAACCAGGAAAACCATCCAAATTCAACCGATATGTTAATGTTCCATTGGTACCAACCACAGCTGTCTGCATTACTTTCTCAGGAGGCCTTTCATTACTTCTGATGTCAATTGGCACGTCAGTTGACACCCTTTCAGTACCAGCAGCAACATCCACAAGGTAATTTGCTTTCTTCACTAAATCAGATTGCCATATCCTATCAAATGGATCATTGGGATACCTGAGATGACATAAAGAACACGTTTAATTCCCCTTTTTACTTTTTTTTTTATGGCAATATTTGTAGTAGAATGAAACTCGATTTTACAAAATACTTTTGAATCAGTTTTAGGCTCTAGCATGTATTTTCTAGCAGAACCACTTCAATATCAATAGTCAGAGGGACTTCTAGGTGTCAAATCATCAACCCTTCTCCCAAAAAACATACACAGTTTGATGCAACATAAGAACAACATCAGCATAAAAATTTTAGTGCTTACCTGATGGAAGCTTCACTCTCTGCGCCAAAATTGATTCTTGCAGATACACTAAGATAAAACTGGCTTTCAAATGTTGTATAATAGATAGAACCATTGAATTGTCGGAGCTCAAGAGTAGATATGAATGGCTGCCCAGTTGTTGCGTTGGATAGGCACACACTGAGTGTAGGACTTGAAGCTAGAAATATTAGCTCTATGGACTCGATGGTGTTAGCATCAGATATAACAATTGTCGACCAAGGAGTTGCACCAACAGACACGTCAAACTTTGGATAGACATTATTATTGTCAAAATTACCATACAAGAATGTTGCCCTCAAAAGATACCTTGTCCTGCTTACAACACTCAAAGTATAACAATATTTCCTGACATCTGCAGGGAAATGTCTTAGTGTCGTATACTGCTTCCTTGTCTCATTTGCAACAGATATTGTGGCTGCTTCTCCAAAAATAACATCATCATCAGATGTCCAATGTAGTCCAAGTTCATCAGTGAAGTTTCCTTTACCCCCGCAGTCCAAACTCACAAAACCTGTTTCAAATGTTCATATGCCTCAACTTGGAGAAGGATTTTCAACTCACGAATTAAGATTCTCAAATAATTTTTTTTTTCCCATATAAATTTAAAACTCTAAAAATTCAGAGGGTCTCTAGAATCTGAGCAGCTTAGCTTCTCTCTCAATCAGATTCTCACACTAAATAACTTTATGTTAAAACAACACACAGAAATATCTATTGTTATTTAATTATCTTTTTTCTTTTTTCCATTACAACTTCATTATTTTCGCTCAACACCATTAGCTGCTCCATTCATCATTGATTTCCAAATCACCAAAAGAAAATAAAAAAACTAGTTTTGTTTGCGTGTTTATGACACGAAACATGGGTCATACTAAACAAGTTTAGGTGAATTTAAAGTTCAATTTAAGGAGCACAAAGACAACATTGCAAACAGAAAGTCTAAATTTTTTTTCCGTTTGCTTTTCCTGCTAGACTGCCTTGATACATTACATGAAGACAGGCCATAGAAATGATGCCTTGAAAACTCACAAGAAGGGAAGCAAGAACAAGGAACACAACAGCGAAGTAAAAACAAGGGACCCAAAAAAATAAAAATATAAATAAGAGTATTAACGTACATAAATACACACAAATCCACAATAACATCCATACAGCATACCTGGCATCTGAGTTGAAGCTTCTTCAATGAGGTGGAGAAGAAGAAGAAGATTGAAAGGAAGAAAGAATAAGAGAAGCCTAGTCTCCATCTGGTGTATGAAGATAGCAGCTAATTAGATGATACCCATCAAAGGGAAGTGGTAGTGGCAAAGAAAGAGACACCTAAAGAGAGGGAAAAACAAAAAAAACAAAAAACAAAAAAACAAAAACAAAGGAAAAAGAGAGTTCAGAGCTGCTCTGTTTCCAGAGAAAAAGTAGATGGCATTGGCAGGCCACTAAGTGAGCCAGTATCTGAATACAAAATACACAGTCTATGTATTACCTATTATGTTACTTGATACATAATAAAACCCACAAATATAAATATAAGCCAAGTCTTTCTTTTTCAATATTGTTTTTAAAATTGCAAACAAACGAGAAAATAAAACAAGAATCACGCCCGTCAATCAGTTTTGATTACTACAAAGATTATGGGAGAGAGAGAGCGTGAGGGAACAAGGATTGTGGGGGAGAGAGATTTCTTGGGCGGAATGGAGCTAGCACGTTGGATTTGGACATGGGACTCTCAAAGGGCAAGCGGTGACTTATGACTTTTCCAGCAAACGAAGTATTGGTAAACGAAGCAAATGAACTGGGACTGTGGTGGCCTGTTGGTCCTGTGGGACCCCCAGAGTTTCTGCTTTGCCTTTGTTTTTTCTTTTTTTTTTTTTTAAGGGGGGGGGGGGGTTTCAGCTAGTCTTAGACTCTTGCGTTGTGTGGCGCTGTGACTTGATCAAAGCAGACGTGAGTTTTGTGGCGGACGAGATTCTCCCATCAGTGACGGTGGGCCCCATCAATAATCTCCTTAGCAATTATCATCTCCGTCCTGTTACTGTTACAAAGTGTAAAAATATTCTCCTTTCCAATTGCAACGTCTGCTCCAGAACTCGGGTTCATGCATATTTGTATAATCTATAATAGAGTTGGGGATAATTTAAATTTACCTGAGAATTACTGGATTAAGAAACCACAAGTACAAATTTCATCTCTCTTCGTTATTAAGGTTCCTTGGGTTTCTTGTCCACGTGCATCCAGCAAGTGAATCGTGGGCGAGCACAGTAGTAATTTGGTTACTTTATTGTTAGACAAGTCTAGATTCCCATTAATGAATCAGAGAATATTAAAACAGAGATCTGCATATCTTTACTGCCTAAAATAATTGAATCGTATTATAAAGTAGTGGACCCAAAAATTTAAAAAAAAAAAAAAAAAAAGCGGCGTGGAGATGATCCTTGTGTATGAAATAACCCCATCAATCTCCGTAGCTTTCTACGAGCCATATGTGCCATCCATACGACACAAAAATAAAAAATCAAAAAAGAAAAAAGAAAAATAAAATTATTGATTTGTAATATATATCCAAACAAAAATTCAAAGAAAGAAAACATAGCTAAGAACGAAAGTTGAGAGTACCATTGACAATTTCCTAATCCATAATGTTTTCTAAAAATTGACAATCAATAAAGAGATATCGGTGTATTTATATCCCATCAACATTTTTGGTACATGTTAATTGGCACGGATCTTCTACTTGCATGCTTTGGGAGTCTGAGTAGCTTTCTTCTTCTTTTCTTTTCTTTTTTTAAAATAAATACATAAATAAATAATCTGGCACCCCCATCATCACCCACACCTCCTAGACTCAACCGACTTCTTGCCTACCAGTTTCTATATTTTTCTGTTTTGACTGGTCTCATCGCAAGTCGCACTATAAAAGCAAGTCAACTTTTGACGGACATGGCAAGACGATGATTTTTATACTTGGAGATTACAAAATGGGGTCAAACAGTGGGGAAGGTTTTCAACTTGACAACAACCTTTAAGATAGAATGTTAGTTGAGAGACATTTTTTTACTGAGAAGACCAGGGAGAGAAAACGAGGACAGAAATTAAACATTTCACACAAATACATGGGGCGGAAGTGCGCGAGGCACAAGGGCATCTCGCTGTCTGACTTGCGGGGGGCCCACATCTGAAGTCGATGGTGGTCTACCAGTTGCTTTAGGGAGATGACTCGTGGGCAGGAATATCTTGGATTTCAACCCAAGCATTATCTTTGTCCTTTTTAATTTTCTTGAAATAATTAGCGTTCAAAGTCATCTCCGAGGTCTTATTTTTCGTATCATTTTATCCTTGGCTCAAATGTCCCCATTACGATTTTAATTCTCGTTACATTTCCTCAAAATTCAAATAATCAAAATTGGAATTTCATAGCCAAATCCCAAACTACAATATATGTTCCCTTGGAAAAAAAAAAAAAAAAAGCTTTGCAACCGAAATAAATAAATAAGTAAATAGAAAACCCTATCACAGAACTATTATAATTTTATCCTCTCTATCTCTGTTTTTTTTTTTTATTATTATTATTATTATTATTTTCATTAATCTCATTTTCCTTCCCCTCATTTTTTTTACCTCTACTTACTCATCCAGACAACGTATTACCAGTGATCCTGTTCGTGTTCACAGCCTATGTTACCGAATCCAAGGGTCTCCTGTTATAGATATTTTTCTGAATCAGGATACTGTAATTGGATACATGTAAATATCAAGACGAAAAGGTTTATAAAAAGTTGACGTTTTTTTAGTTAAAGGTATATAAAAAGGTACAACTCCGCTTTGTGCTGTTAATCATGGATTTCCCTTGAAGCATGCATCTAGATAATCATTAGTTAGTACCAATTCTAAGCCACCCTGTTTGGTTGGTGAGAAAACGGAACCAAAAAGACAAAAAATGAGAGAGAGAGAAAAAGAAGGTAGATTTTTTTTTTTTTCTCAATCAAACTATGTTAAGGTCACTGTCGGATCTGCTAAGGAAACCCCATGCCTTATTTCTCAATGGTCTTTAGGTTTTCAAGTTTTCAACAGCCTGTGCCTTCCTTTGCGAATTGTTGAAAGCCAGCCTTTTATTAAAGCTTAGCTCTGTGCACGAACTTTACGAAAAGACAATCGATTTCTCATCTCTTACTTCCCTTTTTGTTTTTTCAATGCGTCTACTTTTTCTGTACCATTTGGACTCTGGAAAGGAATCCAACGTTACGGGTAGGACTTCAGCTCGTCCGTCTCTTCTCTTTTCCTCGACAGATTGCGTAGGTGCGTAGGAACTTTCCTTTGTGTTCAAGTCTCTGTCTCTGTACAGCTGAGCTGAAAAGCACTACAGGTTTAACGTTCTTACACAGTCACGAGGAAAAACAAACGGCGTCGTATGCCCATCAGCTATTGGATTGGAGTGAGAGCATATTATACATCCATTGAAAACTAATTCTATTCTCGCTTTCTTTTGTCTGGGTTAATGGTCATCGACCCAGATGGCCATCCTTACATAGTTATTATCTAAAACCCACTTTAACTTTTTAATTGTCTGTAAAGGGCTTTCCTCTGTCGTCTGGACGATACTCCTGGTTATATAGAAACCTCTCCCTCAATGGCTGTAATGGGCTTAACATGGGCTTGCCTTTTGAATAGTTAGTAATGGGGCTATGTTCATTGAGGATGGCATGGAAGAGAAACAAAAAGTAACCAGGAGTTGGATCCGACTAAGACGAATTACACTTCAAATAGCTTTGACAACCTATGGTCGAAAAATAAAGGAAAATAATTGTGACAACTCTGACGTCTTAGTTTGATATGTCTACTTTAGCAACAAACCTAGCCATATTCCAAATTCATCTTCCGCAACGATTGAAATGGAGACAAAGAAGCACAAAAGATACTGACCATATATATATAGGAATTGAATGTTCATGAACCAGGAATTGCATTACAAAGATCTCAACATCACGGCGCCTGAGATGAATAGTTCAGAAGAATCCAATGCATGAAAAAAGAATAACGAAGAAAAGATTTCCAGACCAAACTAGAATACAGTCGCATGGAGAGATAAGAAAGAATATGCTCATTCTCTACTCACCCGAGTTCGGATAGCTTCAAATGTGCTTCAGCAGAACCCTCCTCGTCCTGAAGAAATTAATAACACCGCAGCCACAACTTTCAAATGAGCTTTTAGCATATTTATTTTAAGAAATTTCTTTTTATTTTCTTTTTTATTTCTTTCTTTTTCAGGGGCCCCAAACGGTGTATTGAATCCAGAAATTAAGAAAGTATCAGGGAGTCAAGAGGATTCTAGCATTCGTATTGAGCTCTCCTGGTATTCTTTTACAATAAAATAAAATATATAGTGTGCATGACTTATTTTGCGTGAATTTAAATTTTTTTAATAACTATATACACATGTTATATTACTTATTTACACATTTTACTTAACAATATATATATATATATTATTTTTTTTTTTTTGGAAAAATAAGAACACACGAAACCCGTATCCCATGTTTGCCCGTCCTGCCACCCCCGTCCACTCATCTTTTTTTCTTTATTTACTGGCCTCTGAGCTTTGAAATACATTTGTCTTTGTTTCCTTTCGTTTTTTTTTTTCACTCTTCGGATTCCCATTTGGATTATGTTATTTGTGTTTGTTGCCTTTATCTCTTGCATTTTTATCTAAAAAATTATACGGGCAAGAAGAGAAGGTCGAAAGCAGGAGGTAAGAGGGGAGTTCGTAACGTTTCTTTTTCGATCTAACAATGAAAATAATTGGTGTCACCGATGGACCTTGGAGCACCTTTGGATAAGGCGATTTTTCACGAAGCTTTCAACTGCTTTGCTTTGACCCAAAAGAAAGAAAAGACAAGAATCGGTGTAATCCAAAAAATGTGGGCCCAATTCAAGGCCCAATCCTGCAAGTGGTAAGACTCGAGTGAACCGTAAGTCAAGAAACAGTTTGTCTCCGATTTGCGCTGTAAAGCATAGCACTTTTGGCGCAAATCCATAGCAAGATGACCCGAAAATCCAAGCCCACAGTAAGCTATGCCCATGGAAGAGTTGTTGAATCAATTCTCACGGCCATCAACGCTGGTCGAAGAGAGCACTACTCTTCATTACGTGCGTCTCTGTAGTAGAGTCCCTCCTCCTTCTTACGTTTTGCAGTCGTGAGATTTAACAATGCTTTGTTTTTTTGTTTTTTCTTTTCTTTTCTTTTCTTTTTTTTCATCCATTGGGGAGTCAATTCGGAACAGCCATTCATCTTTTCGAGATTTCCACCACCTCTCGTTAGTACACTTACAGAACTTGGACCGATGGTTTCTTGTGAAAAATTACAAGACAAAAGCTACAATCCATAAAACACGGTAAAAACTAATTGAAGCGTGCAAACTTTCTACTTCATAGCACTGCTAAAAAAGAGATCTTGTTTGCCTTGAAGAGAGGAGGCCAGTCAGAGATAAAGAAAAAAAAAAAAAGGAAAAAGAAAAAAAAAAGAGAGATAAGACGTGATAAGTCACGCGTGGGATAACTCTGGATAGTGACTCATCATTGAATTGAAGGAGGGTCGATCAGTTTAATGGCTGTGACCTATATACAACATAGGTGGTGAAACCTAGACATCGTACCATGTGGAGCACTAATGCTAAGAACTTTCACCATGGCGAGCTTATGATGTGTATCGTAGTTGGAAAATCTAGGTTCATGATTCCCGGTGTTTTTGCACAGCCAAAAAGTGCAGTGAATTAAGAATAAGAACTTGCATTGGGTGGGTGGTACACTCTTATTTATTTATTTTTCAACTAATTCAAAAAAAAAAATATATCGTAAGAGAAGACTTTATCATTTATATGGATTGAGGTCAAAAATTCATTAACGTTATGATTTAATTTTTATTAAAAAATTATTATAAATAATAATAATAATTTGAAACAACGTTATTTTACACCCCATCACAATATATTAAATTTATGATTAACAATACAATTTAACTTTTAATTCTCCTCAATTTTTGTTACCATAATTAAGTATCACGAGATTGTAGGAATTGTTAGTTTCTCTGAAAAAACATTCGATCCAATTTCTATTGTTATGTAAATCTCTTATCTCATTTAATTTACAAATTTAAATTTTTTAAATATTCAGATGACTGTTTATCTAACTAATTGTTTATCTTCAATATTTTTTTTTTAACTGTACTTGTCTTTTCTAAATAGAGATGATATATATATATATATTTTATTATCTTACCACCCAATTGTTTATATTAATCTGGGTGTAAGAGGTTTGATTTACCGATGGAATGAATTTCAATTTGTTCCCAAAAAAAAAAAAAGGTTGAGAGGGGGGGGAGAGAGAGAGAGGTCAGCAAGCAAGCAGAGCTGATACAGACTCGTCTATGGGAAGCAACCGTGCCGGGCCGGACAAAGAAGCATGGCCGGAAAATCCTAGACAAAATGGAGTTGGTCCAATATCCAAGAGGGCATTAGATAGCCCGTTATGAGAGCATAGTTTAGAACCCAACGTGGAAAATACCGAATGGTCCTTTTGCAGATGGGTACACTACGGTCCCTAAAAGCTACCCATAAACAGCAAACCCTGAATCATAGCATTGAACGCACAGCTTTAGCTACCAGTTGGAACGGGGTCCAAAATTATTAAAGCTAGAGCCCTACATGTAAAAGCCAATACATCTAAAAGAAGTGGAGGATCCAACTGGCCCAACGCTAGGCCTTGGAGACTGAAAGGAGAGATTGAAAGGGATAACACGTACATGGGGGCTTGTTGAAAACCACCCAATCATCGAAAAAGGTTCTCTATATTGTTACTAGTTACTATTCACGTATGCAAAGTACAACAGGCTTTTCGTGTTCTTATGTTTACAGAGGATCCCTTTTGCACTTTTTGTAGATGTAAGTACACCGAGGAATGAATTAACTCGAAACAAAAGAAAAGGCCAATAAAAGGACCCCATTGCCCCTGGCTCACAGCATTTAATAAGGTAGGTCGAATGAATACATTAAAAAGAAGAGAGGTGGAGTTATATTAAGAATTTTCTTTCAAGTATTTTTATTTTGTAATTGTCAACATCAACCAAAAATCTATCTATGCAATTTAATCATGCTATCAAGTTGGGACGGATATTTTTGTTCATAATGGGGAGGACCATTTGGTATTTGATTGGGATTTCCACGAGTTCTGCGTTTAATCCTTCCTGAATGATCCAAGAAAGTAAATTGTCATTCGCCATAGGGATAGAACCATGTCTGCGGCTAGCCACGGTTTGTCTTTAATCTTAAGGCGAACTTTCGGAATCCGGAAGTAATACTAAACGCAGATGGACTCTTGGAAAGACTCGACAATCTGGCAAGGTCATTTTTCGGCATCCAGGGTTAGTAGAGCAGTAATGTACCAAATTCAGCAAAACTAATTCACTGGATTATCTTTCATGATCCATGCCCGTTTGGGCGTTACGAGCAACCAACAACACATTTGAACAAGGGCCACTTACGAAGAAGGCAAAGTACTCAGATTTAGTTAAACACCACAACCATCCAACTTCTCAGCTATAAACAACTGAAAAATGATTGGCAGAGTACAGGAATTCTGATAACATTAATAATCTGATTTTCACTCTGCTATTTCTTTCTTGGCCTAGCCACGTCCTTCCTATGTGAAACAGAGGTTCTAAACATGACTGTTTTAGACCTTTCAGCTCCTACATAAGAAATGGCGACAAAATGCCATAGATTGGCAGTTGAACTAGAAATTTGGTGGTGAAGAACTGTTCAATTGCCAATGCGATGTTGCCCAGCAACAGCTGAAGGTGCAATAATTGTTGAAGTAGAGAATCCTGATGATGCTGCAGTAGAAAAGAGAGGCAGGTGATTTGCTCCGCCATAAGAGCCCTGGATTTTCCATGCCCTGTTGGGAAAGGAGTCCATTTCCATCCTCTTCTCTATTGCTCTTTCCTGGCATGGGGGGGTAGCAAAATTACACACACAGAGCTCTGTCTAATAGTTAATAGGAGCAAATAATAACTATTATGCAGACTTGTACAGTATCAATTCAGTGTTATATAGGCCCATTGTGTGATTGTCGGTCACAACTAGAGAACATGAAGTTTACAATGGCAAGGGATGGACCAATACAGATGTTACTTGCATTACACACTAGTTCAACAGAAAACCGTAGATATAAGGTCCAAAATGTTGAAAAGAGTCATAGCCATTAAGTTCCTTGATTGATGTGAAGCAGTAATCTCTATGTAATGTGTACGAACAACAAAAAATTGATTACAAAGGACAAGGATTGAAGGAAAATACCTTATAGATAGGAAAGAAACTAGAATTTACACCACAAATTCTAGGAGGGTGCTCTGGCGCCATTTCAAGGCCACGGGGCAGTTGATCCTTAATTTTTCCCGAGACAAAACTGAGAATCTGGAAGAGAATAACCAAGCAAGCTAATTTAAGACGTTGGTCAGATTGTCTCAAGTGAGCTCTAAATTAACAACTAAGAAAGCTTTCCAACTAGACAAACAAGAGCTGTTTAGAACTGAGTGACTAGATATCAAGTTCCATAGACATATCAACCCAAGGGCATCGATGATGAAACTCTTTCATACTGCTGTTTACCTTTGGAGCAAATGATGTATTGGGAGATGCAATTCCTAATTTCAGGTCAAGACTTTGAATGTGGTCTGCATCCAAAGCAAGTCGTTGAATTTTGATTAACAAGAGAAATCACTTCACCCGCCAAGAATTATCTATACAGAGACCTGAATGAGGAATTTCCAATAACAAAGTGTACCTCCATTATTGGTATCAGATATAATCTCCCCCTTGTATGCACTTTGCTCAAAGTTAGTGACTGCTTCGGTTCCACTGCACTTAATTGCAGCCTTGTCATAAGCCCTGCTCACCAAAGAAAGGCAACATCCCAAACTAAATTACATTAAGCTTGTTGGGAGTCCAATTAATACATTTAGTTTAACAAAGGATCCAATTCGCAATCATCTCAGGACCTTGCAGCCTCTATCTCAGTGTCAAATAGCCCAAGATAAACGTACCTGCAGGAAACCAATGAATACTGCCAAATAAAAACCATGCAGCCAACTCTTACAAGAAGGCCTAACATTTAAATGTACAGTTCCTTGCACTATTTCAAGGTGAGACACCATATATTCAGCAAGTAATTTATTGAGGATTGACAGCAAAACCATTCATAAAAACGAAAGCAATCCCTAGATATGAAGAAGGAATGAAATCAACAGGAAAGGCATAATCAAGCAGAGAAATTCTCAGTTCTCACTTCTTGCCTAGAAACTGCCCCATACGAGCTTCCCATCGCCCGCATTTGTGCAGTGTCACTCCTCTATATTTTGAGCTTCCTCTTGAGAATCCTGTGCTCTGGCGACGAAGAATATGCACATATTCTTCCTTTGTGAAATTACTCATCTGCAGAGCAATCAATATTAGTGTGAGACACCCTCTCACTCTCAAATAAAATCCAGACAGTCTTCGCATCCAACCAGGGACATCCACACAAAGCCCACCTGCTTAATATCCTCATCATAATCATTCAAGTTAAAGTTAATATCAGCATCAACTCCACGAAACTTGATTGCAGCTCGATCATATGCCCTTAAACCAAAAAAAGGATATCATAACAGAATATAAACAGGAACTGAACTACTATTACTATCTGATCTCTTATCATAATTACCTAGCTGCAGTATGTGCAGTGTCAAATCCCCCTACATAAAAATAAAAAAAAAATGAAAAAACCAAACACCACGATTCAGAAACAATTCCATTCATCAATCAAAATAGCTTAAAGCATCAAGTTACACATTTTATGGAGAAATTTAGATCAGAATTTATGCAGAAAATGATTATATCGGACCATCTCCTTACCCAAGTACACTTGTTTCCCACAATCCCTGGAAAAAAGAGCCAAAAATCACAATTAACCGCTTAAAAAACGAACAACTTGCACCGTTCATTGGCGAAACTAACGACTTACCAAATATGCGATTCCCATCGTCCGGTTCTCCGATAATACGTGACTCCCCGATACTGAGAGCTTCTAGACCTGGGCCCACGCCTGCTCTTCTTCACCTGTGGCTTCTGCTGCGGCGGAGCTACCATCCTCTGCTCATCCACAGCACCACCGCGGTCCGCCTCCTTACAACGGAGATCCAACCACTGACTCCTCGAAACTGATAACTCGCCAGTGTTGGCACCAGAGTCCAACGGAAAAAGCTGGATAGTTCCATCACCATCATCATCTCCATACACAGTTTCGGCGCCTTCCTTGCTCAAGATGCCGAAACTGTGAGCAAAAAGATCGCCGTTGGAGCAAGAATCCTCGTCGCCGTTGGAGGAATTGAAGCTTCCAGAACTTTCCATTTGGTAGTTGGAGAGCTCTAGAAGCTTCTCCTTCCGGTTGAGGTCCTCCGCCGCAGCCAGCATCTCCAACGACCCTGAGGGGGAGTCGCCAGAGTCGGTAGCCACACTGAGATTAAGATCCAACATCAACCCCGTTATCCCAAAAAAACAAAAGAAGAAGATAGAAACAAAAACCAACAAAAACGACAGCGTATTGGGTAGGACGAGCCACAACACTATCCCCTACTGGAGGAAGTGCAGAAACACGAGGGTAAGGATGAAGGTGGAGGATGACAAACTAAACGACATTTTTTTTTGTGTCGCCGTATAGTGTTAAAGTATAACAAAAAGAGGAAAGGGAAAGGATCGGCTAAGGGTATTCCATTCCCTGTTGAGTGTTGCGAGAGAGATAGCAAGTGGAAGGGAAGGGGGAGGTTATTGCGTCCCTTTGTGAGCTGTGTATTTGTTGGTTATGGCTTTGGTGATGGAGCCAAAAGAAGAGCCAAAAGCTTAAAAAGTGCTGATGGGACATGTGACAGAGGACTTGGAGTACCAAGCTCTTGGCTATTTCCTTTTGCCGATTGATTTGAACTATATATATATATAAAACATAAATGAATAATAAATATCAAAGTAAGATCACTGTGCTAAACAATATTTAAATATTTAATTTCAATAATGGATGGCTCGTGGTTTTGTAAAATTCGCTATTGAATTATTTTTGCATTATCTATGCCTAATCCGATTAAGCGGTTATCATTATAGTTTTTTCAAAATAAAAAATAAAAAATATTTCGTATGTAGTTAAATTATTATATTTATAAATTAAGATATAATTTTTTAGAAAAATTTAAAATAAAATTTATTAATATTTAATTTTAATATTAATAAATTTAAAATTTAACATTATACTTAACATAAACTTTATTTTATATCGCACAACAGACACAAACAAAAAGAATCGAGTGGGTGGGGTTAGGCACTAAGGACTTTTCATTTGTAGTTTTGCATCTATGCCCACTGGTTTTGTATTTGTTAGGACAATAATTTCATTTTAAATTTTAATTATATTAATCTTTCAACAGACAACTCCCAAGAATTTTTCTACAACTCACATATTTTTTCTTACTGCTAATCATTAAAAAAAAGAAAACTGAAAAAAGAAAAGAAAAGAAAATTAGACAGAGTGGACTGAACGGAAAAGGGCGTTCGAGGTCAGTCAAAATTAAGTGCCCGACCCGACCATTATAACTAGACCACAAGCTAACGGTCACCGCAAGGCCTCCCCTCACCAACAAGGAGGGCTCGGACCCAAAACTTTCCGCTTGAAAATGGTTCAATATAAAAACAAAGAGCTTCTTGCTATTTTCATGTGGATGGGGTGTCTGTACACTGTCATCCAAAGCAACCCAAAGTTGGAAGCTATCGGCAACCTGTGGGCCCAAACCTAGAGGGACCCAATTCAACATTATCATGTCCTATTGTGTTTTTATTTTGATAAGAGGACTCCATCTCGTGAAAAAAAAATAAAATAAAATTCATTAACATCACTATGTAACTCTAATAATTTGTTAATATCAATGTTATTATAATAGTATCATATATATTAATGAAAATATACTGAAAATTATGATTTTGCACTGCATAACCAACATCTTATATTACATAAAGGAAAAATAATTTATATAGTCGTGCTCTTATTAGAATGCTCTTACATATGCGTAACACGTAGGTGATTTACAATTAATCATACTTGGCACGTGCATTATCAAATCCCTCAGATTCACTTGCTGCGAGGCCTCGGTGTCTGATCGATATACTGCTACTAGGAACTTCAAATTTCCTTTGGGCATAAAATGGGCTGAAAAATTTTGAAGGATAGTAAAGCCCAGCCCTCAGAATGTGAGCAACAATTGGCTTTCAGAGTCTCTAATCTAACGATTCTTTGACGGATACTAAGCACATGCTCGTTCGATCTTAATTAACTTTTGCAGAAATTTGTAGACTTCCTTTTGACATCGAAGTATCATCCCTCTCGCAGGAAGACCGGCGTGCCTAATCTAACCAGCGCAATCCAAGTTCACCCTTACATTAGTTTAACATAAACAACCTACGCAAGGGCAAGAAGTCAAGTGAAAAAGAACACTGGATAGAAGGATTAGTAACATCCAAGTGTGAACAGAACAAAAAAGTGCATCACTGAAATTTTACTCCGCCAGAGGCCATCCGGATGCAGCTTCTCATTAACCAGCTGTGGCAACATCGATATAACAAGCAGAGAAGCTAATGGTGCCCCTTCATATCAGTTTGTTCATTGTTCACAATCCAAACTAAGTTTTACAAAAACAAACACTGAAAAAGACCATACTCTTGTCGATCAATGGCAGATAAATTTCACAATGCCTGTCCCCATCATCTGAGCTTTTATGGTAAGAAATAAGATGCATTTAAAATGGAACCACCCAAATGCAACTGAACGTAGCACAACCAAACAGCAGTAGGGGAGAAAGTAATGCCAACTTTAAACTAAAGTGCAAGCCAAAGCAAAGAGTAATAACACAACTACCAATTATTCTTGAATACTTAGTTATCGTAAAAATCTTAAATGAAATTCTTTCACCTATGCAATCGCTAAAAAAGGGTAGCAAGGATGAAATGGAGTCCATAATCCATCTATTCTGCTCATTTTCTTCCCACCCATACTCTTCCACGTCCAAATTAAAACAAATGCAAAGACTGATTATAGAACAAAACACTAACAAAAACTTGTCTGCCTTCACTGTGAAACACCCAACCACTTTGAGAAGTTCTCAAACTCAGTATAATCACTATCAGAGATCATTGTCTTGTAATAAGCTTTGCCAGCAGCCTTAGCTGCAGCTGCCTCCTCCTGACAAGTCAAGAGGGGGATATTAAGAAGAGGAGACAGATAAAATCAAATAAATGTTAGAGAAGGTTGAAAAACTACAGCCACAAGTGAAGCACGGAACTAACAAATAAAATAAACAAAGAATAAGTATGCATATAACATACAGATCAACAAAATAGATGCAAAAATTGCAAACATAATGCACATGCATAGTTGGACGACGATATCACGTTTAACCAAACAGAACAATATGAAACATCAGAAGGTGAATTGAAATCTTCCCATTTTTTAAATTGGTAAACAAAGAAAATAAATTAGCTGTAATTAATTCCAGAGAAATTTTTGAAAAACAGAAATACAGATACTATTATACCAACCAGAATAACATCACATCTCATTCCTGGAAGCTAGTGTCAAAAGCATCACAAGAATTTTAACACTCTGAGCTTAAGCAGGCCTAGAACCAACCAACTATCAGCACAAGTGCATTTGAAGTCTCTTGATCCACGGTAAACATAGATCAGAAGGTTGTTCTCAAATTATGTTAGGATACTGACAAATCAACCTAAACTAATCTTTCCATCAAACTGGATGCATAAACAGGTTCATTTGAGTCAGAACACTTCCCCAAGAAATCACTCAACAGATTAAATACAGAAATGAAGTAAAACTAGAAGTGTACCGATGGCAATTGCATTCAAAAACATTATGCGAAAGAAAACAGAATGTAATAACAAACAAAAAGGACAGTGAGGATGTGCTAGATTCATTGTCAAGGGAAAACAACACTGCTGGAAACATCATTCTATTCCAAGATATCAGCCAAGCAGCTAAATGGGTGGCCAATCGAATTCCAGTAACAAAACACATAATCATGAATGGCAAGAAAAGCATCTCCTAAACAACGAGACATGCTGATCATAAACAATAAACTTACGGATAAAAAAGTGTTCAATAAGACAGTTGATTTACCTTGGTGATGGGCATCCTCTTCTTGTCCAGCTTCTCCTTCTTGGACTTCACTCTCTGTTCCTCAGCAAGAAGCGACATCCTCCTAGCAGTTTTAGCATATGGATTAAGCTTCAACATAACATTCAGATTCTTCAGAGGGTTCTTCTTCAATGGCGCCCTCTTGACCTCCTTCTTTATTGGCCTAACTACAGATTGAACCTCATCTGAATTGATAATCCTGGCCAAGTCAGCATTCACCATCTTAGCTCTAGGAAGCACGTAACTCTTCTTCTTCTCAGATGGCTGATCAAACGACCCATAGATCGAGTCCAGCTTTTCAAAAGCGGACTTGGTCCAGATTACAAACCGACCCAGATGGCCACCAGGTGCGAGCTTAAGCAGATTAAGGCGCTCCACATTGGCAACCTCCACTCCTGGAATGTTCCTGAAGGCCTTTACTAGCTTAGCTCCTTCGGAGCCATACACGATAAGTGGGCCTTTGCGAGAGATGTAGCGACGGTTTCTCATCTTACCCTTACCTGCACGGATTGCGTGGCTATCCTTTGCCTTCTCTGCATCCGGGTAGGCCCCAATCTCTTTCAAGACCTTGATAGCAACTGAAGTCTTCTCCACGGTCTCGGCAGTGTCGCTGATGACCAAGGGCATTTCCGGCACAGATTCAACTCTGTGGCCACGTGCCATCACCAAGGAGGTAATAGCAGAGGCTGCGATAGCAGAAACGACGGCATACCTCTTCTGGTTTACGTTGATCTTCCGGTGCCAGCGGCGCCAGATCTTGGTCGGAGCAAACATGCGGCCGCCGCGGCACATGTTACCGAAAGCTCCCTGACCAGCGCGGTGAGTACCACCTCCCGGAACACGCGGGATACGGGATACGGCGCGGCCAGTACCCCATGATTCGGCGGAGGTCTGATGGCCGGCACGCTTCGAGACGGCGTAGGGCTGGCGGCTGTTCTTAGATATGTTTGAGTGGACATAGTTAACGATATCAGGACGGATCGCCCCCTTCATTACGTCGGGAAGAGGGACGGTGGCAGCGGAATCCGTTGCCATATCATTCAACACGGGGAGTGACTGCACGGACACCAGCGGGCGAGCGGCGGCGGCCATGGTGTATGCTGGTGAAGAGAAGGGGCTTCAGCTATTGCTATCGTCAGAAGAAATGGGCTTTTATGGCTGCAATGGAATTGATGTGTATAACGTTTTATAGTGGCTTTATTGCTAGGGTTGAATTCAGTAAGTGGTGTTTGGTAGGGCAGATAGATGGATTCTATCCTATAATGGGACATGGGTTGCACATTGGTCACCCCAAACCCAATTTACAAGCGGCCCAAAGCTCAGACTGAGGAAGTTTGGATTTGTACTCTAAAGAGGCCTTAACTTTGCTCTCAGGCCCAAACACTGATAGAAGTTTTGTTTATGTACTTGATCGAAATCTTACACCATTGGATGTCCTTGAGGGACGTATGAAAGAATATTTAAGCCGTTGGATTTTCTCATTTGATCGTGTCATCTGTGGAATCATCCTTATCCAAGGTTGACTCCGTCACCATACACATGTTCGCACAAAATCATCTCCCATTTCATATTTGTAACGACGACGTTTACTCGTAGTATATTAATTGCTTGGTCCTCAAATAAACCATTCCAAACCCTAATTCCAAGCCCTGGTATCTAAAGATCATCCACGGCACGCCGTTACTATCCGCTCCGGTGAGCTGCAAGCTTTTGCGTTCCTCATTCTCAAGGCCCCTATAGGCTTTATTCTCTCTTGAAAGGTATGCGTTGAATCTATTTTCCTTTCTTCTAATTCGCTTGCTACTTAGCGCTGCGCGCATAGATGTTACATGAAGCTGTTATTCCCTGAGTTGATTTGGTAGGTTTTCCTTGGGCTTCTGCAGGAAGGACAAGTCACTTGGAAAACCGTTCGCAAGTAAAATGGCGGCGTAAGTGATTACTTGCTTATCATCTCAGCTTTGATTTTATATATAATTTAGCGGCTAGCATTATTGGCCTCTTGTTCCCTTTTTCATTTTTTTAATCTATCTGGATTTCATGTTATCTGAAACTGGCTCTAAAGATTATCTTCAAGAAATTTTGTATATGGATTAGTTTTCTGTAATTTGAATTTTCTTTGGTTCTGGTTTTGGTCATTTGAAGTCTTTCTCCATAACAGTTTGATTTTTCATAGATGAATAGCGGTTTAAAGATTAGCATTAACAAGTTGTGTGTAGTTATGGATTTGTTTTCATTAATTTTCATGTCTCTTCGAGACTAATTTGGGTTGTTATGTATTCAGTTAATATTGCTGTCACCTTTTTCTGCCAGTATTAAGAAGCCTCCACCATGAAAAATGATTTCTTGCATATGGCTAATACTTCTGCTAATGCAGTGAAGATGGTGCTGTTGCTGTTGCTGTTGAGACGACTGCTCAGCCTCTTGGTGAGCCCATGAACTTGATGGCAGCATTGCAGCTGGTGCTAAGAAAGTCTCTGGCTCATGGGGGGCTTGCCAAAGGCCTTCATGAAGGTGCTAAAGTGATTGAGAAGCATGCTGCCGAGCTCTGTGTATTGGCTGAGGATTGTGATCAGCCCGATTACGTGAAACTGGTCAAAGCGCTTTGTGCTGACCATGGTGTGAGCCTGTTAACAGTTCCTAGTGCAAAGACCCTCGGAGAGTGGGCTGGTGTAAGTATCTTTTTCAACTTGCTGTATGCATGGTTTCTGTGTTGGGCAAGCCTTGGTGTATCAGTAATATTACTCCATTGCGACTTAGAGGTTATAGATTCGAGTTATGGAAACAACTTCTTTGTGAAAAAAAGAAAAAAGGGTAGGGTTGCGTAGATTTGACTCCTCCTTAGACCCCATAGGGAGGGATCCTGTACTGCTCCTTTTTTATTTTTTTATACGTGGTTTCTTTGTTGAATTATTTTAACTGCCCCTAATGAGTTCTGAAATCAGTTTTATTGTTAGTTTGGCAAAATCTTGTTAAATCCTGTCTAAGGCAATTGTTTTGGTCTTACACATAGTTGTGCAAGATTGATTCTGAGGGCAAGGCTAGAAAGGTGGTTGGGTGCTCATGCATAGTGGTCAAGGTATGGCATTCAATCCTTAGGGTTGCTTTTCTACTGCGGGCTTGTTTCCCGTTGGTTTAATATCTTTTCTTAATTGAAATGTTTGGCTACCCCCAATATGTGCAGGATTATGGAGAGGAGAGCGAGGGTCTTAATGTTGTTCAGCAGCACATCAAATCTCACTGAATAGCAAGTGGATCTTTTATTTAAGATGGTATCCAATTATCATCATTCAGATCTTGCTTCTCTTGGTCTATCCTTGACCTATAGAATTTTTTGATCTTCTTTTACTTTGCTGTCGCTTATGGGGATTTGTGAGTTTTCTAGCTGCAATCACTTTTGGTTTATGAACTGTTCCTTAATTGTTCTGGTCCTACTGGACATTTATGTTTAAACCTTGGCCTCACTATTTGAAGATCATATTGAAAAATGGATTTACATAGCCGTTTGGACTAGGAAAATGGATAGGCATGTATTTGCATTTGAAACTGGACCGGAATTTCAGTTAGGAAATGGGGGACTCGACCTGCAAATTTTCCCAAACGAAAAGTGAAAGAGGAAGAGTTGGCCATGTTTGTGCCGCAAAAATATGTTGCATCTTGAAGCAACATACGAAATGCCAATCTAGTTCCCCAACTGGGCTAACAAATTAGTAAGAAAACCCAGCTTTTAGAAAAGAAAAAAGTAACTCCAGAACACAAAATTATATCCGCAATATTAAATTTGAAGAAGGATTTTTATGTTTCTTTTTCGGATTGCCCAAGTAAAACAATTTGGGCAAAACGTTTCCACAATTGACTGGGAAGCTGTATTAGCTTACCCAAGGGATTAAGCAGGCAGCAAACACATCTCACAAGATTTACACCTGCAAAATCATTTACAGAATAAAAACAGCCATGGACGCTGATGCACGTCGGGACCTTCCTCTGTTGCAAACAACAGACCAACTAACCGGAGGTTATGGAACAATCACTTAAGAATTACTCAATTAGGACCGAACACAATTATATTGACTATATTACATCGTGCAAGTATATTTATTATAGCAGTTGCCAACATGCTGGCCACAATCATCTAGGCCAGCAAATCACAAGGGTATTCAAGACAGAAAAGAAAGATTACGTAAAGTGATCATATATAGTTTTTTTTTTTTTCCCATTGATTATTTGATCAAAGATATAATAATAGGACGGATGTGGATTCAAGCAGCAATCGAAGAACATGGTCAAAACCTGCACTTATTTTAATATTTTCTTCAAAGAAAAGATCTTGTTGAAAAAAGAAGTTCCTACCCTACCAAGTGTTCTTCAGAATATGATGTTGATTTATGCCGTTTTCATTTTTAATGTAGGCTCCTAAGGAGCACTAGCTTCATTAAAAAAGGAAACAATAATTTTAGATGTAAATAATAAAATTATTAAAAAATATGTTTTAACAATAAAAATTATTTTATACTATATTTTCAAAATATAGTTTAAAGTGATAGATTTTATAATTTATTAAATATTAATAAAATTATATTTTTTTTTACTCTGAAATGTAGATTTTCATATTAGAATTACAATCCCAAGTACACTCACAGTGGATTGTCTATGTTGAATTTAGGCCAGCGTGCTGACTATGATAAAAAAACACAAATGACATAGATGTGGAAACAAGAAGCTTTAACCACTCAATATAGGGGTTTGGAAGTTATCTTGTATGGTTTTCATGCACTCACCCAAGTTGGAATCCTCTTACGGTGTCTATCTTGAAGAAGACAGGGAGTTATAACAAAGACCGACCAAAAATCATCACTGCTGATACGGTGACTGCGGCAAAAAGCCAGAAGCACAACATGGACGGGCACCCTTCCCGATGAATCACGTATTTGGTCCAGCATACATTCGTAATTATATGAATTAGTTCCATATTTCAAGCAGGCAACCGTTTAAATATATGATTAGTTTGAATCCAATGACTAAGATAAAGCTTAGACCGTATTCATGATATTCCTTCTGTCTTAATTTATTCATGATATTATAGGAATGCAAATTTTCACCATCCACATCCTACATATTCGAATATAAAACTTCTAGTTCCCTTCTCCGAAGCTGTTTGATGAAAGTGGCTTTGGAGCTGCTCAAAAATAAAGGTGTCTCTGGCAGTGGATTCCGGCGAGGCGGAGGAAATGGTTGATTTAATGGGGACTCTTGCAGGCAAGTTGTTCGTTTCTCGACGAGCTGCTTGTTCTGTAAGCGTTTTAACTAGTGTTATACTTCAGTGCGTAATCATTGTATTGTAGTTGAAAGAAGTTTCTTGATTCAGGCTTTAGCCTCTCCATCAAAGAACTAGCTGTGGACAAACGCAAGCCAAAGTTGGTTGGTTTTGAGACACAAGCATTCTTTGACAATTGAACTTGTTTTTGCAATATTGCAGGTTTGCATGTATTTTTTCCAAGAAAACGTATATTCTTCTGCACAACCCTGGATGGAGTTGCGAAAAGGCGCAGATTTGGATACTGCTTTGGTAGCGTATGTTTAGGTACTGCACTAAATTTTCTTCTATTGTCAGAAAATATTGTCGTTGTACTTGCACCAACTGAGATATGAACCTCTGACCAATCACTTCAATGAAAATTGAAAGCATACAAGCAGCCAGATAGAATAGAGGAAATTAGTTGAAACAGGAAAGAAGGCAGGTTGACAATCAGGTTACATGTGCACTCGCCAGGACTATAATCTTGGCAGTTGGCAAGTAAGCAGCTAAGTTGTATCAGGACCACCGACTTGTAGGCCGGTAAGGGTCTCCGTATAAGAGGCAGCAAGATGTCTGCGTAAAATTTTTTCATGAACAACATGCTTTCAGTATATCCTCGATATCTGGATCATCTCCTGCTTCTTTATCCTGGTCCAGTCATTGAAAAACTTCGATTATATTAGAAAGTAGACGAATCAAGGCTTAAATTATACTCTATGCGGTCATCAAATTGACTTCGCTGAGAAAACGAGTCAAGGACAAACATTAAGCGAGACTCCTTGCTGAATGAACCACTTCTCCATTATTATGTTCATGAACAAAGTGGTTCCAAACTTCAAATCTACTACTCTCTTTAATAACATAACAAAAAGAGATACGACAGGTTGAAGTATTAACCTTGTGTATATAAGAGATATTGGATTTGCCAGGACCCGCAACTATAATACCACCTTGCTGCCTGAGAAAGAAAAAAGAAAAAACTTTTCACTACTTTTAAAACAATCCTCCTCTAAGACAAATAAAAAGCTTTGTTAGATTAGAGATGGTAGACATATACCAGCCACCTTTGGTCACAGTGTCCTTTTCAAATGAAAGTTTCCAGTCTTGTCGATAACCTTCCATGTATGACTGTATTATCTTAAGACCTGCCTGCATGTTTCAGACCACCAAAATGAGAAGGCCTCTGTAAAATCAAGGGATCCGAACAGTTTGCAGATCATCTCATGAGCATAACACTGACCACCATCCATATGCATTATGCACACTGTCTCTTACATACTTTAGGAGTAAACGTCGTTGAAACCCCATTAACAAATTCCAACGCTTCATATGATGAGTGATTAGGATCTGCGTAAACTTCTGAAACAGAAATAGATTTTTATCATTGAATTGCCGTTGTGTTTGTTTAGAAAAACTAAATGGCCACAGGCAGTCTCTTTGAAAAGTAGACGTGCTATGTAAACAAGCGTGCAACGCTACAAGTCATTTCAATCTACAAGTCTATGAGAAAAATACCTCCTTTAAATTTGGTTTGCTCTGAGAATGCCTTTGCCTGCATCAGGTTAAAAGTTACAATATATAAATAAAGTTACATGAAAGAATAGTTCCAAAGCAAAAAGTTCATAGAAAGGCAATAGCATTTCTCTTTTTGTCTCACATTTTTAATACAACCTTATCTAGGCCAAGGTTATGTTTTGGGAATGGGCTCGGAATTGAACCCAGTAGTCAACATGGGCCCGGTAGTAAGATGGGCCGTTGGTATTTCCTTAAATTATTCCAACTATAATTTAATCTTATGAAGTTGTGCGGGCTACCAAATGTCCATAATATATTATTTCCCAGTCAAGCAAACACGCTAAATGACTTATAAAATGTAAAAACCCAAAAACAAAGAAAAAAGAGAGCATACCTGATCAACACTCCCAGGTCCAATCAAAATGAGTGCAACGCCTGATGCATCCATCATTCCCTATTAGAAAATTTAACAATTTTATATAGCTTTTTGTTAGACAGCAACTGATAATATTGCTAACTTCATCTCACATTAGCAAGCAATGCATAAATACCACCATGGATCAAACATGAAGATCACCTTCTTGGAAGCAAGATAATCAGCGCGTTTCCGGCAAAGGACACATCTGAAAGAAACGAACCAAGTTCGCTTATGAGTAATCGTGGTAATTATTCTATGCCACTGTGTAAATCCAAGGAGTTTATTGCAAAGCAACAATGTAATCACCCAAAATGGCGGGCAAAAGCAACAACGGCTTTCCTATCTTTCCACAGATCAGAAATTGAAATTGCTTGTCCATTCAAATCAAACACCTCAACGGTATCCAGCAAATTAGTGGTTCCTGTGCTGATCCCACTTGAAGATTCAACTCCTATTACACCACCAAAGGCACAAACACAACACACTGTAAGATTCCAACTATATATTGCAACACAATTTCCCTTACTTTAGCTGAAAAGGTCCTTCCCCTTTTCTAAAATGCTGATATGTCTTTGTTTCAGAAGAGAAGGCAATCTAATCACTAAACCATACTTTTCTGTTTTGGTTTTGCGTTCAAGTGTCCGGACTAGCCCGTGCGCAATTGGACTAATTCACCTTTCCGTCTAAAGGCAGACTATCCAAATTAAGGTCAGAGAATTCTAAGAGAATTAAGGCACGAACCTGCGTCCAAAATTCGAGCTTGAGCAAACCCGATGACCCAAAAGCTAAAAGCCAATCTATATTTTCATCTAGATTTTATTATTATTATTTTTATTTTTTATGAAGACAAGTTTAAACTTGTGGCCTCACTCACCCCACTAGAGACTCTCAGAGGTCATTCGAGTTGACTTTTACCTCTCTAGTGCCGTCTTGGGCACTCATGCTACTCATCTATGCTTAGGTGGGCTTAATGCGTCAAACGGGTATTTGGGTCAACAGAATCTACTTATCTGAGTAATGAACAATCAGTTAGGGAACGATACTTGCCGGGGGAACCAGAGATAGCAAAGACTCTGAGGAGGCTTGGCCTGCAGGAGGAGAATCTGACAGATAGGTGGCGGTGATTCGCTGATGGATTCAAAAGTCGACGCGTAGAAGGGTAATTGGCGGCTTTGTTGGTTTGGAGAATCTTGGGTAACAGAACTGAGGAGATGGAAGCCGCCATGACTAATTTTTTGAAGCTCTATGAGGCTTTTAAGTGCAGATGCTCATTTGCCAACCATGGAGTGTTTGGGTGGGCTTTATGGCCGTGGCTTTCTTTAGTGGAAGTCGGAGGTTACACGTGGCAATCATGAGGTCCATTTAGAGGTTGTCCTTTCAAGCGGAAAATACATTCTTGAAAAAAAGAAAAAAAATAATTGAGGAAATTTCAATAGTAATTTTCTCGGCTGGGAAGAAAATTCAATAAATTTTTATATAAATTTAAATATTATTTTATATATAGTATACATTATATTAAATTTAGTAAAACAGCGTGTTTACACGGTGGGATATCAACACCAATAGTCATTTTGTATTTTAAATATTTATAATTTAGAAGAATTTTTTTAAAAATATTTATTTATAAAGATATATTTTGTATGAAAATATTTTTTTAAAAATATTTTTTCACAAAAAAAAAGTATTGAAAATTAGCAAAAGAGACACTTTTATACTGTTCATCAAGAATTTGACATTTGAATACTAATACTGATAATATAAAATAGCATAACATGACAACGTTGAAAAGTTTTTTAATATTAACATAAAACATTTTCTCCTTGCTAACTAAATCACCGAAAAAAAAAAGAAAAAAAAAGAATTTTTTGAGTGTCCTCCTGCCGTCTGGGGTCGTTTCGGTTATTTGGCCGCTAGAGATGTCATTTTGAAAAATGTTAAAAGTCGTTTGTGACTCTGCGCATTGACGTCCGTGAAGAAAAATCAAAAGAACTCGCACGTTTCCGCTCTACACGTGTGCGGATCCAGATCTACGATATCTTCGGAGAATGCTCGCCCATTAGCCTTAGCTCACGGCTTTTGATTTCGTCCAGCTCAGCAAGGCCGCCTGACCCACATCGAACTCGCCAAGCGGAAATATCCAGTCCTACGTGGCATATCTCGAACATTCAACGCCTCAATTTTATCCAAGTCATCAAAACATTTAAGAATATATCCAATATATCTTCTTTCTTTCTTCTTCTTCTTCTTCTCCTTTTTTGAACCGAAAAGGTCGACAATTTATCTATTTGTCTTTCCTTTTTCTCACCCCAGTCAAAAGCTCTTTTTTTTTTTTTTTGACTGCAACGCAAGATCAATTTCTTTCTTTCTTGCTTGATTTCTTTTTTTCGAAATTGAAATTGGAATTTTAGTTCAAAATCTTGGGCGAAAATTAGCGTTCGATGTAAATTTGTGGACTAGATTGGTGGCTCGATTGAGCTTGGTAATGGTGGCTCATTCAGCTTTCCAGGAAGGTGTAATTATCTTTTTTCTAGTTTCTGTAAGTGTGATTTCTTTCAATCTTAGTTACAATTAATGTGAAATTTCTGATATTTTTTTTAACTCTCATCCGTTTCTTCCCTTCTTCTTTTTTTTTTTTTAATTATTATCCACCATATCTCCAAAGATTTAGTTTATAATTAGATGAAAGCTTTGGAAATTAGTGTTTTTTTTTTTTGAGATTTTTGCACGTTGTTTAAATTAAAATATGTAAAGGTGTTGGGATTAGGGTTTTGGAATTCGTCTAGATATCTTTTTCAGACTTTATTTTTGTGATTCATCCTGTTAATTAGATGGTGAATAGAGTTTTAAGTCGACTTTTTTATTTGTTTGTATGATTTTTTTCCACCTGCTTCATATCATGATTTCGATTTCATTGTCTTTGCAAGGTTGATACTCAGTCCAGTCACTCTAACAGGACTTAGTTATTTTTGGGTTCAATACAAGACTTCTGTAGTAGATTTTAGAAACTAGGCTACGCGATCGAAGTTCTGTGTGTTTTGATTTAGTTTTAAACTTTTTTTATTCTTCTCTGTCGGCCACTGGTTTATGTTCTTGTACTGGGTTGAACTGCCACTGGTTTGATTCTTCATATGTGCCATTTATTTTTTGGACTGAAGATGGTTTTTCTCTGTTCAAGTCCTCAGACATTGTGCATTCCTTATAATTGCTGCCAGTCATTTTGAATCTGACAGGAGGTGTCTAAATGGACATTGATCACAAAGGGGACAAATACTCGAGGGAACTGAATCACAGACTGCATCAGGGGAATGACAGAGGTAGAGATGGAGCTGTGAGCGAAGAAAATAATTTAGTTGAGGAAAATGGCTTAAAAGTGAATGGTATCATTGAAAATGTAAAAGATGACCATAATTGGGCCCTTCAAGGCCCACTTCTGCTGCCAACTTTCCAGCAGCAGCAGCAGCAGTCCCACTGTTGGGAGAAGTTTCTGCATCTGAGGTCTCTCAAAGTTCTGCTAGTGGAAAATGATGATTCTACTCGTCAGGTGGTAACAGCACTGCTTCGGAATTGCAGTTATGAAGGTTGGTAACACCAATAAGCGTATGTTTGTTGTGTTGATTGTGGTTTATTTTTCTTTTCAGTTGAATTTTAGACTCAAGGCCTTTCCTTGTCCCCACACATGAAAGCGTGCTTGCTTAATCTCCATATGTGAATGGTTGACCAGCATTTCCACTTGTGCTAAATTATTAACAATATATTCTACATTACAATATTTATTTCTCTCATAACATGCATATTTTTTTATGATTATGTGGGTGGCAGTGCAAATATAATTGAGCAATATATTCTTTTTTGGTTTTTGTCAACCAAATCCCTTTTTTCATCCTATCTTGGTTGTTGAGTTTTCCTTGTTGGTTATCTCTTGTAGTTTAATGTATCTATTGAACTTCCAGTTCTATCCTTTCATTGAGAATTTGGAATCGATCAGTGGTCTTCTAATTCAAATTGATTTGTTTTCTATTGGCCTTCCCTAATGCGGGAAAATAACATATTGTAAAATGCCACAGAGACACAAGTGAGGCAGGGTTGGCTTATGGTATCAAAAATAATAACAACATTGATACCATTTATCACAAGTCTCTAAGTTATTAATTTTGTGAAAATAAACTGGTATATAATAGATCACCATATAGGCAAGTTTTATTTGCTGAACTGAAGTGGTCCAATTCTGATACCAGTCAGCCTTGTTAATATATTTCCCATCATTGTCAACAATCTGTATTTATGCATGAAATAAGTGCCATCTCTTCCAATTCTCTTGTCATTTTCTTCTCTATACTTGTAAGTAACTCCAATCTCTTTGAATTCTGTTGTGCACATTCTTATAATACTTTCTTGTATGTCCACCTTTGATTTTTATTTATTTATCTGCTGCATAAATTTTATGTTTTATTTTGTAATTTTCTTGATGACATTGTTGTTGGCATTTTTGTGTGTGTGTGTGTGTGTGTGTGTGTGTGGATATAATAATTTAAGTGCCATTTTGGGTAATGCCAGTCATTGAGGCAGCAAATGGGCTACAAGCATGGAAGATACTTGAAGATTTGACCAATCATGTTGATCTTGTCTTAACTGAGGTGGTGATGCCTTCTTTTTCTGGTATTGCTCTCTTGTTGAAGATTATGAGTCACAAAACACGCAGGAATGTTCCTGTCATCAGTAAGTTTCCCTGTTGTTCATTTCATTGAATTTTCTAGGACCAGGGTATATTATATACAAGTTGGCAATTCTTGAATGGATACTTTTAACCATCTCTTTTGATGAGACCTGTGTGCAGTGATGTCGTCTCATGACTCAATGGGTTTAGTCTTTAAGTGTCTGTCAAAAGGAGCTGTTGACTTTTTGGTTAAGCCCATAAGAAAGAATGAGCTGAAGAACCTTTGGCAGCACGTTTGGAGAAGATGCCATAGTGTGAGTTGTTGGAATTTTACAGCAGATTTTAGAATTCTTGAATTTGATCTTCAAATTGTAGCCAGCCTCATCTGATGTCTTTTCCCTATTAAATCTTTCACTGTCTTCTTTTCTGAAGGCCTATTGAAATGAAAACTCCAGCTCATTGTAGTCATTTGTGGGCTTTGTTGTGTGAACAAAAATGAGTGTTCCCTTTCTAAGATTGATGCTTTGAGGACTGAAAGTGACTAATGAAACTTACATCTCTGACATGATATTATGATAAGAATTATGCTTCTGCTTTTTTATGCATGCATTATATGCTTATCACACTTATATTTCATCTCTTCCTTTTTTTAATGATAATATCTTATCTTCATCAGTCAAGTGGCAGTGGAAGTGAAAGTGGCACACAAACTCAAAAATCCATAAAATCAAGAAATGCCGAAAGGTCTGACAATTATACGGGTAGTAATGACGAGGATGATAATGGGAGCATTGGCCTGAATGGGGATGGAAGTGACAATGGGAGTGGCACACAGGTATGATAAGTCTTTAATGATCAAAATCATGTGTGGTTAATTGCTATTGACATTGAATATCACCTGAATAATCGTTGGGTTTCAATTTAGCATGTCTAACTTTGAAGCTGCTAATTTGATGTAGTTGTTTTTGCACACCAGAAGTTATTGTAGGTCAGTTAGGCTGTGGAATTTTCTTTACCATTTCTGTCTTCAGCTGTAGATCTAAAATTTTTGACATCATACCACATATAAACAAGCATCACTGTTTCTGAACTTTGATGAAAAGTTTTGTATGAGTACCATGAATGTTTACAAATTCAACTTGCAGGGCTCCTGGACAAAACAAGCTTTTGAGGTTGACAGTCCGCGGCCAGTGTCTCCGCGGTATCATATTTCTGAATGTCCAGATAGTACTTGTGCTCAAGTAATCCATTCAAATGCTGAATTATCTGGAAGCAAACAGGTTCCCTTAACTGTGAAAAAGGAATATCGCGAACAGGATGGAAAACTTGGTATGCATGAACATCTTTGCATCTCTTTGTGTTTCAATAGCTATTCTTTAAGATGTTTGTTTTATTTAATTTTCTTTTTTTTTTAATCTTTTGTCTTCCTCCCCACCCCTGCCTGCCTCCCTTCTTCCAAACTGTTATTTGTTAAACAATGTGTCATGTCTTTTGTAAGAGAATGGTGTAATTGCAAAAGATCTGGAGATGGCTGTGCCAAGAAAGCTAGACTTGCAATTCAAATACCCTGTTGAAGACTCATTTAAAGTTGTGGGGTCCAATCAAAATAATGTGCTTGAGAGGGAATCCATTGAAGCCAATGAGCAAATTGATAATGTACAGCTAGATCTCAACAGTGAGACTCCTTCCAGTAAAGCAATATGCAAGGCAACTAATCTAACTGGGACTGTCATCAATGCCACTGATCTTCAGAATGACAACACAGAGTTTGAGGCTCCTAGCAGACATTCCAAGATCTTTGATATAAAAAGTGGACCCATTAGTGAGACCAAAGAAATACCCTCCCTTGAACTCAGTTTAAAAAGACAGAGAGGAGTCAAGGATAGTGTTACAGCAGTTGAGGATGAACGCAATGTCTTAAGACGTTCGGATTCTTCAGCCTTCTCAAGGTATTCAGCATAGTGACCACCCTTTTTTTAAAGTTAATTCAGAGCAAAGTCCAAATCCAGAACGTTTGGACTGTTTGTGGTGTTTGTTACCTTGCAGGTATAATGCCGCTTCCAATGCAAATCAGGCTTCTAGGGAGGCTATTAAAAGTGGTTCTACACAGGATACTGGTTCAGATGCTGCCAAAAAGGGACTGGCGTATGATTTGCAATCTCAGTCTAATGGTGATCATCCTAATCAAAGTTCAATTATGGGAAGCAATAACATTGATGCTGGATCCACAACAAATAATACTTTTAATCAGTCAGTTGTGATAAATAAGCCAGCAATAACATCATCAGTCAAATGTTTGCACCCACCTTCTACTTTGCAGCCCATGAAAGGTGACATCCTTGGTGCCACAAAACTACTTTCCTCAAACCAGGCTGATGATGTGGCAGGTGCAGTGTTGCTGGCTCGATCAAGAGGCATCCGTCAAGAGGTCCAACTTCAGCATCTCACTCACCATCATCATCTGGGCCACAAGAAGCAGCAGCAACAGCTGTCACCTGACCTTGATGATTCATCACTGAAGAAAATGGCTGCACCAGCTCCACATTGCAGGTCATCAAATGGGTTAGGTGGGCCTCCTGAAGTTAATACTGGCAATTACAGCATTAATGGAAGTGCCTCGGCCAGCAATCAAGGAAGCAATGGACAAATTGGGAGCAACATGGTACTGAATGCTGGAGGGACAAACGCAGAAAGTGATAATGGGATGGGTGGGAAAAGTGGAAATGTTGACGTTGGTGGGAACAAGAGTGAGAATAGAGTGGACCAATACAAGTTAGCACAGAGAAATGCAGCCTTGACTAAGTTTCGGCAAAAGAGAAAGGAGAGGTGCTTCCGGAAACAGGTATTGACATTAAATTAGTTTCATTGTAGCGGGGGTTAATGGTTCCTAATGCATGCTTTTTTTGGCTTCCTTGTCTTCTTGTGTTTGAGTTTTTTCCTTTTTGATGCTCTGTTCTTAGAAAAGGGCTTGCTCAGTTGCTCTATACTTGTTTATCCAATATTGGTTCTCTTCACTTGCTTCAGAAAATCATGGAAACTTGCACTACTATCAAGCTGGCTTTTCTTTTTCTATGAAGCTATTTAATTTGTCAATTTCAAAGTGTGTCCTCTGTATCGGCATTTCTTACAACTGTAGAAATGTGCTTATTCAGTTGCTTATTCCTCACTTGTGTCCGTGTCTACCATAACCATTTTGCTGACCAGGCTATTTCTCTCAGCTATTGTGATTGTTGCATCCCCTCATGTTGTGGCAAGATGGAGTCAGTCCTCATTGTCTTCTCTTCCTTACTCTACCCCTTCTTCACTTGTTTTCGTATGTGATAGAACTCAGAATTTGGTTTGATGGTTGTGTTTAGGTTCGATACCAAAGCAGGAAGAGACTGGCTGAGCAACGGCCGCGCGTTCGGGGACAGTTTGTGAGGCAAACAGCAAATGAGAGCACGGGCAGAGCAACAGAGAGCTAATTGGACCCCTTGCCTGCTATTTAGGGTTGCAAAATATTTGTAGTGCGGGCCATGTAACCAGTCTTAGATACAGGGCACGTCTGTATTTTATTGCTTTGAACTTCGATCGCTGAAATGTGTTCTCTTTTGATTAACTTTCAAAACAAGAAGGTTGTTAAATCTTGAATGGTTGCCCTTCCACAATAAACTGCCTGTGCTTTCGTGTGGAGGCTTGCTTAAAACATCAGATTAATTGCGAAAACCTTAATCTTTGTGAAGCTTTTCTTTTTTGTTTCGTCAGGATTCAAAATTTGGATCCTTCTTGTGTGTCATTGGGACGTGGGAATTGAGTGATTGCTTTGCAGATCGCTTTTGATGGAAAAAGGTACATTCTCAGAGGGCACATGGAAACCCCACCATCTAATCGTCATGTAGACGCTATTTGAGGATGCTCCCAAAAGACATTATAATTACGCTTTCACCATCCATCCAAACGCGACTGAAGGGAGAAACGACGTTACACAAACATCGACCGACTAATTTTAGTTTAATAATACTAAAGTTATTTTTAAAACTACAAATTTTGACTTCAGACTTCAGTTGATTTCAATTTGAAAATAAATAAATAAATATACAAAATCATAGGATGAATATTAAAAACAAAAAAAACAAAAAGTCGGCCCATCTTACATGCGTATGTGTGAGAATTGTTTATTTATACTATTTAGTCAACTGGATGTCAATTCTTTGGAGAAGGCATTATGGGCGTGGAAGCCAATGTTGGGAAACAAAATACCGAAGTAAAATAAAACACGCTGGGAGTTTTCTTTTTCGGTATACTCAAAAGGATTGTTGGGAATTGTGTCCAATATGTACTTGAGTAAAGGCAAACAGGCACGTCACAGGGAGAGCGTGTGCAAGAAGAAATTGTATTATGGGGAGGAGTGTGTGGGCGGAAATCTTGGACGGCACGTGCGAGGCCGGGTACAACTACCAGTCATGGTCACCGGTCAGGGGCTCGCTAGAATTTTTTCAGATCGGGAGTTGGAGAATAGAGCCTCACGTGCATCTACATCCTTCCCCAACTAACTTTCCAAACCCAACTTCACACTCTAATTAATCCTAGTTGGACAAAAATTAGATCACAATGTTTAAAAAATTATATAATAAAAATAAAAAAATTTAAAATATAAAAATTTTTTATAATATTTTCTTATAATTATGACATAAAAAATTGTTTCTTATTTATTATTATATAAAAACGTTTTCTTTCATTTAATTATAATAGAACTTAATCTTTATTTTGTTTTTGTCAGGAGAAAAAAAATATAAAGTCATCATTAATTTCTAGACTTCGAAGTTGAACTTCATTAAAAAAAAAAAAAAAGGTTAATGAACCAGCTTGTTTGCATCTAGAAGCCAGTAGTCTTTTTTATTTTACTTTATTTTTTCTGTCTTACTCATATGTCACAGGCACTAATCATTTCATGAATATTTGTATTAGTAGAAGATGCCAAAAGAAGGTGAAAAAAAAAAGGTAACAAACAATGCAAATTTTCAAAAAGGTTAGATCATAAGTCAAGGCACCAATTTTCAACGCACAGGACCTTGGGCACAATCTCGAGCGCTATATATATATATATATAACAAGTCTTTGGTTTTTATTAAGACCCGTATGTAATTAGGTTGAAGCTAATGCCCAGGTTGAACTCTGCAATTGATGTTTCAAGAGCGTGTGCATCATTAACGAGGCGGCTTTACCTCTTGTCAAATGTCACATTTATATATTCTTTAAACTCCATCAACGTGTCCCAGATTAGGATCAGCATGCCCATCATACCCAATTGTGAAAAAATATATACCTTTTTTTTTTTTTTTAACATAACAAGAAAAAAAAAAAGAAAAAATTAAGTCCTGAATAAAAAGAGATGTAAATGAGTAAGGAAACAACTATCAGAAAGTCGGAATCTACCAATATTCAACAAGCATAAATTCAATCTCTCCCACGGAGTCTTGATCGACAAAAATTTATTTATTTATTTTTATTTTGTGTCTTTGCATTTACTTGTGCGAGAAGACGTCCCTCCCTCCGTGACCTTTACAGACTTTAACTTTGGGTGCCTTTTATCGCCAGCAAAGGTTAAGATTTTTTTAAAAAATTATTATTGAATAATATTTAATTTTGATTTCCTTTTAATTATAATTAGTTGTCAACAAGTCCTAAGAATTCCCGTAGAAGGGTTTGCTTGTACTCAACCGACATTAGAAAAAGAAAAAGAAAAAAAAAAGTTTAGACCCCTTTTGCCCTTATGTTGATGAAAAAAAAGGGGGTAAGTCTGTCCTCGATGTAAATTGGGACCATGACCTCGAATCTTCCTTGATTAATTAATAGCATCACCATGTCCGTCGAAATGGTGCTTACATTGACGGTGCAGCCTCGATAATTACATTAAAACCAGCGCATGACTCATGACTACGAGAGGTGGAAGATGATGTATTTAGTGATTTAAAAAAAAAATTTGTATTAACAAAATTTAATTACGGAATAACATAATAAAAAAATATATATAATATGTATAATCTTTTTAACAGTTAACATTTTATTTATTTTTTCTTTTTCTTTTCTTAAAGAATTCGACGAATCTTTCTTTCTCTATCATAATATAGCGTTCCCACTTACTCCTGCAGTATCCTCACCAAATTCTTCTATCTTTAATTTTTTTCTTTAAAACATTTGAGGGAAAACAAAACGGCCCTCCAGATTTTGGCTTCTTCAGTAAGCACAAAGTCTGACACGCAAAGTTAAAAGAAGCAAGGGGCAGAAGAGAGGCACAAAGAGAGTTAGTTGGCCGTACCATCGCCTTGTCCTCTCCTTCCAGGCGATTTTTGGGCTGAAAGATTGCAACAAGGGCAAAAAAAAAAAAAAAAAAAAAAAAAGGAGAAAATTAAGATGAGGTGTTTGTAATCTAGTAATACGAATTTTTCTGTGTGTACAAGAAGAACTGCTAAAGGTTTCCTTGTTTCCAAGGTGAAGTCCTTTTCTTTTCTTGCTGCGATGTCACAGTTTTTCTGTTTTTGTTAAAGATTTTCATACGGACATTGGTTTCTCGTTAGCTTCTTCCTGGTTCTACTATCAGATTAGATCTATTGTCATAAGCTTAGAAAGCTAAGTGAAATCTCGTGCAAAGACATGAACTTCTTGGTTTTCTGTTCATTATTCCATACTTTCTTGTTACTTTCCTTCTTCTTCTTCTTTTTTTTCTCTCTCTCTCTTTCTTGGTTACGTGGTAGTTATAATATGTGTGTGTGTGTGTGTGTGCGTGTGTGTGTTTTTGTTTTTTTTTTTTTTTTTTGAGCAATATCTATGAATTGGATGCTCTTCATCACTTCACCAACTTCTAGGCCATCACAGAGGAATTGTCCTCAAACTAGTTTGCTGGTCTACTTTTGAAGCTAGGACGTTTAAATTTTCTTGCTTTTTTATTTTTATTTTTTAAATTTTATTTGAACTGTGAAAAATAGAATAATGTAAGGTAGAGCATCTAGACTTGAATGAGCTGTAAAAATACAACCTTGGCATTACGTTTTCAGAGAAAAAGCCTGCCATCTGTAGGGGCTGTTGGCTGGCTTTCTTGAATTAAATGTGTCAGCAGTTATTTTCTTTCTTATTACAAAACTCATCTAAGTTTTAGCATGATTCAGAGGCAAAGAAGATTTTATTAGCGACTGTTTGACATTGATTAGTTTTCAACAGATCCTAGTGATGTACTTTAGTTTTGCAGCGAAGAAATAATACTTCTTTCCTGTGAATTCAGTCCTCAATTCTTATGCAGTTTTCTATTTAACCCCAGAATCTTGCAGTTTGAATAACTATTGGGCTTAGCCTAGCCTAGCCTAGCCAGTGACGAATCCTACAAAAGCCATCTCCCCTTTCTGTGACGTGCGATATGCCCGGCCAAGTACTAGGGATTGAGGGGCCGGAAGATTGGAGTTTTGGGTCGCTATTTGTACTGTAAAGGATGTGTTTGGTGTTGTTGTAATCCGCATTCTACATAGCCATTGAAAATGGAGATCGGGGAACCTGAGAGGGTAGTTGTAGCTAAACCAGTGGCTTCCAGGCCCACGTGCTCCAATTTTAGATCTTTCTCAGAGCTACTCGAAGGTGCCATTAGTGTCTCCCCTCCTAATGTATGTTCTGAGACTGCAGTTCCTGCCATTAGACCAAAGACAGTGAGGTTTAAGCCAACAATGAATCGCAGTCCTACTGCATTAAGTTCCTCTCAGGTGATGAGATGGTTCTTCAATATCGCCTTTCCATTCAAGAATTCTTGCTCACCGAACTTCATGGTTTTTGCAATTTTAGGTTGAACCCTCGGGAGAAGCAATTTGCAATTCATCTGATAGAGTTTCAGAATCAGATAGCAAACCCAATGTCATATATAAACCACAGGCGAAGCTCGTGTCAAAGGCAACCGCTTCTCTGTTGGCAAACATGGTCAGTCGCCAGATTCTACTTGTTTCAAACAAATCTCTCTTTCTGTTTTCTTCTTTTGCTGCTGCTGCAGATGTCCTAGTAAATGCTGGTCATTTTTTTTCCTCATATCATTACTCACAGTCTGATCTCCTCTAGAATAAATATGAAAGAAAACGCGACATTAAATTCCCGTGGCAGTCATATTTTCCTGCACTAACGTGCAAGAATCAAAATTTTTGCAGGGAAACCTCAATACTAGTCACCAGAAAACTCTAGCATTAGTTCAGGCATGTCCGAACCGTCCAAACCAAGATAAGAGCAATTTTTCATCCCAGTTGACTTCTAATCTTCATCACTGTATTTCTTCTCATGTGGAATCTATTCAGCCAACTGAATCCTCAAGATTGACTTCTCAAAACCCAGAAGAGTATGCCAAAACTTTAGCACATGCTGCTAACGTAGATCGACCTTCCTATGATGGTTATAATTGGAGGAAGTATGGGCAAAAACAAGTAAAAGGCAGTGAGTATCCTCGAAGTTACTACAAGTGCACTCATCCAAACTGTCCAGTGAAAAAAAAGGTTGAGAGGTCATTTGATGGGCAGATTGCAGAAATTGTCTACAAGGGTGAACACAATCATACAAAGCCTCAACCTCCTAAGCGTAATTCGCCAGGAACACAAGGGACAGGAGTTGTGTCAGATGGTGCTGCTCAAGATACCAACAGCCCAATACGTAGTAATCATCTTAACGAAAGTAATGAAGGTTTTGAAGGGAGAATTGAAAATCAGAATGAAACAGGATTGCCTCCTCATTCAACTTGTCATTGTGAAGCTCCAACATCTCATGACCTTGCTGGGAATGGGCCAACTATTGCTGGTACCAGAATCCCTGAAAACTCTTGTGGCCTTAGGGGCGAATGCGATGAAGTTAGCAGGGGAATTGAGGAAGATGACGATGAACCTAGGAGTAAAAGAAGGTAAAAGTTGAAAGGGTATATAAGCGCTCAGTACCAAAATTGGTGACCCTATGATCCCTACCACACTCATTCATATCATCAAGAGCAAAATATCTATTAGCTGCATTTTGATCAATGTTCAGCTAAAAGATAATACAGATTACTTCTGTACTAATTTATCTTTGCTATTTCCTGTCACATTGCTGAGCTTCGCTAGAAGATGCCTCGGCATTGTAATAATACTTCAGTCAAATTGAATATTACTGTTATTCAAGTCATGACAACTATATTGTTGTTGCTTTGTAGGAAAAGTGAGAATCAATCAAGACAAGTGGGCATATCAGAGGGAGGTGCACAAGAACCCCATCTCGTGGTGCAATGTTCCACAGATTCTGAGATTTTGGGTGACGGTTTTCGGTGGAGAAAATATGGCCAGAAAGTCGTGAAAGGAAATCCAAATCCAAGGTTGATAATTGATAACTTTTATTTGAATTGCAAATTAATTACATGTTGATTTTCTTCGTTCTTACCTAGACTGAGAAGTTCCATATCATCAAGTAAGGAGCTTTTAAAGATGAATTATTTTTCCCCCTCAGTTGCTACCAAGTTTCATCTTGTTCTGCCAGAGTCATATTCTTGTCATTGACAGATCATGACTAGTGATTGACCTAAGTTGTTTGCTTAAGAATTTTCCTTAAACCAACTCCCTGGAGAACTCATAGTTATAGTTACGACAAGTTCTATTTTGATCCTGCAGAAGTTACTACAGATGCAGCAGTCTCAAATGCAATGTACGGAAGCAGGTTGAAAGGGCATCAGATGATCCAAGAGCTTTTATTACTACGTATGAAGGAAAACATAACCATGAGATGCCTCTGAGGGGCACAATTCCAGCAGCGCGCGATCCTGATTCACAGAATCCATGATCTCATTCTCAAAAGTGAAGCCATGTTCAAACTTCAGGCTGCTCCGCCCCAAGGATGTCCAGAAAGTGCCCAAGGGCACCTGAAGTGCAATAAAATGCATGCTACGACTATATTATACTCCATTGCTGCTTTCGGACACATTGGATGAAGTTATGATACTCTTTTTTTAAGACTCTGTTGGAAGATAGTGAAGAATAATGGATAGATTTTTCTAAGGATGTTATAGGAAAATTTGTTTAGAAAATTCGCTCCGACGCATTACACAATTTTGAAGATTGATAAGTGAATACCAATCTTATTCGTGGAGTGGATAATGGTTTTGTTACATGCGAAACAATATATTGCCAACAATATGTTGAAAATTGGTAAGTGAATCCCAATCTTATTCATGGAGTCCCCAGTATTTTGTCCATGATGCCCATCACTCCATTTATCCAACCATCAGTGCATTGCGAAAAGTGTTGCTAGATCACTGAAACGACTGATACCCTTTAAAGACTGCTCACTCACTTCCATTCTCCTCCGCAGTTCCACCATTAGTCCATCTCTTAACACAACCATTTACATATAAACACACAAAATAGACAATCTGCTACTTTCAGAATATCTAGCACCTGTCCTGTTCCTTTTTTCTTTTTTTTATCTTCTCTTTTTTGGGCTTTGCTACGGTGAATTATTAGTGGGTTCACGAAATATTTTTCCATCCTTTAAACATCTAATTAATTTCATTTTGGAGTCAAAATAGAATTTTTTTTTGCATTGCACTAAAAAATAAAAGAGAGAGAGAGAGAAAGAGAACTTCTATGATACAATAATGTTAGAGTAAAGAATAAGCCGGAAATTACAAACTTAGTGACCCCAACACAACCGAAGAAATATACGATGCATTTCATGATCACAATGTCCTAATCTCATCATTATTCATTCAAAAGAAGGAATTTTCTATTTTTTTTTTCTTTTTCTTTTTGTGTGTTAAAAAAAAAAAAAACATTGTCTGAAAGCGAAATATGAGCCGCGTAATACCGCAGGCCGAGTAGGCAAAACCCAATAAAATGAATGACTTCAATCTCACGAAATTAGTGTGTGTACTTAAATTAATGCTTACCCATGTAGTGATTGATTGTACATTTTTGCTGCGTATGTATGTATTTATCCTTGATGGAATTTAAACTGCAGCGCAGCAGAGGTCACCAGTTGACGCAAAAGGGGCGGGTTCTTGTAAGGAAGCCGTTTGGATCGGCAGTTAGAAGAACAAGAAGCATAAAATAAAAACGCTAAGGTGTAACTCATCTCCCGTCGGATCCTCGTGGGTTCTCATCTGAACCGTCACCGCCAGGGACCATCAAGTAGAATCACAAATATACATGTTTTTGGGCCCTACCTTTATGGTTATTTTCTAATCAGACAATCACTTCTTGTGATACTCAAAACGCGCGCAAAAAGACACCCTCAATTCCATCATGAAATTGGACTCTGGGAACGTTCTAGCCAATCAACCAATTTGGAAAAGAATGTAATAATAAAGAAGAACGCGTTAAAACCCAAAGATGACAACAAAATGAGCAGAGAGGCTGAGGAGGAAGCTGGTTGGCTCACTCGCTCTCTGTCTCTCTCTGGCTATTAGATGTCACCATAGGTATTGAACTCTTCAACATTGAATCAGTAAATATTGTCGTTTAGACATCACAAGAGACAGAGAGAGACCAAAGGTTATGGGGTGGATTCCCTGTTCTGGTATGTCAACGACCGAATCAAAGAAGAACAAGAAGAAAATGAAAGGGATGAGCCAGAAGCCGCTTGATCAAATCAAACCCAGTTCAGGTTTGTGTTTGTGTTATGTGTCTTGAGTCAAATAATGGGATTGACATGGAAAATTTTATTGAATTTTTGTTAATAAGATACTTGGGTTCCCTTTTCTCTTTGATCAATGGTGAACTGCTGCCGTTTCCTTCTCTGGGTTTGTTTTGAATTGATCAGGTATATTCTGTTGTGTCCAAAGTCACGGACTGTTGGAGATTCGACTGCTTGAATCACTTTTCATGGTTCCTCCTAGTGTCTCAGTAGTATAAGTAAGGATTGATTTCTTGATACTGATGCTGGCTTCTTGAAGTAGCCAGTGAGTCAAAAAAACTGAGGCTTGCTGGTTTTCGGCAGCATCTTAAATATAAAGATATGAACTTGATTGATGAGATATGATAACAAGTCAGATTTATGGCGCCGAGTTTCATGGTCGAGGAGATGGTCCAAACTCTCCCTTGGCATGCCGAATTTTTAATTTTCTAAATTTTCTGTTTTGTCATGTCTAAATATGCAGAGAGATTCAAGGCAGATTCTCCTTTGAGAGTTAAGGAGGGTTCTAAGCATAAAGGATCATACATCATTGCCTCACAGATTTTTACATTCAAAGAATTGGCAGCTGCAACCAACAATTTCAGGGCAGGGTGTCTTTTGGGTGAAGGAGGCTTTGGAAGAGTGTATAAAGGGCATCTGGAAAACAATGATCAGGTTAGTGAAGTTTGTCACTTGGTAGAGTCAGAAATATCTTACGTAAGTCTGAAATGTCATTCGTCGCTCTGCTGGTGCTTACAATTGCTTTTCCTTTTTCTCCGTAAATGATACTTTCTAGATTGTAAGCATTAAGTGAAAGATTAAAGTATTGCTAGTTGTGTGTATGAAAGGACTGATGAAAGCTATATATATATTATTTTTCTGGTTGTAGGTCGTAGCCATCAAGCAGCTTGATCGTAATGGTTTGCAAGGGAATAGGGAATTCCTAGTTGAAGTGTTGATGCTAAGTCTGCTTCACCATCCTAACCTGGTTAATTTGATTGGTTATTGCGCTGATGGAGATCAAAGGCTTTTAGTGTATGAATACATGCCTCTCGGGTCGCTGGAAGACCATTTACATGGTGAAGACTTACTGACGACGCTCTTATTGGACACACACAGATATATATCATTTTTACGGACATGGAAAGCTCATTAATAGTTTACATTGGTCTCAATTGTTTGTTTATAGAGATTTCAACAGGTCAGAAAGGCTTGGATTGGAACGCAAGAATGAAAATAGCTGCTGGGGCAGCGAAGGGATTGGAGTATCTACACGATAAAGCCAACCCTCCTGTAATTTACAGGGATCTAAAATGTTCCAACATCTTGCTTGATGAAGGGTATCATCCAAAGCTATCTGACTTCGGCTTGGCCAAACTTGGACCCGTTGGGGATGACACTCATGTATCTACTCGGGTTATGGGCACCTATGGATACTGTGCTCCCGAGTATGCCATGACAGGCCAATTGACACTAAAATCAGATGTCTACAGTTTTGGGGTTGTTCTTCTGGAAATCATTACTGGTCGGAAAGCTATTGACTACTCGAAAGCTACAGGAGAGCAGAATCTGGTTGCTTGGGTCAGCCTTTCTCCAAGTCTTCTATTTGACGGAGGAATGCATATCTTGATATCCTGCTTGACTTATGGAGATTTTACATTTTCCTGACACTGATTATTACGATATGCAGGCAAGACCCTTGTTCCAGGACCGGAGAAGATTCTCAGAGATGGCTGACCCGATTCTCCAAGGTCAGTATCCTTACAGGGGATTATACCAGGCTCTTGCTGTTGCCGCCATGTGTGTTCAGGAGCAGCCCAATATGCGACCTGTGATTGCTGATGTGGTCACGGCTCTGAGTTACCTTGCTTCGCAAAATTATGACCCTGATGCTCAGCCAAACCGATCTTCTCGGTTGGGCCCCGGTACTCCTCGCAGAAAAACAAGCCAAGTTGAAGCTTAGTGATGGTAGTGAATTTGAGAGACATGAAACGAGGAACTTGATTTAAGATATCAGAATGCATGTTTTCTTTGCAAGTAGCTTGGTGCCTAATTCCAAGTGGCTCTCCTTAAATTTGATGATACGATGGCCAATGGACTGCATTACATGTCGTAAGATTGAATCAGTGTGGATAACAAGACCTGGAATTTTACCACCACCACGTCTAGATTATGCCTGCCAACCAAACTTTGTGTCGGTCCATATAAATAGCATATATTCGCTAGACCATACACGTGTATACTTGCTTTTTCTATTCTGGCGGGCTTTCTATGATGGGAGTTGCACTGTTCAGCTTGTCCTGACAATAACATTGACAGACTCGCAGCAGTGTTGGCCCTTGCCACCTCAACTCTGTTTTTATTTTCCTCATCTCTCGAGCCTTTTGGTGCTAATTCAATAACAGAGCAGGTGTCACATGCTGGGCAGCACTAAAAGGACGTGGGATTTAATGCGGATGCTATCCTTACTGGTAGATTAAGGTCGACGTGGCGGGCTTTCAGTAGGCTTGTGTGTGAAACCCAAGTGTGATTTAAAGTTTAAGCTTGTGCAGAACCGTCGTGGGGGGTTTTTGCTACTTATTTTCTCTTGTTTTTTACGATTTTTTTTTTTCAAAATACTGTTAAAATTTGTTATTAAAATTTGCAAATTCTCGATTCAAAATTTTACTGTTTACAAACTTAATTGGCAGTTTGATAATTATAATAATAAATTTTTTGGTAAAAAAAATGCAATGTCTAGATAGTAACTTTTAAAATATTATTATTTGAGTATTAGTAAATATAACAAGTTTAATAATTTATATTAGAACCATACACCCAAAAATTCGACAAATTTTGAGGCAGAGTCAAGTACTAAGTGGAACGGGTTAACCACTAAATATTTTAGTATTAAAAAAAAAACCAAAATGGAATTTATATTACACGCTTTAGAAATGTAAGAATTTAGTCTCAATATAATGGTCTAGTAAAATTAGCAATTCTCAACCAAATAAATCAAGATTTTGATGAAAATTTATAAAGTTTAAGACTCAAAGTACTCTTTTTTCAATTCTCATACAATTTTAATGATAGGACTTAATTTTTTTTTTTTAAATAGAAAAAGTAGAAATTTAATTAAGAAAATTTTGATCAATTTTAATAGAAAATCGATACAAAACAAGTAGTGCAACTACATTTTAGTTGGTTTTCTTCAACTCTTAGCAAAAAAGAGTGCTAAGAGTTGGTTAGAACCCGCGCGTCTGGAAGAAAACCTTGGATTTTTTACGCTTGCAAGAGTTAATCTAGGAACATTACTTTTGATCTCATAATCGCAACCATTTTGCTTATTAAACACAACAATTTAACTCAACTTACTCGTAATATTCTGAAAAGCTAATCGAATGAGACGCATGAAATTATCATCCACGGACTTGAATTTCCTTGCATCATTACTATTGCCTCCGTTGGGCAAATAAATGAACTGCATCGTTTCGTTCGATGGGAAAACAATTGATGTCATGTTCACTGTTGTGCCCGCGAAGTACGAGATATAAATAATGTAAGGCGTTAGTAACTTAACCGACATGACATTACAGAACATGATAAATTTCACGAAAACGATGAGACATTTACCATAAATCGCTGCTTGTAATATTCGATAAGTTCTTCTGGCTCAACTTTCTTTGTTTGCTTGTAAGCCTCAACCTTGTTCAGCTCCTGTAATTTGGATTCGTCAAAACAAATAGTTACTGACCCAAAAACTATCTCTTGCAGCAAGAGAGACTGGCCCTGAGTAATTCCAATTTCTTAATCATCATAATGGGTTTTCCGAATTTTACTTCCAACGTCAGAACAGCAAATAATCCGTTCCAGGAAGAAGAATATACCTCGATCCAAGCTACAAGTTTAGGTCTGCCAACAGTGATACGGTACTTAAACACTTCAGACAGGAAAGTTTGGTATCTTTCAACAAACGGAATGTAGACAATATCAGCCTGAAAACAAATGAATCCACCCATTATTCGAAGAGAAAAAAGAAGAACAAAAATTGATCTCGAGAAGAACAATTTTAAATATGACAATTTAACCATTCATTCACATGCTCCCGCATGCTGAGATAATAACAAAAAAGGTACTAGTTAAAAGCCAATGTTAAGAGGTTTCAACTTACCAAGCTGATCAATTGACCAAGGAAGAATGGCCCATCATCCCATCTATGCAAGGCATCTTCCAAATAATCAAAAGCAGGACCTGACGCAATTACAGCAAGTTATTATTGACATCAGTAGAAGTGCAGTGCAGTGCAGTTTATAATAAATCACAGCAAATTTAAACTTTCCAGCTTGCTCAAAACAAGTAAAAATAAAAATAAAAATAAATAATAGAACTTACCAGCGTCCTTTAAAGGATCTCCCTTGAAAGAAGCGATCACAATGTCGTTGAATTTATCAGAGTAAGAAATCAACTCTTCGGCAAACTGTCTCCTGGCAGAATCCTGCAGTATTATAAAGCACTGTGTTTCGTTCAAGTTCTGAAAAGAAACGGAGAGGCTTTTAATGAAATTCAAAGGGCGCAAGACATAATTCTATAGAAGTTACGTCTGGGAGAAGAGAAGGCCCTTCAAAGTTAGTCTCTAGGTACTCAATCAAATCAAGACTCTCTCCAGTGATTTTGCCATTGTGTTCTAACGACGGCACCTGTGAACAACAAAGACTCCGTGTTCAACAGAGAAAATGACGATTTCTGTTTTATTGCGATCAACTACATATTAATAGAAATTCGTTCATCAATGCAAACCATTTAAAAAAAAAAAAAAAAGCGCCCTCCCAGTTCACACAAGGTTGTTTCCGCGATCTCTTCGCTCGCTCCTTCTCAATGCAAAATCCAACCAAAAAAAAAAAATCACCTTATTGACATGGTAGACTTTCTCTTTGTACCAAGCAGGCCTATTTTTAAGGTCTAATGGAACCAATTTGATTTTGTCCTGCAAACCCTGTACAGTATATGTAACAATTCGTAAGAAATTCTATGAAATGGTACATTAATTCAATAAACTGAGAAAAAAAAAAAGGTAATCAAATACACTCGCTGAACCTTGAAGTTCCTGGAAATCCACACTCGCTGAACATAGGGACACGAGTAGCTGGCGTACAGCCTGTAGAATTTATTTATCAAATATCAATATAATCAGGGCTGTTGTATTTTAGATATATATATATATATATATATATATTAACAAAATAATTCACTAATAAAAAAATAAAGCCTTGTGGTCCCGTCAAAGAGAGGAGGTTGCTCTGCGGCGGCGTCCAACGTTAGGGGCAATTTCTCCGGCAGGGTCTTGTCCAGACTTTTAAGATTTGCCGATGAAAGGAAAAAACATAGAAGTGAAAGAAAGTTAGAAATAAAAAATAAATAAATAAATAAAATTTGAAAGAAAAGGAGACTAACGAAGGTGGTGAGAGAGAGAGAGAAAGATCTTGAGGAGACTCTCACCCAGAGACAGGCATTGTGGTTTGTATTGTGAAGGGAGCGTGGAGCGGAGTACAAAACAAGTAGTCACAGTTTTAGCATCAAAACTTGCCCGTAACCCAAAACTTGCTAGAAAATTAAATCACGTGAAATCGTTCTGATTTAAGAAATATCTGTTCATAATTAACTAACCGAGAAAAACACAGGTTGAGGTTAAGTATAACAACTTCTCAAAATACGAATTACGAGAACATAAATTATATATATATATATATATACTTTGAATTTTATCAATTAAAATAAAAAATCAGATATTCTTTATTAGTTATCAAAAATTTAGTTTAATTGAATAAAAATATAATTTTTTTTTCTCTCAACCTTATTTTTTAATTTCACTTAATTATTTTATTATACAAAATAAAGTGTTTATATTCGTAATATATATATATATATATATATATATATATATATTGATAATAAAGATACCCTCCAGAAGAGAACTAACATGTAGTCGGTGTATCGCTCAGTTTCATTAAAGCGTTTATCTTGAAGTTGATGTTCAGCGACAGAATTTTGCATGGTCCGGTTGGTTGTCGTCATTTATGCCTTTTTTTTCATTTTGTAAATTAGTTTTTTGCAAGCGATGTTTTGGGACGGAATTGAGGGTCGGTGCACAGTGGGATAAGTTTATTTAACTGCCAAATTTCGAATGCACGGCATTGTGACAGCGAAGCAAAATTTGAATGTAAGGCTCTGAAAGCGACTTAACACTTCTCTCAGTAAGAAAAAGTTACATCCACTCAAAATATAATAAATTTAATTAATTTTTATATCATATATAAAATATTTTATATTCACGTGATGGTATCTGACGGAAATCATTCTGGGTGCCAATTATTGATGTACGATACCATGCATGCCTTCTAGGGCTTTTAATTGAAAACGGCGACGTGTGTTGGATTAAGGAAGATACTAGATTCTATGATTCTTACTCCCCAGTATAGTAGATGTGTCTCTCCTATAAAACCCTATAATGTATACATTGAGATCAATAGAATCATATTTATGGAATCTGTAAAAGGATTAAAAAATATATTTTAATTACTAAAATTTTCTCTAATAGTTTGGCTTTCGTCTTTAATCTCCTACGAAAATTTAGGAACATTTGTTCTGTTATCTGTTGATATAGCACAAATGCCTTGATAACCTCAACAATGGTAGAGATTTCTTTTGGGGATAAATCTAGAGAGAACTTGCCAGTTTCCATTTATTTGTTTACTGACAAGTAAACTACTGTTACTGAGCTAAAAATGGTGCATAGCTAATGGCAATTTTCATTATATTATATCGCATTTTTATGGTTGCAATACATAATATAATCACATAACATAAAATTATCCAAAGAAAAATAAAAAAGTAAATGAATGTTTGTAAAAATTAAATATTTGTTTATCTTTCGGGCAGGGCATGTGTTTTACTAGCCCTTGAAAATTGGCGATGAAATGCGACATGTAGAGTATTTTAACTCCATTCCAAGTTCCAACCAGGATTTTTCAGTACGGCGGGGCGAAAAAAATAAAAAAAATGGGAAATGAAGCTTCAAAAGCCAAGGTCATAAAAGTTCCATATCCCTTTTGGTAGAAGGGGCTTCAATCGTTTTGGTGGCCTCAGTGCATAATTGTGTACACGTCATAACGAATGGTTGCATTTCAACGTCATAATCTCGGCCATTTTATTTATTGAATTAACACTAATTAACATTCTAGTCAACTTTTAATACGCCTAAAAGCTTATGGAATGAGACCCATGATGCAATTATCATCTATAGACTTGAATTCAATTGCATCATCGCCATTGTCCCTGCCTGCAGGATGCACTGTAATTCTCTCTCGCGCTCGAGTTGAAAACAAGTGATGCCATGTTCACTGCCTCGCCTGCGGAGTAGAAAAATTGTGAAGTAGCTAATATAAGATGATCTTGTACATTCAAATGAAATCAGAGATTTACCATAAATAGCTTCTTGTAATGTTCGACAAGTTCTTCGGGTTTAAATTGATTTGTTTGCTTGTAAGCCTCGATCTTGTTCAGTTCCTGCAATTCAGAGTTGATAAGACGCTCTTCGTTTCAACAGAACAGAAAAGACTGGCTGGCTCCATTAATTCCAAATTCTTAATCAGGATATTGATTCAAATTCCGATGTTTAAGTTTAACAGAAGCAAATAACTCAATGCAGGATTAGGAAAGTTACCTCCATCCAAGCTACGAGTTTAGGCCTGCCTTCAGTAATGTCGTACTTGAAAACCTCAGACAGAAAGATTTTGAATCTTTCAACAAACGGAATGTAGACTATATCCGCCTAAAGAAAACAATCCAATGAATCCGACAGATGAAATAATTTGTACAGATGGGGCGGTGAATGAGATACAAAGGAAAACTAATGTTTGAGCTAATCCAAAGTTTTCAACTTACCAAGCTGAATTCGCCAACGAGAAATGGGCCATCATCAAATTTATGCAGAGCATTTTCCAAAAAATCCAAAGCAGGAGCTGATTGCACAGTTGAGTTGTTGACATTAGTGAATGCAGTTTTGAAGCAAATCGTGCGAACACATAGTGGGGGTAAATTTAGAACATACCGGCGTCCTTCTGAGGTTTTCCCTTAAATGAAGTCACCACAATTTTGTTAAATGTATCGGCGGAGGAAATCAACTCTTCGGCGAACTGTCTCTTGACAGGGTCCTGCAGTATATCGTAAAGCATTTTAATTTAATTTTAATCCTGAAGGAGATGGAGGAGTGAGAGCCTTTTGTCAACCCAATTCTACACGTCTTACATGTGGGAGAAGAGAAGGCCCTTCAAAGTTGGTCTCTACGTACTTAATCAAATCAAGACTCTCTCCAATCACTTTGCCGTTGTGTTCCAGGCAAGGGACCTAACAATAAAAAGAAGAAACGACAATAAGCTTAGACATCAGATTATCACGACAGTACAAGTGGACCCTCTTTTTTTCTTTTCTTTTCTTTTCTTTTGAAATTTTCTTTTATTTGTCTCTGAAACGCCTTTTCACCAATTGCAACGGCGGATTACATTCAAGAAAAGAAATATCTTCAAATTAAGTTTTTTTTTTTTTTACCTTATTCGCATGGTGAACTTTCTCTTTGTACCAAGCAGGCCTGTTTTTAAGGTCCAGAGGAACTAGCTTAATCTGCTCCTGCAAACCCTGCATTCACCAAAATATAACAAACTATGTAGTAAATGTTGTTTGGGATGGCGAATTGATCCAATAATAATGGGAAAAGAAAAGGGCGTAATCAGAGGTACATGAAAATACGAACCTTATAGTTCCTGGTGATCCACACTCGCTGAGCATATGGGCACAAATAGCTGGCGTACAGCCTATTCATTGAGGTTAGTTTATCAGATATCAACGAACAACCACAATGAGGACCTCTATATTTGAGAAACATAAAAGAAAGTTGACCAAAATAATTACTACGCCAGCAAAAAATAAACCTTATGGTTCCGTCAAATAATGGAGGTTGCTTGGCGGTGGCGTCCAACGGAAGAGGCAATTTCTCCGGCACGCTTTTGTCCAAACTTGAAGTTACCCGAAAAATGACAAAGGGGGTAAAGAGTTAGAAACTTATGCCACTAATTAAAATAATAAAATTTGAAATTTAAAAAAAAAAAAAAAAAAAGGTGAAAAATGGGCCCAAGCCTGGGAGAAAGATTTGGAGGAGACTCTCACCTGGCGGCTGACATTGTGGATTGAGTTCTTGGGAGAAACAGATTGGGCTGTGAGGGCTGTGGCTTTGGTTGATGAATGGCTCTGCTTCCTTAAGGGTTTGATTTTATAGTTTTTGCAAGCCACGTTCCTGGACAGAATTGTAGGCGAAATGCAGGGGTGTTCCTGATTTATTTGTGCACTGATCTTGCAGGTGATGTATTGAGACTGTTTTGTGGGAGAAATGCAATGTCAGATTAATTAATAACTTCCGAATTTAGCATGCCTGACACATTGACTCTTATTTATATGAAAAAAAATAATAATAATAAGTAGATATCACATTGATAATATTTAGTATTATAAAAAATAAATGAAGTTTTTATGTGAAATTTATGTTACACTAATATTAAATATTATTTTATATGATATAAATTATATTATTTTTTACCGGTATATTATATTAAATGTGTTTAAGGAATAAAATTTATAATAAATTCTTATATTTATATATATATTAATTTTTTGTAAGTAATTATTTAGTTTCCCATTTTGTTAGATTAAGTAGTCATATAACTTTCCTATTTAATTAATATGGTGATAAGTTATACTTATTACATGAAGAGCCTGTCATTACTAGTGAGTTAATACATTTTAATTTTTTTTTTCCTAGAAAAGCTTATGGGCATTGGACAACAATTATTACCGAAAATAATATGGTATTTATGAGAAACTAAAGAATTATTTCTGTTGGTTCACATTCCGAGCTCCCTGTGACAGGATCGGACTAGCAAAGTTATAATTTAACATAGTACACATACACCAGGGAAAAGAGGAGGACCGACACGAAATAAATTTTGTTGATGAAGAAAATGTCGGAAACAACTTCCTCCCAAGCAGCAACGATTCTATAATGAAACGAGCAAAGCATTTCTGATCGCCTTTCTTCAGGCTGAACTTTGTCGTACCAAACACATTGATTTTCATAGTCTCCTAATCCCGGCAAACCCAAACTGGTTTGATTATGAAATCATGGGAAACATATCAAAAAATACTGTTGGAATCTTTTCAATTAATAGTGTAAAAATAATATTTTTAATAAAAAAATTAATTATAATATAAATCTAATTAATAAATTTTAGTTAAAGATACAATATTTAAATATTAATAAATATGTATAATTTAAAGTATATAATTGTACATATAATTTCGACCCTTGTCCTTTTTTAACAAACGAAAATTTTATTTATACACGTGTAGTGGGCTCTTCACATGCATTAACAACATCAAAATTTTAACTTTTGTAAATTCAAGCATGCACACGTGCAGAAAAAAAGGACTATGGAGGAGGACACTGTTAAGGTACAAGTTGTGAATAAAAAACACTGCAGTTGCCAGGTAATACAGCTACACAGCGTCTAGTTGCGTAAAGATTGTTCCAGCAATTACGTTGCAGAACAAAACTTAGAATGTCGGTGGAAATAAAATCAGAGGACTAATTCCATGTGAATAGCGGAAACATGCACGCGTGACTATATAAAGGAAAACTAAACAATTAGCCAAAAAAGAGAGAGGAAAACAGATCTAACCTTGTAATTTTCTCTTAATCAAAGTGTGCCAACGGGCTTTTGTAACTTACTTACAACCTTCAAAGTATTATTTATGGTAAACTGAACTAGTGCATTATTAAACTCCTTTTGAAGAGAAATTCTTCTGTTCGCACGACAGACCATTTGATTCAAATTAAAATTGCCTTCGAAGGCCTCGAGCGTAAACGAAAGGTAGACAAAAGAGGACGAAATGAAAGCAAAGTTATGCGTCTGAACCTTGCGATTCCAGGGCGCGCTGCTACTAGAATCCAGAGATGGAGGAATAACCACTTTAGCGTTCCTTTGGATCAATCACAAGAAAACACAAATGGCACGGGTAGTAGGACCGTTAAAAGAAGAACAAAAGTGCCACTCGGTTGCCATATCTAAACTTTGACAAAATGGAGTTCAATTCTAGGGCTTGCTTTTATACAGTAACTGGAGAATGGTCCGTTAGGGTTACAAGATTAATGGGTCACTGGAAAGGCTGTGAAGGATTTGGAATTGCTAGGCTCCTTGGCAAGCTGTCCACTTTCTGAAGTCCACCGCTGCTGCACGTGTTACTCAACTGCAGCGATCCATGGCAGAAGTACATCTAGTCCGCTATATAAATTCAAATTTTTTATTGGTGGCAACCGTGGGATAAATAACCGATGGATTAATACTTTTCCACAAAGTTTTCCACTTTGTATAAAATTTGAAATTACATCTTTGGCTCCACAATCGAACGTCCCTATTTATTGGGCAAAGTTTTAAGAATCGAATCAATAAAAGTTTCCAAGCTTCTGAATTTGATAAGAGTCGAATTTAAGCCAACATTTTTGACAATTATTTTCCAAAACCAACCGTTTTTTAGAGACAAATTAAACGACACTAAAATCCGATTTTAAATTTTTTACTAGTTTGATTGGCCAATCCGGTCTAATTTTAAAAGACATTGGTATGGCTCAAAAACATCGGTCTCTCGACTTCTCGTATCTGAAGCGAGACTCTTTGCGGCCTTCTTCTGTACCAACCTTTTCAGACCAAGCTTTAATGCTCTTGCAGCATGCCAATGAATGTGAACTTTACAAAATCATCATCTGCCCACACTTTATCTGCTTCTTGGACTAATCAGACTTCTTCATTAAACTCAACAGGACTCCTGCACTGAGGCTTGTGGCCACAAAACCAAGAGACACCTCGTTTGATATGTGAAATCCTGCAATGTAGGGTCCGAAAATTTCATATCCTTTGTCGTCAAATTCAGCATAAAAGCATGAATGAATGCAGCTGTAAGCTAGAGGATACCCACCAAAGAAATCTAAGATCATCTTGCACCCAATGAAGCCTAGAACAACGGAAATGGAAGGCTGACAAGGAAGCAGATTAAAAAAAATAAAAAACTATGAAGATAAATTGACACTTGTCAACCTAACGTTAGATGACAGAGTATACATGTGCCAAAATAAAAAAAAACCATGACCAAGAATGCCAAAATTACCATAATTTCTACTTCTTAAGTTGAATGAAAGAAACTACATTCTATGTTTCATCATTTCATGATGATGCAAATTTTTTTGATAAAATGGTCCAACATAATGACAGATAAACACGTGCGAATGACGTGAGCCACCAGAAAAACAATCACAAAACATTGTCAAACAGCTCATATTTTACCTGTAAATATTCCATCTCTGCCATGCCCTCGGAAATGAGAGTGTAAAGTGACCTTAAGCCTACACTGAGCAACAATTGCACTTAGCCTTTCAAGAAATAAGCATCAAATTTGATTCCACTAATCTCAAAGGTGTGATGCAAGTATGTTTGTATTTGCACTTAGCCTTTTAAGCAATAAGCATCAAATTCGACTCCACTAATCTTGACAGTGCAATGCTAGTATGTTTTTGATTTGATTACGCAATAGCTCCACTGTAGGAGAAAGTTGTTGAGAAATAAGAATTTTAATTTCTATAATGTAAAACTTAGCAGTAGATAAGAACATGGCAAGACTGCAATTATGTTGACATTAAAGCACTGCGATATGACTAAATATGGAGAGAAGAGGGAGGGGAAGAGAGAGAGAGAGAGAGAGTACTCCCTTCTCTTCAATTTTCTTTTCTTTGATCATATGGAGAGAGAGTACTACTAGGAACAAAAATTGAGAAAAAAAATGGGCAATCATCAATACTTCTTCAGCAATAAACAATTTCAAACATGTCATTTCCATCTATGAGCATATATTTAAAATATTACCTAGGATGGCAAAGATATTGGAACTAAACACGATGAAAGGATCCCGTGTCACACCAAACACAGCTGGTATTGAATCAACCTAAAAAGAAAACAAAGACTCTGTCAGCATATGTTGGAATTTCTAATAGTGAGTACGTGAACATACATATACAAGCACAACAAGTTTATTCAGTATGTGTCACATGGATGAAGGAAAGAGGGAACCTACAGCAAATGCTATATCACTGAGCTCAATAACTGCTACTGTGAGAAGTAAAGGAGTAGCCTGCCCAAAATGGTTGATGCCTGTTAGAGATGAAGTAGTACATCTTAGGAGATGAGCAATGCCATAAGCTAAATAATTATGCATCACTAAAAGGAAGAACTGAGATAACATTAACAGTTAGCAAGGTCTCATGGGTGACTTACTTTCCATACACCATTCTGATTAGTCGTGAATCTGTTTCCATCATAATAAGCTGCAAGATTGAGGGGTAAAAGACTCAGAATGTGGAGAGAAGATGTCACATGCTTGCACGGAATAATATGAAGGAAATTTATCCTGGCAGCAGGATTGGAGGCAAAAGAAAAAAGTATTAAGCCAAAAATTAGAACCTGGACAAAAGAAAATGAAGGAAACATATGCACTTGCAGAACATTACATGTGACAGGAATAAATCTCTGGCATGTCTTCACCACAAAGTTGTTTGATAAGTCAGTTTCATCGTCTTCACTGGCAAATAGCTAGAACATATCAAAGTAAGTTGGGAGTATACATTTAAGCTATTGTGACCAGCACGATTGAGTGAATGATCACATGATAATGAGAAATGTGAAATCTATGGAAAGACATTGACTATCACACAATAATCGAATCAAGCACTTAACACATTGAACTCAAGCTCTCCTTTCCACTCTGTAATCTGGATGCTTCAGGCAAGGCTAAGGAAACTGACAACTCAAATGTGTGTTCAAACAAGTATTAAAATTAACACATAATTCAATAAAAGTGGTAATGTAATCCCAAAAATATATGGCACCTTGAAAGATGAGTACAGAAGTATAACAGCCAAAAGGAGGTTGACCGCCTCAAACCTCTAAAGCAAAGAGAAAAAATATTTTCAGAAAGAGCTTAGACAAAAAGTATGCAAAATATAGAGAAAATTATGACCATTAGTCTTCTTTTCTGTTTTAATCTTTAAAGGTCTGGACTAGCAATTTACCTGGAGAGTAGCTGCTCCAAGTAGTATCAATGACAAACGGAAAACAATTGCACCAGCAATTCCATATGAAAGCACCCGATTCTACTTGAAACATATCAAATATTCCATTGTGGTAAATGTGCAGTAATTCAGTATTATTAAGGCTACAGTCAGAAACTACAGATCTTCTATGCAACCTTATCTTCTTTAAGCAAATAGTAGGCTTATATACTACCTGATAAGTGAGTGGAACTTTGAAATACTTGAATATCAGAACAAAGACGAATAAATTGTCCACGGACAAACTTTGCTCCAAGATATACCTAGAAATGATCCATGATGGGCATCATGGTGGAGATAACCCAAGATAAACATAATTCCAGAATATCAAAGGACAAAAGCAACAAGTTCAAGAAAAAAAAAAAAGAAGAAGAGTAAACTCATCCTTCTGGATGATACAGGAAAACACTCAAGGAATCAAACAGTGGGTATAGAGAACTGAACAGCAAAATTGTCTACAAGATACTCACAAACTGGAGTGGATAAGACTTTCCTGACAATTCTCATATTATACCCAAAAAGGGGATGAGGGCACTTACCCAGTAAAAAATTCCGTGGCCTTGCCAACTCCATCTTTTAAACCAATACCAATGCCAAATGCCACAGCAGCACAAACCTATTAGAAGCAACAACACCACTAATTTAAAACCAAAATAGAATGACTAGTTGGAATTTAAACCAGAGAAAACAACAATAAGCTGAGAGGTACTCACACATAAAGCAACAGTTTGAAAAGAGGGCCTGTAAGTTTCATGTCCGTGACTTCTCTGCTCTTGTTTATCCACTGAAGGGAAAGCTTGAGGGGAGGAGTTTACTTTATCAAGATCATCATGTGCCTGAGAAGTAGGCCCTTCCGCTCCTGCAAATCAATCCACTGGTTCATTAAGGTCTGTGGAGATTACACAATCACAAACAAAACAGTATTTTTCTAAAAATTGGCAATTAGAATGTCTCCTGAATTTGATTCACACGCAAAACATCCAATATCCATCTTGTAACCAAACAAAAACAACAATCAAAAGACTTAATCCCAAATATAATTGGAGTGAGCTGCATAAATCTTTTTGTGTCATTCTGTTCTATTATGCACTAAGTTAAGCATGAGACCTAATTGTTATAAATCCTTTTTAACTAAAATTTCTCAAGTCATCCTGGGTCTTCCTCTCCCTCTCCTCTCACTATCCACCTGGATTTGATCACCCCCTCTTAATTGGAGCATTTACCGATCTATATTGAACCTATCCAAAACATCGTAAGCATCACTCTCTCAATTTATCTACAATAAGTACTAAACCTACTTTGATACAGATATTCCCATTTCTTATGTGGTTTAATAGAAAGAATATAGTAATGATTAATAACCCGAGGTAGATAAATCATCCTCTTGTTCAGTGCCTCTGGCGTTCGCAACTGCATAGAATTGCCCACGGCGTCCACGAGTAACTGCAAACCTCAACATCATCATCATCATCATCAACAACAACAACAACGACAACAGAACGTATCAATAGTCAATCTGTGGTGGACGGGAGACAAACAATAAGAGAAGAGGGTCAAGAGACCTGCAAAGGAAGCAGAGAAATGAGAATGAGGAAATGGAACCCTAGTCTGTTTCAAAGCCGAGGTCCGGGAAACCCTAAGCGAGGCCGTATCGTGCTTAAGAGGAGGAGCTTTCACGCTGTGCTGAACGACTGAAGCTAGTCCCATGATCTTAAATTTTGTGTGTAGCCGGGCACACTGTTGTTCTCCGACCTAACGTCAGACTGCCTTGTCAAGGGTCAGAGTTGTAATTATCTAGACGGAGTGTGGTGTGAAGGACTATGGGGGACTTTCAGAGATTCAATGGTCCAGCTTGAGCATGGAGGATGGACCTCTGGTGTCGCGTTGTGTTGTGCTTGTGCGGTGCGCTTGCTTGGAGCCAGCAAATTCCTTCGCTCCCTCAAACCTATTGTGGGCCTTTTCCCGCAGCCTCCATCAATGATGCCCACGCAATCCATTTTCGGCCTTCCTTTCTATGTTTGAGCTTTGTCGGCTTATTCCCTTTTATTTTGGTTTTTCTTAAAAATACACTGCTACTTGATGATATATACAAAATAATATTATATTTTTATTTTTCGTAATATCAAACAAAATGAAATTAATTTTTATTGATATATTATTATTATTTAAATGTTATTACATTTTTTTTATTTAAACAATAATTTATTTAAAAATTATTACAAATTTGAATAAAAATTTCAATTGATTAAGTAGGGACCAGGGCAGTTTCTTTTTCATAAACCATATACTTTCTTTTAAAATTAAAATTTAAGATGTTTAAATAAAAATTTAAAATTTAAATTATTAAAATATTTTCTAAAAGGAAATTTTTTTATAAATAATTTCCAATTAGCATATTTTTGCTAAAAAAAAGTTGGTTTATGAATAATAAAAAAAAGTAACTATTTAAAGAATCAAATATCTACCATTTCATCCTTAAATTAAAACACACGTATAGTTTCTTTTTCTTTGCAAATTTAAATCATAATTAATTTGTAAGTGATATATTTTTTAAATTACATTTAATTTATTTTTTGATATTTTAATAAAAATTTAATTATATTATAACATAATTAAAATGTGTAAAAAATATATAATCTATTTAATAATATATATAATATTTTATTAAATTAAACAAATTTTTTATTATATTACATTATTTTTATTTTTATTGTATCAGTACTAAATTTTTCTCCCTTAATAATTTTGGTTTAAACTTAATTGATTTACTGAAGCCAGAGGGTTCTAGTGATTGATTTCAAGAGCTTTGACCTTCAAATCAGAGCACAACAGCTCAGAGCTTTAAACAGAACACAGACCGTACACACTCGTGGAACAGCCCTCTCTCCCTCTTCCTCGTCTCTTTCGCTCTCAATCTCTCTTGATCTGCCTGTGTCTCTCTCTCTCTCTCCATGGCGACTGACGTTAAGAATCTCCTCTCCACCGCTGTTGAACCCACCGCTTCTTCTGGTACCGCCACCACAATGGAGGAAAACCCTACCAAAACCCTAGATACGTCGGTCTCTGCATACGACAAGCCAGATCGAGTCAAGGAGTCAACGAGCACCACCGCTGATACGGGGAAGGACGGGCCTAAAAAGGACGTCGAGGATTCGAATAGCAGCAAGGTCGCCGCTATCGGCTCGCTGATGGGGAACAGCGCCCCTGTCTCCGACACTGAGAAGAAGATCCGACGAGCTGAGCGGTTCGGTATCACGGTTCAGTTGTCCGAGGAAGAGAAGCGCAATTCTCGTGCTGAAAGGTTTTCCCCTTTTTTGTATTTTAGACCGTTCGTTTATATTTGTCGAGCTCTGTTGTTTTGATTTCTTCTTCTTGTTTTTTTTCCCCTGCTTTTTCCTTGCGCAAGATTTGACACATATTGAAGGTTTTGATTCGGGTTTTACAGGAGTTGTATGTAGTTTGGGTATAATTTTCTGTTACTTTTATTTTGCTTTGGGAAAAATATTTTCCAGAATAGTTGATTAGGGTTATTGAATTTTGCATTTGTTTAATGTGCAACTCGATAGCTGCTCAAGATATGCTTAATTAATGTAGCTTCGCAGCTCCTTGAGGCACCTCAGATGGTGCTTGTTTAAGGTGAACGTGCGGTAATTTTTAGTAATTTTCTTCTCCATAAATTTTGTGCATTTTTCTTTCAAAAATCTTTAGTGCATGTCTAGAATTTTAAATTTGGTTATGTATTTGTTTTGACATGTTGTATAGGATCTGCCTAGAAAGAATGACTGATTTAGTGGCCGGGTGCAGGAACTTTTAGTTTCCCATTTCCATACTTGTGTCCATATTTTCAGGTTGGGGTTTGTGTCTGCATCCTTCAGTATGTATTTCTGTGTGGCTGCACCTGCTGAGGATTGTGTAATTTCTTTGCGGTGGAAATTTGTTGATGTACGATTTTTAATTGGTCAATGGTCCATTAATTTGTATTCTTCACCAGGGTGTGTTTGGTTTAGTGATTAGAAGATGAGAATTTGTTCACAAACTGTTAGCTACTTTTGAGTAGCATTGTTGGTTCTATCAGCTATTGAATTTGAATTTTAGTCACTAGTCAGTCACAAGATGTATATCACCAACTGTCAGCTGAACTAAAAACACTTTGTTTCTGAATGTTTCATGTGAAAATATAAATGGTTGCAGGTTTGGCACTGGTTCCTCATTGCATGGGTTAGATACATTGAAGAAATCAGAGGATTTCAAGAGGAAAGCTAGAGCAGAAAGGTAGCTATCCAATGATTTTATACCTTAGTGGAGTAATAGTGCAGCTTTTTCCAATCAGTTTATTATTTTTGCCAATTGCAACTATCTATTCTGTTATTTTCAGGTTTGGGCTACCTGTGCAGCCTGTGGCAGCTGATGGGGAGGCAAAGAAGAAAGCTCGACTTGAAAGATTTGCTTCAGCTGCAAAACCAGATGGACAAGAGGAAGAAAAAAGAAAAGCCAGGGCTACCAGGTGGACACTTATCCTCTTTTTCCATTGGTGGATTGTTTGTTTGTTTGTTATATGACTTCACTATAAATGCTGAAAATGCTGCTAACATACTGTGGCTCTCAGGTTTTCACAGCCCACACCAAGTTCTTTATCATTGAATGGCAAGGGAAATATTGAGCCGGTAATTCCGTCTTTTGCTATGTGTATTGTTGTTCAACTCAATTACTTGTTTACTGAAGTCTCACATTTTCTTTCTCTAATAAATCAGAAGGCAGCCATCATGGGCAAGGCTGGTGGAGGGTCTTGAAGAGGGTTTTTATGGTTATTAATTAGGTATTTTTTTTATATATGCTTTATACAAGTAGCCACTGTGGCATTTTTATTCAATTCAATCAGCTTCATGTCTCTTTTTTATTAAGTAGTCTCATGTGAAAATATTAGTTCTACATTAAACTATGCTTATTAGTTTTGTTGTTTTTTTGGCAGGCCTAGTTTTTCAACATTACTCAGTGGCTTCCAATCCCCAATTGACGTCTATATTCAGTATAGAAATTTCAGATGTTTATCCTTCGTTCTCAAATGAATGGACTTTCACGTGGAATTGGATATGATCTTTTTTGACACCTAAGACACTTTATGTATGTCATTTTAGATATAGCAAGTAACTCAATTTACCTGGTGAGGCCTAGGGTTATCAACAACTGCCTAGATGTTAATTTAATCTCCTTCTTTTCTACAAAAACATCAGAGATTCTGAATTATTAATGGTGGAACTGGTAAACATCAACATACACATAACTCTATACTGTTGTAAGTTACCTTATTTTCTTAACTTGCACATCCACAATCTTGTTTACAGCAGTAGTGAAATGAGTTGAGTGTGGCATCTTATGTATTACGAATTTGAGGCATCTTATGTGTCAATTTACTTTATTAGGAAATGATTTCAAATAGCCATTAAGTACTTAAGGTAGTTGGAACTACTCCCTGTTATTTGGTCATTTGCATTATTGCTTTTCCCTTTCCTTTCTACTTTTCTTTTTCTTTTTTCATTTTTTCCTGCTTTTGGTTGTGGCGCAAGGAAGGGGGATGGTATGGGTGGCTGGAGGCATTGTATATTGAAACCTACAAGAATAATGGCAGTCTTTAAAGCCTACACATTCTTAGAATCCTACTACCTTAAGGAAATAAGTTTAAGCATGGATGGTAGTTTTGAATTGTGAGGTCCTAAGAAAGCTGAATTGGGTCAACTTGAACAACTTTTTATTCTTTAAAGTTTGCATTTGCATTTTCAGACAATTTTCTTTTGCAAATGAGCGACGGAACACATTCTAGCGCTAATCATTCATATTATGCTAACTTAAGTCTGCTAGATGCTTCTATATTTAGTCAATACAAGTGCAATTTTATCTCTCATTATGAGAGATGCATTCCATATTTGGTCACGAGTTGCGTGTCCCAATTTGGATGTTTGGCGCGAAGTTTCTATGCATTTGATGTGTAGCTAATTGACAACATTTGGTGGTAGTTATTGCCAGATCCAAAGAGGGGGGAAAACGGATTTCAAGTATGTTGCTTCAGAATTTCTGATGTTTCTAGATAGCATTTGAGATTAGTGAATGCATTAAAAGCATTGTTGATTACCTTTAGCCTCACCAGTAAATTGTTGGACCTGCAAGGTTCTGAGAATGGAGGATAATTTTCATAGTGTGATATCTTCTTTGACAGAATCTTTTTGTAATGCTTGTGTGAAGTCTCTCTTTCATACTGAACTCTTGGCATCTGGAGTTCTTATCTTATTTTCCTATATTTTGGGATGGAAGGACCATGTAATATGATTGAGCATCTATATATATATATATATTTGCATATATTTTGCAGCTGCAAATTTTATGCTATTTTGATATTATTATTTGCTACCTTATATTTCAAGGGCATACTGTAATTGAGTAATTCAAAGGATGATAAAAGTACTATTATTTTTTTTAATTAAATATTGCGCCAAATTGTAAAATTAAATGTATGTTACATTTAAGTGGTAGTAGTAATAAGTTTGATCTCTAGTGGTGGTAAGTCGACCCTCAGCAAGCACGAAAAGGGGTAAGCTATTGCCTCCTGGAACGAATGTATCAACTCGTTGAATGATGCCAATGGGAAGGTAATAATGCCTTTAGATTGGTGGCAAGCGTGGAAGAGTGATCTATACAAGAGTTGATGCCAACCGGAGCTACGATTAGCAACAAAAAGGTCCTCTGCAGTTTATGCTTTTGCACAAAAGCCCTTCATTTGTTTGGGACAACTGTTGCTTTTTAAAATCTACTCGATGTAGCCTGGTGTATTCAATGTTTTGGAAACAAAAGACCTCTCATTGATATTTCCTTCCAGGCCAAAAGGAAGATAAATCTTCGGGAACATTTATGCTAATTGGGGCCTCCGTGGCAACAAAAGGCCTTCTGAAGATAAGGCATTTGCACAAAGTACCATCTACTTGGCTGGAGAAACTAGACGGCTTGTTGGGATTTTCTAACAATGTTGCCTGTACATGATCCACGCACCGAAGGCAGAAAAATAATTAAAATCAGTTTGGCAGGTGTAATGGTTGCGACTATTGATGGGTGCGTGCATTTCAAATTGAAGCGGTCCGGGCAACGTAACAACCCTCCAAGTTTTTGGATTTTTGGCAGCAATCCTCCAAGTTGATCTCTTTTACAGCACTTTTTACACACCATAGCCTCGTTTTGCTGCATAAGAATGAGGCTTTGGGAAGAGTTGATTCTAAATTATTTCTAGTTTGGCAGAAATGTTAAATTTTGTCACTAATCATAAGATTTAATAATAAAGTTATATAAACTTTTAAATTTTAAGTCTCATAGTCCTTCGAAACCTATGTTTATTGTTCTTCCATTGAAATAGTTGATCAGCATGGATTAACTTCCAACATTTTTAGCACTATAAAAAAAGCACTCCTTTAAAATGTATCGGTTCGGGAAATAGCAAGTTATATATATATTTAGGCTATTAAAAAATCTATTCTAATCCTACAAGTAAACCAACATAATATGCTATTCCCATTCAATGCATTGAACTTAAGATCTCTAATTTGGAGGTTCAAATTCTTCTTTCTCAACTTATGGACCAACTAACAACGAGTCTTTATTTTTGGTGGCAACCTCTGACAATGTCTTCCAAAGGAAGACACACAAGTAGTACACAGATTCATCTTGGTTATCTTCGCTAGACCACATTGCTACTGCCGAGGGTGAAAATAACAGGGACCATTCCCTCGTCCCATACACTCGGATATAAAAGTCACTGTCTAGTGCGTATATTTTTATTTTTATTTTTGGTGCAACGAAAAAAGAGAAAAAGTAAATTAGAAAAATTCTATGTAATGAACCTTACTTCCACTAAGGCCGCCCTAGAAAGGAGAGAGAATACAAGTAAGAAGGTTGTCCCATAAGTGAACAACTAAACTCCTGTGCTTAGATTTTGGTCCGTCGATATGCTAGAGACTTGACTGAGCAAACTTGAATTCTACTCTTGCAACTAGGCTTTTGCTTTCATTGTTTACGTTTTGTTGAAACCGCAACAATTGATCATCCCACAAAAAAGGCGTAGCAAATGGGTTAATTAGGCCTGTGAGCGAACCGACAATGGCAGTTTTTCTTTTGTAGGCTTGGGAAAATGAGGAAAGGCCCTCCTCCCTAATTGGCTGGTTAAGCTAACTTCCGGACGATGACATTGGGTTGCTCATGATTTTGAAGATCCAATGTCGTGTCTTTAAGGTATCCGTAGGGGAAATGGGCAATGATTGGCTGATCCAAACAATTGGCAGGATGTGGCATCTGGAATTGAACTTGGACTATTCCTGATGTTTCCACCATCCAGCTGTCAGTTTTTCAATTTTACTTCTTTTTTTTTTTTTTTCTTTTGGGTTTGGGGAAACCAAAATCTTAATCAGAGCCGAGTGAGAGCGTTTTAACTTTGTTGGGCCATGTCCATTTTTTTTGGGACGTAAAACGAGTTATTAATACTATACAAGGTCATGAACCCCAGTTCACACATTAGCAAATTACATATTTCACGCTGAAGAAGTAGAATAAGTCGGATGATACAGGGGAAAAGAAAAGAAAAGAAAAGAAAGCTATAAAGAAGAATCTACTAGTCCTCAGGTAAAACAGATGCACTTGTCTTTCATTGCTTCAGCCTCACTTCCGTACTCTTTAAACGTATACCCATCCTGCTTAAACGCAGACGGAACCTTTCCCTCGCTGTAGCACTGATTACACAGACTAAAATTAGACTTCACCTCCCTGAAGCGTGACCCAATGATTGGGTAGCGGCAAACATAACAAATATGGTTTCCGTGCCGGTTCCTATCACCAGTTTCAAGCTTCAAAAGCGTAGACATGATACCATAACCCCAGTCGCGATCATTGAACATCACAAGAAATTCATTAAAAGTTACCGTTGAAGAATCTGTTTCTCCATGCAATTCCAGCATCTCACTGATCCCTTGTGATGGAAGATAAATAGCTCTCAGCAACTTGATGTAACCAACAGCATCGGCTTTTTTAATCACAGTGCCACCTTCATTCACAGGGCGCCACAAGAGTGCATCAAAAGCAATCCGTTTTCGCTTGTCTGGATTGCCACCACAAATAGGGGCCAGAATTGCATAAAACATACCCAAATCTACCCTGCCAGATCCCGTCTCATCCAAGACCGAGAGGATCTTCTCATTTATTGCCTTGACAGCCCCCTGGAAGGTTTCGGGCTTCAAGAAACTAAGAAATCTGTGGAGAATTTCCTCCAAGTTAGATTTGCGTATGGACTTCTCAGGAACACCAACACCTGAATAAGACACTGGCAAATCATTTTCATCCATTTCCTTCTTCAAAAGCTCCACATCACAGTGGTCCAATTTAGTAATCCTCTGAAATGACCTGATTTTAATAGCATCTGCTAGGTCCTGTCTCAATGTTGTTCTCTCACCTTCTATCCTAAATTTGGAAAGTTCCACAGTGACAAAAGCAGCGTCCCCATTAGCACCTCCATTAACCTTTAGTTTCTTCTTCTGCAACTGCTTCAGATGTGATATTGCATCATGCAATTCAACCCTGCTTGTCATCTTCAATGCTTCTTTCAAAGCCTTCTTGGATTCCTCAGTTTCTCCAGCCCCCAGTAAGGAAACAGCCTTATTTAGCTGAGCCCGCCAGTGGTTTGGCCACACTGTCAATACCCTATTATACATCTCAGAAGCTCTCTGAAACCTACCCAAATCCATATATAGCCCACCCAAATTATACAAAGCATCCACATGACCAGGTTTCAAATCAATAGCCTTTTGGAACACCTCAATTGCCTTCTCATCCTCGCCCATCGCATGCAAAGCAGAGGCCAAATCACAATGAGCATCAGCATAATCAAGTTTAATGAATATAGCCTCTTCCAGGGCCTTAACAGCCGCCCTGTATTCCCCTACTCCAAAAAGAGCACTCCCCAGAAATTTCAAAGCCCTAAAATGAGTTGGACAAAGAATAGCGGCTTCTCTATAATACTCGCAAGCACTTAAAACCATACCTTCACCTTCCAAAGCGATCCCAAGGTTCACGTATATCTGAGGAAGCAAATAAGCCCATTGATTTCCAGCTGCTTCTGCTGCTTCCTTTGCCAGCAAGAACTCTTCTTTAGCCTCGTTACGCCTCCCAAGTACATACAAGCAGTTGCCAGCTCGAAAATGAGGCCTCACGTCCAGAGGCTGCAATTCACAGGCTCTTTTAAAGCTCACCAACGCCTCCTTAAACAACTGGTGGTCATACAAAACCCTTCCAATGGCCATGTGCCCGTCAAAAGCCTCTTCTCTGGATCTGGCCCCATCAGCCCTGCTCCTCAATACCCCCAACTCCTTCACAAAAGCAGCATAATCGTGCCCTGACTCTTCCCAGAAAACCCTCTTATCCTTCTCCGAGATCTCGGACGACGAGGGCCCCAATTCCCTCGACCATCCCGCCTCTGAATAGGAATCGAAGTTATCGCCTTTGAATTTCCCATCTTTCGCTTGCTTGGATTTCAATCTCTTCACCAATATATCCAAGTCGTCCACGATTCTCCACGTGCCGTCGAAGACGATCCCGTGATTTGGAGAAACCGCCCACGCAGCAGTTCTCTGCTTCTTTTGCAATTCCACCGACCTCTCGTCCACAATTGACGACGATGAGGCCTCCGAGATGCCTTTGTTGTCGTCCAAACTGAGCTCCAGCTCCAGCGCGTCGAAGTCACGGTCCACGTCACCGGCTCCATCGTCGTACGTACGCAACAAGCCCTCGTACGTCAGACCCTTCTCGCCTTCGATGAACTCACCGTAGGTGCGGAACACCTCGTCGAGAATGGCGTTGATTTGCTCGTCGCTGAATTTGACTCTGGGGTTCACGGCCACCACCAGCGCCGCCATCTCATCCCTGTTGAGGCCACCGTCGCGGTTGCCGTCGAATTGCTGGAAAATTCTCTTCACCTTCTCCGATCTGCTCCCTCTCGTCGCCATTATGGTTGGCCGGCGGGGGTCACGTCTTCTTGCCTTCTTGGGCAATGTCCCAACTCCCAACTCCTAAATGGAGCTCTCCCGTGACCTGTTGTTGCTGTTGTGTTTTTTTTTTTTTTATTATTTCTTTCCTTTTTTCTTCTTCCTTTTATTTAATTGGAAATTTACATACCCAATCAGGCCTCTTGATCAACATATTAAAATTGGACGCCATGATGACATGCATGTCAAATTTTAAAATAATTTAAAAGTCAAAAAATCTATATGTTTAATTTAAATACTTTTACCAAATTTAGCATTTTTAATTTATAACTTAAAAAAGACTTATCATATTTTCTTTAATGTTATAATTAGCAATTTTTTAAAGAAATTTATTTTTGTGATATTTATTGAATTATAATTTAAAATATTTAATATAATTATTAAAATAAAAAATATTTATTAATTATATTATTTTTACCAACAAATTGCATATTACTAATTTATTATGTTTTCAGGAAAAAAAAAAATTATGATTATGTGTATAAATTTTAAAAATTAGAGTTATGTGTCTATAGTAATTTTGACATAGGCCATGAAGCCAGTCGTGTATGATATGTGTTTCTGAGCACAGATATATCTAAGCCCAAAACGGGGCCCAAAATATTCTAATTGACAATGATTGGGCCTGGGCCCGAAAGTCAATATCATTCGGTACTAAACCCACTATAAATGTAGTGTGTGTTGGTTGGGGAGGGGGGGGCGCGCGAACAAGGAGTTGATCGCATCGAAGAGTGACCATTCTTACATTAAGCCTGAACGACAGCACATAAGACATAAGCTTTGTCTACTGAACAACGAGTGGCTCACTGCTTTGACTTCGTGTGTTTGTTAAATATATCATGTTTGTGGCCAGATCTCTGGCTCAATTAATTAATTAATTGGGCTATGTTTCAAATGGATATACTCGTTCCATTTTAGTATTCAGCATAATGCGTAAAATGCAAGTCACCCTAACTATTTGCCCACATCCACAATTAAATCAGACTAAAACACACACACACACACACACACACACACACACACACACACACACACACACACACGAAAAAAAAAAGGTGGGGGCAGAAGAAAAGCAAAAATAAAATAAAGGAAAAAGAAGGAAGCCGACAAGAGTTTGGGACCCAGGCAAAAAGCATCAAACTTGAACAAGAGATCTCGTAATCCTCATTCCCCACATCACAAGGTTTCAGTGATATTCACAATGTCACACCCATCTGGAATTGGTTGGTTGGACCAAGCATGTGATATATATATACTCTTTCTTCCCTCAAATCTATGCTTGGATCCATTAAAAGGAACATGGAGTTCCATCCTAATTTAGCTTTCTGGTATATGTATGTAATAATTATTACTATGGAAACAAATGCATTCGAGCTGGCCCAACTCTAATCATGTGTCTTCAATGCATTGAGCTCTGTATCTTCTCTCTGGCGTGCCTCAAAGCATCAAGAACTTCATTAACACTTTTATTGTCATTTTCTATCTTCAACTCGCTGGTTTTGGTGGATTTTGGCAAACTGGCAGGGACTAGTGCCAATGAATTTCCCACACAGTCCCCATCATCGCCATCATTTTCCACTTTTATTGCTTCAATAGGACGTGTCGAACTTGAAGAACTGGAACACATGATCAGAATTTGGTGGCAATCAGCTTTTGAGTAGTAAAACCCATTAAAAATAAATGCGGATTTTTGACTACACTAAAAGGAAGAATGAACGTTTGGATACCTTTGATCATCAGCTTTTGAATCTTGAGAACTTGGAGTGGATCCAAGGCTAGATTCCGGAGCAGAATCTTTAAGTGTAGAATTGGAATCTGAGACATGTTGGGTGTTTGAGCTCTCTTCAGTAGCAACACTAAAATGATTTTGAATGGACACAGTAGTGTTTTCCATAACATTGCCCTTTATATCTGGTGAGGCTGATGGCTTTATGCTTTGTGAACTGGATTCAGACTCTTGAGCGTCTTTGCTGTCTGGAGTACAAGGAAATGGTGTGTAGGAAATTAGACTATTTTCAGATGAGCTTGATGACCCTTCTGGTTTCTCTAATGTAGGTAAAATTTTCAAAGATTCAAGCTTCTTAATCAAGAAATTGAGCTTCTTTTCAGCCTTCTCCCTCAATTTGACCTCTGCTCTGAGTTTGTTCTCTAACTCTAACAACTGCACCCACCAAAACATATAGATCAAAAAGAAATTTGAGATTGTACAGTGTGAGCGGTCATTTTCGGTCAAAATTTTGAGACATGCAATGACATCAATCATCCAATAGTAAACGAAAAGACAGTTTCCATGGAAAGAATGATAAAATTAAAGACCAGACCTTGCTTCCCAGTAATTCAGCATCTTGTTTAGCAACCCTTGAAGCTTGTCTCTCTGCAAGCAATCTTCCTCTTAGGCTCTCTACAGTATTCAAAACATCTTCTCCTACCATTTTCTTCCTGTCACTGAGACCACACACAATCCATATCACACAATGTGGAAAATGATGATTCAGGGAGACGGTGAAAGACACGGACAAGTAGAACCCACCACCATTTTTGGTCTTCCTTGTCGATAGCTGTCATCTTCTTTTTCTTTTACTGAACGCACAAACGACTTAGTAGCATAAAAAGCCCACCTCTATTTAGCTGCCACTGTTTTTGATATGAACCAAAGCTAAGTAAAACTTCTCTCAGAACGGAACAACTGTAACAGCTTGGCTAATTTTTTTTTTTTTTTTTCATGTAGGGTAGGGAAGATTCTTTGCACGGTGTGAACTGCAGTATGCAGGAACAAAAATGCTGGTGGATTTATCTTGGGAATTAGGCCCCGTATCACGCGACCTTTTATATCAAAATGCAAGTCCTTGCCCTTTCCTTCTTCCGTTAAAGCAATAATGATAGGCTAGCTCCAAAATGTTGGAAAAAAAAAAAAAAGGTTTTATTTTAGGTTCCCAGAGACGCATCAATTTATTTCAGACTTAGCTTCAGTTTAGCGTGCAGTGTTAAATCTGTCATTAAAAGCTGTATTGTGTGTGTCCTGATGAGTGATTAGCCCACATGGTAACCTGGAAAATATAAATCAAACAATCTGCAAAGTGCTGAATGAAATATTCCAGTTGGACCCCTTTTAGTGTTAGCCATGCTCGGTGGCATTTATGGCTTTGCTTCAGAGAGAGAGAGAGCGAGAGAGAGGGCGTCATTAACTGTACATGAGGACGCGCAGTAAGTATTCAAAATTTGAAAAACATCACGGACGGACCCATACCAGAAAAAAAAAAATGTTGCATTCTGGTTTTGGGTTGTAGTCTGCAAGGCGTCACGTGATGTTCCTGACTCGTCTTCCTCCTTTCACAGACCGAGCTGTTCATGTTATTTGTCACTTCTTTAGATTTTTTCTTTCTTCCTTTTATTTTTTATTTTGTTTGTCTTAACCCTTGTCTCGAGGCTATTTTTGTTCTTGTCTTAGACGTAGTTTCGATCCTGTATGATGAACATGACGAAGTAATGCAAGGATTCATTTTTTTCTTCCGTACATACAAGACATTAATTTGACAATGATTAAGTGTTGTGTTTGTGTTAACAGTTATAACTCTTGGTTAGTAGGTAACATAAAAGTATGGGACTTCCTTTGTATTTATCCAAAAATGGAGAATTCTTAGTTTAGTCTAAAAGTGAAAATAAATAAATAAATAAATAAAATAAAATAAAGTTCTTCCACCTAATGAGTAGAGACTACAAATTTTTATACTGCTCTCTCTAACAATTATGATTTACGACCATCATTACTCATTACTGAGTATTATGGAGGATTACAAAACAGCTTGCATTCTACTCTAAGAAACTGTTTACTATTATAGGAAGAAGTTGCACACCATAAGGGCAAATCCACTTATAGCCCTTCCAGTGAATGAATGTAGTAGGATGGTTTTTTTTTTTTTGGGGGGGGGGGGGGGGGGGGGGCTTTAAGCACACTCGTTGAAAAAGATCACTTTATCTTCATCATTCTAACTGGGCCCTATTCTCAGGTAGCACTCCTCTCAACCAGTGCTTGAGGATTGCGAGAATATCATGGGCAGGGGGGCAATTAAGGGAATGCATTGGGCCGAGAGAGAGAGAGAGAGAGAGAGAGAGAGGCCACAGGAGCCAATATTTTCTCTCTCTCTCTCTCTCTTTTAATTTTTTTTTAATTAAAAAAAACTTTTTTGTGGGGGAGTTGTAAATTATGACTTGTCTTGGTCTTTCCTCCACGGGGTGGACTGTGGGGGGACGGTTAAGCCAAGCAAGACAAGAATTAATCGGGCGGTTCAAATTTGTTGGGTGGAGATGGTTTATTGTCCGCCTTTCCTAAAGCTGGCCTGCATGCATAGATTGAAAGCTTTGCTAGTAGTCCCTCAAATGGGCTTTTAGAAAGTCCATTACGATGGACCACAGACTCGGATAGAACTCTTAATCGCCCTGTTACCAAACTGGGCTGAAAGGAGAACAAATAATGACAAATGAAATGAAAATAAGGATTTTTTTTTTTTTTTTTTGAACCAGAGATTTCTAAAATAAAGGCCTACGCTTTTAATCATTAAAGTGTTTCGTTGGATGAAAAAAAAAAAAAACTCTGATTACCTACTGGCATCAATCCTACACGATACAATAGAAAAGCGACGATATAAATTTAAGAAAATATTGGATTTGATAATTCATTTTTAATCACTCCCAAACACCATCTAAATAAACTATTACAAGTGCAAATGCCCTATTGCCACATTTCGAGCGGTATATATGAACATAAAAAAAAAAAAAGAAGTAATAATTCCTTTTTATGGACCCAAAATCTAGTAATGCAATCAAGGTGTGTTAAAAATATGTGTGAATTCCCATTATCAAACATGAATGAGCCTAAAAGTTACTGTGAGTGGGTAGATCCAACGCCGAATTCTACGCAGGTTCTTGAATTAAAAATTACTTTTTTTCTGATACAAGCGTGATGAACCGAAAGAATGGAAAGGGAAAATGCCCTACATTGCAGTCAAACCAATATTATGAAACAAACTGCCTATAAATGCATATTTTGGGAAGTGGTTTTCAGCTATGAAAAATAAAAAGCATATCTTGGGTGCTTGTGCTAGCCACGCTCGATTGTCTAAAATCTATAGAAGGGTGCCTTTCTCAGCCAAACGTAGAAAAGGGTCTCACAGATTTTGATCTTAATTACCAAATAATAATAATAATAATAATAATAATAATAATAATTGAGAAACAAATCACCTTACTATCCCATATATTTACAAGATGTTTTATGGAGTACCCACCGAGAATAAGATTGTAAAGGTTGCGAACATCCCTCTCGCTACAACCACACGGGTCTCTATCACTAATAAGTGTTCTTCTACAACTCACTAGTCATCAACACCATTTATTTGTAACAGTACTAATATTCTATCCTCCTCCAACTCCTCAAAAATATTGTCCACGTGTACCTTCTACTAAGCGCCAATCTTCATCTACATTGACCAGCCACGTCAGCACCCAGCCTGATCGACGCCAATCGCAGGCAGTCAATCCTCCACAGTACTGAGGACTCCACCGCCACCCATCTTGACCAGAGCACTCCACAGCCGCTCGATCTCTCCAACAACATCATCCGTGGGAAGCTGAAACCTGCAACATGGACAATTGTTCCTCTTCTTTAGCCATGGCAATATGCATATCCAATGAAACAAGTGTTCGCAAGGCAATTCGCAGACATCTCTTCCTTCTCTCATTTCCTCCTTGCATATCACACACTCCCTGCCCCTACCCTCCATCACCTCCACCGCCGGAAGCGCCACCACAGCTGACGGCGACGCAGCCACCTCCCTCCCTTCCTTACTCTCCCAACAATGGCCCATTACTCTCACAAACCTCCAACACCTCGTAACAAGCTCGACATAAGGCAAAAGGACGCTCCCAGAGTGCACCCCAATGGCAGAGTGCATTAAAATGTTGCTAGAGTAACGTTCGCTCAGAACCTCGCGCCATTCATTGCTCAGAGTTTTAAGTATGTTGGGGTTGTGTTCATGGACATCGCAGAGGAATAGGAGAAGTAACACAGCGTCAAGGTCACGGTGCTTGATAGTGGTGGTGGAGCTCGGAGGAGGCGATGGCGGGTGGAAATGACGAGTGAGGTGGTGGAGGGAGGAGACGAGGTGTTTGGCAATAAGAAGGGCTTTGTTGGAGAGGGATAGGGAGCGGAGGTGGTGGAGGGCAAGGGAGAAGGAGGAGGGACTCGAGAGGAGGGAGGAGAGGCGGTGCTGGTGGCGGAGGGTCCGTGAGAGGATGGTGGTGGTGAGATCTGAGACTTGTGGAGGAGTAAGGGTGGATAGTGCAGCCATGATCATCGCTGCTTCTTCTTCTTCTTCCATTATGGGATCGTGTGCAATTGCTTCTCGCACTTTTCACTCTTTCTGCCCATGTGGTAGTGGGGGGGGGGGGGAAGTTCTATGGAATGTGTGACTTTTTATGTGAATTTGACCAACTATTTGGACTCGTTTGTCGTCCTATTTACAGTTTTCTCCCTGCCTCTCGTATCACTTCCACCACTAAAAATTATTGATGATCATTAGCTTCCGGGATTTGATAACGCTTGGCCTTCTCGTAAATCCCATGAAGAGTCCTTAATTAGATCATTCTCCATTGTGATAAGATGGATCAACATTCACAGGAGTCTATTCATATCTCAACAACCGGATTTGAATTTGATTGTGGAGACAACACCAAGAAATTTTATCAACTAAACAAGCTAATATCTACAATTATATCACAATTTTCCTACTCCTTTATTTACTTTTGTTTATGTTGTCAATTGTGTACAATTGATAATATTGGCAGTGCCTGTTGTTTTTAATTCCTAGTTTATAACATAAGAATTTGGAATTCTCCTTGAGTAACAAAAACAGGAATACAAGCTTACAAGTGGATAAGATTGTTAGTTATTTCCTGTCTTTTAAATATTGAATCAGAGATGGGCCAGTCTCTCTCTTATTGGGTTTAGGTTTTGCGCTTTTCTACCAACAAAAGATGTTATTTCTGTATAAGATGATTTGGGTGATCTTTTTATTTGATTATCTATTCAGAAGGTTTTTTTTTTTTTTTTTTTTTTACCATTTCCCCTCAAACTATTGAATGGCCAAATTGTGGAGGAGAACCGAATGGAGTGGCTGGGAATGTGGGTAGTTTGTCCACATGTTCATGTCCGGTTCAACCACGTTTGGCAATTATTTCTTTTCAGTATTCTCAGTTAGTGTTGCTTTCAATTCTAAAAGAGCAACAAAACAAGTAGAAAAGAAAAATAACAATTTGGCCCATCGATGGCTTCTTCCTCTTGTCTCCAACTACGTTGTTAGTGGCAAAGAAATTTATGGGACTTAGCGAAGTAGACTGTAAGCTCGCCCTTAACACGGCGTATTGTCGCCCTTCACATTAGCATGCACGGAGTTTAAACCTGCTAGCATCCCTTTTTTTGGAAGTCGGACAATGCCTTACATTGCAAGCGGCAACACTCACCAAATCACATGCTATGTTGGACATTTTGCTCACAATCGTACTTCTCAGATTTCATGGTATATTGGAACGTGAAATGAATTGGCTTACTGCATGTTTTGCGAACGATAATATTTATATGTAATTAATACGGACGATAAGAAATACATCTTCCGGAGGAAGAAGAGCAGTGGATAGATGGGAGAAACGAATAGCTTTTATTACCCTGGGCATTACAATTCCAGGGTAGCGCCTCTCGTTCTAAGGTAGACTTTCAGTCCCATAGACAAGTTAATTAGAGTTTGAAAGGAAAGAAAGATCTAAAAGTTCCCCTAAAAAGACGTAGACAGGACAATAATTATGATGCTTTGCAAATGATAGCAGACAACAAAAAGCAATGCAATACTTCCAAGAAAAGGAAAGGCCAATTGCTGTTCTCTGAAGGCTTTGGCCGAACTATCTCATAAACCTTTCACAAAATTTCCGAAGATAAATTTCATTGGTCTTCACACTTCACTCATGACATTCCGTAGAAGACTATTCTGGTTCTTTACGGCTAATCTTCTCCAGAAAATCTACAAAATTTGGATGGACTAGCTACAGACTAGAAAAATAACAAAAAAATTCATCATCTTAAATTTAATTGGATTCAACCGGATGAATCTTTTCTCCATTCTATTCTAGTATAAACTATGAAGAATATCATAGACTACATTTCTGCCCCTTAGCTGCATTGATGAACTTCTGCATCAATAAATCTTATAGTGTGTGCTCTATCTCATCATTGATACAGGTAAAGAATATACAGGGCTTTTTACTTTTTCTAACCTTTACCCGCCCGGGGGAGGGGGGAGAGAGTGTAAATCCGAACAATTCAGGACCGTCATGCACTCGGAGCGGCTGGCTGAAAGTGATTTGACACCCACGAAGCTATATAATTCCTCTTATTCGCCATACCAAATTGGATGGCCCGCTATTTGTGTTCCCAGGCTGACTTGTTAGGGCAGAAGTCAACTAACAGATCAAGCTGAAGAAGCATTTTTCTCTGTCTAACTTCTGACAAAAATGATCAGAGCTCGTTCTAACATTTCAGCACCATGGCAAGACTGCTTGGATTCAACTTCATTTAAGTGATTGCTATATCTCCAACTGTTCTGATCATAATGGTACAAAAATTCTGAATATTGAGGCTTCAGACTCCATTGGCATCCTCATAATGAAAAAGAAAATAATGTACCTATCCCTGGTCACAGGACACTTATCAGAATACATTGTACATGAAGAGACTGAGACCATCTGTTTTGTTCACAATTCTGAGTTCCGTGCTCAAGCAATAACCCTCTTCTACTGGACTTCAGATATGCCTGTCATCCTCATCAGCACAAGCATTCCTTCCAAGTCACATGCATATCCCTTCAGCCTTTTAACAAGATGTGTCCCCCGTAATAGAGGTCTGAAATTCTTGACTGCTTTCTGTCCAACTATTGCCAGGTATCTTCTTCAACCCAGTTTCATCCATTCTTTTTCTAACCTCATCAGCCTCTTTCCATCTCCCTGCCTGAGAATACAAATTTGCCATGATAACATAATTTCCAGTATTTTCTGGTTCAATTTTAAACAAATTATCCCAAACAAACTTCCCAATTTCAACATCACCGGCAACCGAAGCTCCACTGAGCAATGGTCCCCACACTTTTGCGGTAGGTTCAATGGGCATTTGAGAGACAAATTCTGTTGCTTCAGAAAGCCTCCCTGCTCTGCTCAGAGCACCTACCATGCAAGCATAATGCTCAATTGATGGTTGAATGGTGTATTTCTCAAACATTGAACTAAAGATCTCCCAAGCTTTATCCACCATTCCACAATGATCACAAACTGACAATACAGTTGTGAAAGAGACTGGGTCTGGCTTAATCCCACTGAGCAACATCTCATCAAAAAGGCTAAGAGCTGAACTAGCATATCCATGTGCAGCATATGCTGAGATAATTGCTGTCCAAAGAACCAGGCTTCTACTTTTTGATTGATAAAAAACCCTCTGTGCCCCAGAGATAAAGCCTGCCTTTCCATAAGTATGAATGATTGCAGTTGCAACATATATATTCCTGTCAAAACTATTCTTAACAGCATAAGCATGTACTTCTTTTCCTCCTCTCAAATTTGAAAATTTTGATAAAGATGGAAGTATGCTTACAAGTGTCACTGCATTAGGTCCACGACCAAATGCCTGCATTTGTCTAACCATCTCTAAAGCCTGCTCATGCCAGTTGTTCTGTACCAGACCTGAAATCACCGAATTCCACACAGTTAATCCCGGCCTCTTCACTTTTACGAAAAGCTCTACACCTTTATCGACAAGCCCATGTAGCATGTACGCAGATACAAGAGAACTATAACTCACATCATCTTTCTCACTCATATCCTCAAACAATTCCCTTGCATACTCCAGACTCCCGCTTTTTGCATACAATCCAATCAATGCATTACGCAGATTAATATCTAGTTCAATTCCATTATCAACAGCATGTCTATGAACTTCCATCCCAAAAAGCAGATCCTTTGACTGCGCACAAGCTTGCAAAACACTGAGCAAGGTAAGCCCATCAGGCCTAAACCCTGAAGAGCCCATCATTTGGCCGAACAAATCCTTACACTCTCTGTAAAAACCTCCCTGAGAATACCCGGCAATCATCGAATTCCACGTAACTAAATCTCTTTCTGTCATTCTATCAAACATCTGTCTTGCCAAACTAGCCTCACCGCATTTTAAATAAGACGCAATTAAAGCATTCTCCACAAAAACATCCGCATCCAACCCATTTCTCAACACAAAACTGTGAACCTCCTTAATCAAATTACCGTAATCGGACACCGAGTTAGAAAGAGACTTCAACAAGGATGTGATTGAATAGTGATCAGGCCTCACGCCCATGGAATCCGTACACGCTAGGGATGAGAACAGGCGCAATGCATCTGCGGAGCAGTTGTTGAGGGAGTAAGCTATAAGCATTGCGTTGTATGAGAACGTGTTTCGGTTGGCAATTCGATCGAACACATGGCGAGCATCGCGGATGCGATTGATTTTGCTGTAAGCAGTTATGAGTCTGGGAGCAAGGAAGTTGCCGGGGATGACTTTGAACAGGACGAGCCGCGCGTGAAGCTGAATTATTTGAAGAGGGAGGCGGAAGTCGCCGAAGTAGAGGAAGATACGGCCGTACAGATCATGATCGAAGGTTGCGTTGGAGCTTCGGAGTTCTTGTAGGGCTCGCTGCAGTTGGCCGTTGAAGGGCTTCCATGTATTCCTCATATCTGCTTCCTTGTTCTTTGAGACAAAATGGAGCTCATACTTCATATACAACTTCAAAGGAAAGAGCGATAATCACATTGGCGATCTTGTGCTTATAATGGCCTACTTTCCCCAACTCTCAAGGTGATATCTGAAAAAGGATAGTGACATTACACGCGTAAGATCAGTCTCAGATAAATTGCGCAGAGAGGGTTCAAATAATTGATAGAATGGACCTTTTATTTGGAAAGTTGATTAATAAATTCATTTTCCTTTCTTTCTATTTCATTAGTTAAATTCAATTTGATTAAAGAGAGATTTGCTTAGCTTCTTTCCCCCCCCCCTTTTTAAGCTTGTTTACAGTATCCGTCGAGAATCTTTTGCCCTCTCTGAATTAATTTTCTGGATCCTTAAACGATGAGAGACTTCAAAGCATGGTTATTAGTACAATAGCTTTGAGGTTATGGGGTAAGTTTTGCAATTTGCCAGCAACACAGTGCCATACATAAGGACCCCAGGACTGCTCATTGGTTTATTCATTCACAGATATGGAAAGAAGAGGCTTAAACGAAAAACAGCAATGCTCAGATGGAAGTATTTACAAAAGACTATGCACAGTTCTTTTGCAAGATACCAAAACCGAGCAAACGGAATATAAACGTTTCCACAAGCATGTCCTGCAGATGCACAAACGCAGAGCGGGGAAGCCGGGAGGAGAAAGTAGCTCTCCTTAATTCTTACAAAAGGTAATCAAATTAAAAGAAACTGACCTTAAAAAAGAACATTTAATGTTTCAGTCAGGGTTTGAACTTTCTCATGAAACAAAAAAAAAAAGGGGCTTAAAACAATCAATCTGTTTCTATGATCAAAACAATTGTGCCTAAAAAAGTCGGGGAAAAAGACATAAACTCAAGTGGATCCTCAAGTAAGGGAAAAGAAGTCAACGTAAAAGTAGAAGATCCCACAACTGCAAAAGGCAAAAGATCACGTAAATGGTTTTCTAATGCTTTTAGAGACAATAAAACACTCATGAAAATGCAGAAACAGAAATATGTTGAGGAGATCCACCAATTTTGTTAAACAAGCATGTACATGGATAAGGAAAGGCTAAAAAGAAATACACCATCGTAACACCTTTTTTTTTCTACTTCCAGGAGAATTTCCTCTTCTTATCTTTAAATAGCCTGGAGTCAACATTTTCGGCAACTTCAACGCGATAACTGAGGCTGAATATGTTTACGAGCATATCTCAGATACTCAGTGATGTAACAAAGTCCCTGACACTATCTGTTTGTCAGCCTTCTCCTTGTCAAGGATCAAGTATGTCAAATCAAACCAAGAAAATACCAAGAACAGAGTCATTGTTGTAACAGTGACCACTTGTTATGTTTTTTCTTGTGTTGTAATCATACCTCATTTAAGCAGCACTAATCTATTATGGCTAAAATAAGGAGAATCATAGAAGAAATTTGTACAGCTGCAAACAACCTTACATTCCTACAGATAATCATAAGCCAAATCAGCACCACACAGCAGTGAACAAAATTGGTCAACAACCCAGTTGTGTGGCCTGTGAATCATATTACTGACATTGACAACAAGGTAGGTGGACAAGGTAAATACAATCACAGACAACCTAGGCCTTAAATCGATATGTTTTGCAGAAGTCAGCACTATAGTCCACATAACAAGGGAAACATAAACAATAATCTCTGCCATTTCAATGGAAACAATTTGTTGTTCCATCACCTGCAAAGATAAGCAACAATGAACTCATTTTTTAGAAGAAATGCAGCACTTGTATGCCAATATAATGTGTGCTGGAAGGTGCAAATCAATGTCTTAAATCATTTCACAGATGTGAGAATATGAGACAAGCAAATGCAGATTTCCTATTCAGTTTTTCATCCAGAATAATTATCTGGAGGGCTGAATTTGGTGGTCAATGAGAACTCATAATGTGAAATAAAAAATTCGTACTGCTGCAAAGTTCTGAGGAAAGGAAAATCTGAGCAACTCATGTGACATGGTCCTTCAATTTTCAGACTTCTGTCTCTTAGAACAGGTGCTTCACTTTCCAAAAGCTAGATATTTACAGCATAGCGTCATTACCTTCTCCCCAAAAGATATCCGTTGGAATAGGTCCTACGATGGGACAAGAATAAACTCTGATACCACTTGTCACGGGGTCATTACCTTCTCTCCAAAAGGTACCCGTTGGGTGTGCATTATCACTGCTTATATGGCCCAATATCCCCTCTTTGTTAAAGACGTGGGAGTTGGGTAGTGTGCACCAGTCACAATAGGCATCAAAATCCAATATTATTTAAGGTATGTGTCTGGAAACAGGAGGAACAAAAAAATTTCTTACTGTTTCCCCTGTTTCTGGATCTTAGCCAACATTAGTTATGGAGCCAACCCTTCGACGGTGTATATGCCACTAGAAGACATCTTGCATATGAAATGGAACAGCTGAGGCTTGCTAGTAATAACTAACAAGAAGGATATTGATATCACCATGAAAGCTAGCACCGGATGGCAAATTCAAGGCATCAAACAACAATCATTCCGACAGAAAAACATAATTAAAATGATGAAGTTTTAATGAATCCATTCAATGAATCAATGAGTCAAACATCTTCAATTACCCAGCAAGGAGGATCCCTCTTCATTTCATCCAGCTCTCAAATGTTCGGTGGCTGCCTTGACAACTCCTTTAATTGTTTCATGTGCAGTTCCAAGCCAGAATAAGTCATAAGCTGGAAAAAAAAAAAAGCCAATTTGTTGAGAAAGACAAGCATATACAGGGACACCTTGGCATCATCAAATTTTACATATTCCTCAATAATGCATGAACCGGTATCAAATTCAATGGAACCTTTCGGCCAGCATTTACAGCTAGTCCGTTTTCTTTATATGAATGACATCTATGTAAGAATTCATCAATCAAAAGAGGGAAAGCCATTATAATCAGGACCACATCAGCCTCCATTTCCTTTTTCTTTTGAAACTGAAATAAAAAAGCAGAGATAAACTATAATGGGAAATATAAACTGTAAAATTAACACACTGAGGACCAATCACGTCACCATCGTATTCTGCATCTTTCAAACAGACTGCAAAGCAGGGCTGTATCCAGAAACTAGAATTCCAAGATCCACGCTGCCTCTTTATGTCATCAAGGCCCAGCGACTGATCCCACTATCTTGCGCCGGTAAAACGCCTGCTGACAACCGCGACTCTCTCTCGATCTTCAAGACCCAGTGTCTTACTTGTCGTTTCCTCCACTAGGCTCAGGATTAGGGTTAGGGTCTTGCAGAAGTCGTTTCCACCTCCCAAAGACGCGAAAAAAAAAACAATAAAGAACTATCCCAAGATGGCGAAATAATAATAAAGCATGATCGAAAAGAAAACAATAACGCAAAACGCCTTGTACAAAATTAAAAGGTTTACCACTTAAAATGCACCAGGACAAGCAGCAGGACTCAAAAATCGCCAGGATCGGATTTAAGCGAGCCAAATCTTGGTGATGTTTGGCGTTTCTAAGGCGACTCAGATTTTAAGATTCTTCCATTTTCGGAACTTCTTCTGCATTCTTGAAAGAGAATCCGAAGACGTGGTGAACCTCCGCCCGGCGGCGATTGCGTAACAACAAACTTGAAGAAAGAAACGCGGGCGCTTGAGCTGGAGACAAAGTCAAAAGGCCAGAGAGAGAGAGAGAGAGAGAGAGAGAGGAGCGAAATGGGGGAATTGGAGGGAACTGACAGTTTCTTTGTTTATTGGAGCGATGAGTTTAATTTATATAAGGACGTTACAAATTTTGATTTAAAATAATAGAAAAATACAATCCGCATCGTGACAGAATTATAGGCATAAAAAAGGCGCGGCCTTGTGATTGGTTGAAAATATTTTAACCGTTCGGTCTATTTAAAATGCAAAATAAAAATAAAAAATAAAATACCTTAAAAGGGAACAATTAGGATCTGATAGCGCTTGAGTCCTCTGATGAAACAACTCGAGTCTCCCGTCTCTTTTCTCTTGAAACTGAAATAAAAAAAAAAAAAAGATAGATAGATTAACTATAATGGAAAATAAAATTATAAAATTTAACAGAATAAAGACCAATCACTGCACCGTCGTATTCCCCATCTTTGAAGCAGAGTGGATGTCAACACTAAACTAGAAACCTGAATTCCAAAGTCCAAGCTGCTGCTCTTTTGTATTCGAGGCCAGAGAATCGGCCACTAGGTTCCGCCGGCGAAACGTCTGCTGACAATCGTGGCTCCTGCGGATCTTCAAGGTCCAGTGCCATCTTTGTCGTTTCCTTCACTGTATTAGGATTAGGGTGAGAGCCTTGGACGCGTCGTCTCTGCCTCCCAAAGACACCAAAAATAAAAAATAGAAAAGAAAAGAGAAACAGTAAAGAGCCTCTCCAATACCCAAAAAAATTGAAAAAAAAACAGAGAGAGATAAAGAACCATAAATAGAAAACGATCAAACAGAAACAAGAACGTAAACGCCTTGAACAAAATCAAAAGGGTTATCATTGCCGAAAACGCAAAAGGACAAACAGAGGACTCAAGAATCAACCGGTTCGGCTTATAGCAAGCCAAACCTTGGTGATCTTTTAAGGCGTGGCGACTCAGATTTTAAGATTCTTCCTTTTTTTTTCTTTTTTGGAGATTCTTTTGCACTATTGAAAAGAATCGGAATTTTAAAATCTCCGGCCTGGCGATTGCAGTAACAAGACGCATGAAGAAAAAGACTCCGGCGCTTGAGCCGGTGACAAAGGCAAGAGGCTGAGAGTGAACCCGAACGGGGAAAATTGGAGGGAACTCAAAGTTACTGATTTGAATGGAAATAGTGGGCCAGAATGCCTTTATTTATATATAAATAGACAGACGTTATAAATTTTGATATGAAATAATGGAAATATACATTCCGCATCGTGAGAGGATTATTTATAAGCGTCAAAACGATAACTTTGTGGTTGGTTCACAGCATTGGACCCTTATGTCATCTTAATTCCGTCTGCTTAAAACATAAAATAAATAAAAGACAAAAAAATTGATCTCCACCAAAAACAAAATAAACTAGCCTTCCAGTGAAAAGTCCACTGACTTACATAGTTACACTTCAACCCAAATGCAAATTGGGTTGGCTGCAAATTGCAGAAGGAAAAAATCTATTGCAGAAAAATTTGAATCAACTCATTAAAGATTAGTCCATTTTCTTAGCATTTGTTTAATTTTATTTTTTATATTTAAAAATTTTAATTTTATTATTTCAACAAAAAGAAAGAGAATTTCTTAATTCCCGATTCCGAAGATTTGGAGGAGAATTTTCATTTCACAATCCATGGATTTGGAATCCATAATAACACTATTTTTCATAATTCCCTATCATGTATAAACCCTCCCTGCCCCGATCAGAACACATTATGCAAGCATAATGCTTAATTGATGATCGAATGGCAGATTTCTCGGACATTGAATTGAAGATCTCCCAAGATTGATCCACCATTCCACAACGATCACAAGCTGATAATACGGCAGAGAAAGAGAATGGGTCTGCCTTAATCCCACTGATAACATCTCATCCAGAAGAAGGCTAAGAACTTTACACAGTTTCTTTCTGGGAGTTAAAAATAAAAAGGGAGTTTAACAAGTTCTCAAAATATTCGCAATACCAAGACATAAAATTCATGCTGCATTAAGGCACAAGTTAATGCATTCCAACAGGAACAAAACTCCTAACCCCGGGTACTCCGGTCCACATGCAAGAAAACCCCCCAACAAACAAGACCTAAAAGAAATAAGACAGTATAAAATGGGTGCAAGGACTGTCACTCAAGAACTCGCATCAAGATCTTATTGTTAACACATAAGCCTCTATTCTTTGTAATGAATGCATTCATTGCTGCAGTCCGTGTAGGAAAGCGTACAAGTGCCATGGGGAATCCTTGCCTGCAATGACATTTCAAAGATCAAATATACATGTTATAAAACAATACATAACAGTTTAACAGAAGCATGCTAATGCTAAATGCTTCACACTAACCTTGATATATTGATGGAGGATGGATCATATACACAACCAGCCAGGAAGCGTTCTATGTCTATCGCTGCTACATTTCGCGGGAATCCACGCAATAACACCTGAAAGAAGCAGACAAGTTAAAAATGAGTATCAGCTAAGAACATTTGTGGACAGAACTAATGTTTAAGACTTCGGAATGAATGAGCCAGCACACATAGTTTGTACCTTCCAAAAATGCATGCTATAAGATGCGTGAGCTGTGAAACAAAGATTCTACGATGGGTAGCAATGCAATCCCCAGTAAAGTTTTGCCATTTGAGGCCTAATTTCTTACAAGTTAATGAAAAGAATGGCAAGAGTCAAGGATACTCCATAGAGAGTCAGGGTTTAAGGTTACGCATTTTTATCAACAACTAACATCTAATCCTGCCTCAATTGTGCAGATATGCAGGAGTGGAAAAAGGATCCTTGCCGTCCTCAAATGAATAACCACAATACCAAAAGCTTTCAACATTCTAAACAACAGTAAGCAGTCCCATAGGTTTGGCAGAACTCTGTTCCGAAAAGAAAAAGTAGCTGTTGACACTTCAGTTTCATCAGATGGTTGACACTTAATACCTAGACGTAGAAGATGTAGTGTGTATACACAGCTTTGCAGATGATTTAAAGGTATCTAAAAGTAAGAGTACAAACCAATGAAGCCACCAGTGTGTGGCATTTTCTAGATTATCATGCCGAAAATACCATATGAGGAAACAATGAATATGGTGCTTCAATGAGTGGAAAATGGTGATCCTTATAACTTAAAAGGTCACAAGACTAGTGATATGCTGTTCAAGCAAAGGTCTATGGCTTCCACAATCATAGAAACAACAAAGTTCTTTAAAAAGTAAAACAACCTAAAAGCTCATGCAAAGAATACAGAAAATGTAACAGCGTCTTACAGTTTTCCCATCATAAGGCATTAGTATATCCCACTCAGAGCGATCAGCCTGATTCCAAAGGAAACCCTTTAGTGTTCCATTTTCAAATACAAAGACAATAACAGAAATCAAATATCATCGATATCTTGCAGATTACCCTCTCCAATCTGTACAAGCGGCCCTTCTTTGCAACTATCCTAGATGCATTATCAAACGCTTGCCGAGAAGGGAATTGCAACAACCTAACAACCACAAGAAAGAACTAATAAAAAAAATTGCCAAGTTTCTGACAAAAAATAACATTCCAGCTTAGGAAGAAAAAGTCACAAAAATAGAAGTGATATATACAAAAATTTTGGCCATGCTGGTACCCAATCAATCAGACACAAGGATATCCTCTTGCAGACAGCTATTGCAATATCTTTGGGCTGTAGAAACTTTCATTAAATTAAATGCTAAGCCATGCATGTTTTACTTCCCTATTCACTGCCACCCCAAAAAACCAGCACCACAACTAAAGGGAAACTAAGAAGAAGAAGAATGGATGCATAAAGTTGGCACAAAGTTGAAAGCAATTAACTTTTCTTTTTTTTTTTGGGGGGGGGGGGGAACACAACAGATTCTTTTATTTATTCAAGCCCCAAGAAGCAAAAATATGAAGGCAACTAGTTCATACAAAGAAGGACATGAGAAAGGACACTTTAATGAATTTTATATTCATTGAGCACAAACAAAACATCGATTTTCAAGTACAACATTAAAAAAGGAGAAGATGGTACATTTTCAATGGGATAAATTGGCTGTAGCTGATTTTAATGTCCTCGACAGTCAAATCACTCCCTTCGAGCATATTGATAATGTCAGACTTCATTGTATGCTTCATGATCCCAAACAATCTCCCATACATCAAACCTAGCAGACATAAGCACATGTCTCAGTTAATTCTCTAATGGAGGCATTCGTTATGCATTTGGAAATCGGGGGTTTCGACATGAACATTTAAATCTTCTTATTCGAGCATGTATAGCATCTAAATGGAGATCGAAATGATATCTGATTATCGCTCTGTATTCTTCGAAGATAAAATGTTAAGCAACATTTCGAAACCATAAACCCTAAACCCTTGGACTAGATATAAAAAAATTAGGGGCTCCTTTGGATTTCTGTTTTGAAAAGAAAAAAAAAACCTCGGGAAGAATTTTGAAGAAATGGATCGATTGGTGAATCCTCCGACGGCGGAGTTGACGGTTGTGCGGGTGGTTGTTCTGCTTCGTTGGAGAACCATTTCGGCGATTCCTGGAGGAAAAATGGACGAACATGGCCTGGCGCAAAACTTCGACAAGAGAGGTTCGACCTGACGGCATATCTCCTAAGAAGGCTCATTTTTAGAGTTGGAAACCTCTCTCCCTCTCTCTCTTTTTCAAAGCCAAAAGCTGGCCTGAAGTTTTGTTGCTAACGCTGCTTTTGCAGGTTTAGCGAAAAGAGAAGACAGAGACAAAAGAAAGCAAAGCGGTGCCGTTTCAGAGAAGAGTGGTTACCATGCCACTTTAGTGTAGTTTACTGGGCCCTCAGGCTTTCGGGCCTAATGCGATTGGATGTCTTTGTAAAGTTATGGCTCTATCTCTTAATGTCATGGCCCAATGGCTAAGCCCAAAAAAATTGGGGTGAGTACTTGACCTGATGATTGATTCTCTTCTATTATCGTCAATGAACCTTAATTCAACAGTATTTTAGTTATCTAGTCTTAATAATTAAATGAAAAAATAATTATCCTCGATCATGATTTTATGATAATTTTGTAATCATCTTATATTTTATTACTAAAAAAATATCTACAAGGAATTCAATTATAAAGATTCTACCCCTTTTTTTTGGCACTAATTGAGACATTTAATGATGTAAATCAAGATTCCTCCTCTTTCTATTCACCTCTTTCCGTTCATACAAAAGGCGATTTGTTTAATATATTACCAAAAAAAAAAAAGGGTGGGGGGGAATAAAAAACAAGAAACTAGTCAGAAAGCTGAAGCTGGTGCAGATGTTAGTTTAATGTCGGTACCATGTTGATTAAATGTCATTATCACCTTAACGAAAACAACTGCAAAAGTCTGTTAGAAAAGGCCACAAGTCTTGTGGAAAGGCGTAAATAACAGTTAGATGGGAAAGGAAATTGAGCCCACGAAGGGCAAGACCATCCCGGTCGGCCGGAGCCCACCCAATTCTTTATCCAAAACCACCAATTGTAACGTAAGCAAAGCACAACTATATTCAGTGAATCGTGAGAAAATTCCTATATGTCAGAAGAAATGTCGCCTACTTCTTGCACTTATTCTATAATTACAGATGCATATAGGACTGCTTTACTCTTTTTTTTTTCTTTTTTCTTTTTTGCAATTTATTGATTACTATACATGAAAGTCTGGAAGAATAGTAGAGGAAACCTCTACAGCTTCACACAGGCACTACGAGATATAAAACCCTCTTTTCAAATAAAGCCTCTTTTTAAGTCCTTGAAGAACCTCTTATATTCTTGACACGGAAATGATGATGGGCCACAAAGCATCGGCATTATAATGCAAGCGACCACTTTTTGATAAGACTTCTTTATTATATATATATTTTTACACAATTTGATTTTTAACTAACATAAAAAAAAAAAAAAAAGTACTTCCTCAGTACAATTAAATAAATATCATTCCCTTTGAGACAAGAAGACTACACAAAAATACTGTTTCCCTAAAGTTTTATTTCAAAGTTGAAAAAAAATGTTTTAGTCAATATGTACAGGACCACACTGCATACATGAAAAGGACACCCGTACATAACATGAGCGAAGTTAGGCGCACTTTTCGGTAAATTCGAATAACCAAGTAAAATGATTCCAAGTTGAAACCACAATCAATCGGGGAAGGGACTATCTTTGACGGGTTTCTTCGGTTGGGGAGATTGGGGGAAGCTATACCGGGACTGGATACAACTTGCCCAGTAATACCCGTCTCACCTATATTTCCATCGCCAACAAGAAATTAACGCGGATTAAATATATAATTAAAGTATAAGTATATATCTATTTCTCGTTTTCCTAATATTTTTTTATTTTCAGATTTTCCCTGCCCAAAAAAGTATCGTCAGAGGGTACTACCGACAAATGGCCAATAGCACATAAGAGTGCCGTATAATGACCTTTCATCTCAATAAAGGAACCGAACAATGAACTTTCAGTTAAAAATTCCGCGAAACCGAAAGCCAAGTGTGCGTGTGTGTGTGTGTGTGGCTCTCGCACAATTCTTACAAGATATGCCAAATCAAACTGCACGTTCATCTCAATAAAGAAATCTATCTAGTGTGGCTCTCTTGTAGACGCTAATGCAAATTGTTACTCGTTGAGCTTGTTTCTAATTGACGCTACAGCTGAATATCTTCATTTCTAATTCGTTAACAAACCTATCAAAACAATGTCAGCTCCAATACACTTATTTTTAAACATGTTTTCTCTTAAAAATTCAACACTATCTATCTTGCTTATCTAAGCTTACATGTAAACCTTCGTTAACATGTCCCTCTTAACCATCGGGTACTCTTTTTTTTTTTTTTTTTTAATATGTTTTGCTGACACCTCCTCTCGTTTGTGTTTTATTTTCTCTGCTTTTTTTTTCTTTCATTTTTTTCTTCTTTTTGTTGCATCCAACAGCTTGTTAGAGTTATGAAAATCGCAGTCACTATAAACTAAAAATAGCCTCTCTCTCTCTCTCTCTCTCTCTCTCTCTCTCTCTCTGTTTTTTTTTTTTGGAGCATGTGAAAAGCAGGTGATGAAAATAATAAGGAAGAAAAGCAGCTGATTGAGCCTCTTTGAAAAAACAAAAGTAGTAACAGAAAGTATAATCGGGTGATTGGTATATTTATTTTTTAAATATAATTTATTTGTAATATTGTATCATGTAAATTTACTTCATTATCTTTTTATCTTAAAATAAATTTTATATATTATTTATTATATAGTATTAAATTAGGAATATGTTATATTAAAAAAATAAAAGTAAGAATTTAAAAGTCCGTACAATCGTTCGTGCTGGAACCTTACGCTACCGCACAGCGGGCCCCGCCACTATATTAAAGTGGGAAATCTTCAATGGTTATGGTCCCACCACTCATTGGCGTGAAGACTTGCCAGCTTTTCGTCGTCATTTCGTATCACATAGTGTTAGCCCAATTACTTTCGGGAACGTTAATCATCAAATCATCAAAAGATAGGCAGCATTATTTACAGACTACAAACCTATTATTGCTGCTTTCAATTTCCGAAAAATTCTATAAGCAACGACTGACCGTTCTGCATAGTTATATATTGCATTGGATTGGCTTTCAATTCTCTTGCAACCTTCTGAAATGGATCTCGAGTGGTTAATCGACTTTCTGAAGGGCATGTTAAAGCCTCTGGCTGCCACAGCTGTGGTGCTCATGGCGGTGCTTCTGTCTTTCTTGCAAAAGCTGGGCTTGGAAGGAGAGATGATTTATTCGATCGTCAGGGCCTTTGTTCAGTTGTCTGTTATTGGGTTTGTTTTGCAGTTCATTTTTAATCGGAAAGAGAGCGTTTGGATCGTTCTTGCTTACCTTTTCATGGTTGGTATTCTTTTTTTTGTTTAATTCATTTTTCTTTATTAATTTTATGTACCGTTCCTTCCAGGTGCTTTCATTAAGACATTCCCTTCTTATCCTTAACGTCTATATCTCGGGGATCAAAAGACCCTGACAATTCATCTAGTAGGAGTATGGTTGCTTGTTCCCAGTTTATAAAACCTGTTTGCAGTAATTGAATTTATCAAGTTTTCTGAAAAATTATTTACTCTTGCAATTTTTTTTATTAAAAGATTATAAATTACACAATAATTTTTTTTTTCTCTTTCGTTTACATGAACCTTATGTCTCATTCTCATGAATTCTCGCCGTAGCATTCCTTGAGAAACCGAAGCTATCTTAACTCAGATTATAGGAAGTCACTTTCCTTTCTATATTTCACAACAATAGGATATTGGCATTTTTACTTTCTCCTCTCCTCAGGCTCAGCCTCCCTCTTGTTGGTTTTCCCCCTCCTCCCCCTTTCTTTTTTTTAATTCCTCGTCTCCAGGTGTCTATCGCTGGTTACACGGCTGGTCAACGTGCCAAGCATGTTCCTCGGGGGAAGTATGTCGCCGGAGCTTCCATACTCGCCGGAACTGCAGTGACATTGTTCTTGCTCGTTTTATTGAACATTTTCCCCTTCACTCCACGGTTCATCATCCCTGTTTCCGGAATGATGGTTGGAAATGCGATGACGGTAACTGGGGTTACCATGAAAAGGGTGCGAGACGACATCAAAGTGCAATTGAACTTGGTAGGTTCCTTAACACACAAAACAGAAAAGCATTAATTGTAGCTAAGTTATTTAGTATTTTACAGTTTTAGGACCGAAAAAAAAAGGGTCTCTCTCTGCGGGCAATTTGCATTGCAAATTTTTCTTGGCTTAATTAAATTTGTGCTTTTTTTAATTTGGGTAGGTAGAGACAGCATTGGCTCTTGGTGCAACCCCACGTCAGGCCATAATTCAGCAGGTTAGAAGGGCCCTCGTGATCGCCCTTTCACCGGTGTTGGACAATGCCAAAACCGTGGGTCTCATTTCTCTTCCCGGGGCCATGACGGGCCTAATAATGGGAGGAGCTTCTCCACTAGAAGCCATTCAACTTCAAATTGTGGTCATGAACATGCTCATCGGAGCATCAACTGTTAGTAGCATCATGTCGACATACCTTTGTTGGCCTGCCTTCTTCACCAAAGCTTTCCAATTAGAACCCAACGTTTTCTCCTCTGATTGACGGTTTTATGGTTTCTATTTCCCGAAATGTAATCCTTAAATGGGAGGGGAATACCATTGCCAACTTTTGAGGAATCTCGTTGCTTTCTGGTAAATCTGTTTTGAACTGATTAATATAGTGCACGGCATCCTGTGCTCGCATGAGCAATTCAGTGATTGTTCGGGTGGAATTGTATAATGATGAAATTGAAAATAGGGCAGCAATTCAAAAGCTCTCGTATATACCAGTGAATGTATTTGGAAGGAATTATTCTCAGATGAAAGTGACATTTGAATTTTAGATACCATTCAAAAAAGATTATATACTATGTGATAAAAACCAAGACCATGGACCAATCGGACCTGCCCTCCGGAGGCTCATCGCAGGCCTGCTACCAGCGAGCTCGCTACAAAGTTAAAAAGTCTTCAAGATTGTATCACCAAGGAGTCCCCTATTAGGGTCCTCTAGTATCGGCTGACATCTCGTCCCAACGGCTCTTATCGTTAGCATTCGAATGTTCAGTACCGTACTCATGACAATGTGCTTAGGCACAAGTCACTTCAGCTTTCACATTATCATGAAAATTTACGACCAATGTACCTTACATTGGCCTATAAATAGTAAAAGGTTTCCTTCTTAAGGTAAGTTATCCGAGACCCTTTTTCTCTCAGCATTGGTTTTACCCACTTACCCCATCAATTGATTTAAGACATTGAAGCGTTAATATTAAACCCTCAGACCGACGCTTAGTAGTTTGTTTGTCTTGCATTTGCCCTTCTCCGAGAGGACGTGACATATATAGTGAAGCTAGATTCTGGGCAAAACTTAATAATTTGTGTTTCTGCGGGGCTTAGCGATGGAGTGCATGGCTTGCCGTTCAACACTCAAAAATATAAATTTAAAAGAAAAAAATCAAAATACATAAGAGGAGTTGCTACATGCTGCTCGACAGCATGCTGTACAAAGCAAAGCTGCCCGTAAATTCACAAGCTATCCTTCCTATCAATATATATATATATACCTTCCGATGTTAATCAGCGTCGTAGGACGCTCATGATGGAGGATTGACAATAGATTTTCTGAAATGGCCACCAAATGGACCTTCATAGTTGTAATTCCCCGGAGGATCATACGAACAAACATAGAAGTAACCTTTGTCGTGACGGCACTTAACACTGCCGCACCCAACACGCTTAGTACTTTTCCAAACAATCTGGGTGTAATGCCCGCACATTCTATTGTTGATGCATTCGTTTGTATTGGGGTCATAATTTTTTACCTCGTCGCCCCAAACCTTGACCACACAGGCGGGGCTCCATCTATCTCCGCCCCAGAATATGTTCTCCCCATATGGGCTATCGGGATTGTGCATCAACTCGCAGTCATCGATCCGCTGTTTGGCCCATCGGCGAGAATACCCTGCCAAGGTATCGTTCCAAGTTAAGGGCTTCACATTATGGGCTAGCCTGACTGCATTGTGGGCAGCAAGGAATTCTTTAGGCGTTGATGAGTGTCTCGATCTTTCTAACGGAGGTTTCAAGAGACCATGAATGACGTCAGCCCCGTGCCTCAGATGCAAACCACCTATCGTGGCGGAGACCGTGGAGATGACGAAGAAGAGAGGAATGAATGTGATTGCAAGGACAGGAAATCTCGACATTGCTATAGGTTTCTCAGTTTTTTTTTTTTTTTTTTTGTCGTCTTTGGCGATTGCATATGACTATGTCCGCTGCCCCCAGAACGTGAGAGAACAGTAGTAGGTAGAGTAAGGGATGGTCTCCTTTAACTCTTTTGAGCTTTCTGCCATCCATATCCTATAATTAGACAATGTATGTTCGTGTACTAAACTTATCGAAATCCCTAACATTGGAACGCCATTGTTAGTTTTGCATGGCTATAATTGGACTAGTAGAAAAGAATCTGTTTGACCTTAATTCCAGCATATCTTCCAATTCATCTATTGTTTTGGCTATTCTATTCATCGAACTCCCAACAGGGACTGCTGAATTGATTAGCCGGAATCTATTTAAAGGCGTTTATTTTTGTCCAATTTATCATTTCAAATGGCAAGGGAGAATATTCACCTCATCTTATCCTATTTTATCTTATCCAATCACGTCCAATCCTTTATTTATTGGTCTTAATTCCAAATGAAAAGTGTGTGGTTTCAATTTTTAGGTTTCGAAGAGTATTGTGGAGTGGATTAGTTACCTAGCTTATGTAAAGTTAATTTCTGTGTGGATTTATAACACAATGATCGTGAATTTGTTTTGCTAAATTGAGTGCTCGAGAGATTGTGTGAAAGTTTACAGCTTTGCTTAATGCCGTCGCACAATTTTTCATTTATGAGTTTCCGAGAACCTTAGTGTCTGTTTCACAGGATATTTGACTAGTCCCATGCTAGTTGGCAAGTTGTTGCAACTCTCTTCTCCTTTATGCTTATGTGGGTCTAGCAATGCCGATCCTAGGATTAAGTTGATTCCAATGTAAGCAGAGCTTCAGAATGGTGAAAGAGGTCCAATGCCCGAACCTAGGATTTAGTTGAATTCAACCTAAGTAGAGCTTCAGAATGGTGAGAGAGTATCCATTTTGTGACTCAATCTAGAAAATAGTTCTTTTTTCTTTTTTGCTATTTTAGAAAACAGATCCTTTGAACACTCTTTTTATGGTTCTGAGCTGGCTGTTATGCAGTGCCCCACCGATGGTTATTCTTCTTATAGTAGTAGGCTTTGAGACATCCCTCATTGATTCGGGACAAGTGTGAATGTTTTTGTCAGTGTGATCAATTGTACTCTCATACATATGCACATCTGTGACATTCTTATTGTTTTACTAGATTTGTGCATTCATAATGTTGTAATAATTGTCTTCTCTGAGTATGTTCAGATTTCAATTCCACCTTGGGCACACATAATGGAAGCAAGGGAATGCATCTGGCTCTGGTTACAATAATCTGTGCTTTGGTTCCAACTGTCTTGATCCTAGGAACACTTGCAGTCTACTGAGTACTGGCAGAAAAAGAAGAGAGAACAAGATCAAGCTCGGTTCCTGAAGTTATTTGAAGATGGGGATGACATTGAGGATGAATTGGGGCTTGGAACTGTGATATGATCTAAGAGGAAAACTTGGCTATCATCCGTAAAGACTGTCGATTCCAAGCAAATTTTGTTTCCATGTAGAGCACGTAAAGCTTACTGAACTTTTCATACGGTTATTTTTGCTTGTTAGAAACAGAGTATTATACTTCCGGAAGAATTTTAAAGAGTTACAACATGGATGTAGTTCGGTGTTGATTATACACACTATCAATGATTTAAAGTTATACCATGTCCAGAAACGCCTTGTTTGGAGAGACGAGTAGCTCTATTAGGAACTTACGTTGGAGATGCAAATCTTTTGCAAAATAAAGAAGTTGAACAATAAGTATCTCAGTGAACTCTACAGTGTGGTGGGATGACCCAATTCTTTTCCCCGGTGCCCTCTATCAAACAAATAAAATGCAATTGCCTCCGGAAAAGAGAGGGAAAATGATAGGCAAACGGGACTTCTCGATAAGAAGACACGATGACAAGAGTTAATCTTGAGGTAGACCTAATAAATTTAAGAGATCTGCCGTTGGCAGACTTTTGCAGCAGTGGTGCCTGCCTCTGATTACTTTTCGTCAATGAAAATTGAAAAACTGTGGAGTGGTAATTGGCTGCCACAGATCATAGCGAAATTAGGACAGGCTATGGGTCGTGGGTTTAATGCCTTTGTTCATTCGATTGACTCTGATGTCAATAAGCCAGGACTCGTTGGAGCACTACTAAGCGTTGGTAACTGGGTGTTTCTGCGTCTCTGCAATCTCACTGTTGCCAAGAATAAAGTAGCTACTCCCTCGCGTTGTTTACTTATCAATTTCTCACTTTGTCAATCTTGGGATCCAAGATTTTTTGATCGAGGCCCACCAGGAGGCCCAACGTCCAATAACGATTCAGGAACTATCAGGTGCCATTGAGTTTTGATCAAATATAGATCGACAGGAAGGCCGAGAACCCCAAATTTAAAAGCATTAAGTACAATGATCAATCGCAAGAGAAACGGAAATCATTGCACAACTGGGCATAGCAGTTACAGCGCAACTAAGAACCATACTGAACACCCGGTTACAGAAACTAATAGCGCCTACCAAGAACTGTCACCAAGTCTCTCAAACAATGATCAGACCTGCTAGCTCATCACTAAAACTTGCACAGTTGGCTGGGCGAACGAACATAAATTTATTTGTAATGCATTGTTGGAGTCATTGGAGACGGGCGAAATCATGGTTTTGGCTTTTCAGAGATTCATCCGCATTGAAAGGAATCAGCACCAATACCATAGATGGTGCAAAACCATCATGAGGGTTCCATAATGTGAGAAATTGCGGAAAAAAAATCATAAAAATTGGAGCTCGGAAATTGAGATTTGCCACTTGAAAGAGATATAATGAATGAAAGAAAAGTCAAACTTTTTGTTGTATTAACCTCTTGGGTGTGTTGCATATCTCCTGCTTATTTCTCATTGAAACAGTCATAACTACATCATGGGAATGCTGGTACTGACAACAATGCTCCTAATTCTTTCCTACTCCAAGCAAAATAATTTAGTGTGGGCAATTTTTAAACTTTCAATATATATATATATATATATATGAAGCAAGAACCAATAAAACATTCAAACCTATTAAGTTATTATAATTTCCCTGTTATGGTACAAGGATAACTTTCCTTTTTTTTTACGGTGACGTACAAGGACAGATTTCAAATGAACGCTACATCACAGAACTGATAAAATTACCAGAGACTATCGAAAGGTTTCATTATCTCAGCGACGACGGGAATTGGGAGCATATTAACACAAATTTAGTCTAGAAACTATCAAAGTTCAACCTATGAAGTGCCAATTGGGAGCCTATATAATCTAGATTCTTGGTCCTCGCACAGAACTTGAAATGCTGAGCACAAATTCCAGAACATCACGATGGGGAAATAGCCTATCTCCAAGAACATATGAGGGATAGCGGTCACCTTACTGTATCTATTTACCACGAGGGAGTAGACAAGTTACGTAAGATGACCAATTCACTGCAGTTAATTTTGGCCCTTACGAGGACTTTTGGACACATCATTAGAGAAAACTGCTAGTTGGTCAGCACCACGAATAACCCTGAAAAGAACTTTGAACTTAAATAAGAAACGATGCTTTCTTTGCCCTGGACACTAGTGGTATAGTATTGCGGCACAGTTGAAAGACATGCGGGAAACTATTCTATGTATTCCTTCCATTACTTAAAACCTTTTTCCTCAACATAGAACATCGGCACTGATAAAAAAAATTCTGCCTTTTTAATCTGCTCATGAACAATAACTAGAGAGGTAAAAGCAAAACTGCACATACTAGTCCAATATTTGACCATCCTTAATCAAGAAATCAGGAAAGGACAGAGATTAAGGTTAAATGATCTTCAACACTTCAGCAGCCAGAAAAGGCAGAAACTAACTAGAACCAGAGCTCCTTAAGTTGTGATTGAAGTTATCCAGCTCCTTGGAGCGATAACCGTAGACGGCCTTAATGGTGTCCCTGCAGCAACTGTTGGCAAGACTAAGCATCAGCCACACGCAAAGATATAGACAGTCCCAGAAGAGTAAATGACATGCAACTGAACCCCCTTCACCTGCACGCCTCCTTGTTGAATTTCTTTTTCTCAATGCCATATAATGAATGGAAAAGTTCTGGCTCCACGCGGCAAAAATAGGGACGATCTGGGGGCCAAAAACGGGAATACAAAAAAAAAAAAACAAAAGCAAGAAAGATATCACATGAAGATTGCTGAAAGGGCAAAATGTAATAAAAGCAATGGAGTAAGCAATCACCGGGGTAAATTGAGCACTTGCGGGTGCTTTTCTCAAAGTGTATACACCACCCATCTGGACCTATTAAGCTTTTATAAAGCTAAACCAAAAACAGAGACATAGGTAAACAGGTAAACCGGACTTCAAAAAAATTAATTAAAAATATTTCAATTGTTCACAGCGACAAAAAATTTGAAAAAAAATAAAAATAAAACATGTAAACAATCACTAGGGACTGTCAGCCAGAACCAACACGATATCAATTATACCCAATTGTTTATCATAAAATTTAAAGAAGAAAAATTCATGGCTTTTTCCCAGACACAAATTTATCGTAAATTATTTGTTGGAAGCTGGAAACGATCGGAGGGATGGGACTATGGGACTAGATATTTTCATAGAAAAAGGAAAGCAAACCTGGATGTCTTTTGGGTCAGTGAAGATTTCTTCCGGGGTGGTGAAGGCAGGGTCCTTGGCCAGCTTGCAGCATGCGCCACAACCTTCCACACACCGCCACTGGAGCTCCTTCGTGTCGGCGCCCACGCCTTTGCTGCTCGGCCTTTTCTTTGCTTTGGATGTTCTTGTGGTCTTTTCACTGTTCCGAGGACTATAGGCCGCCGCTATCCCGGCGCTCAAGAAAGGCACAGTAACGACGGCAAACATTTTTTCGTCAGAGTCGAATGAATTGATGTTATTTTCGTCGACGTCGCTTATTTAAGCCCGTAAACAGACAGCAATACTCGAAATTTTTATCTTTCCTGGTGCCAAAAAGATTTTAATAAAAAATGAAAACACCTATCGCTTCCAATGTCTTTTGTTTGGTAAACTATTTCAAATTGCTTCAATCTGCGGATCCAATCTTGCTCCTGAAAACACATTCTGGCACAAAGTGTCATGTTAGTCTTAATTGAACTATAAATGAAAAGTTACTTCAGACCAAATCGAACTTTAAAACAAAGAGCATCTTTTATAGGCTTTGATGGGGGACTATAATTTGATTAACTAAGGAATACAAGCCCTCTCAGTTCAATTCTGGTAATAGATTATGAAGCAACAAATAAAAGCAATACAAAGATCCGGATTTAGGTTCCAGTAAATGCAAAATATGCTTACCAAATCCAACCCTGATTAAGAATATCTGCCTACATCATAAGTATATAAAATTGTTGCAATCGTTCAAATGGAGCAGAAAGGCTTTTAGGTTTAGCAAAGGACATGGCACTTCGAATTCCATTGGGCTGCATTTCTACGGTGACTCACTGCCTCTTCGTGGGCGTCGGTTATCCTTGTAGTCATCATCTACAGGGCTCCTGTCATCCCTAGGACTAAGACTGCCATTGCCGCCGTTGGCTTCAGCGGGACTTCCATATCTCCCATCCCTGGGACTCTCTTTTTCAGGGCTTCTGCTCATTCCCTTTGGGCTACCGCTGTACTCTGACCTATCTTGCTGGTTGTCCAGATTGGGAGAAGGGCGTGGACTGCCTTCATCAGGTGTTGGGCTGCGCTTCCTACCCTTCAAAGGTAAACTGTTCTTTGGCTCAGGACTGAGTGACCTCCCTCCATTCTCAATGCTTCGCTCTCTCATTCGGGGTGGAGATCTTGATCGACTGACAAGAACATGAAACCAAGTCTAGATGAATAACAATAATATACAAAACAGTTGGAAAGACAAATCGTGGACAAGAAAGTTAACCAACCTGTAGCTGCGACCCCAGCTGTAACTTGGGCTTTGGCTTCTTCCACGCCGAGGAGAGCGGGATCTATAAGGTGACCGAGAGTTACTACGACCACGTCTACTACATCAAGGAAATAATAAACATAAGAGCTGTGAAGACATTAATCTTAAAAAAAAAAAAAAGAAAAGATTTATCCAATAAAAAGAATTGTATAAGCAGCAGGAGGTTATGCAGGAAAAAGTTTCAGAGTTATTGCAGTTACCTTAGTTTCTTGGGACTATTTTTGCAGTTTCTCTCTATATGGCCTCTTTCTCCACAGCGATAACACTTGTTCTTCCAGTCCCCAGCTTTGCAATCTCGAGCCCAATGTCCATCAATGCCACAATTAAAGCAGCGTCCAGATCCTGGAGGAGGACCTCTGCCCACATATTCCCGAGAACCACGAGGCACCTAGTCATGTGGACAAGTAACACAAAACAAAAATTTGTTGATGCATTGGCAATTCAATGGCCACAATCCTCATGTGTAACACAAATTGTCAATAAGTCTGCATAGCAGATATATACATACAGACATCAAAAAGGAAAACATCATTGATCATCCAGCTCAAAATTCTTCAAAAGACCAAAAGCAGTAAGCAAATAGTTAAAGTCCTGAAGAATGGATAATAACTAGGCAATAGAATTTGTATAAAAATGGTTTGAAGGGCTAGTGACTTAACAAATAATGTCAAAAGCTTGCATCCAATCCTTCTTTGAATTGCTTAATTCATATCATTTATATGGTTCCATCTTCTCAGAAACCAATTGCAGACTCCATTTCTCTTCAACCACACTCAACTAGTTGACATTTGCATTATTTTCATGTCAATAATTTAAGTGCTTAACAAAACATTAAGCTAATAAACATACCCCCTTTGCGAACTCCACAATGATACGACTTCCATCAATCTCCTTACCATCTAAGTAATGTCTTGCATCATCTGCATCTCGGGAATCACTAAATTCCTGTTCAAGAAATATGAGAATAGAATCCAACAAGCATAATACCATATTTGCAGAAATATTGTGTAGTACAACCACTATCATCAAAAGGAGTTAAAACTTAAAAAGAGATTAGTCCAGTCAGAAATTAGCAAGATTCAATAATGGGGCAACAAAAGAAAAAAAACTTACAACAAATGCGTAGTCGCGCTTCATATCCACATCTCGTACTCTGCGAAACGGTTGCCACAAAAGTAAGGCCATCATTACTTAAGTACTGCAAGGGTATGATACTTCACCCTTCATAGACGAACTAAACACCAGTTTGAGATTGTTGCCAATTCCATAAAAACACGCAATAACATAATAGAAAGAATCGCCAAAGTCTCCTATAACTCGGCGAGAATTTCCACCAATTCCACCATGGCAACCCTCTCATCATAGACCTCCAGGTTAGGCAAAAGGCCCGAAACCTTCAACAAGATCATTCAAGTTAAAAAATGACACCTAGGTCCACAAGATTATCACACAGATAGTGTGATAGTTAACACAAATTGAGTCACAAAAACACTGCTGGGGACCCAACGAACCCAATGGCTTGTGGAAGCCGCACCACATACCTTATAACCAATTTTTGCAAACAAATTGGCAAATAAAAGATATATAACTTCGATTTGTGGTAAGGATTGATGAATTTCAAAAGACTGTAAACAATAATTAAATGGCATATTTGAAGAAGCTTTTGAAATTGGTTACCGAAAGGAAAAAGAGATGGCATGGGGATTTGGGCCAATCTGTCAGATATTTATAAAATTAAGAAGAAGAAAGATTACCTCCCATATTTGCTGAAAAAGTACTCCAGATCTCGCGAACGAGTCCGAGAGGACAAGTGACCCACATACAAGCGTGTATTAGCATTGCGGTCGTCATAACGCGGCATCTTGAATCTGCAATGGACAAAATTTTCAGTTAATACACAGCAACAATAAATAAGACTCAATCCCAAATTTAATTGGGGGCGATTACATGAATTCTTTCACACCACAATTTCAGTATTGCAAGGTGCTAAATTTTAAACTCATCCCATTCCAAAACATAAAAATAAGTGATGTAAACATTACATTACACCTACAAACAAACAATCAAACTGAACGAACCCAAATTAGAAACTGGGAAGAAAAAAATCCCCCCAAATATGTACAAAGTTCTAAAGTTCGAAAATATCAATCTTTCGTTCTTCTTCGAAACCAAAAAAGATATCCAGATCAACACAACCGTACACACGAACATGTAATTACACTTAAATCCATGCGCACATTCAAGGCAATAACGTAACAGATATACCATGCCTTGAACAACAAAAAGCGAAAACAATATACTCCAGAAAACAAAAAAAGCACAATTTTTTTTTGTTTCCACAAATCCCTAAATATCAAGCGAAAAAAAAAATCAAATCAATCCCCTCGACGCAGCAATCCAAGAAAGTCAGATTACAACTGAAACCGTAGCAATCAGACAAAAAGAAACCCTAATCTTCGAAACACGAAGATTATAGATAGAGCCCGTACCCCGAGAATCGTATAGCCCCAAAGAGTTTCGATTTTGAGTCTAGATCTCAGTATGGTATGGAGAAGGGTTGTTTTATCTGTGTCTGAAATAATAAGGAGAAGGGTTTCGACGGCTGGGATACGTTTGGGAAAATCCAAGGGGTTGTTAAGCCGCTTGAAAAGCCAGCGTGTAGGAACTAATGGGTCGGGCCCTCATTTGAGCTCAATATGGTCCCAATTAACATGTCTGGAACAAGTTTAAATGGGTTTCTTGAAGTCTGATGTAGGAACTGAAACTGTTATTTGAGCCCATCTAGCTATATTCTTGCCTACCGTCCTAGCAAGCAGAAAATTGACCCGAACCAAAAAAAAAAAAAAAAAAACAAAAGAAAAAAGACAATTTGCAATGCCCAGGCCCAGCATAATTGTCTTCAAATGGGGTCGGGGGATTTTGTCTTCAAACCCGCACCGCAATTTTATTTGGACCTCTATTTTTTATGCGTTCGATTGGTTTCCCGGTGATTGATTTGATCCGTTTTTCAATTTTCAGATCACAAAAATGAAAAACATTTATTGTTAATGAAAAGAAAAGAAAAAAAACTAGAAAGCAAAATCCCTTTTCTTTTTGTTTCCATTTAACATAAAAATAAAAATAAAAAAATCCAATTGCATCACCCTTAATCATGTTTTTTTTTTGGGGGGGGTATTAAACTAACTATAACAATGGCTTCGCAACATAGTGCACTGAAAAACATTAATGTAAGTGAATTTTAACAAAATTATATACATTTAATGAAAATAAAATGAAAAATAGTAAGTTCTTAAGTTCTGACAATTGTTATTGTTATTAATTAGATTGAAAAACAAATTAAATAGAAAGAACGATAAATTTGATATTATAAATTGCACAATAAATTTTTTTTTCTCTCCTAAATATCATTTGTTTCTTTCAGTTGTTTAAGCATGAGATTTTTGCTAAATCCTTCATTTTTTTTTTCGCTTGTTAGGAAGATTTAGCTCTTTTGTTCCCAGGCCACACGTTGGTCTTTTTCAGTGCACAAGACAAAGACAAAAGGGATTATGACTCTTCAATTATCAAATTAGGCAGGTGGGTTTAACCATAAATCCTCCGCGCTTTAGGTCGGGACACTTGAAAAAGTTATGTTTGACACACACTTTGTAACATTAAATAACGTGTATCCTCATTGGATTAACACGTGACACTCAATGTCTCCATTAATCTCGCCCCGCAGTCTAGATTAAAACTAGGTTAATCTTTGTTTGGTTTTCCAGCACTTTCCCAACATAGCTCACACCCTTCCCACTAAAAAGCATTCATTGCAAATTGTAATGAATCATTAAAATGATAGAATCCCATTTCCCCACAAGAACAAACAGACCCCGTTAGCACCTCGTTGTCCCTCTCTCTCTCTCTCTCTCTCTCTCTCCTATCTTTTCTTGCAATCTAAGCGTTGAAGCAGTATATAATCCAAAATCCCGGTACAAAACTGCAACCTTTCACCAGATCAAAGTTCCAAACCAGCAAGGCACAAGGAATGAGCTCAGTTTGCATATCAAACTGTGTCAACGACGCACGTGACCCTCGTGTGCCGGTCCGCGCCACATACGTCAACCTCTACAAGTGGCCGGAATCCGATGCCGAGTTCATAAAATCGGTCCGCCGTGTAGGGAAGGGCTTGCATGGCTACGGCCATGGCCACCCAAGAGTGGTGGACAGCATCTCCTGCAGGCAGATGTACCTAAGAAGCTACACGTTTTCAAGGAAAGAGAGCGTGCCGGAGAGGACCAAGAAGTGCATTGGGAGGGTCAAAGAGAAGGTGGCCAATCATGGGAAGAAGAGAAAAGAAAAGGGTCGTAAAAGTAAGTGTGTGGTGCTCAGGAAAGTGAAGGAAATATCGTGCGCTGCTTTGTTTAGGTTCTTTCACAAGTTATTGTCTTGTGCTGCTAGTGTAGACGTTGTGGATCAAAAAGGTTAAAAGCTAATTGACTAATTTAATTTGAGAGAGATTCAATTTCGTCTTGTGTTTGTTTATGTTTGAAGTAAGGGCTGTCTCTTTGTGTTATATTTATCGCGAAACGTGGCAATTTTGCAAGCTTTTTTTTTTTTTTTTTTCTATTTTTACGGAATAATGTTATTTTGATTGTAACTCTATCCGTCTCCAACAATTTCGCTCTCTCAGTTGCAAACCAATTAGAACTGTTTATATGCATTCATACTCCAAGATTATTAGCATAGTTAAAAATTCATTGAAGTCCCAAAAAAGCAATGAAACTTTTTGATCAATATAAATTTCATCCTCATCTTTTGCGAGGTTGTCAAAGTTCCATCCGGGGCTTACCACGCGATAATTAATTAATTATTTTTTAAAAAATTTATTTTTGACCAAGATGTGCTGTATTTTATCTGGTCTTGTTTACCGTTGTCAAAATATTGATGGATTTATGGCTCTCTAACTATCGGATTATCCCAATAATGCCAACAGGTTTAAGCAACATAGGAAAATTGTTATATGAACGATAATAACCTTCTTCATCATACACCTGATTAATTAAGCTCTTCTGTATATGGTAACCAGATGGTGACTTTCCTTGTAATATAGAGATCAAGGTAATGAAATGCTTGGATCATATTTAAAAAACGAAACCACTAGATGGGTGTATGGTTGGCGGGGAGAGGACAAGTTACAGACTTACAGTGCTTAACAGTTGTCTTCTTTTAAAAAACAACTAAAATGTATTGTTTTTTTTTTTTTTTTCAATTGTACACAAATAAAATAAAATAAAAACAAACTTATTGAGATAAAGGATGCTGTTTAAGAAAACCAATGGTATTTGAGATAAAGGATCCATTAAAAAAAAAAAAAAAAAGAAGAAGAAGAAGAAGAAGGTGTCCCTTTGCAAATAGTATTAGATAAAATCATTGTCAGAATAATGCATGCAACGAAAACTTCGATCCCCTTTGTGCTTATTGGACAGAGTGGTGCCATTGACTACCGGCTATAAATTTAGAGATCGGAGAATTATTCTTTTGGGTTGAAGAAATCTCTGCAACTATGTAACTAAAAGAGGGCCTAGTAGAAAGCCTAATGTGGCGGCGAACAAGATAATATGTATCTCCTCAGTGCTCATTGACATTTCAATAACATAGAGCTAACTACCAACGAGGCGTCCTTCATAAAAGAAATGACATATATACGTAGCATCATTCCAATATACCTAAAAGCAAACATAAATGTTTGCTAAATGCCCTCATTTAAAAAGTGGATCCAATTAAATTAATCCAAAAATAATAGATTTAAGTAAATATTTCAAATTTTCATACATATTTTGTATTTTATATAAATTGTCAATGTAGTATAAAATAATTCATATATAATAAAAAAATTAATTATGTCTACTTAAATTCATTATTTTAGAATTTATTTAGATTTCATCTTAAAAGTAACATTTTATTAAACATCACTCAAAACGGAATGCTTCGATTACTCTGTGAAATTGAGGTGCAATAAAAAGAGAGAAGAGGCTAGGAAATAGGTCCAGGGCATGAAAAGAAGATTGCATAAGATCACGATGTCCACAATCATGGCACCCACCAAAAGCTACGGCTTTGCTGATACTTGGGTTTTAAGGAAGCTTGCTAAAACAATGCCTTCCATGGGCCTCATCATTATCAAAGATTAAAGATTACCGCACTGATGAGCACCGGCTCCAATTACTTTTTTTGCATGAATAGAATCCGTGATGAATCATAAAAGAAAACAAGAACAGTATGTCTAGCGTGACTTCTTGCGTATAGCTTATTTGATTATTGAAGCACTTGCATCTGATTCAATAATGTCGTCTTACCCGATTGCCCAAAACACAAGTGAAGAAAAATAAATAGGACGCGTAGCTTTCTGGTTCGGCATCATCACTACTTATGATTCCGACCTTCAAAAATCGGTGTTTGTCACCAGGGCCAATAAGTGAATAGCTGGAACCTTTACTTTGTTTCTCGTTATTGTGTTTCTTCAACGAAAGGTATACTTCTGTCAGACCTTGCATTACACTTTATCAGATTTGACTTCCATTGGCATCCCAAGACCAGGTATCAAACCATTGTCTCGAATCTTGCGTTAAAGTTTTCGTTTAAACAGGATCCAGAAGTCCGACCTTTTCAGTTGCAGAAGAATGACAACTGGGTCAGTTTCAACGGTGGTCGCGAGGTGTATCTGAAGACTGAGAGAAGCCCCTGTATCAGTCCAGTGGGGAGATTACTTCCAGGGAGACGTATAATGGGTACTCCTGGCCTACAAGGTGGTAACATGAACGGGCAAAGTCGCACTGAATGAAGTGCTGAACCCCAATAATTATGGGCTGAGATTGTTGCTCTTAACTCAGTCATCACAAATAGACAAGCCCAAGCACAACAATCAAGCCCGGCCTGGAACTAGTCACTAGAGCTGTGTAGAAACGCTGAATGTTCCCGCCCGCGCGCGTGTCATCCCGACCTTGTCAAAACCCAACACATCAATAAATTTGACGAATACTGCATTCTTGGGTCATTAGTATGTACATTGGGAACATAAAGAGAAAACTGGTAGAATTGTCCAAATTGTTCAAAACATCAAGAATTCTTTACGCTAATTAGCAAAAAGGCTTCAAGAACCAGCAACATTTACCGGCAGCATCAAATAACTTGGGCAACTACAACAAAGCAACTAAAGTAGTCCCATATGATCAGAATCCATCTAGTCTCATTCGAACATAACAAAAAGCCGGATAGCAGCTTATCAGTCATGAACATTTGGACTACTTATCTAATTCAGAAGTTGTTATCAGCATATGAAATTAAAAACCCGCTGAAGCAAAGGTACAACAACTAATTATTATAAATGTCAAAGTATTTAACAGGAAGACGAAATTTAAACAAGAAATAAAAAAACGTAGAAGGGGAGCAGCAATCCTATTTCATTTGTAGCATCAAACATGAACCAGCAATCCTACCAAATACACCTACTAATTCACAGTCACACTATTTCATTTGTGACAGTCATATCCCTGCCCCCATAATCTTCCCGCTTCAAAGCTCAAATTCTTCATTCTTGAGAGCCAGTTCTGCAGCCTCTTCTTCCTCATCATCAACAACAAAATATTCATTCTTCTCCACTGGCCTAAACATGTAAAACATTATCCCATAGAACACCAGACTGGCAATCTCCTCTGCGGCGTTACTGACCCACTGGAACTTGTAATACGAAATAGTCTTAAGAGCAAACACCACAATCCTCGTAAAATATAGGTAGCCAATCACTACAATGTAAAACTGCCTGAAAAGCTGCAACTTTGCCAAGTTCCTGGCAGCCTTCCCATCCGTTTTTGAGGTTTCTCTCAATGACCTTATCGACCAGACAATTGGGAAAATAATAGCACAGCAGCAGATAATATCCACCAATAAGAAAACTCGATTCCAGGTAACCCAGTCCCTAATAAAAGGCCCGGTCTCACCAATCACCACCGAGGCCACATTAGCCAGTACCTGAAGCGGAATCACAATCATCAAGACTTTCGTTTCCTTCTCTTGCAGAAAGGGCTTCAAGAAAGACCAACCGGTTCCAATCAAAACAATCACCGTGAAAAGCAAGACCACGCGAATAAACTGGAAGATGTAGAACAAAACATCCCAGCCATGGGGTGTTCCGGTAACCTTCACGTAATGCTTATCTTCGGCAGCGCAGATTAAGTTAAGCGCCTTCATTAGCAACAATCCGCCCATCAATAGATGGATCCGGTGGAGGGATCGCCGATTCATGTAGCAATCGTTGATCCAGAGCCCTAGACATGCGAGATAAGCGACGGAGAAGAGGCAGTAGAGAGACGGAAGCTGGGTCTGTCCTGCGGGAAGGAAATCCCTAGACCCGTCGCGGTCAACATTGTAAACCTCGGTGCGCACGAACATGGAAACGCGCGTCTCCGGCGCGCAATTAGCGAAGAAAAGAGAGTACTCGTTGGGGGCGGTCACGGGATAGGACCGGTTAAAAGAGGAATGCGGCGGCGGCGAGAGGTCGCCGAAGGTGAAGAGCCTCTGGATGAAGTGGGATTCGAGGACACAGAAGTCAGGGTTTTGCTGGACCTCCAGGATGAGCTGGATCAGAGACTCCTCGGAGAGGAGGAAGAAGCCGAGGCGGGAGGGGCTGGAGTTGGGGACATTCACGGTGGAGGAGACGGAGACCGAAGAGATGGAGACGGTGACGTGGCCGGTGTGCGTGAAACCGAATTTCTCGAAGAGTATCATGGTGCGTTGGTCGTTGGAGATTATTAAGGTTTTGATCTCGGCGGTGGTGAGGGCAAAAAGGGAAATGAAGATGGGCAGGAAAATAGACAAGCGACGGAAGGATGGCTTCTTCATTTTTGGACTATCACGGTAGCGATTCCGTTGTGGTAGTGGTGGTGGTGGTCGTCGGAGACCTCCGAAGGAGGGAGCGCAGAGTTTGGTCACTTAGTGAGATGATGCCCAGATCTTGGGGCCTTGGATTGGATGGAGGGGTGCAGTCGTGCGATGCGACGCCGTCTCTTGAAAGTTGACGTGGAAGCAAAGTTAGCTCTAGCTGGTTCCACACAACTGCAACTTCCTCTCACATGAAATTTTATTATAAAGAGGCCCAGTTTTGCTAACGACCAGTTATAATTGAGCAGTGCCATCGGCTATCGGACTCATCTCTTGATTTGTCAATAGACGCGGCGTCAGGCCCATTAAAGCGATCCACATTCCGCATTAAAAGTTCATTTCCGTGCAAATTACTCTGCTTTATTTATTTATGTTTTATTTATAATATATATATATATATCTCTTGGTCATTATACATGTAACATGAGGTCAGATTATTTATTGATATTTTTATTTAATTTTTTATATAAAATTTTTATCATTTGAATATTATTAACTTTTAATAAGTTTTACTTTTTATTATTTGATTTTAACATATCAATATAATTTTTGAATGATCATGAAAAAAAAACAAAAAAGTGTGAATATTGAGTTTGTATTTAATGTTTCACATTATGTTGGTTGGTTAGATAAGTTTAAGGTGGTGGGCTCCAAGGCCAGGTCGGTTTCTTGAACAAATGGATAGGCTATATATTCTCTTTGTGCTAGTTTATTTTCACAGAGAAGCTTTTGATATTTTATTATCCTGTGAGTTGAATATAACGAGGTCATTCCCTCTGAAAAAATATGCATCTGGTGGGTTATTGAAAGAACAGTATCGTGGCCTTGATGGCTTAGCTATCTGAAAGACCTCAAAGAGTTATTTTGATATGCTCGCATTGTTGTTCGGCTTTTTCCATATCGAATAGCTCCTTGCGCATTTTGCGGACGCCTTAAGCAAGCTGTCTACCGTATGACTTGTTCATGGTGTGTGTTAGATATCCCAATGTCTGTTGTTTTGTTTTTCTTATCTATAGATACCGACAGTGACAGCACTATCCTCTAATACTGTAATTTAAGGTTACATCAATGGTTTTTGGTTTTTGCCACTGTCACAGGACTTGTCTGCAGACAATCTTTCAAATTCCTAAGTGCAACCAGCCATTTTCTTAGTAACAGAACTCCTCCTTCCCCTCTACACGACACAGAACTCTCCTGCACCCTACTTCAAAGTGCAAAGGACTTGGCAACAGCATTTTCTGGCTATAAGGACAAAGATTTGGTAAGGAGAAGGTATATATGCCTTCACAACACTCTTCACTTTGCTCATTAGGAAACTCACCAGAACGTAACATTTTAGAAAGATATTCCAGCAAAGATGTGGATTTATTTAACATGTGCCACTCCATGCCCACTTTCATCTTGTCAGGTAAAGTGAGAAGAATTACTCTGATATGCTCTGGGCGCAATTGCAGGGCTGAAAATAAATGCTGATATTGCAAGGTGATTACAAATTTTATTTTTCCAAGCTGCATGCCTGTGTTCTGTTCCAAATTGACTGCTGCATGCTTACATGGTGCTCTTGCTTTCTTTCAGATACTCACCCTGTTGGTTCATCAAATTCTTAACCAAATCTACTCAATTACATTAGACATATTCACTCTTTCGTTCTGATTATGCTTCTTGATGGGTGATAGTTATTGCACTTATTACTGCACAACTGTAAAAGCAGAAATCTTCTCTTCTTCTCTGATTGTGCTTATCTTCTGCTTCTTTGCCCTCAAAATATATGCTGAAGCTTGAGGATTAATGGAAATAACTTTGATTGGATGAAGGCATCACATCAGCTTTTAAATGGAGCTAACGAAAAGCCATCTGAAGAAACAACTGGTACAATGACAGAGGTGTGGCAGATTCCAACATTCTCCATGCTCATAATGTTGATCTTTTATGAAAATAAATTGCATTCTCAGATATCTACCTTCTGGCATGAATAAAAGCTTCAAGATTGCTATAATTTCAATGTTTTGCTTTGTTGACTTATAAAGATGACCATCATGCATCACAGATGAGCCACTGTATGAGTTTCTTCTCCTCAAGTTCCCCCCCCCCCCGGCTCCCCAGTATCTTTGAAGATTTACATTGTTAAATTGGTAGAGAGCCCAAGACAAGCCAAGCCAGCTTTTAAAGATTTTTGAGTTAGGATTGGGTTGGTAGGTTTTGGGTTATTTTTCTTCGCCCTCCTTTTCAATGCTCACTCTGTCCCATGGGACTGACTGAATTAGATTTCATGCAGGCTCTAAATGAAACATTAAGCCAAATTCAACTATGTTCTGCACTCGAGGCAATGAAGAAGAAATCTTTTGCCAACGGGGGATACTCCAGAGTTGCATGCTGAAAAGGTATAATGACTTCTGAACATTGGTAAGTTTGTTGGTCTTTCCTTTTCCTTCCAGAAGCATACTAAGTTCTTTGTCATATGCATATTAAGCTCCCTGAAAAGCATAAATCAAAGGTCTGAAGTAATTGGCAATTAGTTCCCAGGTTCACCTGGGGCAGAATTCTTAGAACCGAGGCCTTTCTACACTAAACTGTTAAACTTCGGACTAGCTGTTGGAAATGAGGTTTCTCTAGACCCAACAGGCAATCTTTGGGCTAGCTCATATAGTTTCAGCACCTTCGGTGCTGCTTTGGATGAATATTTTAAGGATACTATGTCATCGTTGATAGTATGAAACAGTTGTTTTTTACAACTATGATATCTCTTTATTCCGTTTTGGGCTTGCATAATGCCTATCATCCTGGATAAGGTAATAACCATCCACAATTCTCTTCTTTTGCAGGTTGAAAAAAATGAAAGTTTTATCAGAAACTCTTCTTAACTCCACCTCCATAGCTGAGAAGTGAATTTTAGACCAAAGGTTCAAAATAGGACCTCAGAATTGATTTGGCGTGTGGGTGTGTGTGTGTGCCATCTCTGTGTCAGTGTGCACTGCAATCTCTGCATTGCAGGTTATACATAACAAATTCTTTGCTTATTTTTCTCCAACCCATTTTTCTCATTGAGTGAGGGTACAAAATAAATCAAACAGGATCATGATAACTGTTAGGTGAAAACATTCATCTTTGTAATTGTCGTATGTGGTCATAATGTAAATCTTGAGCATAAGTGCCTCGAAAGTTTCATAGAAAGGGGTCAACAGACCACTCTTGCGTACCTGGGGTGGATTGCTGGATTTTTTGAGAAGTGCATGACTGCATTCTAAATATGCTTACTATTATTAGCAATTAACAAGCTAATTTCAGTGATGTTAAATTAGAGGTAAATGACTTTCTGCTCTCCGGTATTGTTCCTATCTTATTGTTGTCAACTTTCCTGTTTGCTTATTTTATTTACTTTTTAAAAAAATTTCGTAGCTTCATTTGTAAACAAGTTTTTGAAAGAAGAAGCACTTCACTTTCGTGTGACAAAAGGTATGCTTTCTCCTAATTGAAGATGGCTTCTTCATCTGAGGATTCTCTATAGTTTGCAAAAGCATTTGATTTAAATTGCTCTCTTCCCGAGATTCTCTGTGAGGAAAAAGCTAACATTAGTATATCTGGAGATCACTTTCTTTCTATATGGTGATATGAGAGACTAAGATCTAATTGATCTAGATGTAGTACATGATTTTTCAGGTTTGCCATACTGGCATGAGTTGAACATTTAAATTTCCAAGGGATATAAGTGTTTGGTTATTTTTCGTGTTCTTGATTATTAAGTGTTGCAATCATAAAATTAAGTTATATCATCACAAGGCTCCCTACCCCAAATAAACAGGTGTGGAAGTACTACACTTTTCAGTCTTATAAGCCATAAGAAATAAAAATTTAATATTTTCTCCTTTTTTGACAGAATTTTGGACATAGTACCTTGTTTGGCCTTCAATAGATTGAGACAAGAATTACTGTGTTATGCATTATCATATAGATATGTGTCCAATGTAAGTGAAATTTGTGATTTTTGATTCATTTTGTGGTGAGAAATATTGAATTTACCTCATGTCCTTATCTAGGAATTGAACTGGAGATTGAGAAACTTGAGAAGCAACAGATTGACCTTGTAGCTCTGTCAAAGAAGTTTACCCTTTTTTCCTGTCCTGCCTGGTTCTAAATTCAAACAGGCCTCATCATCTCTTTGTCTTCAATTATTATTATTCATATGGCCTGGGGTGCACCTGAAGGATTGCAGATATATACATTTGTACTTTTGTGTTAATAGCAGTTCTTTAATTTTGTGACATTTGTGACAACAATTCTCCTAGATCTTTTTCCCGTCTACTTTTGCAGCGTGTTACTTTCTGCAGCTGGGTATTTGGTTCAGGACTGCAGCAGGCTTCTTTATGCATGGAAAGAAAGAGAAAAATTTGATGAAGCTGGTGTTCAGATTCAAAATAAACCTGAAAGCTAAGGTATTGCTGCCGGCCCTAATGATCCACTAAGAAAATTGCAGAACGCATTGAGGATTCATATTACTTATAAATTTATTTTCTCAAAATCTGCTGGATATAGGAAGAGGAGCTATCAAGATCTTTAAACTTGTCTAGAAGCAAATGTTGTTAACTCGTGTATCTCATAGAAGATAGGTGGGTTCTCCTGACTAAGCAAAAGGAGAAACAGACCAAGTAAATTTTAATGCTCTCTATGGTTGGCTAATGAGATGAGCATGATCAGCACTTTTTCTGGCAGATATATTTTTAAAATCAAAGTTGGTATTGATCTCTCTTCTTATGTTGCTGGATTAATGTGTTAATTGTATTTTTTAAATATGATTTTACCTGTTTCCTGCATGTGGATGTTCAAGTGGCGCCTTGGAGAGGTATTGGGATTATTTTGTGAACTTAGTTGTTCAACTTCTTGCTGCTTACAAAGTAACAGACATACTTTTCTTTGCTAGATGATTCCTTTGTATAATTTCCAATTGCAAACTATCATTGGTGAACAATTTATTCGCTTTTGGCATGCAAATATTGCATTTTGAATCAGGAAGAGCTGGGGTCCTCCGCCAACCACATTAAATGACTTTCTGAGGACTTATATTCATGTCAAAGTTATTATTAACCGGTGTACTGTGAAATGTTAATCACTGATTTAATTCAAGCTTTAAACAGTTATTATGCAACAGATCAGATGATGTACCTCTCATGAATGATGAAGGGTCAAAAGCAATGAACTAAAGAAAGGACCTTGAAGAGGAGTATCTCAGTCTTGAAGAAAAGGTATAGATATGTCCTAACATGTGACTTCGATAATCCTGAAAATGATTTATATTTGATTGGTTTCCAAATTGTTTTATCACATTGCTGTTTCATTATTCATATCAAGACCTTTTTCTTTTATTGTTGTCCAAAACCATAATTCATTCGTTTTTTTTTTAACATTTGCTGGTGTTAATCTCTTAACAACTGTAATGAAAATTGCGTCAAACTCATGCATGATTTAAAATAGTTTGTCTGACTATCTGATATCACCCTTTGTTTTATTTGTTTCTGTCAGATTTTAGCCACCTTAAGCATAATGGATACTATCAAAAAGCAAGTCTACTGAAAAGATGACAGGCTTTTACAAGTATGTACTCCTTTCCTTCCTACTGCTTCGAATGATCCACCGTGCAATCAGTTATAATTAATCACGTTGAAGTGTGACTATGCTACACTCGATCCAGGAAAGATGACGAAATAAAACATACATAAGTTAATTAGCCATATATTTCGTTGGTATCTTTTTAACTTTTACTAAGAGACGAATGCTTCGATGTGCCTGGATAAAGAACGGCCTCCATTTCCCTTCCAATGGGATAACTACATGACAGGGTATCACAACTCCAATAACTGCCACTTTCAAGACCATTCGGAGTCTACTCTAAAAGAAGGTATAGAGAAACAGATAGGGAATGCCACCCTTGCTTAAATTCACCTTTTGGCACAAGAATATGTAACACCTTTTATAGTAATGCCATTTATTATTTTGCTTCATCTTAGGCGTGATTTTTCCCGTAACCTTATGTTTAGAGGGGCTTCTGACGAGTATCTTGACCAGCCAGTCCAACTAGGGTTGACCATAAATAAATGTGAACCTTGGCTTCACTCGCCTAGCTTTAACTGAAAAGCTTGATAAGGATATTACTTATTCTTGAATAACACGCTTCTAACTTTCATTAAAAAAATTAAGATGGACCTTGATGTTCTTTGTTTTACCTTTAAAATGGGTATAATCATTGGATGGGTTCCTCTTTCCTGAATGCAGGAGCGTTCAAACTGTGCTGATAGGAAAGTTCTCTTATCCAAAAGAAAGGAACTCCACAGCCAGAGATGTTAGCCTGCAGGCCCACCCGGGGAAAAACTGGTTTTCACAAGTGACCTGCCGTTGGGCTTACCTTCAAACATTTTCTAAGCTTTGCAGGGGCATTTCCGGCTTTAATGATGTCCGATTCACAATAATGCATCTACGTGTGGTCGCAATTTACACCTCGAAGAAACAGCCATTAGGGTGAAAAAGGCCCACGATAATTTAAAAGGGAAGCCATCATGTGAGTCTGTACTTTTAGCATACGAAAAGTTTGTGGCTGGAAAGATGAGCATCACGTGACCATCTGCTTGTAGTGGAGCACAGCGTCAGTCAGAGATTCAGTTGCATCTCCTGCGGAAGCTGTTCGACCGTCAATAAATATAACGGTAAGTCTCGAAAATTTAAAAGAAAAAATTACCGTGAGAACACAAGATGTTAAAAAAAAAAAAAAAAAACTGGAATTGTTTCATGTTAAAAAAAAAAAACCCCACGTTTGGACACAGGGCCTGCGGGCTTATGGTGCTGTGTGTAGTTGTCTGTCCAGCCCATTTCGCTTGGAGCGGTAGTAGTATTAAATTTTTGGACTCATTTTTTAACCAACCGGTACCGTGAAAGTACCGTACAGCCACTTGAAGGATGGCACCTTGAGAATTTGCATGAAGACCAGGAGCCGGAAGCAGGGATCTGTTTGCCAAGATCCTGTCTCCCGAGGAATTTGAATTGCCGACCTTGTTTAAATTTTAATTTGTCTTAAAGCACAGAGAGAGTGAGAGAGGGACAGAGACGAGACAGGGAGGAGAAATGGAACAGCAGCAGTGGGGAGTAGGGGAAATAGAAACAAATTCTTGCAGGCATTGGATTGATTCATTTTCGTTACCCGATGTTATGCCACTGCTCCACCATTAAATGTTTGGACCTTATTGTTGTTCTTAGTGAGTCAACAGGCAACACCCCACTGTAGGAATTCCCAAAATAGTAATAAGTTAGTCAAATTAGATCAGAAGTTATGGGAGCTAAAAAGATATTTTCTCTCTCGTTTTGACCAGGTCAAATGGGACATCATAGCCCTAGGTGGTAGCCCATGACAGTTCTTCGAAAAACATAAACTATACTTTAGTAGATCAGTGAGGCTCTCTGTCTCCTCTCCCTGATGTCCATTATTGAATTGTTGTGAGCGCTAAAAACCAGGTCTTGATGTATGCGCCGGCCTTTTTTAAGAAATTTAAGCTTCTGTTGCAGGGGAAGCTTGTGGATGTTGAGGAAATAACAGAGCTGTTCCACATTGTACTCATTATTTAGTTACGTATCACACAGAACCGTTGAATTTGTAATAATGTGCATTCTTTTGGAAATATTCATGTGTGGTCCTTTTTCGCCAAAAGATCTCAAAGTATTACACTGTTACGTCTGAGACTGAATGGATCTACTAGTGATTTCCAAGTAGACGTCAATGCATATTTTAGATCTCATAACATGAACTTGATCCCATGTGTTTTGATTCATAGGTGGTATCATTTTCTTAAGCAGTATTTGAACGTGCTGAGTACGTTGTTACTTTCATTGAAACTTTCAATGAAAAACAAGATCAATGCCAACATCTTCGTGAATTCTCAGTGTCAGCACAACAAACCTTATTCATTCGAGGTACTAACAGCAGTGTGGATATGAAAGAGTAACAAAGACATGGATGAGCTGTTCTTAGCAAAGCCATCCCTCTCTACCCGTTTGTTTGTTTACATGCATTTTTGTCTACAAATATCCACACTGGCATGTACAGTTAATGTATTATAGTGGTTTTGATTAGACAGTTCAAACTCGCCACATGATGTTGATCCAGACCCCTTTTGGGCAAAACTGGAAAATTTCATTCCATTGAGGGCTTTTGGAGTGGATAGAATTATCAGGAATATAATCGGTAATATCGCATTTTCGGTGTTTGAGGTGCAAAAACATGGTAACGTGGCATTCAACAGAATCTCACATCATCTCCAATCTAATAGGTTAACAGTAATCTTACCTCTTCTACTTCAAATGCCTTGTGAGAGGTAAGTTTGCATCCTCATTTCGAGAGCACAAGTGTACCAAATAAGCATTAAGCAGGAGCACTTCCTAAAATTGTAACTGTCAATCGGACTCAACGAGAACAAGTGGAGAGGAGAGTAGTTTAAGCCTGAAATTGGTCAGCTACAACCACAAAAATTGTGGATTCCACTATAATTCAATTAGCTAAAAATTGCTGGTGAATTAAAGAGGAAAAGAAAAAAAGAAAAAGGCAAAAAGGGAGGCAAAAATATAAGTGATTAAATCGGTACGCCACATGTCAGGTTCTTGTAGCGATAAAATTTGAAAAGATCATGTTAACTTTTTAGCAGAGATTTTTTAAACACTAGAAATCAGAATATGAAAGTTATATTCGTTAGGTTTTATAATCATATTAGACGACCTTGTTCACTTTAGAATTTTGAGAACAAATAAGCCACATAAAGTTTGATGCTTAAAGAGATGTATCAATGAAAATGATCACCGATTGGCTGCTTAGCAAAGAAGAATACACTATCTTTTTCTGAATTTTATAGTTGGAACCATTCAAATATAAAAAATAAAAAAAAAGAAAAAGGCAAAAGACTGACAGTTCTTGCAATAAAATTTTACTTTCTAACTTGGCTTCATCTTCACTTTAAAGGATGCTCTGCCCCCATCTTCTTTCACCCAGCACACCTTCCCATAAGCATCTGCACACACAGGCACACAAACAGGGAGAGAGAGAGAGGCTTTAGAGATCAGGCTGCCCTGGAGATGGCCACAAAGACGCCTTCTTGTTGCAGTCATGCAGATGATGACTACATTGACATGGAGTTAAGCTCCTCTTCAAACTTCCTTTGTTACTCCATTAGCTCTCCACCACAAAGCAGAGAGTTTGAGTTCCAAATGTCTTCAGCCTCTCATGACAGAGCAACATCATCTTCTCCAGCTGATGAGCTCTTCTACAAGGGAAAATTGCTTCCTCTTCTTCTCCCTCATCGCTTACAGATGGTCCAAAAACTCCTCCATAACCCCACAACCACTACCTTTGACAACAAAAAGGAAGAAACTTTAGAAGAAAGCTATGACATTCCCTTCACTACAAGCTCCACCACACCTTCAACCAATACCAATACCCCATTGGATTCTTGCAACATCTCGCCATCGGAGTCTCGCAGGGTTAGTAGCGAGATAAACCTAGATGAATATTGCTTTGAATGGTCAACTGAAAACAACAGTTTCATCGGACAACATCCCAAGAAGTACTCCTGGACCAGAAAGCTCAAGCAATCCTCACTGGGTCGGAAGATCAAGGCTTCAAGAGCTTACCTAAAGTCCTTGTTTGCTAAGTCTGAATGTGAGGTCGATTCCCACGCTAAAACGCTCGGCAATGTAGAACCGGAAATTGCTTCAAAATGCAAGGATATTGCTTCAACCAAGCACACGAAAATTGCGAGAAGAAACCCATTTGGTATAACTGATAATAATAATGACAGATACAAGAAACCAAATACTCTCAAGAAAAGCATTGAGAAAGACATGGTTGAGGATAGGTATGTTAACAGCCAAAGGAGGTCCTTTTCTGGGGCAATTCAATGGCATTCTGCAACGAAGTCATCATTTTCTTCGTCTGCATCGTCTTCGGGTTCTTCATCTGCATCTTCGTCTTCTTCATTTAGTTCCAATGGGTTTTATGATTTGCATTTTCTGAAACGAAGCAGCAGTGCAAATTCTGAGATCGAAAGTCCAATTGAAGGAGCAATTGCTCACTGTAAAAAGTCCCAGGATCTGTTTAGTCCAACGAAGACTGCGAGTGACGTTGGGGTTTGCTCATTGTCCGCTTCATAAATTCCAGCTTCAGGGGATCCAGAAAAGCAGCCACGACAAGGTCAATTGAGAAATATCATTAACTTACAAAAACAGTTAGCAAGTAGCGTGATTTTGAGATCAATGTTTGGTTTTTGGAGACTTTTTGACGGGTTTGTTATCGTAAGGCTTAATCCGTAGAAGTTCCTCATTGTTCAATTTCCTCTTCAAAAGATGCTTTACAGTTTAAAACTACTCTATCCTCATCCTTCCAGCGTCTCCGTGCCTTGCATAAATCGTTCCGATATGCTGATAAGATGAATGTAAACCTATTAGCTTGAGTATTTCCTTTTCTTTTTCATTTGTTTTATCAAAATGGCAGCTGTCCCATTTGCGATTCACAGCAACTTTTGCTCTATCCAATTAGAAATACAGAATTGACAACTGTACACCTAGATTTTCTGTGTTCAGGCCAATTAGCAGGGTAATCATGTTCTCATGCTGACATCCAACAAGCAGACTAAGAAACGTAATTATCAGTACCCACAAAGTTCTGAAAGCTTTTTCAAGAAAAGGTACTGAAAACTTTTGGCTCAATGGGTTTCTGTTAACCCAGGACTTCTTTTCAAGAGCCTCTCACATGTTCCTTTTTCGACTGAGCTAAAGCCTTATGAGTATCTTCCAGCTTTATTTATATCCACCGTCCGTTCCTGACGAAGAGAACCTTAGAAGATATGATTCCACTGCATGAAAGCATCAGCTTTTTTTTTTGGTTATAAATATTTCCTCGTCTACAGAAAGTGAAATCAACTTTTAAAAGGCTCCTTGAAATTTATTAATTAAAATGGAAACTAGCGTCCTTCAATTCTTATTCTAACCGAAGAGTAGGGGGAAGAGAATTTTTGAATTGTCCCACAAACAAAACGAGAGTTCCCGATTCCTTGATCTCATTGGCCTTACATCTACATTCGTTTAAAAACTATAAATCAGTGCTTAAGTAAAATTAAACAATCGTATAAGAATTATTAAACTCTAATAATGGGCCATTGCCTAAATCTCTACAGCAAGCATGACAGCGGTTGGTCCACCGTTCACTGCAAACCAAATCGATACCAGTTTAATTATCCTAGCAGATATTCTCAAGTTCAGCGTCTTTTAGGTGAATCTGATTCCCCCCCCCAAACACACACACAATCGCAGAATTGCGATAAGTTTGATTTGATTCTCAAGAAAATTCTTATTATTTCAATGTTTAAGCAGGCATTCCATTTGCTGGGTCAAGTTCATAAAAAGAACCTTCCGCCGTAGAAATGTTAGAAATGATGTACAAAATTGTGTGTATGTATTCATGGATCTTTAATTTGGTTTCATGATTAAACATAGACCTGTGCAATCAAAAGATCAAAACTTTCTGACGCAGGATCGCTTTTGTCATCTGGGGTTTTTGATGGAGTAAGATTACAACATATCACGAGATCCATGTGCCCAAAATTCATAACAGAAAATGTCGGTCCAAAAACAGAGAATTCTCCGTACGTCTCATGATTTGGGCTAAACGCGGGACCCAAACAAAGAGCCTGCTTGATTTTTTCACAAGATCGAAGGAAATGTCCCCTAAATATCCATCGAGTGGTCAATTTTATGTTTTAGCACTCGCGCTACCGACAAAGCACAAAACAAGCAATTTTATTATTATTATTTATTTTTTTTTTTCACACGGAATGGGATTACACGTTTGATGGCCGGGCTGGACTGGCCCAATTGAAGATATTTCCCTGAGCCCAAGCAACAGCCCTTCTGCAGATTTGGGTCAAAAATAATTTCAAGGCGGAAGGGTTTGACTTTCAGTTAATCAGAATTGAAATCGCTCACGAGTCATAAATAATTAAAGATTATCTCTCCAGTCGTAATAAGGGTGTCTTCTTTTGCGGCTATTTTTCATGTCTATCGCCAAGTAATCGGAACTACAATTAACCAATAATCGCCGATTCAGGTGCTACCTGCAAGCATTCAATGAGCTAATTATGCCCAATTCAATTGTGGGGAAAATGCACAAAGGCATTGCCGGACCAGTCAACCGGTGCAGCACGTGAGTTATGTCGGGAGAGAATCGAGGGATGAGCTTCATTTTCCTACGGGTGCTGCTGGACTCGAAACTTTCTGAAAACTTTGTCAATTTCTTTGCACTTATGTTCTGACACATGCCATCCTCGGAAACCATCAATGCTACTATTTCTGGAGTTGTGTCTCTCAGTATTCTGATGGATACCATTCAATGGTCGTTTTTGCTCTTTCAGTTAGATCACTTTCCAGATTCTTTAAAGGACTTAACAATCATGCTGCACGGCTGATTCAGTTACCTTTTGTGCCAGAGGTCAACCCACCGGATAAGTAGGTCGAAATGAAATTCTAAATCCAATTTAGCAGTCTCATAGTTGAATCTCACAAGAAATGAGATTGGGAATTTTGACTATGGTCATGGTCAGCTGCTCATCATTTATTGCTTTGTGCATATATCCGCATTCCATCTATATAACAACTGTTAGGAAGTTCACAAACCATGTGTACGTGAAGGGAACGTGCAATAAAGTTTGCCAAAACAGAAGCTTCTATAGCAAAATAGCAACTCTTGGGAATTCAGAAAGGATACGAAGTTGAGATTAGCTTAAAAGTAGAAGACTGATAATGTCACCTAACCTAGAACTTCCCAGCTGCTTACTCCATCAGAAGCTATGGGGGCTGAGATCAAAATTACATTGGAATATACGCCAGATCAGTAGAAAGTCCATATGTATATAGAAGATCCCAAGAAGTTGGGGAATAATCTTAAATTGCATATAATTTCTTGTTGTACTCATTTTCCAAAATCTCTGATTCAGCTATCATTGACATGGATCCTGATCGTGATCTACTCATGGATGATCTTCGGATGCTGCGCAATTTGGAAGTCTCAATTCTCTGTACAATTACGCAATAACACATTGTTCCAATTGTGGTTACCATGATAACTGTTCCAATGACTGTTACCCAAAGTGCCAACCACCTTTCTTTCTTTCCCACAACAGCATAAGAAAGAGAAAGGAATGCAACTGAAATCAACATACAGGCCAACCACATTAACTTATTGATCACCGCCATTACTTGCTTTTTCGCTGTTCTCTCTATCACTACAATAGAAGTTTGAACAACCACAACAGCCAACGATATGAATAGAGCAATAGAGTCGAAAATGATGAAGATCATGAACTCGGGTTTTGGAGAAATATGTGCTTCTCCAAGAGATTGTCCAGGAGCAAGGTCATCTGCATTGTCAGCATATTGGCCAGGAACTTGGAAGATAGCAGCAAATGCAACAGTGGCGATGAGGACAGCAACAACTGTGGTCGAGTTGATTGCATTGTTGAGCCCTTCTGTGTGCATTTTGTTGAGCCGTTTGGCTATTCCTTGAACACGTTTTCGTGTTAGGCGTGTGGTCTCAAGCTGGTTATGAACCTCATGCTTTATGTCACTTACAGTTTGCTTAAGTTCCCGAGCAGTATTTGGCTTCATGGATTTGGCAGACTGAACTCCATACTCTTCTAAAATAGAAGTAATATCAGAGTGCCCACTTTTCTCAGCAGTGTCAAAGGCAGTTTCTCCAGATCTGTTGATAGCTATTTTGTTAACTCCCTTATATTCAAGTAGCTTCTTAACAATCTGCAAGTACAGAATATTGTTAATGCTTAATGTGTCAGGGATTTCAATTAGTGCAAGATATAGTCTTTGGCAAATTTGTATCCTAAGAGACCAGTTCTTGACCTAGATTTCTCTAGGAGCATAATTATTTTTTCGACAATTTTTAGAAGCATGATTGCCTAAATCAGATAGAAGGTCTTAATTATCGTATATGGCATTGCTAGAAGGTCAACAAGAAGTCAGAGCATGGTGCGCAGATGGAAATTACAGATTTGGAACTTACTTCATCTGAGGGAAAAAGATAATGAGCTTTTCTTAACATTGCTCTTTGGTTTCTAATGTTAGATGATAACAATAGCAGGGACATGGATCTATTGTTTTCATTTGCTAATTGAATCCCCCAGGATCATATATTTATCAACCATAACAAAAAGTTGGGAAAGAGAAATTCTTGTGAACAGGAATACCTGAGCTCTGCCCTTCCGGGCTGCAATATGCAAGGCAGTATTGCCTTTAGTATCAACCATGTTTATCAAAGAAGAATCCAACATTATCAGCCCATCTACCAGCTCAACATTCTGTCCTTTAACGGCCATGTGGAGAGCCGTCTGGCCTTTCCTGTCAATCTTTGTTGCCATGCCTGGTTCTTTACTCAGAAGCGCCCTTAGAATCTCCAGATGCCCCTTTCTTGCTGCAGAATGCAAGGCCGTTTTGCCGTTACTTCTTGGTATGGTGGCCAAGCCACTAACTTTTTCCATGAGGAAATTCACCACTTGAACATGCCCCTGCGAGGCAGCGGAATGCAAAGCTGTAGTGTTCGTTGAATCATAAGTCATTGAAAGTTCAGGATCGGCCTCCATGAGTATCCTTATTATCTCTGCACCATATAATTTAGAAGCAAAACAAAGAATTATAACCATATTAACATCACATTAACCGCAAGAACGGTGCAAAAACCCCAATTCAAAACAAAGGACTTTTAAATGAAAAATTCCTTCACAAGGTCTGTTTGAACTCACCAAAATCACCTTGCTTGGCAGCGACATGAAACGCGTCGTACCCATTTCTTGCTTTGATGGCGGCCGACGCCGTATCGTAGTGTTTGATCATCTCCCTCACCAAATCCACATAACCACACTCGGCAGCCACATACAGCGCAGTTTCTCCAGACTGGTTCTGCTTAGATAGCAACTCCTTCGAATCTGCTTCCCCTGTCTCGGCGATTATTTCCACGACCAATCCCAAATCCCCTGCTCTCGCCGCCGCATGAAGCGGCCCGTCGTCTCGTTTCCCCGTCAACTGTTTTGTTATCTTCTTCTGCCTGAAACTTTGCTGCCTCGCCGGAGCTTCCATTTGAAATAACGATTCTTCCAACCCAAAAAAAGAAAGAAAAAAAAAACAAAGAAAGAAAAGGAAAAACACCAGCTTCTTCCAGCAGCAGCACTTTGATGACTAGATCAGATCATTCTCGTAATTTAAACTTGAGTGCTGCACGTGGGATCTTTCTTCGATATGCAAACCATGTTCTTAAAATGTTCTGCAAACCCAGAATTTAATTAATCATTTAAAGGAGCACCCTCCAATCTCTTCAGCAGTTATCACTTATCAGCATTAAAAAGGAAAAAAAAAAACCACATAATGATTTGGCAGATTTTGAAAATTTTGATGAAAGTTGAAGACAGTTAGTTTTACTTACATGGGGCTTCGAACGACAAAGATTGCTCTGACTTTGTGTTCTAGTAAACAGAAAATTCAACCTCAAGGAGATGGGTTCTAAACAGTAATGAAGAAAATAGACATGGAATCATCATCCAGTGGACATTTAAAGGTTGTGTTTCTAGGGACTCGTAAACGACTCGTTTTTTCGTTTTGCAGAGAAGGGTGAAAGAGTTGACACTTACTGCCCACCAGCTGGGTGTGGTGCCTTTGGATTTAAGAAGAGCTGGCCGGTGGTGGTCCTTTTCTAACAGAAGCTAGCTAACAGAAGCTAGCCAAGTCTGCCAGCTGCTGGCAAAGACAATTTTATCCTCTGCGGCAAGTCTCTTACTAGGGTAGAGCATTTGGCCATTTAAATTTCGCCGTGTCAGCAGCAGGACTGCGTCGCGGTATGGGTCTGTGAGGGATCCCCACGTGTGGGTTTTGTGACTGTGTGGTGGTTCTGCTGTGATTGAATAATATTTCTCCAGTAACCATAACAAATTATTTTTGGTTTCCATTTTTATCCTCAACCGGCTGATGGTCTGGTGAGTCTCTGGTGGTGGTGACGATGACGATGACAATGACCGCAAAGTTACTTTTTCTTTCGTTGGAGAAATGGGATTTGTAAAATTGCATTATTGAGGCTGTCGCTGTATTTAGGTAGGGAATCTGGGTCAAGGCCGCCACGCCACTAGGTGGGCCCCTTTTGAATTTAAGCGCCTTGACGTAACATCCTGTACATATCTACGTATCCATTTCTCTCTCTCTCCCTCTTTTTAATTTTTTTTAAATATTTTATTTCATCTAAATAACTATCAAATATAATATAACATGTTTCAATTTCTTACACTACATTATATAATATTTATGTATTTTAATATAATTCATCTTGATCATAACTTGTGTATCAAAAAAAATAAATGGTTATTACAACTCTTTGAATTTAAAATTTAAACAATTAATTTATTTTTATTGTTGGATTATGGATGTTATATATCTCTTTAGTTTTATTTAAATAATAATAATAATATTAGTTCTTTGTCTTCTCATGTAATAATTATTTATAAAAATTTATTTTTATTTAAGGATATGATAAATATTTTTTTATAAAAAATAAAAAAATTGAGTAGTTCTTAATTTATATAAAGAGTATAGATTTATTGTGTCAAATAATTCATTTAGATATATGTTAAAATTATTCATGAGTATAAAATATTAATTTATATAAAAAATTCTACTTAAAAAAATTTAATGTAAAAAAAGTCACCTTAAAATAAGTTTTAATTTAATATTTTACATTAGTTATGTATTTGTTTTGTTATGTATTTTGGAGGTGAACTTATAGAAACCTTATATATATATATATATATATATATATATATATATATATATATATATAACTTAAAAGGTATTTTATTCAAAATTATTATTTATTCTATACAAATTTGAATATTTACTAAATTAGATGTTTTATTTTCAAAATAGATATCATGACTAAAATATATTTCTAATAGTTTAAAATTTTAATTACAAATTTTTCAAATTATTAATAGATTTATTTAATTTTAATAAAATAAAACTATATGCTCATAACTAAATAATAAAATTAATTACTATTTATTTTTTATGGATTGAACTTGCTATTAGCGAATATCTAAGAATATCTACTTATACTTTAAAATTGTTATGGATTAAATATATATTATAAATATTATACATAGAGTTGTTGGTGATTTAAATATTAATTTTATTTGTAATTAAATCATCTCTTTTTTATATTATTAAAAAAGAGAGAATATCTAATCGTTAAATATTCTTAACTTAATGTGTAGACATATTTTTCAACCTAACATTACAAAATCATAAGTGGATTAATTATATTTACTAATAAAATTTCATATCAACGTCTTTTTTTTTTTTGTCCTAATCTTAAAAATCTATTAGCCTTTAATCTACGAAACTTATAATACTTTGCAATCCCAATTTTCCTTTTTCTTTTTAGGCTCGTGGCATGGCCGCATTTGCCATTAGACTTTCGTTTTTTCGGCACCATACGGCGTTGGAAGTTGAGACGCTCGAAAGTAGGACCATGTCAGTATGATAATTTAAAAGTTCGTTTCACATTTGCAGTAGTGCGTTCCGCCCACAAATGGTACGCGTGGATAAGCGAACTGCTGGTCCTCCACGTACACGCGCCTCATGTTTCTTCCCATTTTTATGTTTTTTTTTTTTTTATTTTCGATGAATCCGAGTCTCCTTTTCGAGTTCTCATTTGAACTCCACGCTAATTGTTCCTAACAGATTTTCTTTATTCTTAATTACAATAATTTTCGATTTTCAAATTTAACAGATTATTTTAACCACTCGCCCTGTTGTGCATAAAAATCATGAAAAATAACAATCAAATTCTCATGTCGAGTAATTTTTCTTTTTTTTTTTTACTTTGTATTTGTATATATATATATATATATATATTAAAATTTAAGAAAACTTGAGTTTGAAATTTCAATCTCCTAAACACTTAATTCTTTTAATTGATGAAGCTAAATTTGGGTAGTTAAGGGACTTTAGATTTTTTTTTTTCCTTTTAAAAGAAGATGTTAACATGAAGTGTATTTTGGAGTCTTACATGGAATTCATACCGAGTAATTTTTCTTTAGAAAGAAAATATTATATATATATATTGATTATTTTATTTAAGAAAACTTAAAAATAAGAATGATAACTATTTATTTAATTTTTATTTTTTTATATAAAATATATATCATTTAAATATTATTAAATATAAATATAAATATATCTATCTGCATATTTTATCACTTTTTGAAGGAACAGTTATCTCCTATTTGATAAGGCTTACACGTGGGATTGTTCCGCATCACAATTATTCCTTTATCATACGAGTTAGGCATATAACATGTCTGAGTTGAAAATTATCGTAACAAAAGAGACTAATGTTTTTGAAATGGTAATTTAATCGGTTATTTAATGTTGATTTAAATATTCATTTTTTATTATTTAAATATTTTTAATAAATAAAAATTTATTTTAATAATTTATTATGAATTTTTAACTTTATTAAAATTAGATATAAGTGAAGCTTACTCAAATTTAATAATATTAAAATAATAATTTTTTAAATATCAATAAATACCTTAATTTATAATTTATAAAAATAATGATTAATGTACATTAAAGGTAATATCACTTAGAAGAAATCGGAAACACGTGTACATTTTATTTTCTAATGTTTATCGGTTAAAATTTCAGTCCCATGAAAGTACGAAAATCAGACTTTAATGGATTAAAATGTTTATGTTTTTTTTTTTTTTTTTGGCAAACCTTTGGAAATATTTTGCAGTTATCCCTACATACTATAACCTTACAAAAGGACAACCTTCCAACGATAAAATTTAGTTTAGATGTTTAAGTGTTATTGTTTTGTAAAATTTTCTTATTTCAGGATTTTTCTCGACTCAAATGTATCATTAAATGATACCAAATATTTGATTATAATTATTGACATGATTCTAATTTTTTTATAATTCAATTAATTTTAATATAATTGTTAAATTTTAAATTAATTTTGATATAATTATTGAATAATCATACAAATATTATTAATCTTATTAACATAAATATATTAAATAATAATAAGTAAAAAAATGTGAAAATTATATAAATATTAAATCACATTAATATCTCCAATAATATTTATCAACTAATTATATTTATTAGTTGAATAATAAATTGAGACAATTAAATTATTATATAGTAATAAATATTGAATTTTACTTAGAAATTATATTAAATTTTATTTAATTAGTCACATTTTTAATTAAATTATTAACAATCAATAATTTAAAAGTATATATATTTAATTATAAATTTTTATTTTATATTAATTTTTAATAAATTATAATTTTATATTAACTTGGACCACTTTTTTTATTTTCTTTTTTCTTCGGTTGACCATCTTGCAGCTGGAATTTTGTCGCCAATTGTCTGGATGTCCTTTTTTTTTCGTGCTTATCTGTGCGCCAAACGACAAAACGTTTGCTTGATGGGGTGACAGGACGGTCAATGAAACCAGCAGTGGCCATTCCAAGACGCCCCACTCCACTCTTGACGGGAACGGCCCACGTTGCTGCGTTTAAAGTATGCTTTAAAATAAAAGGAAAATTTTCGGTTATTAAGTTGACCGTTGACTCGGGCTCTTCCAGAAAACAAGAATTCCCCCTTGTTTATAATATTGGGCCACTTTACCAATTAAGTTTATTGACATTTATCTTTTTGCCAATCTAGGCCAACAACTTCGCATTATGATTTTTGACCAGCAATTTTCTCGATCTTTGCTCACGTTTTTGTATTTTTCAATATTTATAATCTTGAACTCGATTCTTGTTATCCAGAAGTGAATGAAAGAGGTACAAATGGCCACGGAAAGAAGGGAGCTTGACACATTTGCCCTTTTATTTACAACGCACATGCCCTTACTTTGTGTAGACGGTAAAAATATATCATGCAAAACAAAATGTTCAATCTCCGTCGGCCCGAATTTGGAGTGAGAATTGGACAGCCCGAAAAATCAGCCCAATGTTGGTCCGATCTAATGAACGCAGCTTGGATAATTATGGCTCGACATATGTGGGCTATGGCCCATCTCAACTTTATAACCCGATATCATGCACGTCCATTTATCTAATACGACAAACTAAACTGATTGCCTCGTGACTTTATGCTCCCCTTACCCACCCCCCAAAAAAGAAAGAAAAGAATAAGAGTTTGAATTTTGCTTCATCATCCTTCTCTTCTATAAAATATATCTTTTATATAATATATATATATATATATATATATCCATATATATTTATATTTATATGTAAATGTATATGCAAGTTGGGAGAAAATTTTGAGTATTATAATTTTTTATAAATTAAAAATAATAAAATATATTATAATTATAATTATAATATACTATGTATTTGATTATAATTGAATAAAAATTTTATTTATTCATATAATTTTGTCTTAATTATAATTAAATTTTTTTGAATTTTGAATTTTATTTTTAATTTTTATTAATTTTCTTTTTAAATAAAAAATAAAAATCTAACTCAGTGTTCGTTGCTTGTTGATATTAAAGTTGATGCGTTGGATGCTGTTAGACGTTGCGTTGAGCGTGAGACCGAGAAGCTAACGGATAACGGACAAAACAAACTAGAGGATTCTCTACCGGATTTCAGTTCCGCTTTGCAAGCACAATTAATCCAAACATAACATAACGGTACGTGTAGGCCCATTAATTTGCAAAATAAATGGGAAACTGCAACGGCCGCAGAAAGTACCGGAAAGGCGGAGATGGAAATGGGTTGCCCTTCCCCAATAAACCCGCTGCGCCAGGCTTTAGAAATGGAGCTCCAGATCACACTCCTCTACATATCCCGAGCTCAGCCCAGACACAGAGCCACATGGGAACCTCTTTGCCTTACGCGCACGTCGACTCCAGCTTACGAGCCCTCGCCGGCCAAGCCGAGGGGTTCGGCCGCTTCGCCATTGGCGGTCTCCATGGCCCGCTCTACCACGTCACCACCTTAGCAGGTCAAATCCTTCACTGCCTCTTTCTGATTGATTTGAGTGTTTGGGACTTAAAAGAGTCAAATTAATTGGTGAATTATTAGAAGTTAGTGGCAATTGGATTTCCCAAAAAATATTACTCGTACATGCTCCCCATAAGCTTTAACACCGTTTTGTTCCTTTTCGTTTTTTGGCTGTAGACGATGGGCCGGGGTCACTTAGGGAGGGATGTAGGGTCAAAGAACCAATGTGGATCTTCTTTGATGTGTCAGGCACCATCCATCTCAAATCCTACTTGAGTGTCTCTTCTTACAAGACCATTGATGGCCGAGGTCAAAGAATAAAGCTTACAGGGAAGGGTTTAAGGCTGAAAGAATGCGAGCATGTAGTTATATGTAATCTAGAGTTTGAAGGTGGTAGGGGGCCCGATGTTGATGGCATTCAGATAAAGCCTAATTCGAAGCACATCTGGATAGACCGTTGCAGCCTCCTTGACTACGATGATGGACTAATAGATATCACACGAGGAAGCACAGATATTACTGTTTCCAGGTATGGTGAATCTTCACACATGTGAGCCATGTTTATGTTTCCTGAGTTTATTTGATTGCTTTAACTGCTATATTCAGGTGCCGCTTTGCACAGCATGACAAGACGATGCTCATTGGAGCTGATCCGTCCCACATTGATGATAGATGTATCCGTGTAACCATTCACCATTGTTTCTTTGATGGTACACGACAGCGGCATCCTCGTGTTAGATTTGGCAAGGTACATCTGTACAATAATTACACCAGAAACTGGGGCATTTACGCTGTTTGTGCCAGTGTAGAATCACAGGTGACTATACTTTAGGTTCATTATCTCCAGTATATTGTTACAATATTCCGTGTCATTCAATATCTTGCTTTTTATCTTTTGAGCCAGATATACTCCCAATGCAACATATATGAAGCAGGACAGAAAAAGGTGGCATTCAAGTATCTTCACGAAAAAGTATGCCTTTCTCTTTATCTTCTGATTAACATGCTTGAAAATGCATAATCATGTGATTGTTGCTAGTAACTGTTACGAAATATAAGAATGTCAATGCACAAGTGTGGCAAAAGTTTATTGAGTTGGAGAAGTTACGATTCACAGACCTCATTGGATGCTTAGATAGATTGCAACATTTTAAAATGCTTCCACAGAATCAACAACACATCTCATTTTCAATCTTTTTGAAGCCTTGAACTTTCTTTTTTTGAACTGGTATGAATATCTTGTCTTTCTCTCTCGTTCTCCCCCTTCAGAACAATAGATGTTATTGCATTACCATAGCATGATTTTAGATCCACACCACAATTAGTTTCATGGTGTTTAAATGTTTGTAAGTTCTTGCTTCTGGAAATCCATGTCAAGCGATTCCCCACCTAAATAGATCATTCCATTACAAGGCACTGAAAAAAGGCAAATTGTGTGCCAAAAATTACCTAGGTTTTAGCTGTCATAAATATTTTCTAATTACCTTTTGTTGAATATGGTCCTAGACAGAATAGAGTGAAGGAAAAAGGATTTATGTAGCCAACTTGATGTCGCCTTGTTCATCATTGAGGCTCAGTTGTGTTGAGTTGCTTGTTTTGTCAGTTTCCTTTCTTTGATCACACAAGGCATTACACAGTATTTGCTACTTTGAGAGACCAGTTAGCAACCTTCTCTTGTATCTTAATTCTTTTCCCATATACTCCAAACACTCTCTGGGAAATTCATGACCATTTGGACTACTGAATTTCTGATCTTGTAAAAGGTGATGTTTGACAGCACCATTCTTTCATGTCATGTCTCTGGGTCAGATTATCAGTCTCAACAATATGTTTTTTAATTATTTATTTTTTGTTGTTCATTAAAGCTTGTTGCAATTATCAAAAGCCTAATGTTTGAAAGTAGGACCAGATTTTGGAGTGTCACTCTATATGCCTGTAACAGTTTTGATTAGCGTTTATGGGATTTGCAAGTCATTTTTCAGTCAATTTCGCCTAATTATGGTTTTGGAAAGAATCCCCCTCCACATGTTGTGTACCATCAACATGTTTGCTTACTAAGGTAAATTTTTGGATCCTGTTGTGACCTTTTAGGCAGCTGACAAGGAGGAAGCACAGACTGGCTGCATAAGGTCTGAGGGAGACTTATTTGTAACTGGAACTCAAACAGGGATATTGCAGGAATTTGATGACAACTGCATGTTCCATCCGAGTGAATACTATACCTCATGGACAGTTGAGGCTCCTACAGACTCTCTTAAACACGTTCTGCAGCACTGCACAGGATGGCAGAATGTTCAAAAACCACCTGACGGGCATTGATAGCATAAGAGTTGTGCCAAGTATTCTACCCACGTGGATGCATAGGCCAATACGATGTTTTTATAGCAGTTACTCGGAAAATGGAATGTATAGTAAATTGATCCTTGTACCAATAATTACATACAAATATGCCCAATTTTCTATCTCCAGCAGAACCATGATAAGGACTAGATGTTCTGTTTTCTACTACTAGTAATCTATTGGGTATAGTTAATCTGCTACATCAGTTCAGTTGACGTTCATACTGTAAATCAAAGTCGGCGGGGATGAACGCAGACATTGAACGGTTTCACTCTTGGTTGGGTGGTGGGAGTTGTACCAAACAAGAAAATTAACTCTTGTTTATATTGATGCATTGTTACTCACACGCATTTAAGTGTTGTTGGTGGAAAAAGGGATGCAAGTTGCATTTTTAAATGCTATTGTGTTCTTGGGAAGTCCTTTTAACAAACTTTCAATAATTTGAAAACGTATGCATGCATCACAATGGATTGGTTTATTTTTGAAATTTATGTGTGAATAGATTCTCTTTTTAAAATTGTCTATTACTCAGTATGCATAAACAACATTTTTTCTATTTTTGGGGTAACCATTTGGTACGAGAAGAATGACACACGTATACATAGGAAAAGCAAGCGTGCCTTCTGGTCCTATATTCGATTTCGTCTCTCCATCTCTACGCTTTTCTCCTTAAGGGAATTATCAGTAATTAGTTTGGGTATATCACGTATATAAACTAGCCAGGGTCAATATAAAAAACAAACAATTGTAGCCACGAAAACAATCTTCTCGTCTGTTCTTGATCCTAACCCATTTCGATCTCTTTTCCGGTTCCTGCTACCGTCATTGTTGTCCTCTTTTGAAACGGGAGGAAAAAAAATAAATTGTAAATTCTCTTGTTTACTTAGATGGCAAACCCTTCCTAAGAATTCATATACACAATAGATGTGCGTCTCACAAGAAAAAAAAAAAAAAAAAAAGCTTTGAAGCTTTGAACCTGTTGTTGCCGTTTAGCACTCCTTGTCCAAACACACTCTCATATACTACTCTCGTATACTTCTTTTAGTTGAAGCCAAATTCCTTCTCGTGGGTCCTTAAGTTTTGTAATTCCATGTTTTCCGCTAATTTTATTGTACAATGAGATTAACGAGGAAAATTCATTGAGGTAGTAATAACAATTTTTTTTTTGGATTTTCTTTTTTATTCATTGGTATTAAGACATGATTAGCAATACATGGTGCAGAATAATGTTGGAAAAGCTTATTGCCGCGACATAACTGTGAGAAGTCATCTTTGTTTCGTGTGGAGAAACATTCCACTCGCTTTCAAATCAAAAGCACCAACAACCCATGGACCCAACTCCCGATGTTTTTTGGGACAACACCGGGAATCCGCGAGAGTGCCAAGTGAAGACTAATTGAAGTTGATAGAAGTAGCATGCGACTACTGATGCACACTCGCCAATTATTGGCGGCAAATGCACATGTTGGTTGCTCTTTCCGTGTCATTATACCTGGATTATCGGCGATTAAAACTAAAGAAAAAAAAAAACAGCCATTGATTCACAGAAAAGAAGAAGAAACAAAAATTGCGGGGAATCCCTGGAGACATTCTTACCAAAAAAATAAATCGGACAAGTAATTCTAGACATCTTCGGGGGTGTATCTGACAATTAACGTTAAATTCCTCTGGCCCCTCATGATAAGCCCGTGCTTCTCATAAAACTCGCGATAAGCAGGCATTAGCTTTCTCCTTATCGAAGTCTTGATCTCGTCTCGGAGCTCCGGATTCGACACCATACAAGAACTCCGCTCATGGTGCGCCTCCTCAAAACTGGAATTAAACCTCTTCAATCTATTATTCGCTGCCTCCGGTGAAATCATGGCCATAGGATTCTCCTGCAATGTGGCGATCACCGGGCCCCACGCTAAGCGCTCGTAATTCGCTGCGAACTGTCTTACTTTAGCTTCGTGCTTTGTGATCCACTCCTCGCCGGAAAGATGCTGGAGATTCGATGCACGCAATTCGGATACTACGTGTTGGAGATTATTGGCCAAGAAGAGATAAGCGAGGGACACGTCTTTACAATGCTTCGCTTTCCCGTCGAGCCTGCAGAGAAGGACGAGAATGAGCCACGCGAATCGCATGGATAACGCCGGTGCGGGAGAAGAATGGCCGGAATTTGCACTGTGAAAGTACGATTCCTGCGGAGATGATATCTGCGGCGGAGGCTAATCAGCGAGAATGTCGGCGAGCAAGTTACTGTAATAGCCGAGTAGAGTGAGGTAATCCATGGCGTAAATTGTTAGCGGATGGACTCCGCTTCCAGAGACCGGCAAGAGTCTTTCCGGACATTTGATTCAACATTTTTATTATTTTATTCTTTTTTTGTGTGGATAATTTAGGGAATCTATACGCGGCTTTCATTTGTTTCCTGAAAAACCCACCGAGACGGCTGGAAGAAAACAAAATAGAGAAGCGAACAGACGCTTCTCATGGTTTTTGTGGCAGCTGCTGACGTCGCCGTCAAATCGAAGAGGAATGAAACCAAATTATGCACAATGAAATTGATTTGAAGCTGGCAAGGATAAGTTGAAGGAAGGCGATTATCAATTGGCATAAACCTTATCGTCTTCAAGCTTCCTTTCGATGAATCCATTGTGAATTTCATTTTGAAAGTTAAGTTTAAAACTGTACAGCCCATTGGATTGGCCCTTTTCGCAAAGCAAAATATTGTGTATTGGAAGCACTCTATCGTCTTCAGTTATGTTCCGGCTAACAATAACTACTGGCAGGTCACACTCCTGGCGAACCAAACTACTGCCTTTTTTTTTTTTCTTTTTTTCTGGCTACCTACAATCCGTCACAATACGAGGGAAATTCCACTTCCTTTTTAGGTCCACTGAGTACCATTTCAGATTTTCCAAATGCGTGAAGCGAAGTTTGAAGTATGAAGGCACAACAGCATTCATGAAACTGCATATCTTTGCATGTCATCCCACTCGGAGAAACTTAGACGTCGAACAGTTTCGTAGGACCACACCAATTACCTTTTGCAAACGGAGCGTTGTGACTTGTAATAGTTCCTACAACCTACGTTAGGTGAGATTTCAGCCATATCATAAACTTTGATCGAGTTCTATTTTATTGAATTTACATTTTTTTTTTTCTTTTCTTTTCAGGATCCCTCCGTCCGAACTCCTGTAGCCTAAGATTTAGAAAATCAATTTCCTTTGAGGCGCTTTACATATGACCAGTTTGGTTACGTCATTGTCGTACCTGGTGAGTTACAGCCGCGACAGTGACCGTCAGCCTTCGAGAGACCTCTCTCTAACGGGAACAACCTATATTGACTGCAATATTCAGAGACATTTGATGAAATCATTGAAACAAGCGTAACAAATGCATCCAACCTGTAAAATCTTTCGCTTTCTTTGTGATTTTCTTTTAATCATCCAACGTGGGGAATTTTTACCTTTTTGTTTCTTTTCTTTCTTTTTTTTGTAAAAAAAAATTGAATATGACACAACTTTGGAAACTTCTTGACGTTCCCTCTTGCATCAGCAGTTGAAGCAAAGTAAAGAGAAAAAAAAAACATGTTTTACGTCAGCACTCGACTAAGGTGCTTCTAATGAATTTGCATATACACTTTGGATGTATTAATGTCTATATTTTGTTCTTTCACTTGAGGCATCAGCTGACCGCATAGCGCAGTGGATTAGCGCGTTTGACTTCGGATCAAAAGGTCGTGGGTTCGACTCCCACTGTGGTCGTAAATTACTTTTGGGTTAATTTTTTAGCTCCTATGGGCAATAGATAAAAAATTTTCCAAGCCCTCTTGATAAGCCCAAGAATCGATCCTTGCTGGTCGACAGCGAAACCACATCCATAAAATTGGTAAATCGAGTCCCTACTCTCATATTCCTAAAAGAATGAACTAACACATTCATGAAGCAGGAATTTTTGTCTGGACCCAACCGTAGTAAGACGCGCTTTTATTGGTGGTATTCACTGGAGATAAACGGCGGCCTCGAAGATTTCTGGTATGCCTAGGTTGCAAAGCCGCCCAACGCAGAGTTCTCCATGTTTTAGTTCATACATATCCCCAACCGCACCTCGCTTGCCAGCCTAATTATTCTATGAGCCATCACGGAAACAACACAAAAGTTTGGTCATTCAATCTACACAAAAGTTTAATTATCATCAAAATTTAAAATCGGATTTTCCAGGATACCTTGAATATCACCCTAGGAATGGGAACAGTAGTGGGCATTCCTAGCTTCTGTATGCGGCGGAATATATGGACTGCTCTCACACATGCGGATCAATGGTTCATGTCACCTTCTCAAGGAATACTGCCACACGGGTAAGAATGTAGAACCCCATTAAAAAATGTTACTGTCAAATTCCCGAACGTTAGCATGAAATGATCCGATACTCCACCCCCAAAAAAAACAATAGAAACAAGTGGTTGTGGCCCATTCGAAGAAATAAGCCCCTCTTCACCCAAAAATAATAATAATAAAAAAAAGGGTCCAACTCCAATACATGATAGTTCCGATGTCTAAGATCACAAGGCCGATTGAATAAACACGACGGTGGGCTCACCACCCACATCGCAATTCACAAATGGAAACAGCTTGATGATCGGGATTTCCTGCAATCTTATGGTACAGGATTGAAACCCAATACCAAAGTGTCTCCGGTTTCCCACTCACCCAGCCGGCAGGTCGTTTCCTATTAACCGCTCAAATAAAGCGTTTAACATACATTTTAACAATCCGACGACTCCTGAAAAAGAAGAAGAAGAAGAAGAAAAATCACGTGCATTTGCGCATCCATCCATCCCTTCAACAACGACGACGAGAAGAAAATAAAACGCTCATATTCATTCGATAATTGCAAGCACAAAATCAGCAGCATTTTCAGATAATAAAGAAGAAAAATGAAACAGCTACACAAACAAACGAGCGCTAACAACAGGCGGGACGAGGAGATCCCAGGTTCCCAAACGGCACCGTATTCGCCGAAAGCTCTGAAACACCCCAGATCCCTCCCTCGATCCATCCACTACCTCCTCAAGGAGCAGCGCCTCCTCTTTATCCTCGTCGGCATCCTGATCGGCTCCACCTTCTTCGTCCTCCAGCCCACCCTCTCCCGCATCGGCCCATCCGATCCCGCCGTCCATTCCTCCCTCTCCAGAACCGTCTCATCCTCCTCCGTTCCCGCCCGCACCGGCTTTGGCTCATCCTCCTCCGACTTCCTCCCCAAGCGGTCCGTGTCGGCTCGGGTCCCGGTGGGGATCGGGCGCCGGAGATCTCGAATTGTGGTCACCGGTGGGGCCGGGTTCGTTGGTAGCCATCTCGTGGATAAGTTGATCTCGCGCGGGGATGAGGTTATCGTGATTGATAACTTTTTCACCGGAAGGAAAGAGAATCTGGTGCACCTGTTTGGGAATCCGAGATTTGAACTCATTCGACACGACGTCGTAGAGCCTATTCTGCTGGAAGTTGATCATATCTATCACTTGGCTTGCCCCGCATCTCCGGTTCATTACAAGTACAACCCTGTCAAGACTATCATATCCTTTTATTACAAGTATTAGTTTCCCCCCCCCCTATTTCTGTTTGTTTTCTTTTTTTTTATCAAAATTTTCTGCTTCAAATTTGGATTTATTTGTTTGTGTTTTTTGGAATCCTTGACTGTGAATGATGATGATGTATATACAAGACCAATGTGATGGGTACATTGAACATGCTGGGCTTGGCAAAGAGGGTAGGGGCGAGGTTTTTGCTCACCAGTACGAGTGAGGTTTATGGAGACCCGCTTGAGCATCCCCAGAAAGAAACCTATTGGGGAAATGTCAATCCAATAGGTAAGTGTTGAGATGATTGCGTAGTTTTTGAATTTGAAGTTGATTTTGTATTTTGTGTGCGTGATTTAGGTGAGAGGAGCTGCTATGATGAAGGAAAACGCACCGCCGAAACCTTAACTATGGATTATCACCGAGGTGACGGTGTAGAGGTAATTACTATCAGAATGGTTGGCTAATGCAAAATTTGCATTATATTATCCATATTCTGACAGTAATAGTATGTATTTAACAGTAGACTTGGTTGTTATCTCTAGATGCAGACCTCATTATGAGAATATGTGTGTATGATTGCCATGATAATCATGTTATCCACCCCACAATCCATTGGGTACAATAATGAGCGTGACTAATAAGTGGATGCTTGTGTATCAAAGATAGTCAATGCAATGCACCAAAAAGAAAAAGGATAGTCATTGTAGTTGATAATTTAAGGCCAAGTCAATTTAGATTGGACTTTCTGGGGCTTGTGAGATTGAGCTTGTAATTAGTTGAATAACACCGTTCTTTATTCATATAGCATTCAGGATTGTAGTATCTTGACAAAGACTCCTTGCACCACTTCTTGTCAAAAGAAAATCACATTTACTAATGGTGCAAATAATGCAGATCTATGGTTTACCATCCATGGAAGCATTAAAATTTGAAAGAAACCACGAAAATGTAGAAGATACTGTACAATTTGGGAAATGATCATAAAAGCAGAAAAACAAAACAAGACTTGTTTACATTGCATTAGATGCAGTGGAATGTGTATCTGTAGCAGTAGCTTCCAAAAATTTGCTCTGAATCCACAATGTTTTGTGCTTACTGACTTCGTTGATCATGTGGATGATGAAATGCAAACTGGACTAAAAAGGCTGGAAAATTTGTATTCTTGTTTTATTTGAGGCTCTCCACATGTTTGCAGGTTCGAATTGCTCGCATATTTAATACTTATGGGCCTCGCATGTGTTTAGATGATGGACGTGTTGTCAGCAACTTTGTTGCTCAGGTAATTGTCGAAAACTTTTGGCATTGATGTTTGGTAATTACCCAACATTATGTGAGATACAAAAATTATGAGGTGTCCTAACCATGAGAAATTTTTTCAGGCCATCCGCAAACAGCCAATGACAGTATATGGTGATGGGAAACAAACCAGGAGCTTCCAATATGTTTCTGACTTGGTATGACACATATCATCTAATGCATTCTCTTCTTGAAGGCAATTTCTTTTGTAAATTTTCTATGTTCTTGAAGCAGCCTTCTTTGTTTATGACTTCTCTGCCTGCACTTTACTTTTCAGTTAATTGTATTCTTGTCAACTTAAACGTGTCACTTAATAAGCAAGATACAGAGGCATGGAATCTTTTTGTTGCTAAAGGCAAACTTTGGCAACTCTACAAATATAAGATTTCCAGTACTGCTTTATTATGCACACGGGTCTTTTGTTGTTGTTGTAAAATATCATGCAGCTATTTCTATCTACAGGTTGATGGACTAGTAGCATTAATGGAAAATGAGCATGTGGGGCCTTTCAACCTTGGCAACCCTGGGGAGTTTACCATGCTAGAACTTGCTGAGGTATGCCTTCGTTACAACTAATTAATTTATTTGCACATTTGTTGTGTTGAGACATTAAGGCCTTGAAATTTCTGGCCGACATTGACCTATCAAATTCTAATCCGTAGGTTGTCAAGCAAACAATTGATTCAAGTGCAACATTAGAATTCAAACCAAATACAGCAGATGATCCACATATGAGGAAACCGGATATTACCAAGGCAAAGGAGCTGTTGAACTGGGAGCCAAAAATTACTTTGAGAGAAGGATTGCCTCTCATGGTGAGTGATTTCCGGAGCCGCATATTGAATGAAGATGAAGGGAAAGGGCTTTAAACAGTGAAACCAATATGTATAGCGGATGGAGTATATTGTACCTTTGATTCACTTCATGATTGACATCCATAAGTGTAAGTGGTGGAAATTATAGCAATGTACCGCATATAGGGAAATACTTCCATTGCTCTCCTGCAGGGAGTGTTTACCAGGACAACCAAAATTCTTTTATTTTTTACGTATTGCAATTTTGGAGACCTATTTTGAGTGTGAATGCTTATGTCTTCGGCTGCATCAAAGTCTTAAGTTTTGATACCATGGTAACATGGCGATGGTGAAAAATGTATATTCATTTCCATGTAATGAAAGGATGTCTGGTCATAATTCGTTGGAGTGACTTCTTTAGTGAGGGTGTCGCCAGATTCTGGGTTATAACAATACTATTATATGGCTTAGGCTGAGTAAGTGCAATGCTGACAGCCAATCCCAATCCAATTCAATTGGATGTAACGTTTCGCTGATGGGGTTTGGATTTTCTTTTCACCGGCCCTACGTCAAAACATCTTAAAGTTTAGAAATAATGATAATAATTCTACCCGTCACATTTTTTAAATGTATATATATATATATAATTATGTATATTTTATTATTTTTTAAAATTTATTTTATTAGTTAAATTTGATGATATTAAATATTTTTAATTAAATACAGTTGCATAACAAAAATATATATCTGCACATTACCTCAAAGCATCTTACAAATTCATGTTTGTGCATTTGGAAGAGATTAAAATTCTTTAATAATGATTAGCTGCCTCAGAGCAACGATTACCAACTTTTGTGACTGACTGGGAGACGGTGGTCGGAGCGCCTGACCCTACAAACCCCTTCTGAGCTTTTGCGCTCTTTTAAAAGACTATAATAATAATAATCTTGAATAATTAATATTGAGGTACTAATCCATAAACTAAGTGGGGAGATGGTGGGTGAAAAGAATTAGAGAAGGCAACTGACTAACCAAATTGAGTCATTTATCATACACCATCGAAGTAATAAGATTGTCATCCAAGCTAATGAAAAAAATACAATTAGGCTAAATAGCATTATTTTATAAATGATACGGTTATGGAAACTCAGATTGCACCATGCACGTTTACTTTCGACTATACAAGGCCCAAAAATATATCATCCGTACAAAACTCAACTTACATCTTCCGGTTTCATTTGTGGAACGTTAAACCATGCACCGATTAAGTAGCAACTTGTGGGTTAAAAGGTACAATTGCTTCCTTGGACTTGCCTTTTTGCTATCTTAATCAATTGCTTCCTTGGACTTGCCTTTTTGCTATCTTAATCAATTGCTTCCTTGGACTTGCATCAAATGCATCCCGAAATTTTTTTTCTTTCAGCTAAGCATCCTATGGCTTTATTCATCTTCCCATTTCCTGGACAATTCATCCCTACACTTAGTATCGTAATTCCCTAAACTGAAGGCAGTTGTGCAAATTCTCTATGTTGATACCAGCTCTTCAACTAGTTCCTCGGTCAACATTCTCTCAATTTCGCTACCTATTTCATCAATGTCATTTGCCAGGTCCAGCCATTGTGATTGCCTTGCCAGAACCGTTTCAGCTGCGTCCCTATTCCCTTTATTGTCTTTGCTTGCAAGCATTTTGCAGAGTCTATCCTCTAGGCCATTTCTTGTCCACCTGAGAGCAATTCCACCTGCAGGCTTCCTCCATGGGTGTGGATTGACGACTTGCTGGTAGATTGCAAGGAGGACTGTGTTTACTCGGTCAAATAGAAGCTTCCTATCAGTCCTTGTCCATGATGGGTCACCAATGTAAATTTTCTCAAGCTCTTCGAACACCAAGGGGTTCACAGGACTTTCAAGAGAGTGCCATGTTGTAACAAAAGTATCAGGGTCTGCATCAGTTAGTCCAGAGTCTTGTAGTAAATCGACCAAGTAAGAAAATTCCCTGCTCTGTTCACCTAGTCCTCTCCCTTCAGAAAATGAAACAAACATTTCCTCTGCTTCCTCATCACTTGATACAATCATGGGTCTATCTGCAAATTGCTCTGACTCTAGCTTGAGCAGCTCAAGTTGCACTCGTAGACCTATAAGATGGAGAATTAAAATATAAATATAAATATAGGTGAACAACAATAAGAACAAGTATGAGGAAAAAGCTACTGGAAATAATCTCTAGTACTTCACTTATCAAATCAGCCACAATTTTTCTTGAACTTGGTTGCATATGTCACAAACTCCTGATAAAATTCAACTTATTTTGTATCTTATCCATATTTATTTCAGCACATCTTGTGCCTTTGAATACACATGATCACATCTCATATATTTTCAGCCTTGGGGCACAACTTTTTGTCTCACTTCAAGGAAATATTTACTTTAATGCTTCAGTAATTAGGCTTTCGACATTTATATTCTAAATTGAAGTCTCTGTTTAAAAATCTGTTCATTAATTAAAAAGTAACAGTTCAAACTCTAAGTGGTGCCCTTGCCTAGCTCAAAAGAGTAACAAAAACATAAGATTTTCAGATATTACCTTGTAGGTCAGCACTGAGACTTTCAAAGCATTCAGAACCAGAAGATAGATCATCCAGGAAAGGAGTTTCAAGAACTGAAACAGGACTAGGCTGATCACTCTCTTTAGAGCTTGCTGTAGATTCTGGTTCAACTACAGTGTTCTGCATGGGGACTGAGCCTTCCTCAGGTGGGACACTTAATGGATCCTGTATGACCAAGAAGACTTGGATTGTATCATCCACAGAGAAAAAATTAAGTAACATGCATCTAACTACTAATGCAGAGTGTTCAAATATCGAAGAAAAAACAGTATTGATTCCATCTGCACTGGGTTTTCTGAATCCACCAAAATTTCACATGTTGAGCATATCTGGGAACTAATGTGCATTTTGAATAAATGATGCCCTAAAGTATTCCAAGCAACTGGAAAACAGAACAAAAACAGTTATTTGCAAAAACACCATGCTTCTGATTGTTAAATACAGGTAACCTCAATGATGAGAATTTTTTAATTATAATTCCACTTTTGAATTAGAAAATCATCCAACATTGTATCCCCAGAGAGCAACCACTCACTTTATATGCTCCTTATCAACTAACAGAATGCTATGGCAAGTAAAAGGACCAAACTAAATTGATAAAAATAAATGAAATTAACATGAAAGCCTACAGATGATCTGGAGTGCAAATGTAGCAAAACTTGTCTACATAAAAAGGAATTCTATTTTTCAAAACAATGCCCTGATAATCTATGGAATAAGGCAAAGGTTCAAGCTTGATATCAGTAAAAGGAAGATGACAAAGAGTTTAAGTGAAAAGGTTCCAGTCATATGAAGATAATAAGATCTTGCAAAGACTTTATGGAGAAAAAAGAGCAAAGGAATAATGGCCAGGTTGATTATCTAGGAAAGAATCAACTACTGTTAAGAATTGACACAAGAAAGGTCCTAATATGCAAACAAGTGCAATGATAGTCCAGAAAAGATAAAGCCAAACCTGTGGACTGGAAAAGTTTGGAATGCTAGGGGCTGATTTGCCTTTGGCAAATGTGGAGGGTAATTCTGGGTCCATAGGCTTAGGAGGCATGGTCATATTTTCAGCATCAGTGTCTACCATAAATTCAGGAACTAATGCTGTATCAGTGACAGTACTTGCTGAGGTTTCAGAAATGGCATAATTTTGCTCAACTGAAATGTCCTGCATGCCATTGCTCAAAACTTGCTCCTGGCTGTCTTCACCATCACTAGATATGCAGCTAGAGACATGAGACCTTTTAGCACGTTTATGAAATTTCGAGCTTCTCAGGGATGCACCTTCTCTCCAAGGAGAAATTCCATTTACCATTCTGCATCTTTCCCTCTGCATCAATTCGTGAGGCATCCCACACTTTTTGTCGCAAGCAGTTTCTTGGCACTTAACCATTTTAAAACTCCCAGTGTCAGTAGATGAAACAGGAAGAGATCTTGATCTAGATAGAGTACCGATGCATCCTTCCTTCCAGCCATCCCGACTGCTAATGCCCAAAGGTTCAGCACAACCTGCTGGACTATTGCTGCTTTCAATTTTGTGACTGCTCCCTTTTCCGCTACTCACGACATCTGACTTTGGGGACCTCACTTCCCTGTCTGGGATGGTGAGCATTTCTCGTAGAGTGCTGCTCCTACTGACTTCTCCCATGTCTACAGACCTATGTGCCAATTTCCACCTCTCTGAGAGTCTCTTCCTTGCCTCACTAGTCACATATGATTCAGTAGTACGGGAAGAAGGCCTGCATTGATGGCATGAATCAACAGAATTTCTGGAACTCACTGATGTCACCTCTGTCTCAACTGCAGAGTCATTTTCAGATCTGTTAGATGAACTCTCATCCCCAGAATATCCTATAAACTTTGTGGAACCACTCCTAAAAGTATTTCTCATTTCTCTGGCAATCTCCTTTGCAACTTCACGTGATTCTCTGGACTTGTATCTCGGGGGTACCAAATCATCAGGAAACTTATTCTTTGCCCCTAGCTCTAGCTCCCTACTTCTAATCCTAGAAACTCTTGAGTGCTTACTACAATCTGAAGGCAAATCAAGAGAGGAATGAGGTGATGTAACAGTTCTGGTGGTCTTCTGCACCTTCCCAAGGTTTGGTTTCAGTACAACAATCCTTGTGGGAAGATTGTTGGACTCATCTTTCCCAGCTAATTGAATTTTTGCTGACTTGGGTGAATCATGGGCAGCATGTTTACTCTGAGGACTACAAAAATCATGATGGGGTTTTCTCGGACTCTTCCGTGGAGTTTCGCTCTCTGTCTTGTACCCACTGCATCCACATGCCAGACCTGGTGCATTTGATGACTCGGTGGCTGAGATGCGGCTGCAGTGGCAGTGGGATGAGATACCTTGCAAATCATGCAGATGTTTCGTGAACAATGAGTCTGGTTGCTCGAGAAGTTTCAACAGAAGATCCTTATTGGAGTCCAGGTCATCAATTGTGTCATGAAACTCCTTCGAGTGTTGAAGTTTCTCATCTGTTGAAAGACGTTTAGCATTCATGAATTTCTGCTGTATGAATGCCATCTCAGAGTCCAAAACCTTTGAATTTCCAGGCCCCTGTGGCAGGTATCTGTTACCTTCCATTTTTGATGCATCCAAAACTTCAAATACATCTTTGAATTCTTGTTCCTCTTTTGAGCTTTTTCTACTGGACTGGCAACTATATGACGTGCTATTCTTTTTAGCCTTTTTTGTGGATGCTAGCCTCTGAAAAGAGTTGCCCGAGGCCATCTTTTGTTGCTTATGGGAGGGCTGCTGAGGTGGCAGCCCATCAAGCCCCATCAATCTGACAATAACATTTGGTGACCTCCTTTTGGATTCTGCCTCTCTTGACATCTCTTTTGCTAACAAATTCTTCATTGGTGTACCAACTGCTTTCTTTGATGAACTCCACCCTAGCTCACATAAAACCTACAAAAGCCAGACATATTGGATCATAAAGATGAAAGAAAATAAACAGCTGATCAACTTCAAAGAAAAAACGAATAAGATACAAATGGATAAGGAACTCAGTTCATAAAGATGAGGAAACCAGCCTACCAGATCGTCGTCTGTGGTGTCACTACTTTGAGAAATGGAATCAGAGGCCAATTTAGGAAGTTTCTTCTGTATTTGAACTTGCCTGTTTCCTGGAAATGAATCCCCTTAAAGTATTAGGATGTCCGCATGAAATAAATAAGCAGGAAGTGAAATAAATAAGCAGGAAGTGAAATAAATAAACGGGAATTGAAATAAATTTAAGGGGGCGGGCATAGTTAATCATATTTTCAGGAGAAAAAGACTACAAAAACCTCACTATTTCACTGCCGAGCTTTCGAAACAAGATAATGGAATGTTATTGCTGAAGGGAATAACCTCAAAAGTGAAATTGCGGAGAGAAGGAAGGAAGAAATGAAGTTCATTATGGAAAGAATGAGTCAGACAAAGTAAAAAAAAAATAAAAATAAAAAAAAAAGACAGAAAGTTGTTTTAAAAACTTCGAGAATAGATCGTGGAGATTACTCTATACATGACAGATAAGGATGTTTGGGAGCAATCAATGGTCAAATTGAATGGCTTTATATCCCCAGAATTTGCAAAAGAAACAAACAAAATCATTACCAACACCATTGTAGAAAAGGGAACAAAAGGCACGCGAAGGCATGCTTTCACTAAAGCAGAAGAAAAGGGCTTGAATAATAATAATAATAATAATAAACTCAAACCCACCTGTTTGAACTCTACACTGCACAAGCAGAGGGCTTAGAAGGCAGAGTCAACAGAACCAAGGAAAAAAGCCAAAAAAAAAAAAAAAGACGATAAAAACAGAAGAATTTTCAAAAGAAATTTCATCTGAGTCCTAAAAATTAGCAAAAGAAGTTGGCAAGTGAGGAAGAGCAATTTCAGCTATTGAGCTTAAACTGCAAAGAAGAGAAAACAATGACATAAGCTCCTTAAACTGAAATGATTGTAATTTCAAATCACATTGCATTTATACTCTCCATGCAACCACAGAAGTTTACAGTTTCCTTCAGCTTAATTTTCTAAGTTTACTCCCGAACCACACAGCCAAAAAAAAGACAAAAGAAGAAGAAAAAAAAAAACTAACCACTGAGAGAGAGAGAGAAACCTTCTCGGAGCCCATGGCTGAAGTTACGATCAGTAGTAACCGCCCTTGAACTGGACTTCCGTGAGCCTGATGTGTCCATTTTCACTCACTGCAAAACGTGTAGTAAATTTTGCTTCTTTTTTGTTTTTTTTTTTCCTAAAGAATTTCAGATGAAAAAATCTAGATCGGAAATCCGGAAAAGAAGAAGGCGAGAAAGAGAGAGGAAGGATCCAAGAAAACCACGAACCTCAAATTCCCAGTTATTTTCAGCTAATTCATATATATTTTTATTTATATTTCCTCACTTTTGTTAAAAAAAAAAAAAAAGGAAACGAAGGCCAAGCAACACAGCGCAATGCACGCTCACTACAGATTGCAATCTCAGATCCCGATCAGCACAGCCAGAGCGAGAGCGCGCGAGATAGAGAGAGAGAGAGAGTGGGAGAGTTTGTGTGTCTGCCTATCTGGGAGTGGGTGGTGGATAGAGAGAATGAGAGATAGAACGGCGAACATCAAAGAGAGTGGCTCGTTAATGAGAGAGAGCGAGAGAGAGAGGAAAGACTTTTGAATTTTCAAAAAAAAAAAAAAAAAAAAAACAAAGGTGAGAGACAGACACGGGACTCTCTGGGGAACTGCTCGGGCGAGCGGGTATTGTGATACGGTATTGTTCTCCCATGCGATCGTGACTCTCTTACACGTGTTTGGGTCACGGGATTGCCACGTCATTACCCTCCTTTGTCTCTGGCATTTTTATTTTTTTGGGCCTCGGTCTGTTGTTGTTGCCGGATGGGAGGGTAAGCTGCTGTTCTATCATTGCTTTGCCGGATTTGGAACGATAGTTTAAGGGCCCCAGGCCTGTCCTCCCCCGTTTACACACCATTCCCCCCCTCACCATATTGCTGTTTTTTTTTTTTTTTTTAATAAATTTACTGGATTTTAATATTGTGTTTAAACAAATTTAAGCCACATTGTCTCGCTTTAACATACAAGCTAAAGCCACATTGCAATGTTTATTGAATATCGGCTACATTTATAATATTTATGCATGCATAAAACATTCTCTTTTTGTACCCAAAAAAAAAAAAAAAGTAAATACATTTTGCTCCTAGAATATTTTCTTCTTCTTCTTCTTGGTACTAAGCCCTATTTTCAGTACGAAAGAGGCCCAACAAAACTTAAGCGCCTGCAATCAGGTAAAAGAAAAGAAGAAAAAAAACATTCTAGATGCTTTATTACGAACCCAATAAGATTTGGTTTTAAAGGACTTGTAGAAGAGTAGATTCTGATTATGGTCATATATGCTGGCTTAATCGGGTTAAGTTCAACAACCCATCTGTGTCGGGGTTTGGAAAATAATTTCCATGTGCGAAACATTTGCGGCACTGTAGATACGACCCCTCCAGCTTCATTGCCTACCCCAAAACAACGAATCTAGCATTGTGGAATCCAATGCAGTTCTAAGACGCATATTGTTTGTTCATTAATTCGTAGAGACTTGAACCTACTTTCCTAGCTAGAAAGTTGTTAACATCAATTGGATGCATTAATTGTAAAGTTAACAAAAATTGCAGGATCCTGATCGACATTGTCAACAATTGAACCTAACTGATGATGTTCACTTTTAACGGATTGATTGACAATGCAAACTGCGAGCAGTTAAACGTACGGAAGGTTATTTGTTCCTTGTCATGGCTTTATTATCCAATTTTTAAACATTGTTTGTCTTCGAAGATTGCGATTACTGTGGCATTATTTCATCGGATTTGCAATAATTTTATGTTGCGTTCTCAAGTAAGCAACTTGCACTGATTTGATTTGGGATTCCTTTTTCAGACTTTCAACCCACAAGTCAGGGCCGGATTCGCTGGAAAGACAGTGACAATTAATGTCCTTTTTTATTTTGGTTGCAACTTATGTAATAAAAAATGTATATATATATATATATATATATATTATTTATTTATTTTTTTGTTAACGGCTATCGTCTAGGGTATTCTTTGACGAAGGCTAGGACTCCACCGTTGGTACATATATGGAGGGGTATCTTTTGTGGCGTGGAAATTTACAATTTCAAGTCTTGACAACCAATTATTATTTTATGTAGGAGTTGATAAACATGCAAAAGCAGAAATTAATAAAGAAGAAGTAAACATATATAATTCTCATGCTGCAGCATGTAACTCTCCTGCTATAATCAATATCATCAAAATGTTAAAACCATGATATATATATATATATATATATATATATATATGCGAAGCAAGCTTTTGAAACCATAATGAGGGGATTCAATTTGTTAGGCATGGGTTTATCCTTGCATGCTTTGCCTTACAGGAGACAATGTTGTGTCTTCTTGTTCACAACACTTTCAGCTGAAAATCATTGGTGTTCTTAGTTAAAGAAAACAAAGAACTAGCCTGAAGAGATAAATTAACTTCAGATTGCCCAGTCTACCAGCGATGCGCGGCAAGAGAATGCACATTGCCTATCCTGTATTTGATTTGTACCACCAAGGCGCCAATGACTAGACCATGTTCCATGTACAGCACGATTTGGCTTGGAGCATTTGTTTCAGTGCACTGGGAACCGAAGAAAATTACATCACAACAAACACATCATTGTTGTCACCGATCCCAATGATAAAGTTCACCAAAGGCTAGTTGTCTTGCACTTGCACCACTGCATTAAAATGATGAGTGCGTTCATCTAGTAGTATCTTCTTGATGGAATCCCGATGTTACTAATGGAAGCATGAGGGTCTAAGAGCCCCACCACCACTGTTGTTCATGAGTACCTATGTCTGAGTCTGACCGACTATTCATCAATCATCATAGCCCACTAATAATTTCATTCCATCCCACTAACAATTTTGTTCAATTTGTGGTTCCTTTTTGCTGGTTCGGGTGAATCTGGTATTTAAGTTTTACCTGTTCTTCATGTATAAGTGTTGAAGTCGAAGAAAGTTCAGTCTATTTGGGAATTGATCAGATGGTTGTATTTCTGGTTCTGCTTTTGTTATTTTTTGTTTCGGATTTTACGTAGGCCGATTCTGAAATTCATGGGGGTGGATTCCCCATCAGCCTAAAAGAAAATACCTGCGTTTGTTTTTAGCCTTTCGGTATCAGTTTACACCGTTATCGGTCTCGATCAAGAGACCAGACGTTAAAAAAACAAAAAAAAAAAGGTTTCTTTGAGAAGTAGAAACTCGTCAAGCGGGCAAGCCGTGCGGTCAGGGAAGGCGGCTATGCAAAATTTAAGTTGGTAAAGCCAAAAACAGGAGAAAGATTGTGTCTTTTATGATATTAGTTGGCAACTTCATAGATTCATTTTTCTCTTTTTCTTTTTCTTTTTCTTTTTCCTTTGTTTTGAAATCGATATGAATATTCTTAAAAGGGAAATAAAGCACGTTACCCTTACTTGAATCTATTTACAGGAGAATAACAAACATCTCAACAACATTGGAGATTTTTGCGCATGATGAACACATTTAGGCCAATTGCAATTTTTATTTTTATTTTTTTATAATTAGAGGGCCTATTATATTATTGTATTTCACCATTAAATGTCAATTTAATTTATCAACTTTTATATTGTTAGCTAATAAAGTTGTTATGTTATATCTCACCATTGATTTTATGTCACCTGTCACATTACATGTATAAAATAACCAATATAACAAGAGTTTTTTTTTTTTTTAACAAATTTCTTTTTCTTCTCAAGTTTAAAATCTAATGGAGAGATTTTACTGAAAAATATTAGTTCTTTTTGCACAATTTACGGCCCATCTAATCTACTAACAAGAAAAGGAAAGGAAAGAAGGTGCATGATTGGCGTATGCCCACCTTTTGATTTCTTTCCACATGAGAAATTTAGCTGCACCCATTCAAACTCAAAAAACGTAGCTAGTTGAAAGTTGCCCCCCTACATCTGGCCTATTATTGGCTTACCTTCTCAGATAGAATTCGTCAAAATGAGGACCCACAAACCAAAAACCAGCTTTTTCTTTTCCTTTTTGATTAACCAGCACATGGCCAAGCACAAGCTGACATCGAGGCAGTTAGTAGGCGCTTTCTTCATGTCTACAAAGGAATGTTTAAAATACCCAACTGCGTCGTATAATCTTGGGTTCTTTGAGCAAACGGATAAGGGCTGGAAAGAATCCCAATGTTTAATGTCATCTTGAAACCAAAATGCATAATCGATTTTCGATTCAATTGCTGGAGAATCTCCGTTGAACACGGGTGTGAATTGAGTACAAATCTTTCTGCACGAGAACCCAAGAAATCGAATCAGATACATAAAAAGACGCAGGTAATCCGCACCGTGCCATCCTAGGAGGAGACATGCACAGCTACTCCAACTCTAAACACGAGCATCTTCAATTAGAACAGTGCTAATGGTCGACTGGCTCCGCTGACCCTTCCCATCCACGAGCACAAGTAGTCCTTGAACCCGGAATGGTATGTCATCCCTCCCTTCTCTCTGTTTTTTTTTTTTTTATTTCTTTGGGTTTCATCCTTCCTATACAGAAGCACTCGTTGAATTTTACTCATGATTTTTTTCCTCGATTGATTTGCATGGGAGTCTTATGCTCCGAAACAAAGCGTGAGAGTACTTAGAATAAATCAATTGAAATGTTCGGTTCGCGGGAAATGCAGCTAATTGAAACAGCCTGGCCCCGGATTTCAGGGCTGGATCATCATGCAATTGGGCTAGCACCTACTAGAGCTGCCTTGCCCAATTGTAGTTTTCCAGGACGACCAACAAATGCAGCTTCTCAGAAAGCATTAACCAGAAGCCCAGGAGGAGAAGCACCGGTTAATCGGCATGTTACACACAATGCAATCCGTAAAGCATCAACATACAAAGTTGTCAAGTTTGATCATTGTTATAATTTGCAGTGATCCGCCTGTAGATCATAATTAAGCAAAACGTACAACATAAATTTAAAAGGTCTCAAAAATAGCTTGTAGATCATCATGAAGCCATAAAAAAAATGTTGGGAAGCTTGTAAAACTACAAAACAGTCTTGTATGGAAATAGAATCTGCTTAAATTTTTGTGCTCCATCACTACGTCCTTCTCCAATCTATTGACTCCACAACTGTGCAGGCCTCATCTGATTCACTGTGCTCGAGACAGGACACTGAACCTGGATGGAAACCGTGTCTTGCCTCTATGCAAGTCAGCTCTCAACAATTGTTACCCTAAATCCACCTAGCCAGGGTAACCAAATGGGTAAAATAAAATTTTCGCCACAACTTGTGTCTTGCCACACACACCGATGGGTGAAAACATATGAAACTGATACAATTTGAAACCTCAGATCAACAAATCAATTGAGCACTCTCATTGTCATAATGGAAGGAATATAACCTCATTAGAAATATTCAGATATTGGACGCCTAATCTGCTCTTCTAGCCAGATACAGGAAGTTATAAATTAGACCAATGTGAAGTTCTCCCCTCTCTCAAAGCACATATATGTAAAATGCTAATAGCATGTAAGAAGACAATATGCTATTTTGAAAGATACAACACAATTTAGTTTTGAATCAGACGACAAATATAGCTTCAGAAGAGAGAGAGAGCCAAAACTAAACATAACTTTAAATTAAAGAGCATATTCTGCATAAAATCTTTCAGTCATGAACTCAGCTTCCTGAAGCCTGTGAATCATTCAATTGATGGCGGGTTCCAAACATAAAAAAGTGTTGGATAAAACGTAAATTCAAAAATATAGTATAATAATTATTAGAAACACTGAATGAAGCATAAACAGCATTTAAAATCCACTCACCAATCCTGCTTTAGACCTCTAGTCCAAGAATAGGACAGGAACTAGATTCCCCCAGAATTGGCTCTCCCCGGAGACTAATTATACAGCACATGGAAGAAGAGCAGAGTGGAACCACCGCGTAATACCTTACTCCCAGGTAGAGTGAACACACTAAATTGCAAAACCTTTCCAATTGTGAGAACCTCATGCATTGAGACGTGTTTTTTGGTCAAAGTAAAATCAATGGGGTGATTAACATTTTGGCTAAATGGCTGCCAGATTGAGCAATAGATAACAAAAGGCCTAGCAGACAAGAAGCCTAGTTGTGTCCCACAACATGGCCACAAGACCAAAAAATAGAGTGCTAGGAAAGAAATTCCCTTGCATCATTATTGCAACTTATTAGGGTGCAGAATGCCCAAGAGATTGGAATCTTATATTTATATCAATCAAGTATCAAAGGAAAATAACGTGATTGCAACATTTCCTCAGTGGGAAATAAAACAAAAGCTCATTCCTGAATAAAATACTGAAGGTTTCAACCTGTAAAAAGTGCACTGTAATACCACGAACTCTCCAGGCAAGGAACACACAGCTTCACACTATTGCAATTGGAGCTCTAGTTAGATGGTGCACAAAATATGGAAAACTTTTGCAACATTACCCGTCTGGGCATGCCTCAACATAATTACTCCCGACTCCCCAGCATTACAACAATTTCAACAAGAAACAGAGCCACTTGACCAAACATAAGATATCCATTGACGCTCCTTCTAATTATGACGAAGTGGAAAACTTGAATAAAATTCTACCATCCAAAGCACACTTTTTTTTTTTTTTTGAAAAAAAAAAAACTGAAAGACATAAAAAGATAACCTGTCAGTTACCTTTCAACTCAATTCAATTGTCATTTCTCTCAGCTCCTCAACACGGGTCTCTCTCTATCCACCTTCTCTGAGAAGAACTTCGTTGCAAACATGTTATCTAGGAAATACTCTCTGTAAGGATGGTTTTTTGGCACAAGCTTCCTGAACTGATCAAACTTTTTCTCCGCCTCAACCTTCTTCCTCATCAGAGTATATATAATTCCCTGACACAAATATGGCCTAAAATCCCTTGGCTCCTCTTTCACTAACTCCTCGTAAACGTTCAATGCATCACCGTACTTCTCCTCCATGACTCGAACTTGTGCAATTAATAACTTAAAGTCCCTCAGATCAGATTTCTTCTTCTCCTTCTTGCATTTTTCCATGGCCAATTCTATTTTCTCCAACACCTTATTGAATGGCTGCCCGGATTCCGAATTCGCCATCACTAGTCCGTGATAAGCCTCCACGCGAAGTGGGTCTTTCTCAAGAATTTCCTCGAACAGCTTCCTGGCTGATTCGGTGTCACCGCTGGAGTTGTAAATTTGACCTTTTAGCAAAGGCCATTCATCTTCGCTGGGCTCCAGCTCGATCAAACGGTCCAAGCATTCAATTGCTTCTGGAAGCTTCCGGGATTTTATCTTCACCTCCATGAGAGACCGTAGAACTTCGACGTTGTTGGGGTTTCGACTCAAATGCTCGTCTAGAATCCTCTCTTGTTCTTCAAGCGAAACGTTTTCATTTGACACTGACTCTTTAGTACGTTCCTCAGTGGCAGCAGCGGCAACTGGAGCAGCCATTGCGGGTCTAACGTGGAGGCGCGTGAAGAACAGTGCGGCGGCGGCGAGGGTAATGCAGGTGGTCTTGAGGAGGGGCCTTACGGTTTGGAGAAGCGAAGGTTTAGGGGTTTCATAGAGCGGGACGCGGGAGGATTGGGGTGATGCTGAGGACGAGGCTCTGATTGACGACAACATGAACGGTGATGATGAGGACGATGGGGAAGGCAAAGTTCTGAAGGCGAGGTAATGAATAGGTTTCGGGAATGACGGACGGTGGGGATTCAAAGAGAGGTTAAGAGGCTGGTGACGGCAGGGCACTTTGGCAATGGATTCCATCTTTACTAGGCAGTGAAAGTGCTAAAACCCTGACGATAATGGAGAGTGGGGAAGAACACACAACACTGTTCAAAACTCAAAACCCATCGACACAATTTTTATTTTATTGGTTTAATTGGCGCCGAATATTTTATTTTATTTTATTTTTGCTTTTAATTACTTTTTTCGCTGATTCTCAGAGTACCGGCCTAAAATTAAAACCCAACCCAAGCAAGATGCAGGACTTCACTCTCGAACAGTGCCGTCACGATTATTATGTACTAGGGCTCAGTCAAGTGGCCCTGGGCCAAGGGTTTTGCAAAGGGCCCACAGTTACATGTTCGAACGCCAATCCCATTCATTTGAGTTTATTTAATGGAATTTTAACCTTTTTCCGGCCATGTAACGGAAAAGAAAAAAGTTTAAACTTTAAGATCATCCACCCAATTGCTCAAAAAAAAAAAAAAAAAAATCCACCAAATATGCAAGCCGAAAATGCATAGCGTAATTATTATTAAAAAAAAAAAAAAGAAAGCTTGACAGTCTAATTTTGCCTTGACGCGTATTTGCCTTTATTGAACCGCTTGTCTACAGAACCTGAGACGGGGAACAGATAACGACATGATCTAGAAGTATTCTTAATGGCTGCGATTGTCTTTCGATTTCCGAGAAAGGCAGCGAGTTGGTAATCACTGTTCAACATTGAAAACTGGCAACCCCCCATCTGAAGGAAAGAAACACAAGCTTGGTGACCCACCAGCCTTGTTCAAAATTTAATTTTTGAACGAATGGCGAGATTAGCTCCTATTTAACTTGAATTTAAAATACCAACCAGCCAACCACCATGTAGAATAGAAAGAAGCCTGCAGCCACCAGTCTAGTTACAGGTAAGGTATCATAGACTAAAATCTTCCCTTTTCCTAATTCAATGGCAAAACACATATTGAATGTACCAGAAAAAAGTCGACCCAATTGGCATGTCAGGTACCATAGACTAATTTCAATATGTAAAGAGGGGTGTTTTTTTCAAGAAAAAAAAAATTTGTTTTAGGTGAGAGACAAGACTATACCCTATATAAAATAGAAAATTTCCAAGAGTTTGTAGGCTCAACATGTCTTTTAAAACAATGGTATGAAAAATCCAATAACACTACATTAGGAGAGTCATCAATGCAACAAACCTTTATGGGAGCATAGATTTTTAAGGAATAATTTAGTTTCAGTTGACATATAAATTGGTCCGAAAATATGATAAATATTAAAAAAAAAAAAGTGCATGACTCGAATTTAGTTTCATTGGCAGATGCTGTACTGTCTCTCTTATAGAAAATCGACAAAAAGGTGTCTGCTGCAGTTGAGGGATAAAGTTAAAAACTTACAGCTTATAGAGCCTGATCATCACTCAGAGAAATCAAAATTTGTAGTGCCTCAATAGACCATGTGGAGTACTCTTCCTGTGCATTGAACCAGAAAAGAAGAAACAAAACTCTTCCTATGCGCACCCGATGGAACTTTCAAGGGTGTGCCGTTCGCAGTCAATTGAATTTGTGATACAAAATTTGACGGTCAAGTTATGAAAACAACAGATTCAAGTTTTTTTTTTTTTTTCCTTCTTCTTCTTGGGGTTTACACAGAGCACATTTACGATCCAAAGCTTTGACAAACGTGTTCTAAAATGACGAACAAAGAACAAAAGTTCGCGAAAAAAGGCCACCGTAAGTGTGTGTGTGTGTGTGTAGACACGCATCTCAATGTCATGTTTGTAAAAAACGTTGCCAATTTCATAACGATTCTTTTTGACTTTTGTCCAGCGGTTTTGTCTCTAATCGGCATGCTTAATTGCTCACCGTAGACTTTTTCATCGTTAAATTTGATACGATTGCTGTGACAATCGCCCATTTCATTCATCTCCTCTCCCCACAAGCGCTGATTCTAAGGCCAAGTACGTACCAAAAAACTTGGAATGGTGACAACCGATGGCGCTGCAAAAATGGTCCCCAATTCGACATCTCTCACACTGATTCGATCCTATTTTACAAAGGGCACACAATATTTTCATGCAAGAGAACAAGAACCATTGATGTTACAGGAGAAGACAAAATCAAAAGCTAACAGAACAGGGCCACGTCCCCCCCCCCCCTCACCTCCCCGAGATGCACAAACGAGCAATTTGAGCGCAGAGGGCGGTGCCACATGTGCCCACGTGCCAAGACTCGATTTAATCACCTCCCACATACGGCCCCCACATGCCGCCTAGGAAATTCAGCTAACAATTTGCCCTTGAGTTGGATCCATATTACGAAAAGCCCTGGCCCAAACGATGAAACGTTTTTCTTGATCGAGACCGAGCTATAAACTTAGGGCAATCGCTCGCCCTTGACATCAACCTTGGACTCGGAGGAATTGGAAATAAGGATGTTTTGGACTCGCTCCCTCGTTTCCATTTCTGTAACCGTCTGTTCTCTTCTCTTCGCATATGCCTCGAAGAAATCCTTGTTCTCTTTCTCTAACTCCTTCCACACTGTAAAAGTAGCCCATGAATAAATGGACCGACCGGTGATTCTTTTTTTTTTTTTAAAAATTCCTGACTACTTGTAAAAACGCAAAGGGGCTGACCTGTGGAAGTGATGACGGGTTTGATGTTGGCGTGCTTGGCCAGAGCTTCCATGCACTCTTCTTTGCTCATACTGAATATGATGCACTCTTCTATCAGATGATGCACCTGCAGCAATTCTTAATTATCAAAATCATATTGCAAATATATAAGCAAACCATTAGCGATCAATTGACTCCCAATACTGGCACGGGTTCGGTAAAAAGAGCACAAGTGTGGATATATTACCATGTGAATATACGAAGCAGAAGAGTCGCCCATGGTCTTCTAGTGTGTGAATTGACAAGGGAAGTAGGTGGTGTGTTCAACGATTGTTAAATCTACTTATTTAGGGAAGGCGGAGATTTCAAGCGGTAGAACAAGCTGGATTCTGTAAGAAAGAGGAGAACAACCTTCAGGAAAGTGGGCGAAAGGACCAAGGAAAAATTAAGGGAACGGAGAGAAGCTAAAGAAGCAGCTAGATCAAGAAAAGCCAATGTGACTCTTCAATATATAAAACAAACCATGATAGAAAATGGGCATGTGGGTTAGGTTGAACAACAAAAAAAATATATATATATATATATTCATTTTTAAGCATCGAAAGAAAGGAATTTTTACCTATTGAAAACTGTAACGGTGGACATACATCATAAAATCACAATAATAAGTACAAATTTATAAAATAACCTTTAAAATTATATCTAATAGGAAAACAATGAATTTATCTTTAACGCCCAAATTCTAATGAGAATATTATGTTTAGACTGCAAAATCTGTTTGCAGTGAGTAACATGCTTTAACTATATTATTTTGTTTTCTCATTTTGAGAAAACAATATATATATATATATATATATTTAAAAAAACAACAAAGTTAGCGAGACATACATGCTTGATTTGACATAAAATATGGCCTCTGGATAAAGAAAAAAGATATGGCCATGGCTATGTTTTTAAATAAAAAACATTACATCAAGGTATTGTGGGGCCCAAATTCCCACGTGGGAGGAGGACGATGATTGGAGGAGAGGGGATGAGAGAAGATTCTATAAGCAAGCCATTGTTTGTCTCTTACGTTGCCACCATGGCACCCTCCACGTGACCACTGGGGCCCGTCCACTTGCAACTTTCGGTTTTCGGCCCATCAGTCCTATAAAGAGTCCACATTTGCAAACAGCAATATTGGGCCCCATGTTCGTTCCAGACATCCTCCAACAAACGGCCCGTGAAATTGCCGTAGCCTGACCATTAATCGTTGCTTTTATTGGTTAGGTTCCAACGGTCCACGTCGACCGAGCCTTCAAGTTGACCAATCACGTCGAGCCATTTTCGTCGCTCCTTATTATTAAATTTCTTTTGATTAATCTCGGAAGGAAACGCACAAAACGGGCATTGGGAATCCCGGTGAGATTCTACAGGATCCTTGTTGATACTGTGGACTTGAGGACAAGTGTAAATGGAATACGGCTTTCTTCTGTCAAAATATTGTATTAACTAGTTGATGTTATTTTTGTTAAATCTTAATTTTTAACACATGCATACAAATACGCTAAAATCTTTTGTAAGTGGAAAGAGAAGAAGATTGACTAGTTAGTGAGGGTGTGCCCTACGGTTCTAAGCTAAAATCTTTTGCAAGTAAAAAGACACGAGAGTTGACCTTCGTAATTCTAATAAAATTTGTACTGGATTTATATTATTTTTATACTAAATTTACAAAATAACATATTTAATAGTATATAATAATTATTATTATTACTCTCAAAATTGAGAATATTTTTTTTATTTCATTATTTTTTAAAAAAAATTATAAAAAATAAATTGGACAGTATACAATAATAATTATTATCACTATTAAAATTAAATATTTTTTATGTTATTTTTCTCACCTCAGAACAGTTTTTCTCTCACTTAATATATCATCATCATCTTCTTTTTTCTTTCTTTTTTTTTTTCCATTCTTCTTTCCATGAACTTTTTTATTTTAAGAACATGTATTTATGTTTGTGACCTTGGAGTTATAAAACGCTTTTACGAGATAAATTTCAAGCATAGATCAACAAAGATTGCTCCCCACCAGTTACCCAGTGCTTTTCACACAAGCTTCTTTGTGGCTTTTAATTCCAAATTTCACCACCGGAGGGGGGCGGGGAGGGGAGAGGGACGATGCTATCAGTCATCGGGAAAACTTTCGGATATGGATTGCATTTGTGTCTTACAAGATCAACATAAGTTAAAAGTATAGTCAACATTAACGTGACAAATAAAATACGAAATAAATTAAACTGACATAATAATTACCCGGAGAATAAGGCTCTCCACTCGCAAAAGCAAATCAAATGGACTATTCTGAGCATCAAGAGACACTACACCGACTACCGATAGGCATAGGCCTTTTTAATATTATCTCGGTCTCACTAAACATTATTATATACTGCCACCTTTCGAGAAAAAACAATATTCTATTTTCACTTTAAATATTAGATAAGAACTCGGGACCGATGTATATCTGTAGAATTACAGTATGGCAACTGGAAATGATAATGACAGATTTTCTGTTTAGCTCTCAAGTGGGATTATTGCCTGCCAGCTTATTTGTCTTGGAACGTTTGCACACAGAATTTGGGAAAACTGTCTTGTTTGATGCCGAAAAAGGCTCAGTCCTCTTGAGGATCTATATGCCTCCACTAAACCCTTGAGTTTCCATTTGCATCGAACTAGAGAATCCAATAATTCGAGACACCTCATCAGCCCTATGGCGCTAGTAATAAGTTTGAAATCCTTAGACCAGCAGACCTCTCTGATCAAGTGAACAATTCCAAATGAAATTGAGCCTGAAACTGCTGAAAAAATATGCAGGCCGTCTTATGTGTCAAAGATAGATATTTGATGACTCGATGGGCTTGCGCTGAGGCCTAAACATCTTTTCTCTATTATATGTGGCCGAGATACTTGGGGGCCTATTCAGGCAGCACCCATGGCCACGTTGACGTGTCAGTTGTCACACGCTCCCCGACTCAATTGCCTGACTTAGTAAAAATTAAAAGGATAAAAATTGGGGATAAAAGGCAGAGAACCACATCATAGTCCTCAATCTTTATTCAAAATTCATCATAGTCCAAAATCTAGTCCATTCGCCATTGATATTAGGAAACTTGAGGCTAAGGTACAATCCACTCTAAACTTCCAGGGGCATTATGCATATAAACGCTGCTGAATACGCAAGGTGAAGGAGGACTATTTGCTACATAGCCACCGGCAGAGTACTTTCATATCTACACAAACAAAAGTTGATTATTGTCCTCTTTGCATCGATCTTCCTCTGCGATACGTCGTGTGCTACTACCTGAAAAGTGGATTGAGCATACCCATTGGCACTGTAACGATTCCACCGTTGAGGCATGCTTCATTACCAAGTGCAAAGTGCAGAGCTGAGGAACTTGGACTTGCAAGATTTGTATTGACAGAAAGAGGAGAATATGGAATCCTAAAGGGAGGCAGAGGTGGAGGATTTCGCCATTTAGGAACAGGTGCTTGATCAAGAAGTGTCTCAATCAATGGACGGGCATCCTAACAGTCTGCGCAAAAGTTTTGCTTTTTCAGGCAATGGCTTTCCCTTGACAAGCTCATCCATTACTGAGTCAGCATTGTCAATGGTTATCTCGTTTGAAAGAAACCCAGTATCCAACTGGATAAACCCAATGGAATCAACAAAAGGTTGTTGCTTCAAAACAAAGTCACTTGAATCCTAACACACATGCATTACTGGACGCTGGCGAGGAAGATCCATATATACTGAGGACGAGCCTTGGGAGTTGTTTCTGTTGTATGTTCCGGACGGGTAATATGACACAGCAGCTTGGACATGCCAAAAGGTTGGGCTGTTATTGGCAGAAATTGACTGTTTAACTCTGTTTGAAATTCCTTAAATTCACAAGTCCTGGCTTTTGATTTCTGTAGGTGTTCTCTTGCTTCATCTCTTTCCTGCCTTGCCATGTTGAAGAGATCAAGCAAATGTTGTATGGTTTCACGGTACATAACTCCCCTGCTTGCAGTCGTGCAAGATTGGAGGGAAAAAACTTCACTCCCATTTCAAAAGTACTCTGTCAATAGGCATCAAGTGAATGAGCAGATGTACCTAACATATGATAGTGCCGAAAAAATGGATTGGTCCCAAATTATGACGATTCGTAATGAACCATCCCAACTGAAGTCCTGAAAAGGATGTGAAAAAGCAAAAAACTATAGATTTTCATTCTAACTAGTACCAACTGACAAAACACACTAGGAAGGAAGCGTCCGAAACCTCAACTTATGAGTAAAGACTAAAGAGTGAACAAGGTTTTGGCTTTCATGCTCAACTTGTACCTCTCATCCGGGAGAAAACAGTAACGCTTGAAAAATACCAAAGAAAAAAACATAATAATAAAGACAAAGATAGGAATATAAAAATGAGGATAGTAACTAATCTTCTTGTCACTCCAAAAGCTAGAGAACCCAGACATGGCTCTCTTTTCCTGTTTTTCCCCTAACAAGGAACTGCTGTCTTAATACGAAGGCAAAATCCAAGATTTTGAATTAAGAGTTGCTGTAATTTCAGTTCTAATTTTATATATTGGAGATGCTACAAAGTCGAGGATCTGTAATTTGGGCACGTTTCGGTGACTACACTCTTATTTCAAGTACAATAAGGTATGAAAATCGTTGGTCAAGCTTCCTTAAACAGCTTAAAATCTATTGGGTAATTAGATAAGTGAAAACTTTCATACATGCAAGACTCTTCCTGTGTTTTCGTGAAATTCTTTCTGCGTGGTTACGCCATTTTATCTGCTCGTACGATTTTCGCTCTCACATCACATTACCGTTCTTTCTTGACTGACATGATTTGATTATTTTTTTCTTCTTTATTTTTTCAATTTTATACCAATATATTCCCACGTGCAGTCAACAAGCCCATGATCAAGGTTTATATATAGGTTTCTTGTTGAGATTTATATACCGAATAATCTTTGTTCGTCCGACTTGACTCTCATTTTGGCGTGCTGCCTTTTACCAGTAATTTTACCTCATTCCGTCTTATATTTGGCATTCTGTTCAACAAAAAACTAGAATAATTACGAGGGATTGAGACTTCAGAGAAATCTACTTCCTCCACCCTTAAGCTTCATTATCCATAATCACTCGTCTCTTTCAAAGCTGCTTACTTTCGCTCGGTAGCAGCCTCCATGAGAATCAGTTGTGAACAATGACCTTGTTTCCTGATATCGTTGTGCCATAAAGTACACTTACGGGGTTACAAGTAGGGTTTTCTCTTTGTATCAGCCATTGAGATTTTTCCCTCATATATTTGTTCTCAAAAATCAATTGTTCGTCTAGTCTGCATTCGCAGCCATAATGTGATTTCTAGTTTTACGTATTCCTGAACGGCTTGATTTTTACTCGTGTGTTTTCGCTTTTTGTGGGTGGGCTTGGTTTTTTTTCTTTTAACTTGGAGTGTGCGAGCATCCGGAATCTCACTCGACGTGCGAACATTTGGTGACCACGTGATTTTTGGTTGTTTGTTTAGGAGAATACTATTTGTGAGGAAAAAAAATAAAAGAAAAAAGGAAAAAGAAAGAAGAATTTTGTGTGGATGAAAGAGTTGAACAATGTGTAACGGTTATTTGTCATGAAAATGTTACAGAGCATTGTTTCCTCTATAAATTGAATTGAAGTAAATTAGTGTGTCACGTTTTAGTTGCTATGCTTCCAAATTTCAAACTGCGTCCTTCAAATCCTATTGCCCATGGGAAAATGTATCCTCCGGTATTGGTCTTAGAGACATTTTTGCAAAATGCCAAAAAATAATTCCTATGAATGAAAACAGCTATACACCGATATTCAGGATCAAATTTAAATTAAACTAAAAATTTATTAAATTATAAATATATATATATATATATATATATATATATATATATTTATAGGAATATAAAAATTAAACGTAATCATTTATTATTAAAATTTTAATTTTAATTAATAATTAATAATTATATCTAATAATTAAAATTAAATAATACAAGACGATGTAATGGGAATAGGAGCAAATTTGAATTATTATTATTTGTTTTTCAGACCAGTTATTCAAAAGGAATCACCCCGTCCACTCCAACGGCTATCTTAGTTTCAAACTTAGAAAACAAAATGCTTTATAGCCGTTAGAGGACAATAAAACTCATTCTCTTGCTTCTTCTTGCAAAATCACTATAAAGACAAAGCAAATCCTCCAAATTCCTTTCCTTTGAGACCAGAGAAAGAAAAAAAAAATAAAAATTAAAAAACCCTTTTCCCTTATCGCTTTTCTCCGTATTGACTCACGCTGAATCGATCAAAAGGTTTTCTCTTTCCCCGTGAAAAGAAAGGAAGAATGATGTCGATGACTCCAGATTCATTCAGGAAAATGGGGCTGGGAGTGGTGCCATCTCCGACTCCCTTCCTCACGCCCCGCCCCGACAGGCGCCGCCCGGAATCAAGAGGATCCGACCGGAACTTCAATCGTTCCGACAGAGACAACAATAAAGAGGTTAATGTCCAAGTTCTGCTTAGATGCAGGTAATGCCCAAAGTTTTGCAGTTCTTTACTTTTGTCTCTCCCCATTTATTAATTTTTTTTTATAATTCAATTTTGTAATTATGGTAACAAATGGATTCCATTGGCTAGCTAACCAACGATTAATCTGATAAATTGTTTCGGACTTTGTTTCAGACAATTCTAGTGTACAAGAATCTTTATCTTTAATTTTATTTTGTTTAGGCCATTAAGTGAAGAAGAGCAGAGGATTAATGTTCCGAATGTGATAGCATGTAATGAGCATAAGAGAGAAGTCACTGTTTCGCAAAGTGTTGCCAACAAGCAAGTAGATAGGGTTTTCACTTTTGATAAGGTATTGTTCGTCTTGCTACATCTTTCGTGACCGTTGCAACATTATATTATGAAGTTTTTCCGAAATTTATTCTTGTCAGGTTTTTGGGCCCAAAGCACAACAAAGATCCATATATGATCAAGCGATTGTGCCTGTTGTTAATGAGGTTCTCGAGGGATTCAACTGCACTGTATTTGCTTATGGACAGACAGGCACTGGCAAAACATATACAATGGAGGGTGGAATGAGAAATAAAGTAATTTTTTTTTATTTCATTGCCATCTTCTTCCTCTTTTATTTTGCATGCTCTCTTGCTTGGTTAATCAAGTTCCTCACGTAAGTGTAGGGTGGAGATTTGCCTGCTGAGGCTGGTGTTATTCCTCGAGCAGTTCGCCAAATTTTTGATACGCTAGAGGCCCAAAATGCCGACTACAGCATGAAAGTGACATTTTTGGAGCTGTACAACGAAGAAATAACTGATTTACTAGCTTCAGAAGACAATTCAAGATCCATAGAAGACAAACAGAAGAAACCCATTTCTCTAATGGAAGATGGAAGGGGTTGTGTTGTTGTCAGAGGACTTCAAGAAGAAGCTGTATACAGTGCAAATGACATTTACACTCTCATGGAAAGAGGTGCAGTCAAAAGGCGCACGGCAGATACCTTGTTAAACAAGCGCAGCAGGTTTTCTTGTTATTGATCGTGTCTACTTTTGCTCAATATATATTTATTCCATGAGAAAAGATGTTTCACCAAAATTTATTTGATTTCTGTTGCAGTCGCTCTCATTCTGTCTTTTCAATTACTGTCCACGTAAAGGAAGCAGCTGTTGGAGATGAGGAACTTATTAAATGTGGAAAGCTTTATCTTGTTGATTTGGCAGGATCCGAAAATATCTCTCGTTCGGGTGCAAGAGAGGTATATTATTTTTCAGTTAGTGATGGATAGAATCATTTGGCATTCATATTGGTGGTATATTAACTAGGTTATTGTTAATGGTTACTTATGCTAAACTTTGTTTTGTTGATTGTTGTTTGTAATCATCTTTGTTTCATAGCTATTTTTTATGGGTTATGTCTCCTTGTTGTTTTGAACATTTACTTTTTGAACTTCTTCGCATAACAGAATAGATATCGGCCCTCCTTAAGGCCTTAGCATTTTAGCTGGGACGTGGGAGTAGTTAACAAAATTTTATGTTAAATTTGCAGGGGCGTGCAAGGGAAGCAGGAGAGATCAACAAGAGCTTACTAACTCTGGGCCGTGTCATAAATGCACTGGCCGAACATTCCACCCATATACCTTATAGGTTCATTTCACAATACCTTGCTAAATTTCCCTGTGTTTGGATATTTTCTAAATGATTTCCTCAATGTTTCTTATATTTTGGAGCAGAGATAGTAAGCTGACTAGGCTGCTAAGAGACTCCTTGGGAGGAAAGACAAAAACTTGCATCATAGCAACCATTTCTCCGTCTGTCCATTTTTTGGAAGAGACTCTAAGCACATTAGATTATGCATGTCGTGCTAAAAACATCAAGAATAAGCCCGAGGTTTGTTTCAATTGCCTCTGTGCTATAATTATGGACTATATATTATTTCCTTCTTTGCTTGACCCTAAAGCAAATTTTGCAGGCAAACCAAAAAATATCCAGGACTGTATTGCTTAGGGATCTATACTTGGAAATTGAGAGAATGAAAGAAGGTTTGTTGGGATAACAGCACTTATGGAGTCTTATGTACAATCATAAAATGTTAGAGAAATTAAACTAGCATCCTGATCCGTACCAAAATTGATGCAGAGGTTCGATCAGCGAGGGAAAGAAATGGTATTTATGTTCCACATGATCGATTTGTCCGCGAGGAAGCTGAAAAGAAGGTGGTTTTACATTTAAAGTTCCATGCTTCAGTTCTCTCTTTTAGTCTTCTATCTGGTCATAAGAAACTTGTTGGTTGGGCTAAAACGTACATGACTCTATAAATCCTAGTGGAAATAGAGACACATATTACTTCATAGAAACCAAAGCAGAAAACAAGGAAATGAGGGCAATGATCTCTCTATTCAAGTGTGCTTGATTTGTTTGTTTCTAATTGAGTGCAATCCTAATGGGGTACTTAATAAATATCTGCAGGCTCGGATTGAGAAGATAGAGCAACTGGAGAACAATCTCAAAATTAGTGAGAAGGTATGCCCTGCTTTTTCTTTGGCTATCACTTGTGTGTTAATATCTAACAGCTTTTGCCTTAATGCAGGAAGTTGATCGGCTGCACGAGCTATATCTCATTGAACAGGAACAGAAACTAGATGCGCAAAGTGAACTCAAGGATTGCATGGTAATTATGTTTTGCATATCTATCTGTTTCTCCTGCACATGCATCTGTATCATAATTGAGTATTTGTTCTTTAGATGAACTTGGAGAAAAGCAACAAGGAACTGAATGATCTTCAGGAGGAATACAGGTTAGCCATTTCAAAGTTGAAGGAGAAAGAGTATTATATCTCCAGGCTGATGTGTTCAGGTAGCTAATAGATTGAATTCTAGAAATATGTGGACAATTTCTTCTTAAAGAATGTGCAACATAAGCTATGTCATCGACAGAAAATTCTTTGATTGAACGTGCAAAGGAGTTGTGTTCTAATCTGGAATCTGCATCAGAGGATATGACTTCACTGTGTGAAAAATTAGGTATGAGTATTCTTCTCTCTTTCCCACTTCCTCTTCATATGTCATTTTAGCTGTGTTTGGCTCATTGCCATAGCATCATCTGCTCATTGGCCACTCACTGACCAAAGCAAAAGGGCTTCTTTATTGCATGAGCGGATCCTGTATAATATGTTATTAACAACACAATCATTTCTTTTACTTTGTCGAGGATGGAAAATGAGCTGCAGAGTGCTCTGTGGCTACATGTCATGGTCTTTTTTATGTCTCTTTTTTTTTTTTAATTAATTAATTAATTAATATTTTATAATTTAGAACCTGCAAGGCATACTTTCACTGTGTAGCCTGAGTAAATACTTCTGATTCCTTGCAGATTTCAAAAACAAAATGGAAGCAGAAAATCAGAGCATGGTTTTGAAATTTGGTTCTTATCTTGACCATAGTTTACAAGACTTGCACAAGACCATACTTGTGTCAGTTTGTCAACAACAGGAGCAAATGAGATGCATGGAAGAACATGTCCAAACCTTCATTGCTATTAAGTGCAATGTAAGGGAGAAGCTATTCTCATTTTATTATTTTCCGATCCAGTATACTTGTCTTTTCTGGATGGTAATATTTCTCACGATTGCCAGGCAACCAACATCTTGGAATCAAGGATAAAAAAACTCACAGAGACATATAATTCAGGTGCAGCATCCTTGAGAGAGCTGGCCAATTCATTGCAAACAAAAGCTTCCGTTGACCTAGAGCAGATGACTATCAAATTTTCATCTCAAGTGATGTCCACTGAGCATGTAAGGAGAACTGGGGAAAACCATTCCTTTGAATTTGAATATACTAGCCAGGATTCACAATGACTATGTCAATGTCTTGACAGCTTTTTGGCACTATGGTGCTGGAGGCCAAAGAGGTTATTCAGGACATCCAAAATTCTATTAATGAGCAAAAAGAGATATTGTCTTTCTCGACTCGGCAACAGGAGGAGGTCAGATATTCTTCTCCTTATTTTTTACGTCTAGTTCTGCTAGGGGGATGTGCCAAACTTGTTTTAACACTGCTCATTTTAGGGACTACAACGAAGTTTGACTTCGGCACAGGTAATTTCAAAGGCAACATTGGACTTTTTCGGTGATCTCTATCACAAGGCTTCAATGCTTGCGTCAGTCATTGAAGAAGGCCAAATCAAAAAATTTCACCAATTAGATAATTTTGAGAAGACTTTCAAAGTAAGATGGCATCCACGAGAAGACATCGAATTATGGTAATATGGGATACTGTGAAGGCTGATAAACTTTATTTTTGTGAAACAGGAAGAAGCCGCTAGGGAGGAAAAGCAAGCACTGGAGAACATTGCATCAATATTAGCAGGTTTGATGTCCAGAAAAACAGCTATGGTGAGTTGTTCAACATTCAAGGTTATTTTCAGCGGTTTTGTGTATTTTATGCCTGACTTTTTGAATTGTGATTTAGGTCTCAGAGGCATCACACAATATCCAGGACTCAATTATACAAGAGAATGAGAGACTGCAGAAAGAAATTTGCAACATGCAGCAAGTTTCATCTGATGCTAATGAAGAGTTCAGCAAATACACTGAAAAACTGGAAAGATACTTCATGGAAGACACATTCTTGGTTGCTGAATCAAAGGCTATCATGGAAAATTTTCTCCAGGAATGGTATGCTAAAAAGTTCTCTGCCTGCAAAATTTGAAGACTAGAAAGACCATTTTATAGCCCATCCATCATATATAAGTTTGATAGTTGAGTCAGAATTGTCATTGCAGCCATGCCAAGTAGAATGCCAATAATTAGGAATAATAATCTCAGCTGACAGCAGAAAGAAAATACTAGAAAATCATTTTTCAGCCCATCTTATATAAGTTTAATTTTTGAGTGAGATCTGTTATTGTTGTTTCTAGCATTAGATTGCATCACTCTTAGTAACTGCAGTGCAGTCAGTCTCAACTCAATTAGTAATCTCTCAAATAAACTTGCATCCATTCATGGCTTTGCAGCTCAAGGAGAGTTGTTGATTCTACACAACGGTGGGACAATGCCCAATTATTCATCAAGAATCTCAAAACTAGCACTGTTAAGGAGATGGAATCTATTGTGAAGTAAGTTCCATTGTTCCTATATTTTGAATGTCAACAAAATTCTATGCCATCTGCTAAATATGTTTCCTGCACAGGGAGAAAATAAGAGGAAATGATGTGGAACATGAGAAAATTTTATCTGCATCATCTGCCATGGACTCCAATTTTAATGCTGGAATTGCTGATATTATGACTGCTGTTGATGGTAATGCTGAACTCTGTGTTACATTTAAGTTCTTGTGCCGAGCGAGCCTATTGTGTAATTTGCTTCGCCTAAAGTCTACTGTGGAATTTTCTTTCCTAACAGAATCACTTACACAAGACCAAGAAACTAAGAAGGAAATGGACTCGATGACTACCTTGTGCATTGATCAGCTAAACTCAATGCAAGAGAACCATGGTGAAGGCATATTAAAAATCAGATTGAAGGCAGAAAAGTGCCTCACAAAAGATTATTTGGTATGCAGGCTTGCTTAACGTCTTCCATGAAATCAGACATTAATCGTTCATTTTAGTATGCCCCCATGCCTTTTAGTTTGCAAGCACCTAGTAAGCTGATGGTTGGTTTGAACGTGAAACAGGTTGAGAAGCATACTGGTACAACACTCAAGAGAAGAGGCATAGTGGTGCCTAGCTTGGAATCCATTGAGGAGATGAGAATGTCTTCTAACTATAAACTTGAAGAAGACCAGAACGGTTCCAAAAGGGACGGTAATGGGATCAAGAAGAACCCACAGCAGCTATTTTTAGCAGCATCACAGAATAGAGCTCCTTTCGCTAATGTCAACTGAAAGGCCGCAAGTGCAAGACAATCAAATTAGGATTGGCTTGTTGTATCTCATAGCAAGCTCTCCCCTCACATGTAGTATAATTCTAGGATTGACTAAAATGTTGTATCCATGTAGGCAAAACAACAGAAGTCCTTGATTTCATACCAGATTCAAAACGTTCCTTCATTTCCTTTGGGAAATAATAATACATTGTATGCCTTGAAGGAATGAATCAATTCTTTTATAGGAAATGTGTAAAGTTCAACTTAGCGAAGTAATTTTTGATCAAATTTCTCTGGAGAAGGCTACTTTTTCAGAGCCAATGGCTAATTATGATCCAGTAGGGCCGGAGTTACTATCCTTTGCCCCATTATAGGAAAAAATCAAGTTTAAAAAGGATTGCAAGAGTTAACACTTGAATTTGGCAATGGCCACGCCCCTGTTGGGATCTGGGTACAGCTCGCTCGCCGGTATCATAGGCAAAAACACAAAAATGAACAGCAACAAAATGGAGAAGTGTAGAGCAAAGAAATAATGGATTCACAGTTGTAACATGGTTCGACTTAAAGTCCACGTCTGTGAGTGAAAATGGACTAAGAATATTCATTAACAAAGCACATAAGAAAAATTGCTCAATCTATTTGCACAAAATACGTAAACGAGAGAGAGAGTAGAGGACGAAAACACAAAAGAGCAACTTGCTCCTATGGTATCAAAGTCCAATCTATATATAATATGGTATTGTTGAAATTGAAAAAAAAAAATATATAAAAACAATAATACCCAACCTCTCTTTAATTTTAGAGTTAAAAAATATTTATGTAGCATATTTCTTAAATAAATTTAGGGTTTAGGTATTTTTATGTATTTAATAATAATAAAATATTTAATGAATCACACCACCTAATTTCAATTATAATCAACCAATACTTCTTAGACCTAGCCCAACAAAATTTTTACTAAGTTACCACCTAATTCAATTTTTATTTTTTTAATAATAAAAAAAAATATTAAAAAGGACTTAGCCCATTTTTACCAGCTTGGACCCATCCCAAAAATTTTTTAAAAAAATAAAAAAATAAAAATTCAACGAAATGTTTTTCAACTAACATTTATCTCTTTCAGTCGATCTCTCGCTACATTACCTCTACCTATTCTCCACTTATTTTAAGTGTTCTAGATGCCCGACCCTGGTCAAATCCTTTCAATCAAATAACGCTGCTAACAACCTAAGCATGCAAACACTAATATTTCCATCGTTGGATCATTTTTTTCAGTTTTCCAACTTGGGTTCAATTAATTTCGGGATTTTTGGGTGTCCAAAAGACCAGAAAGATTTAAACGAGAAGGGAAGCAAAGGAACTGAGACAAACGATGCTACCAAGCTTGCCAATTGTATATCGCTTTGATTTCCCTCTACCATCTTGTTGTTACCTCTCTAGAATCTAGTGGGCCTCATTTATTAAATAACGCTTGCTTTATATTTCGTATTGCTTATTCATGCTATCAACACGACCCACCATAGCATGTTTCTATTGTCTGTCGTTGATATTATGGGAACAAGAAAATGTTATGGGGGTGATATTTGTAATTGGTTTAACTTTTTATTCCTATTTTCAGGTTTATTTCGGGATAAGTGGGACTTCATTGTTTGGGATGTTTATTGACTTAAATCTGCCAGTTTGTAACTGCTATGAATTTTTTATTGGTTATAAATAATGTCATCTAGAGCATTATTTCAACAATATACTTTTCTTTGCTATTTTCTCCTTCAATATAGACAGCCGGAATAAATTAGTAAAAAACATAAAAGTAGCCTCTCGTGGTCTAATCTTTCTATAGTTCATGATGTGTAATACAGGTAAGCATCTATCCAACTGTTACAATATTTGTAGAATTCTCCGCTCAAGTAAATGTGCCACGAAAATTTCTACAATTGCAAGCTTTGGCGAGCAGATAAAAGTATAAGCATAATTTTTATCCCAAAAAAAAAAAAAAAAAAAAAAAACTTCATAAAGAAGTGAGAAAATTTATCACAAATAGATATTTAACCTTGGAGATTGGCTTTATTCCTAAAGCTACTGTAGAATCCAGATACAATAATAAGTACAACAACATGACCTTAATTCACTTATTAATCAATTGTTTTATGTTTTTTTTTTATTGTTTATTGAATTTTTTTTAAATTACAGGAGATTTAAAGAAAAGAAAGAAGCAATAGAACTGAGATTAATCTAAAATAGGATTAGAGAACTGTATTCGTATACTAAGTAACTGGTCTGCATGTCTTTTTGTATTTTTAATAATAATTATATTATTTATATTGTTATTTTTCTGTTAAAATTTTCATATTATAATATAAATGAAAAAAAAAAAACACACATATCACATAGACTTAAAAACTAGGGTGTGTCTATATACCGCAAAACGGAACAATACACAAAACAATAATAGTGGGAGCAGGCCACCATATGATTTTTATTTTTATTTTTTCTATGCTTTTTTTTTTTTGTGTTTTTCCACCGAAAGCAACAATCAATGTGCCTTTTTATTCTTTCTTTTCTTTGTTTGTCATTATTTTTGTTCTTTTCTTGCTTTACAACAAAGACGCCACCACGCACATGCACCTTTTTTTCTTAAAAAAAAAAAAAGAAAAGAAAAGAAAAGAAAATACAATCTTTTGCATTACACCGCACGCATACACATCGCAACCCCACAATTTTGGGTTTGACCCCAACAGCCCCTTCATCTGTTATACTTTGTTCTGGCAGAAATTTAAACGAAATTAGAACTTCTGGAACGCCTTAATTAGACGAGTAATTCTACAGGTTGAAAGCAATCAAAGGAGTAATACATGTTTGTTATATTGCTTCTGCTCTTTTAATAACATCAAACCGCTGTTGGTCAACTCTGGAGTTATCATCAGACATGACGTATAATTATGGACGTTGTTGCTATCATGTTTGTTGCAAGTTAGGCCTTGGAATATCTATCAATGCCTACGTCAACCTCGTCAACTAATGATAATAAACATCGCTCGAAAGTCCTGGGAATTTTGATGCATGCAACAATAGTCGGCAAACATGACTATTTTTCCGAATAAATTAATTCACTCAAACGTTTAAGTTATTGTATACTATTTAAAAATATAAATTATATATTCAATTAAACATGTGGATGAATAAATTCATTATATTTATAAAAATGAATAATTAAATACATGAAAGTATGTAGTTATAAAATTGCAACATTATATTAAAAAAAATATTTTATTTAATAATTTAACACGTTGAATGTAGACAATATATCGAACTCTGACACAGCGTATCTCAATAAAAGGCATTTGAAGGTTCAGGGTAAGCGACCCACCTTAGCATTTTGACCAAGAATATTAGGCTAGCGTAGCCAGCCTATTCACACATCCAAAGCCAATAGATTTGCTACAGGACAACCACACCGCTTATGGAATTATTGTTCACCACTAGTTTACTTTTTGGGGTTACAAAATTGAGAGTGGCTCCACAAATATATGGGCGGCATATAAACGTGCAAATATTGATTAAGGTCAAGCAATAAAATGTGCATACAGTTTAGGGCCACATGGAGTCGTTGACTAACTGGCAAAGTAGCAAGTTGGATTGGACCCCTTGAGAATTTTCGAGCCCGAAGCTTCTAATTGAGTAATTTATTTGTAATAGCTCGCCGCTCGCGACTCGTTCATGTTTCAATTCCACCGTTCATATTGAGGCTCACCAGCTCCTTGTGACTGTTACATGGTCAAACGAGCAGTGGCCACCGCCGTCTGGCAGCTCCACCAGACAAATTAGGTAGCGTTTGCACACACGTGGAGAGAAAGTTCCTTATTCTGACGAATATGAACTTCCATCAACGCCCCCCAACAGCGAACGATGGCTAAAAGCTTTAAGGGTATCTTCGACATTATGGACAGTCAAAGGAATCGCCCCTGTACTACTCTTGGAACAAAAAGATCAAGTACAAGCCGTAATCCATGATCTAATCAAAAAGGTGCAGTTGCGTTTTTAACTTCTATTATTATGTCGTGTATGGTTGGGCGAAGACAAAGGAAGCCAGTCAAAGTTCACAGCCAGACTTCTATAAATACGAACTTGCAAGCTGCTCACTTTGCACAACAAACATTTTTCCCTCTTTCTTCCGATAATTCCATTTCTATCACATGGCGATAAAGAGAGCTAGAGACAGCAAAGAGGCTGAGAGCTTGGCTACCGCACAATATCTAATGTTACTCTCTCAAAGCCTAGACAATTACAAGACCACAAAGCACTTGATGATGAAAAGTGACATGTTCGAATGCAAAACTTGCGGCCGCAAGTTCCCATCGTTCCAAGCACTTGGGGGTCACCGAGCCAGCCACAAGAGGGCCAAAATGATGGAAGAGGAACCGTATGATCGTGATGACACCAAATTTTTAAGCCTAGCAACGAAGCCGAAGATGCACGAGTGCTCAATATGTGGGCAAGAGTTTTCGATGGGCCAAGCTCTGGGGGGTCACATGAGGAGGCATAAAGTTGACAAGATTGACAATAGTTCTGTTGATACGGTGCCGTTTCTTTCCAAATTGCCGGTGCTAGGGAGATCGAATAGCAGCAGAAGGGTTTTTGCGTTGGACTTAAACTTGACTCCTTTGGAAAACGATTTAGAATATTTGTTCGGCAAGATGGCTCCTAAAATTGGCAATTTAGTTTGATCTTTTTTTCATTTTTCATGCCAACAATTTTTGTATTCGTTTCTCATTTTTCTTGCTCAAAATTGTAAAACTTTTCATTCTTTTATTTGTGTGCTAGAGAGACAACCAGTTGTACATTCAAAAATAAAAAGTTCTTTCTTTCTTTCATTCATTCATTCTTTCTTTCTTGTTGGGGGAAAAACAAATCCATGTGCTTTCTTGAAGGTTTTTCTTATGGGCTTGAAATTCCTTTAGGGTGTGATTCCACTTTCTTAGATCAAACCATTCCTTGCATATTTCGATGGTTTTTATTTTTTTATTTATTTTTAAATTATGTGCACATTTTTTGGGCTCATTTTCAATGGACTGTGTCTACAAAGTCCAAATAATGATGTTGTGAGGCCCATATAAACTACCCAGAAAAGTATTGTCTAGAGGCTCATTGAGCCCAAATATCGATATCGTTTGACCCACTCAGGCGTTGTAGTTGGCACACGCACATTGGACGGATGATACTGGCGAAGCCAGAAATGTTGCTGCAACTGCAACAGCTATCAATAATTACTAATTTTTTTCATATAAAAATTTTGAAATGCTTATTAATTACGTAATTAAATGTAAATTCAGGGATTAATCCTGTCCAGTAATTAAAATGGGTCCTAAAATGTTGCCCCTTTTAAAAAAAAAGAAAAGAAAAACTTTTTTGACGGTTGCAAAGGTAGGACGGGCAACTTTTATTAGATAGATTTCCATTTGGTCCAAGGGCATGAAGTTAAGATCTTCTGGGTTATTGCTCTGGTTTTTCCTTTCCGCAATTAGTTTTAGGGCCATGATTGCTTTGATTAGGACATTTACTTGTTATTGTCGATGTGTTCTGATAACTCTATCATCCACTAATTAATATGATTCTATGCATCTTTAACTCTCTTATTTCTTTAATTACCAGGGAAATCCAAAAATAAAAAATAAATTAAAGTTTTCCAACGTGGACTTATTTCTTTGATTACCACAAAACCTCCTGGAAGAAATTGCTCTGTCTCTAAGAAAGTTCCGTGTTTGATATAATCATTATATCGAGATGCTTAAAGCTTACAAGTAATTAGTTTAAGCAGTAAGCAAACTATTTCAAACATTTTAAGATTCTTTTATATACTGCGTGCATGTAAATTTTCGACATAAATACAATGCCGGTCCAATCACAGAGCTCAAAAATGGAGTGCATATCAATCTGACGGTAAAAGGAATGTTTGTTTTATGTTCATTTGCTTAGGAGCATGGCCATGACATTTAACTATCAACCTTTCAAAATCTAATAAATCAAGCAATTACATGATTAGGGTAGTTCTGGAACGTGCTTTACTTTGTAACTCATGTATTCTGATTTTTGTGCAAAGGTTTGAAATGAAAGCCTTAAAGTGTGATCATTTTCAACCACCCATTTGGTTAAATATTTTTAAAAAGAGAATTACTGTCACCAAAACTAATATCAAATATTATTATAATAATTGCTATGAGCATGGCATTATAAATATTTACAATCCAATGTTATAACCTAATTGGTATTTAGATGTATTTCTCTCAATATTCAATTTATAGATATAATAACTAATATAATTGGCATGACGAATGTTTCTTAAATATCATGGCTGCCCGTAACATGTGCGGCCCAAATTCAAATAATAATTTTTTTTTTTTTTACTTTATTTTGCAGTCAGGCGGTATTTGGGTAGATTAATTAACTTATGTTTATCTCCATTATGGCTGGTTAACCGTACTGGGACTAAGAGATTCCAGAAGAGATCTAGACTTCATGGCCATGACAATGTATAAGAGATAAAACGTGCCAATTGCATGAATACTTGTGTGTGCACTTGAAGAAGAGAAGTATTCATTCTACAGATCACAACTGTATGCAAATATCTAATTCCAGGTCTTATTAGGCAACACAGAGAGACTTCTATGTTAGGCTAGTAGCTACAACAACTGACCCTCATTCTTAAGTTTGGCCTGGACTTTGACTATCATTTGTTGGACCTTGCAGCCATGCTGTCATGTTAGGGTGTTGACTAATGGGGTCTCACCGCAAGTGGCAAGCGGTATTAGTGAATTGACACAAAGGCAATTATCACCTTCCTTGAAATCCCTATCGCTATGATTAAGTGAGATTTACCAGTTGAATATTTGGCTAGCACCTAACACCAATTTTGGACTATGTATTTCGTTCCATTGTTCAAGTTAAGGCAAGAGTTGCAGTGCATCGTTGGAAAAAAAAAAAAAAAAAAAAAGATATAGGAATGTCAATTCTATTGACTTTTTCATCCATCTTTTAGCTGTTCCGAAAAATTCGATGGATTCATTCAACGTTGGAAAAATATCAGCAGCACGTTACTGAAAAATTCAGGTCGATAATGCCGTAAAGAATTGGTCTCCAGATTTGTGGCCCGCATGCCTTTACTTGATTCGTTCATTCAATTTCTCCAGAATGTATAATCCAGATACAAGTATTCATTAAGCAGAGTCCATTAAACGGTCAAGATTGATTAACATAATCCTGATTCTTAATTCTGCAGTTCGGTGGAATCAACTAGATATATATTGATAGCTAATTGTGCACAAAACACAGATTGAAGGCTGGAATTTCTGAATAAGTTCCAAGCAATTTCTAGATGGTATTATATATAACTAAGTCGGTTATGAGTCATGTTTGCGATGTAACAATTAAGCTAAAAGACAAGTAAATCCAACATTTAGCCCAATTGTAAAATGATCTACCAGTTGCTAAACTCAGGACAATGAAATTGCAGCCCTACCCAGAACATGAATTTTCAATATGCATATTAGCTATTGATAAATTGATTTGTCGTTTCATTTTTTGAAAGCGATTCTCTAGATAGCATAGCACACCATCCAAAAGCCACGTGATAACGTAGTAGGCTATCGTTTGATCTCTTCTGTGGAGTCCATACCGCCATGACTCCACTGATCATGATTAATATATGTATCATATTGCCGTAACAATAATTGACCACTGCGATATATAGCAACTAGTGTACGATTATGACTATATTGTCAATAACAGCAATTGATCTTGGTCGAATAACAGTCCTCACAATCTAAATTATGCCACTAAGTTAAAGCAGCAACTACGAAGCTCAATCCCTTTCCACAAGTCTAATACGAAAACTTGAGCACCGCATATTAAATGCTTACTAATGATGCAATATTCCATGCACCCCGGGACATGGACACGCTATGATCTCACGCATATGGTACATATATTATTCAATTCCAACTCAGATCAGTTGGAAGATGGAGCATAGGCCAATAAATAAAGCACAAAGGTACAAAGGAACTGACCTTCTTTTGCAGTGTATAGAAAAAAACATCTGAGAGCCCTCGTGAACCAGAAATAGGAAGTAATAATTATCCATAGGATCTTCCTCACATGGCAATGATGGGTTTCCTGTATTGTTTCGAGCAGAAAATTAGGAACTTTAGGAAAGATACTTGGCACTTGATAGCGGCCCTACAGAGCATTAGTGGGAAAACTCATGACACTCAATTCTCTTTAATGGTTCATGATAACAAAATAAAAATATTCGAAGAATACGGTGGATACAATAAATAAATAGAGTAAGATTTTAAATATTATGATTGCAGTTAGTTATTATAATTTTTAATTTTTGTATTCAAATTTGGCGGTTTAAATTTTACTTATATGTCCACTTATTTTGTATTTTTGTCATTAGACCCACAACAAAATTTAAACTAAAAATCTTTATATTACGTGGGTGTTAATTAATTTAACCAGTAAAATTTCTTACTTTAAGAGAGACTTAAGTTTATATTTTGTCTAAAATCATTATTTAGAAATTGTATATCCTTTTTGTTGTTTAATTTATAGGTCATTAAAATCTCCAATAGACTTATATTTTGAAGAAAAAAAAATTAATAACATTGTAAGGAGAGCAACACAATGAATATATGCTATCTGATAAAAGAATTATTAATTTTTTTATTAAATATATATATACAGATGATTGAATAAATTGTGTATTTTTCACATATTTCATAATTAAGTAGTTAAGTTTTATTTTTAAATTTTCAAAAATTATCAGGTTTATTATAATTTGATGCATACGGGGGCTCATCATTAGGCTACTTCACCTTAATCATTCTCTTGCACTCTTAATATAATTAGTTAGCTTTAACTTGTGATATGCTGCCTTTTGAATTAACTAATACCCATTATTAAGTATGCTAGTTATATATATTTCGAATCTCTCGTAGCATGATCTAAAGCTGGTTTCTCGCATGGCATTCGTTCGATTACTTTCCCAAGGTCTAATCTCTTTTTCTGTTTTAACAAACAACTCGTGTGTTTTTTTTTTTAACATTTTTATTAGTTCTTACTTTTTTTTTTCTTTTTTTGCTATTATCCGGATCTGAATTAATACTCACAATTGAGAATTTCAGGGAACAAAAACTCTCAACTTCTAATTTCTTCAAATTAAGCTAAACCTAGTTAGTTATTAGATCTTATTTCTTTTCTTAAGTTTTCTTCACTCCGGTTGGACAAACCTATTTATTTGTAAAACAATTTACAATAATTGATGTAATAACGAAGAAAATCATTGAAAATTACCGTACTTTTCAATGATATTATTGACTTCATCCTGTGCAGATCAAAGGAATTACAATCATATCGTTGACATCTCTCAAACTGAAGTTGGACTCCAATTTTGAGAGGCAACTCTCCTATTAAGGAACGAAGAGTGATCATTAGTATATATGTCACTATGATGAAATAAGCTGATGCTTCCAGAAACATGAAGTTATCGGCATGTGCCTGTTTGCGTTGCACGTCTGTGTCTGGTTTCCATGTCTATGTTCATTTCATCTTAATTTCCTATGGAGCCTCAAATAGAGCTCGATCAAGTAGTGCACGCTTCCATCTTGTATTTTATATATGTTTTTTTGTTCTTATTAATTTCAATTTAATTGTTAAAATATCTTTTCATCACTTTCTTTCCTCCTCTGAGCACAGCAGCAAATTCGCTTTCATTTTTAGCGGCCTGATTGCTTGAACTGATGTTATTGTCGTCTCGTACGCGTGCCGCCCACCGGATTATACTATAAGACAAACGCACTCTGCTGGTTGAGGCAATAAGAAGCAAATTTCGAAAATATCTTAATTATAAAGTTAAAAAACCAAAAAAAAAAATCAAAAAAAAAACCAACACATTATGATTTTTTTAATTAAAAAAAAAAGGAAAATTTTCTATATATAACTCAATGATCAGGGGACTCTTTATTTGCCCCCAACCAACTAGAGCTCAAGTCATGATTTTCAGCAGTCCGAAAATTAATTTGTTTGCCAAAAGTGGGGCTTGTCATTATTAAAAATTAAGATGAACTTAATAGTTTACATTTGGCAAATTAAAAAAATAAAATTATCAGACTAAATTCATCACAATGATTTTCATGAATTCTGTATCAGGAGAACCCATAATGCCATGGAGAATATTCTGTACTCAAATTATTTGAATAGTGCATTGCGAATCGTGCAGCGTTCCGAATCAAAAAAAAAAAAAAAAATGACGCCACAATGCCACGAAGAATATTCGGTACTTAAATTATTTGAATAATACAACGCGAATCATGCTTTGTTCCTAAACTAAGCAAAAAAAAAAAAAAGGACGGAACCCATAGCACCAATTTGTTGAGTGTTAGGCATTCTTAATTAATTGTTAATCATGCAGACGAATCTGAGAGAATGACAAACGAAAAACGCTAGGTCCAATCATTGAGTGGCTTGTGGCTCGTACATGAAAGGTTTCGTTAACATAATCTGTATATATTGGAATGTTTGTAAACCTGCACATACTAGGATTTTTTTTTATTTATTTTTTATTTTCTGGGTACATGGGAAAATATACAAAATTATTTCAGGTTGCGTTTGTCAGAAGAGGTCTACAAATGACGTTGACCTGGAAAGCATCTTGTTTAACGTAACGTCCACCTCAATACGAGATTAGTACTGCTTCGAGGGTAGGCCTTGCCTAACCACAAGTAAAACAATCCAAATATATTGACTAGGTTGCGAACTGTGTTGAGTTGAGCACCTGCAATAAAGAAAAAAGTTGGAATGTTGGAGCGCTATAGAAATGGCTAGAGACTCCGATGCTAATGAAGTAAATTAAAAGAGAGAAAGATGAGAGAGATTTTCCTAACCAAGGATGTGAGTTATTATTTATAAAGTTGAGATGAAGTTTCTCGTTAGTGCGTTTTACTAAAGATTTGATGAGCTCATACTGTTTGACAGGAACAAAAGTGACATTAGGATGCTATCCGGGAAATAGACTAAAATGAATTCTGGTTCAAGGTAGGGGCAGTGGGTTTTGAGACCCATTACTTGCTTGGAGTTCTACGACTTACTAATTAACTATCTACATTATTCATTAAAAAAAAAAAAAAAGGATAATGCAAATGGTTCTAAGAAGTTCTGGCATTTATTGGTAATCTTTTTCCTTTTTTTTTTTTTTCTTTTTCTTATAAATTTTTTTTATAATTTTATTCACTTACTAACTGAGATGGAGAAAAAACGTTTACCTTGTCTCTTTTTCCTTAATTCATCATCCTTATTAAAGAGATTAATTTGCAGAAAAATATTAGGCAATTAGATTCTAAGATTTTATTTCACTTTAAAAGTTCTAACATATACTATTTGTTCATTGTTATTCAATTTTGCAACCTGCATTTTTATTTTTTTTCTCTTTAAATCCATAATAAAGAAAGTCTATAAAGTCTTGCTAATAAAGAATAATTATCCATATTAGTCATATTCACGGTGAATGTTGGAACTTGTTAGTTGGGACACTGGCATTCTGCTTTCAAAATTAAAGACTTTCCAAAATAAAAACAAAAAGAATTTCTCAAGCCGGTTGATCATACACAAGTATCTTTCCTCTTGAGTTGGTGAATATTTTAAGTTAATTGCCTATCAATCAAACCAGATAAAGCACATTGGTGGGTCTAGGTTGTAGTGGGCATGATTGTAGCCCGTCCAATGGAAACAGGCCACACCACACTAGGCTTCATACGCGTGGCGTGGACTTGACATCTTGTTCACAGGCACAGGCAGTAGTAATGTCTACAAATATTATGTAGTTGGACAATCCTAAATTTTCATATATTTTCAACGGACATACATAAAATTAGTTTTGAACTTTTATAGATTTGTATAATTAGGTATTAAATATTTTTATCTTTTTATTTGAGCTTTATAATTTTAAAATTTATTTTAAATGGATCTTATTTAAGAACTAATTGTAAAAAATAATTAAGATTTAATTTTATTTTATTTTTTTTTGTATATCTCACATGCAAACTAATTAAAAAAGTATAGCATTAGTTTATCATTACAGAAGATTTTTTGGTATATAAAAATATAAGTCAAATAATTTCTCAATCGTAATCTTTGAACAACAGTGCCCAAAATTTTTTACAGGGACTCGACACGCGTTCTAAGAGATCCAGGTTCTAGACATGGGCTAATTAACGACAGGGCTTATAATAACTAATTACACCTCTAGCACATGTTCTTCCGTCAGGACTGGTCCTTCACCAATCACTGCTCAAAGTAATAACGTTATAATTTAAGCCTTCGACATGACCGAATTGCATATAATTTGTTATGAGGGGCAGCGGCTAGATTTGTTCATGGACTGGTTTCGAGTTTAAATTTTATGTTTCCACTACATTTCAGCTCAAAAACATTGACAAAATGATGGGTAAATAAATCAATCTGATCTGATCTGATCTGATCTGATCGGACTGTGCATGGGTTGATCTGGACTTGGGGTCCGATTTGCGTTTGGTCGGAGCAAAGCTTGTCTTTAATGGGCGTCTCTCGGCATTGTTGTTTGATTATAGGAGTTCAGGTGGATTGGATGTAAGACCAAAACTTAACGCTTTCGGCTTTCTGTTTTTTGTCTTAATTGGCTAGCTGTGGGAGTGGTTAAGGGCCGGCGACCAATCTTAAATAGTGACGCTGGTTTGACGTCTCCCCTAAAGCAGGACAGAGGTTCCGTTTAAATTCTCTCGTGTAGTTCGTGTCACATCAATATACACAAGAGCTAAGAATTTGTAGTATTTAAGATTATAACTTTTCCTATAACTTTAAGATTGTATTATTATTAGCCAATTATAATTGGTTCGTGTCACATCTTTTCTTCTTTTTATATATATATATATATATATATATATATATATTATAACTTTCCTTTCAGGCCAAAAAAAAATAATAATAATAAATGACACTTCTACTAAACTTGTTCATCCTGCTAAATTGGTCAGAGAAAGTTGTGTTTTCTTTGGATTTTTCATCATTTTTTCTTGAAAACACATCACATCACTAAGAAAAGAAGGCCTAGTAAGGAGATAAAACTTCAGTGACCAGCTCAGAGCGAAATATTCTAACATCTACTACTTCCGGGTATAGAAAAGTCTTGACAGTAGAGTTAAACTCAATTAACAGTTTTACGGAGAAGTTACCATATACTGTACAAATATTTGTTTTCCAACTAAAATTTTCAAATCGGCTCCAAGTATGGAAAGTATTCTTATTAGTAGTAGACATGTTGCTTCACGTCATACCAACCAACATTATAGACCTCCACCTTTTTTCGATACATTAGCCCACCATTCAGACATAAACAGGAAAGGCGTATTTGCTGTTTTACATGTGCCTTACTAGAATTACATAAACCTGTATATTACAGATGGGATGTTTATAATCGTTTTTAACGTGGGTCCAGCATGGCGTCAAGGCAGTTGGCAGGATTCCTTCGTTACTGGAAGTGATAATGTCTCGCAAAATTTTCACGTAAATTGAAATTCATTCATGTGTGTTTAGGCTCTCTGTTATAGCTTATACCTGAATTTTATAAGAGAAGTCAAATTAATGGGCTTTGGGATTCATGGAGAGGACGATGATGAAGGACAGCAGCACGTGCAGACAGAACCAGAGAACAAATGGTCCTTTTGATTCAACCAGTAAAGTAATTTTTGGCCGAATAAAGAAAAGGAAAAACCAAGAAACCGCTACTACTGAAATTTTCCTTCATTGGAAGCTCCCACTTGCATTGTTCTTTTCTTAACGAACCATATGGTTTCATGCAACGAAGTGGATTCATAAATAGTGAGGGGGAAGCTTTGCTAAAATTTTGGGAGATCATTATGGTGGGATCACAGCAAAACAGCGGGCTTGAGATGTTAAGTCTGCCCAGAAAGTATAAAATCACGCAATTACAATCATGAAATATATGACTCAATTATATCATTAATCTATATGATTTGATAAATATTTCTAATTTTCACTGAATTATTTCTTTACTATTTTGTGTAGAGATTACTTACGTAAAAAAAAAAAAAACTTTGTACACACGGTAATTCATTCTCTTAACATTAATTTTATCACATGGGAGAAAAAACGTTTTTTTTTGCGCTCTTTCCAGTTCCGGTCATTTACAACTTCTACCTAATACCTCAAACCAGAAGCAATCATTATTGTGATTTGAAAATGGGGATAATTCGCTTATTTCTGGTCAAAAATCATTGATTAGAAATTGTCGAATGGATTTCATGGAATATACCAGCAAAGAACTCGTTTTCATATAGGGGTCAGTCAAATCCCATTCTCCACTCAAAACGTGGCAGAAAGTTTGGACAACCCGAGAGCTGGATTTGAAATCAGAGCACTTAAATTTCTAGAACTTTGACCGGCAGAATCCTGGAAGGATTTCCAAATTTTCTACTCCTAGTTATTAAAGTCCGAAGACAGTTGATTAAGACAATCATCGCTCTTTTTTTCTTTTCCCCAAATCCACTCTACTGGGGGAGGCGGCGGAGGAGGTCAGAGCAGAAGCTTTTTTTTTAAAAAAAAAAATAAAAAATAAAATTCTTTTATTACTTTTAAAGTCCATTTACCCAATAAAATATTAGAACCCTTTTTTCAGAGGATTCATTATACCGATGCTCACTTTCAAGGAAGTTACAACTCCACTACCAGACATTAGCTCATCTGCAGTCAACGTAATGTAGTTATGAGCAATAGCCTACGAAAATTTTACACGTATATCAAATATCAATCACCTTTTTTTTTTACCAAAAAAAAAAAAGATACGATAGATCTTAAATATCCAGTTCATAGACTCAAATAAAGAGTATTTATTATCATCTTAAATTAATTTCTTTATAAAAAAAAATATCGACAAGTCGTGTAAATTAGAATTCACTTGTTATTATTAAAATTTAACTTTTTTCATGAAAAAAAAAAAAATTCATCACCATAATTGGGACCAACGATCGCACCTATGTGCTTTTTGCGCCAAATTAACCACTACAGTGTCTAGGACAAGCTCCGAAATGTTCCAAAAATAAAATAAGAAAAACTGCCTCTCTACAACGAATTCCAAGAATCAAAACAAAATTCATAAGTCTAGCTGTCTAGGAGGGGCAGATTCATTTCGTCAAAAATTATCACACATGTTTACGAGGAAAATTTTGCGGATAAATAGAGCAACTCTACCTGAAAAAGTAACATAATAGGAGAATGACAAGTTGGGAATATTCACAGCTATTTTACACAGAGAATTAACGTTGACTTCAAAGTATTCAACCTTTGGCCTTTTCGGCTGCTGCCCCCACGCACTCTGACTATCTCGTAAGTCATATCGAATATCTCCGCCTCTCTCTCTCTCTCTCTCTCTCTCTCTCTCTCCCCCCGTCTCCCCGTGTCTTCCTTCTATCAGTAGTGCATGCTGCCTTCCCTTTTGGCCTTTCGCGAGGAACGCCTCCAACTCCAAGTTTCTCTGCTTTTCCTCTTCTTTCCCCGACCGACCAGGCAGCAGACGCAAAAAGCAAACAGCTTTATCACGTCTGATCTATATAACACTCGCGAGTCGTCCTCTCTTCGACCAAAAAGGGCTCTCCGTAAAAGATGAGGAATTCATAAGTAGGCCCTTTCCAAGTCAGACAGAAAAACCATATTTTTATCCTGGCTCTCTGTGTAACTGCTCGTCATCCTCCATTCCATTATCCCTACCAGTTTCTCGTAAGTACTTCTTTGAACACTCTTCTCATCAATTATCTGTCAAACTATCTGTGTGATTGATATATAGCCAGCGTCCTCGTTTGGTTTTAGTCCTAATTAGAAATGTCTTTCATCTTGCGGTTTGCGTTGACGGCTTTTCGCCCAAATTTCTATGCCGTAAAAGTGTAATACGTCCGGCTTTGGTTTGATTTGCTGCCTTTCTCCATTCCAACGATAAGTTCTTATGTGTTTTTCTGTATGTAAAGGGCACAACCAAAGGTTTGGAAAGAAATATTCATTCCCTAGAGTATGAACCTGGCCTCTTGTCCATCTGTCTCACTTATTAGTTATTACTCTATGATGTTTTTTTTATTATTATTTTTTAAATGTATTCTCCAAATTTTTACTTTTCTTTTTCTTTCTTTGCGTCTACGATTCTTGTTGACAACCTGCCTTCATGATTCCCATAAATGGGTCTTTTTAAAATATTTCGTTGATTACTGCATTTACTATTAATTTAAGCCACTAAACAATGGGTTGCTCTTTCGAAGTATGATTAAATAAACCAAAACCAATCTCGCTTATTATTACTGATATATTATACTGCTTGTGATATAAATTACTCTGTCACCGGGTCTTTTATAAAGTCTTCCTTGCGATCGGATTGTGCAGTCGTTTTTCAAATGAAAGACTTCATTCACTAGTCAATATAACCTTCCCTCTAAAATAACTCCCCATATCCAACCGCTTACTCCGTAGCTTCCTGTACTTTTAAAGGAAACAAAATTGGAGAATTGCTTTTCTTCTACGTTTGGATCATATTTTCAACATTGGTCTTTGATTTGATTAGGCTTCCACTGATCAGACGGCAGAGCAATGAGAAAAGAGATGCGGAGGACTTCCAAGGTAAGAAATTGATTATTGCCCGATAACCCCATAGTTCTGGTCCTTTATTCCGAGCATCGTTATTATATTTTGGAAAAGCTGAGGTTGAATGTATCTTCTGTGTGTCTGGTTTGGTGAGTTCAGTCTGCGTGGCCCAGAGTTCTTGTCAGGAAATGGCTAAACATACAAAGTGGTGTAGACGAGTTTCATTCCGATTATTCAATAACAGGTAATAATAATTCGTTTCTGGTTTATTGTATTAGTATCCCATATATATCGATTGGGCCGGAGAGAAATCAAACATCTTTTTCTCTCCCTTGAACGCAGACAGAATTGAGAGAAGAAAGGGCTGCTCGAATGTACATCCTTGCCTTTCCCTACACAGAGATTTTTCAGGTATTTTACCGTGAACAGCCAAAACCGGACTCGTTTGCTAATAATTCCCACTGATTTGGGTCTTTACCCATCAATACAATTATTATAGTCATTAATGGCCCTGGACCGTCAGATCCGCGGCTTGACTAATGTAACTAGAAAGGGGTTCGATTGCTTCTGATGTCGCCCTCTTGGTTTGTTGAGGAGAAGTGTTAGCTTGCCACGTGGACGTGGGTCTACCATCTTTTGTATACTATTTGCTTGTTTAATTGGGTTTCTAATGGTATGTTCTCTACGAGGCGGATCGGATTATAATTTCTAACCGGGAGTCTTCGTGATTTGGTAGATGGGTTGTTAGAGACGGCGGCTAATGGACTTAAACCGTCGGCAGCATATGCGGAGCAGCCTCCACTTGTCACCGATACTCTAGACCTCAGGTATCCCGACGGAAAATGACTGACTTCTGTTGTCCTGTGCTATTAGCAATAAAGTGAAAGGACTAGTAATCGCCCTTCTTAATTGCGCTCTGTGAACTACAGTTCTTAGAAGCTAGAACTCCAAATCCCGAACATTGATTAATCCTGATTTACATGCTTTGTAATTGGTTGCATCTTGACAATTTGACTATCCTGGAGCTGTCTGCTTTAATTTTCCCCGCTCCGTTAGTCGAGGCTGAACAATTACACGCAACTCAAGTAGTTTTTTTATTTTTATTTTTGTTCTTTTCTCTTGTGGGCAGCGGAGTAACCATGCCCAAAATAATGTTGTGAATATTTCTTAACAGGATGTTTGTGGGAACGTGGAATGTTGGTGGCAAGTCTCCTCGCGAGGATTTGAACTTGAAAGATTGGCTTAAGTCTCCTGCTCTAGCGGACATATATGTTCTTGGGTATTGGTCCCTTCCCCTACTATCTCTTCCGCGAGATCTTTGAAAAATAGTTTTGATTTTGAAAATAAAAGTTAGAGACCTAAATTAAATTAGATATATAATTTTTCAAAAACAAACTAGTATATTTGTATAATGTCTGTATATTTTGTGTACATAATATTTGTATGTAATAAAGTAACAAGTATTTTTTTTTTTTTTAAGAAAACCACACATAGTAATGGGATGATAAAGTTATGTTTTTCTTTTCTTCATAAAATTCATGGTTTATGTAAAATTTTCATTTTATTTCTTTTTTTATTTTGAAAAAAAAAATTATTAGACCCCGTTAATTATAAAAATTTTCAGTTGTAGTCAAAATTTTTTTAATCAATATCTTAATAGTTAAAATTTTAAAATTTTTAAAAAAGAAAAATATAAAGATGATTGTAATAAAAAAGTAATTTTTATTTGTTAAATTAAATTTTTTATGAAAAAAAAAATAAAAGGTCGAAAACGAAAAACGAACCTTTTGGTTGGATTCGGTCAGAGTGACGTCTGGCATGTCAAACCATATCTAATTGTTGATGTTCATGAGAGCATTAATTGGTAATTCTGTAATTTGAGATTGTATTTTCAGATTTCAAGAGATCGTGCCTCTCAATGCGGGCAATGTATTGGGGGCAGAGGACAATGGGCCAGCCGCCAAGTGGCTTTCTCTAATTCGACAAGCACTAAACAACAAGAAGGCAGACCAAGAAGTTCCTCAATTTTACACCAATGCCACTGAAGTAAAACAACATTCTTTGCTGTCGCCCGTTCAACAAGCCAGCCCAAAGCCCGGGCTCCGCTTTTCCGACCTGCTTTCCTTGGAAGACGAGATTAGCAGCGAGGACTTTGAAAGATTGCTGAATTTGAGTTCAATTGTAAGCTCGAGCGAAGAAGGGTCACGTCCACAACCGTCCGTGTCTAGCAGTCCAATCAGAGGACGGTACAACTTAGTGGCAAGCAAGCAGATGGTCGGGATCTTTTTGAGCGTGTGGGTTCGAGCGGACCTTTGCAAACATATTGGCAATTTGAAGGTCTCGTGCGTTGGGCGGGGGATTATGGGCTACCTTGGCAATAAAGTAACGTTTCTTAAAGAAAAGAGAGTTTTTGTTTTGGGTGGTATCCATTTTGAAGCGGGATGATGACTCTAATTTGCTTTGTTTTCTTGGCAATATACAGGGGTCAATTTCGATTAGTATGACGCTGCATCAGACAACGTTCTGTTTTGTTTGCGCCCACTTGAACTCTGGAGAGAAAGAAGGTGATGAGATCAGAAGAAATTTAGACGTCACTGGAATATTAAAGAAAACAAAGTTCTCTCATTCGTGTTTAAATCCGGGACAACCATTTCCTCCTGAAAGCATATTGGAACATGAGTAAGCCGCCCCCCTTCTAATTCCTCTATTACCCCAAAAATAAAAAATAAAAAAACAAATAAAAAAGCAACGTGGCTATTTGCGAGATATGTGAGAAACAAATGTTATTGTTTAATTGAAAATATTTGTTCTGTACCCACAGGATTATATTATTAATGTGAACCCTTTTTTTCTTTCTTTCTTTCTTTAAATATATAATCAGCAAAGTTATTTGGCTTGGAGATTTGAATTATCGGCTTGCATCTAGCCGTGGTGACACAAAAGAGCTGTTAAAGAAGAATGACTGGCAAGCGCTTTTGGAGAAAGATCAGGTTGAACCTATCGTAATTTAGCTTCAAACCCCACGTTTCATGATTAGTATTCATGTCATTTGCATATGTAAACATTGTTATTTCTAGAAACCTGTAGTACTCAAATTCTATTGGCTTCAAGGTTATAAATAAGCAGGTGGAAAAATAAATATTGTTCTATTTTATTGTGCGGGGGGGGGGTTGTTTTTATTTATTATTATCATTATTTATTTTATTTTATTTTATGATTTTTGCAGTTAAGAAGTGAACAAAAAGCTGGTCGAGTGTTTAAAGGATGGGAAGAAGGGAGGATATACTTTGCTCCAACTTACAAGTATCTTATCAATTCCGATCGTTATGTTGCCCAAACGTTCAAGTCTAAAGAAAAACATCGCACTCCTGCTTGGTAACGATTTAAATATTATGCTTGCAATTGTGCTTCTCTAAATTCAGCATTTACAACTAAGGTCGGTTACTGCATGTAGGACCAGAAAGAATCGTCACTAGAATCTGGTTTTTCCCATGATTTTATTTTTTATTTTTTAAACACTTAAAAGGAAGAATGAGTTGACTTGTGGCCGCTCTCGCAGCTTTTACGTCTCTAATCTGTGCTTTCCTTGGTGGCTGAATTTAACAATAAGAAAAGTAAAGAAGAGAACAATTTTTAGTAAAAAAAATTGTCAGGGAGGGAGAGGGAGAGAGGGTTAGTGGGGGAGGAACTGAGGAGATGTGCATTAAGTATTGACTTATTTTTCATACGTCGGAATCACAAGATGCGACCCCTCTACTTTAAGCTTTGCGTAAATTCAAATACAGAAAATTTTGACAAATGAAGGTCATATAATATATCTTAATCTTATAAGTAGTCTCGCTTGGATCTGAAGACTCAAGCCGACCATCTTTTGTTTAAATGTGATTGCTTAAGATGACATAAAAAACATTGGTAATTTTTCCCCTTAAATTATTAGCTTTCACTTTTATTTAGTTGATTTTGGCATATTTTTTACCATTAGTTCAAACTATTGACTTGCTTACACGATGGCTAATCAATGTCACAGTGCATGAATTGTTTCACAGCTTATGTTCCATTAACAGTCGAAAATTTTAATCTTTTTCAACTTAATTTGATTCAATGACAGGTGCGACCGAATATTATGGAGAGGTGAAGGTCTTAAACAAGTGTGTTACGTCAGAGGAGAGTCCAAATTCTCAGATCATAGGCCTGTTTATTCACTATTCTCAGTCCGAGTTGACCTAGCTAACAAGAACAACACAACTAATAAATCCACCAGATTCTGCCTCCCAAGGTCTTCAACAAGCTCGGTCTTGCAATCAACATGTGTTGCCAAAGTCCAAGCCGAGGAGTTGTTATAATGCAAGCCTTTCTACGGGCCACATCATGTGAAGCAACCGATTGCCGACTGTAATATTCTGAGTAACACAGCATACAAGGGGCGCCAATGCACGTCTGTTCCTCAATTTTTAACAGTATGGGATGGCGTGCAGAGGTGAGTATGTGGGGCTGACGTGCAAGTCAGATGCAGGCCTGGTAGCTCAAGGTATTTTTAAACTTGGGAACCTGATGAAGAGCATCATCGAATCTAATACATTATGGGATTTGCGATATACGCTGGACTGTAAATACATGGAAAGTAGGGACTGAAAGGGCACGATGTTTAGGCTATGTTGTTGGAGCAGGAAAGTGAACTCCAGGCAATAGCAAGAAGCAGCGAAATTCAGAGGCTTGGCTCGCTATTACACCATTCGTGTTGGTTATTTGGGAGGCCGTATGGTTTTTGATTAAAGGGGTTTGATTTTACTTTAGGTAGGAACATAAGTGTAGTGCAGCTTTTTTGCAGAGAAGTGTTTCCAAGTAGTTTTGTTTCGGTACTCCTGGATTTTGAAATAGATCAGAAAGGGAAACGCATTTAACAGGGAATTTTCAGGTCATGCCACAGAGGCTGTTTAGAGGTACCACGATTGTTACTGAAATTTCCACGATGTAAATTTACTCCAATAAAAAAATTCTTGTCAGTAATTTTTTTTAATATAATTAAAATCTATATTCTATGAGATCTTAAAGAGATTTAGAATTTTTTATATGTAAGCAACTCAAAGTTCACAGCTTGTAGGAATTTGAAGTTGGGATTTGCAGCTATATGAATTTGCTCGATGGTATATCAAGCTGCTGAATTTTTCACTGTATAAGACGAAGCAGTTAGTTTTTTTTTATATATTATTATTACCTTGTATGATGACGTCATTGCCTTATTGGAAAATGATTAGTTTAGACAACAAAAAAGCGTATCAATGCAATCATGGATAACCGGCTGAGCTGCTTCCTCAACCGTTTGTAGCTCTGTTATGCATTATATTACCAGATCATTATTTACAACCATTTTCAGATTTCCTCATTTTGTACGTGTGTTCAGCTATAGGAACTGCTTCATTTTGTACTAAACCACCAAGAAATGGTTAAATAGCCTTAATCTGCAGCTTATTCGTGTGATTGAAATCTATACATGCTTTGTGCCACCAACATGACAAGACTCTTAGTTCACACTTCACAGAAGAACATATACTTGCTTCTGTATCGGGTGCCTGCAGACACTTTCATCTTGTCTATTTTATGCTCTTTCTTCAAATACACACAACTCATCTTTATCCTGAAGTCCCTGTGCACTGTTATTGTTGCAATCCGTCCATATTTTTGCTGAGCAAATGCACTTAGAAGGGCATCCATAAAACTCTCATTAGGACATATGTTGCAAGCCCACAAGAAGAAAAGCCAATGCCAATCGAAAATATGCGGGGTAATTGGTGTCATTATCATGGTTGCAGGCCCTTTTTCAAATGGGGTAAAAGCAAGGACTATGAATGGATTTGTTATCCGACATCATCAAAAGTTTTCTATTCTGCACTCTTATATGCGGTCCTTGCTTTTGCCCCACATGACAATGGGCCTGCAACCGCAATAGTGGCACCAATTACCCTGCAAATTTTGGATCGCCATTAGATACTTGTCCTTTTGTGTTTACAATATCTGGGAGAGAACTTCAGGGATACTTTCCCTGGTGCATTTATGATGGAGCTCAATGTAGCAACATAACCATGTACAAGGGACTAAAACCTGCAAAAATAAAGAGCACCTATCCTTCATTGTTATGCCCTGCATGTGGTAAGCTGGTCTCATGAAGACAACGCAGGCATATTTATGATGGTTTTTCTTTTTCTTTAACTGGCATAGGAGCTGTTTTTGCACTATGTAAGCTTGGTTCAAGGCGGAATGTCAGCTATAACCAATAGACTATACCTTTTCGTGCTCAATATTCCTCGGTAGTCCCACACAAATTTGCTCAGACAGGTCATCACATAATATCCTTCTGAAGGAGAAAGAAAAATGCAAGATATTGATAGACAGAGTTGTTCTTTGGAATACAATGACAGTAATAGATTGTCAATATTTTTTTGAACCTTGTCGCTGATTGTCATTATGACAGATTGTGAGGGGCATAACCAGATACAAAATTCTGGGGATAATTGATAAAGGAGACCATTATTACTCAAATAATCAAAAGCACTGACGTAACTAATCATAATTCAACCCTATATCTGGAATCATTAGTTCCTTTTGCTGATATTATGGTACTTCAGTGATCCCATTTCTCATCAAAGGAAGGATAAAAATAGAAATTATCTTGGTCATCTCAGTAGTTGCATCAAAAACCCATTTTCAGACTTTCTTTTGAGAAGCATGTGAAAATTGGAGATTTCAATGCAGTGGTCCCTTGTAGTTGTATCAGGATTTGTTGGTCGAAATGTACAGTAGTTTGATTCAATGTCTCGCTAGTCTTTTTCGTCCTGGTCGCTAATCACAAGATTTCTATGAGGTGCATTGGTGTTCTGACCTCATGATCAAGCTTTCTCATCGCTGTTGCCTGCTTCTGTTTTGAGGTTTACTGATATTATTTGCTTGTCAGGTGTTTGTGATTCGCATTCATAATCCTTGCTTTTACCCCACATGACAAGGTAGAGGCCTGCAACTATGATAATGGCTCCAATTACCCTGAAAATTTTAGATTTGCGTCAGTTTTTCATCCTTGCAGGGTGGCATGTGTACTAATAAGAGTTTTGGGGATACCTTCCCAAGAACATTTGCTCTGCGAAAATGATGGAGCTCAACATAGCAACAATAACCATGCACAGAGGGTTGAAGGCTGCAACAAATACAGGGCCCCTATCCTTCATGATTAAGCCTTGAATGTAGTAAGCCAGTCCTGAGCAGACCACACCCTGCAAATATGCAATTCGCCTTAATTTGGTGCCGAACAATATTTCATAGACAACTAATCGTAGTTTGGACTTTCTGTGATGAAAAAGCAGTTTCACCGAAACCTATCAAGACTTGCTTCTTGATGAGATTGTAGTTTTCTGTCAATCTGATAGATAGTTTGTTATTCTTACACTGTAGACCGCTGCAACTAATTTGGTGTCCCAGCTCAGAGACCAGATGGTGGCATTTCCTCGTTCCATTACCAACGCTACTATGGTGCCTTCGATTGTACCAAACAGGCAAATCCAAGCAGTAAGAGATAGCTCAGCAGGGTATGTCTCCAGTGTGATTGCCTATGACAATGAAAGCAGAGGACACAGGGTCAGGGAGATCTGTGAGTCAATTGTATTTTGAACATTTTCTTAAGTCACTTACTTGCAGAATCATGAAAGAGGCCCAGCTGAAGGAACCGATCGTGATCATTAGTGTGCCTTTAATTGAGTTATGGAGAGTTGTCCCACCTGTTGTCCGTCCATTGATGACTTTGCCTCTCGTCCAAAACAAATCAACAATTGGACCTCTTACGAGTGTCATGACCATGGCTCCAGTTACTGTTTCTATAGTTCCAGCCACCTTTGCTTGACTGCGGAGAGATCTTATATTCACTTTCTCTAGCCTAGAATGGTGACAAGCACTCAGACACACTAACAGCGCATTATGGAAATAAAGCTGAATGAGTTATTGAGTTTCTGTGAACGACTTAGATGAACAATGATTGTTGTTTTCCGAAGAGCTTGACTGAATAAATGTCGTCTGTAATGTGATATAATTACCTAAAAATGCAAGCCATTACGAAAGTGATGGCTGGAAGAATATTGATGATAGCAGCTGCAAATGTAGCCGTGGTGTACTTCATCCCCAAGTAATACAGATTTTGGTCAATGACAGGTCTGCCCAGACAGAAAAGAAATATTTATTCCTTAAGCTCTCAGCTTGATAAAATCATATGAATGAATTAAAAAAAAAAAAAAAAAAAAGAGGAAACCAAGGTCGGCAATCCAGAAAAGTACTCTAGCAAACCGAGCAACATTAGTTTCACCAAGATTGATCTAGTCATCTTTGGCCTTCGTTTCCTGCAAAGAACAAAATATTAAAAGGTGTCAAACTGTTTTTGACAGTGGCTACCGTTAGTATCTAGAATTTGCCATATTTGTGGGCTAGCTAGAGAGGAAGAGAGATACCTGTCCAGAACAACTGCAAAAGGGGTCATGACCATAGTAGCAACCGCATGGCGGTAGACCACGAGAACATAATTGCTCATTCCCCTATTTAATGCAGCCTTACACAGAATGTCCATGCCTGCAAAACCAACTTGCATGAATATAACAGCAATAAACGGCTTCACTTTCTCGAACCAGCTCTTCATTTTCTTTTTCTTTTTTTTTTTTGTTTCTTTTTTCCCACTGTTTTTAGCTCTCAATTCACTCAAAAGAATAAAATTATCAGAATAATAAATTTAAGTTATTTTAGTTCATGGGGATAAGTACATTGGCAACTATTCTTCCTCTTATATAGCAGCCAAACACTTCGAAGCCGGGGATCCCACCGGTGTGATGGAACTCAATTATCATTCTAAAAAGTAAATAACGACCCCTTTTTCAGCGAGTGCTCACATTAAATATGCTTAGTTATTGGTGGTTACGACAGGATTTTTAGAACTTATTGATGCATGGAGTATAATACTTCATGTCTTTTGCCTTGTTGAGGTTCACTGTAGTGGGGTGGTTTTTCCTGTTTCGATTACTCAAAAAAGTAGTCTCCCACGTTTGCTTGATGGGTATGGCTGATTGGCATTCCTTATACTTTATTTTATTATTGTTATTATTTGAAGCTCTAAGTGTGCCACAGAATTTCCAATTAAAGCACCAATCTCTGCTATGTCTTTAAATTAATTGAGCAATCAAACCGCAAATGGCTGCTTTTACATATCTAAAGAGCTAAAGATATGTCATTATTTGTGGTCCCGCTTTCCAAGGGCACTCAAACAATAAGTCCTGCCCACGGAACAATACTAGAAGCAGTTCTCTACGTAGAAATTTATGGAAATAACGTCACCTTACAAAATCAAACCCAGTTCAAGAATTATTGAAATGCAGCTAAATCCAATTTCTGTTGTAACGTTTGTTTTAAATTATCGGGTACGTAAAGGTAGTCCACGGTCAAAAGTTCACCGGGCACAAAAATCCCACTGTTTCATGCTTTAAGCCTTCCCTACGTGTTCTCTTGTGCTTCACTTTCATGCTTTATATGAATGCACTACCGTATAGCACTTACCCACCTCCAAACAAAAACCCCACTATCTTTGCTTCAATAATGGTGATTTATGGGTATGATCCCAACCTACGTGGAAGACATTATCTCTTTGATGCTTCTGTTGTAGATGCCGCTCCGACCTAAAAATGGAAGTGAGTTACAGATGTGCGCAATCAAAATGCACGAGAAAAGGGAAAAGGGAACCGACTCTGCACCTATGCGATCGTCAGGGAGCTCAGCTCGCTTGTTGCAAGCAGCAATTGTGTAGAAAATGGGGCAAATAACCTCTTGCCCACTGAATAAGAATATATTTAGAAATAGTTGCGGTGCAAGTGGGGATTATTGGGTCCCTCGTACACCAGTTTGTGCTAATACACTATCCACGACTAAGAAAAGAAAAAACGCAAATCAAGATTTATGATTGAAAACGTGTCATTACATCATTCTACATTGTGGTATATCATGAGTCCAACAAAAAGTTTGTTTAACGAGTATTTCTCTCGTGCAAATAAGCGGATTATCACGCGAGTTACTAGATCTCCTACAAAAGGGACGAAGCACCTATGTAACAATGAATTTTGTAAGCAATTGACTTTAAAGAAAATGGGGCAAAGAGGTTGTCAGGAAGATCTTGATTCCTGATACGATGGTAAAAGATGTATACAAGTAGACGTTTCAAATTAAATTATCTTTTAATGTATTTTCTCCTTCTTACATTATCAGCTTTTCTTCGCCGATTAAAATTGTTCGTCTGCACCTTAAGGCATTCATCACCCAACAGACGATGGACGGATGTACATGTTGCCCCTTCTAGGACGAAAATAAATTTGACCCGTTGACCGACTCTCACAAAAATGGCCTGGTAATGAGCTTCGGCTCTTGACGTTCTTTAGAGCCGAAAGTTCGAACTCAATAAGTGGATTTAAAAATAAAATAAAATAAAATAAAAACAGAGAGAGAGAGAGAGAGAGAGAGAGAGAGAAATGAAAAAAGAAAAAAAAAAGACTAAATGAACATTATAAAGGTAATGTCTCTTGAACCTGTCAATAATGTTCCGAAAGTTGAAACTCAAGAAGTGAGTTTTGACTAAAAATAGAGAAAATGTTAAAAAAGAACAAAATGAACATTGTAAATGTAGTGTCTTCTGAGTCTGCCAATAATGTTTTGCTGTCTGCCAACAAGTTATATGATTGCCCACAAAGTCAGGACTAAATGAACATTGTAAAGATAGTGTCTCCTGAGTCTGCCAATAATGTTTGGATTAACATTACCCGTTGGACTTTAGAGACACAGACTGCCAACAAGTTGTATGATTGCCTACTAAGCCAGAAACGAAAGTATAAAGTCGGAAGAATCACTGTTCAAAAAGATACTTCAGCAAATTCGTTGGGATTTAAAATAGGCAATCATGTAGTCCTATTATGTTCAGAGGAGTAGGTATGATGACCTAACACGAATATTCTTGTCATCAATTTCCACGCTGGTTTCACAGTTTCCAGACATGAACATGACTATGGGTGAAAACTCCCCTAATTTTTCTATTTACAGGAGCCAATAAACATCAATTCCCATTTCCTAAAGTAACTGAATGACTCGACTGATAAATCAAATGTAACTCCAACATTCTCCAAATCCAGCTAGGTTCTTCATCATTTCTACCCTGGAGCTCAAACAACAAAAACCCGAATGACCCGCAAAGTTTCAGCAATCGAAGGTTCCACCTACGTGGGGTATCCCAAAATTTCACACAAGGTGCGCTAGGATTATGAATAATCAAGGATTAATCTAATAAAATTTAATTTCATAAAATGTGAGGATTTAACATTCACACCAAATCTTAAGTTATAAAATAATGACACAGAGAACAATACAAGCACCAATCACAGTGGTGAAAAAATTAGTTCCCGTTGACATGCTCAAGAATGCAGCTGCATGATCGCATCATCAACATGGCCGCTCTAAGAACCACAGCAAGCTGATTTTTGTGCAGCTTGGCCAACTGCTCCTGCCTGGTCTGCTGGGTTAATTTTGATTGTCTGCGGCTGCAGAATCCAACAAGTTTTGTAATATGCATGGAAAATAGAAAATCATGACAAAACCTATATCTGAATTTTACTAATTTTAAACAGCTTGGCCCTCAAGAGGTGATCATTAGTTGCATAAAGAAATAGATAAGGAAAATCCATTAGTATTGTGGATCAAGAAAGTGTGCATTATAGTATAATACCTCAACCTTTGAGTCGGTATCTGCAAGTCTTTGCTTAATATCTCTAGCTATAGAAAAGAAAACCTCCTCCACGTTTAAATTAGTCTTTGCACTCTGTAATAGAGAGTATCTTCAGCATGTACAAAACAGCGAAGAGTGTTACAACTAATTATAATGTCAGTGACAAATAATACATACAGTCTCAAAGAACTTGATGCCATATTCATCTGCAAGAGCTTGGCCTTTTGAGGTAGGAACAGCCTAAAAATGTTCCTCGTCAACTTCATATCACAGATAACTTACAAAAAATCACACGCAAATATAAGAACAGTAGCACACAACCAAAATAGGTGAGTAAGAGCCAGAGAGCAGACCCTTTTGCTTTCATCCATGTCTGCCTTGTTACCCACTAGTATCTTGTTAACATTGTCGGAAGCATGCTGCTCAATATTACGGATCCAATTCCTAATATCTAGACAGAAATATAAATTAGTATAATTACAGGGAATAACAGGAGGAAGTCTTAAATTCACCACCAAGGACAGTAGATACTAGAAGAGTTTAAGTAGCTATTATAGATCATGCAAGATACTGATGCCTACAATTCTAGATATTTAAACAAGATGGAAGATCAACAAATCACGGAAATCTAGACTTCAAAAGACAGGAGTGAAGGAAATGATTACTGTTAAAAGATGACTCATCAGTGACATCATACACGAGTAGAATACCCATGGCTCCACGGTAATAAGCTGCCAAAGAGAAAAGTACTTGAGCAGATTTTAATCAAATAAGAAAGAAAATACATTATCACACAGTTAAACATAGCTTAGCTATAAAGGATGTAGAGAGATAACTAAACACTGGAGCATCAAAATAATTACAAACTAATTTCCACAAAAAGGAAGCCAAACTCACACTCAATTCAGAAACGTCATTCATTTTAAGCCTTCTATATGTGCATGTATGTGACACAGAAAATTCAAATCAAGGAAGCTCTGTCAAACATCCTGCATTGCATAGTCCATACCCAAGAAGGAAAAAAAAATGATGTGTCATTAAATTACAAGTCAGGACAAACATCTTATCCAGATCATTCATCCAGGTCCTTTTGCTTATTTTATCTCAATTAAACAGTGTGATTGATTTGATACATCAATGAAACAATAAGAAACAGTCCAGGCATCTTTTCAGAGAGCACTCTGAAAAGTTGTAGAATGTCATTAAATCATCATCACAAGAATGGTGTTTTTACATCAAATATTCAATTCACTTGATGGTATACATGGAGACATGCCTAGACATCAACAAAAAGTCTAGACATCAATGAAACAATAAGAATGTCATTAAATCAGTCTAAACATCTTTTCAGAGAGCTCTATGAAAAGTTGTAGAATGTCATTAAATCATCATCGCAAGAATGGTGTTTTCACATCAAATATTCAATTCACTTGATGGTCTATACAGAGACATGTCCTTTCGTGCTTCAGTGCCTAGCAGAAGAGTGCATTCCAGTGTTGGCCTATGGCTGAGAACCTTGGAGCAGGAGCACACAGCATAGCATATTACATCAATATGGCATGAACTCATTTGCTGGGTACTGCTGATACTCCAAAATAACTAAAGTGCTGCCTTAATATTGTACACATCAGCAGTTGTGTCCATTTCTGGGTCCTTCAAAGTAGCCAAACTCCAACAACGATATCTCATTTCATCTTCCACAGTTCCACAGTAACCAACATTCAGTAATATCCAAATTCTTCAGCCAAAATCCATACACAGAAATGAAACTGAGAGACCAGGAGAAAACCAGAAGGATACTCCATTTCATGGATGTGCGAAATTGTGGGTGAGAAGGAGAGAAAGAGAAAGAGGGAGAGGTGTGCATTCAATCGCCCCCCTTTCCTTTTTTATCTTTAAGTTTTGTTTTTTTTTTTTGTCTTATTTTGGTAGTCCTATCTATTCACAAAGAATGTGCAAATAATCCTATTAATTTTCAATAGGGCAAGATTTGGAAACCAAAATATAACTTCAGGACAAGAGACTAACCAGTTGTAATCGTTCGAAAACGCTCTTGACCAGCTGTATCCCAAATTTGCAATTTGATTCGCTTTCCATCAAGCTCGATAGTCCTTATCTTAAAATCAATGCTATAAAAAATTTAAGCTTGAACAATCAGAAGTAATCCCTAGAAGAATAATAAGTCTTTCCTCTTACCAATTTGGGTATAAAAAAAGAAAAAGGCATTCCTACCCAATGGTTGTAATGAAACTTGTGGTAAAGGAGCCATCTGAGAATCGCAAAAGAAGGCAACTCTTACCCACACCTGCCAAGTCATGCACCAAGCAAAATAAACAAGAACATTTCAATGACCAAACTAACGCACCAATTTTGGCAAAGCAATCGTTAGGAACAAACAACCACCATCAAGTGGCACCAGAATCTTGACATCGGAGAGCCTCATGCATTAGTTAACCACAGGAACCACTCGAAAGATGATCTATCAAAACATAGTCTTCTGCACTCGTGCATCACATATTTGCAATTTACTTCCACATTCTTAACAGTATAGCAGTAGATATCTACGATAACTTCTTAGAACAGTTTCCATCATGTCCTATCTTTCTGCTTTTCATGCTAACATTCCACAAATAATCATTTAAAAATGAAAATCATGCATGCATTTTACACCTTGAAACCAGTATTCAGCTCTATAATGCTTAAACAAAAACACCATAACTATGACCGTATTGCAATTAACCAGTAAAAGATTAAACCTAAGATTTCGTTTTCAAACATCGAAATTGGAGGAGCAACCAGAAGATGCACATTTCAATATCCGAGGGCAAATCCGTAAAATCATACCGCTATCGCCTATCAGGAGCAGCTTTATTAGATAATCGTAATCGGCTCGAGCCCTAGCAGGTGGAGCGGCCATTTTTTACGGATCAATAATCGCCAAGCTTAAGAAGCTAATTTCCGGAAGTAAAAATGGCTGACTTCTGCGTGATTGGAGAAATTTAATTAATTAAACAGCGCAAAGCAAAGATACTGAAAAAGAAAATTCAAAAAAATAACAATAATGATAATTATATATAAAAAAAAATTTGCAAAAACAGGAAGAAGAGGCTAGAATCGATGAGTTGTCGATGAAGATATACCGGATCGGCGAGATCTAATTAACGGTGATAGAGATTGACGAGGAGAGTGCCTCTCTGGTATGTCACCACCAAACGGCCGTTGAAATTTTTTGGAAAGCGAAAGAAATTTTGCAGGAAGAGGCTTGCTCTTTTAGTTTTAAGTTATAAGATTCTCCTCTTCGCCGTTGGATTGTAGATTTTTCCTTTAGATACGCGTCTATCCAACGCGCACGATTTAATTTACTAGTACTGCCAGGAGATGTATCCACGGTGCGATTACGAAGAGTTGCTAGAAAATTGAATGCAACGACGACGTTTATTCGTGTTCGGTATAGCGGTCAAACGGTGCTGTTGAGATCCTCGTGGACGTCACCAATTAAGGTCCTTATTTAAATTCTTTTTATGTGGTTGGCGTGCTACTCTAATTTCTTCTAAACTTTGAATAGACCTCTTCCTCATTTGGTTTTGATTTTTCTATATTTAAAGTATTATTTTTATTATATTCAAATAACATCTAAATCTAAGACATTTTGGGGTCTCTTAGGTATTATTATTCGTCAAATAACATCTTGACACGTAAACAATATTAGCACAATTTTACACTACATCTAAGAATTTTACAATTTAAATTTTTCTAGAGAAAGATCGGTACTAATAATATCCATCCTCATCTCCTCGTTGAGATGGAGTGGGTCCACGTTACGTTAATCAAAGAGACCAGTCATCTGCTTTATCATATTACGCGTAGCCATTGGGCCCAACTTATGCAGACTCTTTCCTTTTAATTTGATTTTATCATATTTATGCCGACTCCTTAGATTTGGGAGCAATCAAGTTGATAACTACCAAATACAAATTCAAATTCCCACATCACTCCTGTGCATATTCTCATTTAGACTGGGAAGTGTCGAACCGCAGGAAATTGCAATCCATATTAACCAAGTTTATTCTGCGCCTCATGAACTCATTGTTAATTTGGATTACAAATATGTTTTACAGAAAAAAAATTTATTCCCAAATTTGCCTAAACATGTTTGACAAATCGTTTGCACCATTGTTTTAGTAGGATCTGAATACATACGTGGATTTCATACACACACACAAAAAAAAAAAAAAAAATATATATATATATATATATACACACAATAAATGAAAGGTAAATTTTGATAAATCAGTTACTTGGAAAATATCTATCGATTAAATTAACGATAAATTTTAACAGAGGATTTCGCCGAGTAGAAACTGTAATCCAAGTTTTATTCACATAATGTGGTAGCGAGTATCGTTTATGTACTCGGTTTCCATTTATACAAGTTACCTTCACCACAATCTACATTTGGAGGATATTATTTGAGTCGTTTTAAAGCGGACAACTCAAGAGGCCTGATGAGACCGAAAGTTATGGTCAAACTAATGTATGGACTCCAAAGACCAATTAAAAATTTTAGTAAGACCAATATATATGCAGTAATTGCGATCCGTCTACTGCCCGCAATTGCGCGGGGGCTAAGGTGTTTTTCTTTCGATTTTTTTTTAAAAATATTTTGTTAATATTAAAATTTAAACTTGAGACTTTTAGTTATAAAAAACAATTTTATAAGGCATGCAAGCCTGCGAGTTTTTCTTTTCCTTTTTTTTTTCCAACCATAAATGGAGAAATTTTTTTTTGACTTTGGAGCTTCTACAATTACAATCACCAACATAAATAAGAAAAAGAATATTCTTACCAGGTGATTGAGTGGCTTTTTGCACAGAAAATGGTAAATGATAAACATTTCTATGTTCTTTTTCTAGAAAGGGAATATAATCTTCCCGAATTTTGAATCCTCAATATCGAAGGTTCCTTTTCTCTTTTTATGCGTTCAAAAGAAGATGGGTGGGAAAGAATCTACATGATATGAATATGAAATAATCATGGTTTGGTCTCTTAATCCTCCAATATAAATTAAAACTTCAAAGTGTGATACACTGATGTGACGTGTGATCCCCACCTGAATTAGTAAGCCTTGTAGGCTCCAGCTCATTGACAATTTTTGTTGAATGAGGTTTCATACGTGGGGATTGAATATTGCGTGTTGATTTTGTAAAGACGTCTAGGTGCATATCCTTCCGTTTTCCTTTATGAAAGAGCGTACATACATATTTGTCTGTCCACATGTCAAGATACTAGGTGAGATGCTCCAACTGATGCTCTGCAGATGCATGATTTGCAATTTGAGTCTACGTGCCCTGTACTCACCCTCTTTTAACTGGTCATGCCAGCCGGCTCCAGTTGAAGCTATATCCTCAAATCTTGAATTGGTCCCAATGATTCAGCTTACAATATTCGATAAGCCAATGAATCTAATTGTTAGATTTCCTCGACTCAGTGCATGGTTAATTGTTTTGATAATCAATTGGTATTGAAAAGCAATAAAAGTTAATTAACGAGGAGTAGGCCATTGTCTCATAATTATTTATTTTTATCTTACTAGTTTTCCCAACTTCCCATCCTCCAATCACATCCATTTATTTCGTTAGTTGTCAACTCACAAAATGACCGTTGGTGGATCGCTTTTACAAAATTTTCCGCAGTCGGTGCTTTGGATGCTATCCAATTGAAGAGTTGGATTGTGCAATAAAAATTTCTAATATTAGAATACTAAGTGTGGTAGTGCACACTATCCAACTCATGTTGAAAGAATACATTTTGAATGGAAAGGAATCAAGGTTTTGAGTTACCTATAGAGAGTTCTAATTGAGGCATCATCCTAACAAGTGAAACTTTAACGGATCTACTTTCCAAACCTGGTTTTTTTTTTTTTTTATTATAACTCTGCATCTTCATTTTGGCCATGGAACAGTTGCGTCTAGTTTCTTTGTTCCCTTTTATTTTGATCAAACACTCTTCCAAAATCGTTAAAATATATTGTCTCTAATAAAAGTATGATATTTGATGTGAATGAATAATTTAATTTTGTATGCAATCATAGGTCACTGAATCTTATTATATATAAATATTTATACTGCTGTAAAATTTAAAATTGGATCATGTTAAGATAATTAGGAAAAAAGTAGATGGAAAAAAAAAAGTAAATGTGTCAAAAATTTTGTTCATATTATCTTAAGAAAAGTCGCAATCAATCAAAATCTCTGTAAACATTTTTCCTTTTTTTTTTTAATTATTATTATCTGCAAGGGAAGGCACAAAGGCCTAAGAAATGGTTCATGCATGACATGCAGTCCCGTGCACCGCAAAGCATAGTACAAAACGCAACTGCAAGAAGGCTACACGTCCACTTCAGATAACGTAACGCAAGCGGATCATACACCACAACGGAAGACCGTTAGGAAATCTGTCTTTGTCCAAGTGGTAAAAGGTGGGTCCCAACCTCACTCCCTAAAATAAACGCACGTGTAAAATCCAGCGCGTATATTACACGCACAGCTGGCTATCAGGACTCATGCGCATTTCCGAATCCGAATCTAGGGAGATTCCTTCAGCCTTTTTTTTCTTTTAATTTTTATGTTAATTTTTTATTAACATTAATTATTATAATTTTTTTATTTATTTTAAAAATATTATTTTTAAAGATGAATACTTTTTTATTAATAAAATTATTTAATAAAATAAAAAATAATTTTAATAAAAATAATATATATAATAATTATTATTATTTTCTTTCTGCCGTGTGTTTCTCAGGAGTGTAGCCTTTAAATGCTAAAGAGGAAAGAAAGCGGGAAGGCGTAACACAACTCTTCGCTTTCCTCAACTTAAGGGCCTCCTCGCCCCTCTTTTGCTGGGATAGAGGCTAGAGTTTATTGCCGTCAATATTACTCATCCTTCCATTTTCTATTTTCTCTTTTTCTTGTCTTTTTATCTTTTTCTTTTTCCTTCAGATCTGTGCGTTTTGTCTCGCATTATCGAAGCTCTGTTTCAGAGATCAGAAACGTGTGACCTGTTACTGGTGAGTTTCGAAAATCTCCTTGTTAGTTCTTACACGTTCGTTTTGTGCTTTTTTTTTTGGTATTTCTTACTGATCTGTGTACGGATCTGAGTTCTCTAATCTCCCTGTTTTTTTATGCGTATATACAACTATAGGTTTCGTGTGTGTGCAAGCCTACGCTCGGTTGCATGGGCTTGAATTTGTGTGCCTTCTGATTTTGCTGATCACTTTTATGCTGTTTTCTTGAGTGGATTTGGAGTCTTGATGATCAGTTTTCTTTTCTTTTTTTCCGTTTTCTGCGGCTGCTAACTTGGAATTGTGTTCTGAAACTTTTTTCTTTGATCAAATTTTTACTGAAAGACAAGCTCATTTCGCCTATAGTTTTTTAATATTGTGGTTTTCGGATTGTTTTTTGGTTGAGCTCATTTTGTGAACCGACACCGAAAAGACCAAACAAAAAGTAACCGAAGCAATTAATTGGAAACACATCCATACGTGGCTACCATATGCAAGCCGTTTGGCTCGGTAGGCATTAATGCTTATAGGAGTCAACTTTGCGCACATGGAAGTCTCTGACTGGTATTTCAAATCAGTCAAGTTAGGTGGATATTTGTGATTTTTGTAGGACATTTTGTTCATTCTCCTTGTTCTCAATCGTGTTGTTTAAGATGTAGTGTTGGAGCATCTTGTACAAAGCAATATGAATTAGATTCTAGAAGTTTCCACATAGGATACATTGCTAGTTGTATGTATCCTGAATGTTGCTATTTATAAAATGTTGTTCCATGTGATCTAGATGGAGACTATGCCTCAACTTACTGAGACTCCAACCGAGATTCACCAATCCCAACACCCACCGCTCAATGAAAGGATACTTACATCGATGACCAGGAGATCTTTTGCTGCACACCCTTGGCATGACCTTGAAATAGGTATGCAATGTCACTATACACCGTGAAGAATGCATAGTTCGTAATTCATCTTTTTGTTGATGAAATACCATGTTAATGTATTTTATTTTATTTTTAATCATTTTTACACAGGACCTGGAGCTCCAAAGATATTTAACTGTGTAAGAACACTGAACTTTAAATGCTATTTGAGTGACTGGCTTTATTTAACACTGCATGCTATGACGAGGCACCTTAAAAAATAAGAAGAGAGCTTTCCTTTGCATTTGCTTTGAGGCATTTCCAAGATGCTGAATACTGATGTTAAATGATGGAATGTGATCCATTGAATTATATGTATAATGTTGTCTTGATAATCTTCCTGCGTGCATTCTATGTGTCTTCTACTCGAAGCTATTGAACTAGCCTAAGGTGAATGATATATGAAGGTTGAAGTGTCCTCCTTTTTCTCTTCAACTCTCTGAATCAAAATTTTCCAGTTTTAAAACTCGTATCCTTGGCATAAATATCAATTTTGTTATTTGATTTGCTTGAAATCTTTGCTCACCACAACTTTTACGGTTTTATCATCCTAGTCTGATCCAACTGAGTATCTTCTTAATTTATAATTCAACTCAACACTATTGTACCTTAATACTAAAGTTGTCAAAGTGTTGTACATGGATCCTGATTTATGTTATTCTCAAGCTTTGTGACTCGTATGAATTTGAATGGACCCACAGTCCGTGGCCAAATAGTTTCTTCACAAAAAGCTGGCCTTTATTGCCTACTCAGGATCACGTCCAATACTTACCTGAAAACATGAATTTATAGCTCTTTCTGAATATTCTTGGTCAAGAAAATTGACTTATCATTCTGACTGCATGATCAATTGATCATAAACAAATTGTGATATGTTAGCTGTACTCAATGGACCGAGGTTATGCTGGGAACTTGCTAATTCATGCAGGTGATTGAAATAGCCAAAGGAAGCAAGGTGAAATATGAACTTGACAAGAAAACTGGACTGATCAAGGTAAACATGGTTGCTGAGCTGATATTAACATTTTCTGTATTTTTTAACAGTTGATTGCTCAATTGTTATATTTCAGGTTGACCGTGTGCTTTACTCTTCAGTTGTGTATCCCCACAACTATGGCTTTATCCCTCGTACTCTCTGTGAGGACAACGATCCAATGGATGTGTTGATTATTATGCAGGTATGGTGCTCAATAGAGCGAGAGTTGATTCCTTTCCTATTTTATGTCTTCTGACGTATACCATGCCTATGTGGTATATCTCAAAAAAAATTTGTATGCATAATATGTGCAGGAACCTGTTCTTCCAGGATGCTTTCTGCGGGCTAAAGCTATTGGGCTTATGCCAATGATTGATCAGGTGCATATTCCCAACTGAAAAGAAGTTATCTATCTTCATTTTGTTTGGTTATTAAAGTTAAAATTTTGCTTTCAATATGTTTTGGCATTGACAAAGTTAGGGTGAGAAAGATGACAAGATAATTGCTGTTTGTGCTGACGATCCTGAGTACCGCCACTACAATGACATCAAGGAGCTCCCACCTCACCGTCTGGCTGAGATCCGTCGCTTCTTTGAAGATTGTATCCCTTAAAGTGTTTTGGATCTGTGGCCAGTGGCCTAGTGGCTGCTGTGCTCTATATTTGGGAACATTAAATATAAGTGTATCACTGCCCTCAGTTAAAGCTAACTTAGTATAGTGCATCATTTTTGTCTTCCTTAACAACATATTCAGACAAGAAAAATGAGAACAAGGAAGTTGCTGTGAATGACTTTCTACCAGCTACTGATGCCCTTGATGCAATCCAGCATTCAATGTGAGCAACATGCCTTTTAGTCTTGTTCTTTAGCTTGTGGCATGTCCATATCCATGCATGTATATGTGTCGGGAAGACAGCAAAAAGCATCTAGTGACATAATATTGGTTCTCTTTGGTGATAACAATCTGGCATTTTGTTTTAAATAACTGGTACTTTGGTGAGCCGCACTGTTTTTCTTCAATTTGTGTTGTCTTTGTTTGCTTCTATCCTTACAAGCTTAAAGCCTGCTTGTGTGGATCATGGTCTTGATCTTCCACTACTTTTCTGCTATTTGAAGGAATCTCTATGCAGACTACATTGTTGAGAGCTTGAGGCGGTAGGTGTCTGGTGTATGGACTTAATGGACCTTGAGTGGGATCTTCCTGTATACATGAGATGTTGCTATACATTCAATGTCTTTTTTCAATGCTTTTGGTCTTCCAATGTGTATTTATGCCATATCACTGGACGGATTGTTTATTGCATATAGCAGTTGAAAAGATGATTGATTATGATGGCGACAATGTCATAGTATTATGTATTCCTCACCCTAATGAATGCTGGAAAGAGGAAAAAGAATCATAGTTTGGACTTTGAACAATGTCTTTTGGGTTCCCTATTCCTAATTCTGATTTCTCTGTTTTTTTTTTTTCAGTCCGCTGTTGTCATTTGGTCATGTGTATCTATTGATCTTTCTTAATCAACCACGTCAAGTCCAAATAATCTTTTCTGAGCCACTTACCTAAAGAACAATAAGGACAACTTTATTGCTAATTACCGCCCTAGTACCTAAAAAAACAGAAACACAAATGCTTCTGTCTGTAATTGATGGTTTTCATTTTTCCTTTTACGTTTTTGTTCGTTTCACTGGAGAGAAAGCTCAAAGCTAAAGAATTACAGCACTAACCCAATAGACACCCAAGACATCATCCGCCAGGATATTCTTCAAGCCCTGTAGAGGATAACGCAGAAGCCAACCAATCAGGTGCTCTATTCTCTTCCCTGTATACATGGACCAAGTGGACCGTCCAATCACTGTTTAATAATTGGCTAAGGACCGTAATTGATGCTTTTCTAGTTGGTGGTAGGGGTAGGCTTTATGGGCTTATTAGGAGGAAAATTTGCAGGTGTTATCTAGCCGATGTCATTCACAACCAACCAGTTCAGAATCCAGCGTAGGGCTAGACCCAGAAAACTGCTGGAAGCCCGAATTACCTATTGATCCACCAAATACTGTACATTAAATTGCAACAAAAAGAAAAAAAAGCAACTTTATCAATTCATCCACTTGGAGTAAGGATCAAAAAGGCGTCCTGTGAATTTGGGCTGGAGACAAGGGCACTGGCACTATGGCTCGGCTTTAAAGTTTAAACATGTAGTAGTGTTCAACCGGGGGGGGTTGCTCGCTGAGAAGAAAATACCCTTTTTCATTAGTAACAAATACTATGAAGTATACGGTAGGAGATAATATTTAACTTCTCACAAAACTCCTGTTAGGCTGTGACGCCTCATTCCTAATTGAGGCATCATTCATCTTGAATTTCTGGAAAGAACACTAAAAAGGGTACCAGATGACACAATAACAAATTTCTTTCTATGCATCTACCACACCAAACTTATTGCACTTAAATAGCAAATATAATGTGGGAATCAATCAATTTTCTTTGGTAAAACGGTAAAAGTCATGGCATTGATTAAATTTTCTTTGGGAAAATAAGAATACAAATTTATAGTAAATACTAATTAAATTGACCAGAACATATGCTTATAATTATATTGATCAATAAATATTGACTCACAATTTTTTTTTTTTTAAAATTGTAATACTAAGAAAATTATCCTAATGTTAATTCTTTTTAGAAGCCACATTAATAATTTATCGACTTTTCTTAATATAAACTAAGCTAGAATTCCCACAGCGGTTAATCCTCACCACACTTCTTGTGCAAAGCCCTAGCGAAATTGAGAAAGCTGAATGAGGTTACGAAACTGCTAGAAGGTAAAAACTGTGAAGGCCTTTTTCTATCATACATACGTGTTGTCTACTAAATAGTCACCCAGTGTTATGCTGGAAACGAATGCACTAGATTACCAACGAAAGTATGTCAACAGCTACAAATCCACGCAGGTGATCGCTATACCAATATCTCATCAAGATGATATAGACGAAACTGGCATAAAACCCATCGCATCTCCTGAACCCCACAAAACGTCCACCCACAAAAGCCCCTCTGATCTCTATCCTCAAAACCCCATAAACCCAATGCCATGAGTTCATTCACCGGTACCCCCAACTTCGACAACCTCCTCCTACAGTCCCTGATGGACCGCCTCCAAATCCGCCCTCCGGCCACGGCTCAGAACCATCCTTTTTCTCCGTCTCTCGAAGATCTCCTTCTCGACGCCTTCAATGATATCTCCGACCAATCGGACGGCGAAACCTCCAGCACCAAATCCCAACTCTCCAGGGAAGAATCGAAACTCGAGAAGGAAATAATCCGGATTATCCGATCGGGTATGACCGATGCTTTGAAGCCCAACTCGGGCCAGGCAGTTACCATCGGCGAGCATCACATTTGCCTCGGGTTTCACGAGGAACAAGGATCCGAGTATCGGGTGTGGGAGTGGCACGGACATATTATGCTGTTTGATGAAGAGAATGGGTATAATCCCGAGTATATTTACGGAAACTACTTCGAGAGATTATTGGGCAAAGCCAGCCGCGGTGGCGGAGCTGCTAAGTTGAAGGAGAACGAGGAAGAAGAAGAGGAAGAGACAAAGGAGGAGGAGAAAGTGGTGAATTTGGGTTTGAGAGAATTGATTGAAGGTGGGGATTGCAATGGCGGTGCTAGGATTCTTCACAGGAGTATCAATGGCAGTTCTCAAAGGTATGTGTTTATCTAGTAATCACCCCTTTTACTTTTCATGTTTTTTCTTTAATATTTAATATTTGATTGTGCGTTTTTCTACACTTCATGCATTTCTCATTTTGTATTGGATTGTATCTTGCTGAATAGTTGGATATCACATAGTCATCATATTTTGTTGTTGAAATTTTGATTCTGTGACCAAACCGCAAAATCATGCGAGGTAGTCACCTCGTTCCTCTGTGAAGCACTCCGAAGTAAATTAGAGGATATACAAAAATGCATAAATGCCATTTGAGTATTACATACTGCAGTAAATACAAATATTACGGTAGTCAACACAATCAGTTTGTATGAGGCATTTGTGTTTCTTTTTCAGTTTCATATGAAGGAAATAATCTAAGTTCTGATGAGGTAGCATACTGATTTTCGAATATACTGTGATAGCAATTAGCAAGGTTACTTGTCAGTCTAATGAAAATGTAGAAATGAGGGGACAACATTCTGGGTTATGCTAATAGGTAACAACTAAGTGAACTGATTTTTGCAATCTTTTGGTCTTTTGTCATGCTTTCAAAGTGCCACAAAGTGATGTAATTGTCCATGCAAGCCAAATAAGCTTTCGGGAATATTGAAGTCCAGCATTTTAAGATCGATTTATGGATGTTTATAGAATGTTGAGGCAGTTGTTATATTACATTGGAGTCCTGGAGATTTGGCTAAAGCCCAGATGGTTGTTGATGCATATTAGCTTAAGTGGTGCTGGATTGCCCCTCTTGATGCACCTAATGGAGTATCGTGAAAGCATTTTCCTTATAACAGCTGAAAGTTATCCTCCTGCAACACCACAGAAATTGATGCGTGGCTGAACAATTAATGTTGGCCTCTCGAATCACATTTTATACATGTTTGTTATCCCCTGTCACAGGCAGTATTTTGAACAGGCCTTGTTTTTCGTTTTTGGGTCTATCTGTAGTTAATTCAGGAGATCAAGGAGCTTAAGGGTTTCAAAAGGGAACAAATGTGGAAAGCAGATCATTTGAAGCACTGTTATAACCTGGCATGTTGTTGAAGCGACATCTTTCCTCAATGCCTTCTGCACTGACTGACATTTGTGTGTATTTTCATATAGCTTCTGAAAGAACAAATTCCATGTGGAGTAATTTATATAAGTGGGTTACTATTGGGGTGGTTTGGTAGAGATTTCTTGAAATGCTTCCAATTATAACAGGAAATATTGTTGGTGGCTTGGTTTATCCTATTGGCTCTGACGTAGTGCTCAATGGAGTTTCTTGCTGGATTTTTGAAAGTCAATTTAGTTTGAGAAATTACTGGGTTACGGAATGAAACTGACAAATATAAGTGGCGTTATAAAAGTAAGCAGAAAATGAACACTTTAACAACACGAATGGATTCATTTTCATTGATTTGGAATAGACAGGTGGTTCTGTTGTGAACATAGGAAACTAGAGTACCTCGTGTTCCTCCAACATGCTAAGAACATAAAGCTCTCCTACAGGCCAAGCACACAATAGGGAGATCGAAAGCAGGAAGAAGCAGACAAGAAACTAGGCTAAGCTTTCCTAGGGGACTTGGTGGCCTTGGATGGCGACTTGGGCTCCTTGTTTGCCTTCACTGTTTTCTTTGGCAGGAGGACAGGGTTGATGTTTGGCAGCACACCCCCATAAGCTATTGTAACACTAGCAAGAAGCTTTCCAAGTTCGTCGTTCCTCACAGCCAATAGAACATGCCGCGGGATGATCCTATCCTTCTTGTTGTCTCTCGCTGCATTGCCAGCCAACTCCAAAACCTAAACAAAATTACAAAAGTCAACCAACAAGCTTACAAATTTAAAGGACACCCCCAACTCTCAAGCCCTGTTTATTTTGTTTCATGTTGGTAATGCAAATAACAAGAAATCTACATGGCCAAGTAAAAAAGTGTCTTAACAAAAGATTGGCAAGGATTTCCAATCATAAGAAACAAAATTAACAAACAGATACAATTCCAATTGCAATGGATACCTTGGAATTTGTATGAATTTTCAAGCCTGCAACTTGCACAATCGAACAACTTGTGAAAGCACCGATCAAAGAGTTTTGTTACGTAGCACATAAAGTCAGACCTTAAAATGCAACTTCAATTTTCATATCCAGATCTTCGGTTGCCAGTTGCGATTGGGGTTAGGTTTAGTCCTAAATTCATTCCAATCCCTCAAATATCTAACAAGCCCAGTAGTGATCCAACGCACGCACAAGACACAAACCGTAAGCTTAAAAATGCAACAATTAAAGCAAATGTCAGCAGTATATGCACATTAGATGAATATTTAATGACTTAAAAGAATAAATTTACCTCAGCAGCAAGATACTCCAACACAGCAGCGAGGTAGACCGGCGCTCCAGTCCCGACACGCTGAGAGTATCGGCCTTTCTTCAAGTATCGGCCGATCCGCCCCCACCGGGAACTGCAAGCCGACCTTCACGGACTGGGAAACCAGCTTCTTCTTTGCGCCCCCTCCCTTCCTGCCTCCTGCTCCTTTCTTTACTTTTGCCGCGGCATCCATGGCTCCAAAAATTTCCAACTCAGGACTGCTGAAGAGAGCGGATGTCCGTCGTTGAGTTGTGTTATAGAGTAACGGAGTAATAAGGCAGACAGATATTTAAATGTGGAATATATATATATATATTGGGGTTAAGTTTAATTTAGTTCATCATTTTTTTACCTTTATTAATATAAAAGCTTTAGCAATATTTACTGAATAACATTTTTTGTTGTCCCACTAAGTTCACATTTTGATGTAGTTATATTCACGGGGCACAAAATTGACTATTATATTTTATTTTTTCAAACAATTGGTCAATTATAAATAAAATGTTATCCAGACTCTAACTTTGTAAGTTATAAAAAAAAATAATTTTTGGAACTTGTTAATAGAATTATATTATACACCATAAATTGTTTTAATTAACTTAAGTATGAAAATGAACAACTTATCAAATAACAACTATTGTTCTTGGATGAATGTGATGAGTTGAATATTACTTAACAATATTTATATGTTTTTTAAATTAAAAAAAAAAAAAGAAGAAGAAAAACTTCAACTTTCATTTACGTGGTATTTTTTAATAAATTTGTAAATTAAAAATATTAAAAAATATTATAATTATGAAGATTTTTAAGTAAAATTTTATAATTAATTAATATAAATTTAATTATAATTAAATAAAAATTTGATTAAGCAAATTTCTTCAAAATTCACAACTTATCAATTAAATTTCATCCGATCAATTTTTATAATAAAAAAATAGTACTTATAATTCCTTTTATTAATGTCGATTGGTTGCATTAATTTAGTTGTTTTTTTTTACCACTTTTGTAAGTTATATCATGAATTATATAATTTTTTTATTTTAAAAAAATCCAATTGCATAATTGAAGTCCTATTTTATTAAATAAATATAATAAATCTAGATATAATACCAAGGAGAGTTGAAAAAAAAAAAGAAAAAAAAAGGAAGAAGAAGAAGGTGCTGGCAGGACATGCGCCGAGCAGAAACTAAAAAATTCGAGGCGGTAGGAATTTGGTTTTAAAATGCGGTGGGTTTACGAAAAATGGAGGGCTGTTGATTTCAGACCGTTGGATTAGGAATAATATAAAAGCACAATGGAGGGAGTTATAATTGGGCCTCTTCTAACTATGAATCAGGAGTAATCAGACCAACCGCAGAGCCCCAATCCAGTACGCAATAAGATTGTTCCACCTTCCAAAACAAAAAAAAAACAAACAAAAGAATTGCAAACGTGTACGCACCTGATTGGATCATACAAACCGCCATTAGAGCAGCTTTTCCGTTCTGATCTTTATGTACGTATATGCTGACAGAAAGTCTTCATTTGGGGACGACGTGTTAGTGGCTACGATCGGAGTCTGCCGAAGTCTACGATCTCTAAAAATCTGCTTTCAGTTGTCTATAAATAAATAGGATAAATAAATCTGAAAGTAAAATTTCTATATCTGCTAAGAATTTAGAAGGTTTGGGCGTTGTGGAGAGGGGGAGTGAGGGAGTTGTTAGGGTTTGGAAGGGCATAGAGATAATAATGCTAAGGTTGCTCTTACTGCTTCTTTTGGTTCCTCGCTTGTCGCTTTTTCAAGGTGGATTGTGCCCTCACCGTTTGAAACAGCTCGGTAAAAGTGATCGGCGTGGTAATCTTTGTTAACATTAGGATTTTATAGCTTTCATTTCTTTTTTTTTTCCTTCTTTTTTTTTTGGGTGCTCGTTTAGGGTTTCCTTGTGGAAATTTCTCTCGTTTTACTCGCAATCTCTGCGAGATAAGGGCATTTGTTGGGGATTTCGGATTCATTGAAAGAATTTGGAGCGAGAGGACTTTGGTTCGACCCGATCGGATAAACTACCGAGTCAAAAAAGGTAATGATTGATTAATTGATTTTTTGTTTGATTTTGTTTCTATGATGCTTACAGCAGAATATTAATGGGCAAAAGCATGCACAACAGACATCAATTTTATTGGATAAAAAGCTTTGTCCATGGTTGTAATTGATACTACAATTTTTATTTTTATTTATTTTGTTGTGCATTTGATTAATTGCCATTGATATTGCAGTATAGTTTGGTATAATCCACCAACCTCTGCCCAGTAACTCAAATAAATAAATGCTAAACAGAGGGGGCTTCTCTTTTCAAATTTTGATTTACTTACCATTGGATGTAGAATCAAATAAGGTTTTTTTTTCTTTTTTTTTGGGTGGAAGTTTTTATTTTTGTTTCGTGTTTGTGGGAATTGAATGGACTGATTGTGTCATATCACAACTTATTCCTGCAGTTTTTAATTGTCCTTGTTGTTATCGATGGACATAAGCGATCATTGTCATGCTGCTTGTGATGTCTTGGTCAATGAACTTGAAAGCAAGCTTGGAAAGTTTGTGAGGATAAAAAATTTTCCAGAATCGTATGCATCTGATGAAAATGATAGGAGTGATGCAGAGGAGTCTGAAGAGGTTGAACCATGTGGGCCTGAACCAGTTAAGAAGTCCCTGGAGAAGTTTGCCACATTCCCCCATGGTAGCAAACTGTCAGATGGAGATGATGAACCTGAAATGTCATTGTGTCTATTGTTCTCTGAAGAATTTGTGCAACTACCTTATTCACACCAGTCGTCCATGCCTGTAAGCTCTTTTTGGATTCTGTGTGCCATCTGTTAAATACTTGTTTTTAACTTTTAATTTGCATTTGAATTTCTTAATGCTAAAAATGCCTTTTTATATCCAAGGCAAAGTTTAATGTGATATTTGTTTGCTTACATTGGTGGGATAAGAAAATGAAATAGGCAGTGCCATTTAATTGGGCTATCTCTTGCATGCGATATCCAACTCAGATGCAAGAGAAGATGGTCTAACTTAAGGTATGACTTAATGGGTCTGTGGTGCCATGTAATGCAAATTTGAATGTGTTTTTGACATCTCTTGGTGCCATTAATTCAGTTTCTGCCTTCTGTTTTTTGTTTGGCTGGATCCATTGTAATAAAATAAGTTAAAAGAAGAAAATGAAAAATTATGGCAGCATTAGAAAAGGCCTTTTGAACACAATTTGACGAGGCTGGTAAATGAATTTGTTTGAATTGTCATGCACTTACAAGAGAAATAAATAAGTGTTGACTTAATACTGGTTTAAGTCTTTTCTTGTTGTGCTTACGAGTTCTATTTGTGCTTTTCCTTATCTGAAGCTTGTGTCTGCCATGAAAGGTAGCCGAGAGAAACAGGGACTATCCCCACGGAATCTCAAGGTGACATGGTCTGCTGATGTGTATGATCCGATTCCTAATTCAGTATCTCACACTGTAAAAGGAAAGCAGAAGAAATCTAGGAAAGACAAAGATAATAACAACCACAAGAAGAAAAATGAAAAGAAAGCATCGAAGGGAAACCTTCCAAAGGGAGGTAGCAAAGACAAGAAGCAATTTCGGAAACATGGTGGAAGGTCTGAGAAGTGCTACAGAACTATGGATTCTCTTGATGGTCCTGATGTTGGCGGCCAAGATTATTGTGGGAGTAGCCTCTGGAAGAAATCCTCCTCCAGTTTACACTGCTCTGTTGCAGAGGCACTGTGAGCTCACATCTTCATTCAACGCAATGCCCACTGTTATGAAGCTTTGTGAATAAATAAATCCGAGCAAGAATGTTATGTTCACCAAGGGTTGTGTGAGCGATATGCTAAATACTTTACCAGCTTTGTCGACACTAGCAAACTGTGATTCTAGTTGGCTCTCTATTACTTAGTCGAGGCGAATTTATGGTTTAGCTTCGTACGTTGGAGGAAACTTTGAGCTTTTGGCACGTGATCAATCATTTTTATTCTAGTTTTATGCATCATTTTTTTTTTTTCGAGTCTATGCATACTCTGCAGTCATTTACTAGGTAACTATTAAACAGTTCATGTTACAACGCAACTTATGAGAGAAAATAACACTAGATTGATGTTAGGCCGCTATATCAATCTAGAAAGTGGCATGGTAAAAATGTAATGAGATCTAAAGCAAAATTATCAGAGGTATCTGTTGGAGCTCAAACATCATATGGTATACGGATGGTGGAGTACAAGAAATAATGAAGACAAAAAACGAGTTATGCTACGTCGTGTATTCGGCATTTATTTTGACATAATCATAACTTAAGTCGCAGCCCCAGGCTCGTCCGATTCCTGATCCTTCACCTGTTGAAAAGAATCATATATGAGTAAAGACATAAAAGCTGATCTTTTTAAAACGCCATGATTGTGCCTGAAGCTAAGTAGAGTGTCTTCTACAACACGAAATAGGAAGCCAACAGCAATTCTACGACTAATTTGGCAGCACGGCACAAAAAGGCCGTAAGCCAACAGCAAATTTACTACATTGGGAGATCAGAGATGCAACACTCTCCTTCAGGAAAAACTATTTGGTAAACTTGGCCAACTTATCCAAAGAATATGAAAATATAAGAGTCTATGCTATACATTGACTAGGATCATGCAAAATAGATGGGCTGTACTTGACTGCACTTGCAATGATTTGACCAATTAATGGGGCAAGGGGGCATAAGATTTATGGAAGAATTGAGCTTGCATGTTTAAGGAAAAAGGGAAAAAGAAGACAACAAACACCACAAAAATATGTAGTTCACACCTTCACAGAATAAAATTTGGCAACCTGACCAGATGGTCAAACAATCAAATGCATGCAACAGGAGTATGTCATCATTATGAACAACATATGCACCATGCAGGCTCATAGGCTCCACTCAAACTTCACAGGCTTACCTACTGATATATGAATTCCAACTGTATCATGGATCTCACCAGCTTTCTGGAGATAGCTACTAGCCACTGCCCTGAAATTTTCCAGGTATCAATAGCTAAACATGGAAAAGGTGACACCATGACAGCATACTTAAAGGAAAATAGGCACGTGACAGTTGCCACACTTGTAAGGTATCTTTCTGTGTTTTCTTCCCTTTTGTTAGGGATTAAGGTGGGGGCGGTGGAAAGAGTTGTGTGTTCCTGGGGTCATGTTGTTCATTTAATTACCCATGCATGCTTAATTCTCACCTGTCAAATGCAAGTGGTTGTCCGTTGTCCATCAGCAAAACATCTCCCAGCCTAATGCGTAACTTGCTTTGAAGGAAATGAATTCCTGCATAGCCAGCAGCAGCAGCAATGCGTCCCCAGTTTGGATCTCTGCCATACACTGCAGCCTGGTAGAATCATGCAGACTGAATTAGATGTGGCTAAACTGAAGCCTCAAAAAGTTATTGAATTTTGATATTATACCTTGACAAGTGAAGAAGAAGCCACTGAGCGTGCGATTTTTGCTGCTTCAGCCTCACTTTCTGCCCCTGTCACTGTGACCTACAGGTCTAAGGCATGATCAGCCACTATAAATTTCATTGAGTTGTTTTTTATTCCAACAAAACTATATTAAGTGCCAACATATGTTCCTACTGTTTTGCTATAACCGTAATGATTGATGAACTTTCAAACATATGAGTCATCTGCATCATCAAGAAATTTGCTGAAACTTGGCTGCCTAATTAAATGTCAAGTCTAGATAACTTTATGCTATTTAAGTGTCTCATGGCCCATAAGATGTCCGCCTTGGAATAATTAAGCAAAAGTCAAAGTAGACCTTGGCTCATAAAATATGAAGCATCTAATAACATAGAAACAGACCTCAATAAGGCATGTAGCTCCCTCTCCATCCCAAGCTATTGATTTGGCAAGACCTTGCATAACCTGAGGACAGAGGTGTGTTAAAACTAGAATCATGGATCAGCCAAATTTAAGGCCTCTAAACAATTATGGTCCTAACCGCAACTTTTTCAAAATAGCTGCATAGCTAAAAAGGAATTACATAAGGACCATAGACAAAATTACCAGACAAGCGACCTTGTTAGAGCATTTAATAAATGTGCCATTTTGCCAGTCAGAAAAACTTGCTTCAGAAAGCACAGATGCATGATTACATTTATTTATTTATCCACAAATTGGAAGAAAAAGACTTCGTATGCCAGAGAACGAATTAGAAACTTTAATTGAGTCAAGCTTACAGCATCCAGGCATGATTGAAGTTCTATTGCTTCATATGATGCTAGAGAAGATATCAAGGTTGATCCAGATAACCCGCTAGCCAAAGCAATGACTGTATCATTGGTACTAGTATCTCCATCAACCTGTGAAAAAAACAAGGAGTTGATAAACATATATATACTCACAATCATATGAAGTCGAAATCAATCAAATGGTTTATTAAAGAAAACTGTGGCTCAAAGAATGCACAGCAATGCATGCAACTTACAGTTATTTGGTTGAAACTCCGGTTCACTGCAATCTGCACCATTTTTCTCCAAACATCAGTCTTTACAAGAGCATCAGTTGTTATTATCTGCAAAGGAATAGTGGATTAAAGAATGGAAATGGACAACAAAAGTTCTCAACATATAGAAAAAGAAAGGGAGGATGTAGAAGAGACATACGCCAAGCATGGTGGCCATATTTGGATGGATCATCCCAGAACCTTTGGCCATTCCACCAACCCTGATCTTTGTACCTCCAACCTGAAGTTTTTGAACACTACATAAGAGCTATTTTATTCTTTTTTTTCCCCTTATGATTCAGAATCTACAAGAACCAGATCTCAAGAAGCAACACTTTTGGAAGATCATATCCTCTGCCGTTGAGAGAGTATTAACAGCATGCAGAATATTTGAAAACACCAGCCAGCACTACTATATTCTGATTACCAACTAAATGGTAGTAAGAAAGCAACTGGAATAATAATTAGACATCTATAGAGACTAACAAAAACTAACAATTTGACTCTTAATATTTCAAAGCTCACAGCCTTACTGCACTCTTTTGGGGGCCATAAGAAGATGAATTACCACTCCAAGCCATTTGTATTGATAATCTTTAAGCTGATGACAGTCCATGCAGCAATAACATTGCAAGGAAATGGGCTGATGATTTTATTAAGTACCAAGTATGTGAAGTTACAAGACATTAGCATGTAGAAGATATGACAGCTGATATCACAGATGATAGCACACAAATCAGTTTCAAAAGGAACAAGTTCTCCAATACCTGGGACTCAACGGCCACACTCTTGCTAACCAAGTCTGTCGTTGTGATTGCCACAGCTGCAGAACCTGCCCTGCAAACCCACTAATAAGATCAGAAAATGCTACAAGAATAGGACCTGTTAAGTAGACTATAGGACTTACACTGAAAAAAATTATGCTAAATATGACATGGTTCAACATGGATGCTAATTGATTTTAAGTTACCCTTCAGCAGATGATGAGAGATTATTGACCAGTCTTGGCAATGAACTTAAAAGTGCTTCCTGCATACATGATCACCAAATGAGAATTTGCTGCACAAGCATGGCACATTGCATCAACAGGGCCAGCATAAAATTGCATGAAATCAAATAATCAATTATACCTTCTATCCCTACCTTCTTTATTCTTTGACCAATTACCCCTGTAGACTCAATCAACACTTCCTTGGGCTTCAAAGTAAGTAGCTAAATAATGAATACAAGATAATTGTGAGAAAAACTCAGACAAAACAAGCCAGATAAATGCTCAATAACAGGGTTGCATACCATAGCAAGGGTTTCAACACATTCTAGGGCATCCTCATAACCTGCATCACCCTGTATATCATTGGAAGGCATTTTAAGTTCATTCTCACATTAGCAGACATTTAGGAAGTTGAGTAGAGGAACTTCCAAGTTTTGGACAGATTGGACCAAGCAGAAACGGTGGTTATTTATTGATTTTTTGCAGCTTTTAGACAGCAATAGACCCTGAAGTTCATCAAGAACCCGTGCAACCAGGGAAAAGTATATGACAAAAGGAAATTAGGTAGCCGTCTTGAAAGGGATTACCGTTGCTGCATTTGCTTGACCAGCATTTATTAAAACTGCACGTGCCTGATAGAAAATGGAGCAATCAGAATACAATTTATTAATAATGAAAAGTAACAAAAAGTGCTATTCTGATATAGCATACCGTTTCTGAATCGTCTAGTGCTTGTCTACAGTATAGTACTGGTGCAGCTGCAACCATGTTCCTAGTGAACGCACCTGAAAGCATCACAATGTGGAAAAGATAAAAAAAGATTATGTAAAATCGCAAACATTGAGGACAATAGCCACACTTGAAACCCACCAAAAACATGAAAGCTAACCTGCAGCAATGGCGTCAACATCACAAGTGACAAGTGCAAGGTCAGGTTTCTCTCCTCTGGCACGCAACCCACCATATATACCCGCAGCTTTAAATCCCTTTGCAGCAGTAACTCCCCCAGGAATCTACACCCACATTCCTCAACCCAAATTAAATATGAATAATAAAGCGCATTAAATTTCACACAATAATAGATCAGCCTGAAAACCTCAATCGAAATAGAAGAGACATTGAGAATTAGAGAGTAATAGCCGACCTCCTTCCAGGGGCCTTCGGGGAGGAAAATCGGAGCTGCTGGGATGTAATGGGACGCCTCATTTAAAGTGGAAGAAGCACAAAATACTTTGAAACCACTCTCTGTCAAAGCAAACGACCCGAAAGCCTGCAATTTTTTCTTTTTTTAAAAAAATAAAAATAAAAAAATTAGATAGGCAATTGAAGAGCCCTCTGCCTAAATTTCAAAAGTTCAAACTATGTTTTTTTTTTTCTTGGATCCTTTATTTCATTTTCTTCTACCACTATTCCGGGGGAACCAAACGAGTTTTCAGCGGACTAACCTTGGAGCTGCGAAGTTCGGGGATGTTAACCGAGACGAGGTGAGGATGAGTACAAGAGTACATATGTTGACGTTGAGGGCGCCGCCAAGTGAGGGTCTGTGAATTGAACGAGGTAGTGATCATCGACTCTGGAAGGCTTTGTTGTGTCTGTATAAATATTAGACTATAGAGTCGGTGAGAGACAGGAGGACAGATCAAAAGTTAGGTACGAGTATTAGCAAGCCCACAGCAGACAAAATCCAGAAAGGACAAATAACGAAAGACAGTTAACAAAGTTATAAAAGATTTGCAAAAACTGAGAGAGAGAGAGAGAGTGGGAGGACTGAAAGAATGGGTTCTAGAATTGAGCGAATCAGAGAGCGTGGGACAAGGTGTCCTGAACAGTGAGTTAGTGTTGTGTAAAATGCACCCTGAATATTATCTTTTGGCAGGACAATCCAATCTAAATCCCTCTTAATCCAGACATGCCAGGACAGGGGAAGGTCTATGCAGTTGCCACTCGCATTGACGGCCAGGGTTTTAAGTCACAACTAAGAGTTCACATGCATGAGAATTAGGGTCGCAAAGTATGTGACAAGATATATTTTTTTTTTAAAAAAAAAATATTTAAATAAAAAATAAAAATTTTAATTATTGAAATATATTGTTATACTAATGTAATAAGTTGGGTTCTACCTCAATTGCGGAGCATTGCTGGACTATTAGCCCATAAAGTGAAGTAAAAAGAAGTCCTACAATTACATTATTTGGATGTGATGGATAATCTCTTAGGTTAGTTAATTGCTTTATGTCTATAAGATATTCAAACTGAAGCCCAGAGCGCATGTGCGAGGACTAAGGTTTATTCTAAGATCAGATTATAGTGACACAAAAACAAGTAATGTGATAAAAACAAACAGAATGAGAGAATGTCAAGAATATCTTATACTGCACTAACTATTGTAATTTCTGCTCCGGCTTGCATACTTGTGCGGCGAACTTCAAGTTCTGGCATTTACACAACACCCTTTAGTTTTAGTTAATATCAAACACTTTTTCAGTTCCGTCTTACTCTAATCGCTTGTTTCACAGTCGAAAGCAGTGTCCCAAACGGTCTCAATATTACACTATAACTTGCTTTTTATGTGGAAGAATAAAAGCGCGCACCCCGCAAAAAGCAAAACGCAATTAAGACATTTCTTGCCCCATCAGAGGTTTAAGGAAATATAGAAACACATAGTTCTAACAAAGAAGGAAACACTAAAGAAAGTTAAAATATGGTTTCATTAATCCAATGTGTTTCAGTACTAACCAATGCATATGATGTTGGTTACTGTTCTGCGAGCAAAGCCCATGATTATATGGAAATTTAATAAACTTTCCAACGCAATCACCCACGCCATCCAACAGTCTTGTTTGTTCGGAAGCCACTTTCAAATTGCCCTGGATCAGTCTCAGGTGGAGGCCTACGCTCCCTTGGCTTAGCAGGATCAACAAAAATGACCCATCCATCCAACATTTTAGCATTCATTCCTTCTCGCGCCTTCTCGGCTTCTTCTATTGTCATATACGTCACAAAGGCAAATCCCCTTGATCTGCCAGAGGCTCTATCTATGACGATTTTTGCTGGACAAACAACACAAAGCAGATTAGCATAAAAGAACACTGGACTATTATATAATCTATGAAAATAAGAAAAAGGATTGCAGCCCTTCTCAAGTCTCACCTTCAACAAGCTGGCCAAAAGTAGCAAATGTATCTTTAAGCTTCTCGTCTGTTGTTAGTCTTGAAAGGCCTGTTCATTGCACCATGATCTGAGTTAGCATCAACATAATCAATAATATTTATAGTAAGCATTACAGTCTAAGGATAGCAGCTAATCAACAGCTTATATTTCTTGCGGTACAAACTCATTCAACCGAGCTTTAATATGGAAGTGCTTGAAATTGGCTGTATTGACGATCTTCTTCATTTTTTTTCCATTTACATTATAGATATACTAAAAATAACTGGATCCCATAGAAGAGGCAGTACACCAGCTCAGAGGCATGCTTTATTATTACCATGTTTAACAAAACTAAAAACACTTAAAAGCCGCCAATCAGCATGCCGTGCTTCCATTTGCAACCAACTCCTAGTTTCGGTTAACAGTAATGAATTGGTTAATACTTGGGACAGGCAAAGGCATTGAGCAGTCAGTATAAAACGAAAGCATTGCATTCGCACTTCTGGTAGCTCCAAGCCTGGGCTTCCATTCCAATTTAGACATCTCATCTTAACCATGAAACAGATGCAGCAGGAGAAGATTCTGCTCATGGAACTTTATAAGGAACCCATTATTCATATGCATGGATTCTATCCAATATAACAACAGCCAACTTAACATCTATTGGAACACAAAGAGTCAAGAAGACAAAATCAATGTCTGCCAGAGTTCCCTAACATAATTAGGTTGAACACAAATACTGTTCTGGAACTACCACAACAATGGAACTTCAAGAAAAACATTAGACACAACACAATTGTTCAATTGAGCGCATCCAAGCAATCTGCCCATTTTTAACAATACGACATATAATTAATAATGTCAACTCCAATAAGGTGGGAAACGAAACTAATCCCCTTTCTCTCTCAAAAGAATACACAAAAACCAAAAATATCTCTTACATCAATCAAACATATAGCATATAATAAAAAAGGCAAATCTGCAATTACCAACACAGTCCGCAAAACAAACACAAAAAAAAAGAATAATAATAAATAAAAGACAGTTGTAAAAAGTTGGATCTTCCGCTGGTGAACATGAAATTAAGAAAAGATGAAGAAAAAAATGGAAATACATAAAAATAATAATAATAAAGAGGATGGTTTAGAATAGGGAGAAATACCACTGACGAAGAGCTTTGGCGAAGTTAGAGTTGTATAGCAACGAACCGATGACAGTTGCTGTTGGAGAATCGATGAAGCAGAGGAGGCGGACCCATTCAAAAAGCGTCGAAAGCTGGAAGCCAGAGCCATTTTCCGACAGATGGTTATGTGGATGAAAGGGCGCTGTCTGAGGTTTTGGGGTCTTAGAGAGGCAACATAGCGTTCAAATAACAAAACCCCTTTTAACGATAGTAGAACCTCCGCGGAAGTCGTAACTTGCTCGGTAAAAAATAAAAATAAATACACACACACACACACAAAAGCTAGCAGCCCCCTCTCCATCGATTCGAGCCCAGACATCAGATGGAGAGAGAGAAAACAAAAAAAAAAAAAAAACACAAGGCCGTAAATGCCCAAATATCGTTTCGAATATTGAAATCTGGTGGGTCAATTTTGATTATCTTGCCCTGAAATTAAGTTATTGGGTCCTCCACTCGGAAGTTGTGAGCATCTTGAAACTAGAGAGAAAATGAACGTATCTTTGTTTGTTTGTGTGGACTCTAGTGACGGTGTCCATAAAAAGCTCAGGGTCTGATGCTTAGTTGCTGGGCTCTCAAATCGACGACTCCACCATAAATGTGCAGACCAACGCATCGTCTATTTCCCAATGGATTTTACTGCAAATTAAACCGTTCGCCTTTTTTCCCTATGCTTGCCAATTTTATTGGGCCGAAAAGATTTGAGATCCGCTGACAAATCCACCATTGATATAGTGCCATGGCAGGCGATGAAAGGTAGCTACTTGCCTGTTAAAGGTGCTTGCCATTGGATGCGGCAAAGGGGCGGTAAGAAGGAGAATGCTTCCTTCCACACCATGGCCGAAGGCTTTCTCCTTGTGGGGTGCCAGTTACACTCCCATCAGATACAAACCGGGCATTTTTGGCTGCAAAAGCTACCTAAAGCCCAACATCAGCAATTTTCATGGATATCCAATGGGCTTCTGGATCACAAAATAGCAGATCGTTGTGAGCTTATACCACAACGAGGGTCAACATACAATTGATGTATTTACACTAGTCAAAGCAAAGTCATTCCCCCTAATAACACCATCTGCAGCTTCAGATATCAGTCCTAGAGGCAGGCTTCTAGGCGGAAACATGTCCAAAACTTATGATTTTCCAAAAACTGGACGTTCCCCACAAAGAACAAAAAAAAAAAAACCCTTGCGACAATAATTGATTTTCCAAAAGCCATGGCTTATAGCCGCAAGCATGAGATGAAAAAAAAATAGCATGACTGGTTCTGCTTCACAATAATTGATTCTCCCCTGTAATGTAATGTATTGACCTTTATGATTCTATAGAGCACGCTGTTCTAGATGCAGGCCCCAGCAGAAAATTAGCGCCAATGCTACGGAAAAGGAGAATTGAAGACCAAAATCTCTACTTTCGACCTTTGTTTATCAAATTCTTCCTGCTATTCAATGGCCTGTGGAACTTCCTTCTCTAGTATTGATGTGCCCTTAAAAATCGTCAGCTGGTAATCCCTTGTATAGCTTGATAACTGGGCATAAAAATATATTAGCACTTTATCCAACGAATTTGAAAAAGATACCGAGACTTATCCATTATGAGCAAATATAAAGATTTTCTTCATTGCCTTTGTCAAGTAAACAAAATGGGCATCAATAACAGAGTTGTGTTCCATTTTGTATGCACCAAAAGGGTTTTGTTTTTCTACATCTAGTTTACTAGAGAAAAACATTTATTTTCATAATGAAACCACTATAGTAAAGGGAATGGAACAACACAACCCGAGCGCCATCCCCAGTCCCACTGGGGCAGTAAACAGACCAACTTTCCTCTTCCTGCCTTCCCACAGGACAGGAATAGTAGCATCCCCTCACCCGGCCCCCTCCCAAACAAATGAATTTCATCCAATTCTGTATGCACTTCATAAGGACATCATTAAATTTCCCTCCATGCACTTCAATTACAAAAACTACTCAAGCCATTCTGGACATCCATGGTTTATTTGCTGTCAACAATTCTGCAATGATTCAGAAAAACCCCAACTACAGATGCTCTAATGAGTTCTACGCTAGAGCTCAATCCATAAGGTGAATCTAGATCCTCTAATAAGTTAGTTCTATACAAGTTTACAGAAACTTGATGCATTATCTACAGGCAAGTGATGTTCCAGCCAAAACATACAAGCCACTTTTTTCTAGTTTTCACACATTCCATTTCAGCGATATATCATGAAGAAAAGTAATGCAATTACTTGATCATTCAAAGAAATGCTAATGTCAGGACTTACTTGTCCCTCGCTCATCTTTTTAAAGCCGAATTTTTTTGTCCAGATTGACTCGGCTTCCTCAGCTGCAGGTAGCAACAACTTTTCCACATTTAGGGAGCACAAGAATCTTTCAATGCAAGAAAATAATGCTTGGAAGTACCCCTGCAATGTATGGCTCAGTAAGCACACATGAAGAAAATCACAAAAGGGAACTCAAAACTCAATATATCTCATTTCCAGAAATAACAAGAGGAAAGTGTTCATTCTGCATCAAAAATTACTTTTCCTTGATGTTCCCTACAAGTAGCAACTAGCGGAAGCTCAGCAACATCCCTGCCAAAGATCCTAAGAAGACCAGCTGACACAACAACACCCCTGTGGATGGTTTAAACATGGAGTAATCATGTCAAACATATACAAAAATTAACAGCCAAAACAAAACACTAAGCACAAAAAGACAATCTTTACAAAAGCAACATACTTTACAAGTAAAAGTACACAATACATGTTCAAGAATTCCTGGCCAGATATATTTCTCCTGCAAAAAGTTGAAAGAAAATTAATTATACTCTACCAAAAAATATATATATTGTGAAAAATTACAAAGGCTGAATAAATATAACTAAAGCCAACATGTATTACTAGGCCACTAACTTCCTTTGACATTGAAATTACTAGGCCAAGAAGAGAGAATGTGCCCTCCTCCCTCCTTTCTGGAGGGACAATAATGTGACCAGTCAAGTGCATTTTGAACGTAGAAGCAACACATCAAAACATAATAAAAGCACCAAAAGAGATTGTGCAGAAAAATTGTACATAATAAAGATCATAATGCACTGTGAAATTACCCATAGACCATAACAGGAATTAGATCACGACCTGAAGCTGCAACAATTGGATCAAAACACTCCTGCCAAAATTAGCCAAAGAGGAAACAATATTATAACTCAGAAGACATGGATGAACAGAAGATCAACATCCAACAGCTCACTTGACTACATTGCATGCATATAAAGACTTGGGTCAAGTTTTCAAATCTAGGCAGCCAATTATGGATCAAATGATATATTGAAAATGCTATTGATAAAGATGCTAATGTACAAGTGTCCAATTGAAGAGGAATTTACCCGGAAAATTGCAGTGGCTGCTGAGAGCAGATCAGCCCTTACACGGCTTTTTCCCATCAGAATTCTCCATTGAACATCACCTGCTGCTTCATCAATAAATAATCCTTTCTCGGAACACTTTCTATTTATCACATTTAACAATGGAATTGGTATTGTTTGCATTCCACTGGAAACTGAACCCTGGAGAGCCTCATGGATCCTATTACAGTCATCACAGCAGAACCAATCATTCCTGGGCACTTCCTGTATACAAGAAAAATTAGTAAGTAAACCTGGAGCAATAAATAATAAAGTAACTCTCATTGGTTTATCAACCTACTTTTAGGTCACATACTCCATTGTCCCTCAAGCAACCAACATGGAACTCCTTCTCGCACTGAGGGCAGAAAGCCAAAACAATAATAAGTTGCAGAGTCAAATTTGGAAGATAATCTGCAAATGCTTAGGTGGAAGAAGCAAGCATACTTGGTCACAATAGATAACTGTCCGGTCACCAAAGATTTCAGTATCAAAATCATGGGCCCTGATAAGATGACAACAGAACAGCAAGTCAGATGTTGATTGTCACAAATAAGTACCGAAGAGATTTGAAAACTAAAAATAAAGTTGATGGTTTTTTTGGGGGGGGGGGTGAGGGAGGCACTGTCGCAGATGATGTTTCCTCAAAAGAACCTAAAACTATTATCAAAATATTTGGTTTTACCTCAACATATTCTCTGCCACGATCAAATTAACTTTTAAAATGATCAACTCATTTTTCAGTGCCTGGTGCCTTCACCACTTAAACCATGTTGAACCATTATCCAAAACCAATACAATTTATTCAACCTAACCAATTCTCCTTCACCAATTGGCATGAGTATTTTGAATTACACTGCCAAATTTCATGAATTAGTACTGGCTTTAAGATTTAAATTCTGCTTAATTTCAAACAACAAGGCACATTCACAGCTAGAACAGAAGAAAAAATTATTAACCTCAGTGCATTATGACTCCATGGGCCTTTAGATAGACAGCATAAATGCTCTTTGTCAAAATCTTTTCAAGAACCCCTTTTGTGTTAGTTCCAATGTCAGAAACTCTTTCTCAGCACAAATAAAAGATACTCTCACTATTTAAAGACCAGAGTTGATTAAAAATCCAGAGAACTAACCGGCAAATGACACAACCACCACTTTCATTTTCTGGAGTTTTAACAACTCGATTTAATCGGATAATTATAGGTCTTGCTCCATGGCCTAATTTATTGCAGTTTGGACAATGCCAAGGACCTTTCGGAACAAACTGCAAATCCAAACATGCTGCAACAAAAATATCAGACCAAATCAAAAGATGGAAATAGAACCTTACACAAGAACATTATCAAGCTAAATTTGGATATGTTAAGTTGTTTTTGTCTGTGACTGGAGTTTTTTGTGACTCCAAAATTCATAATAAGTTAAAAGATAAATTCTATCAAACAACAAACTGGTCACTGATGCTGTACCATGGTGTGCTGGGCTGTCAAGAAACAATATGTCCAAAAAATGATTGTAGTGGAATTGAGAATGCTTAAATGAATTTGTGGCAACTCTAGAAAAGACTGAATAAAAGATGAGGATCTTCATATGAAAGTAAGTGCAGTACCGATCTGAGGTAAATTAATGGAATGACATTTGTGTTAGATTGGATATATCCAACATAGACCTACAAATGCTTTAATTAAGAGAGGTGATCAAATTCAGGTGGTTAGGGCAAGGATAGGGAGAGGCCGAACTAAGTTGACTTGGAAATCTTTGGTTAGGAAGGAATTAGGACAATTAGACCTCGCACCAAACATAGTTCATAATAAAACAGAATGATAAGCAAAGATTCATGTAACCAACTCTAATTAAATTTGTGATAAAACTTTGTTGTTGTTGTCTTAAAAAGATAAGAATCAGGATAGCCAGACCTGTTCCATTGTAGTGGCACTTCAATTATAAGATGAACACTAAATGGATCAATACAAAGGGAAAAACAATTTGAGGAATATGTCAAGTTAATCCAAGCCAACAAACCTAATGAGGAAAAACTTACAAAAAATTATTATGAGAATCTTGAAATTGCCCTCAAGCTATAAGATCAGTTAAAAGTATATATGCTTAAGTATTCAGCAGGTGAAAAATACCTACCTGAATGAAATGCCCGAGGGCAACTCTCACAACATATTAGATCCCCACCCTCCCCACATTTTGTGCACATATCATCACTTCCACCCGTCATAATGCTTTGCCCATTTGCCAATGAAATGGCTATATCATGGAGGGTCAATCCATTTGAAGAATAGATGTGACGATAACTGCATGAGGATTAAAAGCTTGATTACAATAGCTAGACAATTCATGATAGAAAATGGACAGAATTAGTAAAGTTACTCACGGTTGACGCTTGGCTGCCATTCCAGCATGTGCCTCAAACTGAGAAGGGCTAATCTGTTAAAAGTAAATGAATAAATAAGAGAACAAATTGCAACTGAGAAGGACTACCTGACAGGTTGCACAGCTTGACACCCTTACCTCCATACGACAACAGTTGCACACTATACCATTTCCATGCTTATAGCCATCCAGTATTTTCTGGGATAAAATACAGGTTTAGATCCTGCTAAAAGAATGCACACAACAAGATATCATTGATACACATCAAACAAAGCAACCGACCTGTCCTTTGACATAATAAGCTAACTCGGCTCCATCTGGAAGACCATTTGGCATGAAAAGCAACCGGTGAAGATCATTGTCTCTGCCAACACATAAAAAGAACATCCAGGTCAAATAATTCAAGCAATAGTAAAAATTCCAATTGCATAAGTAGATTTAGTAAACAGGTCCATCCTCACAACTGTAACAACCATGAAAACAGCGATAACAACCTTTTCTTGGCACCACCCTCAGGCATTTTTCTTTGTTTCACAACTGAGCCAGACTCATAGGAGCTTGGTCTACAAAAAGCAAATAACATCACACCAGTGAACAAGCAAAACAATCATAGAATAATTGAAGCATGGAAGTTCACTTCAACATGAAAGAGTTCATCAAGGGGGCTCAAACTGAAGTGGTTTTTTCCCACTTTTTTTCTTAGAGGTAGAGACAGAGACAGAACCTCTTCAGTGTACGTTTTCTTTCTTCCAAAGAGCCCATATGTGTACCAGGTGAGCTGAAGGGAGGGAGGATTCTCTCACCTTGAGCTCGGTATGGATGGCTACAAGTTCCACACATTATCAATTAGATAATAAATAAAAGTCAAAAGTTAAGTGAATATCAAGCACAACATACTTTCAAGGGAAGAAATTTGGGCAAAAAAAAAGATCTTAAAAATTAAGTTGGCTTATCAAACATCAAGCTCCCCCAAAAAAAAAAAAATAATAATATGTGCTGATGGTTAGCTAAAAATGGCACAAACACAAGCCCACAACTTCTTTTGATTTATGGCTCGCTGTGGAGTAGAGTTGATAGTCATTATTCAACATTATATTTCCAGAATACATGTTTATCTTGTGAAAGTGAAAAGAGTACTACAAGAAAAGATATTTTTGCAAACAAGCATTTGCAATTAAATCATGCAATTATCAAAGCATTAGACAAACAATCTGAAACCCATACCAGATATATTGTTGCCCCTCTAAATTTCTAGTCAAGTACTCCAATTTGATAATTCAAGTGGCATATTACCCAAACTGTGGTATAAAAGCAACAGTCAATTGGGTTTAGATATGCATCTATATTTCCATCAAACTTTCCACTAATAAAGGTGAATAAATAGCAATTAAGCATGTTCACAAAACATAAATAGAAAGATCAAAAGTAAAACACAAGTGAAAATAATGCAGTCAGCCAAGATAAGCATCAACAGCCTAAATGCATCCTCCCCCCACCCCCACCCCCACTTACCAGTTTCATGACGGTACTCTTCGAGAGCAACAAATATTGACAAGCCTATCTATATAGACCCATAGAGGGGAAGAAGAAAGAGAGAGATCCTAAAAAGTTCGAAGAAAATAGACAACACAAGTCAAAACAAGGGGAGAATGGAAACACTTGGAGAAGAGAAAGCCTGTACCTATCTAGAGGAGCTACAGAGATGACAACAGAATGACAGCATGATGAGGTTCCTTTTTACACCTAAGGCATCTATAACTAAAAAATGGAAAAAGTGGTTTCATATCTTAGCATGATGGGGTGCCTTTGGCATCTAAGCCAGGAAGTGTATAGCATATTCATAGGCTCTTGAATTTTTTTAATTGGACCTCCAAAAAATCAAAAAATAAATTGACCAAGACACTCAAGCAAGCACACCAAACACGTTCCAAGCTTCGTAGAATTGCTGCAGTAAGTGAATAGTATGAAATCATGTCTACTAGTAAACGGGGGAAAATGAAAGGAAAAATTAAGCCAAAAAAAAAAGATCAAATATAGACAGGCTAAAAATTACAAAACAGATGTAATTTATCACCTTGGAAGTGATTGAGACATAAAAGGTAGTTTGCTGTTGCATTTTATGTCTGCCCCAAGTCCAACCATTTCCTTTGTCTGCTGAAGACTATCTGCATATGAGATTAAATGTATATCAAAAGGGCACAACATCATTGCACACTTTGAGGCTGTGAATGATCTGAATGACACCTTATGCTTATTCTTTTAAATTATCATTTCCCAAGAGGATTGCATTTGAAACAATGTAAAACGCTGAAATATTAATCCTGGCATCAGATCAAATGTATCAAGAAGGAAATGAAAATAAAGTGTAAACTGGAACAAGGCAGCAACACCAATAAAGTACATATACAACATTATTACCTTTCCAAACCTGGAAGAAATCTTCATTGATGGATGAACCAACTATGTCTTTTATTACGTCACCCACCAAGCTGAGTGGAGCAGTTTTTACTTCTTGAATGATATTATAAATCGGCTTCCCATTCTCCAAGTATATATGATTGTTTGGATGTCTAGTTTTAAAACCAGCATGCTGCTCAAACTCATAGGCATTAAGAACCTGCTGATATATAAAACCACTGAGCAATATAAAGTGCAAAACTAAAAGACCAGTGCAATTTCACAGTGTTTCTTAAAAAGAACAGCTTACTTTAGAGAAATTGCATAGCGAACAGCCACACAAGTATCCCCCACCATCTATAATCCCAAGTAGTTCTTGCTGGCAAAACATTCAAAATAGTAATATAATTTATAAGGAGCTAATACAATTTTGAAAATTAAAAAGTAGCACCAATGAAAAAATATATATATTAATACAACTTACCATCGGAGAAAAAGAAATATACTTCACCCTGGCCCCATCAAGGATGCCAGTTGCTAACAACTTCTTAACGGTTGTTGGATAATTACTGGGAACAACCTTCTTCGACATCTTTAATTCCATATTGGGAGGACACAAATATCTACCAATGCTTTCAGGAACTCCTTCACCTGAATCAATACAAGCAGAGTAATTCCTTCCATGTTCTTCATTATAAGGCAGTCCCCTTCTAATCCTATTAGCCACTGAAGAATCTGATTGGGTGTCATAGACTTCGTTCCTTTTGCTAAATTTGAAAGTTATCTTCCTAATTCCCGATGAACTTGCATGCTTAGGTACCTCCAAGACAACATGAGACGTAGAGAGAGAAGCAGACGTGTCTATCCGAGGATTGCTGCTTTGAGAGGTGGCATTTTCGCAGCCTTGGTGTCCCTTCTCACTAAGGGTTTCCGGTGGACTTGAACTACCCGAACATATGGAAGTTACCTCGTCTGAGACCTCTTGATTACCCCTTACCAATTCAGTTGCCTGGATACAGATATTTTGGCAACTGGATGTATCTTCTCTAGGAGAAATTATGGGATTCGAGACTTCAGATTTAATATCATCGTTTGAAGCTTCTTTTGCCTCTTTCTTGTCTGGGAATGGATTTGGAACAGTGCTATCCATCAACAACTGGCCATCTCTACCCATTTCAGGTCCTGAGGTATTGTCTTTTTCCATGCTCACATCTGTAGCCATCTCCACGCAAACAGCGTCTTCTCCCATTGGTATACTTCAAAGCTTACAATAAATTTCACAATACTAAAACCACGAGAAAGCATCCAAGACAGAAGAAGGAAATTAACTCTGAAACCGAACCCTATTTGTCGCCTCGCAGATTGGTCTGACTCAGAACATTTATCAGCAAGCTGGAAATAGAAATTAAATTTGAATTTGCCACTGGAAGAAACGAAAACAGAAGGTTACAATGAACTCAATGTCCAGAAAGACCCACAACTTCGAGGCAAACAACAAGAAATCAAAACCAAAAGAACTTCAAAAACCTCCGAAAACCGCCAAAAACCGCAGCAACCGTTCCACTCATTCAAATAGAAATCTACCAAGCCTCCGTCTAAAAAGCCGAAAAAACAGAGCTTCTGGATCGAACAAAACACACCGTTTCTTGAGATTCGAGGCAATACAACGACAGCAGTAGGCTATCTTGTCAAGATTCCGATCTTGCAGATCCAAGATTCCGAAAAGGACAGAGTTCCGAATATAGAAAATGATTTGGTAGCCAATAAAAAAAGGGGGGGACAGGCAGATAGCGTTAGGGTTAGGGTTTTGATTTTCCGTTGAAAATGCGAGCGGGAACGAGCAGAGCGGCAAAAAAATAAGAACCAGAGGATAGAGCCTGGTTCCCGGTCCAGATTTAACTTCTCTTTTCTTTTTAAGAAAGAAGATAGAGAATCGATAGAAAACAGGCTTTTGGCGTTTTCTTCTCTCTCTCTCTCTCTCTTTTTTATTTGTTTCTTTGGGTTTGTTAATTTAAAATTGAGTAAAATGAAGGAAAAAAATTAAAGGGCGGTTGTTGATGATATTTTGGAAGTTACGAGAAACAAGTGGATTAAGAAAGTGGGACCTATCTTTCTTTAGCTTCGTCGAGCCAGCTGTGCTTTTAGGATTCCACCACGTGGCATGGTCTGGAGAGGTCATCTTCCGCCACAGTATTGAGTGCAAGGAGCAGTGGATGCTGGAAGGTTAAGATGTTTCGGATCGGCCCAATTTCTGCATAATTGGGCCTTAGTTTAGATCCACAAATCTGGGTTTCTCTTTTTCGGGGCTATCTGAAGGTCAGTAAACACAAACAAAGAGCCTTTTCTTTTGAGGCTTTGACTGTCTCTGAGTTGAAGCTTTGTTTTAGTTACTCGGTACTTTGATTTTTTTTATTTTTTTATTTTATAGAAATTAAAATATATAGACAATTGGAAGCTTTCAAAAAATTTACCATTTATCAATTTTCTTACTATCTAACCACGTGAACAAGTCAATCATATTTGAGCGATTGTTGGGGCAACTACTAGGGTAGTCGTGGATGGGAAGAAATAAAAACCAATTTATTTTTTTTTCTAAAATACATTTTCATTGAATTTATTCCATCATTAACTAGATATTCAATTAATAAAAGTGTGATAAATTTATTTCACTTTTCTTTTTATTAAACTTGATGCAATTTTGTAAATTTATGAGTTGAATTCGTAATTTTAGTGGTGGATGAGATTCAACTTTATATAAATTGAATATGCACTTCCAAATCCCACATATTCCATATGCCCCCACAATTTACTATACTTGATGTAAATTAGTTTGTTCTTTTATATTCACCTCTACTAAGTCACTAACAAAGTCACTGCAAGAAAATTTTTTATAAGAATCTTTCTCTACAAATATATATATATTATAGTCATATAAACAAATTGTACAACTTTATGTTTTTTTTGGCAATCATAAACTACAACCACAATAAAAAAATTAGCTACACTTATTTTTAAAATTTATTTATAAAATTTAAAATCTATTTGAGATTACAATTAAATTTTTATTTTTATGGTTGATAAACTCATAGTGTTTAAATTTATTGTTAATAAATGTAATTAAAATTTTAATAATTATTTATAGCATTTTGAAATAAAAATAATTTTTTGAGATTATAAAAAATTCTTTTATGCAATTAAATTTTAATTATTTTATATAATAATAAATTAAGTTATTATCTTAAAAATTATTAAATTACAATGTATTTTTCATATTTTGCTCAACGGATCAAAATATTATATTTCTAAAATATAAATTTAAAGTGTGGTACATTTTAATCAAACTCAAATTTAATAAATGCTAATAAAAATACATTTCACTCAAAAACATATATTTGCAATTCACAACAACAGTCTCAAACATACTATCACTTGTAGATATATCATTATATATATATATATATATATCAACTGCCTCATCTAACCTTCAAAATCAACCAACAGGACAACTTTGACCAGCATAAGTGCAATGTACCCATAGTTGAGTCAGATGGGCATCCAGCAGCGTTCAAATTCACCTAAATTTACTGTAATTTGGGCAGATTCATGTAACGTCCAAATTTCTAGGATATGGATAATCACCGCCTCACCTAACACGCTTCTTCCTCTACAAAAGGAGTCAAACCATTTACTGCTGCTTTTAAAACCCTACCCTTTTTGTTTCTCTTCTTTCCCCCCCCCCCACACAACTGCCATATTACTAGACTCCTTGCCCAGAAAACTAGGAAAGAAAAATGTCTCAGAGACCGAGTCGCCACCAAAGAAGGCCATCGCAGAGCGTGATCACTTCCTTCACTGACGATCTCTCTGCGCCTCTGCCGGACAGCCCCGTAGACGCGGTTGCGCAACCATCTAATCAAGCGCTGCAACCGCCGCAGCAGCAGAGCCGTGCCCCTCTGCCACCCTCGCCGGCGCTTCCAGTGGCTGATTCTGAGCAGAATGTAGCAAAAGATGACAAGAAAGCGACCGATGAAGAAAATTGAGTTTTTCTTTTTCTTTTTTTTATTGGGTTTCCGTTTCCTGGTATCGTTTCTTTGGCTTTTGTCGTTAATGGTTATATCGATGCATGAGATGGGTATGTTTTGAAAATTTGTGTTGCATTAATATTATCCATCTTTATATGGAGAATATTTCATTAGCAGTCTGCCTTTCGTAACTTTCTTGTCTGTGGTTTAGCTTATTCTGCCATTACTGGATTGACCTCAAATGTAACAGGCTTTTCTATTTGTACTTGTCCGAATTTCCAACTAATTTTCCTTTTTTACTTTTGCAATATAATCTAAGTATTTGCAGAGTCCTTTGTGCATCAAAATGCTGTACATTCTTGAATCTTTTAGATCGTATTATGAATTATTGATGTTGGCAACTTTGCGTTTTCCATGGGCAGGATTGACAGTGTTAGAAGTTCAGCAATTACGCAACTCATAAATTGTACATCGCGATCATGTCACCAGCTACAGCTTAAATTGATGTGAAATCTTTGTCTAAGAGGTTAAATTAAATTAAATGTGAATGCTAACAAGTTCCAGCAGACTATAACACACTGCTGGTCGCTGATTTCTAACTCAAAATGAGAGATCCTGTTTTTAGTTGTCATATAAGCGTGCTAGTGAGTGTGTACTTGCGAAACTCTTTTAAAAAATAACGCTATTTCCTAATCAAAAATTCAAAATTCAAATTATTGTTTAATGCTATTTCCTAATTAGCACTCATAAGAGATTTCCCTTTTGAGAAGTGCAAAATTCCCAAAAATTTCATTTTTCCCGTATAAATAGGTTATGATTATGAACCGAAAAGATAACCAATCGTTAACCATAAAAAAAAAATTATTAATTAAAAATTATTTTTCTATCTATCAAGAAATTTATTAAATTATAAATTATACAATGAAAATAAATTTTTATTATTTTTGCAAATTCTACTTCCTTTTTTTAATATTAAAATTTAAGATCTCTACTTAAAAATTTAAAGTCTAAACTATTAAAATGCCCCCGTAAAGGCATTGTTTGAAAACTGGTTAAAAAAAATGAAACGATGCAAATGACGCAAAAATGCCAATTTCTAGTCAACTGTATTCTAGGTTCTAATTTTTTATTTTTTTATTTATGACTTCGGAGATTTGCGTATAGACCCGATTCATTAATATGGTTTTGAAAAGCTTACGCTTAAGTCGAATGACTGTGTGACAAGGAAAGGAACCTCCACCATACATGTCCGCTAAGAAGATTCAAACTGGCCGACCACAGGTCGACCTTATCCTTTTCAAACTTTTTGGTACGATGGACGGTAAGAATTTAAGATAGCCAAAATTTGAAATCTCTACCGCCCAACTTTGCTCTCGGTAGTCTAACTAGGCTAATTTAATTTAAATATCAAATATTAAATTTTATACACGTTAAATTTGAGTAAATGTTTATCAAACTATCGCATTTTATGTTATGTACTTAAAATGCCATGGCGAGAAATTTGCAAACTTCAACACATCAGGTTCTTTGACATGATATTCTTTTTCTTTTCGTTTTATTAGTACTTAAGGATGGGAGTAGCGGAGATGTGAACACTTTCTATTTTGGGAAGAAGATGAGATATCTGCTTGGTCATGTCTCGATCTGGATTCTCCTTTGGCATGATTTTCATATTCATGTATATGGAAGGACCAGTTTCTCGTGGTAAATAAGCGTGGGAATACGAGAAGCTTGAGCTTATCTACTTACAAGGCGTGGATATACTAACAACGTTTCGATTTTCTTCGCTATAAACGAGATGGAAGAAAAATATAAAAATGATTCCAGATTCCCAATACGTTAATAATTGGGATATAAGCAACTAAGGGGGGGGGATAGCGAAAGTTGCAAAACAATTGGTGTAAACAGTGGAGACCATTTTTGTGCCCCATTTATATGTGCGGAAATCAACAGAGTCATGAGTTTTCTATGGCTTGTGCATTCGTAGTTGGGATAATATGTTAATTGGGACTGGGAGCGGGCCACAGCCGTGACACAGCTAAAAATTTGGTCCGAGATTTGGGCCCACGTATCTGGGGCGAGCATAAAAGTTTAGAATCTTTTTTTGGTTGGCCTGGACTCTTCTCTCCGGTTTGATGAGTATAAAATTAAATATTCAGTATATTTTTAAACATAAATTATTTTATAATATTTTGTCTCGTTTGCGCTTATACGCGTGTGTATGTAATATATTTATTTATATGTATTTATATTATTATGTAATTATATATTACATAAATGGACATAATTCTAGTAAAATGCTTATATAATGATATTTGTCGAATAATTTAAGATTTGATTCAAATTCAATTTAACATTTACTTAATATATATTTTGTAGTTTTTTTTCATCAGTATTTTAATAGGTTCAGAATTTTAATATGTATTTAATTCGCTTAATTTAATTTATTTCAATATAATATGTATTATAATTCATATTAATAATTTTTCACATTTGTATAAAATTTACTTAATATAAATATTTGTAATTAAAAAAATAATTTCTAAAAAATAACCATAAATTCTTTTTTTTTTTTGTTTTTTCTAAAAATAATTACTGAATTTTTATATTTATCACATAAGTCTAATGCTAATATAGTATAATTGTCGAAACTAAAAGAAAAATGAAGTTTTATTTATGTGGCATGTCTATTTAATTTTAAATATATTAATAGATTGATATATTAATTAGAAATATTGAAAATTTTTCATATTAATAAATAATCTCATCTCTAAATCATATTAATTTTGAAAAACAAACATAACATAATTCAAAAAGAAAATCTTAATAGAGTAAAATTTTATCTAATAAATTAATTATTATCGATAAATTTGTATAATGAAATAACATAAAAGATTTGATATTGTTTTTTGTTATTATTATTATTTCTAATTATTTATTTTAGTTCATTAATATCATAATTTTTTTGTACTTTTATTAATTTAAGATTTAAGTTGTATAACTATTAATAAATATGATTTTTTTTGAAGATTTTTATATTATCTAGAGTAACAATTATAGTTAGAAACTTAATTTTTTTAATTATTTTCTAATATATATTTTAATTTTCTCAATATATTTTAATAATTATTCATATATATTTAAAATTTATATATACAAATATGTATAATTAATGAAAATAAAAAAATAATTACTTTTTTTTGTTTGTTTTCTTAGAGATGAAATTTTTTATTTTTTTAATATACATTTTTTTAAAAATAAAATAATGCTAAATTTTTTTAAAAAAATAAAATAAAAATAAAAATATATTTATTAACAATTTTACTAAATTGCGCGAGCCTATTACAAGTTTAACAAATAGGTAAGATATTGGGCTCCACGATGTCGGAACAAGCTCAGCCCAACTGGATTTCTTTCATCCAAAATTTGGACGGCTTTTGTTAACGGAGTTTCTTCTTACTCTCTCTCTCTCTCTCTCTCTCTCTCTCTATATATATATATATATATATATATATATATATATATATATATACGGCAACTTGCCAAATCTCTGTTCCTCTTCTATTCGGCGTTTGTAAAAACAGGCTTATTTGTATTAACAGATTTTGTAAGCAAATCACACTAAACAATCACGCATATTTGATCAAAATATTATACAGTAAATGCATCCACCCGACCAATATCATATGATAAAATTTATTTACCTGTGAAATTTTTATTTAATATTTATTCTGCTTTCCAATTAGATACGTGAAAGCTACTCTGTGTTTGGTGACAACTGACAGGAGAGCGCAAACTTCTTAAATGTACATATAATTTTGTCCATCTTTATGATTTTGTTTATTTTCTCTATAAAAATATTTATCACTTAATAATTCAAAAGAACATGCCATGTCTTTGGCTTCTAACTAATACAAAAAAAATAAAGTTGGGGAAAAGAAATACAAAAATGAGAGGTGGCCCGGCCGATATAAAACGCTTTTTAGGGCACATGAATGACAATCCGTGAAACAAGTTGTTCCTTCACTCTCTCTCTCTCTGTTTTTTTTTTTTTTGCTTTTAATAATCCTATTATTGTATTCAAATTTCAATAGCGTTTAGAATAATATCCGAGCTGAATAATTAACTGAAAGATCTTTAAAGAAGCAGCGCTGTATTGATGCAGAGAGAGAGGTCGAGGGGTCCGACTTGAGTGTTAGGACCTTCCCACTTGAACCGAAAAAATGATTTTGAGTGAAAAAAACGAAAAATCGCCGCTAAAATTACAAAAACAAGCGTCAACAACCAGCAAAACGTCTGCAATTAATTCAGGGGATCGAGCTGGCTAAGCCCAAGAGTTGGCTCCTCTCATGCAGCTCATAACTTAAAAATTGGTTGGAAAAAATTCTACCCCCTTTTTTTTTTTTTTATGTTAATAGAGTTAATAATATCGAAATATATAAATAGCACATGATAATATTTTATAATTTTATTTTGTAATATTAAATAGAACAATTACAATGCAAAAATACTTAAGGTTTTAAAAATAAATTATGTAATTAAAAAATTTTATTTTAAAAATAATAAATTTATATACAATTTTAAATTAAAAATATGATATAAAATTTAAGATTTATTATTTATTTAAATTTACTTAATTTTTTATAAAAATTTTGAAAGTTTACTTCAATTTTGGATTTTCTAGTCCTGTTTAATGTTTTTATTTATTTATTGTTAATAAATAGTATTTATAATTTAAATAGATGAATAATATTATTTATTTATTATGAGTTAATAATTATAAAAGTTTAGTTAGTAAGAAAGATTTTATACTGACGATGACTCAATATTTTCTTAGTAATAGAATATAAAAATTCATTCAATTAATCAAGGTTAAGACCGAAAAGTGAAACTAAGACTTTTCATCTTAAAGGTTGTAAGAATCTCATTACAGGCGCCTATAAATAAATCTAATCATTTAAATTTCCTTAGACTCGAGGGAAGACGAATACCACAAAGGCTCAAAGCGCAGGAGCCGACGGCTGTGTGCGTCTCAAAAAATATCATTATCTGTACGCGACGTGGACTCTTATAATTGGGCCACCAACCCATCACACCCTAACAACATTACAGAATCTATCCACGGTACAGTTTCTCTTCCACAGCAAAGGCAGCCACCTAATAAAGCGAGAATTGAAACAGGATCGCTGCAGAGCCCTCGGCATCGGAGGAGACCAATTTCCCTCAATTTTCTTCTCCACTTTCTACGTTTCTCAGTTATCTCTACTCTACGTCTCGAAGACTCAACAGAAATGGTGAGTCTCTTGATTTCTTCGTTAGATTGTTTCGATGATTCTCCGTTTCTTATTGTTATGATTTAGCAGCTCCTGCTGCTACGGATTTGACTTATTTTTCTGGTTTGCAGAGTAGTTTTGTTTTGAAATGGGTGCGTGATATATGATCGATCTGGTTATTGAAGTCAAATCTGGTGGAATCGATGCAATTTTTGTGAATAAATTTTTATTCAACTTTATTGTTTTTTTGAGGGGGGGTGCTTTTTTAAGCTTGTAGATCTGGTTTGATCTTGATTAGCTTTTGATTATTTGCATCTCCTTGTAGGTTTAGCTATCCTTTGGCTTTGTAGTGCTGATTTTATGTTGTGAGGTGGTGGATAATGATGGCTGTTTGCTTCACGTGAGATGCAAATATTCAGTCTCTTGATGAAGCATCTGGCTATGATTGTATGCCTGGTAGTTACTGTTGTAATGGGAATTTTCTGATGATTTCCAGCTTTTTTTTTTTTTTTTGATCTGGAGTTTGCATGAGCTCTTGTTGTCTGCTTGTATCGTTCTTGGATGGAGCATGTTCCGTTTGGCAGTTTGGAGAATATCGAAATTTAAGGAAAATGAAAATTTAAGTTTTGGATCCGGGGCAATGTACAATCGGATTTAGTCAATGACTCCCTGAGCAGATAAAGTTCATGTATTTGATTATTTGGCCTTGGTTGGGTCTGTCATATTTGTATTCTGTGCTAGATTTTTTTTTGGGGGGAGCTGCTTTCTTTTTTCTTTGTTATTTGATTACTTTTACGAGTAATCAAGCAGTTTGTTTTATTATGCTCCTTCCTATCACTAATGACACAGAACTCCAAAAGTTTTGGTTATCTAAATAAAATTATAGTCTAGTTCAGTTCGAGTTGTCCTCTATTATTGCCTTTTCTTTTCTTCATGGTCTGATTGATATATGCATAATTCTCAGGCCAATGCAGCATCTGGTATGGCAGTCCATGATGACTGCAAGTTGAAATTCTTGGAGCTTAAAGCTAAAAGAACCTACCGCTACATAATTTTCAAGATTGAGGAAAAGCTAAAGCAAGTCATTGTGGAGAAGATGGGTGAGCCAACCCAAAGCTATGATGATTTCACAGCGTGCCTCCCTGCTGATGAGTGCCGCTATGCTGTTTATGATTTTGATTTTCTCACCACAGAGAACGTCCCAAAAAGCAGAATTTTTTTCATTGCTTGGTAATGATAATCTTTCCTGTGCTGTGTTCTCTGCCATTTTTATCTGCTTGAAGGTTATGTTTGTTTTATTTTTGCTCCATGAAGGTCTCCTGATACATCAAGGGTCAGAAGCAAGATGATTTATGCAAGCTCAAAAGACAGATTCAAGAGAGAGCTTGATGGAATTCAGGTAGAGTTACAGGCAACTGATCCAACTGAGATGGGACTTGACGTCTTCAAAAGCCGTGCCAACTGAATGTGAAACACATGCCATCCAGATGTGACTTCATTCGGTCTACTTTAGTGCGGTGAAATGTTTATATCTTGTGGGATGGTAAACTGATATAGTTGTGATATCTGTTACCAAGTTTCCCATAAAATGTTTTATTCATCGGAGCATGAATTTGTGGTTTCTGGTATGTTTTGTGATTGGGTATTTATAGAACCTATGTGTTGAGTGTCTTCTTGTAGCCTTGTCTGCAAGCTAATATGTAACTGTTTGCGAGGGTTAGACATCATCTTTAGTTCATTTTGAAGTTGAGGTATTCAACCCTGGTCATTTTACTTTGAATGCTAAATGGAATGGTATGTTCTTTCTAAAGTTTTAACGTGCAGATTTATTGTTTTTGTGTGTTGTTATTGGATATCTGAATCTAGCAAGAGAACTGATTTATATCACCAGTTGGTAAATGCCTTTTAGAGAGAGGGTAAACCAGTTGATGGGGGTAAGATAGACGCCCATTTGGTGATTTATATCACCTGTACGTAAATATTGACTGATTGATATGGCAGACGGATGTTTGTTTGGGACAAACGAGTATGTTTGCCGGATTTCTCTTATGACCCGTCCTCTCATGCAAGCTTATACGGTACCGTTTACTCTTGTTTGGTATAGTTGGTTTGTTCCTTGCCTTATTTTTCTCTGGAACTTTCGTGAACAAAACGAATTCCATCTTTTGTTGGGATTATCGCTGAAGAAGTGAAAAATTGATCTAATTTGATGATGGTAAATGATAACAAACTATGCGGCGAGGCACCAAATGTAAGCTCCTAACTAGGACTTTAGGGGGGTAGGACGCGGCAAAAGTGAGCAGTGTGATTGTTTGTTTCATGTTAATTTGGCAATATAATTTATCTAAGTGGATTGAATTATAAGATATATTTTAATTCATTTAATTTAGTGAATGGGCTCTTAGCTGCGGTGTGTGTGTGTGTATGTGTTCAGTTGACTTTATAAAATTGTCCTATTATTCGTTAATATAGGATTAACTTGGGTTGTGTATTATTTTGTAGAATAATGACCCATGTTTTAACACACGCGTTTTAGTTAAAATGATTCCAATTTTTGATCTATTTGGAAAAAAAAAATTATCAAATTATTAGGTATTCAAGTTTTTTAAGTAATAAAATTTAATTGATCTGACATATGTCGTGCCAAATAAAATAATTAGCCAAAGAGATTGAATTAAATTTCTGTAATTTCAACCGTGCAAGGCTCTCATCGACTTAATCCGCTACTCTGCGTTAGAAATACCTCTTAGAAAACAGATGAAATATCTCATTGTGGAAAATTAAATAGCCGATTGCTTCATGCTTATTCGACATCGTTTTATATTGATTTTCCGTTTCCTTGAAAGCTGGAGGGAGGATTAGCGTTCTTTGAGAGTGGGATCTCTCTCTCTCTCTCTCTCTCTCTCTCACAGAGGGTGTCAAGAACGGTTCAGACACAACCGACTGAGAAGAGACGGATATTTTTGCATTGTTTGCTAGTACTAACAACGTAGCCGTCCGGCGGATTCACCGGCTCTTATTTTGCGCGCTCCTTGTTTGTTAAATTGCCTCAATGGCTATCTCTCCATTTCTGAAATGCTACCCTTCGTTTTACTTCCACCAGCCCGACTCTCTCTCTTCCTCACATAAAGCCATCTCATGTCTCGCTCTCTGTTTCGCATCCTCATCGAAACGCCATGGTCCTCTCACCACCCAATCGTCGCCTTCTATTACAAGTGCGGCCCCACTGTCTCCTGACTTCACTCCGACTCAGCTCCTCGACGCCCTCCGTCGTCAGGACGACGAGTCCGCTGCGCTCGAGGTTTTCGATTGGGCCTCCAAGCAACCTAATTTCGCGCCCACTTTATCTGTATTCGAGGAGCTTCTTCGCATTCTTGGCAAAACGGGGTCGTTTGATTCAATGAATCATATCTTGCAAGAGATAAAGGCTTCTGGTTGTGGAATCGGCAGAGGTACTTTCTTGATTTTTGTTGAAAGTTACGCGAATTATGGATTATACGATGATATTCTAGACCTTCTTGGATTGATGGAAGCAGAATTTGGATTGGAACCGGACGCCCATCTTTTTAATTTCTTGTTGAATGTTCTAGTTGATGGGAACAAGATAAAATTAGTTGAAACTGCACATTCTTGTATGGTTGATAAAGGAATTAAGCCGGATGTTTCTACGTTCAATATATTAATAAAAGCCTTGTGTAGAACCCATCAAATTAGGCCTGCCTTTTTAATGATGGAGGAGATGCAAAGCTATGGTTTGTCACCAGACGAGAAAACGTTCACCACCTTAATGCAGGGGTTCATTGAGGAAGGAAATTTGGAGGGTGCACTGAGTTTACAATCGCAAATGGTGGAAGCTGGGTGTGCTGTGACCAATGTGACTGTTAATGTTTTGGTTAAGGGGTTTTGCAAAGAGGGAAGAGTAGATGAAGCGTTGAGGTTCATAGAAGAGATGTCAAAGGAAGGGTTTTTTCCAGATAAGTTTACATTTAATACGTTGGTGAATGGGTTATGCAGGGCAGGGCACATTAAACATTCTTTGGAGATTATGGACACGATGCTTCAGGAGGGCTTTGATCCGGATGTATATACCTATAACTCAGTGATTGCTGGTTTGTGTAAATTGGGTGAAGTTGAAGAGGCAGTGGAAATTCTCAATGAGATGGTGTCAAGGGACTGCTCACCAAACAGTGTCACTTATAACACACTGATCAGTACTTTGTGCAAGGAGAATCAAGTTGAAGAGGCTACTAAACTTGCTTGTGTTCTGACTAGTAAGGGGATTTTGCCTGATGTTTGTACTTTTAATTCTCTTATACAAGGTCTGTGCCTGGAGCAAAACTATGCCATTGCAATGGATTTATACAAGGAGATGAAAAAGAATGGGTGTCAACCTGACGAATTCACCTACAATATGTTGATTGACAGCCTATGTAGTAGAGGGAAACTAGCTGAAGCTCTGAGCCTGCTTAAAGAAATGGAATTGAGTGGTTGTGCACGAGATGTGATAACATATAATACTTTGATTGATGGGTTTTGCAAAAACAAGAGGATTCAAGAAGCGGAGGAAATCTTTGACCAGATGGAGATCCATGGTGTTTCAAGAAATTCAGTTACTTACAATACCCTTATTGATGGCTTATGTAGGTGGAGCAGGGTGGAGGAAGCTGCCCAACTGATGGACCAGATGATCATGGAAGGATTGAAACCTGACAAGTTCACCTACAATTCCCTGCTAACCTATTTCTGCAGGGGAGGTGATATAAAAAAGGCAGCAGATATTGTACAAACAATGGCATCAAATGGGTGTGAACCTGACATTGTCACCTATGGTACTTTGATAGGGGGACTGTGTAAGGCAGGTAGACTAGAGGTTGCAAGTAAGATCCTAAGAAGCATTCAAATGAAAGGCATGGTTCTAACTCCACACGCTTATAATCCTGTAATCAAAGCACTCTTTAGACGAAAGAGGACAAAAGAAGCAATGAGGCTTTTTAGAGAGATGGAGACGGTTGGAACTCCAGATGCTGTCACATACAAGATTGTTTTCCGTGGTCTGTGCAACAGTGGAGGGCCAATTGGAGAAGCAGTTGATTTCTTGATTGAAATGACAGGGAAAGGATTTCTACCTGAATTATCTTCATTCTGTATGCTCGCTGAGGGACTTTGTGCTTTATCTATGGAAGAGACACTAAGTAAGCTTGTTGACATGGTCATGGAGAAAGCAAAATTCTCACAAAATGAAGTTACCATGATCAGGGGTTTTCTCAAAATTCGTAAGTTTGAAGATGCATTGGCTACCTTTGGAGATATCTTGGCTGACCGAAAGCCTAAGGGAAGTTACAGATGAAGGTGGTATTTGCTGGTGGTGTTTGCCTCTTTAAATTGATCCGCAAGATGTATGCATATGCATCCCCGCTTGCTTATCTGGTCTTGAACTTGAACCAGTTTCGAGTTCTAATTTCAATTCTAGCAGACGGTGCAGTGGAAAATATGGTGGCTGCATCTCGCACATCGTCCATTTTGGTTTGCACTAGAGAAGTTTTGACTCATTTTAGGAGGAAGATTTCCTTGTTAGTCTCAGCTTGCCTTTTATCAGTAGTGCAGGTGCTGTTCTCGGTAGGCTGGTCCTCACGTTTGTGAACCATAAATGGCATTCTCGAAGTGCCCTTGTATCATGTTATTGTACAATTTGCGGAGAAGAACGGGAATAGAATTACCTTCGATATTTGGGAATGCGGATTGGATTGCATACTTACACGGGTGGCTGATTTTATGTTGCTGCCCTGTTTGATGATGTTGATAGTCAAATTAGAGCCCACAAAATCAACTATTCTGATGAGTTGGTAATCAGGCAATGAACAAAAAGTACAAATCTCAAACCAGTTCTACCCTTTTACGTCGTGTACAGCATTGACCAAATGTGCTCTCAGTGTCGCCCGAGGAGTTAGAGAGTTGACCAAATTCCTCCTATTATTATAGAATTATTATTTGAACTCATTATATAGAATAAATCCATCATCACTGTTCTTTTAATCCAATTTAATGAATAAAAATACCTTTCATATTTATCTAGAGAAAAATGGATCAATTTTGAATGATACAACTATGCCACAATTGTAGCTCACAGGCATGGCCAATTTAATTGGAGAGCAAATTAAATTTAAATTAAGCTTGTATTCAATCTATACTAACTTTCCATTTCTTTCTTAATTCTTATCCAACAGCCAACATATTAATGACCTTTTGTTTTCGTATTTTTCTGCTCCCATCGCCGACTCTCTGTCTTGTTCTCAACAATCTCAAGTATCACTGTGAGTTGATTTTTCTGTATCTTTTTTTTCCTTGGTTTTCTCGGCAACCAAAGAGAGTGGCGACATAATTAGTTAATGTCAAAAAGATTAATTTCATAAATATTTTTATTTTGTTAATTTTTAATAAAATTAAAATTTATACCGTATTAAAATTCTTAACGCATTACGTGAATTAAATTAAAAATTAATTTATCGAATAAAATGGTAAAAAAACGAGAGGGAAATAATGGGTAAGTTTTTCGCCTTAATTTATCGGAGGGATGAAGAGTCCAAACGGTTATGCGTGTCTGGTAGTTTACCATATTACAGCCGGCGCATCTGCGTCTCTCATCGTTTGACTTCACGCGATTGGGCTTCGTCGCTCGCCTTTAAGGCTATATAGCCATTTTGCCATCGATTGCTCGGACTGGGTAGTCAAGAAATGGCCACTCTGCATGGCGCTAGCGACGAAGAGGCTCCACTGGTTGTTGACAATTTGCAGGTCTGCCCAGCCAAGAAGAACCATGCCAGAGACGTTCATATTTTGAGCTCTGCTTTTTTGCTAATCTTCCTTGCCTATGGCGCTGCACAGAACCTAGAGACCACTGTCAATACTGTGAGTTAGATAAGTCAAAGATTGTACAGTATGCTGATAAACTCGAATCAATTGATTTTAATCGCAGAAGGTGATTTTTCTTTCTTTCTTTCTTTTTTTTTTTTTTTCAGGAGGAAAATATGGGCACGATTTCATTGGGGATACTGTACCTTTCTTTCACATTCTTCTCTTTAGTTGCCTCTTTAGTGGTTCGGTTTTTGGGGTCGAAGAATGCTCTGATTCTTGGAACTACTGGTTATTGGTTTTTCATTGCTGCAAATTTGATACCTACATGGTGATTACCTGCTTCCTCCTTTAGTTAGTTCAAACCATCATTACTTTTCTTTTCTTTTCTTTTTTTGGTGGGATTTAATGTTCCTGTAGTCTCCATATTTTTCAAGCCATGCCTTGAAATTGAAGTTGCTTGGAAAGTACGACCAAAATTCTAGTGCCCTTGACCCTGGGGTGAAAGTAACTTTCGCTGATGAAATTTCCCTCCAGGCACAATTTGATGGTTTCTGTTGATATACATCATCTTTGTTATGGCTTTGACCAGTTTTAAATGGCCAAAAGCCGTTGTCAGTTCAAATGTAGTTAGTTTTTGCAGATGAGCGAGGAGCTCCTAAAGTTTTTCTGCAATTGTGTGAAATTGTACTGAAGTTAATAAATAATGTATTTGTAATAATGCGAGTAAACTTTTTCATGTACTAGTGGGATTATTTTGGAGGTGCTTTTGATATTGAACTATTCAATTTTAGGTATACGATGATACCTACCTCTTTGTACCTTGGCTTTACCGCCTCTGTGATATGGGTTGGACAGGTGCAAGTGCTTGTTTTAGAGTATGATAGTTTCCTGTTTACTGATTGTAATATTTGTGGGGTAACATCTTCCCCTGGCCTTATCATTATTAGGGTACATATCTTACTTCCACTGCACGTAGTCATGCTGGAGATTTGCAGTTACATGAGGGCACTGTCATTGGTAGCTTCAATGGTGAATTTTGGGCAGTATTTGCGAGCCACCAGGTGACTTATATTTTATCTACGAATTTCCCATCTGCTTGCTACTAACTTTTTCAATTTTCTTACCAGCTTGCCAAGTTCTAAGTTTATTGCACCATTTTGACTCCTGCATCTTTCAGGTTGTCGGAAATCTAATGTCTCTTGTGATTCTGAAGGATGGACAGGTTTGTGCTGCTCTTTTACAGTTTGAGATTTGGTTTAAAACAGGTCAAGTAACTTTGTGTTATCTGATTGACTGTAATTGCTCTTCTTTAATTAAGGAAAACATCAGATAATAATGGTGTTTGAAAACCCAAGAAACTTAACTATTAGAAACAACCAAGTCTTCATAACTTTTCTGCTCCTTTGCAGAATTTTGATGAAAAGAGTTGTATTCACAATAAACAAAGCTGTTTATTTGCTTTAAAAATCTAAGGAGAAGGAAATTAAGAAAGAAGCTGGAAGGACTTCTCATGCCAAAATAAGGCAAATACAGGCTTCTCGATGTCTTTAATATAGTTTGTCTCATGTTTCTGCAGGAGGGAAGTACCAGTGGCACAACTTTATTGTTCATTTTGTTTCTCTGCTGTATGACCTTAGGCACCATACTAATGTGTTTTTTGAGTAAAAGGAACGATAAAGGGGAGCAGGAATCAGCAGATTCTTCAGTCAGTCTATGCTTATCTTTAACATCACTTCTGAAGTTGGTTATCACTCCTTTGCTTGACATGCGGATGCTATTGATTGTGCCCTTGTTTGCATATTCTGGATTGCAGCAAGCATTAGTATGGTAATTAAAAGTTCACCTGAGTTGTGTTCTGTCTAAGCAACATCTGGAGCCTGATTGCAGGTCTATCTTATTTCCTTTCTCCATAAGATTCCAAACCCTTTCTTAAGCATCAGCATATTCTGTTTATCAGGGCCAAATTTACCAAGGATATTGTAAAACCAGCACTTGGTGCATCTGGCATTGGTGGTGCAATGGCAGTGTATGGTGCTGTGGATGCAATAGTAAGTATAAGGACACAAGAATTTGCGGTTTCTTCCCATTACTTACAATGACTCTTGTTGATATGCCTGTATGTATCTGCAGTTCTTCTCACCACTTATTAAATTTGTGAGATCGTAAAATACAGAAACTTATTCTCCCCATCATGTTGTTATGTGTACCTTAGTACTGTTTTCTTATTCCACCTTTCATTTCGTTTTGTGTAACTTATATTACTGCACTGTAAACCTGTCTAACCATCACCAATAGATGTGGGTTCTCTATTGCCCCCTATCATAATCAGTTGCTCAATTCAGGTGTGGTATAGAAATTAAACTTCCTTTTTTTCATGGTTATTATAAGTTTGTTTTAAGAATATTTGGTTATTCTTTGGCTTTCTGTTGGAAATTTCTCAGTGCTCACTCACTGCCGGTCGCCTTACCTCCGGTCTTTCATCAATTAGCTGGATAGTATCTTCTGGGGCTTTGGTCCAAGCCATTGTATATATCTGGATTTTGCTTGCTTATAGGTTTACAACTTTCTTCACTTATATTCTTTTCTAATATTTTGTTTGAAGCTAATCTTTTTGACTGCATTTTAACCCCTTGCCATTTTGTAGCTTAACCGGTGGAGTACATGGAGTTGTATACCCACTTCTCACGGCAGCCATGCTTGGTATTGGTGATGGGGTGTTCAACACACAGCTTAATGCTTTGCTTGGCATCCTTTTCAAAAATGATATGGTAATCTAAAGTTTTATTTATACCTCAGATGGTGATTTCCCCTGGTTGTGATTCCTGCATCATGCAGCTCATATTATCAGTCTCCATTATCTTTTGATTCTTCTAACTGCTTAATGTCAGAACAAATCCATATGCATCAGATCCAACTAACCTTAGGGTTCATTATTGCTGGTCCCAAGCCCAGTAAAGTGTCGAGACTTTGTGGTAGTTTGGTTGCCACCGCAAAACTAACAATCCTTTTGGCTTCTTCCAATTCACATACTAATTTGCACTTTTGAAGCTTTTTAGCTGATAAAAAATTCTTTGAGAATGTTGAAACTGACCTCTGTTTCCACTTTGGGAGTCTTGATCTTTTGGAACTAACCCTATAAAATGAAGCAAACAGATGTTCTGCCATGACTCACTTGACTACTATATCCTGTAACTTTCTTCTTGTTTAAACTGCATGTAAGTTTCAGTCTTTTCTGTTATAATCAAAATTTTGAGTTGAAGTTGCAAATTTTCAACCACCAAGATGTCCATGTTATGTATATTTTCTGCGATTTGTTATGTTTATCTTCGATGTAAATTCTAACCTTTTTTTTTTTTTGGGGTAAAGGAAGGAGCGTTTGCTCAGCTCAAGGTTTGGCAGAGTGGTGCCATTGCCGTAGTGTTCTTCCTCAGCCCGCACATCTCAGTGCAGGCAATGCTGGTGATTATGCTTGCAGCACTCTGCGTCTCCGTGGCTGGATTTTTCTTATTGATTCTACGGGCAGAGAAAAATTTGTCCTTGCGAGCAACTCCGAGTTCATGATGTTTAGCTTTCCACTCGGTACACACACCTGTTAGTAATGTCATGCAATCACTGTTGCCACTAAATTTCATCTGACCGTCGGATCCTTCAAAACTGCAGATCGACATTATTGTATTATTGTAAGGCGCTGGTTCGATTTAAGCTTTTTATATAATTTTTTGAAGCCAAAGCTTTTCTGCTTTCAGACTATGAGTTAATATGAGAAAGTTAGTGGCTCCGTTTGACTTAATGGTTGTGATCAAAGTAGTTGAGGTTCGGTCCCCGCCCTTTTCCAATCAATAAAATTGTGTAGAATTATGTATTTTAACCAATCGTTTTTAAAAGGACCACGATTCTTGACAAAAACATTTCTCTTTCTTCGATTCTCTGAGACTCTGTTTTCGCTGTGGTAGCAGCTACTACTGTAGCCCCATGTCCATTAAGCTCCTGACGGTGATGGTGGCCGTGGCGTCGTCAGCGCGGGAGCTAGCGTTTGTACCCGCTCTGTATGCTCACTTCGTCGTCGATTTTGAGCGGGCGAGGAAGGGGGTGTGTTAGGGTTCAGATGGACTGCTTAGGTGGTTCGGGCCGTAGGCTGGGCGGACCATAATGGGCCTATTGAGTTAGGTCCAGGCTGCTCGATAGAGCCTCTGTTTCAAAAAATGACTCTCTCCCTTTTGTTGAATTTTCTTTTTTTTTTTTTTTTGGGGGGGGGAATAAAAAATAAAAATAAAAATGAAGGCGTAAATGCATGTTGCCCCGAGGTAAATAAATCGCGAGAGGTATGTAAATGTATTTAAAATAGCTGAAAGCCATGATTATATGCTCCATCAATAAAAATTTGGTAGTGAGAATAACATCGTCTTAGATTTAATTTTATTTTTTTCATTTGGTCCTTGGAATTAATTTAGAAGGTAAAAGCATAACTAGAGCTTTTATTCTACGCTAAAACTCTAATCCACGGAGGAGCTTCAAAGACCGTCAATCCATTTAACAAAGGAGTAGATCTCGTCAAGCGTCTGAAGCCGAAACAATCAGCTTGTTGCTGAAGTCCCACAGTTCACTTGCCAGCTTTTCATCCCTAGCAAGCGCGGTTGGTTCCACTTCATTGCATTCCGCAAAGTACTTTCCAGTGACGCCTTTCAAACTTGGGTGCAATGCAACATAGCATGTTGTGGCTGCTCCCTGGGGTTATAATTTATCAGGAGAAAAAAAAAATAAAAAAACGAAAGAAAAAAAAACGCTGAGTAAGACCAGTTGGACAACAATAAGTTTAGGAGTTGCAATTTTCTCCAGGGATTAAAAAATAATAAGTTACCTGCGGTACATTCTTCCATAGGGGAAGGGTAAAAAACTTTAAAATTCCTGTCATGGAAAAATTGAATTGATTAAACCTTTTGGATACAGAACATATGTTGCTCTAGTGGATCGGACTTACTCGTTGAAATTGCAGAATGTCTCATGAGAGGTGTCATTATCAACCCTGGGTGGACTGCATTTGCAGTAACGTTCGCGCCCTCTTCCTGCATACGATGGAAACAACGTTCTCGATAGACAATATTTGCTAGGGCGGACTATCTATTGTATAATTAAGTCCTTCACCTAGTTTCAATGACGGCAGAATTATGAATACTATGCAGTATTCTCATAATTGATTTCCAAACCTGATTTTGTTTCTCAGCTGCTTGATTAAGCATCTTCAAGTTTCAAATGAATCCAAGTCCGATGAGCAGCATGAAATTAATCTGAGGCTACAGTTTACTTACCTTCAAGCGACGAGAAAGCTCTTTAACATGCAGTATATTTGCTAACTTGGATTGCCCGTATGCCCTTTTGTCAGAGTATCTGGGAAACAGTTACTGAAAATCCATTAATTGACCATAAAATCTTAATTTTGTAGGGGAACTTGCATTTCCTTTGCAAGTTACTTACCTTTTCTTGTCATTAAGGTGATCGAATTGAATTCCATCTTTGTAAGTGTGAATGTGTGCTATTGATGACAGGTTTACAATTCTCCCCTCAACGCCAGTGGCTCTTGCAGTGTGCTTCATTTTGTCAAGGAGAAGATTAGTCAAAAGGAAATGACCTGAAAATAGAGCAGCATGACAGTCATCATTCAAGAGCTTAGTAACGAATGCCCAATATATGATGAAAGGTATCAATATTTATAAGTCACCCACCAAGATGATTTGTTGCAAATTGCATCTCTACTCCATCTTCTGAGAGCTGGTATGGACAGAACATAATACCCGCATTGTTTCTGGAACATAGAAGTGTTTTTGCATCAGTCAATCAAGTTAACCGAAAATGCTTAAAAAGATGAATGGCTCAAGAACCATCGGACTTCTAGGGAGTGAGATATCACATTAAGATGTTTAGAGGTAGATCCAGAGAATTAAACTTGTCAACAAAGTCTCTAACGGATTTAGTTGAGGACAAGTCAAGTTTTAGAACATCCACACGGGCAGTTTCATTGCCGTTGAGGATAATCCTTCTTGCTTCAATTGCAGCCTTCACGTTCCTTGCAGCGATGATCACATGGGCTCCACACAGAACCAGGACTCTTGCAGTCTCCAGGCCAATCCCACTGGCCCCACCTGCATCCAAGATGTCAGGGTGTCATCTTCCACCATCAATTGCTTGCATTCTCTGTGATATTCATTGTTCTTGGGCAAATATAATAGACCAACTGGGGCAAAGCCATTAACTAATTCCATTTATCTACCAAAGCCGTATCATCGGAACAGTTATCGAAATTGACTTCTATTATTGGAGCTATGTAATGAATAAAGAACCATTCATTGCATCTGAAATTCAATCGGAGTAATGTTTTAAGCAAGACATTCAGAAACTTTTCTTAGCCAACATTAAATGTACTTTAAATTCTCTTAGCCAACATTCAATGTTCTTTACCGAATTCAACGCTACATGGTTGAAGTCATTTAATGCCACCCAAGTTTGTAAGATTATTTGGTGTGTAAAGCATATTCTCCACCAAATGAATAGTATATTCTGCCTTCTGCTTGTCACTACTTTTTTCTTCTTTTTCATCTCCCAATGAGAAAATAAAGAATTATGGAAGATGGAATTATTGGCTATTTACAAATCAACATGGCTAGCAGTGTACTACCGGAGGACCTACCAAAGTCCTTCAACTTCAAAGCAGAAAAAGAAATGTCCTTTGACTTTTCTCTTTCCCTCTCTCTGATTTTTTTTTTAATTTTTTTTTTTAACTTTTTTGGTTCATTGAGATTAAAAAATCCACACCTGGGATATGCTGTTTTAATCTCCAAGCTCCCCAGACACTGTGACTCGGCTCTAGGAAAACTATACAGACACTTTCTTCCCCTTGCTGTGAGTCTCGTTTCTATTCCAACACGTTAGATTTTGTCCCCTCAGAAGCAACGCTACCCATGATAAATTTCAGTAAATAAATGATTTAGCAATTGACGGTTGGTGATGCAAGATAGTGGATTCTACAGAAAAATTTAGGACGGAAATTGGTGCTCTAAGTAGCCTTTTGAAAACCAGAACTACAATATTTTCCGATGTACAATAAAAATTAAAAAGGAACTAAATAAAACTACAATATTAGTTCCGTTTCAATTTTTATGCCAAGGAATTCCTGCATTTAGAGTCATTAATATCAAAATATTTTTGTCAAATGACAGACAGTTGTTTCCTTAACTTTAGAAAAGCTGGAGTTTGTATTGAGCCCGATACTTAATTTGCACAGAAGGAAAATAAAGGGGGAAGGGGGGAATGAAACGTAAAGAAAGAAAAAAGTGAAAACCATGCAACTGAGATTGTCTATCCAAAGATCAAAGAAAGAATGAATGGCATCAAAACTTCCTTTTTGTTATTTAAGGAATGGAAAGGAGATTAACTTTTTACAAAGGAGAGACTTTGTTAGCCTTTTTAATCATGCCATGATCTCAAAACTTGGAATCCAAGATCACAGAGAAACCCCACGTGAAAGGAATTACAGCAGTAATATTAGAGAGCATAGAACTGACCAGTGACAATAACCGTGCGATCTCTAGCATCAATCCCTCGTGTCACCTGCTCTCCGGTAGAAGCAGATCCAAACCCACTAGGACCAGCCCTGCCTGTGACCAATGAAAACATATTCATTTCCTCAATTTCGACACAGGACCCCCACCTCAGTTGAACGTTCCTCAGCCTTATGCCACCCCAAGAAGAAGGAAACTACGAAGAGACAATTAAAGAGGGACAGCAAACAAGAGGGGAAATGTCTAGCGTTGCCACGCTGCAGGTGTCTTCCTTATTCTAAACAAATGGAAATCTTTGTTGGGAAGCAGAATGGGTTCAGTTGAACGGCTTAATTTGGAGGATAAAAAAAGGGGCGTGAGAATTTAAGGATTTGTAGCTAGAAATATTCCGATACATAACTTTTGTCTGCACTATAGCTGTGGCAGTATAGAGCAATTGTTACGTTTAAACCACAACCACCCCTGACCTGCTTTGTACTGTTTATGTCTCGCCTGCTACCCTACCCGCTTTCATTTCACATTGTTTCTTTTCGTTTACTGAAAAATGTTGTCTGATTGTTGTTTTATTTATTTATTTATTCATTAACTATCAAACAGAGCAGTGAATAAAGTTGGTTTGGGTCTCTAGGAAGTGCTGCAATATCAAGAAAAACAAGGCATTTGAGGGTGAAGGTAAATCATTTGATTGAGATAATGTTGGACTAAGAACCCAGTTAAACTTTTTTCATGCTGATTAACTTGATTGTTTCTTTTTTTTTTTTGGGTGGTGTTCAAGTACTTAAGCGGACCTTGGAACCAGTGAAGAATTCCTTCTTCGTATTTCTTTTATTTAGACTGGAAAGTGTTTTTTTTTTCTCCAAAAAAGCGTATAACACAACATGATGAACAATTCAACTTTTCTTGGCAATACATAATGATCAAGACGTGTTAATAGTTATAATCCAAAATTATCTTACCCGGAATCCATTTGTCCCCGGAGATTTTTTTTGGATGGAGCGAAAGAGAAATTTATGTTTTAAGAAATTATAGGAGATGAAAAATTGTGGAGCTAAGGAGCGCCTGTGGCCTAATGGATAAGGCGTTTGACTTCTAATCAAACGATTGTGGGTTCGAGTCCCACCAGGCGTGTTATTCCAAATAAATTTAAAATTTTATGTGAGAGGCTGCATTTTAACCACCGGTTGCATTTATTGTCCGTCTGATTCGTGATATTTTTGAAGCTCCGCGGAAATTGTGGGCCAGCCAGCTGCTGCTGTTTTCTCGTATTGGACCTCCCAACATTTTGTCAGAAGCTGAAAGCGAACATACATACAATGTATATAAAATATAAGTTCTACTCTGATCCAATTACATCAACCTGTGCCACCAAACAGTACCGTCCTTCATTGCAGCGAAAACGAGTTGTCATGGGGCATGTCGTGGACCAAGTTAATTTCTCCCATAATTTGAACGCAGGGTCGCGTGCATTTTGGCGAGGCACGTGCACTGTCTTGAGTCACACGCATCGTTTGAATGGACACCCGCGCGACGTACGAGTTGAAATTTCACGGCCTCATCATTTGTCCATGCCGATGTTCTAGCAGGCTCGTGTATGTTACACTCTGCGACCAACATTTATCCAATTGGCCCATGACGAGGCTTGTCAGCTCGGAGAATCTTCGTGGGCCGACCCACCAGCACAAAAGAATGGGCCATTGTTCAAAAAAAAAAAAAAACACACAAACATTGGTAGTCAGTCAGCTAGAATCTTTCAAAGCCGATGTTGTTTCAAACATTGGTTCATGTTTGGTCTGGAGCCGGACAGCAGCAAGTAGGCCTAGTAGGCGGTGAGAAACCGGTCCAGTGTTTTGTCCACAAGTTTATTGATAATTCATTTTCTCAATCATTATATAAGATTAAATAATAGAGTTTCAAGTTTAGATAAGATCTTTAATATATATATTCTAAGTAAGAGAATTCATTTTTGGAAGTTGTTAGAATTATTATCCTATAATTCAATATGGTTAGAATGGAAAAGTCAATTATACCCCAAGTCAGGGCGTCACATAAATCAAATAATAAAATGCCTTGTGCTTACACAACCCCCGCAAGTGCCAGTGCATCAATCTTTGGCAGCCAATTTACCTCAACAACAGCACTTCATAAAAAGTAAATAAAAAAATAATAAATAATAAATAATAAATATATATATATATATAAAGAGCACCGTTTTCCGTTGTGGGTGAGAAGAAAAGAAGAGAAAAGAAAAGAAAAAGGAAATACGCACGGGAACGTCTTGTCCCCGCCCCTCTCTCTCTCCTGCCTGCCCGTTGAACGCAAGAGAAACCAAAAATAAATAAATAAATAATAATCATAATAAGGAAACGGAAACAATTTATGCGAGTGTCGGTTCCCATTTTGTTTCTCCCACTGCGTTTTGGAGAATCCGATTCAAGGTGATCGGGTCGGATCGAAGGAAAGATGGCGGCAACGAGGAGGCTCCGAGATCTCCAATCGCAGCCGGGGAACAAGATCTGCGCTGACTGTTCCCAGAAGAACCCGCAATGGGCGTCCGTTTCGTACGGCGTCTTCATGTGCTTAGAGTGCTCTGGCAAGCACCGCGGCCTCGGTGTCCACATCTCCTTCGTCCGATCCGTGACCATGGACTCCTGGTCCGAGATCCAGATTAAGAAGATGGAATCCGGCGGCAACGAAAAGCTCAACGCTTTCTTGGCCCAGTACGGTATCCCTAAGGAGACCGATATCGTTACCAAGTACAATACCAACGCCGCCGGAATTTATCGGGATCGAATCCAGGCGCTAGCCGAGGGTCGGCCTTGGCGGGACCCGCCTGTCGTTAAAGAGACCATCGGTAGCAAGAATAAGCCTCCGCTGGCTCAATCCAGCGGGGGCAGATATAATAATGGAGGCTGGGATAGTTGGGACAAGGACGAAAACTCGTTTAGATCCTCTAATGATATGAGGAGAAACCAATCTGCTAGCGATTTTAGGGCTAATGGTAGCGGCGGTGGAGGAGGAGGATTGGGTCATGTGAAATCGAGGTCCTCCAACGATATTTATACGAGATCACAACTGGAGGCCTCCGCAGCCAACAAGGATGGCTTTTTCGCCCGGAAAATGGCGGAAAATGAGTCCCGGCCTGAAGGGATCCCGCCCTCTCAAGGTGGCAAATATGTCGGATTCGGATCAAGTCCCGTTCCTTCCCAAAGGAACAACAACAATTCGCAGCCGCCGGATGTTCTCTCTGTTATGTCTCAGGTATTATAAATTTAATCTTGGCTTAAAAGCATGCTTTCTTTTTGGTGTACATTGTTTAATTAGGTTTGCGATCTGCATGCTATGTTGTTTTGCAACTTAGGGATTTGGTAGGTTATCCCTGGCTGCAGCATCAGCAGCTCAGTCTGCCACCAATGTTGTCCAAGCGGGCACAAGAGAGCTCACTGCTAAGGTATTTGAATCTCTTCCAGTCACATTTTTTTAGCTTGTTTTGGAGTGTTCTGTGTAGCAGCCACATCTTTTAATAGTTTACATGTATTTAGCTTGTGTATTTGTACTTCACGCGCTAGTTTTCCAATAAGTTGCAAAGAAAATGCTCAGTTTACTTGGGGGGAGGCTTGGGCGCAGCCAGAGATAAGTGACTGTGGATTGAATTTGTTCCATCATTTAGATGATTAATATGTGAAAAGCAGTTATGAATGGATCTGCTGCTTTCAGGTTGTGTTCTTGTTGTAGAGGATCCTGGCGGAGCCTGCTTGCATGATTTGCATCTCAGCTTCTGCTTTATTTAAGGGTTAATATCCTTCACCCCATTCTTAAGAACCAAAAAATGAAAAAGGCTTCTTAATCTGAATTCATCAATAAAGAAATATATGTTGCAAAATATATGCAGCAAAGCTCATAGCTTGGAACACAGTACTTTGTTGCCATTGTATTTTCTTGCTACTGAAACTCAGAAGGGACCAAAACTGGAATTAAATAATGTTGTCCATGTTAAAAAAAAAAAACCTTGGTTACAGGTGAAGGAAGGTGGCTACGATTACAAAGTGAACGAAACAGTCAATGTTGTATCTGCAAAGACAACAGAGATTGGACAGAAGACGTGGGGAATCATGAGGGGTGTTGTGGCAATGGCTTCACAAAAGGTTGAGGAGTACGCTAAGGAAGGTTGGAAAAATGACAGCTGGCAACGAAATGAAAGTGAAACCAATGGATATTACCAGGACTTTAATAAGCAGGAGAACAGAGGATGGAATTCTTCTTCAGGTGGAGGACATTCTTCATCAAGTGGAAACTATAATTCTCATAGCTCAACATCCTGGGATGATTGGGACCAGAAAGACAATAGGAAGGAGTTTAATGTTAAGGAAACTGCACCCTCTAACAACGATGGTTGGGCGGGTTGGGATGATGCCAAAGATGATGCATATGGTGATAGTTTTTACCAGAGTGCACCTGATAAGAAAGCTGTTGGTCACAATGGGAAGTCTGATACCACATGGACTGGGGGAGGCTTTCTTTAAGGTTAGCATATTATTTTTACTGTGGTGGTTGTGTCCTTGATTGGAAATAAATGTGCTTGATAATTGGGGAATTGCTATGTCTACTTGGTACCTTTTTTATTTTTTTTTTGTCCAGTTGGAGTAGGGGAGGGGAATTTAATCATCAGTGAAGTGTGAGGTTCAAGCGCCTTATCTCACTTCAAGTTCTATACTTGGTGGCTACTAGGATATACCTAGTGTTGCTTTTATTTTTTTGTCAACTTTGTTTTATAACTCCATACAGAATATTTTGGCACCATAATAGCGTGTCAATTGAAACACATGCCAAGTAAACTATAGATACTCTATCTAACTGCTGTTAACTAGGCTTCAACCCCATGAGTGTAGAAGAATTTCCTTAAATCTTCTCATCCATATCTGTATTAGCCAGGTCTATATGTTCTTGCTGAAACCTTGATTACACATACATGCCGATGGTTGGCAGGCTGCACAAGGAAAATTTGATGACAATGAATTGAGGCTGAGGATGCAGCTGATTCGGTGTTTTTGCTGATGGGATCCGTTATTTTTACAGGATGCTTCTATGGAGGTTGGTAAAGTCTGCAACAATTTTCTTTTAATTCCTTTTTGCTTTTAACAATTTCATGTGCGTTTCTGTGGGAAGTTCTAGGTGATTGAAAGTAGTTGATAAGTGTAACTTTGAGAAGCAAGGGCTAATTGCCCATCCTAAGAAAAGGGCTGTCTTTCAATTGGAAGAAACAATATTTGTGGCTTTCCAAAGTCAAATTTACTTTTTGTAATGAATTTGGTCTATTTGTTCTGGAACTTTATGTTGGCGACAAGCTTTTGACCAAGGCAATGTCTCCCAGTGCCACTGGGCGCTACACAACAATGTGATGTCGGTCGCTTGGTGTTATTCCAGGTGTTATAATGTGATGGTTGGTACACATATGAATGCAAATTATCCGCCATACAATTACTTACTAAATTTGTTTTCCTTAACCAAACTCATTATTTCTACTTCCATTCAAATGGAGTTGGAACTAGAACCCTATTTGAGCGGCATGTGCAACATCTACCACATCACTTTTGTTTCTGACATGGAGGATTCATCAGTAACCCTGAGTTCATTGCCCCATACCATGGTTGACATGTTGATCTCTCCCGTATGAGAAATGTCATGTTGTTGGATGACTGTTATTGAGCTTATGGTGCCATGGAAATATCCCCTACGGGGCCTGCCTAACTCCGGATACTCAACCTGATGGTCTGGCATTAATGCCACTGCAGCTTGATTCCCTACGATCAATAACGCAAATTATTTACTCCGACCAATAGTTATCACCTCTTCCTTTATGCTGTCCGCCTCTTGTGTGTATTATTTTGGGCTTTTCTACTGCTGCTTCATCCAGTTCCTGCTCAAAGCATAATTTTGCTTAGAAACAAGCCTCTGTGTCTTCCGGAGTGGCAAAGATGAGGCTCAACCAACCTTCATCTCTTTCCTTGCCAATGTTTAGAACAATGAGTTCTACCAATCCTTTGGTATTCATCAACATGCCGAGCGCCAGTGATTCCGTCGCAGGGATCATACTCGGGATCACCATCACAAATTTTCCCAATCAGTGGATATAACCAAAACCAGCAGCCCCAACGCCTCCAGAAGAGGCAAACGGGACACAAGATCTTCAATCCTTTTAGTCAGCCTGGCTTCGAATTCTCCTCCTTTAGGGACAGTCAAACCAACGACAAAAAGCACTGATAATTGCATGGATCCCTATAAGATCGATTGTGAACCCAGATCGTATAACCGCAGCTAGGATCAGACATATGCATACTTCGTCAAGGAAGCCTTGCTGCGGGGAGCATGGTCGGCGCGCAAGCCAATGCATCATGGGTCGGATACAAAGCAAAAGTTGCTTCCACTACCATTTTGGTTTTCTTTAGGTTATTTTATTGGTAGCACCGAATCTAGGCCAAAAGAACATAGTACGTTACTGTGTAGAACTTTGTAGACTTAAACCGATATTTTATCCGCCAATAATTCCCATAAAAAATTTTCTATTCAAATTTGAATTGAATAAGAAAAAATGTAGAAATTTTGTGAGAGTACCACAGTGAGGGCCATGCAGAAATAATTCCCTCCAAGATTGAAATATAATATATATATATATATATATATCAACTAATTAGAAAGCATAAAAATTAAAGAAGAAAATTTGATTTTGTGATAATCAAACTCTAATTTACCAAACAAGTTTCATTTGAATAGTAATTCTTTCTTAGCATTGCTTTCATTTCATTTATGTTTTTTAGTTTTTTTAAAAAAAGAGGAAAATCTGCTTTTTGTAGGCTTGTAACATGGAGCTAAGTTAACGGCAAACTCTGCCCACGTTTCCCCCTCAAGTTGAAGGAAATGGACGGAAGACATTGGCCCAATATACTTTTATCACACTTTCCGAGGATAAATGGCCCCCTCTACAACAAATACGAACTTGGAAATCACAATGGAGTGAGTGGTGACGGACAACTAACATATGCATAACTACAGACAGAGAGAGAGAGGGAGAGCCTTTGGTCACACAACATCCGTTGAAACCTCTCCCACGGCCGCTGCTGACCCATCATCAGCTCTGTGCACTATCTTTGCCGCTGGAGCCTCATCTACGTGAGCTAAATCATGTTGTTGAATCACAAGCACCGATGCCGCAACACCGCGGCCTGACGATGCCAATGCGTCTCCAATGGGCCCTAACTCGGCATGCTCAGCTAGGCCGTCCGCTAAATGAGCTACCGTTGTCGATGGGAATCGGCCTTTGCCGACGACAATAAGATCATAGTCCTTGCTTGTTCCTATTGCCAACACCTGCTCCACAATATTGCTTACCGCTTTCTCCACGTACTCTACCATTCCCTCCCACTTGCTTCGGAATTCTGCTATTGCTCTCTCGTCCGACTCCTGATTCCAAAATCAAAAGAAAAGTTTATTAGAAGTTGTACAAAGCAAACAAAAAGATGGTGAATGAACTCTGGAGGTTTGAAAGCTTTGCCTTTTCCATCTCTTGGTTCATTTTGGCGGTGGAGAAGCTGTAACTATTTTCATGGCCCGTGGATGGTGATGGCCGCAGTGTGACGGCGTTTCTCTCGAAACCTTCCTTCTCAACGAACCTGACGACTGTAACCTTAATGGCAGGGTGTTCCACCATTCTGCCACCCAATTCCAATGCCTCTCGATCATCAGGCCCACCGAAAAATATGATGCATACCCGCTGGTTCAATTCCCTAACTGAGCTTGCAGTCTTGGACCCACTTCCGAATCCACGGTCCACCAGCACCGCCACCGAACATGGCGCATCCTTTAGCACCCTCTCATTAACGCCTCTCCATCCATGGCCCACATTCTCCATTGACTCATCACTCTCCCCTTTCCAATGCTTATGGAAGGGCAAAACAATCATAGCCGCCTTCTTGGCTTCGGCCACGCGGCAAATATCCTCATGCATGGTAGATAGAGTAGAGATTGCTGTTGTGGGCCGGACCAAAACTCTGCCCAATCGACTATAAGCCTCGAAGGCCCCAGAAAGTCGGTCGTGCCACTCCCCTCGACTAGACCGATTAAAGAAAGGAAGCCCATTTTTACGGGCCCGTTGAACCATGATGATCGATGACGATCGCTCCGTGAGTTCGACGAGGTGCATGATGAAGAGCTTGAGCTGGGAATTTTTGGTGCTCCGAATTGACTCGATTAGGCTAATAAGCGGGGTCACATTTCCGGGGCCGTGAAGGCAAGCAAGGATGCGTAACTGATCTTTGGAATTCTTGGTCGTGTTCAAATCGCCTAGCTTGCGGTGGGTGCGGGTGGAAGAGCCGCCCCCGTGGCGGGCGGGTTTGTAGATGGCCATCACAGTTGGAGTCGTGATGAAGGTGGTCAAGAGTGCCATGAGAACCAATATAGCAAACGTCTCGTCGTTAAGCACCTGCAAAGACAAAAACCCATTGGGCTAAAGCAGTTGTGCCTCCCTCATTGACCAGGCGAACTCGAAAAATAAAGTTCACATTTATTTTGGGTTCCAATGCCAGCTCTAACAAATATAATGTAATTTTATGGATTAAATATTCAGATATTAATCATAAGGTCTATCTAAAAAAAAAAAAAAAACAGTCTATTAGTAAATACACAACTAAGAAAATTCTAGAGAGTCCTACCCACACTTGCAATTCAAAATCATGAAAGCCTTTTTGCTTATAGTTTTTCTAGGTCATCTCGCATATGTTTCCTTCGATTTTCAATCTTTGGCTTATGCTAAAGCGTTATTGTGTTCCCCCAAATGACCGTTTTAAAGTATTATTTTGGCACCATCATCCTGCTCTATGTGAAATAAACGGACAAGGCTTAGCTGAATTAGAAGCCATCCATGTTTGTACGTGAAGCGGAATGCAAAAGATTTACAGTCACCTGAATTATTTAATCGAATTACCTAGCCAATGGCTTAGCTTAGCTGACCTTTTTTTTTTAATTAATAAAATTGTTATTTTTTGAATCTTAATAAATAAATATAAAAAAGAAAACGTTTTTTGGTATGCTAGAATTTATAACACTATCCTCGGTCTTCCCCTATCTTTCCAATGAGGTGGGAAAAGGGTGGTGATCTGGTTGAAAAAAATCAGAGGCTGCATTACCAGTTCCTGGGACCCTGAAGTTTTACTCTTTGTGCAAGCATGCGATAAAAACTCAGCAACAAGGCCGCCGGTGATATGTGCTTTGTTCCACTAATTTTTCTCTAAATGGACAAATAATGCACTTATGGCATACTTAGATTTTCCCCAACTTTCTAACATAAATGAACTTCTTAAGCATAATCATGCATTTATGGTTTATGGAGAAATTAAAAAAGTTTAACCCTTACCATAAATTAGTTCACACCTCCTAGTCTCTTCTCTTTTTTTGTGTGGGTTTTATCTTGTGCTTGTGGAGAAAATTACATAAAAAGGTAAACGCAAGTCTCAGGAAAAACAAGGATTTGAACTGGGTTACAACAACCAGGTAAAAGGGCAAACAATTTTTTTTTGAAAGAGAAGCATTTTATTGTTTTGAATCATTTTTTTTTTATTTTAGTCTAATTTTATTTAACTTTTTTTAACCACATGCTACTTATTTATGACTTAATATTTTCAAAGAAGGAAAAAAAAAAAACCAAACCAAAGATGCTAAATTTAAACACCAACACCGAATTTTTAGTTTAAATTCAGTTCAGTAAAGTGCTAGAATAGAGTCTAACACAGTGATTTGATTCCTATACGAAACAATCTAATCCAAATCCACTCACTGCTAATGAGATTTAATTTAATAGGTTCATTTTTTATTTTTTATTTTTGGTTTTTTCTTATGTTTTATTTATCTGCTAATTGAGTTTAATACACTGGTTTAGTTGGATCAGTTTAATAAGATAATTAAGTATAATAAAGGGTCTGACCTTTTTCTCCTTGCCAATGTTGAGGACAATAAGTTCGACCAAGCCTTTAGTATTCATGAGCACGCCAAGCGTCAACGACTCTCTTACAGGGATCATAAACAGCAGAGCCACCGCGAACGTTCCTATAATCTTTCCGGCACAAGCCGTGGTTATGACCAACACCAGAAGGCCCCACGATTTGCCACTGCGAATACTAGCAACGTTAGTCTTCAAACCGCTCGACGCAAAGTAAAGCGGAAGAAGCAAACACGACACAAAGTCTTCGATCCTCTGCATCAATTTCTCCGCGAATTCTCCTCCTTTCGGAATCGTTAGCCCGAAAACGAATGCTCCGAATATTGAATGGATCCCTATAAGGTCAGTCATCAAACCTGACACCATAACTCCAGCCAATGTCAGACATATGTAGGCCTCGTCGACCACGTCATGCTCCGAGGAGCACCTGCGGGCGACCCATTTCATGGCGGGTCGGATCACGACCATCATGAAAACAACAAAAGCAACGCCGGAGAGAAGTACCCAGATGGAGATTAAGGGGCTTTTGTGGTGGCCACCGTCACCGTTTCCCGCGAGAGCGACTGCCAGAGCGAGCAAGATCCATGCGGCGACATCGTTGAATGCGGCGGCGGCCATGGCGGTCTCGCCCACTTGAGTTGTTAGCAGTTTGAGCTCTGCTAGAATGCGGGCGAGTACAGGAAAGGCTGTGATTGAAAGAGCCACTCCCATGAAGACCAAGAATTGGCCGTAACCGACTTGGTCTTCGCCTTCAATCGATTTCCGAAGCACAAAGGCAGTGCCTATCCCACAGACAAAAGGGAGAGAGATTCCGGCGGCGGCGATGCCGAAGGCTCTCCCGCCACTCCGGCGGATGGAGGACAAGTCTAGCTCCAGACCCACCAGGAAAAGAAAGAAAAGCAAGCCAATGCTTGCTACGGATTCTAGAATCGGATCGCTCCATTTCGGGAAAATTCGGTGCAAGTATTCTTCGTTTCGCCCGAAAGCCGACGGGCCAAGCAGAATCCCGCCCTGTATTGCAATTAATAAGGTTAAAACACATGTCCACTCTACTCAAAAATTGGATATTACATGTACAAACTAAATATATGCATGTGTTTGTGTGCATATGTACAGAAGAGCGAAAAAAAAAAAAACCAACAAGAAAAGAAAAAAAAGAAACGTACGATGATCTCAGCAATGACTTTGGGCTGGCGGAGGGGCTTGAGAAGGAAGGCAAGTAAACGGCTAACCAATATAATTAAGGTGGTTTGGACTATTAATAAAGGGAAGGCAAAGTCTAGGGGATTATCCCCTTGCCATGCTCCGTTTGATGAGATTTTGATGGAAGTTATGTTGAGCGGCATGCTTTTAAGTTTTTCTGTGTTGCTGCTTTAATGTCATCAATAAGGAGTTTGCGGGTGTAGTAGCAGCAGCAGCAGCTGCAGTAGTAGGGGAGAAATGGGTCAGTTGATTTTGAAGAGAAGCTTCAAGCTATGGCTATTTATATTGAGAGAGAGGGGAGGTCCCTGTGGCTGGGAGCGATGCCACTAACTAGTTGGAGGACCATTTGTGAGTTTGTGTCTGTTGAAACATCGTGATATTGTCTGCCCAAATTAAATAAATTAAAAGGAATTGCTCAAAATAAATATTTAAAAGAAAAAAAAAACTAAGGACATCACATCAGTCATAATAATAAAAAAAAAAATACATATTTCCTAAATATTAAAAAAAAAAAGTTACAGCAAGACTTAAGTTTCATTGTATTGCACGTTGTCCTCATTTTAGTATAAATTTTGTTGTTTTGATTTTGCATTTTTTTAATTCTCTTTACACATTATTATTCTTTTTTTTTTTTTGACTAAAACACTTAAATTTAAAAAAGGAAAATTGCAGCATGGTGGCATCAGGTATCTGTCGACAATTTTCAGCCCGTGTGATTATAATATTAAGCATTGTGACGAGTAAAGTATGAAATCTAAAGTTAACTTTTGATTAGTGTTGATTGGTTTGGTTTCGTTTATTCTTACGGGATGAAAATATTTTTTTTTTCCTATAAACAACTGTATTTTTTAGCGGAAAATGACATAATTTGACACGTAATTTTATTCCTTACGTGCAATCAATGAGTCCCTTGAATTTAAAAAGGAAAATTCCCAGTCAAAATAATCCAGGTAATTTGACAAGTAATTGTATTCTTCCTATCCGTCAGGCTACCAGCCTTTTCTTTAATTTATACTCTGCGTTTCTAAACTTTCAAAAAAAATAAAATAAAATTTAAAGCTTGATTAGGGATACCAAACTCAAAAACGAAATAAATACAAATTTATTATAATTATTAGTTACAATTAACATATATATATATATATATATATATAATAATAATCATAATTGCCAATTATAATAAGTTGATTTTCATTCTTGTGCCCATATTTTCTGTCTTTCTAAATTTTTTAGAATGAAGAACAGCTTTGGATGCCGCTCCAAATGAACCGGTGACAGTCCACCATGAAGAAGTCCTTACCGAAAACTTATGAAATAGGACTGCAATTATTGATCAACTACGAAATCAGCAAGATGTAATGCATTAAATATTACATTATGCTTGACTTAAGTTTCATAATTTGGATTACATCCTTATAGTTAAGGGTTGGTATGTGAATCTTATAAAATAAATAAATAATTTTTTTAATAAAAAAAGTAATGTATTATTTCATTGAAATTTAAAATTCAATTTATTATTATTTTTTAATATGTAGAATCTGTATACTAGATCACCTCTCTCTCTTCCGCTTCCTCACCCCTTCTCAAATCCAGCTTTTAAATAGTTCTGAATCGTCAACTTATCCAACAAAAGAAGGTTTTGCAACACAATCAAAGAAATATCAACTAGAAATTTGTTGGTTCTAAATATTTAGAACACAAATATTTATGTCAAAAAAAAAAAATTTTTTTTGGGGAATTTCAGTTATGTAAACTTGTAGAAATTAAAACGATCCAACATCACACAAATGCCTGTTCTTGAAGGGGGATTTGATTTCTAATTAGTCATTACAAGCGGACGACTTGAATTCCATTCTTTTTTCTCCTCTTTTTTTTGTTTTTTTGCTTTTGATTTAATTGAAGCCAATTGAAAAACTTCCTTCTTTCAATCGCAGCCAGAGGCAACTCATTGCCATTTACTACGCGGGCATTTGAATAGGTAAAATATTACTTTATCATAATCGTGTTCAGTCATCAGTTGAAGAGGAGGATACTCGCGTTTAGCAGATTCGGGAAAACAGTTCCATTGATTGGAAATGAAAGGAAAATGACTCAATTCTTATAGCTAGTTGGACATACTGTATGTATTACAAAGACAAGTTCACGGGGATCAATCTATTGTCAATGAATAAACAGTACGGCGCACAAACCACAAAAAAAAAAAAAAAAAAAACAAAAGAAAATGTGGCAGAGAACGAGAGAAATGGACGGAGGAGCTTGGTGGAGATATGTATTGCAACAGACAATAACGTAAGTATTCCTTCGCCGAAAAACGAGGAATTGTGGCTTGATTCATTGACTTAGAAGCCAGACATTCCGAAGTGCCTGTTGGGGTCTGCACTGAATTGTCGCCACCTTACGCGTGGTAGCCTTTCGGCCTCCCCCTCTGCTTGGTTACAATGACATGCAAATTCTGTGGCATATGGTGCTAAAATGTAGTCCAGATTAGGACTCTTGTATGGCAGTGGCACTCATCTTGCCTCCGAAAAGGAAGTGACGAGAATCCACCTAACTCACATTTATTACATTTTAGATCATAATGCAGCTGGTGATCAAAATTGTAATCATTGCCATTTAACAAATGCAATTGTATTCAAAGGGGACAACTGTTATATGATACCGTAGTCATTTTTATTATATTAATGTCCCAACCAAAATTGTCTTGGATCCCAATTTGAAACCTTGTTATTTACATTGTAATAAGTCCATTTTTATTTTTCAGTTGTTTTCTAATAAGATATTCATTAAATTATAAATTATATAACACAATAAATTTCATAATTTTTTTATAAAATTTAAAATTTTTAATATAAATACTTAAATTGTTGGTTGTATCACGTTTACATTTTACTTCTCACCTAACCCCTTATTTGGATAAACAAGGGGGAGATAGAAAAATAGGAGGAAAGAAAATGAAAGGAATAAAAGATAAAGAAAAAGAAAATTTTCTATTTTCTATATTTGGAAGAGAATAATATGAAAAATAATATATTTTTTTTATAAAAAAATAATTAAAAAATAAAATAATATGCGTGAAACCATTAAATTTACATTTCACATCAAATAAAATTAAATAAATGAATTAATATGTAGGATAAAAAAATTAAAAACCAATAAGTCTGAGGGATGACCAACCTCTCTCTCTCTCTCTCTCGCTCTCTCTCTCTCTGTGTTTTTTTTTTTTTGGGGGGAGTGGGGAATGGTGGGGAGATAGAATATTGTGGGCCCAGTAGAAAATATTGTACTTTCCCCTCTCACAGCTGGCACAAGAGGCACGACCAAACAAGAAGGGAGTGTCCATTTTCACCTCCATTTCCCCTTCTCCACCTCCTTTTCTTTCCTCCCAAGCGGGAAACGATTTATTTCTTGATCACGTGAAGAAGACAAAAACGAAACGATTCTAAAGCGGACACTGACCATGGGTGGGGGGCATTTTAGTCATTCTAGTCTCCCCAAAAAGGCAATCCAGCGTAACACGTGATATCCGGGTGGCCGATTCAGAGGAAAAATTGTATACGTGACAACTGGCTGAGGAGGGTCGGTAGGGGAGAATAGGAGCCGTATGATCAACGTTCCACCGCAGGGCATGTTTCTTGAAAAATCAAAATTTAATAGCAGCCATTATTATTATACACGTGAAGAATGTGAAAAAACCAAAAAAAAAAAAAAAAAACAAAAGAGAAGGAAAGTGGTCCACCGCTGACCAATACTCCAACATTGAAGGAAACTTCAGTACGAGACAGCCATGCCATTGTCTTGAAATCGTTGTTTTTTGCTTCTTCTTCTTTGTTTATTTATTTGGGGGGTTTCTTTCGGACTAAAATCTCTAGAGAGATTGTAAAGTGGTCCATCGAAATTAACGGCGGATTATGCGTTGATTAAATTTTAATAAACTTAATTCATTAAAAAATAAAAATATCTAATTTTAGTGAATAATTACGAATATATATATATATATGTAATTTAAAAATTAGTCTACCAAATTTACTCTAATGAATTATTCAATTAGTTTTTTAATAATTAGATAAACAAACTTCTAAAGTAGATTCACATAACAAGTAAATTTAGATCAAATTAGGAGGTTTTGACATTTTCAAAGTTTCTCTTTCGTCTTAAAGATACAAAAGGAAAAGAAACCACATGAGGATTAAGGAATAGTCAACTTGGGTCGCCCTTCTCGTGATCACTTAGCATAAAGGAGAGACAGCAAGGTGCCCGCGAGTTAAAGATTCTTAGGCAATCAGAGAGGCAAATGGCAGAACACAACCACTACGTTCAATTAGAAATTGAAACAAAAAAAAAAAAAAAAAAAAAAAGATGAAGATGAAGATGAAGGAGAAGGAAGAAGAAGCCTTCACGTTGTTCCCATTGTTAACTCGTGAGAAATTAGAAAGTACGCGGTGGAACCCCAACCACCAAATTTTGTTTACTTGACTGACGATAAACGTAGTTGTATTGTGTGTTTGACAGAATTCACATGTTTGCTAAACCAAAAAAAAAAAAAAAAAACTTTCGAATCCTGTTGAGAAGGCTACGAATATTTCGATAATTATGCTTCTTTTCCCTCTTATTTTCTTTGATAAGTGAAATTGCTCCTTTATTTTGAATTGAAAACAAATGGTAAGTTTTATGTAACCCTAGAAGCTGCAATTTCACATGAGAAAACTAGTGTAATTTGAGGTCCTACAGATTTCGTAAAACCCCACAGAAAATATAGACACAATGCACCAATAACTATAAACTTATATTTTTTCATTCGAAGTTTAAAAAAAATGATTCTTTAATGCATTTTATCCAATAATTGAAGCCTTTTCTTTTAATACTTTTTGACTGAATATTAAATTTTTATAAATGAGATATCGAAATAAATTTTTTTAGCTCAATGAGCTTATGTAAAAGGAATATATTATAATTTAACATGTGTTACAGGGAGGAGTCTATAAATTTTATTGAGCCATTTTATGCTTTTAAAAAAATGAATAACGTCCGGCTAGAGTCAATCAAGTGAAGCCAGTCGTGTCCATACTTTGGGTACTACCAAAGGAAGTTTTGGGGTACATAGTGATGGAGAGTAATGTGATCTTTGCAATGTTTTCGTTTAGTAAAAGATGTGACCACTTTTGTTCCCATGTGAGGAAAAGAAAGAAAGAAAAAAAGAAGAAGCAAGAAGTTGAGATGACATTTCCGATACATAGAAATGCCAGAACACAATTCATGTTGTTTCCAGTTGCATGCCCTTAGGCTTCAGTAGAATATTGACCAACTCAAAATCGAAAAAACCAGGCCGCAAGATTCAGGAATTTTCCCCTTCTAGACAGCAAAGCCAAGCAAGCATGCTGGGCTTTTTTACATGTTTGCCACGGAAATAATCGAAAAGGGCAGGCCATACAAAATGTTTATATATAGAACGTGCAAAGCGGCAATCAAAGCAATGTCGTGGATTATGTTGGTCTTATAGTGATCTCCAAAACGAAAAAAAAAATTCAAAAGCAGTTAAATAAAGAGATGGCTGGTACATCATTACTAGTAGTTAGGGGACACTGATCATTCACCTATGTTGTCATATCCAAGAGAAAAAGTACAATAATAATGAAAATCAATTATAATAAAACCCAATTTTTAATGATGTGAACGCAACAATGAACTGTCACCTTACTATGTAAGAAGAAATCCTTGGCTTCTAAGAAATTATTGTTTTATGTCATTTTATTAATGAACTTATATTTTCAAGTTAAGAATAAAGGGAGGCTATCCATATTGTGTAATTTATGAATCAACGTACTTTGTGATAGGCCAAAAAATTGTCTTTTGTATGGGCAAAAACTCCAGGCTTGAGAAACCCCTGTATGAAGAACTAAGTGCACTTGGTGAGGAATGGAGGTGGCTGTAACATAGGGTTGGTAAATAATGAAGGTAGGTATATTTTATTTTTTATTAGATTAAACTCAATTCAGATTAAAATACTAAATTTCATATTTAATCTTTAGTTCAAAATTTATTACTATTATTCTATTTAATTCAAACTTAAAATTTATCATCACATTTCATAGATAAAGATGTTGTAACCTATAAAATTTTACACGGACAATCAATCAAACCCTCAAGTTGAAAAAAAAAAAAAAAGAAAAAAAAAAGGGAGGAGTATGACCTAATCATGGCGTCGCCCGGACTTGAACCGGAGACCTTCAGTGTGTTAGACTGACGTGATAACCAACTACACCACAACACCAGAACGCTGGTGTTGTAATGTAGAATAATAATGTCCCATACTAAACATTAACAAGATTGCCTTTCCTCATCTTAACGCATTTCCCTACACGTAATTTTTAATTTGTATTAAATTGAATTCAAACATGCAACTGTAACCGACCTTTTTCTTCTAATATTTTTTGGGGGAGTGAGATGGAGCTAAATGAGGCTTCGAGAAAAAAGAGTACAGTCAGCCATCCAGTCAATCAGTTTTCCACCCTCTGGGCAGGCATGCATTACTGAGACTCTCCTTGCTTAATCGCAATGACGATCACTTTCTTCTTGTTTTTGTTTATTATTATTATTAAGAGGTGCAGAAAATTATAAAATTATGTAATAAAAATAATAATTTCCCTATTCTCAAAATTAAAACTCATTTCTTAAATGAAAATCTAAATCAATTTCTAATTGTAGATATTATCAATCAAAACAACCGCAAATTCAGCCAGTGTGCAAGGGAGAGCACCTCCGGAAAAAGAATCAGAACATCGGTAAGGCCATAATACAATGGTGCATTTGTAGTTGATCAACCGCTATTGGTATCCCATGACCCGGCCCCACCCACCCCTTAACCCAGCCAAACCCTGCGATTTCAGCTTCTTGGGCTTAGCGGTTCACCGCCCTTCCCGGCCCAAAACACACGAATCATAGTTAAACCCAAAAAATGATATTAGCGCTTTTATAAGTTAAATTAAATCAATACAGGCATATTATTAGTTAATTTCATCTCCCTCTATGGAATTGCTCCACTTATAAACGCAGAGATTCAACGAGAATCAGGAAGGACGCACGATGACTAAAAAATTATTAAAAAGTAAAAGAAAAAGAATTATTTGATGCAACTAATTATTACCGTGCTTCCAAATTTCTCTAGTTTGATTTACTGCAAATCCAAAGATGCCAAGCTCTAATCATAGCTATCAAACATCCATAAGAAAACACCTACAGCAAGAAACAGCTAATCCACTGTCTCAGATTTACAGTACACAGACCCTTGAAACAGTCAAACCAAAAGGAAAAAAAAAAAAAAGAAAATTACAGAAATAAATGAACTCAACCGCCGAATCCGTACAAGGTCCTGCCCTGCCTCTTGAGAGCGTACACGACGTCCATGGCCGTAACGGTCTTGCGGCGAGCGTGCTCGGTGTAAGTAACGGCGTCACGGATCACGTTCTCGAGGAAGATCTTGAGAACGCCACGGGTCTCCTCGTAGATAAGGCCGCTGATCCTCTTGACACCACCCCTGCGGGCCAAGCGGCGGATGGCCGGCTTCGTGATGCCCTGGATGTTATCGCGTAGCACCTTCCTGTGCCTCTTGGCTCCTCCCTTCCCCAGCCCTTTGCCTCCCTTTCCGCGGCCTGACATTTTCTCGAGAATAGAATAAAGCTACCTTGAATTTGGAAGGAAAGATTTTGAATTTCGTTTTCGCTGTGATGTCAGGAAAGCGCGAGATGGTGGGGTTATATTGTGGTTTCAATGTTTTGCCTGTGGAGGAGGGTTGTCTGTGGGCCGTTGATTCAACGTGTTATCGACGACTGAGAATAGCGATCCGCGTGCTCGTGTTTTTCTTACATTTCAAAACTCTGAATTAAAAACCAAAAATGAACGACGGGAACCGTTGGATTTGAAGATATTGACGGCTTGAGTAGCTATCCGCGTCATTTGGATTTGTTATTCATGACCGTCGATAATGAGTGGATCTACGGGTTGATGTGAGACATGGGATCGTGATCGGATTGATGACATGGCATGTTTCCCAAATTCAATAAACTCAGAATGCGTGTGTTGGGCCGATGGCAAATGATTGCTTTATTAAATACTCTCTCAAGGCTAAGAGTGCGACTCACTAGACCGCCGAATAAAGAAGATAGCCCAACCCACACCACCACTTCGTCTCTTACCGCCGCTCGAGTAACCACCGGCCATTTCTAAAACAAAGTAATGCTAATTGCATTAATCAATATAAATTAACATCACTGTTGAAAGTATTATTGTTGAATTACTTTTTCTCATTGAAGGGCATGGCCTGTGAGGTAGATAAATAGTTTTAGATTTCTCATATCTGTTTGTTCCATGTACATTCATAGATGAAATAATAATCCTAACATTATGCTGCAATAATAACATCAGCCCAAGGCAGCCGAGGAAAATCCCTAGTCCCCACTACGACTAAATCACAACTTCTAGCTTGAAGTTGTACATCACACACGAGAGAGCCAGGCACTTACAGACCCCCGGCCTGGCCACTCTCCATTTCATTCAAGTATGACGGATTTACAAACAAAATGGAATTCAGAACTTTCGTATGGTGACCATGCCGAAACCCATTCTAAAGGAGAAACATCAACCATATTTGTGCGTCCCCAAAACCACGAGTATTTATGTACACAAAATACAGCACTTTGTTTTTGAGAACGCAATCAGTCGCTCCCTAGTGAAAATGGGTGAAACACCAGCCTATGTCAATCCACTAGCATTGCCACCGCTAGAATTCCCGTAAGCAGTCATCTCCTCCTTTTCTTCTGTGGCTGAGATGTAGTCCCTGAAATGAAATCATGAATCAAAAGGCAAACTAGACCAGCTAAAGTAAACAATGTAAAAGAGGATATCTGAGACATTAACTAGCAAGGAGAACAGAAACCATTGGAAAGAAAAAAAAAAAAAACAATGGAGGAACAGAATAATTTGAGTTTCATGCTGTCCCAATGCACCAATTCAGTTATAAAATAGGAGCAGACAAACCTCTACTTGCTTTGACTGCAACCAGTCGGTCCTGAATCCCAGTAATATTACGGTCCTGGAATAGGAAAAAAGAATGCAACCTGTAAATCAAGGGTGATATGATGCTCGGTACACCCAATCACATATCAGGCAGGCATGTATATGAAAGAGAGAAAATAAGAAAGTCACAAATGATTGTTACAAATTTCAAAAGCAAATAGACTCAAATTGTAAAAATCTATGTGGCCAATTAAAGCTCTTTGGATTGCTTTTGTTGGTCAAGCAAATCCTCAAAACAAGAATCTCAGCAGGCTCTAGAATTTTGTCCACTTGTATCAGCCTCCATACATGTCAGCACAATCAAAATACCTTACAGTATAAATGACTGCATATCCAAAAATAGATGGAGATCAGTACTCCCCCATTTTCCATAAGAGTGTCAATGAATAAGACGCTGCAAAAAGTTTACCCTTTATCAAAAAAAAAAAAAAGCTACTTTCGGTGGTCACTTTCTGCTAAAGTCCAGTGGAAAAGGTCTTGGCACATTTGATCTGAAAAGCAGGATTTCATCACTGCATTCTTTCAATGTTTGGTTTTTAAGAGCAGAAATTCTATGTCTGACAGGCAATATATGCTAAACTCATCTGTCCAAACTCATGATGAAAAGCAAGCATCAATTGGGAATAAATGATTGATATAACTAACCGCATCATAAAGTGGAATTTGGTTGCGCCAGAAATCTAGGGCTGGTAACAGGAGTCTCCCTGCAGTGTAGCCCAAATAGTTAAACAGCTGAGAAACAATTACCAAAAATAGGTTACTCTTATATAATGTAAATATGTAAGAGAACAATTCAATAAAATACAAGAAATCAAGTAACAAGAGATATACACTTAGCCAAAAGTAGATGGAAAGAAGAGATGGATCATTTGTTATCTCTCAAAATCAGAAAGTGGTTCATTCAACCACTATACTTGGAGGAAAAAAAAAATCAGTAAAGGACTTCATCCATTCAAATGGCTCTGTTTAATTAGCTGAACATTAAGACATCACTTATGGTAACTATAACTCTTCTGTTACAGGAATGGCAGTTTTTTATTGCTAGAAAAAACCAAATGGAAAATAAATGTGGGGCATAGGGATCTAGAGACTTCACATCAAACATCTTCATTATGTACATCAACCAAAATATAGTACCTTTAACTATTAAAGCTGAAAACATAAAATCAGTCCACAACTAAATGTCAGACTCACCAGATCTTGACCGTTTATAACTCAAGGATTCTGCAGATAAAATACATGCTTTCTGCTCTCTTACCCGAGGAGGGGTTACCTGAGAAGAAAATTTGACAGGAATAGTTAGATTAACACAAAAAGCACAATAACATCAATAGATCTTGGCAGCACCTTAAGTGCAAATCAAAACATAGAGAAAGAATATAGATGTGACATGAATATCTACAAAATAGAGTTGGCATAAGAATCAGAAAGGGAGACAACAAAGTCTTGGGGCGAGCCCAAACTTAACCACAGTGGTGAACATTGTGAACTTTTACTCACCAAAGGCTAATAGTGAAGCAAAAATGCAGAGCATAACTTCTCTTTTTCTCACTCATAGAACAATGAGAAAATCTTTATCAATGTCAAGAAAAGCATAAGATAAGTTCATTTCAAAATCCAAACAATGTTAAATTACACTTGATCCATAAGCAACCAGAAAAAATGCACGTAGAGATTAATTTCAAGCAGAAGTGCAGCTAAGTCTACAGACAATACAGTCCCAGAGTGCCAAGCCAAACTTAACCACAATGGCAAACATTATGAGCCTGTGTTCAAAAGAAGGCTAATAACAAAGCAAGGATATTGAGCACAACCATTTTTTTTTTCATCGAGCATAACTTTATCCACGATGATGAATGCATAAAATATTTTCATCTCAACAACCATACAATGCTACGTTACACTGGAATCACATAGAACCGTGCAAAAGGCATGCAAAGAACTTCTGAAAGAAGATTACTTCATTTATGCATCAATTTGGAGCCATGTGATTGATCATAGGTATATAACAACCATGTGCTACATAAATTTGGAGCCATTATCGAGCAAACAACTAGGCATCAGAATCAAGCACAGCTTACATTGTAATCAAAAATAATTTTTCTTCTTGCGCTCTTACTAGACCAGCCTCCTTCAATATCAGCCGTTTTTTCATCCGTATATTTGCTTTCTGAATACCCTGATTGACTTATTAACCTTTTAGCAGCCTTTTTCATTGCCTCTGGTATGTTCACTTGTGCTGGAGAGTTAACAGTTGTATTCAAACTCTTTTTCAATTTCTTTCCGTTTATGCATTTTCCATCTGACATCAACTCCTTACCTTTCTGCTTCAGTGAACATCTACTCACTGGCTTATCTCTTCTATAACCTCTCAAACTCCTTAACGGCTTAGTGCTACTTTTAAGACTAGAAATATTGGGGGTAGCCCCTACTGTATCACCTTCTACAACAGATGGAATACTGATATTTGCACCTGCACCTGGCTGCATCATGGAAAAGACTGCATTATCTTCAGGAAGGTTTGCAGATGGTTTTGAACTGTCTCCAACTGTTGGAGAGATGGATCGCTGACCTTGATGTACCACTCCAGCATGATTGAAGTCGTCTAGTACATCGGTTCCAGAATTAACAGCTTGTTCTGAGAAATTCTTGCCATATTCTTCCCAGTGAGGAGGAAAGCCAAATAAGAAATGTCTGCAAACCTGTTTATGGTTAAGCATGCATTATAAACTTCTGTTTTCAACAGAATATTACTAAGTTCAACTATCTACTCAAAGAAATAACATATTGGCGCCATACAAGTCTAAAACACATTCAGTCACTGGTCATGTAAATCAAAGTCATGTTAATTGAAGCTGACAATAAAAGAAGCTCTGGGCACCTCCAAGGGAAACCCATTTTCAAGGGTGCGAGTCTTGTTCATTAAGCCTTGTAAAATGACAGTGATGTCATCAGCTGTCACAAGTGTGAAAACATCGAGTACTTTGGCAATCGGTGCAGAGCGGAACACACGCATTGGTCGTTGCCTGACACAGATAAACAACTAATCCGTAAGAAACACCAAATGAAATTTGCAAACAGAAATTCCACCCACAAAAAATCAGTTAAATTGAAGTCAATCCTGTATGACTGGATTCCTCACAAAGCAGAAATTCCACTAACTCTACAATTCCCAAAAAAGAAAAAAGAAAAAAGAGAAAGAAATGAAAAATGATCTCACTCTTTAGAAGAAACCCCTGCAACAGCGAGTCTCTTCCCTCGGAAGTCCTCATCAGCTCTAATCAACCACCAATCGTACAATGAAACCTTTTGAGAAGGACAGAAAAACAGAGTCAATAATCCATTTCATATTTGAATGAGCAGCAACTTACGCATTGATTCTGAAAAGACTTTTAACTGTCTTCTCAAAGTAAGAGAAGGAGCTATCCTCCTCCGCTTTGCCGGTGGTGGACCTGGTGGTTCTGCGCCTCTGGAAGGAGGCAGGAGAAACAGACATCAGGGGCAGCAAGATTGAAATCAGCAGGATAATTGCCAGTAAGAAGCTTTTGGATTTTCTAGGGTTTTGGAGATAAGTGCAGGCAAAAGCTAAGCCCTTACGGGCGCGGGAAAATCAGGAGATCCAAGAAACGTGGTTTCTTTTTCGATTTTTATGCCTCAACTAAATCGCTTGGGGAAATGAAATGGGCCCAACGGGCTCAAAAGTCAAAACCCGCCTTTTTATTATCCGACGCCGTTTTGTTCCATATTCGTCTTCTCCCGTCTCTCGTGAAAAAAGTTAAAAAGGTATTTTCAGTTTCAATTTCGAAGACAGAAGCCGATCCCCAGAAGTCAGTACCGGAATCGAAACTCAGCTCGTCTCTTTGACCTTTTGGATTGCAGGCGATCGAGAGCGGCCGTAAGTCTCTCTTCCCTCATCTTTCTTATAATTCTACTGCCGAAGATGATTTATGAACTTCGGGACGCGATTGAATTAGGGTTATTGGCGTATCTTTTACGATCGAAACTTCGAAATTATTTCTTTCTCTGATTTTAAGATTGTGGCAACAAGAGGCGTTTGGTTCTATTTATAATTATGCATTTTTCTTTGTGTTGGTTGGATATTGTGTGGTATGTTGAGGCATCATAGAGATCTATTTTCTTTGTCCGCGCTTGTGATGTTGCAGATGTTTGACGATCAAGACTTGGGCTTCTTCGCCAATTTTCTTGGCATCTTTATTTTTGTGCTGGTTATCGCATACCATTACGTCATGGCTGATCCCAAATTTGAAGGGAACTAGAATTCTGCAATCGGCGATTTTGGTTGTGTTTGCAGCAAACATGTAGCTAGTAAGCTTTGTAGACTCTGTTATCGCACAATTGGATGTTACTTGATTTTTGTCAAAATGTGTTGCATGTGAATGTGATTTTGTTTGCTTCCATTTTCGTACACCTTTGAAACCTTTTTACTTTCTTTTGATTTCACGTAAGTTCATACATGTGTAAGCTCCTCCCTAGAAACTAGATCAAAAGGATGATAAACATTGTGTCGCGGGAGTTGTTCTTCTTTATATCTTAGGCCTCTTGGAGTTGGCAGTGAAGGGGGTTTCCATTTAGGCAGTGTTGTATATGTGCTTAGGAATTTTTAGTATTCCACAGTGGTAAATCTAGTGTTTCTCATATGATGTATACATAGAATTATCCTGTCTTGTGCCCCTTCTTTACCCTTCCGCTACTGCAATTGAGCAAGGATCCTATTCAGAGTTACTTCTCTAATAATACGTAAGTAGAAATGACAGTGAATGGAAGCGTGGCTGGCTTTCCGTAAACCAAGCCCCTAATAATCCAGTCCAACAGCCCTTCTCATGTGACTCCTGAATTTTGGAACTTAAGCTACAATGACTGTTACCCTGTGAAGTAGACTAGCCCTTAACATTGGCCAAGAAATATGGTCATGCAGTCACTTATGCTGCAGCTGAGAGGCAGTGGAGCTACGCTTATTTTGAATGCAGGGCACTGATTTAACGGAGATTAATGTGCCTTGAAGGATTCTCCTGTGCAACTAATGCTTTTACTTGCTTTACAATGTCTATTGTTCCCCGCACGAAGCTACTGATGCAGAAACTAGGGCACTTAAGCAAAATTTCATCTGGCTCTCGAATTGCCAACCTTCAAAGGCACTAACCTTGTTAGCGACTTCCTCTGAGCGTTGGAGAAAAGAGATCATCATCTCCAAAATTTCTTCATTTATTGGCCCCGGCCTAGATCCAACGGGGTAGTCAATTTCATTATCTTATTCTCAAAGTATTCTTTTTGGTTTCGCAACTTCGTTTCAAGCACGTTAAGGGACTAGATTGAAACCACGTCTTGAAGGAGAAAAATATCCTGTAAACTGTCCAACGGGTTCCTGCAATTACGCTTGAAGTGCCTGTGCATAGCTTTCTTTGACGGCAAAAGCCTCCGCCAAGAGATTCAATATTTCAATCCCTCTGAAAGTGTTAAACGTATATATACGACCTGCAAGCTTGCCGGCTTGCAAACATGGAAAAGGCTAATCGTTGCACTCCCAATTACATCTATTTTCCTTCATGCAAATGGTCCTGTGATACCAAGCTAACTGGGGTGGGAAAAGCGATGGAACATAGATGACCGTACCTATTTGGATCATAGCATACTTAATCTGATTTCATTTCTTGTGAGCTCTTTTATCGTATTAATTTTAAGCTTAGTGTAGAAATTCTACTTCATAAATATAGTCGTAGACCCGATAGATCAAAACTTTATCAAATATATTTTGAGTCCTTAGAATTTTTTACCATAGCAACACTTTGATCTGGTTCATCCTATTTTACCAGTACGCTTAACGAATTTTTTGATTTCAAATACCTAGTGGATTGCGAAGTGAGCTTGGGCAAACATAATGTACTATTTATATACTTTAGTCTATAGAGATACTATACACCATCGAATCCTGTTGTCCCTAGGAAGCACAGTGCATGAGTATCTGGCAAATATCCCACTCGCTGTCTCTGGGTCAGTCGGATCAGGACATGCCCAGTAACGCGCAATTGTCATAATTGAGAGTTGGCACTCAAATGTTCAGTATCTTACTCTCTTTAGCATAAATGCTTAGAAGCGGCATGAGCCAATTGGATGCTAAAATAACAAAAAACAATATATAAACTTCACCCTATGAATCATTTACTGCAAAATGTCCTTCAGAATATTTTGATTTTGTCTGAAAAGTTGGCTTAGTTTCTACCTTCACAAATGGATTGTCTTTTTCTTTAAGCGACGAACGAGTAAATCTTTTCCTGTTGGCCAAAGTAACTAAGCTCGGGTCATCAGCATGAGTCTTCATATGGATATTATTGTCAGAACTTGCAGGGTCATTGTCATCGCTTACTGCAAAGTAACCTTCAGAATATTTTGATTTTTTGCAAAAAGTTGGCTTATTTTCTACCTCCACAAGTGGATTTTCTTTTCCTCTGAGTGATGAACGTGTAAATCTTTTCCTGTTGACCGAAGCAACTAAACTTGGGTCAGCAGAATGAGTCTTCATAGGAATATTATCATCAGAACTTCCAGTGTCATTGCTCTCACTAACTACAACATTTTTCTCAGAACAATGCAATATTGCCGTATGAGACTTCTCTATTTCCATGGGTAATGTTTCTTTTTCTTCATGGAGGGCAGAATGAGTAAACCTCTTCCTGCTGATAGAAGCCTTCAATTGGACAGCTGATCTAGTTATTCTAGCTTCTTTATTAGGCTGGGTTTCCATTGCTCTAATTGTATCTTTTCTGTTTGTTCTGGAACAAATGGGCTCCAAGACAACACTTTCATCAGCTGAATTTATGTATACAGGCTCTTCACTTGTTGGTTCATTAGTCTGTCTGGCTGAGGAAAATTCAACAGGGTGAGGCTTCAATGAAGCATCCATCCCAGATAATGTGAGTGGTAGCAGATATATCTGCTGAAATATTATCCTTCACAAACATTCCACCAACAGTCACACACTTGGTAGCAATTTGTCTTCGTGAAGCCAAAGCTGCACAGGCAGCAAGAGGGCTGAGATGCAACCTGTTTTCAGAAATTTTTTCTTGAACAGACGAAGCAGGAGATGGAGTATCCTCTGCTTCATCATCTACTTGGAGATTATTGGAGGTACCAGTTGACCTCAACTTATTCTGGACACAATGAAATTCAATGTTTTGCGTACTTATTTCAACTGACAGGCAATGTCTCTTCATATTAACTGCATTAGCAAGATTTTGAATATTAACTGCATTAACAGTTTAACACTAATAAGAACACGATTTAGTAAGATCTAAAAGGGATAAAGCAAGGTGAAAAACAAGAAGGCCTAGTCACTCATTAGAAAGTAAAAATCATAGCTAGTTATATTGCTGCCATTATTTGGTAATGTTAATTAACTCAAACAACAATGTGATCCCACACAATGAATTTCTCTTGGACATTCTTTCATGGATTAATCAGTCAAACATTTCTTTTCCAGCAACTTATTAAGGTTCATTTCATGGTTCATGGCCTCAAAACCAGTCAAAATGGGGGATGGAAAGGGATTACTAATGTTCTTTTCTGATTCCCATAGGACAGCAATGATTGGAGCTACATGGATGGTTTCGTAAATGAGCCATATGGGAAAGCAGCTCATTGTAGAAAATTTCACCAACAGCAGCTTCATAAATAGGTAAAACAAATTCCCTTTCACCCTCACAAGGGAGCCAAAACTGTTTATGTCATTGGGGGAAATTGCAGAGTTCTGCCATCAAAATTAGTTGTGTCGTGGCAGGATTGCTTACCTTTGATCCCCCCTTGAATTTCTCCTGGAATTCCTTTCTTGGATGACTGAGCTAAACTTCTGGCATCTTTTATTTGCTTTTCCAGCAACTTACTCATATTTTATTTCATGATTTATGGCCTCAAAATGAGTTGAAAAAGGAGATTGAAGGGAAGAACTGATGTTCTTTTCTGATTCCAATAAGATGGAAATGATTGGGTGCAAACTGATGCTTTTCCTGGCCAGTTTCATGATTGAGCTAGAAGGAACAGCAGATTGGTCTTTGAGATCCTGGCAAATCCATTTGATGGTGAAAATGCATCTACAAGGGCCTCTACAATGCCTTACCCTTAAGACCTGACAATTGTGCATATTGGTTTGAGAATCAACTTGGCAAAGACATTTCTATACAAATTATGTTTGTCACATCCATAGAATCAATCTAAAGAAAAAAGGGCAAGCGAAGCGTGGTGGGATGAAAGCTCTCCTATTCAATAACACAGAAGATCCAAAGAATTTTTACTCAAGAAAATGCATCTACAAGATCTCTACAATGCCTTACTCTTAAGAGCTGCCAATTTTGCTATTGGTTGGAGATTCAAGCCCCAAGGAAAATCAAGAGAAAGGGTTGACTAGCATTAGGAATCAAAGAAAAACTCAAGGCTCTGAAGCAAGAATCATGCCTTTTCAACTTTAGCATCATAAAAGAAGCTATGAGACCCCGAATTATGGGCAGCAAGAATGTGCCCGCCCTCTTTGATGTGAGAACAGTCATCATCTTGAAGATGAATAGAACGGAATCGCAAATGTGTGAAGATTTCTTCCTTCTTCAACAGCACAACTCCCAATTCTTGGCTCCCAAAGTCCACCAGGAGACTGTCTCCAGTGGAGCTGCACAGGCAATCAGCCAGAATAGTCAAATCATGCGCTTCAATTTCCCAGTTTCCACTTTATCTCAAAGTCAACCAGATTTTCAAATTATGGAAAGCCGTTACTTGCATTATAACATCAATAATTAACTGCATTGCTATATCTCATTCACTTGCAATGCATCAATAACTTCAACTGTCTCAAAACAACTATACAACGAATAATTGAGACAAAGAAGCCGTCCAAGTTCTATTGTAATTAACTCATCCAACTACAGTTATAAAATCATTTGATCGCTGCATTACACAAATTAACAGTATAACTTGAAGTGAAGAAAACTTTCCAATTGAATTTTGCAACAGCATCTCGAAGTAGTATAACAGGAAATAAAATATATATAAAAAAAAATTAAATTAAATAATGAGAGTAAAGAAAGGAAATGAAAAGGAGCTCAAGGAAAGTTGGGAAAAGAAGAGGAACCTGAGGGTGACTTGACAAGGATGCCAAGAGAAGTGATCTTTGCGCTTAGCTTCGAGCTCAAAGGTGCTTTCTGTTGCAGTGGGAGTGTCCATTTTGTAGCAGCTCCTCTGCTGTCTGATGAAATAAGAAACCAAAAAGACAGTAAAGCATGATGGCCAGAGCCTTTTTAATTTTTACACAATATTTTGCTAGTCCACGAGAAAGAATGTGCAGAAAATCAGGCACTGGTCTTTCTTTTCTTTTTTCTTTTTTCCTTCAATTTAATTATGTTTTATTTATTTTACAAATTTCCATTAAAAAATAAAAATAAAAAGACCCTCGTTGAAAAATAATTTTAGTTGATTGTTGTTCAGCTTAAAGCAATCTTTTTTCTAATTAATTGATTTATCTAATATATATATATATATGAAAAACTGATTTGATTGGTTTTTTATTTGTACGTTTAGCACCGAAAGAGGCCCATAACAAGTAGCCCAATATTTACTGAACGAAAATGAATAGAATAGCTGTGCATACAAGTCCAAATTTGAAAACTCATCTAGAATGATCATGATAAGAAGAATATCAGTTGAATTGAGTATTGACATTGAGATGCATGCTTGCCGGATTAAATTTCCGTCTATCATTTCTATGGCACATTTTGGTCATGTTACCAAGAAAAGGCAATTGTTGAAATATTTAGCCATATCTTTATAGATAGTAAAAATTAATGGAATTTTAGTTACCACATTTTTCTTTTTTCTTTTTTGTCTTAAAAAAAAAGATATTATTACAAACCAATATTATTTGAAGGGTTAATTGAAATTCAATAAATTTGAACTTCCAAAAATATCTCCTTATATTTATGAACGTATTACTATATAGTTCGAAACAAATTTATTATATTACCTAAAATAAATATTTAATTAATAATTTATTATGTATTTTTATTATTAAATGTAAAATTAAGAATTTATGTTTGCGTTGGATTTAGAATCATTAATATTATTTTTTATTGTTAAAAAAAGAAGAAGAATAGTCCAGAATGAGGGCGGGAAACGACAGACTAAAGGAATCGGGCGTTGTACTAATGGCAATCGAACGGCTGTTTTTTCACAGCCGACGTGAAGGGGAAATTAGGCGGACTTGGAAATAAACACGGGACAGCGGGACCCACCTCGAAGTTCAAAGTTTGAAAAGAATCCGCGCAAAACATGAGGAGGACAAATCCGACGCCCTCAGACCGATCGAACGGTTCATAAACTCGCTGCATTCGAACATTCTCGAAATCTAACCCTAACTCTATATAAGCTACTCTTCAAACGCTTCTCTTACGCTCTCAAGTCTGACCTGCCTTAACATTCTTCTTCGTCCTTCATTTCATTATATTAGTTTGGAATCTCGTCTTCAGAGATCGCCATGGCCGGTAAAGGAGAGGGTCCAGCGATTGGTATCGATCTCGGTACCACGTACTCGTGCGTCGGTGTGTGGCAACACGACCGCGTTGAGATCATCGCCAACGATCAGGGGAACAGAACGACGCCGTCGTACGTTGCCTTCACCGACACGGAGCGCTTGATTGGCGATGCCGCCAAGAACCAGGTCGCCATGAACCCTACCAATACCGTCTTTGGTAAGATCGGTGGCTCATTTGACTTGACTTTTAGATCTGTTTGGTAGACTTAGATCTGCAAGATTTGAAAATTTTCGATTTCTTGATTGTTTTTGGGCTAGATTCTATTAGATTTATGCATTTAGTTTGTTTTAATTTCCGTGCATGTATTTTCTCTTGCTGATTCAAAAGACGATGTTTTTTTAATTTGGATCTGCATTGTTTAGATATATTTGCTAATTTTTCTTGAATTTTTGTTCAGTTACAGTTGGGCAATAAATCCCGTGGATGTGCTCGGTACTGTTATTTGAATTAAGATCCGCCGTAAGGCTAATCGGTTCTAGACTTCCTCAGAAGCCGCCTGAGTAATCGAGCTTTAAGCGGGTTTTAGGAATGAAAAATATGGAATATGTTGCTAACTTGCTTGGCCCTAAAGTGTTAATGTTAACAATATTCTGTGATGTTGCTGTTGGAAATCCTGTTCTCTTTGCGTTTAACAAGCAACTATCAGTTTATGCGGATTGTTTGGGTATTTTTATTGCTCTATTGTCAGCCAGCTTTGTGTGCTGAAGCATGCTAATTGATCTTTTGAGGCTGTTGTTTTAATGACCTTGCTATTTTACTCGTTATGTGCATATGCTGAAGTGAATTGTACCTTGCAGATGCAAAGAGGCTGATTGGTAGGAGATACAGTGATGCCTCTGTTCAGAGTGATATCAAACTGTGGCCATTCAAGGTCATCCCCGGTCCAGGTGACAAGCCCATGATTGTAGTCTCATACAAAGGAGAGGATAAGCAATTTGCCGCTGAAGAGATCTCTTCCATGGTCCTCATAAAGATGCGTGAGACTGCTGAGGCCTACCTTGGTTCTACCATTAAGAATGCTGTGGTCACTGTTCCTGCTTATTTCAATGATTCTCAGCGCCAGGCCACCAAGGATGCTGGCGTTATTGGTGGACTTAATGTGATGCGTATTATCAATGAGCCTACTGCTGCAGCTATTGCTTATGGCCTTGACAAGAAGGCATCCAGCATGGGCGAGAAGAATGTCTTGATTTTTGATCTTGGTGGGGGCACCTTCGATGTCTCTCTTCTCACTATTGAAGAGGGCATCTTTGAGGTGAAGGCAACTGCTGGAGATACCCACCTTGGTGGTGAAGATTTTGATAACAGGATGGTGAACCACTTTGTCCAGGAATTTAAAAGAAAACACAAGAAGGACATCAGTGGCAACCCTAGAGCTCTTCGGAGGTTGAGAACATCTTGTGAGAGGGCTAAGAGAACTCTCTCATCCACTGCCCAGACCACCATTGAGATTGACTCTTTGTATGAGGGTGTTGACTTCTACTCGACTATTACCCGTGCCAGGTTCGAAGAACTTAACATGGACTTGTTCAGAAAATGTATGGAGCCTGTTGAGAAGTGTTTGAGAGATGCAAAGATGGACAAGAGATCAGTCCATGATGTTGTGCTTGTGGGTGGATCTACTAGAATTCCCAAGGTGCAGCAGCTTTTGCAGGACTTCTTTAATGGCAAGGAGCTCTGCAAAAGTATCAACCCTGATGAGGCTGTTGCTTATGGCGCTGCAGTTCAGGCAGCTATCTTGAGTGGTGAGGGCAATGAGAAGGTCCAGGACCTTCTTTTGTTGGATGTCACTCCTCTGTCTCTTGGTCTGGAAACTGCTGGTGGTGTTATGACTGTGTTGATTCCCAGGAACACAACCATACCAACTAAGAAGGAGCAGGTTTTCTCTACTTACTCCGACAATCAGCCCGGTGTGTTGATACAGGTTTATGAGGGTGAAAGAACAAGGACCAGGGACAACAATTTGCTTGGCAAATTTGAGCTCTCTGGCATCCCACCTGCTCCTAGGGGTGTTCCACAAATCACAGTGTGCTTTGATATTGATGCCAATGGTATCTTGAACGTGTCTGCTGAAGATAAGACCACAGGCCAAAAGAACAAGATCACCATTACCAATGACAAGGGAAGACTTTCAAAGGAGGAGATAGAGAAGATGGTTCAGGAAGCAGAGAGGTACAAGTCTGAGGATGAAGAGCACAAAAAGAAGGTCGAGTCCAAGAATGCTTTGGAAAATTATGCATACAACATGAGGAACACAATTAAGGATGAGAAGATAGGTGCCAAGCTTCCTCCAGCTGACAAGAAGAAGATTGAGGATGCCATTGAGTCAGCCATCCAGTGGCTAGACAGCAACCAGCTAGCAGAGTCAGATGAATTTGATGACAAGATGAAGGAATTGGAGAGCATCTGCAACCCCATTATTGCCAAGATGTACCAGGGAGCCGGAGGTGATGTGCCGGGTGGCATGGATGAAGATGCGCCTGCTGGCAGTGGCGGTCCTGGCCCCAAGATTGAGGAGGTCGACTAAAGTCTCCTCTGACTTGTCTGTTCTATTTTGGTTTCGGAACTATTTATTTGTATGCATTTGTTGGATTTTGGTTGCATTTTTGGGCTTCGATCTATTCGTAGAATGTTCGAATTTCATCAATACAGACAATGGTATTATCGCCTAGATCTCGTTTCCTCTAGCTTTTTTTTTTCTTCCTACTACTTAATATTACTAGTTTTTTCGGCCCAAAACTCTCTCTCTATGGTGGCCAGTTTTGCTCTTATTTATGAATTGTGTTCTGGTTCTGTCGGTTTGTCTGATTAGAAAAGCATGGGATTTTTAAGAAAGGACATAGTCTAGCTGTTTCAAATCTTCCTGCAACTTCGAATTTGGTTTAGCAATGGTACCCTTTGTTTTGTGGGTGCCTATCTCAAGAGGTCTGATAGGCATCGTCAACTCTAACAATCTGTTTCTCTCAATAATAATTTACAGACCTGAAGAAAGAAAGAAAAAATAAAATAAAATAAATAAATAAATATATATATATATATATATATATATATTCAATAGAGACATCATATTCCTCAACGTTGGGCGATCTCAGTTACCTGTTAGCTCGGGCCTTCCCAACTCTCATGTATCCGCTCCTAGAGTCACTACCCTGCCTTAACAAGGAAAAAGGGACCAACACGTTTTCTGGGCCCCCAATTACTATCCCACGCCTATTGAAATAGCCAATATGCATAAGAGCTCAAGGTTAGCCCTAAATAGCGATGCATGTTGTCTCCAAGTAGGCTCACCTAGGTGGGGAGACCTGGCTTCTTTGTAAACTTGCACGTCAGACAAAACTACAAAACTAAGATAAAAGGCAGATATTTACTTCTCACTTTCTGCTTTATATCAACATGTTAATTGACATAATCACATCCGCGCGTGGAATGGAAGGGTGATAAAGCCTCAACGATTGATCCTAATGTATCAATGGTTCTTTTTCCTCAAAAATGTCCATTTCATTGAGACATCCCGTTATCTAGTGCCGCCGGAGGCTTTCAATGTGAAGAAAGAGCATAACTGAAAAAGAGCGACATTTTATGAGAAAAAAAAGATTTGCTTGCGAAACATGAAATAATTCATAATTAAGAAGCAAAACTCCTGCTGTTGGGCCTGCTGCACTTACACAATGTTTTATATGGCTTTAGGGGACTGACAGTTCATGATGAGGAATTAGACCATCCGTGAATAAATTATACGACGAGGAAAACGTAGATGGATTATGACTAGCCGCGGCAGAAGGATTCCATTCAGAAATTCTGTGAGTCCATCGTGATCATGCTCGAATTCATCGTTTTGGCACCAACCTACTCAGAAGAAGAAAATTGGCATCGTTTAAATTGATGCCCGCGCTAAGGGGATCAAAATGTTCGCATACTGTTTGCGTCAATCAATACAAATGGTGAAGGGACAGCCGGCAATCATACGCTTCATCATGACCATCAACAATAACAATTTCTGCACTAGGCCAAACTCTATGTATATATCTTTTCTGCTTTTTCTACGAGTATGAATTTTCTCCACCGAGGTGAGCAGGCGAGGACACAACTTGTATGAGCCAATGGGAATGTATGGTTCGTACGAGCATGGGCGCATATTTTGTGCAAAAGGGCCATGCACCCACCAAGGATCACAACATCATGCATCAGAAGAAAAATTCAGAAAATAATTCATGTGATTAAGACTTCAAAGGTTACACTGGCAAAGTCAATGGAGCTAGCACCATGTCTCTGGTTAAATAAGGAATCCAAATTTCACAACTAATCATATAATGAACGCCATAAATTATCAACAAAAATCACTATAGATAAAAGATCTACATCTGATAAGTCTATTTAAATGATAAATAAAAATTAACAAATTAAGAAGGTGACAGCCAAAATCTAGCTAGATGCAAGGGAATGATAATAAGAAAAGAGTAAAGCCATAGCAATTAGTGAGAGAAATTTGAAAAAAGGCCAATATGAGGTGCACATTTTGATTCATAAAGTACATCGCATGGTACAAGGTCAGTTAACACAATGAAGCAGTAGCTATGCTGCCCACCCTTAAAGTTTTCAATTGCCATTTATCTCAGGTCAACACGAGGTCATTGCCTCCAAGGTGAGGGCGAAGGCACACGCGAACCTCATGTTCTTCGGGGCCCTCGCGAAGTTTTGGCACCAGAATCTCGAGCACTGACCCTGGTCCATCATAATAAGCTTCTATATTAGCATCCTCTGGAATTCGAGTTGAAAGTGGGATTTCCCTAACAAATTCTCCTGGAGGGCAGTGCTCAGAAGCCCCATCTGTAAGCTTGAAAGTCCTATCATGTCTCTTGATGAATGGCATGCGAGACGTGCTCATGCAAGATACTTTTATTATACCATGCATGCGAGTGTTTCTCCAAGAAACTTTTACCCTCTGCAGATCCACAAAAGGCAAGCTGATAATGATCAAATAGCCCTCCTCATCTTCATAAATTGTTTTTGCAGCTGTAACAGGACCATAAACATTCTTCATCACCCCACTAAAATCATTCAACCATTGTGGCTCATTTGGATGGATCTCTATATCTGGTATCCGATCAGAGGGAGGATTAACAGCCAAATAACATTCATCATCACTCCCATGAGGAAAAAAGTCCTTCCTCCTTTTGCTGCTGACAGGCGATAGATCCATTCCTTCACCATTGCTATGGCTAGATGGCTGAGTTGACAAATTGAGCCCCGACCCATTCAGCAACTTCTTTGAGTGAGAATTCGAGGCACTCTTTATTGGAGGTAGTGGCCTCTCAAGCTCAAAATCTGTGTTAGGAAGGTTTCTCCATGAACTGAAATCACTGGCTTCAGGTGGGATGGTGAAGTTCAAATCCCTGCCTGTAAGTTCCATCCATCGTTTCTTTTCGTCCTCATCGAGACCCATGAGATTAGGTGATGGAACAACCTCAATTCCATGGACACATTGTGGATTTGAAAGTCCCCGATAATGCTTCCGCTGCATTCTGTGAGAGCGGACAAAACCCTTATCCGCATTGAATGGAAAGGGGCGCTCCCCTTGACGAGAATGCCCATTCATGTAGCTCCTCAGTTGCATCTTGCCCAGAGCATTCTCAGGCCTCTCCTTGAAGACCCACATGTACATGTTCTCCATATCATGCTGAACCATAAACACATCAAGCTTGAGGTCAGACTTTTCAAATCCAGAAACTCCATTGCTGTCCCTGACAATTTTGGCCTTTGATTTATCATTCAAGGCAGGTTTAAAGTAGAAACTGAAGAAAAACCAAGCACCCCAAATACTGTCAACCCGCTTGGCACACTTCCTCCCAACCTTTGGGACATTAAGGAGACTCTCAGTCTCATAAACCTGAGGACCAAGTCCAACCTCAAGAATATCACATGGGTCTGAATTCCACGAAGGTGGAGGTGGGCTACGCTCTGCGGAGAGGGGCAAATTAATGTCAGGTGGACGGGGAAGAATGATCTGACGATTCATCTCCAAATCGAGTTCGTCGTGAGAAGAGGCGCTTGAATCCATTGATAAAAGGGTAGATGGGTGATGATTCTCCATTGATAAGGCAGTGAGGAAAGAATCGCCCATGCTTCAGCTCATTTCCTTGGTGGGTTTCATTGCTGGTGGTTGGTTGAATAAATCCATATATCCGTATTCAAAGAACAATTCAAGAAAACAACAACCTCATAAACATCTTCATCATCAACATCTCAATCCCCAGAATATCTCCCCTCCATCAAAACCCTAGTTTTACCAACCACAGAACTTAATCCCCATACACCCACATCAAAATTCAACCAAAAAAAAAAAATTCAAAACAAAGGAACTATATATATGTATATACTATTTGCTATATATGCCCGTCTGTATTTAATTATCACTAAATGGAAGAAAAAAAAATAGAAGAAATAAGTAGAATTATGTTTAGCCGGTATATAGGTATGAAGGAACAAAAAAAATATACAACCAAAAATAAAAATTAAATGAAATCTCTCCAATATTTCCCTAAGGAAAGAGGGAAAAAGACATCCGAACCGCTAAAGGAATACTATGTATCCATGTCTAAGCCCAACCCAAGAATCTCCCGAAATCCGCCAAATACATGCGGAAAAAAACCGAATAAAAAACATAAAATCCATCGAATGTCTATACCCTTCTTCTTTGTTTTTACTAAAAATTTTCTTCCTTTTTTTTTTTTTTTTACATATATTAAAAAACACCCCAACCCCCGGAGCCAAGCTCCGCCAGAAAACAAAGAAAAGAAGGGAAATTTCCAATAAGAAAATGAGGACAAAAGCCTAAGAATAACAAAAAATGGAGGGGTATTTTGAAGCAGTTACCTTTCAAGAAAGCGAGAGGAACATGAGGGAGGAGCTGCTGAGACGATGTTACTGCTCATTCCTACCATATCATCACCATCGTCAACAACCATTTTTTCCACCCTCTTCGTCTATTTTCCGTCAAAACAAATCCGAGAGACTTGTGTGTTAATTTTTTGTGCGTTTGTGTGCGTGCGTTTTGCGTTGTGTCCCTCTTGTATTTGCGCGTAGTTTGTTGTTGTTGTCGTCGTTGTTGTTGTACGGTGTGTGTGCGTGTCTGTGTATCAAATGTGAATAGAAGAAGAAAATTAGAGTCGTAAAGCACCTTCTCGTTTTAAGGACGTTTCGCGCGTAACAGCCTGCCCCAGATATCACCCAAATCAATGAATTTGGACTCCGTTTCTTAATGGTGACGGTGAGTCCTTTTTTTTTATTATTATTTATTTTATTTTCATTTCTGTCCTCCTTGTGGGTGGCTATTGGTCTTATCAGTTTGGTATATTTGAGGTCAACAGTCAACATTCCACAGAGCCTATATCTTTAGACCACTGTTCCTATGGCGAGAAGCGCTATGCCATTTATTTCATAGGCTTGCACAACATTATCATACGAATTAAAATAAATAAATAAGTAAATTATATATATATATATATATATATATATATATATATTGCAATTATTTAAAGACCCATGTAAATGATTATCGAGATAAAGAATATTTAATGACCCATATTTTTGTTTGTTTCTTTTCCCTTTTCTTTTTTTTTTTTTTGTTTCTTTGAAACCTATTTGGAAAACAGCTGCGAATGAGCTGATGGGGATTTGCTTTGCTTTGCTCAAAATATGTGGCCATTATTTGGCCTACACCAAGAAGGGGATGACAGAAAACGAACAATTAAGAATCGGTTACATTTTGCATCACACCGGCAATTTCGTACATTGACAAAAAAATCAAGACACGTGAAGAACTTGTCAACCATATAGGTCCCCAGGATAACAAGTAGCGTAATAATAGCCTTTAGAAATATAGCCAACCTCCCGGAAATTTTTTTTTTATTTTTTTATTTTATTTTTAAAAAAAAAACCTTCAGAAATCTTTCCCTTTCACTAGTGGTTAGTTAAGATATTTATATCTAATTTGCAATAGATTTTTCTTTCTCTGTTTTTTTTTTTTTTTTTTCGTTTCGTTTAGGCTGAGCCACGAAAGAAAGGAGTAATGAAGTACCCAAGTCCTGATGGTAGTCGTAGTATCCTTGATCATTTTAGCCTGTTAAGATTTTAATTGCCTTAACGAATAGACAAAAGGTGTTGCCCACCAGTCCACTTCTCTCTAGTGGTGGGTGGCCGTGGCAACCTGTCGATTAAAGGATCTTAACGAAACTGCTTAAACCATAAAAAATATTTGTCTACTTAAAAAGTGGGGTTGCTTTTACTGTGTGGGGAGTGACAAATTGACCTGGTTTACTTTGCTGGGGTTCTGGGAAGTAGGGAGATCAGAATTTCCTCTTATTATTTTGACAACAGTAGTAAAGGGATATCTAGGATCTAGTCTTTTTTTTTATATATATATAAAATAAAAATAAAAATTTCCCTTCCTAAGGAAGCCTTCTGGTTCAATTATCATCATAGCATATCTGATAAAGCATGCTCTTCCACTTATTATACAGTTAATCATGCTGGTTTAGTCTCGCTGTGACGAGTGGCTATAATATAAAAAGCTAATCGACAATTACCTTTTGTCCTTGTATCTGCAATAATGTATCGTGGCCCACTCGGTATTAGAAAGGTAATGCAACTAGTGCTGATGGAATCATTTCCTCACCATGTCTCCAGTGATGCGTGAGACTTGGTACTCTTCTTGCCAAATGGACCGGTCCAGTTATTTTTGGGTTGTGTTATTTTAGGTCTTTTTAAGTTTTTTTTTTTTAATTTTATGTTTATAAGTTTTAAATATTTCAAATTTTGTATCATATTGGGTATAAATTATTTAAATTTTATTTCATTTTTTAATCAAATTGTGTTACAATATATATATATATATATATATATTTGAGATGAATTAGATTAGGTCTAATTTTGGAGAAATTGAGTCAGATTGGAGTTCAGTTATCTTTGACCAGCTCTACTCCCCTATCTCTCTAATAGCCGATCCAAATTTAAGCTACTTTAACTTTTACCCAATAAAAATTAAAATTTAAAAAAAAAAAAAAGGCAATTTGGGCGTTATGTGATTAATGCAGTAAACATACTTAACAAAACAAAAAAAAATCAAGTTTAACGCAACATAAATTATTCTTATTTAATCTATAATTTGTATGCACATTCAATAGGAGAATATGTTTATCTGATTTTTGTTTTTTTTTTCTTTTTGTATCAAAATTGTCTACGTTCTTTCTATTCAGTTAATTAAAAGAGCCACTGAATTGCAAACTAAACCCCAAATAAAAGAGGGCTAAATCGCATGTACATTTATATTAGCACTCCTATATACAAAGGCCAAGGCCTGGAGAGTCGTTTTAATATAACTGCAAAGTGTACATATTTGAGGACAATTATTAATATTTCCCGATGTCTAAGATAAATCCTCAGATATCACCTGCGAGGATCCATTCAGGTGTTTTTCTCTTGGAAAATTGCCTCGCAGTTTCCTGTTTCAGACAAATCAAGAGAGAGAACGCCACATGGGTCCTATTAATTGTTAACATTTTTGGCTTTATATATATATATATATATATATATATATATATAACTAATTCTCTATTGAGTCAGTATATGGACGCTGGGAAGCATACTCCCTTCTAAAGTTACATTGTAATCACCTGTTAAGAAACAACCTTCCTCGGGTAAGCTTGGTGGGGACCATGTGAATTGTCCTCGCGATTAAAACCTCTTCCTTTAATGAAATGACCTAACCAATAATTTCTTTAATATCTTATCTCTCAATTCTAAATAGCCTGACATAATTTCTCCCCCTTTTTTTTTTTTTTTGAAAGTCAAATGGGGTAAATTTCTAATTAATTAGATTGTTTCCTTTCTCTAAAAATTTCTCGCTTGGTTAGTTTTTTTTTTCTTTCTTGTTTGTTATTATTTGTAGATAATCACTTGTAATTGCATCGTCTGGGTGAGGTGAGTTTAATGGAGAAAGTGGCCGACCCGCATTTCATGATAAGTAATGATTTTAGTCGTTTAGTGGCGTTAGCTGAGTTTGAAATGGGACGTAAGAATTTTAAGTTCGTCACTTGAAATAAGCATACTTAAGAATTTTTTGCACTTTTGATATTTAAAGAACACTCCACGGAACACGCAAGTGTAGATTTTGTTTTTTTTTTTTCCCCCCCTTTTATATTTTTATTGTTTAGTAACCTCATATCCATCATGTAATCCTAATAAAATGGGAGCTAAAACTTTTAACCTAATGTATCAAACAAATATATATTCCGACGTATCTAAAAAAAGTATAAATCCCCTTTCCAATGAAAGAAAATTTAAACGAAGTAGTGATGTGTTTTAGTGCAATCTCTAGATATCATCTAGTGTTTTTTTTTTTTGGGGGTCTTTCCCTTAATTCTATCCACCGACTTAGCCTTAAAAAACTATGCGAAATTCAGAAGCATGGAAATGTATGAAAAAAAAAAAAAGGCAAAAAAAGAAAGAAACAGAAATTCCTTGTAGTAAAATTTTGAACCTTTTAAATGGGGATGCCATGTAACAAAAATTTCAGAAGAGGAGGGGGGGGGGATCGGAATTGTCAACGAAGAATAATAACTTTTTCTTTTAATACTCAATTATTGAGGCACTCTACATGGATGATCTTGATGAAGATTGGCTGCATCTGGGATCCTGCTCGAATCACAAACCAAAGTAGTGTATGCTTTTTTCCATTGAATGGCGACATCATCCCATGTGTGCTGGTGGGAATCAAATTTTTAAAGAACACTCAACTTCAACTTGCACCAGAAAACTTTTCAGGAATAACGCTGCTTAGTTGGACGAATTGAAATCTGCCACAATCTCACCACGATGCATCGAAACGGAAAAGAGTAAACTTACATCAATGTCCACTCAAGCAAACATCACCTGAGCAGGCTTGCTTTTCTTGAATATTTAATAACCTTACATTTTCTCGGTTTCATTTAATTATTTGGTCAGCACCAAACAAGATTCACATGCGCATATCCTTTACATGCTAAGTTGCCAACCAATAATAAGCTGTGAACATTGTTTTGCTATTGCAACGTTATTGTTCTTGATGTTTCTAACTGTTGCATATTCCACTTGTCCAAGCGGGTCATAGAAATCAAATCCATTCTTTATCAACAGCTATCTCTTTTAATCCTTCAGATCAGGACCATGAAGATAGATCTTCTTGGTTCTATCACATTGTATCAAGAGAAATAGTTCGAAGAGATGCAACATAAATAAAAAGGTTATAACAGAGACATTCAACCAGGTTTTGTAATTGATGAAGAAAAATTTTGTGAGAGAAAAACTCATGTATTAAAATTTTCATTACAATAGAATTTCAGTGATCAAATACTTAAATTCTTTTTTTTTTTTTTCTAATCATCATCAGGTACTAATTCTCTAGTGTTGGAAAATAAAAGGCTCGCATACCCCTTTCCTATTTTTTTTTTCCTTGTTCTATATAACCATGAATTTGATAAAAAAAAAAAAAAGCTACCAGATTAATTTAATTGTATTAGTTTTGAACATCCTTTATTTTTAAGCTATCATTATATATCTTTTGACCTCACCCTTATAATCGGCAGGGCAGTTCACACATAGCTTAATTTCGTATAAGCACGGGTTTTTTCCAATGCAGTTTGTTAGGTCCCCTAGCTGCAAGCTAGTTGATAATCTTAATCTGGTGACCGTGCAATTCATAAACTTAATTATCATTTTCCTGGCCTAATTTAACTAGGCTCACTAGAAACAGGCTTTTTTTTTTTTTTTTTTTTGTAAAAAAAAATCACTTTTTATACGGCCAGGGGAATTGTGAAAGAGAAAAAAATCCGGGGAAGGGATCTGCTTGCTGAGGACTAGTTTGGGTTCTTAGGGATCTCAAACCCATCTCGATTCTTTAGCAAGTCCAGCCTGGCAGCAAGATGCCCCACTAAATTCTGTCAGAATTGGGCCACAATTCCAGAGTCCAACGCTTCCAGGCTCAAGGTTTTCTGTCAAGCCTAGCCATAACCTGCGTCCCCGGGAAGCGTAGATTTGTCTCCTCCTGCGTTCTTTTTACCTCTTGAAGCAGTCATCATCGCGTCTGTCTTAATCCGCACCTTCTTTTTCTCCGTCAAGTGCTCTCCGGGCCCCTTCATGCGGCGGCACCGCTAGGACAGCTCGGCCGACGACACAACCTCGGGCAGTAGCGAAAACCCAAGAAGAACCGATTCTAAAGAGCTGGTCTCCGATGTTAAGTATCAAAAGGAAACCCATGTAAAGGGAATTGGCAGCGATTGTCTCGTGTGCTTATCTGTGTTCTTTGACGGAGAAGAAGTCAAGCAGCTGAGAGTGTCTGCAAGCACCCTTTTCATGCTAATTGTATCAATACGTGGCTGGATTCTAACTCCAATTGTCCTGTTCGTCGGCCATCTGTCGCTGTCAAAAAGAGTCCTGACTGGAACAGTGCTGCAGCCGCATCTAGTGATGATGATCTGCATCGAGCTTTGCCAGATGCTGCTAGTTTGGTTTGACAAGATCTAAGCTCCTACTAGTTTAGTTACCGGTAGTTTTGTTGGCGAGTCATAACGTTTCCAATACAGTGATAATACTTCCTTCAGATCAGGTCGAGCGCGGAAAAGTGACGTTCGGTTCCATTCGGTTCTAACAATAGTGAGTTTTCTTAATAATAAATAATTTTGATCTCAATGATTAACTTTTTTACAAAAATAAATTTTTTTATTAATTAGTCATTTATAATAATAATAATATTTTTAAATTAAAAAATTTAAATAATAAACATAAAAATTAACTGTGCTCGATTCATTTTGGGTTGGTCCAGAATTTGCCTGTCATTTTTCGGCGAGTTTGGTACGGAGATGTTCCGGTTTTTGTGGGTTGGTTCAGGCTATGACCATACGAGCTTCGGTTTTAAGAAACTTCCCAAAGGCCCATATAAATATAAAATATTAATATTAGGGGAATGAAATGATAATAAAAAATGCTTATTAAAATTAAATGCAACGAAAAAGGGAAATCTGGTCTCAAAAACAAATTGCCTGAAATCATTAAATTTCGAGTCTGAAACTAAAAGTTTTTGTTCGTTCGTGTCCTTAAGGGAATCGCAGTCTGTCTGATCTGCGCGAGGGGATCGAAGATCAATGTGAGAAAAAACACAATGCCCTAAGAATCAACGAAATCAACGGTTATAAAGACAGACGACCACAACGGGAGATATGCGTACGCATAACACCGCATCATAACCGAGAATTCAAATTTAAAATTGTCAGTTGCAACAGACGGGTCTTTCCCTCTCCGACCGCAGGCCCTCTGTGAAAGGTAACAAAACAACCCCACCAACCAAACCAAGAAACACCGACAAAACCGGCTACTCAAATCTAGCTAAAAGTGTCCTTTGCAAAAGGCTGAAAATAGCCAGAATCTTCGGCTGGAGATGAAAAGGAGTCGCAGTTCGTGTTCGCCACATCGGAAATGGCTATTGCCAGTAACGATACTCGCCCTGCTCTTTCTTACCCTTCTTCTCACCAAGTCGCCATCAGCGTCGCACCATGCGATTTCCTCTGACCGGGGGCCGAATCACGCTGTCTCCGGCCGCAATGTCGGCGAGCTTCCGAGATTGCCGAGACTTGCGTACTTGATAACCGGCACGAAAGGCGAGGGCTCGCGCGTGAGGCGATTGCTTCAAGCGGCGTATCATCCGAGGAATTGCTATCTTCTGCATCTCGATTTCGAGGCTTCGGATATGGAAAGGATAGAGCTCGCCAAGTACGTGAAATCGGAGGGCGTGATTCGGGAGTTTGGGAATGTGATGGTGATCGGCAAGGCTGATCTGATTACTTTGAAGGGTCCCACCATGATCGCCAGTACGCTTCACGCGATTTCCATTTTGTTGAAGAAGGCTGGAGATTGGGATTGGTTCATAAATCTAAGTTCATCGGATTATCCTCTTATGTCTCAAGATGGTAACTTTTTTTTTTTTTTTGAAATTTTTTGTTGTTTTGTTTATGCAAGCATCGCGCTTTCGTTGCGTTTTTTTTTTTTGGGAGGGGGGGATTTTATTTTTCTTTTCGGTAATATTGCTAGTTATGGTTTGTTACGTGGTGTTTGAAGTATTTAGTGGTATTAAAGGGTTTGTGTAGCTTGTCTTTTTTTCCTTTTTTTGGGTGGTTGCTGTTGGGATTTAGTCATTTTACTTGTGAATATCATGTAATCAGGGAAGACTCAAATGGCTGGACTGAGGTTATTATCCTGCGAATGAAGGTGAGTGATCCTGGAAGTTAGAGGCAACAAATCTCTAGACGTCTTTTGGGATTAGTAAATGGAGAATAATATTACAAACAAACTTCTTAATTGTGGATCATCAAAGAACGGATGAATCTTGATAGTTGACACCCTCACTGCTCCAGCAAAAAATTTGAAAGAATTGCGTAGAATCTTTTTCAGCAATTGGCAATGGATGCCAGTGTTTTTTTTTTTTTTCCCTCAACTATAATGCCCTGATTTTTCTCGTTGCACCTGCTGTTTTTTCCGTTGAGGGTGTTGCATTCTTGTGGACTCATCTACATTCTCTGAAATTTGTCACATTGGTGAATATGGTGAGGACTTGAAAAGCATAAAGGATGCTTGAAGTATGCTAGGAAAAATTTCTTGCTTTTCCTTTCTTTTCCTTTTGAAAATGAATATTGGCTCTTTTATTCTCTGAAAGCTTCTATAACTTTTGTTTGTCTACACGAATAAGCTTTGTTTTAATTCAAGTTATATCCATCTATGTTTACTGCTGGTTATTTTCAAGATCTTGATTCACCAATTATTGAGTTCCATTAATAATGATATTGTTTGCTAATCTTCTATCCTGCTTTTTCCATGTTTCTCTTTTTTCAGATATTCTGCATATCTTTTCATACTTGCCTAGGGATCTGAACTTCTTAGAGCACACAAGTAGTATTGGTTGGAAAGAGTGAGGATACAATGAACTTGTCTTTATAGTGTTACAGCTGGTGGTTTTTGTTGGGTTGTCCCTAATCTTGGTCGAATCTTCCAGGTACCAGAGGGCAAGGCCTATTGTTGTAGATCCAGGCTTGTATCATTCAAAGAAATCTGGTGTATTTTGGGCCAAGGAGAAAAGAGCTTTGCCTTCCTCTTTCAAATTATTCATGGGTAATGCTTTTGAATAATCTCTACACGGTGAACATGTCTCCAGTTTTCTAATTAGTTTTTTCTTTCTAAATCATTTTTTCTTATCCGTGAATTTATTGAACTAGTGTTAAGGTCTAATCACCTACATCTGGAAGCATATGATGAATGCATTCTCTTTTCCCTTTTCCTTTTTTTCTTTTTTTTTAATTTTTGGTGAGAATTCCAGTAATAGAGAAGTTATACATGACTGGTTTTTCTAGCAGAAGGTGTATGCCTGGCCAAACCTTTATTACACTTAAGATGTAGCTCTACTGTTCATCCCACTAACCACCTCACCCCTTACCTCTAACACATGCACAAAAAAAGAGGAAAAATAAAGAGACACGAATCATGACTTAAAAGGCATGGGGTTTTACAGTTTTCTAGAACTACTTGTTGGCATAGGGCAGAGTCTCCGTGGCTGTTTTAGAGAGTTTTGTATCCCTGCACAATTTCTTGTGACTATTTCCTTCTGTTGAAAAACTTTTTAAGATAACCAGTAACATTTTTTAGAACAGTTTTCTATGATGGGGCCGTATTAATATTGCACATTTGATCTGAAGCTTGGAGACAAATTTGGGTTCATGCAATTAAATAAACATTGCTTAACATTGAGCTTGAATGAAGCCCTGATGTCTTTCATTAATGAGTTTGAATGAAACTGTGATGTCTTTTCTTATTGTTGCATACTATGCAAAGCTATAGATGCTCTATTCCATTGTTCAATTATAATATGGAATACTTTACGTGCTTCCAGGGTCGGAATGGGTGGTGCTCACGAAGTCATTCCTTGAATTTTGCATTTGGGGATGGGATAATCTCCCCCGCATTCTTCTCATGTATTACACAAACATTCTTTCATCCCCAGAGGGCTACTTCCATACTGTCATCTGCAACCACAAAGATTTCCAGAACACTACTGTTAATTACGACTTGCATTACACAAAGTGGGATAACCCTCCAAAACAAAATCCGATATCTTTAACTTTGGAGTATTTTGAAGAACTGGTGGAAAGTGGTGCCCCTTTTGCTCGTGAGTTTGCCAAAGATGATCCTGTTCTCAACAAAATTGATGAAGAAATCTTGAGGAGGTCAGATGGACGGGTAGCTCCAGGGGCTTGGTGTGCAGGAAATTCCATTTTTGGCAAAGTCCCTTGTATTGCTCGTGGAAGTCCAAGTGCCGTTAAACCTACCGTAAGTTCAGAAAGGCTAGAGAAACTATTAGTGAAACTACTTAATTCTGAAAATTTTAGACCCAAGCAGTGTAAATAGTTGGGCAAAGCAAGTGCAATGGTAATCCCGCCGACACTTGATTGCATGGTTTCCCTGGAAGCACGTAAAGGAAAGAAGAGTTCCCTGTCTGTAGTTGAAAATCTTAAATCAGATTGGCGAGTCCTCAACATGTGAGAACTGGACCAAATTTGCTGATCGGACTGAAATAAATGAGAACCCGTCAGACCTTCGTTTGGGTTCAGCCACAAAAGTCAAAAACCCAGTAAGAAAAATGGGTGAGAAAAATTGGGATAACACCGCTTTTGACTGAAAATAAGTAAAAATTATAAATTAACCCATAAACGTTAGCAACTCTTAATCCTCTTAACTCTTAGAGTTGGATGACTAATTCGTTTCTGTTCGGACAGCATTGGTCCTCAAATTATTTCATCTTCCTGGTGGGTAGGCCTGTTGACTGCGGAGCGGAGCACACAGCTCGGGCCTGTAAAATGTTTTAACACTTATCAGTTGGTATTTGCTTTTAAGAGCTATGCATTCCATGGACATTGGCAACGCCCCAACCATGAGGTTTAACAGATATTATTTTCAGAGTTTTATTAGGATGACATGAAAATAGCGGTGCATTATAATTATAATTTCTAATTACAATCAAAATATCTTTTTATACATAATAATGATAATTTATTGTAATTAGAAATCATGATTACACTATCTCGACTCCATCTATTCTTTTTCACTTTCTTATAACCTTTTTTTTTCTTTTTCTTTTTTTTTTAAAAAAATTATTTTCACTGCTAAACTTTAGGACATATTAAATGCATTCACAAAATTTCCTATTAGATATCAAAAAATAAAAAATAAATATCACACAGATAAGTATTCCTTAGCTATGTTTTGAGCAAAACGAAGCCCTATCGTGGAATAAACATCGATTACGGCACGGTTCCAGGAATTCCATTGACCTGCATTCTTTGTTGGCAATTATTATTGTTGGGCCAAGGATGTGGCAACACGTTGCTGGTCCTAATGCAATCCAACTTTGTGATGGGCCCAAAAGGTATACCAAAACGGAGTGTTTCACTTTCGTTGTCATGCAGAGATAAACAAATAAATCAGAGATGCATCACTGTCTCCTTTCGTGGTGTGGAATTATGGGAGGGAGGGAGGGACCATGCATGAGCACGACCACTTGACCAGTGTTCAGCCATCAAAGCAGAAGATGGACAGTGAAACCAAACTCCTTTTTCTTGATTAAAATTTCTTTCATGGTTAGCTTAATTTAATTTAATTATAATTACACGAATATTAAACAATGTAGACCAAACTACTATACACTGGTCAGCACTAGATCTCACGCTCTTTCTTGCATACGCTAAGGAATACCATCCTCCTGTTCATAAACTTTTTCCATGCAAGTAGAGGCCAGAGGTGGCCACTAATCAATCTCTTTTTCCTAAGCAGACCACCAAAAGGAATCACAAAGAAGCTTATGAGTTAAGAAACATCACCTTCTGCAAACCCTAAAAAGCAATAAAAAAATGAAAAGAGGCTAGCTAGCTACTTACAAGGAACAAGCACTGTATGGCTTATATTTAAGTACATATATAAATATAAAGGCCCTTCCTTTATTGTTGCTCCTCATTCCCACTTCCTCCTTCTCTTTCTCTTTCTCCTCTCTCTGCAAAAACATCCTCTTGTTGATGTGATTCTCCACTAGCATATTTTTTTCTCCCAAAAAACAGCCTCCCCAACCCTCTCCTCTCAAACCTTTACAAAAAGAAAGAAAGCTCAAGAACCATGGTTTTTTCTCCAATCCCACCTTATCTTGATCCGGCCAACTTTCAACATGTAAGATTTCTTTAAATTTTTGCTCCTTGAGGTTTCTTTGTCCATAAAGCCTAAGAAAAACAAAACAAAAAAAAAACAAAAAACAAAAGATAAATATTCTTGTTACTTTAGTTTCTTATATCTTTGTTTTGAATATACCAGATATTTGATTTTTGCTCTCTCTTTATTTTTTACAGCAACCAAGCAGTGGTGCAAGTGGTCAACTTCCTCCGCCACCTCCACCACCTCAACTTCCTCCACAACCTCATGGAAGTGGGGGTGCAGGTGCGATTCGGCCTGGTTCTATGGCGGATCGAGCCCGGCTGGCTAATATACCCATGCCAGAGGCAGCATTAAAGTGTCCAAGATGTGAATCAACGAACACCAAGTTTTGCTACTTCAACAACTATAGCCTTTCACAGCCTCGTCACTTTTGCAAAACCTGTAGAAGGTACTGGACCAGAGGGGGTGCCCTAAGAAATGTCCCAGTCGGAGGCGGCTGCAGAAGGAACAAGAGAAGCAAAGGCAGCAGCTCAAAATCTCCTGTCAGCGGTGACCGTCAAACTGCTTCCGGTTCCTCAAGCGCCGTCTCATCTTATAGCGGAACAAGCCATGATATGATAACCGGTGTAGGCCTTGGACAACAGCTTCCACCACCACCGCGATTCATGGCTCCTTTGCCTCATTTCACCGATTATGGTGCTGGCGACATCGGGTTAAATTATGGTGCGCCTCCAGCTCCAGTTGGAGGATCTAGTGACCCAAGCTTTCACATAGGCAGCGCCTTAGCAAGTGCTAACCTTTCTGGTGGCAGTGGTGCTTCCCTTTTGTCAGTTGGCAGTTTGGAGCAATGGCGCTTGCAGCAAGGGCAGCAATTTCCGTTCTTTGGTGGGCTGGATTCCACTTCTCCTTCAGGTTTGTACCCATTTGAAGGAAGCCTTGAACCATCGGTTTATACAGGGGCAGGTCAGGTGAGAACAAAGATATCCGGTTCGACATCTACTCAGATGGCTCCAGTGAAAACGGAAGAGAATCCGCAACTGAATTTGTCGAGGCAATTGTTGGGAATTCCTGGGAACGATCAGTATTGGACTGGTGCTACTGCATGGACAGATCTTTCTAATTTTAGCCCTTCTTCCACTAGCAATCCATTGTAGATTGTCTCTCTAGTGGGTGTGCTTAACCGTGCAAGTGGCGATTGGTGAAGCTTCTGTTTTTGTCAGTGTAGCTTCGATATTGAAGAAAGTACAAGTTGGATCGCCTGTCTGCCATAAATCCAAATCATGAGATTGGCGGAATTTGAGAATGTTATCAAGTATTGAGCTTGCTGCTTTATCAAGATTAATTAACTAGAAAATCAAAACCCTAGAATAGTAGGATTGTCAGCCATAGTCTTTTTTGGGTCAATTCCTGGTTTACCTTTTTTTTTTTCCTTATAATTGGGTTCTTAGCTAGGTTGAAATGTAGCCTTGTATTAGCTTGTTGAGGAGTGTATGAATTCATGTGAGTTTGTATCAAATATGCTAATCCAAATCTTAATTTGTGCTAAATGAGATCTATTTCAGTTCAATCGAAATCTTAAACTTCTCTTTGAACCATTTTCCGCAATTTTTATTCAATCTGCAAGAAATTAACTTTTCTAGAATTCATATATAATTCAAAAGAGATTCCACAGTTTGTTTACAAAGTCACAATGAACTTTCCGTACCAATTTTGTTGTTGGCAATGCAGTTCCGAGCTTTCTTATTATTGAATTATGGATGTTTGTGCTTTAGGAATTCCGAAGAATGGCATAAATTTGACCGTTAATAAACCTCGCGAATATGCAAAGCATGATTTCGTCCTGTCTTTTGCAGTTAGATCGGTGGCATTTGAAAAAAATAAAATAAAATTGGCACGTAAATTTCATCGATCCCAGTCGCAAACTTTGGATTGAAGGCTCTTTCTATTTGCCGTCAAAGGGGCGTTCCTAGTTTATGAGTCTCCGATCTTGGGGGTCTGCCCCACTTTGGTTTGTTGTAACGAGAGCAAGTCGCTCTTCCTACTTCTAGTGTATACAAGCCAAATTGCCATCTCTCCAAGTCCTATCGCTTGCGCTTTTGTCAATAAGTATAGGTTTCTGATTCCTGCCGCAACAACTAATATCTTTCCTTATAACCCTTGATCCAGAAAAAAAAAAAAAAAACGTCTTTTGCTTATTTTGGAGATTATTACCTCAGCCATGACAGTTGCCAAAGTGAATATCCTTTCCCCCCATTCAATCAAACTCATATCTTGTAAATGATGTCGTACATTACGTTAGATCATTTTCAAAAGATATGGAAGGGAGCAAACTCCCACATGGAAACCATAAAAACCCACAAATTATTAAATTAATGGATAGAATACAAGTACCCGGTTGGCTATATATAAAGGGGTTCAATATAACGAGAATTTTGTCTTAAATAGAATGACATTTATTGCATTTCTGTACTAATACATTGCTCTTATCTCTGTGTCTCTTTATCCCTCACGATCTCGTTTGAGCTTATAGGTTTGCAAACCGGGGATTGGGACAAAACACACACCTTTATTTCAAGTTCAATCTGCCTGATTAATTGTTTAAAGCTCAAAGTTCTATGCAAAAGCAGAACAGTTTCGTTTTTTTTTTTCTGTCAGCCGTGAAATATTTCTTACAAACATTTAAAGGAAACTCTGATTTCTTGGAAGAAAAAAAAATCCAAGAAGAGAGGGGAGGGTCAAGAACCCTTCACTGCACATGGGTCACAAAAATCATTCATGTTCCTAATTGCATCGTATTCTTCCGAACATACAAGAGATCTGCCTAGAGTTTAGTGACATTTCCAACTCTCGAGAAAAGCCAATTGTGGTTTACGAGGCATGTTGACTTGATCATTGAAAATCTTGTTCTCTTGCATGAGCTAGAGAGAGCATTAATTTTATATAAGGATGTAAATGACAATATGTAACAGCGATTGTAGGTTCAATGTTGTGGTGGGGGAATTATTACCTTCGATCTCATCGACTATAACTATAATTGACAAATATGATGTTATACAAGACTTTTTTTTTTTTTTAAAAAACATTGCATTAAATACTTTGCAATAATAGTACTATCATAGGAAAGCACAGGCTATCTTCGTTCTACTTGGGTGAAACAAAAATTGAAGAATGATGTTGTAATAATGCATTAACGTACGATTGCTTGATCTTTGGTGGGTGGGTGAGAATGGGATTCCAAGGAATTTTAAGTCAATAAACTACTGTCCACGGAAGGACAAGAGTCTCAAAAGACTACAAAATGCCACTCAATTCCAACAACGAAGAAAATCATCATGTGGGCTCTTGAAAAACTTACTAAAAAATCTCGAAGTGTGCTGTGGAAGAATATATGACCCAAACTAAAGACTGCAAAGGCGTTATATAGCCAGAGGCAGTTAGGGTCAAAAGAAGTAGCTCTCAGTCTCACTGTATGGACAGCAATGGACTATCTTACTTGTGGAGAAAAGAGTGAAGGAAATGGACCAAAAATTCATGAAACTGGAATGGAATGTCTGACTCTGACCCTTTCTAAATTTGACGACAGGGAGCGCGTGGACCCTCACTAGAGGACAAAGTACAGTTTTGTCAGCATATGTGGACCTGTCTTGGCTTCAGGCCCATGTGATTTTATGAACTCCACGCGCTGCAAGGATGCGTACATGGAATTTTGCTCCTTCCTGTTCAAGGTCTTACCGGCCTCCCACGCCATTTTTCGAGAGAAGCAATTGCATTCTACATAGCATAAACATGGAGCATTTAATTGATCTATTTTGAGCTTTCTTTATATATATATATATATATATATATATATATATATATGTTTTTTTGGGTGAATTACTCTATTTTTATATGTTAGACTTGACTTAAAACCTTAAATGTAATTACCCTTAAAATTTACATTGGAATGGAATTGGATTCTACTCCAGGAAAATTTTGTAGAGTCCCATCGAGAAAGGAGAAGAAAACTAAAATACCAAGAATTTAAGAATAACGTTTGCATTGGGTACCTTCTAATTCCCACCGCAAAACAGATTTCAAGGCTTTTGAATCGAGGTTCAACGGGCACGAGAAGCAAAGTACGTCAACTAAGGAAATGGACATATACTTTCTATGCTTCTTCTTCTTCTTTTTCCTTTTTGTCGTAAGTGTATTTCAAATTTGACAGGTTATATATACATACTTATATGTTCATCTGAAGCGTGATACTCTCCTAATAGTGTTCATTACTTGTGACCAAAAAAAAAAGAAAAAAAATCCAATGCTAATGCTAAGTTGTTCTAAATTATTAATGAAATTTGCTGGGAAATTTAGCAAGATGTAGAATGATGGAAATATATATATATACATTTCAATAGCCAATATGGGTCATAAGATTAGATAAATGAAACCGTCTAAAATTATGGAAACCAAGTATTGATTGCTGCCGTGGCATTGGGTCAATTCTCAAAATGATGATAAAGCAAGATTCTTTTTTGGGTTTTGGAAAGGAAAGGGAGGGATTGGCCTCTAAGAAACTTCAATGGCTTGTACAAAATATGGGAAAATTTCTGAGATTCAAGAATTGGACAAACTCACAGACACATAAATAAGAAATATATATATATATATATATATATATATTAGAAAAAATAAAATTGACATTTTGATTTGATGGGTATATTCAAAAATTCAATTTCCTTCCAATAACTTGTTAATAACTGTATATATTCGTGTACTCAAGCTCTTATATTATTGTGTAAAAGGGAGACTGGCCAGATTCAAAGAAAGGAATCTGAGGTGTTTATTTTGCTTTTGCAACAACCAAGGCTGGTTACCAAGAGGGAATAAAGCAGATTCAAAATCGTGAAGAAAAAGTGTTATCTCTCAAAAACAAGTAGCCTTATAGTCAAGGGGGGAGAGAGAGAGAGAGAGAGAGAGAGAGAGAGAGAGAGAGAGAGAGAGTATATTGTTATGGATTGGTCCGTTGATTGTGCTATGCATTATACAAGATGCGTTACACTTACATAGAAAAGGATCCTGGAATTATCCGTAGTATGGGCCTATGTATTTGTGTCTAGCAAAGAAACATCAATGTCCTGGAAAATGCTGTACCAAAGAAGGGTCGTCAGCCAATCGATCCTAGGAAGGGTCGGAAATCCAAGCCAAATCTTAGCATTCATAATTAAAAATAAAAACAAAGGACATTTCATGTAGTTGATGATGCAGGGATTTGTGTGAAAATTATCTCTCTCTCTCTCTCTCTAACAGAACCTGCACGAAGCAGCTTTCACTTTTGTAATGTCCTTGTTACAACTTGCACCGTGTGTATACTACTACTACATGATCTAATCCGAGGTGTGACAGAGAGAAACAGATCGCTGGTGGAGAGAGAAAGAAAGAAAGAGAGAGAGAGAGAGAGGGAGTGTGAGATTTCCAAGGTCCTCCTAGTACTCACGTTCTCCCACATGTGCTCAAGCATACAAACGCTGTCGTCCCATACATTTTAGATTCCCCTGTTACTAATATTACTACTATTTGCCATTTCTCTTACGAAATTGCCCCATTCTTTTTGGACAGTCTGACCCCACGGGAGTGACTGCACCCACTATAGGCATCGCCGCTGTGTCATATATTATATGGTCTATATTTGCCGGACTTTTCCTGAAGGAGGTCGATCATGTCGCATCTCAAACGACTTCGTTTAGACCATTTCTCATTCCCTTTCTAGATTGCCTCGTTCCATTGATGTAATTGAAATTTTGGTGCGTATAGAATTTATTTACTACACTTGATCATAACATCTTTAAGATAACTTTATTTCAAAAAATTACTGTGCTAAAAGCACTCCCGTCCCCCTTTCCTCGTTGGATAGGGATTCTTCGTTTTTCACACGGCAAAATCAATCAGTTGGTTTTGAGGGACATGACATCTTTTTACGTGTATAGAATCCTAAGATGCCACTTTATGAATTGCCCAGAAAAAGCCACGGATTTGACTATATGCATATCTAATTTAACAGACAACTTCTGCACCGAGTAGAACCCATTTGGCATTAGGCCATTGGTTTCATGAAAATCAGAATGCACCGCCAGTGCTAGTCAATCTCGATTGTCACTGTTTGGGAAGAACAATTGTACTGTAGATTTACACACTTGATACCTCTCACATAAAAAAACAAAAAGAGATTTACATGTTTGCAATAAGATCCACCGAGTATGAGAGAATTAGGTTAAGGACCAAGTCCCACCTAACAGTTGCTTCGTTGTGAAAATATTACCCAAGTTACAATGTGGCATTACCTCAATTGTGCTGCATGCCCTTTGATTATGGTTATAGTTTATGGTATTAAACGATCAAGGATCCACCAGTGCAACATATTTTATGGTGAACTATTGGGTGTTGGGTCTTTATTTATAAGTAAAGGAGTTATGCTGGCCTTCGATTATTGACTCCTAAATGCATTCACTAAAGTTGCTTCTAATGTAGTTTGATCGTTCAAAAGTCAAAACCATCCCAATTAGTGGAATAACATACACTTCGTGGGCTTTCCACTGAACGAGATAAAACCAATTAATAAGGCATTCTGCTGATATATTTAATCACCAATCTTTTGCAAATGAAGTGCGGCGCTGTCTTGTTTCTTCATGCTTATTCAAACAAACTTTTAGTTCCCTTCCTTTGAAAGAATTCCCTGTCTTATTGCGGATCAGAAAAGCATCTAATGACTTTTGTTTATTTTCTTGTATGAGTTAATTTCGATAATGACAAGTGCCAAAACCGCGTCTATGTCTTTTTGATTGATGATTGAATTTTTTTGTAAGTGCATAAGCGCATACAGATATTTGAACAGTGTTATGCTTTAAGATGGGTGCTTTGACGAGGAAGCACCAAGGTTCTAAGAAAGAAAGAAAGAAAAGAAAGGAAAAAAAAAAAAAACAGAGTGTTTGATTGCAATTGTATAGGGTTTCTTATTTTGCAATTTCCATCACAAATTACGAATTCTTTTCCTACTAAAATTAGAAAAGCAGACAGAAACATTTACCTCGCACCTAGACCATATATGGGCACATACAAATTTGTCTTTTGAGAGCGCAGCCTTTCTCCTTTAAAGAAATTCCCAAAGCAGACAACAATTTTGAATGATCCACGTTTCTTGAGCTCCTATTGCTTTCCTGTGGAGCATATAGGATGTGCGTCGGCCCTTTTAGTGCTTCGGCTCGGCTTATTCAGGAGCCCGCACTCGGTCAGTATGACAGCAACGGCCAACGTGTAATCACCTCCTCATGTAAGGAAAGAAAGGAAAGCATTCCCCCAGAATATTTGGTCAGAACGGGAATGGCCTTTGTGATGATTTGTTTGTTTCTATTCGCTAATAGACCCCCCTTGGCAGGTCTACATGAAGTCCGCCTTTTTTTATGGACGTGGATTGGCCTTTAATTGATGTTGACTTGCACTTTACAACTCTGTTCCACCACCACAATTTGGACTCACTACTGCTGCTCGATTGGATCCATTTTCCTCTGCCCTATTGCAGAAAATCTCCACTTTCGGGACCATTCCTCTGTCTCTTTTGATCTCTGCTTCATGGAAACATACACACACACACACACACACACACACACATATATATTTATATATTTCCTGTTTTTGGGACATTATCTTAGTAATGGGTCAGGATTGATAATTTTTTTTAGGTGACAAGGAGATTAAAAATAGAAACAAGAAGACATCATTAAAAGCCCTTTGTTTTTTTGATCTCTGTACAAAAATTATTTTCATATTCAGTGTGCCGAAGAAAACAGTATTAGAAGTGGAAATTAATATAAACGTGGTCCATGTGGCTTTTTGTTCTCGAGAACCCCCGAGATGCCTGGGCTCTACGTATTTTCGTTAGCTTCTATTTTAATTTTCCAAGACAACAGGAACATAAATTCAGGATAAATAAGAAAATTGAAGCCCACTTGCGGCAAACTTAACTGCATCCAGTGCAAGAAGAAGAAAATAGGGGAAAAGAATCAACAAATAGGCATAATGGTCTAATTCGTACATATGAAGCACTGACCATCTATAGATCTGATTCATATCGAGGCTACTTGGAAAGACAACGTATCTGTGACAAAGGAGTCCGAGAAGCACCAAAATTTTTAAGTCTCAGGCTCCTTCAGATGGAAGAGTACTTTGTATGTTTGAAGGCATCAGGATGTTAAAGCCATCTGCTGCGGTAGACACAAGCATTCCCGGAATCTGAGCATGCCAATGAAGTTCTTTCAAATCCTTCTGCCCCTGCTTAAATTTTACAGGGGTTAAAAATTAACTAGAAAGAAGACTATGGAATAGGATGCTCGTGATCAGTAAGTTTGACCGCGTGTACCTGGTGAACAAAGAGAAGTTGAGGGGGTAAATCAGTCGGGGCATTTACTTCTTCTTTTGTTTTAGCCCTGAATTCCGCTTCCTCTTCTTCATCCTTTTCCAATGAAAGGTCCCATACTCTGCCAGCACAAAAGAAATATGCAGATAAGCATCAATATGCAAGAATCATTGAGACATTTGCATGTGTTGACTTAATGCTAGCTTCTACATATTACTCCTTTTTTTTTTTTTTTTATCTAACTCAATGTTAATCTTTACATATTACATACGTCAATTGATTGTCGGATGACGAAACTGCCAATGTGGAGGCCTCATGTGGACTCCACTCAATAGATGTAACTGGGCATTTATGATACTCAAAATGTGCTACTAAAGATCTATCTTCTTCCTGTCAACATGAAAAACCAGACACAATAATCAGAGCACTTATGTGGAAAGGAAACAGTAAGACATCCTTGTACAGAACAATAATCAAACATGTTAATGATAATCACTGCCTCTTAACTGTTCTTTTGGGGGGTGGGGATGGGAGTGGGGGGAAGAAAGTTAGCAAGACAGATTCTCCTAATGTTCTCTTGTTCCCAAGAATTAGACAAAGAGAACAGCAAAGGATTAGGTGCCTCCATGGACCATGAGAAAATGAACTATAAGTCAGAAAGGGCGTACCATTTTTGGTGATAGCAACCTAAGATCACGAATAGAAAATGAACCATCATCACTTCCAGATGCAAGCATAACGCTAGCCAACCTATCAAAGCCAACACATTAGCAAATGAGTTAACTACCTACAATGAGAAGCTGAAAATGTTGTAATGAAGAATAAACCAAATCACATTGATTCAATTACCTGTTCCATGAAATGACATTCACATCTGCATTATGTGCCTTAAAAGAAATTGCTGGTGACTTCCCCAGGCGGGTATCCCATATTGCAATAGTCCCATCCACAGAACAAGAGGCAAATACTGCATCTTCTGTAGGGCTCCACTGCATTAAGAAAATATTAAAACAGAAACACTTTACAAGATTGACCAATTAAAGAAGAAAGGCGTACAGCAATTATCTACCTGTATATCTTCTACACTTGCAGCATGCCCAATAAATGGTACAGGATCAACATTCCATGATGCACCAGATGTAGGCTCCCATAAATGTATAAAATTTTTGCAGTCACCTTCAATTGTAAATGCTCAACATGTTAGACAATTTAGAATTCACACATTGCGCATATGAAAACAAAAGTCATTGAATAGGAAAATTTGAAAAATAAAACCCAAAGTACCAGATACCAGCCTTCCAGCAACACAAGGACTCCAATCTATAGCATAACCTTCATCTTTATGCCGAAACTTGATTAATGGTGCCTGATTAAAAACTGAAGAAACTCCCTGGGTGGCATTCGTTTCTGACTCTGCTAAAGCATTAAGATGAGCACTGATGTCCCATATCTGCATTTAAATTGGTCACTTGAAACTTGCATAACAGAAACTAGAAGCCCAGCAGCTTAATCAATATCCATGAAACTTCTATGCACCATTTTTCTACATCTTATGATCAGGAATGAAAGTCGCCCCAACCACATGTACATGTATATGAAGGAGGACTAGCCTAACCTGCACAATACCCGTATCTGCCCAAGATGCACATATATGGGGATTTTGTGTCATGGCACGTATGCGATTCACACAACCTTCATGAGCTACCTTGCGCAGCTGTGAATGCAATTTTCAGAATGTGAAAACACAAATGAAATGACCCATAATTCAAGAGGCAATTGTGAAAATGAGAAATTCAAATAAAACAAGACCTGCCTGCAGAACTGGTGCCAGGGACCCACCATGCTCCTCATCTTCACTATCTTCATCACTGTCACTACTATCACTATCCATGTCAGATTCAGCAGTTGTAGCTTTAGCAGGCACCAATTCATGTCTTTTACCAGAAATATTGGACACTTTAAAGATTCCAATAGAGTTCCAAGAAGATTTCTCTGCCTGCAGATAATTCTCACGCAGAATCAACAATAGGAACAAGATAATGCGTAGAGTGCCCTTATCCCACCCGATTCTCTTTCCACTGAGATTGTACATAGCATTTGAATAAATAGTCATCATTCAGTAAAACTGGAAACTTAAGTGACACAATCATAAGGTAATTAAAAAGACTGCAGGGTACCCAGCCCTTTGAAGGAATGCAAGCATCCCTGTAATGAAAAATAGTTTTTGTTTTCTTTTTCAACGAGGGCATTATTTTATCTTTATGAAAAGAAGGATCTTACCTGGGTACCAGCTACGAAATACACCGTGTGTGGAAATTCAGTGCGAATCAAACCCAATGAATCATGGACTATATCAAAACTGTCAAAACAAGTTTATCATAAGGATAAGGTGAAGTATATTCCTCCCCTTATACCCTCAACACCCAAACATCAACCTTAAACTTCCATTTCCATAAAAGAACAATCATGTTCAGCACCAACGGGAAGAACACAAAATATCAAACAACGCAGGGTGTTCAATGATACCAATTGAATGGATAAAAAGGAGTTGGTTATGCTAATTTCTGTTGCAGTGGAGAAAGAGAGAAAAAAAAAACACACACCCACACACACACATATATATAAAGGGAACCTCAAGCAGGGCCATCCAATGTGAAAGGCGTGAAGAGAATTGTAGACAGAGGGGTCACACTCAAGCTCCTCTCCTTCCTCCAGCTGATCCACTCCCGGCTGCCACACCCTGGCGGGCATCGACGGAACTGCCGAAGAAGAAGAAGAAGAAGACCCATCTACTTTCTTTGAACCCTGTGCATTGAAGTACACAAAAATAACCCAAATAAATAAGGGAAACCCATTAAACTATGGAATTAAACTGATGATTATCTGATAGATTTAATGTAGAAGAAAGATTCGCAGACTTTGTTCTTTCTCTTGGCCTTTCTAGGGTTTTTGATGCTGCGAACCATTTTCCTTTCTCCAGAGAGCCTCCAGTGGCCGTAGCCAGAAGAGCCGATACAGAGACGGGGCAGAGAGAAGTCAAGAAATGATTTTGGGCTTGGGGTTTTAGTACGACGAATCAAGAACGTTTTAATTTTTGATTTATTATAGGGTTTTTGGACCTAAACTCACGACAGAGATTTCGTGTTTGGGCTCTTCCGGATTTTGCCGTTGGGAATCAACGTGGTTTTGGGCTTTAGGTGGTTACTCCTTTTTTTTATTATTATTTTTAATTATTATTATTATTATTTTCTTTGACCCAATTTAGGTTTGTACTTATTAAATGTGTTTTTTCTAGAAGACCCATTTTCATGTAAATTTGGTTTTATTTATCATATCTATATTTATACTCTCTTTTTTTTTCCCTTAAGGTTGAACGCCACCAGTTGTTGGCAAAGAGAATTATTGTTACCAGGATGGCACAAGCCGAAATTACTTTGCAATTTTTCATAGAAGAAATTCTTCGGTATTTTTTTGGGAATTCTACTAATAAATAAACAATTATAGTTTATTGACTAGTCGCATTGAAAAACAAACAAAATAAACAAAAATAATAATTTAAAAAAAAAAAGAAAAGAAAAAGAGTCTAATTCAATCCTGGCTGCCTCCGCTGCAGGCCCAAAGGGGGACGTTTAATGTAGGATGGGCCTCAAAATCCCATATATCAATCACTAAGAGCATGAACCTAAACACACGAACAAATGGCAGAGAGAAAGGGAGAGAATCTTTCTCAAAGACAAAAGCTCTGGCTAACTAATTCTACTAATAACATTATATTATTCCTCAAAAGACGGGCGAATCATTTAGTTCATTGCCAAGTTCCGTTAAACAGGCCATCCTATGAATAAAACTTTAAAAAACGGTTGAGCTTTCCTATGTGAAGGCATGGGAATCTCTCTTCCAGCATAGCTTTTGATACCCTGAACCCAAGAAGCAAAGGACATAAAAATGTTTTCCCAGGAATTCATCATTCAGTAAGTTGTCCACACAAACATGAAAGCAATAATGGAGCTCCATACCCATGGTCACGTTCTAATAATTCTGTGTTGGATCTACTCCCACCATTTGACCCCAAAGAGCTACTTGATTGGTCACCGACAAATAGAGGACTTGGACTAAGATTGTCCTGGACTGGGGAGAAATCATTAGTTCCATATAATGTGGGGCTAAAGTCCCTTCTACTACTGTTGGCAGCTCTCCTCTCAGCTTGAAGGAAGTGACCAAGAGAAGGAGTGTTGCTTGTGCTAATGGCATCAGTGCTTAGCCTTGAACATAGTGAGAAAAGCCATGGTCTTGATTTGTAGTTCTTCTGGTTCTTCAAGGCTTCTGCTGTTCTCCTAGTTGATCTTTGTGAGAACTCTAGAATGCTAGAAACTCCAATCAGTCTCCCAAGTGTGATGCTCTTGTCATGAAAGAAAGACCCAGTGGACTGCAATTGAATGTAGGTCTTGAGTGCTTATACAAATCTGTTGAAGAGCTTACCGTGCAATTGAATTAATTGCTTCCTTTGTTAATCTTTGATGAGAACAACCTATATTGGCACCAAAATGCTAAAGGCCAACAGCCAAAAACAAATAGAAACAATTGACGATGTGACAAAACTTTCCATTTGAGACTTCTCCAAACTGCTTGCCCAAGCATTTGGGACCCTGTGCTAGCGAAAAACTTTAACACCGCAATGGCCATCTTCCTCATATTACCACTCTAAAGCACAAATCAAATATCCATGTGCAGATATTCTAATTCTAATATAAAAGCAAGGGTTTCTCAGTGTACAATCCTCATAATGTGGGGCTTAAGGAAGAGTTAAATGTCATAAAGATGCTATCTTTGTGACTCTAATGTATGATTCCTAAGTCATAATTGGCAAGTACACTTTACAGGAGGAAAGTAAACACATATATGGTCCAATGCCATCCTTATGCACTGCACCATGGGGAAAGAGTAAATTAACTTCAACTTTCCTTTTTACTTACGAACCAGATTATAAGGGGAAAACACATAAATTTGCTGCTTTTTAGGTACCAAAAATTCAGTGTCAACACATATAGAAGTTAATCTCGTGCCTTGATGCCATTTACTTATTTAGTCTAACGCCAGTAGTCCAGAGAAGGCAACGGATTCTCTGTGCTTGTGAAGGCTAAAAGTTAAAGCTTGAATGCAAAAACAGTACATTCAATCGAGTTGGTAATGTCAAATCCCCACCGAAGATTCTAATGACACTGCCTAAACTATAAAGGGAGGACAAATATAATAAGGACAAAGCAGTTGAATTCTTCTATCGCCACAATGGGAAAACCGTTAGCACAAAGGATAAGGTTTGTGATGCATTAACCAAAATGGCGTGATGGACCTTTCTTTAGATGCTTTCGTTCCTAGATGAGCACCAAGAAAAAGGGGAGAAAATTAATAGGAAAATGACCTCTGTATCAAGATCCGAAGAAGAATCCGTGGATGAGCTGGGAGAGCCAGTGAGCAAGGTACTAAACGAAACTGATCCATTAAATTCCCGGTTTATGCCCAACCCACCTCTTGCATTCAGTAGCCTTAGGCCGAGAGGCCACCCATCTTCCTGGAATCACATGAGTTTGGTCATACTATCAGATTCAAGAATGAATCATTAGAAGTTTCTAATGCACAAAACGTGGTGTAAACAAAAGGGTACAAATAGTGACCTGTTGAGCCATGAGTCTTGTGTATCCCCAGTAAGATTGGTTGTTTTACTAAGAGAAACTGCGCAGAGGTCACTTCAAAGATGGAACTTGATATCTTACAAGAAATGAGAAATGGATATGCGGTTCTGTCACATGCTGCCCAGCAGCATTGGCTTCTTTAGGTAAGCATAATCGGGAGAACACGGACAAAGTCAGATAGAGTGAGAGAGAGAGAGAGAGACAGAGAGAGAGTGAAAGTGACGACTTACCATTCTTTTAGCTGCATTCCTGGCGAACTAGACCAGAGACAGAAGCAATAGTAGTGGAAATGCGATGAAATGGAATAATCTTTTCTTGGGGCAAGAGAAAAGGAGCCACATGGAAACAGAGGAGAGGGGCCCAGCTACAGGAGATGGCAGCACTTTTGCCAGTATTGACCAAAATATCCCTCACATTTCCAAAATTCCCTTAGGGTTTGGAATCAAAGACACGAGCATCCCGTGAGTTGGCCATATGGGCCTTTCGGCAATGTTTTGAAGGTTTGAAAGTCGAATAAATTAGCAGGTCCACTTGCATCTATTTGCTCCTGTTCTAGCTGTAGCAGCTAGGAAACTTGTTACTCTTTGAAAAAAAGAAAAGTAAAGGTAGTATTCAACAATCTCTGCTAAAAGAGAATTTCGCACCAACCGGCTAGGACATCCCGTGTAGTGTGCAAGCAGTTCTTCAGGGTCAAAAATATAAGATAACTTGCCTGGCCACAAACTTGTAATGTCCAAAATTGAACACTTGGACCATTCCCTTTGTTTCTTTATTCGTTTGTTAAGGCTATCAATTATTTATTTATTTTTTTTTTGTGGCCAAGCAGAGCTTTCCCTCGAGGATGTGATGCCAAGCTTGGGTTGTTCTGCCCAGGCCTATCTTCCTAGAACCCTCGTTCAGGACTGAACCTAGAAGCCATATTTGTAAAAGCCTCCTCAGGCTCTGATGCCCTTTGATTTAATTTCTGTTCTAATGCAGAACGGAGGACAAAGGGAGGATAGTACCAAATTAATAATTATGCTGCAAAATAGGTAAAGCAGTGCTTCGGTGTGCACATCAAGATTTCCGTCCTTCTAAGAGGCACCTTTTCTGAATTTCTGGTCCACATCTGCTAATCATGTCCTAAACCAATGCAACCAGAAATGTCCACTTTCCAAACATAAGGAATAATGGTGGTGCAGAGAAGTACCGAATGATGGTGTTACTCCCCACACAGAGGTCACATCCACCACACAATGCTATTCTACAGGACTACGAAAAATAACCCCTTCTTTGTCAAGGCATCCTCATATTGTCATTAATGGAGCAAACAGAATTTATCTGAGAGAGAGAGAGCAAAGCATCCACAAGTAGAGAAATTTTTCTCGACCTCAAAATGAAGAGTAAATGAATGAAGCTACAGCAAGGAACAACAAGAAGGATTCCTCAGTTCCCAGCAGTTCTTTTTCTTTCAAATTAGTACAACATGGAGCACAAGCCCATAGTAGGACGAAAAAATCAAGACGCACCTACCAGGAAATTGAACCCCAAGATCACATAAAAGGAAATTTCAGAAGCACCCCATTTGCAATGAATGGAAAATGGTAGTCCAAGATCACAGAAGCATAGGCAAATTAAGCTTGAAAATTTTGTTATGTTCCTTTCTTGAAACTGATAAAATTCTGTGGTATAAGTGCTCGAGAATTTTGACATGGATGACTGTAAGTATTAGCGAAAATGATTGGCATGAGGTCGGCATTCACCAATTCCAAGAAGGTCCTGCAATTGTGTCAACAAGAATTGCATTCATAGGAGAAAAGGCAGTTTAACAGAAATTATATGAATGAGACATAGCCAATGATCTTTCAATGCCACAGATGGCTTTCTCAGCAACCAGCTTTCCATGATAGATCACATTCATATGATAGCTTGAAACAGGGTAAAATGGAATCTTTGGGGATGAAAGATGTGCACAGATATCAAGTCAAGCAACTCTTTCCGTTGCCAATTAGAACAAGAGTCCAGGAAGCATAAGGTTTTATCTTCAGTATAAATAAAGTGAAAAGCTCTGGATATTTTCAATTCCACACGTTGGACAGCCTCTCTAATGCATGAATTATTTTGTTACTAAATAAAGAAGTTTGCTTTAGGAAGCACAGGAAAAACATGGAGGCCGAACCTCTCAATACCAACTCAAATTTAATTTTTTATGCGAAAATTAGTGAAGTTATGAATGTTGAGCTGATGCGTGAGCTCCCTGCAAATTGTACCTATGTAATATGATAACATTGACATGGTGCACACCATATGCCTCTACCATACGCCACTTCTTCCTTCTTGTTCAAAGTTTAATGTTTTTCAGTCAGTTGAACCTATTTGACAAGGCTGCAAAGTAGCTGGGATTGTTAAAGCTTTTGTCCTGTTAAGTTGGACCAAAGTTCAAATTCATCAAAGCTTACAAGCACACATGCGGAGGAGTAAAGAAGGAGGTCAATTTACAATACTGAAATCAAGTAATTCATATACCAACATTCACCAAACAGCAAAATTTGGAAAGAAGAAGGAGGGAGAGAAAGACATACCTGGCAGGCCTTATTTTTTGCTCTGGTCTCTGCTGTACTAGGAATATCATGATTTGGTTTATGAAATCGCTTCTCACACCGATCACACGAGCCCCATCCATCAGAGAACCTGCCACCCCTTGTGACAGAGAGAAATTGCAGAGTAAAGCAATTATCATCAGAAAAAATATGACATTCTGCCAATTCATTCTACTGCATCAAGCCTTAAAAGCGACATTTTTATAGAAAAAAGACATACTGCATATATGCTCGAACCACAAATTCAGCACGTTGGACATTCCGGCTCTCATCAAATTCAATGGTCTTGTCTCTGATTTCATAGGAGATATTGAAGTAAAACGACATCTTCCTCCAGCCTATGTGGAAAATAAAACTGCGATCAACAACCCGCTCATACGTGGCCTTCCACTTGGTAGAATAACCAAACCAAAAACAAAATTAATACCTGACTTTTTAATGAAAGGGTTTCCTGAAATCATAGTGTAATCTGATTTCTCCAAAATCTGTTCAATAAAATGAAAGACGCCCAGCCAATCATCATTAAATCAAAGCTTATAATGGAGCGAAAGAAGGCAGAATAAACAATGAATAAAATTCCTCGCTGAATCAAACATAACGACAAAACAAAATAAAGCCGCTACCGCTATGGCTGCATCCTGATAGTCCTTGAAAAGCGAAACGGAAGGAAACATCGCGTTCAAGCAATGCCTCGTAACATCCTTCCCGTCACGGTGGTGGACATGACTCCCAAGAGAAACCTCAGATTCATCATTATTAACCTCTTTGGCATCAAACCTCCCAATCTGCGGAGACAAGTATGCCTCGGGAGACTTGTACGAGGCGGAGTTGGCGATCGGAGTCCTGACCAAAGCCAGAGGGCTGGTGCTGTCGCTCACCTCGGAGGGGCAAGGCTTGGCGATCTTGTGAGGCCTGCGATAAGGACTCGGATTGGTGCCGAGCTGGTGCCTTGGGTTTTGAGGAAGCCGCTGAGGATGAGAGCGGCCGGAGATCGGGGTGGACGGCGAATGGAAGTTGGAATTCGAGTACTTGAGGAGGGCGGGAGGCTTGCGAGCTTTGGAGCAAGAATGGGAGGCCTCGGCGGAGTCGATAACGGCCCACAATGCGGCGTCGTCGAGGTCTTTGTCGTCGAATGAATAGGAAATCGACGACGAGCTCATTTGATTTTGGGACTTGAGAGCTTGATGGAGCTGATAGCAGTCATTTTACTTACATCCTGGGATCTTCACGTTGCAAAATAAGATGGGCCGACCCTTCGCTTTGGGTTTTTCTAAAATGATTCATTTCATAATTATTACCTAAAGCCATTTGGAAGACCGGTCGGGAAGGCGGTAAACTTCTCCTTACTTCAAATTTAAATATACTTAAGAGTATTTATAAGGACATTCTTGCAATAAAATGTCCATGGAGGGTTGAAAAAGGGAAAAATGCAAAAGCATATGGCAAAAATTAATTATCGGCAAATGAGAGGAAAGAAAGCATCCGATGGTCACAAAAAAAGTCATCCCGTCTGGAAAACATGTTAGTATTTGTATCGAGCGGTCATTACGGTTTCAAGAAAACATAACGAGTCCAAAGAATAACGTAATTTTGATTCGAGCGGGCATGTTCGACTCTTATCCAGTAAACAAAAGCAGCCTATCCTTCACCCTTGAATCGTTTCAACGCCGTTTTCTCAAAAAGCTTAAACGGAGTGCAACAACCCCCACTCTCTTCACGGACGTTTAAATCGCCGTTCAGGCTCGAATGCACAATCAAACGTCGTCGTCTAAATTCGGTTTCTCCACAGCCATCGATACCGCCATGAACGGCTTCAACTCGTCCCCAGGCCAATCAAAGTCACGGACCTCTCTCTTCGATTTCATGCCGGCGGTTTCCCGTCGCTGACCAATCTTTTCGCAGATTGAAGAGAGGAGACCCGGATCCAAGAAATCTTCAAGCTTCTTCTTCTTCTGCTTTGTCGCGTCTACCTTTCTCTCTTCTTGTTTCCTATTGGACTGCGTTGGATTCACCTGCAATCGCGGACAATTGGAGCCTCGATGATCTTCCCTGCACAGTTTCTTTGAGGTTCAAGCCAAGCTTACACACTGGTAGAGAAATGGAGATGGAGATACAGAGAAGTACGGATAAGAGATGGACGAGGAAGGGCGGACAAGGCGTTGTTTGATGTCTTCAACGGGGGCGAGAGGACTCGAAGCTGGCGATCTTTTTCTTGCGCTCATACTTTCCTGTCTCTGAGTCATTCTAATTTGCTGAATTTATTTGAACTCGAATGCGCTCTTACATCAAACATACAATTTTTTTTTATTTTTTTTATTTTTTTTTAAAAAAGGAAACTTGGAAAGAAATAGAAGTCACAGAGACAAATGAGCTTGGCTTATTATGTTTTTATTGATTCTTTTTTGAGAATTATAATTAGGGTATTATAACTCTACTCCATTTTGATTCGGTGATATTGATCACCATGAAGAGGAGTGAACAGCAGCACCACTCGGACTTGAACGGAAATCACCATACCTTAGAGAGGAAAGAGTTGAGACAATTCATCTTCCGGTGGAGTTAGGGCCCTGTCTATGTTGTTTTTCTTTGGAAGTGGTGCCAATTGTCTCTTTCCATTTACAGCTGCGAAGTTCTCTGCCCTACTCGGTGACTTATTAGCTGACGGCAGAAAGTGTGTCTTGCTATTTGCTACTGCATCTTCTTTGGTTGGTGATTTAAAGGCAGAAGAAGGTTGTGAGGCTGACGAACGTTTTGATTGCCTTTTCGGATGTAACTCTACAGGCAGGGGATCGCCCTTCACAATCCCATCCCACCGGACAGCTACTGAGACATCTTTGCATTCGAAGGTCTCATAAGATCAGGTAGTTATCACACTTTTTCCTTTTCTAGTTCCTGCTCAATGCTCTTCTCACTTCCAGACATACACATGAGGAATCTTCAGCCGCAGATATCAAGCGGTTTCCATTTTAACTGAATGAAGCTGAAATTTGACTATTGACATTTCTAAAGCCTGTTAACCAGCAGAAAGCATCCGTTATGATTGCCTGCCTCTGAATTGATGATATATCTGGGCATCCAGCATTTGATGGAGAAAAATATTACTTGTCTTAAATTTGGGGTTTTCATTTTCCCAGTGGACACCTACCTCAATTTATGAATGAGCTCTGTGCCATCCAAAATCCATATCCAGAAATCAGCAGAAATAACTAACAGTTCAGATGGATTCCCTGAGGAGAACTATTTAGGTATGAACTTAGTTATTGTGTGCATGACGCGCAGTAATAATGTAGACAAAAGATGTAAGCAAGACAAGTCATGTGACTGGGATGCAGTGATTATTTACCTGAAAGCCTGTAATCTTTTTTGCATGAGAACAATTCTTGTGGTGTATGACACAATTGTCCATTTAACTCAGCTTGCTGTCTGGCTCACCAGACTAACTACACTAGAGTTTTGTACACAGAAAGACCCAGAGGAAAATTTCTTCATTACAACTATTGTACAGTACATCACCACTCTAATACAACTTCTGCAATAGCAGATGTACTGGTACAACTGTAGAACTGAAATTTTTCTGAGTGTTGGAATTTGTAAATCTATGCAAAGTTAATTTAGCACAAGAACACATACCCTCAATGTTGTACATCCAGCAACTACTTGTATGTGAACCAACCACGGCACCCTTCAATTATAAAAACACAAAATAAGAGGTTATTTGATTGATAAAAGAGAAAATGCAGAGCGCAGATTAAATTCTTCCACTCAAGAGCGCTAGAGTTCATACAAAATTGTGACATCAAAATTAGCATAACTCACCTGGCCATCAGGAGTGTAGCAAACAGCCATGACCACTTCATGAAGATCTGTCCAGTCCATAAGTTGCCGATCTGGCACACTCCAGATTCGAACCTTTGAATTATGCGACCCACTGATGAAAAAGTTGTCATCCATCGGATTGAACTGTATGCAAGTTGCTGCCAAGCCAAACAACTCACAAGGATCAATATAGGCCGTAAACAGCAAGCAGTGAGCCACAGATGAGCAGACAGTAGGAAAAGATACCATAATCATTGTGAGCAATCAATTTTAGGCAGCTCTTGGTTTCCATGTCCCATAACCTCACAGTTTTGTCCATTGAAGACAAAAGCAATAGCTGCGAATTCATAAATTATTGTAAATGCATTTAGTTATGAGAATACAACCTTATCATCAGATGACAAGTCTTTTTCGTGTCTATTCATTAGTAACAGAATTCTAACATGAGATTGGGACCAAGACATCATCAAGATGACCTGTGAAAGGGCACACCAGCTTTTCCGACAGGGAAAATACAGAGTCCGGAACACCAACATATTCTAAAATTGGATTTCCTTTCCTGCTCGATAAATCCTCTCTCTTTTTCTTCTTCTCGGATGGCAATGGTGTAACCTCTCCTTAACTCGGTACTGAGCTACACAAGGATCGATGAAGTTGGCTCAAATTCCCTTCCCTCGAGAACATAACTTCACATTCTTGCACCTCCCAAATATGAATAGTCCTGTCTTCAACCCCACTACCTAGAAATCACGCATCTGGACTGAATTGGATGGTCCAATTGAGCCTTGATGAGCCTGAATTTCCTGACACAAATGGATAGTATTAAGCTCTTGGTAATATTTCCTGGACTGCCCAACCTTTATCCACCCTGAAGACGAAGAATTTTTGCTTGGTTTCGGCTCAGGCAATGCTGAATTTTCCCTCTCTCTATCATGTTTTGATCCAGTCATAGACATAGAAAAAGCAACACCTTTTATGTTCTTCAAAAAAGCCTCTCTTGCTCATCGCAAACTCTTGGAAAGATGCGAGTTGGCAGGGATTTTCCTATCGTTTTCCTCATCACCGTCTTGCGTTCCTGAAACAATATTTTCCCTCCGCATTAGCTCCTTAACAACCGGTGAATGCCCTACGCATTTCTCAAATTCTTCCATTGTCAATTGCTTTCCTGTTTGGAGATCGCTGAGCCTATTCCACATGCCGTCCTGGTCATACTCTTCAACAATGAACTCTTTTCCAGTATCCAAACTCTTTATCAAGAAAAATGCACCGAGCCGACTATTCGACAAGATCGCCTGTAATGCACCGCTGTGCCTAATTGTCGGCACAGTTCCGCCGTCCTTTGGCGAAACTCTGACGGAATCCGGGCAGGGGCATTTTCAAGTATGTGATACAATGATCATGGAAGATGTTCTAGTGAGCCGTTGCTTGGAAATCAAGCCAAGCAATTGTTCTTTTCTTTTCTTGTCAATGGAAAACGCTTCAATTTCACCGTCGGACCCGGGGCGCACGAGCCCTACTGGCAGCGGAGAAGGCGAAGGCTGTTCGTGCTTTGCGTCGCGGCGGTCCCGATCTTTGTTATTCTCAGGCGAAACGTTAGCATTACCATTGGATGCAATCTTATTGGAAACGGAACGATTCAACTCTATAGTTGCAATTCTAAGAAGCTCCTTATCGGAGGTTAAGCCCATGCCGTGAAAGAGACGCTTTCAGCGTTCTGTGATGGATCCAGGGGCTGCCATCCAAATGTCGTAATCGGGGGCAATGGAAGCAGCCGTGGCGGCCGCGCAGTTACGGAATCGATTGTTGGAAACGCAGGAAAGAGAGGAAATGGCGGAGGCGAAGGACATGCGAGCGTCGTCTGAGTCATTTTCCTCGTCGGAGCCGGAAGAGGCCAAGTCAAGATGGACGAAGGAGGACAAAGCGATTGCTGAGTCTGAAAGAAATGATGATCGTCGTCATTGTAAGCGTTCTTCTCCTCTCCATTTTTTATATTTTTTTGACAAAAAAACAATTGTTGCTATTTTTTGGAAGGAAAGAAAGTCAAAATCACGAGAACGAAGGGAATGGTTTGCTTGACCCGAGAGGAATGTGGGGCGGTGGAGGGAAAACAAGGGGGTGGAGATGTGTCGTCGCATTTTAGAACAATTAGAAAATTACAAAAATGAAACTATTTATTTCTGTCTCTTATACACATCTAGATGTGTATAAGAGACAGTACCTACACCGAGGCATTGACGGTGGTTCAAGGCAAGGCCCGGAAAGGATCACTAAGGAAATACCGCACCTAGAAGCCCTTGTGTCTTTTGCGGGATAGTTTTCTAAAGAGAAATGATACGATCAAAATAAATAAATAATTGCAGCATTACTTATTAATTGTCTTCACGTCTTTTGAGCAAATTATTACTCGGATTTGTAAAAGTTGATTTTGGCAATGATTGGCTTTGCTTTTACAGACCCACTAGTAATGCCCACTCACTCAAAGTCTTTTTCTTTATCATCATTTGTGCATTTGAGGTGAAAACACTGTCCAAAGGCATGGGGAATGCCAAATATATTGATTCTATTTGCCAATCGGAATGTGAGTATTCCTTTTTTTTTTTTCAGACATGAATACAAATGATATGGTTAGTGAATAATGATTGATAGTTGGATTCCTCACAAAGTAACGCATTGACCAAGAATTTAATCAAGAAAAATGGGCATTCTTTTTTGTTGGGGGTTTTTTTTTTTTTTTTTTTTTTTTTTTTTTTTGGTGGGGCGGGGGGGTTATACTTTTCTTGGATTTTCTGATCACGAAAATACAATCGAGGATAGCAAGCCCATGCCAGAACATGCTCTGCGTTCTGTGTTGTCTTCCCCCTTAGCAAATATATGGCCCAAATCCAAAACGGTTATAACTTCTGGAACAAAACAACCCCGAAGGTGGTGATGTTGGGCCTAGTTGACCCTAAACCCACTCTATAGTCTCTGGATCACCGCATTTTCTGATGACTCTATTTTACATTTATCGGATGGAAGGCCATATCCTCATCCCATTCTTGGCGCATATTACACATTTTATTAACATTGAACTGGTATTTATATTATTACATTTTAACAGTTAATTATACTTAATTCTATATTTATCAAATTGTGGGCCAATTGCAGGGATCGATTATAATCAATGATCAAGATTCAATCCCTGCATGTTTACACAACTGTTTTTTTTTTTATTATTATTATTATTATCGTTACTCCTCTTGCTCAATGGTAGTACACACACAGAATTAAGAATCACAAGGGCCTTACAGATTTACTGGTATTTGTCATGAAGAGTACTCATCATGGACGATGTTTGCCTTCTCTTGGTGCTTGGCATACTAATAAGATTCCAATATGATTACAAATCTGGGAGAAATTCTACGAACATGAGCCGGCTAGGGACTTGGGCACACCTCTACTTTGTTAGTTGAAATCTCAATAAACAAACGCACTTGGTTTAAGAAATAGCCCTTGTTACTTGAAACTATGGGTTTACATTGAATATTGACCTTGATTAACATGGAAATGAACCCTATTATACAAAGTATATATTGTCACCACTGATTGCTATATTCTAAAAGGAATCCCAAACTTCTAAACTAGAATGAACTGAAAACTGGTGTGCTTTAATAAATAATACCTCAAGCTAGAAGCTTTCTCTCAACTCAGTCTCTGGGAATAAATTCTCTTATTTGAAACAGCATGACACCCTGAGCACAAAAGAGTATATAAATGCAGTAAAGTTATAACTACGTCTCCACCACTTTTCTTTCTCGCTTGGTGCTTCATTTTTATTTTTTATTTTTTATCCTTTACCAACTTTAACCAACCGTATGAAAATCTGCATCAAGAATTGAAGATCGATAAAAGAAAGAGAAGAGAAATTATATGTACGTGACCATCATGACTAATACCAAAGATATGTATATATGTATATAAAATTTACGACTAGATCATCATCCTTATTGTGGAAATTAATATAAGTGCAAATTTCTCGTTCTCCAATATGCAAATCGTCTTTGCCAAATCAACATCGATCAATTTATTGGTTGATCATCGTCGGTCGTCCGAGCTTTCTTGGTGTTCTTGTGCAAATCAGAACAAACGGGCCTTTGAAGTGACGACTTGACTTCCTGTGAGAGATCAAGCAGTAAACTTATACATGCATTTGGCGACGCTGCTTTTCTTTTAAGTGACGGAAGAGGCTTGGCTTTTCTTGGTGCAGGTGGGCATTCTTTGATCTCCGGGATTTTGTGCTCCAAAGATGTTGGGGTTCTGAATCCATCGTAATCGTCGTGACCATTGGGATTCAATTCTCCTAAAGACGGCGGCTTTTTGGATTCTACAAAAGAATCTGTACAAGTCTTGTGTTCTTCTTCTTTCTCGTCATCGTTTTCTTGTTTGGATCCTTCCTCTTGACCGCGTTGACGAGAATCAAGATCTTGTGAATCGTTGACATGGGACTCAGCTTGAAATTCTGCGATGGGTCTCTTCAAGAGATTGAAATCGACCTCTTCTTTATCTTCTTTGACGAGAAGCAACCCCAAATTGGACATACTTGAGATGGAGATTTCAGCAAAGTCTCTGGAAACACGAAGAGATCAAATCAACCATAGAAGATAAGAAGAAACAAGAAGACAAAGGGTGTGCTTGATCTTAGATGTGCGAGAGAGAGAGAGAGAGAGAGAGAGAGAGTTAGAGGGGTAAGTAGGAAGAGACAAGGATAGTTTGTTATAGAGATCCTACATATGGAAGGGAATATAATCATCAAGCCACCACCTTCTTTTCTGTTTGTTTATTGGTTTCCTTCAGCTTCTTTTAAGATTTTCAGTTTTCTCTACGTTTTTGGTTGGTGGGTGTCTCTCTGTGTGCATGTTCCTGAGAGGAGAGGGTCTATGATGGAGCTTATAAAGAGGGAGAGGAAAAGAGAGATGACTTATGTGTGCATCGGATCCTTCGCCAAGGAGGCTTTGAAAGCCTCCAAATTTGCTAACCGATCGATCTTCTATCTCATTCTCAATGAACACAATATGAGTATATACAAATACAATACATTAAGATTTAGGAGAACAATATATCATATCTTTGATTTCGCACCTGCTTTCTTTTATTTATTTATTTATTTATTTATTTTTATATTTTCCTTTTTGCTGCTGTCTCTTCACGAACTTTGATGCATCTACGCACGTGGCTTGGTTCTTGGGGACCATGAATTGCTGGTTTTCATCTCGTCTCGTCTCATTTCATCGTATCATGAGAGTAGGTAGCTAGATGATGCGGGACGGAAGGGACAAACGAGAAAATAACACAGGAATCACCAATTGTCAACAACTGTAAGCAGGCTTGCATGATAAAATAACTTAGACTCCTATTAATAGACTAGGGCTTAAAAGACTGGGAAGGAAAAATTATAAAGTTATATGGGAGTTAAACTCTATATAAGAGTTTAAAATTAACTAGGAAAGAAGAATATGTAACCTAACTAAAATGTATAACCTGATAGTTATCATGAATACAAAATATCAATAAAATTTCTAATTAAAATTCATCTAAAAAATAAAATCCCTAAATAAACGAGAGCTATTCTTCATCGCTAGTCCTGTATATAATCTTTAATTTGTCTAATAACTTTGTATGTTCACATTAATTTTAGCTACCTTGTGCTCGCGGGCAATGACGTTTACAGACCACCTCCTTCCTGCTTGTTTTGATGGTTTGAAACCTGCCAGTTAACTGTATCAAGGCTAAGTTTTGGAGGGTTAATAAATAACAACAATATAAGATCATTAACGTGTTTCGTGCACGAAACATCCAAAACCTTCATCGTTGCTCTTTTGTCCGTCTAAGCATCTCTGAAACACCAACCTAGCTCTATGGAGCCCAAGCGTTGGCTCCACGTTTATTTATGAAGCAAGTTCAATGTCCATCAATAACCTATGAAGCAACTTGAAAGCAACAGGGCAGCCAAGAAGCTAAGAACCCATGTTAGTAGCTGATCGGTTAATAATTAATTAGGCACCATGTGTCAACTAACGAAATTAATATCTCTGTTCAAAGATATGCCAACAAAACAAGAATAGAATATATATATCTTAAAGCTCCCAGTTGTACTAACGTTCAATATATAATTGCTGTAATCTGCACTATTTCATCTCATCGCCTTCTCGTTGCCAATATTTATTGTTATGCTATTGGGTCCCTTGGCTTTTAACATGGACTCCTTTTTATTTATGATAACACGTGGGTGCACATCAATCCAAATTACTTAAGGGACGCTAAATAAATAAGCTATTCTCATGGGAAATTGATACACTCGCTACTTTGATTTTTTTTTTCTTCTTCTTCTTCTTCTTTCTTTTAATGGTGGATTCATAACTAAAAATATATGAATCCCTAATCAATTTTTATTTCGGGTCTTAAAAAATATTTTCCACGTCACATTTTACATAACATGAACTTCTATAAGGATCATATCGATGGCTATGCCAGCTAACCGATTAGATTTACTTTCTTTTTTTTTTTAAAAAAAAAAAAAAAAGGGTTAAAATATGGGACTAATGAATTATTACTATAAAACGGAAGCCAGGCCATTTTGGAGTCAACTTCTAGTAACTTTGGATTCCTCCTCTGAAAATGGAAGGAGAGGAACGTCCACATTTGTCCAACTGCTATCAACTACTCGTTTTTCTGTTACATCATATATACTTCTAAAATTGTCCTGTTATCTCGTGATGCTATACTACAACTTAACGAGAAAATGATCGTGGCGGCTTCTTTTGAGTGTTGGAGTGCATGGTTTTCATCATAAAAAACTCAAAATAGTTTTTACTTTTAGGAAAGCCTTTCACCCTAATTAAAGCGTATTAGGACCACCGAATAAACTGCTGCAGCACAGAGACTGTTGATTTGTTTACAGTCCACTGATCGGAAAGTGTTCTACCCTCAATAACCAAGCCGCGTGACCGTTGATGAACCATTATTTTTGGGCTAATTCAAGTACTATGTAAATCTTACTTAGTAAGATTGCACTATTAAAAAATAATTAAAATTAAGGAGGTAGCGTTTGGATGAGAATTACTAGTTGGAAAGTAAGAACAACACACACACCCCCCTCATGGGGGCATATCATTGCTTGTCATTCACATGGTACATAATTGTGCCTCCATTGACAGCCATCATACACCCCATGCCCCACAATCATCTCCTCCCTACGAGCCCCACAAATCTGCACTTGGTAGTCTCAGTTAATTAACTCTCTACGGTCTCTCACCTTCTTGCTAATAAGTGTGCCTATGTCAACGGAAAAGAAAAAAGAAAAGTGCTGCGGATAGGCATAGCACCCGTGACTCAATTCGAAAGTCATTGGTTTGAATAATGTGCAGAAGGTGAACAAGATCGAAATTAGTTTCCATTCGTCAGCTTGTAGTGGAGAATGTGAGAGTCTAAATGAGATTCCATTTCCAAATGATTTGCTGTTGACGTTAAGACCAACAATCCCTTGGATCAAACTTGCTCCGTTAACATGGGGGCATGCCAAGATCCATCATATTCTGTAGCCATAGTAAATTTTAGACAAGGTAACAAGGATTTGGTACTCATCTGAACATTACAGCCATGAATCCAAATTGTTTTATCATGTTTTTAAATCCATGCACCAAAAAAAAAAAAAAAGAAGAAGAAGAAGAAGAACAATTATTTTCTCCTTGTGCTAATAAAGATGGTAGAGAAGGACCAAACAGATACGCATATTTGAGCATTTCATGGCAATCGTAGCTCAGCTACCACTCTCTTTATAAGTGGTGGTTGGCCCGAGGGAGGGAGGGATGTGAGCGATTATTGCCCCTTCGAGCCATAGCCCTTTTCAGATACTCTCAATGGCGCACGGTTCCTCTACCTTTTTGAAACGGCATCATCACAAGCTAGTTGGCTGAGTTGTACCTTTCCCCGAGTACAATTTCCATCTTGTCCACTACGTTGTGTTTCCTGTTTAATGTCCTGATGTCTGAAATAGCAGCCCCGCCACTCTCCTGTTTAGGTCGTTTTCTTTTCTTCCCGTTGCAATTTCTAGGTAGTCACTTCCTGCTCTAAATGAATTGGAAAGAACGAAAACCATCATTGTGGGCATTCTTCAGGTCTCCAAGTCATGTGGGTCAATTTGAAAAATGGGTTGGTTGACTCGAATCAGCTGATTGATGATCATGGAGATATCATACTCGAAATTCCCAATGCCAGGCAGACCTCGCAGTGATTGGTAGGCTTCCTTTTGGGTTGGGTGGGGTGGTGGGTGGGGGGGGGGGACTCTTAATTGAGGATTGAATTTCCAAAGTAAATTCCATGAAAAAAAAAAAAAAACAAAAGAAATGCCAAAACAAATATTTAACATTCTATTGGAGCACATGTATGACATGCTAACTTTGATCATTTCTTTGCAATTAGTAAAGTTTTTATTCATATACAATCAAAAGTTATGCCTCCGGATATAATAAATTTGCAATATTTTAGGGATGCATGTGAGAGAAAGTGAAAATTTTATCGTCAATTACATTACATTTGATGTCTAAGTGGTGGATGGTCAATGGTGGCGGTGGTCCCAAATTTATCCGGGCCCGAGTCAATTGGACTATCCAAGATTAGAATCGCCGCCACCAGTAAGTGGGCTGGCTTTTCAATCAATACGTTGTCGTTTATCCCTCCCAAATCCCAAGTGCGATATTGCCCCTCTCACAACACGCCGTCGTTTGGATTTCACTCCGCACATGTGGGCATGGAGTGGGTGGTTCTATCTCCGTTTTCCCGAATTTCACAGTCCAACTCTCAGGCGCAATCATGACAGGGGGCTATATGGACCATTGCAGAAAACACCATACCCCTGTATTCGATGGCCCAATGTTTCTGACCCAACCCCAACTACTATCATATCATATCACCTCCTCCATTCCTGAGCTGTTGGTTTCAATTCCCTCTCCCTTTCTTAAGAAACAGAAATTTTAAAAAACAAAAAGGCTCCCCCGGCCTTTGTGCGACGAAATGTGCTACATTTTCTAATAATGCCATACTGCCTCTTTAGCAGACCATTGCACAATTAGATGGCGATTGGATACTTCAACCAAAAAGCAGTGAAGCAAGTTCACTGCTCACATCCATGCAATCCAACTCGCTATAACATGGATTGTATTCTGTTGTGTTGTGATGAAGTGCTTAGTCCTTTGCTTTATTCTTAACTGCAAATCTCTAATATTTAGATAAAAATAGTAAGAGACAAGAATTTGACTTTTCTTTCTTTTCAAATTTTACAAGCTTGTGGGTTACTACCAGAAATATGGGTGGAATGCTTAGCAACTCACAATGTCCTTAAACCTTTCACTCCCTTTCTTATTAATTTCTAACAGGCTAATTATTGGTAATTACTGTGTAAAAGAAAATATTAAGAAAAAGAAAAAAAAACAAAAGAAAAGGAAGTTGCTGTATTTCCACCAGCAGGATGACTGCTGGAACTCATGGGCAATACTTTTATGTAGTGCTCGCGTATATTTATCCCCCCCCCCCCACTTTCTTTTCATTCCCAGATTTGGTACTTATAATCTGTTTTACACGGACTCACGGAGTAATCCACTGTAAAAAAAACACACAAAAGACAAAAAGATATGCTGCAAGATTTACTCCCAAATATTTACAGGACAAGAAAGGATTGCTAGAGAAGGCAAAACTGCGTTCTTTGTCACAGTCCAATGGGGGGAGGGGGTTAGAACGAAACAAATCAAATATCTCCTATATATATATATTCAAAAACATTAGATACACAAACGGAAACGGAACTAATTGAACTATTCATTGTAGTTTATAATTGTAATAACCAATTTTTTTTTTTTTGTATAAATAATTGATAGCTCATATCTATCAAGTTTATTAATTTCATGTCCACATAGAACTCCTGTATTGTTACACACTTCAAATTCAAAAATTTCTGAAACATAAAAAGTCCTCAAAAAAGGTCCTAGGCTCTCAATCTTGAAGCCAAACCCTCCGTAAGAATAAAAAATAATTTGTGTCTTCTATGACCCTTCTCAGTGTTGTCCATGTGACAGGGACTCTCCGTCTTGAATCCATATATTGCTGACAAAACCTAACGATTTTCGATTGGGCCAAATACTTTGAAATCTAGACTTCATATTGAATGGGTCAAAACATGTGGAAACTATGTATAGTTCACGGATAAACGGCAACAGCGGCTCTTCCCTACACATCTTTTTCTCGTCAAGGAACAGGAGTTCTTTTCATATCTGGGTCGAAACATTGCATTGGCTTTGGAGGCAATCAAAATGGATTGTCAGTGCAGTCGAACTTCGTTTCTTGGCGTTTCAACCTTAGCTAAAACCTCTTTTCAGTCATAATCTCACAGGCAGAGGACATGAGTGTTAGACTGGCGTTAAGACTCGGTCCACTCTGTCCCCGGCCAGGATCTTGTACAAAGCCACTGTCAATCCGTTTTCCTTTTCCAAGCCGCACAATTCCAAGGTTTTGACAACTTTGAGTTTGAAAATCGTGAATCATGATTTGTCAAATTTGGGGTCAATCATTTCAGAATTTGAATAACCATTCTCAAAAAGCCACGTGCAAATAATTCATCGGAAAAATGGAAAAAAAAATACATCCTTTCAGGGATAGAACTGCTTGCATGTTTTCCACAATATCCAATATTTTGGATTGACTTTCAGATGCAAGGACCATTAGATTATATCGGATTTTAAATTACCGGCTTAAGTCTGAGCTCTTTAGTTTCGAATAAGAAATGGGTTATTCACAAATTAATCTAATCATCTAACGTCCGACCCAAAATGTGGGTATTAACGACAATCACTATCATCCCACCTCAACTACGTTGTTAATTATGCTTACATATGGGTTTGATGCACCCTAGATATATTTTATATAGAGGATGTCACAAGCTACTTCACCCATTATTAATTTACTAGTTCAATTATCTTATTACTTGGTCTTGTAATTGACCACGGGCATGCAATGGGAAAGGCTTGTTCAGTGGCAAACCCACTGGAATAAATTTGAAAAACGACCTTTGTCTGCTCATTTAGCAATTATTGTCCAGTTACAACGTAATAACAATGGCTGGCTTGTTCTTTCTTGTTTAAAGAAAAATACAGCACATCGAAAACGAAGAGGTTGAGATGTTTTTATAGTTGATAATGCGAACTTTGACTTGTGGCTCGCGCACTAGTGGGTTTCTAGTGTTTTTTTTTTTTTTTTTATAAAGTCATCTTGGAAAGAGTATGTTTTTAAGTTAGCTTGTTCGGTGAAGATCTTTACTTGTTCATTTTTTTAATCTTTATGACCTTCGACTTATCTTAAATTTGAGATTGATTGATGCTGGCAACCATTTTTAGCATCTATACAATATCTGAAAAAATTCATATATGAACAATTTGTATGTTACAAAGACTAGACAACAAATGGGGGGAAATTTTAAAACAAAAGCAGAAGAGAAAAGGGCGAAATATCAAAACCTTTATAACTTTTTGTTGGCTGGTTATCCTATTTACACACATGAACGCCATATCCTTCCCTCCAAAGAAATAATGATAACAGAAACATCATCATGGTAGCGGCGCCGATCTCCTTGTGGAATGTCAAGTAACTCATGAAAGTCCATACCTGCAATTCAATGACCCAAAATGTCTTACACTATCAAATTCAGATTATGCTTGCCTCGTAGGATTTCTTGTTCAGAAGGGTCTAATTAATAATTACCAGCTTTCTTGGCTGCACGAAACAAGACTTCCTGAATCAGGTGCTGAGCAGGATCACCTTCAGGAAACGCAGTTAGGAATGACTCAACAACAAAAACAGCTTCTTCGTTGGTGAAATATTGGTAGAGACCATCGGATGACAATATCAATAATCTGTCCCTTGGGCTGAGTCTATGGTGGTAGAGGGATGGAATGCAGGTGATGTATGGCGAAGTTCCAATGTAATCGATCCTGAACATCTCCAAAAGCAAATCATTCCACTTTGGCTGCCAAAAAGACACAGAAAAATGGATTGAACTTTCTGATTCTAAGCTGAATGGCTGATCGTGAATCTTATGCTATAAGAAATGTGATCCAACTATTAAGACAGTACTAACCAAACATTCAAGGGATGGAATTATGAACATTTCAGCCATGATAGCTTTAAATCAAAGAGTACCTGCTTGAGAAAGCCAACCCCAAATGCCCGAGTGACCTTCAAGTAACCTTTCACTCTATCATTGATCACTGCAGAAGCATCATCTGGATGTTCTTTCTTAATTCTCCGAACTTCCTGGAATGCAGAAAACGTTTTAGTTTGGGCAATTCGATAAGCGGAACACCAGAAATTCAGAATCAACTGAAGAAAAAAAAAAAAAAAAAAGAAACCTTACGGTTTCAACGTAAGTACTGTGGTCCATAGTAAGCTGGAGGGGTTTCAAACCATGTAACCTGTACAATTCTTGCCCATCAAAGTCGTCAAGCTCATGCATATATTCCTCATTAATTATCCCCAACTCCTGGCTTCCTGTCATTGTCCCAAAATTGGTGCCGCCCTTCTGGGCCAAAACTGCTCTACTATCCCCAACATTCATCAAGTAAACATCTTCTCCTTTCAACAACATCGCCAAAACGCAAGAACCCATCAAAGCCAATTCAGGATTCTCCGTTGCCATGTTATCGGCAGTTTCCATATATTCCTCCTCCGTCTTCTTCAACGCATATGAAAGTGCTTTCAATACATCAGAATGGTTCGATTTCCAATCAAGCTTCGCTCTTTCTATGTCCCAGTCACACGTCCATCTCCTCTGACTCTCCTTGCATCTCTTTGCCCCACAATTACACTGATTCCCACCTTGCTTTCTTATATATTTCTTGTGAATATCCACATCCTCGTTACCTAACGTACAGTTTTCCCCTGTTTCTTGTGTGCCCTCCGTTTCCGTTTGGGATCGACGCCCTTCACTCCGTAGCAACCCATGAAGCTCCTTCTGGACATTAGCGTAAAGATTGGAGAGCAAGTAATCAGGTGCATCAGGACCATTAAACCCATCGTAAATCCCCACAAAAACCCATCCGTGTTCCTCTGATATAACTATGTGGACTCGATCCTCTCCAGCTTTCCCTTGTGCCCATTGCAGATTCTGGCCATATGCCGAAAGTTCACAGCCTCCTTCAAGAACATTGCTCAATCGTACTTGATCTTGATCACTCAAATTCGTACTACCCCGACTCAAATTCACGCTCCCATTTTCACAAATTGTCTCCGAATCCGATTCTTTACTGCCTTGGAGCTTTTGCCCGCGAGAAATAGTGTTGGAAATCGCTCTTTTCAAAGTCTTTATTAAACCCTGTTTCTTGGGTTTATCGTTTTCTTTCATTTCTTGACCACTAAAACTCCTCTGCATGGTTTCCCTCTTGCTCTGTTTTTCCTTTTCCTTCTCCACCGGCCCTGAATACAACCCGCGATCAATGGGGCCCGACAGGAACCCGCGCTCGATTGGACCCGACAAGAAACCTCGCTCTATTGGACCCGACCCACCATGTACGAGACCGCCCGACCCGGATTGGAACTGGCCGCGTGGGACTGGCTGCAGAGGGATGGAGGCGAACAACTCAGAGCTCTCGAAAGTGGAGGCCCGATCGAAGGCGGAGCTGTGGGAGCTCGCATCGATCAGAGTGGCCGAGGAAGGCGTTGATGCGTTGGCACTTACGGAGGCGCCGGAGATTGAGCGGAACGTCACCGTTTCCTCGCAGTGGATTTTGGCGTTGGATAGGCGGGCTGGGTCGGGTCTAATGTAGCAGAAGGAGTGGCCCAGTCCGTCGTGGAGAGGGTCCCCGAGATAAACGGCGATGTCGTGCCGCCGTGAGGCGTCCCCGCTAGCCGCACAACATTGGCTCACTCTTGTAACGGCGTTACCCATTTGACGAAACGCGCGCGCACACCCAAAAAAAAAAAAAAAAGAAAAAAAAAAAGAGAGAGCAAAATACTACTAAATTTCCGTTTCTTCGTTAAGCTTCTCGAGCACTCGTTTTGATTGATGAAAAAAATGCATTTGCAGAAAGAGAAGCAAAGAGAGATGGAGGAGAAGAAGAGAGAGCTCAGTGAGATACGAATAACAATAATAATAATAATAACCACCAAGAAGAAAAGAAAAAGTTGGAGGGCGAAGGATGGGGTTGACTTTTGGGTGGCCTTTTTGTAGTTTTCTTTGCTCGACATCTTTTAATGAAGTCTTAGTTAAAAATCAATTATTTTATTAGTTGGTTGATTTTAGTTGCAGTGTTTATTTAATGAGTTGACTTTGTGGGATCGCGCGTGAAAAAACGTTACATAAAATGGAGGGCATCTCGCTAACAAGTCAAACGTTCGAGTTATTATCCTTTTGATGCAAAAAAAAAAAAAAAACGCATTCACTATTTCCTTTTGAGATGCACTAAGTAACAACGAGCCAATCTCATCGTAGGTAGTCATGATAATAAAAGTTATTATTATGTATTTATAAAATATACAGTTTCTAAAGCCTTTTTGTTTATGTTTTTTATTTGGCAAAAGATATGGCTCTAAGGCTTTTATTTTAAGCGCTTTTGCACCTTAAATGCTTCTATCTAAACTGTTGTGACGTGTAATATGACTTCACATGAAGTTCAGGGTCAGCTTTGCACCTGCCGATACGAGGGACGCGAGATGTTTGTCGTAGGTTTCTCCATCAATTGTCCGATTCGTGCTTTATTTATTGACGACGATCCAATCGTTTGCTACTTAGCACGACACCCGCCAATAAGTCATTCCAATCGTCTTGAAATATCTCCGAGTACTTTACTTCTACTGCAAATGCCGTGGGAAAAAGCTTGAGACTCACTCAAACTTAAATTAAAAATATTTTGATACCACTTTCTCGTATCTCAAAAGACATTGAAAATTGGGAAATAAAAATAAACAAGAAGATTGAATCCAGTAAAATAAAACGTGATTGATTTATTTATTTTATTTTATTTTATTTTATTTTTTTTTTAAAAAAAACGAATATTGAATGCTTAGCCCATCGTTTGCAATGGACCACACAAGGTAGCTTTACCAATAAAAAATTATCATTTCTTGAGTTGCTTCTTTGCTATATAGTAAAATAAATTGTATTATGATCACTTAATACTGCTAGCTATGTCAATTAAAAATAAAGGCTATTTATGTTAAGATTAAGAATTTTATAAAAATTATTTTACTTTAAAAAATTAGATATTAACATTTAAAAGTAACATAATTACAACATAATAGATGATTTAATTCTATAATTAAATAAAAAATAGTATATTATCTTATTATTATTTTTTATATGTTACCTTGATTTAAAGATAGAATTTAAAATAAAAAAAAAATCCATCAACCTTTTACTTTTACTTGTATACGCGTCAATGTGAAAGTAAGATTTCAAATTTGAAAGTTTAAATTGTCAACAACTTGAGCAACGGACAAATCCATTATTCATGATAAACTGTGTTTCCAGTGAAAGTCAACTTTGGCTTTTTATGAATAGAGCAACTTTCACGTTAGAGTAGGATCTCGGAGCATCGTGCTAACCTTTTACTACACAACAAAAAGATTATACCTAGGTGCCATACTTTATTCTGCTCTGCCGAAAGCACCTGCGGCAGAATCGATGGAGAGGACATTTTCCATGCCCTTTATTTATTTATTTATTTATAAACGCAGACAATGGCTATGCGTATCTGGTAGCTTTAATTTGGTATATTCAAGATTCCTATTTTGGCCCATTGCAGTAACGTGTGGACCACAAACAATATTGTCTTAGTTCTAATATTATCTGCCTTCCTCGGTATCATTGCGCAGTTATATTTAGTAGAATGTATGATATTATAGAAAAATATTAAAATAATTTTATTATGTTTAAATTCATTTATTTGTGACAATATATATATATATATAATTGACTTAATATTTTATGCTTGCCATGTATCTCATGAGTAGGTTCAATTAACATTTTCTGTTCCAAGAACGGACAAAAGAAACAGATCAAAGAGACCAGGGAAAAGTGGTTGTGAGTTGTTTACATAGATCGTCAGTTAGAGTTTGCCCTGAAGATCATTCAGCATGTATATAAATATAGAAAGAGAATCATGGAGTAACCGGACACATTAGAAGAAACTTCTCGATCCTAGTTTATTTCATTCGTGCGTTTCTTCTGGTCTGTTTTATTTTTATTGTTTGCTTCAGCTTTGCGTGGGAAAAAACACTGTGTATGAACGCACAATTTGACATCGGGGGCATGCGCCCCGCACTCTGACAATATCATCGAACCACTGGTCATATATTAAATTCTCAATTTTCTGCATTCAGGGCTTAGATATATAATAAATTGTATCTTCTCCAAGGTGTCATCTATTAAATTAATGCGTGCCCCACTACGTACCTCGCCATTCATCGAAACCATTAATAAACCAACCGTACGAGAGCAACACAGGGAAAGAAGGCCGTACTAGTCATTAGGTTGAGTGGTATAAAAAGAATTTTTTTTTAAAAAAAAAAAAAAAGAAAAAAAGAAAGAAAGAAAGAAGGCAGGTCAGCGAAACTAAGGCAGCAATGAAGATTGAATTTTGGTCTTTTTTTTTTTGGGTGGGTGGGGGGGGGGTTCCATCAAAATCCAAGTCCGAGTCTCAAGGGTAGAATAGAGCTTGCACCTTTTCTTTCTTCACCCTTATTTTCTCTGCTTTTATTTTTCTGGCCCCTCTTTCTTTTTCTCCAGCTTATTGAAACCGAACAAATTCAGAACAGCTAGCATGATTTGAATTCTGTAATTTTGTATAAGACATTGATGGCTAAGGGCAAGTGCGAGAGTTTTGTCTTAATGACCTCACATTCTTCTCTCAATGGTAGCATCGTTTTCCTAATTTTCTTGCATTGAAATGAATTCTCGCTTTCATTCTGACGTTTCAATCACGATATATGGACAGAACCAAGGTTTTCCAACTTTGCATGACCAACTGTTTAACTTATAAAGTCGTTTGTGTTATTGCAATACGTTGGCATTGGGAATGACGGTTGTCCTCAAGGTAAGCTACTTCATTGTCAAGATTGTATTTGTCGTCGAGGGCAATTAAGAAATGTAGGAATTTGGTCCCAAAATTGACGAATTCGATGGCCCAAACGATTTGAAGCCTGAAGTTGTAATGCACGCAGAGATGGGAAGGGCTTTTTATGCCTTTTATTTTCGTATTTTGCCTTGAACTTTCTTTTTCTTTTGGCCTTTCTCATCAACTTGGAATCTTGGAGTTGAAAGTTGAAAACGATCAAAAGCTGACTCTATGTTGTCATATATATGAGATTCTGTTTTTGTGTGAATTTCTCTTGGCGATCTTCAACCACTCTGATTTTCTTAGGTCTTATTTCATATTCAACATCTCCCTTTTTTTTTGGAGGGGGGTATTAAATTTGAAAACTTGTTCGATTAGAAAAGTTATATTCTGTTACAAAGTAATATAATCAAGTACATGGATTATGATCCTCTCAAAGATTTTGATTGTCTGGTGCTTAACATTGACTTGCAATTTGGATCAGGATTGACAATCTTGTAGCTGGTGCAGTTAAAGAAAAAAAAAAAAAAAGGTGAGGGAAGAAAGAAGTTGTGAGCAATGGGAAGGAACTCGCACCAGAGTCATTCAGGGGTTTCTGTTCAACATAGTGATACAGGACGCATGTGGGGCATATTTCATGTGCTTAAGTACCACCACTGGCATCTTAAGAGAAGATTTCAACCTAAGGAGAAGGTCGGTGGTAGTAAACAACATGCCAAGGGTGAGCAGAAATGTTTCTCAGCCTCCATTATCTTTTTCACTTCCTTTTATTGTCATCGTCTAAAAGAGTGGTCAAGTTGTTTCACTTATTAGCTTTTAGCATGGTTGAATGCCTTATTCGTGGTTCAATTTTATGCGTGGTAAGTGTATGCCACATCTTATTCATATCAATAACCTTATCATCTGTTGCAGGGATTGGAAATCACGCAAATGATAAAAATGTCCTCAATGATGATGAAATTCCACAGCAATACAATCCTGGAGACGAGGAAAATATTGTAAGTTCTATTAATAGGAGTTGTTTTCTAATACTTTTACACTAAAAAAGAAGAAATACAATCTTTTTTTCTTCGTCCTTATCCACCTTATTCACTTGGATTATTCTATAGAAATATGTAGAAATTTTCTCATAATTTGCATGCACAATCGAACATAGACACATGAATATGTGCATATGTATCTTATGCAAAGTTATCAGGTTGATGACGAGAAGATACGATCCACTCCATCGAGCAAAGGGTCTATCAAGTCCCGAATAAAAGCACTAATCTCTGATGAGCTTTCTAAAAGGAAAGGCCGACATCGTCGAAGCTCAATTGCTGAGGAAATTGATCTTTCTGCTACTGACTCACTTGATCCGATTGTACTATCGAGGGACCATAAGTTTGAAAATTGTGGGGTGGGCTCGACTGGGAATCCTCTTGAGCACAACCAGATTGATGGGACAGGGAAGCAACTAGTTGAGAATGACCCTCTTGTTCACAGAATGGGAATCTCGGATAATGTAATTCATGCAAAGGAGACCAATATAGATTCTTCATCACAACAGTCAAAGGAGATTTTGGATGCTCTAGACATGGTTAACAATAATAAGGAATTTTTCTTGAGAGTCTTACAAGATCCAGGTTCCCCTTTGGCTCATCACTTCCACAATCAGCAGACATCCAGCAGCCAAAAGGGATATTCCAAATCAGTGTCATTTCCTTCAGTTGTCTTGTCTTCTAAAGAGGGTTCTGGGCCAAGCAAACTTAGGCAGACGCAAAAGAGGATTGATTTGAATGCAAAAGAAGAGGACCCGGAAGCTGGGAGTCAAACCAGAATGGCAGAAAACCCTACAGAATATATCCGTTCACAGTCGATGCCATCAATAGCTGCTGCACACAGGGCAGATGGAATTCTAAAACTAAACCAATCAATGACTGAAGTCACGGGAAAGAAGCACGGTCACAATCCAATGGTAATTAAGCATTTCAAGAATCTAAGGCAAAAGATTAAACATGCGATAAAAGAGGGAAAGAGGGAAAAGCATCGCATCTCTATGGATGCAATCCTTCACAAGATTCCTCATGGGCATGAATTTTCGAGAGCTGATCATATGAAAGACCATGGCATTGTCAGAGAGGATAAAGACAGTCCCAGAAGTAGTTACGATAGTGGTCATTCTCTTCCCTCGAGAAGCAAAGGTGAACAGCGTCGCATCAGAAGAACATCGTCTCTCGGTGAATCAATGGATAGATATTGCCGGTTGTACGAATTCAGTGTCAGCAGAGAAGCCAAACGGTTGGAAGGGCATGCAACTAGCGTCAGTGACTCAACATCCATGCGAAGGAATTTCTCCTTGCCTAACCTCAAATCTTATTATCACCGTAGCGAGGACACTCCTTTGGATGCCTTTCCGTCCAATCTGCTTAAGACTGCTGTGCATGACTCTACCAGAAAATGCGGTTCCGGTGAACAAAAAAGTGTAGAGCATCCTGCAGCTTCTGATTACCCGTCTGAATCGAATACAGAATGTATTGTTGAAAGTGATATTCCGGACAACTTGGACGAAGAGACCTTTTCATATCAGCTGGGGATGACGGCAGCTTCAAATAATGAGACAGATACTAAGGTGGGAGTGAGTGGTGATTCTTTGATAAACTTGGCCACAGAGGACAATACAAGCCGTGATTTGCAAGATTTTCAGTTCCCAAATCAATTTACTGCTAAACAGACAGGACTGAGCACTGTCCCCGTGCCCAGTTCTGAATTTCAAGAGGGTACAACCTCCACGAGCTTTCCCATTTCAGGTAGACTTCTTGAAACTCGTTTCTGTTTCAACATGCTTTTGTCATTTTCATTAATAGTTATATTCATTTGAAAATGATTTAACTTGGAGGGAGTGAATACATGACAATCAAACTCGTGTAGAAGAAAACCAATAAGGAGATGACTGACATAGTTGTTAACCTTTTTTGTTTTTTAATGTTATCATTTTTTTAGTTGAAGTTTCTGTTGAACTGGTGGTAACACTTTGGAGTCTAATCGGAAGGCATATTTTGATATCTCTGACCAATTGAGATTGTTTTTCCGAAAGCAGATGCGGAGCCAAGTTCATGGCATCTCCTTCCAAGCCAAACAAATTCGCCGGAGGACCAGCTCGTGGCTGATATGCTAGTAGGAGCAGAGGATGGGATTGATAAAACAGGATTTCCAAGCAAGAGCCTAAGCAATGACATTCTGCAATTCCCAGTGGATGGTAAAGACAAACGGGAGTATGATTACGTGAGAGACATACTGCGGTTATCTGGCTTCACTGGAAGTGAGTTGCTAGGAACATGGCATTCTGACGGCCAGCCAGTGGACCCTTCCTTGTTCCAGGAGGTGGAAGGCTGTATGCTCCTTGATCCGGACTGTTCTGGAAATGAAGAAGGCGGAAACTGCTATCACTTAATGCTGTTTGATCTAATCAACGAAGTGTTAATGGAGATATATGCAAAGTCTTACTCCTACTATCCCGTGCCATTGTCTCCACTCTCAAAAATTCGTCGAATGCCGGTAGGACAACGTGTTCTGGAGGAGGTATGGGAGCATATTAGCTGGTATTTGGACTCGATTCATGAAGTTGACAATGTGCTAGATTATGCTGTGAATAAAGACTTGGCAAAAAGTGATGGGTGGATGAACCTTCAATTTGACACCGAGTGCGTGGGGCTTGAATTGGAGGACTTGGTTTTTGACGATCTCTTGGAGGAAGCTATTTCCATCTGGTATTTTGTTCAATGATTTTTGATATTGTTAGAAATAAGTAAATTTTGGAATAAAGCTGCCATCAATGCCCGTCTAGCTCAGTCGGTAGAGCGCAAGGCTCTTAACCTTGTGGTCGTGGGTTCGAGCCCCACGGTGGGCGGCTATTTTAAGGCTTCAAGTCCACGTTTATTTTCGGCTTTTTGTACACTCCTTCTCCAGCCTATTCTCTCCAGCATAAGGCCCAACAACATTCGGGTTAGCGATAAAATTCTAGACCCTGTAATGTACCATTTTTTTTCCCCCTTTTTTAGTTTTTATTTTGCATCCCACTTTAAGTTAGCCTTGAGGATCCATCGCGCAACCGCTCAAAATAATTATGGTTTTGTCAATAAATACTATGAATTATAAATATCTTTGTTCACATTAAATTTTTTTACAAATATATATATATCATAAGATCCGAATTTTGTTTACATCAATCCCATTTTTTCGCTGGCTAATTTCTGAAATTTTTGTCCAGAGGCATTTATTTGCAATTCAAACTGAATCTTCGCATCCCGCAAAGGCAGGTCAGGCTAATTGCGATGCCAAATGGTCGGTGGCTACTTGGCTCCCGTGGCCCACTATAAATAGTGGTTCATGTGTAATCCATACCGCTTGATCAACCCTCAATCAAGTTAAGTAGAAATCTCGCGGCAGGGAAATACCTGTTCAACTTTGGACTCTACAAAATGCCAGAATTGCCCAAGCAGCCGGAGGGCAAGGATAGCCGTTGGCGCTTGGGATAGAAATCAATAGATACTTGGAACTTGGAAGAATTCATACTGGGTAATTGTACAGTTTTGGAAGGAGATCCATGCATATATGAGCATGGTGCAATATTCGGACACGTGGACGGTGGATATCCACCGCTCTTTCGCACGAACCGGCTATAAATCCGTTCAGTAGCCATTATCCATCTTCTTATATTTTTTTTGCTCACTTTCGCTGGAAATTCCGAACCAAAAAAAAAAAAAAACTACCTGAAAAATGTCTTGCTGTGGAGGAAACTGTGGCTGTGGATCTGATTGCAAGTGCGGCAACGGCTGTGGAGGGTCACGATATCTCATAACCCATTAAGCCGCTTTATTCTATCTCTGCCTTTCCTGACCCCTTTTCACGTTGATGCGATGTTTGGTTTTGCAGGTGCAAGATGTACCCAGACCTGAGCTTTGCCGAGAAGATCAAGAACGAGACTCTGGTTCTTGGCGTTACACCCGAGAAGGTCCTCTGTGAGGGAGCCGGGATGGGCGTTTCAGCCGAGGACGGAGGCTGCAATTGCGGAACCAACTGCGCCTGCAACTCCTGCACTTCTAAATGAGGAGGAAATGTCCGGTCTTTTTCATATATATATATACATATATATAAAGGATCAGATACGGCCCTGACGGAAAAAAGAAAAAAAAAAGAAGCATATTTTATTATCAGTCGTCCATATATTTGTCTGCGTCTTGTGATTATAATAAATAAGCCCAAGTCGTGCCTTGGGTTTCCTCCGTGCAGAGTTGAGATATCTTAGGATTTGCCAAGCCATGGCTTCTCGCCATTTGGTTTTCCCGGGTAGTCTTATATATTCAATGATACATGCATGATCATAGCTTTCTGGGTATAATGTAATGTTTTTCATTACTGGCTCCGCTTTTCTATTCATTGTGACGATCTATCTAAGCCCAACATTTTTCGTAACTCAAATACCCAACAGTTTCACAAGTCAATTCACCGGTATTAACGATCCATGGCCATCGATACGTCTTACCTATTGGGCTGGTTGATGACGGCCTAGTTGCTTGATGTGAAGATCGGACGCCCGGAAAAAAATGTCTCATCCGCAGATCGGATGCTCAGCACTTGGATTGGCACTTCGTCTACTATATTGGTTTTGCGTTTTAAAACTTTAAATGGATTACTGAGACTCTCAACCATTATCAAAAGGCTTAGCTGCTTGATCTTAAAAGGTTGCCAATATCCATTAATTTCGAAGACAACTAGCGTATCGACTGACATTGCATCTAATAAGGGGGAAAAAAAAAAGAAACTTTGGCTGATTGAATTAACCATACTAGATCAATGATAACCATAAAGACCAAAAAAAAAAAAAAAAATGGAAACACATAGAAACTACATAAATTTAAGCCAAAGAGTAGTGTGACTGAACAAGTAGGATATCTTAGAGTAAAGGGAAACATGACCATGAAGGGTTCAAAAACCCAATAAGAATGGCAGCTGCAATCACCACTACTATACTAACACCACCCACAGAGACTACGAGGAAAGTAGCAACATTGGCCTGCAGAGCGTGTGAAATTTTACAGCATTCTCTTGCTACTTCGAAAGCTATCCCAGTATATTAAAAAAAAAAAAAAACACATTACTTTTGTTTACACGAAGAAGTTATATTTGCCAATCACTCATGTGACTTGCAAACATGAAAGTATATTGATAGTTACATTGATACTCTCTCTCTCTCTCTCTACAGGGCAATTCAGCATTCTTCTAACGAAATTGGTTACTCGCTAAATCTTGATTAAGAAGCTGTGCACATATTATAAAGAGTCTGTTTGAAATTACCGTTGAATTTTATTGTTATAGTTGAAAATTGACTATGAATTTTTATTTTTTATTTTTCAAATGGCAAATACAATCCTAAGCACATAGTAACCAAAGTAAAAAAAAAAAAAAAAACAAAGAAAACAGAAGCGCAATTCAGTATTATTCTGTAATACTTCGATAGATATTACTATGGTTGCTTCAAGTCCCTTGATACATATTACTAGCAGTGGCAATCTGCATCTCAGGCTCTGTCCATCTCCATCAATCAGAAAACAAAAGTGGTGTGGCACAGGACTATGTATCTACTATTTATATTTATATTAGATTCTGCATATTTATCATATTTATTAAAAAAGTATATTACTCTTGTGTGTGTGTGTGGGGGGGGGGGGTCAATGGGAAATTCGCAACTTTTTGTTCCCCTGAATTATCTAAGCCTTGGATTCAAAAGAATGGCCCAATCTGAATTGCTTCATTTTTTTTATCTATTAATTTTAGAATTATAATAAGAATAAATCAAATTCAAACTGAAAATACCACACTAACCGCATTGAGCCCAATTAGAGTCCCTGAAGGCCTGAAAACTATCTCTACTGGCCTTCGGTTCCACACTAAAGCCGATGCTAATAATATTACACCACTATAGATTGTCATTGATAGCAAAGTCATCTGCTCTAGGACGAAAGTACAACATATTAATCTTCTTTAAATTGGTGATTGATACACACTTGATCCCAAGTCCATGGATGAAGTGTCCACGGACAAAGTTCCATGACTCCTTAACTATTTGTCCAACCTGGAAGTTGTTTCTTCTTGTCTCTCAAATATTCCTCGCGCGGCTCTTTTAAACATGTTGTGAACCTGAAATCGCTCAACTTTGTGAATTCATTATGCAAGGCTCATATGGAACTCTTAATAACAGTTGACAATTGTTACCTGCTTAGTCGAAAGGCCTATCTTTTCCAAGTCACTTAACTGCAATGGACAAAAATATTATAATGTTTTGGTGTCAATCCTAGGAGAAGAACGTGAAATTAACAAGGGTTGAGAAGCCATGCTTACAGATCTTAAGGGGCTTTCTTCTCTTAGGTCAACAATGTATTCCGCCATTTTCATACCAATTCCCTGTGTGATGAGCATGATTTCTCAATGATATTAAAAGAATGATGTTGAAGCCAAAATAAGCAAGACATCATATATTTAATCTCGGTAGACCAAACTTACCTTTATTCCCATCAATTCCTCTCTGTAAATGTCAAAACCCAAGCAACAAAATTAGTTTCTTTGTACACAAATTATGTAATCTGGAGTTTTGAAACGTGGAAACATTAAGAGTTTGAGTGCATGACAAAACTGACCTGCTGGCTGAATTCAAAAGGCTAATGTATTCTTGTATTAGAGAACTCTGCATATGAAGCTTATGGAAATCAGAACGGGATTCAAGTAGACACAGATAACAATTTGTAGGTTTTCTTACATACCTTCAAATTAGTACTCATTGCATTAAATTTGTCTAGTGGGGTGTCAATTGCTGTGAACTCTTGGTTCAGACAGGTCCCATGAAAAGGTGCCACTGGAGTCTTGGGCTCTAGCGAAGCTGGACACTTATGGTTTGTAGAAACTGCTTCTTGATGGACTATTGGTTCCATGTTTGAATTAATGGGAGAGAGAACTTTTCTCAGAGGACTCCCTAGTATACTTCTCCTTTCACCAGCATGCGATGCTCCAATGAAGTCTTCAGGATCTATGGGCATTGTCCTTTCCTCCTTGTCTAATTGCTCGGCTACAGAAATATACAACATTAAACAATGTCATTAGATTGTCTGTGAGCTGATGAAAGTAAAATAGAGTTCAATAAATTTGGTTTCATTGCTCTGTAGCATTGAACAATATCGATCTCTAGCTGTCACATAAGTTGTTACATACAACTAAAATCTTCTGCGAATTCTGAAGTGGTTTTGGTGGAATCAGCATTGATCACTTGCGAAATGTCCTCAGCACCAAAATGCAAACGCTGCAAATGGAACACTAGATTTGTAAATGTTCTGCAAATTAAAGTTTTTCATACCCTGGTAGCTTAGTTCATTATTGCTTTGTCGAAGGTTAATAAAAAGTAGCTGCAAGAGAGGAGGAAAAGCTGCACTCTGCATGCTCTATCTTCGATGCTAATTCTGTGTCATCGACATTTCACAGCATCCGTAGGATTCAAATGCAACTATAATGGAACAGAAAGCTATGAAGCTGATGGGAACTTGCCTCCATGTAAGAACCAATCAGTTCTTCGTCATGGAATAGATTTGTGCAAGGAATAGATAATTGCCTGCATATATAAAGCCAATAAATTATCCAAATTATTTTAAACATCAGCATGTGCATTAAGACAAGCAAGGAGGAACTATACCTCTGCTTAGCAGAAGCGCTCCCGTTGGTATCAACTTTGGCCTTAGCAGAGTTGTAATAGTTAAACTTCTTTGTGGAACTCGCAGGGCATGGAGAACCAATTGTTACTGCCTTTTGTAGACTCTTTGTCTTTCCTTTTGATTCAAGCCAGGCTCTCAGTTTTGCTTCCATATCAATTTTAACTTTTGGGGTCTCTTGTTTTTGGGCTGAAGAAACAAAATTTGAGATGTGTCTTGACCTAGCAGCCAAGCTGACAGTGTGAACAGATTCTTGGTACTCTCCTGGATTCTACCATAGCAAAATGTGAATTCCAATTAGATGGAAGACACATCTCAGGATTGAAATAATATTCAATGAGGGCATACTTTGACACCCTTACCAGACAAGCAACCATCAAAGCACAGCTGGTCCCTCCGAGAGAGTCCTGCAATATGCGGGTGAGTTTACTTTCTCGATAGGGTACTCGGGGTTTGTTGTTGTTAAGTGCATAAATCACGTTCGATAATGCAAACAAGGACTGATTGATTTTGGCACTCTCTATCAGGCGTATTCCTTCATTGCAGGTCCTTCTGTTATCCTCATTGCCTAAACAAATTTCAAGCAAGGATATTAGGTCAGAGACTAGAAAGGAATCCCCATTGTGAAGCTAATGGGTAGTATAGAATTGACCTGCTAAGTCTATGAGGTTTAGCTTTCCATTAACAAAAGCTGCAGAACCACCACTGCGAGGAGTTGAGACAGCAATCACCAGCACTCCATGGCTTCTACTGGAGACATCATTGAGACCTGTGTGTGCAATTTTCCTCCTTCGGATTGCACATGAAAATAGCTCTTGAAATTCTGACATTGAACTAACTGGGACCCGAGACAGTCCCCTGAGATGAATTTGCCCATCTTTATCATCCAAAATGGCAATTTCTTTTTGTTTGAGTTCTAAGAGGTCATAACACCTGTCCAGATATACTTCATAATATGAAATCTCCACTTTACTTCCTGTCCTCTGGCAGATGGACAGAATTGTGGACATGGCCAAAGGCATTAGCCCTGGCAATTCATCAGTGCCCTGCATCGTCAACCATATCTCATTGGACCCACTTGTTGGAATGGTAAGAAAATCACATTCATACAAGAAAAAGAAACAAAGAAAATCAAGGAAATTCTTCTCCAGAAAGATACCTCCAAATTATTTAATTCACAATTAAAAAAACACTAAGATTTGCTGATATCACGTTTGATGGTAGACTCATATGAAGTGAAATTTTAGTTCACAAACACCCATTCCAAAAATATCCCTTTCTTTTCCCCCCCGTTGATTTCCATAAATAATAGAACAAGCAATCATTCCAAAGTTCCTTTCTTTTCCCGTTTTCCTCTAAATTCTCAGCAGCCAAGAATAATCAAAGCCCAGACTACTTTTCCTCATTAAGAAATTGAATTGGTTGAGGTCTCCATACCTGCATGGTAAAGGTCTTTCCGCTGCCGGTGGCCCCATAAGCAAACACAGTTGCGTTGCAGCCCTGGAATATCCCCGGAATTAGAGGACTCACTTCCTTCTCAAAAATCCGACGAACATTGTTATCTTCTTGGACAAAGAAGGAGTCCAACTGATAGCATTCATTTCGACTACACAGACAACAGGAAAGAACTACCATCAAAGCCAGAACCCCACACACAAACCTTCATCATCAAAAAAAAAAAAAAAGGAAAAAAGAAAAAAGAAAATCAAGAGCGGCCTACCTGGTGTCAGGATCTTTAAGATGAACGGTAACTTCGTCGCTGGACTCAAAATCCCCATCAAGAACAGATATGCAGGTCCTGGCGTTTCCATTCTTGGTGGAAATTTCTTGAGGGAGAAAGGGGCGGACCCGTACAATTACTCTGACCTTTGAGACGCAGTGGGATTCCTGGGTTGGTTTTCTTGGCGTGTTGCAAGATTCAAGACATCTGGGTGTCTTTAATGCGATGTTTTGTGTAACCATTGGAGATTTGACTGTTAGGAAGAGCGAAAGCAAATTTGCAGAGAATTAAGATATTTTGGCTGCTGCTTTGAGAATGAGAAGAAGAGAGGGCGAGAAAGTGACAGACAATCTGAAACGTAGATCTGGTCGAGGCAAAGAGAATTTTAAAACAGAGATTTTGACCGTTGGGTGTCGGTTTCAAAATATGGAGCGTTTGGGCTTGGGCCATTTCTTTTGAATTTCCCTTGGATAACATGTATGGGCTTTGTTGTGGATCCATTGAGCCCACTTTTTAGCCTTATTTATTTATTTTTTATTATCATATTTATTTATTTATTTGGTGATTTGGAGAGGGCAAAACCCATATTATGGAACAATCACGCCAAGAATAATTTTTTTAAAAAAATTTTATGCAGTTAAAAAAAAAGCCAACATAAAATATTATTTCTCTTATTAACCAAATAAATAAATAAATAAATAAAAATATATATTATTTCTCAATGTCGGTTAAACTTAAAACCTATCTTTTGATTCTTTTCCAGCTTCAGCTATTTTGGTTTTCCAATCCAACGGTCCAGAAATACCCACGCGCTTATTTGACCGTGGTGGGTTTCTTTTTTTTTTTTGTTTTTGTTTTAATTCATAAATTTTCTCGAACGTATAGCTGCCGTGCCGTTTGAGGTTCAAACTTTTGGAAGCTATAAAATGGTTAACCTATCAAACTGTTCCGTTAACCGCCGTTAATTAATACGGTTCGCAAACGTATCGAGAAAACGCAAGAAAATCACCATAACGGCAATTAACGGAGACAGTCGGTGGGTTGCTAAGGTATTCGTTACATATGAATCTTACCGTCTTCTTTCTTTCTCTATTATATTACGCTTCCCCTCTCTCTCTCTCTCTCTCTCTCTCTTACAAACACACAAACACACACACAACGGGCGACGATTTTTCGTTTTTCTTGAGGGAAAAACGAAAACGTTTCTTCTCTTTGGCGCAAAAGAAAAAAAGGGCTTCTTCCTCTCTCGATGATCTCAGCTTCGATTCCCGCCACTCCTTCACAAGCAGAGGTCAAGTTTTGTTCAATTTCGTTTACATGAAGTTTTGTTTTGTTTTTGTGTTTTTTTCCTTAAAAAAGAGGGAAAATATTTCAATATTTTGTTTTATTTATTTATCAATATAATTTGTTTCTGATCGCGGAATAAGGTTTTTCTTGAACTTTAAGTAGCTTTGATTTGGGAAAAGTTTGTAGTTTTCTCCGTCAAGAGCGCTGGAACTGAGTACGGGTTTCTGGTATAATCTGATTATTTGTTTTGAAGATCTGGGTATCTGTTTGTTTCTATCCTTGGAGGTTAGCAGTCGATGCCTTGGTCAATAGCTGGGCTTTCTAGGGTTATAACGGTTGCTTACTGGAGGTTTTACTTTATTTGTTTATTTGATTGTTGATTGTTATTTGTTTATTTGATTGTTGGTATTTATTTATTGATTAGGAATTTGGGTTTTGGAGGTGATTGCAGAAGGAGGAGGAGGAGGAGATGGGTGAGGTGAAGATAGAGGATTGCTGCCTTGAAAATAAGCAGTTGACTGCGGGTTCTAGTTCCTCTATATCCGAAGGCAGTGGCAGTGCTATTCTCAAGTCTCCTGGAGTATCTAGTCCAGCCTCGCCGACTAATAGGTTACATTCTGGTTGATTATTTATTTCACTTTTGGCAAGTATTGTTGGCGTTTGGTAAACCGTTGTGCTAATTGGCTTTACAATGGGCATTTATTGGATTTCAATGCTTTGTGGATATATTTTGCTTCCATGTATTGTTTATCATTATGTTGAGAAAATATTCATTGTGATAAGTTGCAAATTTCGGTTTTCAGGAGAACCACAGGACCAATTAGGCGAGCAAAAGGTGGTTGGACTCCAGGGGAGGTTGGTGGTTTTTATTCTTACTTTTCTATTTGCATATGTATCACTGTCTAGTGAGAAGTTTTTCTTCAATATATGCCTAGCCACTATGATTTTCTCACTGATGAGGTTGGTCCAATCCAGTTGTGATTCATGATATATGATAGAGTTGTCTATTGCCAGTTACAACTACTGATCTTGTGATCAGCATGTTTATGTCTCCTAATATAAGGGGAATAAACAGTAACAAAACCCGTCATGGCATTCAGGTTGTGTTTGATTGGTATTCAGTATTCACCTGCACTCATCTGTTTTTGGTTGTGTTACAGGACGAGACATTAAGAAAAGCTGTAGCAGCTTTTAAGGGGAAGAATTGGAAGAAAATAGGTTTATTTCTCTCCTCAGAAATGCCTTTTTCTGATTATTTTTAAAATCAATTTTTACTAGGACATGGGGTCTGGATTCACATATGGTACTACTTTGGTGATAGTATTTTTCACTAAATATTGTAAATGTTGTTTATGGGTTATAGCAGCCCTGTCCAGAGTACTGTGAAGTGTGAAAACTTACTGAATATAACAGAGGGTGGATCTTTGTCTTAGAGAAGGTATGGTGAAGAAGTAGTTTCTCCCTGCTTGTTGCTACCCCATGCTTTGTGCAATCAATCAGATCATCTTGGGATATTTCCCTCTAGGTTGAATTTATCTATGTCCACCTGTAATTGTGAAATTCATGATGTTTCAAAACTCTGTTTGAATTTGGCAGAAGATGGAAGTTGTGAATTTCCGTAGAAATAGAATTGAACTCTAAAAAGAAGCTCCTATTTTTGTGGTTAGAAATTCAGAAAGCATAAAGCCTATCATTTTCCATGTAGTTTGAACCTTGTTTTCGTGTCTGTGATGACTGATCCCTTGTCTTTTTAAAAATTTAACTTGGATTCTTTTTTGTGAAAGTGTGAAGTACGTGTAAATGGTTAGATAGCTTCATTTTTAGTTTGAGATACTTGGCATTGTGCCTTACTATGTTTCAAAAATTTGGTAGTTGGATCTTAGTTTTTTTTTATGTATATATGCAGCTGAGTTTTTCCCTGATAGATCAGAAGTCCAATGTCTGCACCGATGGCAGAAGGTTCTTAATCCTGAACTTGTTAAAGGACCTTGGACACAAGAGGTTGGCACCTGACTCCACTCTTTTCTTGTGGTGCTATATCTTCTTGAACTTGTATTGAAATAATAAACTCTGTTTTTTTTCTCTCTTTAGGAGGATGATAAAATTGTTGAACTGGTAGCAAAGTATGGACCCACAAAATGGGCTGTCATAGCAAAGTCTTTGCCTGGGCGCATAGGAAAACAATGTCGAGAGAGGTAACTTGACAAGTACTTTGAACTCACTAGCGACAAATGATGATTTGTACACTTAATTAAGCATGATCTGGTAATTCTTGATAATTTGTCTGAGCTGACATTATGATTCAAAATCACTTCATCTTTCATATACCACAACTATTTTAGTGGAAAATTCTGAGAATTTTCACTTGTTTTTTGCTTAAAAACTCAGAAATTATTGCAGAGTTATGTGAGCTCTTCAATAATTTATTTTAGTCAGTGGGATTTTGTCACTATCTTTATCTTCTTGATATCCAAAGGCATGGTTGATTGATTTAATTTGTGAAAGCATTTTTGAACATCTGCAGATGGCATAATCATTTAAATCCTGATATAAAAAGGGATGCTTGGACACTGGAGGAGGAAATAGTTCTCTTGAATGCTCATCGGATACATGGGAACAAATGGGCTGAAATAGCCAAGGTTTTGCCTGGAAGGTACTTCTCATTTAATATGTAATGTTCCGCTTTAATTTAGTGGCTACATTGAGTAGTGCTTCATGTTCTAATTTTCTGATATTACAATTGTTTATTTTTTCCCAATTGATTATATTTTGAAGGCCTTTGATGGAAATTTACTCATTTTGTCTTGATATTTGCATAGAAGTTAATTTCTTGGCTGGACTATTGTGCCCATTCTTGAATCCATCAATTGTTATTGAAAGATAATTTTGATGTAGACTAGCTTCTTGTTCACGCAGGACTGATAACTCAATAAAGAACCATTGGAACAGTTCCTTGAAGAAAAAATTAGATTTCTATTTGGCGACTGGAAACCTCCCACCAGTTGCAAAAAATGGTATGCAAAATGCTACCAAAGATTCGAGTAAACCTACCTTGATCAAAGCAATTAGAAAGTCAGAATCTGCTGTCCGAACTTCATCAGGGACTGCTGATACATGTAAGCTAGAAGATGATGGAAAGAATAAGTTAGAGTCATCAGCATTAGTGCAAGACGTTTCAACTGCATCAAGTGCTCTTCCAGCCGAATCTGCCAATTCTGAGGTTGTTGAATGTAAACATTGTCAGTCAAATGTAGCTGTTTGCTGCTGTGAATCAGAATTGCAGCAAAAATGTGAGAACTGTGAAAGTAACTTTCAACCAGCTACTCAAAATTGTGCTCAAAACAGTGCAGAAGAGATGAGTAAATCTCCCTTGGTCAAAACAGCTAGAGAATCAGATTCTGTCGTCCAAATGTTATCCAGAACTACCAATGCATTTAAGCTTGAAGATGACGCAAAGAATCAGTTAGAATCATTGGCTTTAGTGCAAGACATAACACCTTCACGAACTGCTCTTCCAATTGAGTCTACTCATTCTGTGGGTGTTGGATGTCAGCATCAGTTATCGACCATAGTTGTTTGCCACTGTAAATCAGAATCACTGCAAAAATGTGAAAATCATGGAATCAATGGTGAAACTGATGAATACAAAGTTGCATCCCAGTTGCAGTTTGAGACGCCACCTTATGGATCTTTATGTTATGTGCCACCAAAATTGGAGACTATTATTCCGTCAGACTCAGGTCTTCTAAATCTATGTCATCTTCAGCATGGGTACAATTCTAGCCCAGTTTCATCTCCTATTAGTTTCTTAACACCGCCTTGTATGAAGAGTAGTGGTTTAAGTGTACAGACCCCAGAATCCTTATTAAGAATGGCTGCTAAAAGCTATCCCAACACTCCTTCCATCTTTAGAAAGAGAAAGACTGCATCTCAAGGGCATCTGCTTCCTGGTAAGGTAAGGAAAGTGGACCAGGAAACAGTTGAAGACAGGATATGTCTGTCTGATGAGCAAGGAACATCCCCACAGAACTCTTTCAAGGGATCTGGGTCTCAAGATGGCTTTCTGTGTATGAGTACGGCTTGTCCTGATGGTGGCACCATTGTGCCTAATGGCAAGGCATTTAATGCATCTCCTCCTTATAGGCTAAGATCTAAACGAACTGCTCTTTTCAAGTCTGTGGAGAGACAACTTTCATTTACTTTTGAAAAAACCAAGCATGATGGTTCCAGATCTGCAGGAACATCTGTCAAAGGCAACTCTCATGTCACCCAAGATTGTTCACATGCAGGAAAGATGGGGGTGACCTAGGTCATGACTTGTAAGTTATAAGTTTACTAACAGTGAATTCCACTTTTATTGCTTTTCTATTCCAAACAAAGTGCTGTGATTGAACTTGTTATGTTAGTTGGTGCAATCACACCCTGTGATTTGGAATTTGCATATATTTGGTCACTCGAAGGATCTCAATTCAGCAATCAAAAATCTCAAATTTTGACCTTAACAAGTTCTCCATCCAGACCTCCTTGTCATGCATTCTCTTTTGAAAGGAAGCCTTTCATGCCTTTTGTTTCTTGTTTTAATGTGGACGTGAACATAATGAAACATATTTTCTGAATACAGGCTGGAGACACCCTTGTTGTCCTAATGTGAGAACAATGACGACTGTATTTTGCTATATTGTCAAGCTGTTTGAACAGAAATGGTTGAGAGAGGAAATTTGGTGGCATTGAGAGAGGAAATTACAAAAAAAGTTGCTTGAGGGGAGTTATATACTATTCGTCACAGCTTCTCCCAGGACTTCTGCATCTGATGCCGTGGTGTAAATCAATCATCCAGCCAGACCCAGACAGTTGCACCCCTTGTTTTCAGATATGTGAGGACCTACATTTAATCTTACAATAATGAAGAACAGCTGGGGCAGTAAGGTTCCTGTTGCAGGCAGAATAAGAGATCCTACATACCTATCATCGCGGCAAAATTATCAAATGTAAAGCTTAACATTCTTCACACAGCCATTGTGAAAATAAGTTGCACGCTTTTTCTTTTCGGTGTTACGTTTCCCACGGCTGGAGATCACTGGGCGCTTGGAATTGTGGTAAACCCGGCCCTAACCTATGTATGACTTATTGAGAATTGGCACATTTGGATAAATTTTGCAAGTCAACTTCATTAATGGAAGGATAAGCCAGTGCCTGCGCTTCTGGATTTTGCTTAGCCAATGCGGACCAGTTACTTTCTTCTTCATTTCCATCTCACTCACCCCCTACCCAAGGCGGTTCTTCTGTTTCTCTCAGTGGCAGTAGATTTCCTCTGCTGGAGACATATATCTAATGCTAATGAGAGTAAATGCAAAGCAATTAAAAGAACACCATCAGGAGCCCGTGTTTCAGTCGATGTTTCAGGACCAACTCTTCCCAATATCCATCGCAGGCAGGGAAACTTATTCAGAATATTTGGAGATTATTATGGCAACTAATTTAGAAGAAAATTTCCTGAACCAAGATTGGTTTGATACCTGAGAGCAATAGTTTTGATGCTACAGATTCCAAATCACTTAGGAGAAAGAAATGACTTCAACAACTCCGTATAATCATAAAAAATATGTGGCATTGCCATGACCAGAAAACATGAAATTAACTCAGAGAAACAATAAAAAGGGCAATTTTCTGTGCCGCCCCCGGGTGGGGTGGGTGGGGCTGGGGGCAACGGCTGGAAGAAGATTGGTTGGGTGCAAGAAACAATATGTGATGCACATATGCTACGACATTATTTGGTGGATATAAAACAAAACAAGAAAAAAGAAAGAAAGTTTGATATGTAAGATTTATCATCCTGATACTAGAGAACCGACATGTGAACAAAGTTAGTGTTAAATCTCCAGTCTGTCTTATACAGAAATGGATCTAGTTTGTGGTACCTCGTCCCTGCGCCCAGGTCTCCAAACAAAAATTTTAAGCTACAAAGATGCTTAAAAGGTTTCATCACAGAGTGAAGGAATATCAGAACTCACAGGGTTCCAGAGCCACTTCGCCGTCACCGTCCTTGTTGACTTCCAGAACGTATTCAATTACATCTTTCAAATGTGGCCGAGGTTTGTGCAGAAGTTACGACCATGACAAGGTGAGAATGGAGACAACATAAAAAAAACTAAGAATATGAAGCGGAGATTGTGACGTGCATTAAGATGCACAATGCAGTACAAAAGAAGTGCAGAACAACTGTCATTCAACGAAACATGGCCATGCAAGATGTAACATAAACTACATCAGCAGACAAGACTCACTTACCTCCAAGAAAGTTGGGCAGCCCTCTATTAGCTGAACAAAAGCTGCACAGACCTGTTCAAACAAGCTTCTGAAACAAGTCATCATCCTGCTATTCTGTTTAAAACCAAAAACTTACAAGAAGACCAAATATAGCAATAAAGATAATAAATGCTAACAAGATGAATTTCTTCACAAACACTATGAATTAACAGACCAAAAATACTAACCACCCAGGTTTTGCTTTAAGATCACTAGCAGATTGATCACAACCCCACCAACATACAAAACCCAGAAAAAAGAAAAAGAAATAGGAAAAAAAATAACCCAGAACTGTTATTTCACGAGAAAGAAAGAAACAAACAAAACCCAATTGAAAAGGAGGAGTACCTCAGCACGGGCAAGAATGAAAGCGAGGCAATTGTTGAAATCAGGGAAATGAGACCATTATTAAAGTTGCTGCCACGAGCGCCGCCGTCCCTTCCATTCTCTATTATTTTATTTTATTTTTATTTTTTTTTAGGGACTGCTTCGGACAAAGACTCAGAGAGATGTTTTGGTGGGACTGGGCGTAACACAACAGGCGCAAAGCAAATAAATAAACAAGCCAAGACAATTCCTACGTTATTGTCCTGTAATACTTCTACCGGGGTTTCACTTCATATAATGCTTTACCTCACCCAGTAGCAGAGGGCTTCTATATATATATATATATATATATATATATAGAGAGAGAGAGAGAGAGAGAGAGAGAGAGTTTATGCTGTACTAAAATAACGCGATTCTCAAAGTCTGGTAATGTGTTTTGTTGACAGCAAATTTCATTAACGAAATTGTGTATAAAGCAAAACTCATATTGTCATAGTCTAATTACAATTTCTTCTTTTTTATTTTTTATTTTTTTATTTGTCTAATTGAATTGAAGAGCGAATTTAATTATATATTAGGCTTAGAGTTCCAACATTTAAAATTTAGTCAAGTGATATATTTAATGGCTACATGACTATATTTAATAGCAATCTACAACCAAAATCTTAAAATACCATTAGTCCGTACATATTTCCCCAATTCTCATGTGAGAAAATAGCCGTTTTCCTAATCCATCCAATTTTCAAATTTCAAATCGTGCATCACTTTTCAATGAAATAGACTTTCTCTTATCCCTGGAATAACATTATCAGGATGTTTGCAAAGAATTCGTCAACAGAAATAACTTTCCTTTAAATCTAAAAACATAGGTAAAAAGAACGCTTGAGAAATATGGGGAAAAAAAAAAACCTAAAAATAAGAATAAAAACAAAAACGTATCGTTCTCTCTCACAATAGGGTGTAAAAAACAATGTACCAAAAACAATTTGTAAGAACAATAAATGTTTTCTTTCATGGAAAGTAATAACCATGAATGTTATAAAGGAGAAAAGAAAACAACTGCACTTTATCCTAATTAGTTACTTCCAAATAAAGTTAAAGAAGGAAGACATCAAAGACCAAATTTATACTAATTATTACTTTCCAATCATGGTTATTCATGACTATGCAGAAAAGAGGCGGATGGGGGAGGAGCATTAGGCTCTTTTGGAAGTCATCTGTTTTGCGACAGGTTAAGCTGTCCCAGTAAGGCAAAATGTTTTACTCAGATTTCTTTTCAGTCTTTAATCGGAAAAGACATTCATTTTCCAGGCATTCAGATTTTATTATTATTATTACTTGGGATTGGCTTGGTTCAATGCTCATAAATGCACTTCTTATCATTTTTGTCAGCAAGGAAGCCAGCTCTATACCTACTCTTATTTTATACAAACATGGTAACATATCCGTGTTATTCCATTAATTATATGTTTGTACTCAGGAAGGTTATTGTGGTGGCATTTTTCTTTCTTAATTGATTGCATATTTGAAACCGAAAGCCATGGTTAATGTTTTTTGGAAAGCTGAATCCCCGCACCAGCTTAGCCTTCGTATGATGCATCATTCTTCTCAGGGCTGCTAACAAGGGTTTTTACTCTATCTTATAAAGCCTAACTAGTTCTTTTTATAATCACTTGCATTACGGGATTTCTTCTCTAATCATACTAATGTAAGATTTATTAGTTGATCATTAACTGTTAATTTCAATAATAAAAAATTTACTAATTAGTTGGTCATTAGTCGTTAATCATTAATTTATAATTAAATAGTTAATCGTTAACTGTTAATCATTAATTTATAATTAAAACTAATCTTACTTTGTCTACAACTAAGTTTTTGTAAGTGTGATTACAATAATAACTAGTCTCTTTGTTAGTATTGTCTTATAAATTTTATCTTTATTTTACAATAATGTAAGACATGTTTTTCGTTTACTGTTATTTAAGTTGATTATAAAATTTTGATTTATGGTTAATAAAAATTGCCTTTCAATTATGCGCACAATAGAAGATTTCAGGTTCATATCTTATCCTTTATTTGCATTAAAAGGTTCAGATACTACTATACTATTTTCACTTTTTCATATAAATATATTTTATAAAGAAATCCCTAGAGCTATTTTTGCAAAATATATAAAATTATAGAAATATATTTTTCACTAATTTCAGTATGTCATGTTGAATATAGTTATAGAACCCACTGGGATAAATCTTATTGAAGTTAAATGTGTTAATTATATGTGTGTGTGTGTGTGTGTGTGTGTGTGTGTTCGTGGATATATCATTTTCCATTATATAAAAAAAAAAAGTTGAAAAAGAATGACACATATAGATTAATATGACCATAGGAAAGTAACAAAATCTTTGTACATCTGGGATAATAAATGCATATACGTAAATCTATTCTAATTTCAATGAATTTGCTGAAAATTAAAATAATATTATTATTTTCTTCAGACAACTCGAGTTACCCTATAAGCATGGCAGCATTAACTAAACTCCATTTAGGGCTTCATGGTGAATGTACATGACTAGTGGCTTACAAGCCTTTTCTCTACTATAAGTAGGTGCTGTCTCTGCAATGTTTGTCAATCGCTTCCACTGTTGTAGTAACAACTCCATACTGACTTACTAAGACTTCCTGTGACTGTTCCTTTCTTTGTACAACAGCTCCTCTCTTGTTTCAATTCTGCATTAAACAATAGAGGCCACTGGTTTAAAGACAAAGCCCTCTCATTTTAACTCGAGAAAGGCAGCCACTCTCGGTGAAATGAAGAAGGGAATGTGCTCCTCAGGTCAAAGAGAGGGCAACGACGGGCTTGCTGGGTTGGAGAAGGGAATGGCCTCACCTTTAGATGGCAAAAGTTCCCCCAAGATCATTGATCGTGCATGGCAACATCAAAACTCCCCTTCAAGTCCAGTGGACTTCAGTGATGTTGTTCATGAATGGGAGCAAGGAAATTATCCATCACACCAAACAAAGCTCGTCAAACTCAGCGATGAGCCGAGGTCAAAACCCTCGTCTTCTTATCAAACAGGATTCTTCGATCTACTTGAGATGGGCACACCACCCTTCGATGCGAAGGAGACACAGGCCAATACTGGTGGATTAATGTTAGGGCACACCCAACCCGTCGAACAAAGTCTGATTCTAGACTTCAATACTTTTCTTGCATCCTCGGAGTGGGAACAGGCTACATGGGCGGACATTCACTCCAGGTTGACAAGCACAACCGACAGCCAACCTCTTGCCACGTCAACTCAGCGGAAAATCACAGGCATGAAGACTCAATCCATGCGTAGGCAACAGGAGACCACCGGTTTGGAGATTGTGCCATATACGTCAGACCAACCTGAGAATGGTTCCAAGAATCAATCTGAAGCTGCCCCGGATGGGAAGACGCTTCCCCAATATCGACTGCTTGCTAAGATATCCCCACTGATCAGGCAAAAGCTTAAAGTGCGAGTCTTTCGTTCCTTAAACCCTACTAAAAACTTTTGTTGATTTGGCTTCTGAATGACGCTGATAATTAACTAGCGTAATTTGTGTTTGCAATAGGAGGCAAGCAAGGAATTAAGGGGACATCACTGGGAGGAACCAAAGGAATCAGAAGGGAAATCGAGCGAACAAGAATTTGTGCAATCTAACTCCATGGTTGACTATAAGGTGCAAGTTAAATCAAAGGTTGGCAAAGAGTTGCAACCTAAATCGCAATCTGAACTGCAATCCATATCTAACTGTGAGACTATGGTGGTGCTCGATCCAGTTCCAACGTCTTTTTGTCCGCTGACTACGACTATGAATGGAACCCCAACAGGAACAAATGACGAGGTAGCCTAACTCACAAGTCCGATTTTCTAAACATATCCTTGTAGTCTTTCAGTCGTTAAAATTGCCTGATATCACAAAGCTTTTTACCTTTTTTTTATATATATATATATATATATATATATATATATATATATATATATGTATTTGCAGTCCACGGGGCTTCCAACGAAGAAATCCAGGAGCAAAACTATACTTGCTGGAGAGCTTCACTTGCGTTTCAAACTGCTGCCTGGGTTCCCCTATATTGCTAATGTGGTTGATGAGGTAGTTTCTCTATTTAAATGTCTAGATATACTCTCCATTATAAACACACACGCATACACGAAGGTCTGATTTTGTACTGCTATACATTGAATTAATAATTGTTGATCGTTTGTGAACAATAGCTGGCTGCTCTCCAACTAGGGTTACCGGATACATCATCTATTCTGCCTCGACTTCCATTTACTCAAAGATTAGAAGATTGGACGATTAAGCGTAAACAAAGAGTGGATGGAAGATACGACTTGGTATTATACGTGAACCTTAATGGTTTTTCAATGAATTAATAAGTTATCTTTGAGAAGATCACTCATATATTGGATCTATGTGAGCTTAACTTCAATTAATTACAGTTTTGAAAGTCTTGAAAATCATAAATCTCAAAATATTTGGTAGATAACGCAGTTCAATGAAGTGAAAGCTAACGCCTTTAGTTGTTCCATGCAGTACTACTACCATAAGGAGTCGAATGTGACTTTTCGATCCACTCTCGAGGTATCCGACTTTATCGTGTATAACGTTTATCCAAGCGCAGCGCATGTCACAAGAAGGAGAGAATCAAGAGAAGAAACTCGGGTAATTAGTCAATAATAATGCAATTAAGAAATCAGAATTCATAGTTAATAGATAATATCTAGGAAGGGTAAGCGAGCAGTTTTTTTTTTTTTTTGGCTTTTTTCAGGAGAAAGAAGTTGGAACAAAGGGAGAGAGTTCGTGTATTAAGGAAAAGGAGAAGGACATTCCAGGTGTAGAAGGCAATGTGGAAGTAGGGATAAAGAAGACACCAAATGAGTTGGACTGGGACGGTGATGATACAGTCATTGACGTTGAAATTAACTCAATATTTGGTGATATGCTCCCTAATTATCCAAGTGGGGAAGTAAAAGGTTCATACAATGAATCCATTTTTATGTTCAATTATACTCATGCATCTAATTGCAATGCAATGTTAATGCCTTCGTCTCATTTTCATGCTAATTTTGTCAATGTTTCAGAAGAAAAGAGAAGAAAAATTCGGAAGAGCAACCAAAGGAAAAAGAATAGTCAAGCTTTATCTGTTGCTCCTCCTGAAAATGAACCCCACATAGCAGAAGTGGTGGTTGCCGATCCCCGTCTCGTCTCCCCTACGATAGCAGATAACCTATCTAAAATGTTGCATGTCGAAGAACCAATAACGTTAATGGATTTCATGGATATTGACGCGATTGAAAAACCTAGTAGTTCAATGATCAATAATTCTGAGAAAGCTGATATTCTTGGTTATTGTAATAAAATGTTCGGCGACTTTGAGGATTATATGGATGCTAATATCCACCAAGTGGCGATAGATGTTTTGAGCAGTCACTTTGATACGGACAAAGTGAACAGAAAATTGTTATTGGATTAGAATGTATGGTTGAAAATCATAATAAATAATTGCTTTGCGGTTCGTTATCCAAACTTCTTGCATTCCACATTGTCATTTTCTTTTTTCCCTCAAATTTGGATATACGTTTTGTGAGTTTTGAGCCCTAAGCTTTCATCAGGAAGCAATTCACTACCCACGCAATCAACACAAGCCGAGTGTACCCTCCTTCTGGCCCCGAAACAAATGCAAGCAATTTCCTTACGGCGGCCATTGATGTTAAGTAACAAACAGCTTCTCTTATAACATACCAAAAAGAAAAACGTATGCTGTTTCGAAAATAAAATGTATAGGGTTACGCCTGCATCTGCTAAATTTTCTAGCCGCCCCCTGTTTGAGTTCAATCACAGATGCACTTTATGCTATACAAGGCAATAAACAAAAGCAAAACCATGTACTTACCATGGAGGTGGTTTACTTATTAGATACTACGATATCCCTATTCAATATCCCCCATAAAGTTTTTTTTTTTTTTTTTCTGTCTCGCAAAACCGTTTCTCATTGGAGTCCAATTAAGGATCCAAAGGCCCTTGGACATAGAGAGGCCATAGGCCCCCTAATTGGACTCCCCACGTTTTCACACCTTTCACTTATTACGTGCATGGCTGACAACTCACAAAGAGACTCGCACTCTTCCTCCTCCCCCCCCCCCCCCCCCCCCCCCCCCCTCCCCTTCCCCCCTCGCCCCCCCTTCCCCCCCCCCCCCTTTTTTTTACCCCTTCTTTTTTTTTTTTCTGTCTCGCAAAACCGTTTCTCATTGGAGTCCCATTAAGGATCCAAAGGCCCTTGGACATAGCGAGGCCATACGCCCCCCAATTGGGCCCCCCACGCTCTCCCACCCTTCACTTACTCCGTGCATGGCTCACAACTCACAAAGAGGCTCGCTCTCTTCCTCCTCCCCCCCCCCCCCCCCCCCCCCCCAATAGACTTTTGTGAATAATCTCCATACTACGCTTTCCACCTAGGTAACTCAGTTTTGTGAACCTCTTCTTGTTTGTGTGCAAAGAGGAAAAACATCAGATTGTTAGCTGCAAAAGAAGAAATTAAGTGACCTAAAAAACCAAAAACAGAGAGAGAGCATTTTAGCGAAACAAATCTAAGGTAAATTATTATGTAGCAAGACGATGAGATGTGCACGTTGATATATTGTACGTGTGTGTAGAAGTTTGAACTATGTTAGTGAAACAAAAGGGACATCAAATACTTTGTTAATACCAAAATATCTTGAATTTTATGTATGTTAGTTAACCACATGTTTTAGCCTGGTTGTCACCTCACTCAAACCCTCACAGGAGGAGTTTGAGGCGCTTGTCCTAATAATATTATTAATTCTCATAATTAATAAGAAATGAATATACCCAGAACCTTATAATTTCAATGCACATCATTGTTCTCATCGCTACTCCCAAGGTTTGGGGTTTTAATCTTTTTCTTTATACTCCGTTACACTATGAGATTTCCTCTCTAATCTATAACTTAATTAACAACTATTAATTTATTTTAACCGTAGTTAGAATTAAGTCAAGTCTATAAATATGTACTGATGTACCTACAATAATAGCTAGCCTCTTTTATTGTATGATGTCTTATCCATTTATCGTTGATCATTGCTTACCTTTAAAGTTAATTGATTATAAGATGATGATTTATAATTATTTGAATTTTTCTCTCAATTGTGAGATTTAGTCTCTAATTCTAACAATATAAGATTTACTAGTTGATTATTAACCATTAATCTTTAATTTATAACTTAATTAACCACCATTAATTTATTTTGTCCGTAGTTGGGATTAGGTCAATAAATATTTATTGATATACCTACAATAATAAATATCCTCTTTATCAGTATATTGCCTTAAAGAATTTTATCTTTATTTTACTATCACGTAACCAGCTTATCGTTAACCATTTATTCTTTCCCAATTTACTCTTAATTAAGTTGATCATAAGATAATAATTTATAATTATCTGAATTTGTTTCCCAATTGTGCACATAATAAAAGATCTCAGGTTCATATCTTTTCCTTGTGAAATAAAGTTTCGGTACTCTGTTTTTTATTATTATTATTATTTTTTTAATACTCCTTAACAATGCAACTTCATGAGATGCTGACCGTCCAAATAGGCCCTTTACACAATTTTACAGGCAACTGCGTGGCTGCGCCCCAAGAAAAATGTTAGAAAGAAAAGAAAGAAATTTATTAAAAAAGCTAGAAACAGAATCGGAACTGCGAAGTTCTCTTCTGGGACATCAGGGCCTCTAGTCCACTAACGTAAGATTTTTGTTTTTAATACTATTTTTACTTTTTTTTTTAAAAAAATAAATTATTTATAATTTTATACTACATAATAAATATAATTTATTTTAAATAATAAAATAAATTTGTTATTAGGAGTAAATTATACTAACAAAAGCCAAAAAAAAAAAAAAAAAAAAAAAAAACAAAGAGACCATTTCAGGCACAAGGAGGACACGACCCATGCAAAACATTCATTCTTCCTTAGAAGAGATTATATATTACTCCGTAAAAGATTGTAAAAGGGGAAGTTTAGCAAATGTCATCTTGTGATTACTCAATCCAGGCCTTAAGCAAATATCAAACATATATAAACAAGAAATAGAAATTCTTGGGCAAACGTACAACAGAATTAACTAAGAGAAGATGATTGGACATGTACAGGCACATCCTTGATGAAACCAAGAGGCCAGACCTGATGCAGCTACGTAAAAACAGGATCCTCTCAACGCCCCGTATGCTCCGCAATCCTTGCTCTACACACCATTTGTTCGAGAAACTTGGCAAGACGCAAATGCTTTGCAGTCCACTGCTCCACCAGTTTCTGCTCCTTGGTTTCTGCATCCCTCTTCAGTTCTGCTAATTGTTCCCTGTATTCTGCTTCAATCCTGTCCAGGGAGGCTCTCTCCTCTTCCCTAAGAGCCTTGATCTTTGACTCTATCTCTTCCATTTTCTCCCTTCTGCGGCAGGACTTTTCTGACTCCAGTTGCAGCTCTACCCTATTTAGTCTCCAGGCAGCTTCCTTCTTATGCCCAGCCCAAGCTCTTTGCCCTTCTTCCAGCTCTCTGCAGCACTCAACCAACTCAGATATCAATAAATTTTCACTGCGAGCAGGGGTTGACAAATGAGGTGGCAAATTGCCCAAAACAAGAGGGGTATTATCCACTCCTCTCTCAGGCTGCAACCATGGGATTGGAGGAGAGGCTGCCACAGTTGATGGAGAAAGGCTTAGAGTTACAGAGGGAGAGTGCGGCCCCACTGCAGCTGTGCCATTGGAATTAGAGAGCCATGGAGGAAGCACTGCTGGTGTCGGGGTGGGGGTGTCCGTGTGAAGAAAGCTTCCATTGGAGGTGGCCATCACAAATGCTGGAGTTGTGCGCTCTTTCACTAGCTTTTCTGCAAAAGTCTCCAAAATCCTATCGTACTTGCCCTCGTCAATCGGTTCTACTGTTTTGCTGTTTTCCTTCTGCTCCCTCTGTTGCTTCTCTTTAAACACTTCCCACCACTTGCCTAGTCTCTTAGCAGTTCTGCCAGGTACTTCAGCTGCAATTTTCTTCCATTTGTTTCCATGCTTGGCCTGAAGTCGGATGACCAGATGTTGCTCCTCTTCAGTAAGGGATCCTTTCTTTATCCCAGGTTTGAGGTAGTTCTTCCACCGTTCTAAGCAGGATTTGGCATCCCTCTTTAGGGGTGTGTTCATGCGCTGTGACACGAGGTTCCACTCCCTTGGACCGTATTGTTTTACATATGCACGTAGCAATGAGTCCTCTTCAGGTCTCCAGCGCTGCCTCTCCTTCATTTCCAGGTGTCAACACCACTGTCCATTGCCTTGAACTCCTCATGATGTATCTGAAAGATTGTCGAATCTTAAAATCAGCCAAATTTGCAAAGGAAATAATGCATAAGCCATCAATGAGAAATCAAAGATTTCATGTAAAAGATTAAATAATAATAATAATAATAATAATAATAATAAACCAAGTAAGCCGGATCAACAAAAGAAAGAAAGAAAAAAAAGGAACTTAAGAGGAAGATTAGCAAACAAAAAGAATAAAACAAGCTGTTAGCTCATACACATAAGGACAGGGGTGAAAAAATAACGAACATATCAAACTTGAATTGAAAACAACAAGTTCCATGCGCCCTGAATTTGCCAGGAAAGTGCTGTGTTTGTAACTGAAATGGAAATGCAATATAGCAGAATTTCATTGAAGCTTACAAATCCAAAATTTGTTTGATTAAACAATGGAAAGTCAAAAACAGGACACATAATCAGAAACAAAATCGACCTCTGACATCTTGATCTTTTTGCCACCATTCACTGCAAATGAAAACCCAGAAATTAGCATGCTGCAATTTCCTTCTAAATCGGTCATAAAAAAAATTAACAAATAAAAGCAGATTGAGAAATTTAATGGGTATCAAAATTAGGTTATTTAATAGTGAAATTAACCAGAGAACATATAGCTGTATCATGATATTGAACAGCCCAGAAACAACATATGTTTACAACATTAAACAGAGCATGGGACCACCGACGAAAATTAAGATGTATCATGCTGTTTAATATCCACACGAACAAACGGTCAAAGATTCTTCAGGATATTGGTGAGAGAAATGATTACTAGAGAATGTCCAAACAGAGATCAAGTTCTGGGAATGCAGGAATAATGCACCCATTTGCATCAGCAACACGGATTGAAACACCGTTTATCGCCATTTACATCTGAACTCAATATTGCTCGGGGGTTAACTTCATAAATATGGACCACAATTCTTGAAGCAAGCATAAACTACTTAACGCTTAAACGAGAAAATTTTCTTGGTCGAATTCCTGAATATACACTGCTAAAATGAACACGTAACCCCAAATGCTAAATTCTAGAATATCAATTGAGCGTCTCATAAAAAATTAACCAATAATGGCAACGAAAAATTGAATTTATATATAACAGCAAAAGTTTCAAACATATATCCCACATGACATTGGTAACCGCGGCCAAGTGGAGCATAAGCAATTAAAGAACTGTACGGATAAAGCAGGCCACATCAAAGTAATGCATACTTCCTTTCAGATACCCACGTTCAAACCCCAATTCTTAAAAACAAAGCAAAGAAGAGGAATTGGACTTGAAAATCTTAAAAGCAGCACAGTACGAGGTAATTTACGAAGTGGGTTACCGACAAACCAACATATCAGTCCGCCAAAGCTCAAACCAAAATGAACTGCTGAACTAATTGACTATGTAAATATGTACCCACCGAACTTCATCCACAACCAAACCACCACCAAACAAGAAATTGAATGGAAAGAAAATTCCAAGAAAATGAAGAAGAAGAAGCAGCTTACGTTGTACTTCAACTACTTACAAGCCGAGGTTCTTCTCTGAAGCATCTCCCGCACACATTCAAACGAAACACTATGGATAATAAAATAAATCTAAAACGGGCAAACAAAAGGACCAAATCCAAGAGAGAGAAGAACATAAACCCCTGGATAGAGAGAGAAAGAAAACAACAGAGAAAAAACATAGAAAAGAGAAAGCGAGACAGACAAATGAATGGCTTAAAAAGAAGAAGAGACAAAGTAAACTACATATAGAAAGAGAACTGTGACAGTGGGCGCAAAAGAAGGCAGGCGAAAGTTGAAGCCAAGCAAAAAAAAACAAAAAAAAAAGGGCAAAAAGCTTAGAGTTTTGTCGATCAATTTACCCCCCAAATTAGCTACTTCCTCCCCTCCTGCGCCGCCGCCACCGTTTCCGCCGTAGGCGGCAGCATCGAGATGAATATTTACGTATATATAGTGACTGTGACAAGAGAGAAAATAAACAGAGAGGATGATAAAGTTAGAGTGGAGAGACAGAAGTTGCATTAATGATGGTGGCAATTGGGGCGCACGCTAGATGTTTTAAGCGCTTAAACTGCGCCTTCTTCTGTCATTTGGCGGTTTTCCGTTTGTTTTGATTTAACCTTATTATTCTTTAATACGTGTCACCTAGACGAACGGAACAGCAAAATCATAGCCGTGGAAAGGGATGTCTGGATGAAATGTCAACCGATTGATCTCTCGTCGGGAGATGAATGATGGGGACCACATATGGAGCCAGAGAATGGAAGAGTACGGGCTAATAATCGGCCATCGCATTATATGGGGGAGCTTGAAAGTATCACCCACCTCTCATCTGGCTGGTTACGTACCACTAGTCCACTCCAACCATGCACAAAGTGGCCCCCGCGTCAACAAATGTCGCCCAAATCTAGCCCATAATTAGCGAAAATGCAAATGGGCATTACTAAATTTTTTTTTTAATTTAATAATTCTTCAGTTGGTGGGTCGGTGGTCCATCGTGTCCGTTGAAATTTCACCGTTGCCAAGATCTCCTAGTCGTGTGTAATCAAGTAGAACTCTAGCTAAATGCTTGGTTTAGGGAGTATCTGGGAAAATAAAATAAAAAGAATTTCATGCCCACGATAGCAAAAAGGCAATCCCACACCCACATGTGATGAGAACAGAAGTATTAATGATGTGTGGTGAGACTTGCGAGCTTTCACTGCGCTTTTTGTAACGTTGTCTTGTCTCTTTTTCAGTTTTTCCTCTTCTCCAAACTCCAACCACACCCACACTCACACTCACACTCACACTCGCACCCGCACCCAATTGTTTGTTCTTTTCTTCGATGTGATGAAAATAATAATAATAATAATAACAATAAAGCTATGTGGACGTGACTGCAGACAGTAGTTACTGATCAGCGGGCGTGGACATGTTTGTCTAGAAGTTAAAAAATCCTAAACCCCACACATCATCCATCACCGTCAGTTCAAAATCAAACCCACCCCCATCGACGATCATCATCATCAGCAACACCAGGAAAAAAAGAATCATTGATGACTCCCAAGAAAATTCTGTGATTCACATATTACGTCAGATTCCACACAACGAGAGAGGGAGAGAGAGAGTACTGTTGAAAGGGGCCACTGGAGTGGTGGTGCGCTGGAATGAAATACTAAACGGCAAAGAGAAACGATAAATCAATGGATGCAAGGGAGTTCAGAAGAGAGAGAGAGAGAGAGAGAGAGAGGGAGTGGATCTTTGTGAGCGGTGATTTATTAGAATAATTTTTTTTATATTAAAAAAAAAAAGGGTAGTGGGGACCCAGAGGACTGTAGTAGTCCGGGATTTCGCTGCACAAGAAGAGCAGGAGTGATGGAGACGGGACGTTACAGTGTCGTAGCAGAAGTGTCAGTGATACGTTCGCGTCACCTTTTTTGCCTCCGTCGCTCCTCCGCTCTTTCTTTTCCTTTTTGTTTATTCTTTTCCCTTACCTCTCTAGTAGCTTTGGATTGGGAACTCATTAGGTAAGCTTGGAATACCAGAGCTCAGCAGCATCTTGAGCTGGTATTCCATCCATATCAATGTCTGAATGCCACGTAATCCCAGAGTCTATGTTTTGAAAGACTATTTATTCAAACTTCAATGGCCCGCAAACAATGATTTTTCTTATATATATATATATATTATTTTGACCATTATCTAGTGACGTGGGATTCAGATATTGCCCTAAAATACCAGCTCAAGATGCTGAGCTAGTATCCAGTCCTACTCCTAACCAATAATTTATCCTTTAATTTACGTGGTGATGGCGGTGGTCTCGCCTTATGATTTTGAGGATTTACCCTTTTTATTTTATTTTTATACTTATTTTTTTGGGAATTTGTTCCCAGTGCAATGTTTAATTGTTCATGGACAGCGGCTGTCTTTTTGTTGGCATCCTTCAGTGCGACTGCAGAGTTCACCTTTGTTTTTTTTTTTTTTTTTTTCTCGATCAAATGAAAACTACTACTGCGGAGTTTTGTGTGTTTGAACTATGTTTTTCGGTGACCGGTCGGTTGTGCCACTGTCACTGGGTCCAACCCACCCACCAAAAAATCGCCTTTTACTTCCGATTTGAATGCAGCATTGCCTCGATTGGTTATTTCCTCTTTTCTTAAATTTTTTCCGGGTACAATTAGTTTGAATTTAAAAATAATGAACTTCAATGAATACAAAATAATAATATAATATAAAAATTCATTATGTCTATTTAAACTTTAATTTTTTTTTAATACTTATTATTGGAATAAATTTTGAACGGTACAAGTAGATGATGCGTGTAAATACTGTCTGCTACAAAAGAGGACGCAGAGGCTTTTGGAAAAGCGGAATAATATTGGTTGGCTAAAAGAGGGATAAAAGTACGTTGGAATAGAAAAGGCGATTTGACATATCAATCTAATTGTAAAATTGAGGGACATCCGCACTAACCTCATCTCTGAAGTCTCAAGTTACCTGAGCCCCCGCATTCTGCAGAAGCCAAACAAACATCCTTCTGTTTTCTTTTTTTCCTTCTTTTTTTTTTTTTTTTTTTCCTTTTTTACGAAGAACAAGGATATTTGGGCCAAACGCCCTATTTGCTTTTGAGAATTGACATTACATTGGTACCAAGTTAAAAAAAAAAAAATTCTTTACCAATTTGAGAGGACATAAAAAAGAAAAGAAAAGAAAAGAAAAGAAAAAAGAGGATATGAACTAAAATTATTTTAAAATAAATGACCAGCGAGATTTCTACCTCGGTCCCTCCACAAGGAAACATTGTAGTGAGGGAAGAGGAAAAAGGCAGCAGATTGTATAGGGATCGGTGAGGGAAGGAGTGGGTACTTGCTAGGAGATTTTATAAAAAAATGGGACCCTCTCTAACCTAACCATAAAAGAAAAGGTAAATAAATTGGATCAGTCGCTGGCTCGCTAAAGCCCTTCAGAATTTTATATCTTTCCATTCACTCGTCTAGTGGTCATTAGTTCGTGCGTATGTGCCATATGTTGAATTCTTTTCTCTTTCTTTCTTTTTTTTTTTTTTTTTTGAGTGAAAGAATTAGGAAAATGGATGTATGCTCATCTCTTGTAATTAATTGTTTCAAATGTGAATCATATTAGATCTCATCAGTTCATAAACAAATGCGAATTATATAATTTATGTTATTAATTGTTAAAGAAAAACTAATCTGACAACATTTAATTATTGACAACGGAAGAAGGCAACTAAGAAAGTGTTATTATTGTGGGGGCACGACATGGCTTAGGCTGTTATAAATTCAAAGCAGATCCGGCCCAATGATTATGCATATGCCCACTATTTGCAAGTTTGGACGTACTTGGGCCAACTCAGTTGACAGTTTGGACCCATTTCGGATGGGCTCATCTCTTGGGCATCGGCTTCCTTCCGACGGCCTATTGGACCACATTGCTTTTACATACTCAGCTAAACGTTCCTCCAAAATGGTAAAAGAATTTACGCATTTCTGCCGTTGACGTAACCATTGACAAGGCAGGCCTGGAATCTTATTATTATTATTATTATTTCATTTTATTTTTTAAATAAGATTGTTCAGCAACTTGAGCAAAATTGACATCCTAGTTGGGCACCAATGTAGGTTAGAAGATATTTTACATGTGGCGTGCGGACAAAAAAACGAACTTATAATAATTAAACTAGACATGAGCACAGGAAAAAAGAAATTCTTTTGAGATATCTCTTTTAGCAGATGACATTGATCATCAACCAAATAGAAATATAGATTTTTTTTTATTTTTTTATTACTATTATATATATATATATATATATATATATATTAATCCTTTGAGATTCTTTGATGGAGAGGGGTTCACTGTGACCAATCCCTTCACTGTCTTTTCTTAAAATAAGAAGAACCAAATAAATAGGTTCGGCGTTTTATGTAAATCTGAGGGCTGCTAAACAGCCATTAATTTTTATTTTATTTTTGTTAGTAAAATCTACCCCCCACTGTAACAGGTGTAAAACCAACCGCGGCTGCATGGAGACTTGAAAGAAGGCGATTGCACTTGTGGCGCTCCCTCGTAAATAAATAAGGAGGCTGCCTTCTATTTAGAAATTGATATAATGATACTACTGGTCATATATTTAGTTTTTTTTTTTTTTTTTTTTTTGTCTTTTCTTTCTTTCTTTCATTAATTAGTTGATTATACGTGAAGAATAAGAACTTTATGGTTTGATCCATTTTGGACGTGTCCTCTGTTTACCGCCAGAGAAAGCACAAACAACTAGAAAGTGAGTCAACGGTTTGCGTGTGGCAAGGGTCTAAGAAGACCCGTAAAGGTAAGGGCCCCAATCATGAAAGATTCCTTTCTGTGTGTTGCCCATTGCCCAATAATGCTGAACTTTCTTCTTGTATCATTGTGTCAACATATTGCTTTGCTCCACCTATTTTTGGCAGGTTAGTAAATTCCTGACACAAGATCTGTGCTTTGTGTTCAGTCTCTGATTCAAATTTGGTTTTGGTTTTCGGGCATTGGAGCAGTTATTGCGAGTAGGCGAGGCGGTCCAGTTTGATGGGAATTTGCTGGAGCAATCAAATAAAGGCATACAGCTCCTCTAATACAGGCAAGTCTTACCATGATTGTTTTCTTGATTTTAATTGATTGGAGGTTTGTTTCACTTCAGCTTTCAGGTTTTCTGGGGCTGTTTTGTTGACTATAGTATGTATCTGAGCAATTCGGATGCCATTACTGATATGGGGTCCATTTGCTTAGATTTCTGGTCTGGACTAGACTCTTCTTAAGTTGATTGCCTGTTTTCTCTTGGCCGTTTCCACATAAAAAAAAGTGCATAATATGTTCAGGTTAATTTTAGGAATATCCGTGAATTTTTTCAGTTCATATAAAATCAATATTTTGGTGAAATCACACGAACTTCCGATACGACACCACTTTTACCATTTGTATTACCATTTACAACATTTTTGGCATAATTTTTTGGCTTGTAGGACTGAATTCAAAGGATGTCAGCAGAGATGGAAGGGCTTTGGGTAGTTTAAGTAGAAAATTGTCTTCAGCTTCTTTACCTCAAACTCCTAGGAATGAGGGGGAGATCTTGCAGTCTTCGAATTTGAAGACATTCAGTTTTGGCGAGCTGAAGACTGCCACCAGAAACTTCCGACCAGGTACTGTAGTAGGAGAAGGGGGCTTCGGGTCAGTCTTTAAAGGGTGGCTTGATGAGCATTCCCTACGAGCTACCAAGCCTGGTACCGGTATGGTCGTTGCTGTGAAGAGGCTTAACCAAGAAAGTCTCCAGGGTCACAGGGAATGGCTGGTTAGGAATTACACTTTTTAACTTTCTAATGCGTTCAAAAGACTCTGCGCTCACTTCTATAGTTTCAAATGAAATTGCTGTGTATTATTTCTTTATGGCATAGTTGTTTTGTGGAAGTAGCAAGAAAAGAGGTTTGTAGTAGCCAGTTCTTTCCCAATAAGGGGAATCAGAGAGTACAAGCTTTTCTACGTGAAGGTGGTGCTTTTTGTTGTTGCGTTAAACAAGATCTTGTAGTGCTAATTCTGATGGAACTTTTAGTTCTTGTTGATTGCTGTTGAGAAGACTTTGTGGGCTAGAAAGTTGATTTTGCTTGTACGATCGAATATGCAGGCAGAAATCAATTATCTTGGGCAACTGCATCATCCTAATCTTGTTAAGTTGATTGGTTACTGCTCAGAGGACGATCATCAGATACTAATTTATGAGTTCATGCGACGCGGCAGTGTGGAGAATCACTTATTCGGGAGTGAGTTACTCATGCTCTTTGTATCGATGTTACTTTGGTTTCTTTATTCCAAAAAGAGCGGCATACCTTCCATTGTAGCCAATGTACTTTTAAACACCGAAGTTTTGCAAAAATTTTGAACAGGGGGGGCGCATTTCCGGCCGCTTTCGTGGAATACACGAATGAAAATTGCCCTTGATGCTGCAAAGGGCCTTGCCTTTCTTCATAGTCCTGCAGCAAAGGTCATATATCGTGACTTCAAGACATCCAATATCCTGCTTGATACAGTACGTTCCTTTTTCTGGAATATTTCAGTGCTTTTCTTTTCTTCTTCTTCTATTTTTTTTTTTTTTTTGGTTGGGCTTTTGTGAAGGGCCAGCCTAGGTATAGAGTTATGGTTGTGCATCTGATTCCTACAGTCTACGAGCCTCTTGCATTTGAATGACCATGCCCTTTTCCAATGCTTTTTGTAATTTAGATTAATTTTTCAAACCTCCGTAATTTGGACTCATCTCTTGCTTTGCTGCAATTTTCCAGAACTACAATGCAAAGCTTTCTGATTTTGGATTAGCAAGGGATGGGCCAACTGGTGATAAGAGCCATGTCTCTACAAGGGTAATGGGAACCCACGGATATGCCGCACCAGAGTATCTAGCTACCGGTACTATTTTCATTTTTCTTGGATACAATCCACATTCAGTGAACATGTTCCCTTTCCTCGATCTAGCCATAAGTTCGCATTTGAACAATTCAGTTTTTCTTCGATCATCCTGCAAACGCCCCCACTGAAGCATTAAATATTTTGATTTACACAGTTACCTTTGTATTGTTTGTGATTCTGCTGGAATTGGCCTCTGTTTTTATGTATGATACATAGGTGATTTTCCCTCTGTTCTGATAATTAATTGCATTTCGGATGTTGGAAAGGCCATTTGACTGCAAAAAGCGACGTATACAGCTTTGGGGTTGTGCTTCTGGAAATGTTATCTGGCCTACGAGCTATAGACAAGAACCGGCCATCTAGGCAGCACAACTTGGTGGAGTGGGCAAAACCTTACCTCACAACTAAAAAGCATAGAGTTCTGAGTATCCTCGACACACGTCTCAAAGGCCAGTACTCACTCGCTCGGGTCCAAGAAGTGGCTGTACTTGCTCTTCAATGTTTATCTTCGGAACCAAGGTGCAGGCCGACAATGGAGAGAGTAGTAGTAACACTAGAGAAGCTCCAAGAATCAAACAATGTGCCTGAAGTTGATACATAAAAGAAGCCAACTTGAAAGCTGTTGGAGATGCTAATGGTGGAGGGATTTGCTCAAGTCATGTTTAATCAGCACTTAAACCAAATTTTGGAGAGCATGTTTATGCTCAAAAATAGCTACAGTAATAGTTTGTGTAAAACATATTTGATCCTTTTTGTTGTATGTTTCATTCCCTCTTGAATTTACGTGATCATGCTTACATTTTTTTTTTCACCTTGGTTGAGGAATCTTTTTAACAGCGTTCTACTGCGTGGCTGCGATCCAATATATAATAAATTAATAACTACTGGAATGGGGTCAGGGAACGAGGTTGGAACGGGAAATGTGAATGCCAACCCCTCCTCTACTCCCGGTAATATTTGGAGATTGCGTTCCAATCTCTGATTAGATCTTTTTAGGGGCAGGTTGAGTGCCAGCAGTTGTCACCCGGTTCGAAAAGAAACTTCTGTTGCATATATTGTGTTATATTGAAGGAACCCAGCAGGGTGGGGATCCATATTCTGGACTGTCGAAGGAGAAAATTCGTCGAACCCCATCAAACTGAGGAATTGGACGTCAAAAATAGATGGCAATGTAAGCACAATGAAATAATAATGTAGAGATAAAATATAGCAAGCTGTCAGTAATCTTAGGCGCCCAGCATGGTCAAATGCAAGTTCCTAGTAGAAGAGTAGGGCAGCGGCCTCGGACAAGGGAAGCTTACAATCAAAAGCAGGAATGATCAGACAGGAAGCACATATGGATGAAATAAGAAATCACAATTGCTGAACTAAAATTCTGCGGCGCGGCAATTCATCGTCCCAACAAAGCAACGCGATCCTTTTGTACTACCTGACTCAAGCTGATGTCAAAGAACTCACATCATATAGGCATCTCCATCTCATGATGAAAGGGATTCTTCAAAGCATAATCTGCGTACAATTCATAAATGAATTTCAATAGACCTTCCATGTGCCATGCTCCAAGTTCACAGACCACAAAGCATTCTGTCCCTGGAAAAAGAAAACAAAAAATAAAATTTCAGAAAAAAAAAAGAAAAAGAAAAGAAGCTTAATGTGGTCCGAGAAGAGTGTTTAAGCTATCTGCACTGAAAAAAGGTTTGGAGAAGAAATCAATGTCAGACATGAGAATAAAAACATTATCCCAACATACTCATGTAATCGATAATTCTATAACAGCGATAGAAGAAAACATTAGTCAAATGGGCTAAGCAAACCCGCAAACTCACACCGCGGGCCCAAAGAATAGTCGAATATATGTAATCTTATCTTTGTTTTCAGAAAAAGACATTTCCATGAGTCAATCATGTGACCTTTATGTCACGATGAAATAACTTTTGTATTACACTGAGCTTTGCACTTCTCTTGATTATCGGAGAAACTATAATCAAATTTGATTTTTTCATCATTTTAAAATCCAGAGAAATAGAAGTACACAGCATTTACTAGACTTGATCTCAGTAGACAGTTTTCCGTTCAATTTACTTGCCAACAACAGTATCAGAATAAATTAGGTATGGGATTGGAAGCAATGGAGGTCAAATGTGTCGGCTTCGAGCAGTTCAATGCCCGAACAGCCAACAGCAGGGGACAATTGCTGTGAGATGGCACGCATCGAGTGCCATAAACGAGCTACTCTTAAGCTATCATTTGTATCCATCCGTCCAGCAGACCCATACTCTTAAAAAAATATTCTCAATAAGAACAAAAAAATAGTTATTTACGAGCAATTTCAGAGTGCAGAAATGCAAAGAGCAAGAAATCAAATATTTCATTAACAATTAAGAACTTCCTCACCCGTAAAAGAGGACCTTTTCAGTTCATTCCTCAACTCTAAAACACATTTCCCTTTTAATTACTCCAATTAGAATCATCTTTCGTACGTATCCTATCGAAACAAAAAAGCTATTGAATAACATCATATACACAACCACATAATGCAGTAGAATCTATAAATCAAAATTGATATACAGAACATGGCTTATCATTCCGTCCATCAGCTTTCCAAAAAGATAATGATTTTCAAAATTATTTTCCATCAATCATCTCGTACCAATTTATCATGATCCCAGAAAAGCGAAAGGACTGGCAGCTCTCACGCGCTCTGGCTCCATGGATTCCTCCACACCAGAGGCTTTTCCCTCACATGTCCTGCTTATTAGTGTAGCGCAAAAAGAAAAGGGAATTGCAGGATTGATTTAAAAAGCACATCTTTTTGGGTCAGACCCGAACTTCGGAACCAAATCAATTGTTTCTTTTAATCTTTCTAGCCCAAAAAAAAAGGAAATGGGCATCAAACAAATCGAAGTTAGAAGGAAAAAGGGGTCCCTTGTAGAAGATCCAACCGCCCGATTTGTTGATAATGTAAAAGGCTGTAAATTGCTGCCATCCCAACGGCTTTGTCTACGGAATAAAAGAAAAAACGAGAAAAAAAATAAAAATATAAAAAAAAGCGAAAAGAAATCGAAGTGAAATCCTTAATCCTAGTACGATCGAAGGGTTGGGGGGTTGAAAGCAAAGACCCCGGAAAGAACGCCTGCACTCAGTATCTTTTGAGCTCTGCGGTATTATGAAACCTTGGCCGTAGGTAATGTGGGCCTACTTTGGTAGTGGTCCCATGACAAGATCTGTCGTTCGTTTTGCCACAACTCCATAAGCTTGGATTAGCGGTCAATAACTACTCGTGTACGCAACTACTATCAACCGTTGATAAGATGGCATCACAGTTGCGTCTATGATCAAACCGGCTGTAAACGAGTAAGCAGGGTAAATCCTTTCGCGTTTTAGCATAACCCAATTCTGATGTCGTTTTTGCTCGCATTTTTGTTGAGCGCTGGCTGGCCCAGCTGGGTTTGTTGGGTTAAGAAAGTGGGAAACTGAAAACTAAACATATACCGAACCCTGGACTCTGAAAAAATGGCGGTTTTGGGGAATCGAGAACCAACAATAGTAATCAATGGCCTGAAATTCACGTACCCAGGAATCGACGGTCAGCCACCGCCTGGGTCGAAGCCTTTGATAGATGATTTCTCGCTGGCCCTCAATTCCGGCGATAGGTGCCTTCTCGTTGGATCCAATGGCGCTGGTTGGTATAAAGTTTCAAGCTTTCTTTGTTTCATAGTCCAACAATTAGCCGATGATGTGCTGGGAAATAGAGTAATGGTTGTCAGATTATTTTGTTAATTCCCAACAGGGAAGACCACGATACTGAAAATCTTGGGAGGGAAGCACATGGTAGAGCCCCACATGGTTCGGGTGTTAGGGAGGTCTGCTTTCCACGACACCACTTTGACGTCCTCTGGCGATCTGTGTTATCTTGGAGGGGAGGTAAGTTTTTGTTTAGTTTGATTAGAGAAAATGAAACTTTGTTTAATTACATTCTAACGTTTGCATGGTGGGCTAAGCTTGGATTGTTATTCAAGTGGGCTACCACGGAATATCATTTGACTAAGTTTCGGCCAATGTTTCTTGAATTTGGATGCGCAGTGTTTGAAACGTTTCAAACGACACCTTTATTAATGAATTTTTTTGTTTGTTTATATTCAATTTTGGAAGTGGCGGCGAGAAGTGGCATTTGCTGGGTTTGAGATTCCTATACAAATAGATGTTTCTGCGGAGAAAATGATATTTGGTGTAGCAGGTATCGATCCTCAAAGAAGAGATGAGCTGATCAAGGTGAGACTTCTGGTTTTCTAGAGCCAAGATATATCCCTGCATTGTGGAGAAGCTGTTTGGAATGCTTTTGTAAACATGAACTTGAAAGGTGTATCATGGAGGCACGTGATCATGCACACGTACATTTAGATTGTATATATCTAATTTCAGTTCTTGCTGCAAGCAGGAAGTTAATATTATCTATCATTGTGCTTTATATATTTCATCAATGGCATGATCTTAGTTCTTGCAATGGGATCATGCTTGCTAACACAAACAGACAATGTTTCTGTCCACTTAATATTTGTCTGTTCAGGTTTTTCGTATGGCTACAGAGTCAGTTCTTATGACTCTTTGTTCAACATGAAGAATCCTTTGTCAAATTTAGAAGTAAAGGGTGAACATGACTGTCATAATAATTATCTAATTTTGAATAACTGAATCATTTTAAAGAAATTTATTGACAACTAGTCTCTTGGATTATCTTATTTAGACAGCTTTGGATAATCTTGAGTGTCCAAATATATGTGCTTATTCCATTATTTGGCTATATCTCTTTAAGAATCTGACTTGATTTCTTGGTAGGACAGGTGTTGGATATTGATCTGTCATGGAGGATGCATAAGGTTTCTGATGGTCAGAGACGACGAGTACAAATTTGCATGGGTCTTCTGAAGCCTTTCAAGGTATTCCCATCTTTTGCATCTTAGCTCATGATCAGGTATGTTTATGTTGTTCTCATGCATCATCGCATTTTAACTTCTCACTTTCTTCACATTTTCCTGTAAGATTGTTGTTATCACGGCTAAAAGTTTTTTCATTTCTTACATTCAAAATCTCTCTCTTTTTTATTCTTTATATTTGGATTATTTAGGTCCTTCTTCTTGATGAGATAACAGTTGACCTTGATGTGCTAGCAAGGGCTGACCTTCTAAAGTTTCTAAGAAAAGAATGTGAGATTGGTGCTACAATTATCTATGCAACACATATATTCGATGGTTTGGAGCAGTGGCCTAGTCACATTGTATGTCTTGGTTTCTTTTGACCCTTTTTCTTTTTTTTCTTTTTCAAATTTTTGATGTGTTGATATAAGATGTCCACAAATTTATGATTTTTTTTTTCTTTTCTTTTCTTCTAGGTATACCTGGCTAACCGGAAGTTGCAGTTAGCAATGCCAATGGCAAAAGTCCAGGAGATCAGTAATTTGTCACTTATGGTCTGTTGTCCATTTTTCTGAAATCAGTTGTTCAGTTTGCTTTGTTGGCCTGTGTATCATAGGATATCTGTTTTATTGAATTATGGGTTGTATCATCTGTAGACGAATAATGCTTTAATGAATCGGACTTGCAGAGGACTGTGGAGAGCTGGCTGAGAAAAGAAAGAGATGAGGAGAGGAAGAAAAGAAGAGAGAGAAGGGCAAATGGTCTTCCAGAATTTGAAAAGCAAGTGGAAGGAAGTCGAGTGACTGGTGATCCAGCTTGCTCCGCCGTTCGTGTCATGAACAATGGTTGGGCTGCAGGAAGGCTGCACTCCACCGTCGCTGGAGAAGAGAACTTCTTCCTGAGCTCAAATAGAGTTTTGAGGCAGTAAACAATCCAATACAATAACCTATATTCATATTGTTACACAGTCCACGGTCGGCCGGTCCTTCTAATATGATTGCCTGAAAATATTGATAGGATGAATTTGCATCCATGACTTTTGTTACAATAAAATAAAATAAAAATAAGAATCCATGCTTATTTTTTCCATTTGCCAAGTGAAACAAAATTCTTGCCTCATAGAGTAGGGGAATTGAGGATAGTATTTCAATTTCAAACACTTGCTGCTTCGAGTATCCCAATCGACTATTTTGTATATCAAAAGACAATGATCCTTCTGGTCCCTGTAAACCCAGAGATGCTTGCAATCGAACAATTGGCTTTAACCACCAATTTCTTGCAAGTTGCAACTGTTAAAATGCATATTCAGGATACAACCCATCTCTCTCTCTCTCTCTGATTATTATAAGACAAACTCCAAGGAATGAAAATTTTCAAAATTGAATCTTTGATGTGGGGGCTTCCCTTCTCATGTTTCCAATCTCTGTTTTTTTTTTTTTTTTTCCCTTTTCGGCTTCTATTTCTTGCATGTTTTTGTCTTTATAAAAATAAAGGTTTGGCTACGGGAAGTAGCCGTTCGGGGCAGATCTCCTTATTTAGGGGTTTTAGGCCTTTTTTTGGGCTTGTCTAATAAAGGAATCAAGCATCGCTTATAGCTTGAGGTTTCCAACTTCCAATCTTTTTCGGGTAGTTGGTCCCACTGCGTCGATTTCTTATGGAACGTTTTTTCTCTTTTACGAGAAGATAAGTGTTGATAAGGTATAAATGCCCATTCTTTTTCCCGTTATTCGTAGGACAGCGATAAATGGACAGCCTCATTTCAGCCTTTTCGGGTATCCTAAGTTCCTAACAGAACCTCCGGGCACCGCCCTGTCACTTGGCTCATGGGACTGGAACAATGACCAATATGCTGCCTCTGCTTTGTTTCTTCCCTGGACTTTTTAACCTGAGTCATATATGGCTGTAGCTGCCGTGAGTAATTACCATCACCAGCCCTCCCTAAAAGGTCCGTAATTGGATAAAGAAGAGGGCACCGCACGGAAACAATCAGTCTTCTCGAATGTCCCAACTGAAAGAATATCTATTTTATGCTTTTAATTTCTTTTGTCCAATTTTAGCACCTCACCAGCCTATGAAAATAATCTTTACAGTGCTTCCAAGTTCAGCGAGAGGCATGGGCGTAGATCAAAAGTTCTGAAGAGTGAATAGGTAAAAACAAAACAAGTAATCCGTGCCATCTATTTTGGCATGGTTAAAAAGGCAACCACATTTTGCCAATTCAAGCATATGGGAACAACCAACCATAGAGAGTGACCCAAATGTATATAAAGAAGCTACATAGCATTAATGGAATTTAAGAACACATATGTAATCGGTGCTGGGGGATACAGGTTTCATCTTGCAGCCGCCTCAGCCCTCAACCATTTTCACCATCAGCAGATTCTTAAAACTTTCACCCGCCAACTGACATACACCAGATGCCTAACCGAAAGTGAAAAAAGATAAAAAAAGTAACCACGCTTGAACTTTTGGTGGTCACTTCCCTAGTCCTAACACACAATCCTCATTTGACTGCGCTCCAACATTTTCCCGAGAAAATTAAGGAAAATTTGAAGGCGGTAAGCATTATACAACGTAGTAAGTTCTGAAAGAAAGCAAGAAAAGGAGATACGCTAAAAAAAAATTACATTTTTATAAATTTTTATAATTAAATTCTTAATTTTTTATTTTTATTTAATTTTTATATTTTTAATTTATTTTAAATAAATCTTCTTTTTTTTTTGACAAAATACAATCAATTCATTGACAATTTTCATTGTTTCAATAAATCATTTTTTAATAATTTTGATTGTTTTTGTCAAAAACAAAGATCAATTTAAAATAAATTTTGAAAATATAAAACTCAAATAAAAATTTTAAAATTAATTATAAAAATTTATAAAAATAATATATATATATATATATATATAATAAATCCTGAGAGAAAAGCACCAAGGAAAGTTGATCAACGAGGGGCGCATCAGACGCGGAAATTCTTTCCCCTGAAAGTCTGACCGAATTGCCAATTAGAAGGTGCCACGTTCCAGGACGTAGACGAACGCCTATCACTGCCCTTCACCCTGAACGAAAGCGCCTGGCCTACAAGTAGGGCGTTGGATTGCCAGTTTTGGCCCCAGTTACGGCTCATGCTCATCCATCCAGTGTTCGTTCCCTTGATGCTCACCATCACGATATCCCCTGCACCCGCGACGTTGGTGACCAGAACCAAGTTGAAGTAACGGAAACCGTTGATCGTGAATCTGATCCCTCCTTGCTTCCTGCACGGTACCCTGGCCCAACGAAACCAAAAAAAAAAAAAAAAGACCAAACAAACGACGACGTTTTATTATTTGCCAAAAAGCACAAATCACGCTCGTGGGGACACAACGCACGATCTTTGTTCCTGTTTTCCAAAAGCAGGCAGGCAAATGTTATTTTACTGGACTACCCTATCCTTTTAAAGGTACTACCGTACTTGTAACCCTTTGCCTAGGCAAAATTCGCTAAACGTGAAAGTTTCATCCACACAAGTGGATGGCGCTTCTTTTGAGGTTCTGTTTGCTTTCGGAGAAACGGATGGCCGGTGGGAAAATAATTATACTAAACAATTTGATTAGTAGTCTCAAATTCAACGTTGTGGCCGTTTAGCTTCCAAGGAAAACATAGAACGCCAGCAGACTCTATTGAGTGTGAGTGTGTTTAAATAGCCAAAAAACTACTTTAAAAAAAAAAAACAAAACAAAACTTAGGGCAGCGTTAAAACCAAAAGGAGGAACTAAAAAGAGTGTGAAGTTCAAGTAGGCTCACCGGCGATGGCTGACGGGGACGATTCCGGCACGAGAGTCAGCGATCTTGACAAACATGGGCATGGCGAGGTCGAAATGTGCGCGAGGCGGGTTACACCAGCCACCATTGTCGCTGGGCAGAGCATAGTTAGGAGGGCAGAAGTTGGTGGCCGTAATCAAGATGGATGGGCTGCCAGGGTTGCACCACCTGGGGTCATCTGTGTTCGAACACTTGATCTCAAAGCAAGCGCCGCAGCTCAGCCCGCTGTTGAACAGAGCAGTACTCAGCGCCGCCGTGTTCACTCCATATCCTTGGCTGTACAGATTCCCGTATCCACAAGCTCCGCCTGCGTTTATTTATTTTTACAAAATGGTGGTCTTCTTAATCAGTCGTACTTAAATGCTATTTTGCAACAATAATGCTCAAAATGCATTTCCAAATCTGAGTTTTAGATGGGTTTAGTCCAGAGAAGATATAGATCAAGACGCAGACAATGACTATCATAGCCGTGAGGGCTGCAGATTAAAAGAAGACTAAAAGAACAGAACGTACCCATGGTTCCAGAGGCATCATTGCCGCCATAAAAAGTAGCATGAGCAGTCTGCCACTGGCCAGCCGTGTAGACCCCGGGGATTCTGGCGTTAGCCACCGCAAGCAGCGTGAGTAGAGTAACAATGCAGAGCACACCCACACAAGCCATTTCTAGAGAGAGAGAGAGAGATTGGGAGTGGAAGGTTGGGCGGGATGTAGAAAGCGGGAAGAAGGTGGGTGCGTATTTATTAAAGAAAGGGTACTGTGGGCATAAACACAAAAGTGTTAAGGACTTAAGGTAATGTGGCAAGCCTGTAAACTGTGAATCCATAATTTGTTATTTCAGTCTAATGTGCAGAAGCAGCAGAGCTTTCTTTTTCTTTTTCTTTTTTTTTTTTTGGGGGGGGGGGTGGTGTGAGATTTTGAACCGTATTATTATTTAATGTATTTCTATTTCATCGAGGAATGTATATATTTTGATAAGAAACGCCAAATTGTTGTTTAATTGGGACATTGGACGATGACGCCATGAGAGGGGACGTGACCTGCACATGGTGGTTCCATGTTAAATTTTGACTTGGATCCAGTTAATCAAAAAGGCATCTTTTTATCGAGTGGTGATGATCAATCTATTCAATTAGGGGACCCACTGTGTCAGGAATTAATTTAAAAGCAACGTTTAGAACATCCAGTGGAGCAGAGATATCCTATCCTGTTCACCTCTCTCTCTCTCTCTCTCTCTCTCTCTCTCTCTCTCTCTCTCTCTCTCTCTCTCTCTTTAAAATTTAGATGCCCTTCAAGCTAGCCTCTCATTTTTATGGAAAATACCCTTTTTAAGTCAATGGCCTGCAGAGCTATCACAATTAAAGTAAATATTTCCTTGTCCTCTCCACTACATTGGGATTTTATGTCTTTAATAGAAGACTAAATATTGGGGAAAGCCTTCTCTCAATTGAAATTTAAAGCTTGCGTAGGACAAACATAGATGAGGATGTTTGGTCGGAAATTTCTTTTGAAATTTTGACAAATCACAAAGTTCCTCAAGAAGGCCCAATAAATATTAAAGGGAAGTGGGACCATAAAAAAAGGGAAACAAGAAAATGAAGATTTTCTTGTAAAATTTTGACAAATCGCAAAGTTCCTCAAAAAGGCCCAATAAATAGTAAAGGGTAGTGGGAACATAAAAAAGAGAAACAAGAAAATGAAGATTTTTCTCGGGGAATGGAATCCAAGGGGTCTCCAAAACGGCAACTTGAGCAACAAAAAAATCTTTTAACGCGTAAAACAGCGGGGACCCTCCTCATGCGTCCTCGATATTCACACAGCCAAGCCCTAACGTAATATAATAATTTGACCGTCAAGTGGGTCCCACGTAGTCCATCAGTCTGCGGCTCCCAACGCCGGACGGACGTCTCTCCCCGCAGAGATAAGCGTTGCTGGGAAGCAGCAATTCTGGCGCTGATTGGCAGGATAGAGCAGACGGATCACTCGCCAGCAGATCAGAATTCACCGACTTCCCCCCATTCCCAGCTGCTTGCTTGCTTTATTCTCCTAGAATTATTAACTCTTTAACAACCCCATGAATTCTTTTTTTTTTTTTAATCCCAGCGATCTTGGTCCCAGTTTAGAGATTATAGAATAATAGGGTTACTACAAACATCACCGAGAGCAAAAATCTTAACGACACCTGAGCCAGCTTCTTAACTTAAAAATTTTAAAGATTAATGTTAGAATTTACAATTTGGTGTGTGACTTCAAATCCTGTTACAAAAACCCAGAAAACCCTCAAAGCCTTCATAACTGTCACGTCAAGCTCAGTGGTTCCCTTAAAATTCAATTCTGGACTAATATGAATGAATCCTGATGCCCATACTTAAAAAGAAATTGAAAAGGAAAAAAATAAAAAAAGTGCCATGGAATGCTCCATTCACTAGCCTTCGTAAAGGTGGCTTTCTTGATAGATGGGAGAATGAGTAAATCTGAATTAACGTTGCAATGATTTTATATCCATTGCTAAATGGAAGTACGTTGGCATGCCCCCATGGCTCTTGTAATTTTATATATCTTTCCAAGAAATATTTTACATTTTTATATGACAAAATGAGACAAGCTATTTTCACTGATGAAAATTGGATAGAAGCTATTAAGACTGCTGAATAAATATGTTTCTCCCACACTATTTACGGTGCTTCCTGTTTGGCGTAAAGAAAATAAAATCACATCTAAAAGGCGAATTCAATTTGATGGGTTTTCTAACTTTTTGTTCGGTACATATCATTTATTATTGTTCATGCCTGGTCTAGCCAAAAGAGTGAAAAAAAAAAAAAAACATGTATCTAGCGTCAATTGTATGCTCAATCTGTGTAATTACGTGAATTTTAATGTAAAAGTATAATAGTGGGATAATAAGTTTATTATAATTTATTTTTGCATTCAAACGTACCCCAAAGACCGGATATTTGAGGATTTCTCAAAGGAAAGAGGCTTGGTGGCAGGGGCCGATAGAGGTTACTGTCACATCATACACATCTGCTCGCGCATGTGCTCCTTAGTCACGAGCCATCCCCTCGTCTAGCCGAAGACCCACAAAGGAGACCTCTCGCTTTCTGACGTGAAAAAAATATTGTTGTTATTATTATTATTATTATTGTGTTTCTGACCGTGTAACAGTAAATTTTTGAACGCTAAACTTGGTTGGATATAGGAGAGTGGGTCTTTAAAAATAACAATAATAGGTAAATTTATTAAAAATAATAATAATAATTCATCATTTCATTTGCGTTATTGTTTGTTCATAATTTTGAGTTCAAAATTCTTCAGGCCAATTGAAAAGAAGAAGGAAAAAAAAAAAAAAAAAAAAGAAAGAACAAAGAGAGGGACAGGACCCCATCCCATAAACATTAAAAAAAAAAAAAAAAAGAAGCCTAAATTTCACAATCACATGAGTCCCATCCATTCCATAACTGACAACCCACCACCCTTTGCCTTCATTTATTTCCTTCCTCCTACTTCGTATATTTTTTTTGCACTTCCTCTGGATTTCCACCTCCCGTGAATTTTCTCCCTATTTTGTTCTTTAATATATATATATATATATATATATTATTTCTCTTTGTCTTTGGTTCCTGCCCCTATGTATCTAGTCATCGTCAGTTTGTCTCCATGCCATCAACTTGCCCCCATCGCGTGTTGAGAGTCAATTCTGTTTGGAACTTCGTATGATTCCACTCATAAATCGAAGAGAAGCAAAAGCAAACACTTTTGCAGCTCTTCTTTATGCCTGGCAAGGCAGCAAACTCATTCATGCATCTGAGAACAAGGTTCCAACACTGGAGCTGTCTAGCTACGTTTCTGCTGGCGCCTCGTGTCAATACATTATTTGCCGTTTGCAAGTTTGCCTCTCTCGTAATTGAAACTCCCGAGTGATAAACTTTACTCGATCAATTGCCAACAAAAATGAGATTATCATCTTAGTATTTAAATATCGCTCTTCATCTGTCAAACAAAAAAAAAAAAATTTTAAAATAATAAAATATGTACAAACTAACATGTAACCAATTATTTATTAAAATAACATAATATTAAAAGCTTACATGAGAAAATATTTTTTTTAATTAATTATCAAGATATTACAAGAAAACATCACAGACTTTTCTTTTTTATTAACACGTCTGGCTCAATAAACTTCAAACTTTGAAGAGTAGGCGTGTCCCACTCACGGACCAACCAGGTACAGCGAATCTGCCGCGTCAGGATTTGAATTGGATTGCTTGTTTCTTTATCCACCAAGTGAACGTGCCAGCCACCCAAATCGGTCGGCCATTCCCCTCCTCCATGTAACTCCGACTTGCCATGCGATAGCATAGCGATCTGCATCCCCTTCTATACCCGCAATATGAAACGGAATACATACATGTTCGTACATAGCTTATCGCTTTACAATTGTGACCCATAATTCAGGCAAGCATTTTTCAACTATATGTGTTCCGCCTGAGAAGAGATCATGGTTATATAATAATCTGAACATTATTGATTGCTTCTCGACCTCTCCTTCTTCTCTCTGTGTTTTTTTTTTTTTTTTTTTTGGAGCAAAGCTTTGATTTATTTTCAAAGCATTTTGGTTTGGGAGACGAGTCCGGTTGCAGGTCTCCAATAATGATTCCGATTTCTAATCATTAAAATTACTGACATTTTTATATATTAAAAAAAAAAAAAAAGGACAAAAGATGATTAGTATATATTGACGCACTCATTTGCATAATTGAGTTATGAACTAGTTCCCAGCCACCGACATGGATAGGGTCGGTCGGGGCAGTATAAATGTAACGGTTGACAAGGATTAACGTGGACCTTTTATCTAATCTTTTAAATCGGATCAAACAAATAACAAATATGAGCAATGCTCAAGCCCTGTCAGTTCAATTCCCTGGTAGATTTTCGTGTCTCTGTCTAGCCAGACATGTTAAGATCATATCATCCTTTTTTTTTTTTTTTTTTTTTTTTTTTTTGTGTTCCGTTCATCTGAAATTGACGCAACATATATTGTTCTCTTCTGCCTAACTGGAACTCAAATTCATCGGGCGAACAATAATAACTCTGTTTAGTTTTCTTATGAGGAAGAGAAGAAATAATAAGCTATCCACAGAAAAATAAAATAAAATAATGAAAACAAATGGATAAAAAGCTCAAAGATTCAAAAGCTTGTCTGCTAATTTTTGCTTTTAACCAAGAGATATCTCTCTTTCATAAATATTTGTTTGCTTTAGACAGTTTATGGCTGAAAATTCTGGGTTAAATTAATAAAAAGAATTGATAATTTACACAGCTTCTAACTTCTTTTATTATTATTTTTTAATACTATTATTTTTTTTAATTTATTCTTCTCTCTTTGACGTTACATGGGGAGCCTGAATTTTTCAAAATCACTAACCAGTCCCAAACTCCCAATATCCCCTACGACCCTTTACGTAGAGCAGGAAATTGCAAGATTCCAGCACAGAAAAGCTAACTTATGCTAGCCAGAGAAGTAGGCAGCAATTAGCAAGCTCTAGAAAAAATACAAAGTTCTCTAAGTTGAATGATAAAGTGGAGGGCGACGGATGAGACACAGAATCGCAGAACAAGTTTTACCAAATCATGAACCAAATCTGCGGTTTGAAGTCATAGTATCATCTAAATGGCAATGTAAATTTTAAGCAAAGGAAGAATTATTCAGAAAATAGAGAATTGGACCAAAAATTTTATTCAAAGTAATTTGGCTGAAGCCAGGTCCCTCTATGCCATTGGCATAAAAGGTCAACTGCAGAGCTGAACACATAATGCTTTTATCTGTCCATTTGTTACACTGGGCAACATGTATATGCCGGATTTCCCATTGGCTGTGCATGTCACGTTCAGCTGGTTGCCTAATTGGTTGGACTGCAGAGAAAAAAAAAAAATCAAAAACATCAAAAGCTAAAATTGGTGTTGTATGTGGAAAAGTTAAAGAGCTGAAAGAAAGCACAAAGAAGTGCATAATTGATCAACATCTACAGTGGTAGCAGTGAGGGAAAGGATTGTAAAATCATTAGTTACCACGCAGGATGCATATCGAGTCCTGCAGCTCCATTTTTCCGTAGGAACACAAGACAAATAGTGACACCACGAACAATGATCGTTTGCATTAACTCCTCGGAGAAGCATAATCAGGCCAACGGTATACCTATCAAAGTTAACTTAGCTTATTAACTCAAAAAAAAGTATTCAGACATCACCATGCACATACCAGAACATAAGGGAATGGGAAGGGGAAGAGGCCAAATGAAACTGGGCCCTTAGTATCTAATACTCACTCCACAAGTAGAAATGAGATAGGATTAGACAGTATTGCTTCATTTTGTATTCCCATGCTCTCCATTTCTACCTACCATATTCTGTCATTGACATTTACCAGATAGGGTACAGGGTAATCCGACGGGATAAACAAAACTGGAACTAAAATGAACAACAGAAGTCAAATACTTACCCAGCAACCAGGAGGACCACAGAAATGATCCATAATATACACTGATACACCTTGAATTTAGGCACAGCTGAGGATGAAGTATATCCAGGAGGAGTATGTCTCTGGGTGTACCATCCAAACTGGGGCCGGATTAGAAACACAAATCCCAGAAGAAAACCAGAAATAAATCCCCCAATATGAGCAAAGTTGTCGACATGCGGTAGAATTCCCATTCCTAAGTTTATCACAGTGATGATAAGAAGAGTGATGAAAGATGCTACCTGAAAGTGTGCACAGAATTGCAAGCTTTAGTTGTGAAGCCAATACTATTTATGAAAAAGGAGATAAAGATTAGAGTAGCACATAAATACCTTGCTAGAATACATTGACCAATTAGTGATGAGTTCAGAGAGCATCGCCCCAAGTAGCCCAAAAAGTGCACCAGAAGCACCAACAGAGACAGATGATTGGATGAAAAGACCAGACATCAAACTCCCACCAAATCCAGAGATGACATAAAGCAATCCAGTCTTCACTGTAAAAGGCAACCATAATAGCCTTAATGACAGAGAGCAAAAGTTAGCAAAAACAGGTTTTCTTCTTATCATTACATGCTGTAACCTGCACCACTTTACATGCAGTGCATAGAATAAATTTACCACTGTCATCTCTTTCGACAGAAAAAGTGAGGAGGAATACAACAATGCAACATCTGATGGATCTCTTTGGAGTTTGGAACAAGAGGATAAGGACCTAGAAAATATTTGATGGGCTAATGGAGAGAATGAGGAAATGGTTATAGATAGGGTAAGGGGTGATAAAAGAAACTAAATTAACAAAGGAAGTGCATCCACACAGCATCATGTGTAGTAGGTACTAACGAAAACAGGCAATACAAAAAACGTTAAACCAGCCATATGACACTGGAAGTTTTAGGCCCTGTACATTAATCAGAAGACCAAACAAGGCACAACTCTCTATCAAGCATTTGATCAATCACTGCACAGAATGCCTTCCTAACTTTTATATTAGTCTATTAGAATCAGACTTTTTTCCTTCCACACAGGTAAAATGGAATTGAACTTGTAAGATGCCAAACATAAGTCTAAGCCGATTTTATGTCTTCTTAACATCCACATTATTGCCCTGTCATAACATATTAGGTAAGAGCGAGTGATAATCTTCATGCTTTTTCAACTTTATCATTTGAACTTGCAATGATAGGAAATGAAAGAAGTACTAAGTTCAAAATACATACCAAATCCAAATTCTTGCTCAAGCCGAATGCCAATAAATAGAAGACTCAACATATTTGCCAATATATGAAAAACCCCTGCGTGTAACCAATTGCAAGTGATAAGGCGCCATCCTTGGTGTCCATCAACCACTTTACTCACCTTTAGAGCACCCATGTTGAGTAGCCTAAAGCAATTAACAAGTAACAGCAGCACAAGTATAATTACTATTATTTCCCAATTTCAAAACAAGCCAAACCAAAAAGGGGAGAGAGGAGGAAAATAATGCAAAAGTAGACGACTCTATAACAGATTCAACATAACCGTGTGGGCAATAGACGACAAAAACGTTCATGTTATGAGACTAATTTCTTGTTTTTAATATTTCCTGATTAAAAACAAAGAAAAAAGCCTTAATCCCAAATTCATTTGACTTTTCTAGTCATTGCATTTTATCTAAATGTGAGAATTGTTCTAAATCTTGCCTAACTAAAGATTACCGAGTCAACCTAATTGTTCGTTTTCCATATTTCTTGATTGTGGTTGCTAAAAATGGTAGCTGTACCAACTATGAACGACCTATCATCAGAAAGAACAAGCAGAAGGGTCAAAAAAAACAAAAAAACAAAAAAGTAGCCAATTTCAGAATCAAATCCTGTCTTTTCCACACTATCCTCGCCACGATCATTCATCACTACATGTAACTAGTTGCAGGCTCTATCTTTCTTTCTTGCTTTTTTTTTTTTTTTAATTCTCCCTAGCTTTCCTTATGGCAGAATTCTCGAATTGAATGTCAAGATACCAAAAAATATGTAGCCTGGGAAAAATATTTTTTCATGAAATGAGGGAGAACGGCATTTCTCGTGTGAAAAAAAAATCAACACAACGAGGATTTCCAGGAACAGACCACAAAAAAACGAGATTTCCCGGCTCAAAAGAGATAACCCCCTTTATTTTCTCAGAGACCAAACGAATGGCATATAGTCCAAGACACCACATCCCGCAATTAATCACACACCCAAAGAAAAAAGCTCATCTGAATCCCCAAAACGAGATGACAGAAAAAGGAAAAGTAAAAGTACAAAAAAAAAGAACTTACGTTGTGGCTGAAGGGCCAAGAAGAGGGTTCTCCTTGAAGGGCTGAAACGAGAATCGACCCAAGAAGCGAGCAATACAAGAGAAGGAGTTCTTGGGACAGTTGTTGACATACATGGTGATGATAAACACAACAACGTTGGCAATCACGAAAACTGGAATCAACCAAGATTTCCATTTCTTGAAATGCTTGACTTCTCTATGAGATGCTGCCACCCGGAGTGTGTCTATCTCTACTGGGTGTATCAAGTTGTTGTGTACCCTTCTTGAATTGACCCTCACCTTAACCTCTGCAGGCGCAGGAGCAGGTTGCTCTTTCTCCATTTTGGATTTGGAACTGATGATTTGACAGAGAAAGCTTTTGGCGACAGAGATCAAAAAGTTGTTTAAGATTCAGGAACTGGTAGAGAGTGATAGATAAATACATTAAAGTAATGAAAGTAGGTTGGTTGATTAGTCAACGGTTTCGCAAACTGCTTTAGCTACTCGCAACAAGAACCAAGACAATATTCCAAAGAGGCAAGAATTTGAAGTTAGATTGCATCAGGTAAATCCTTTTTTGTTTTTTTTTTTCGTCTTATAAGCTTTGGCTGATTGGACATGCGCGGATTCGGTAGTTGGTGCGTCCATCGCTCGGCATTCTTATAGTCGTAGCAATTTAAAGATGCGTGTAATCCAACGCAATTCTGTTTAAAAAAGAGAATTAGACAAGTAAGAGGTGGAAAAGTTGCCAATTGTCAACCAAAATCAAAACGGCAATCGGTAATGGACAACATAGTCGTCCGTCATCAACCTAACCCAATTAGTGTTAACGAATCATGTTTTAATGATTCCACCGTACAAGCCACGAGAATATAGGTACACCAGCCTACGGTGAAAAGGGCACAAACTTCACTAAAGGCTAAACCCAATTCAACTTCCTGCCGCCAATTTAGATGACAATTAGAAACCAGCGAATGCTTGTTTTGGGCCTTTGTGACTGGCGTGGCCTGGACATAACAAACAGCAGAAAATCTTTCCGCCTTTCAGCAGGGCACCCAAAGAATGCTCCAGTTATTTTCTCATCCATCGTAAGAAAAACGAAAGCTTCAAATACTGCTTCATAACGGCCTAACTGAAGCTTCTCTAACTCTGCCCACACTTCCTCCCCAGCATGTAGACGGGGTTTGAGCCACACGAATTAGAATCTGAAAGTGCTTCTGCAATCATACCCAATGGTTTGGCCATGAAGCCAAGTGATTCGCTCAACCAGTCAGCCATTGGGGCCTTTCTCTTTGCCCCCTTGGAGGAAGAAGCCGATGGGGGGTGATGCTTGTATACCCACTGACTGTTGGACACTTGCCGATTCAGCTTGCTCAGATTCTCCACGGCTTGTGTCATCCTCTGACATGAATTCGCTCATATATGCCAATTCTTCAGAAACTACAATCCCAACTACTGCCCTTTGTCTTTCTTGTTCCCATAGTTTCCTAATATCCATCTACACATTTGGCTCCACATTACAATGAGCAGAGCACACAAAATGAATCGAGTAACAGCACAAAAATGTTAAACCATTCTTCAAGAAGATGTGACGGTTATGAAAGACTATTAAACATGTTCCTGAATCGACCAACAAAGAAAGCACATGCAGAAACTTTTCTAAACTGGAAAGAACATTCCATTGATTATGGGTCGCAAGGGAAATGAACATCATAACTTTAAACCTGTTATGTTAAGATGTTTTAACGCTCGATTTTTTATTTTTATTATGATTTTTTTTCCACAAAAATCATCGTCAGATCACAACCAATGAGCAAGAACAAGCAGCATAAGACAGCCTCATCGTCAGATCACAACCAATGAGCAAGAACAAGCAGCATAAGCCAGCCTCATCTGAGAAAACTTACTTGTATACAAACTTGCTTTATGCGTGTTAAGCTGTACAAGTCTAAATCTCACTCCAGGGACCAAACAAGGATATACTTACGTATTCCAATTCCAATTCCAAGGATCGAAGCCATCTATCGTTGATTTCACTAAGAACAGGAGAATGGGAGTCCTTTTCTACGCTGCATTTCTCAATTTCCTGTTAGTTCTAGGCCCACTTAACAACGTAACAGCAACTTGCAGATGCGGTTAAGCAAAACCATCAAAAGCACCAGAAAACGAAGTTTAAGGCTATAGCACAACAGTAATTTGCTAGACAATAAATAAACAAATGCAACCAAAATTAAAACAAAATGGCCAAGTAAAAATTATGAGAGAAAAAAAAAACCAAATTAAAATTGCGTGGTTTCCAAAGTTTAATAACATTGTCAATTAGAGACAGAGATAAAAGACAGAAGCTTAAAAACGGAGCCAAGGGTTGCGTACTGGAATAACTGAACTAGAGCGAGTCAAGGTTTTATTATTTATTACGAGCAAATTTTTTATTTAATTCTTTCATTTTTTTTTTTGAATTAAGTTAATTTATAAAAGATAAAAAAATTTTAAGTGAGATTTAATAAAAGTAAAAATTATATATATATTTATATATAATGTAGCAAACACTTTATTAAGAAACAAAATTTCTAAAAATTCTTCTGGGAACCATATCTCGCCATCAATCACTGGAAAATATTAACGTTGAGGTATCATTTTTTGTGTTAAAAAAAAAAAAAATTCAGGACTAATACAGGAGACCTGATTCGAACTAGAGCTTCTTCTTTGTGTTGTCCTCCTGTTGCATTTTGTTTTCAAGTATGTGAGGGTCGTGCTGCCTTCCCAAGTTGTATCTACTAGCCCTAATAAAATGGTGGGGCTATGTGTTGTTCCAACTTATAAAGGCACAATCCTGTGGTTTGTCTGAATTTGGCCCTAGTATATATCTGTCTCTTATACACATCTCTGCCTTCCCAAGTTGTATCTACTAGCCCTAATAAAATGGTGGGGCTATGTGTTGTTCCAACTGATAAAGGCACAATCCTGTGGTGTGTCTGACTTTGGCCCTAGTATATATATATATATATTTCACCTCAGCAGCTTGTCACGTCTATTTTGGTCTCTGTGGGCATGCAATGTGTGTCAGCGTGTCACTGACCCAGCTAATTACTTGAGTTGGCTGGGTTCCCATCCCTTGTATCACAAGAACAAAGATAATGAACTTTGCTGAACCAAGAGCCTTCGCTCCCCCCCAAAAAAATAAAAGATGCAACAAAAGAAAAGTTTAAAACTTTTATATGGTTCGTATTGGCGGACAAGGCGATCGTGGGGATTCCCAAGACAAAAGCTAAAAACTCCCAAGAATGATATATAAACTTTAGAGCTTGCAATTTGGTCGAGCCGGAGCCCCGTCTCGGGTTGTTAACATGGCGTCAAGATTAATGGTAAGAAGGAATTTTTTTTTAACAAAGTGCGGGTTCAGCTGACTCGATTTGTCACCAGGCTGCCTTCTGTTGAGGGGTCTTGTCGTAGGGTAGATAATAGATGAAAGGGCATCACGTCTGCAGTGGTAATCGCACCAAGGCTTTTTTTCCGTGTTGATATCGATTCAACGGATGCAAGTCCCTGGAAATTAAGTCATTAACAGTGGGACACCACGTGAAAGTTGATAATTGAGGTCTAAGTGCCCAATAGAATTATGTTTGTTTTATGCACGCATTCAGCAACCGGCGTGCACCGTTGTCATAAGAATAAAATTAGATAATAATTAGCACTATGCCAAGGATTCGCGATTGACACATTATTATTGTTTATGTTGTGACATGGCCCATGAAATCAGCTCAAAAACCACAAATTTTTTTAATTTTTAAATTTTAGGTCTGAATTAGACCGGTACCATCTGGACACACAGCCGTCTTAATGAAGTTTGTTTAAGGAAACCGTATCATAATCTTCTATTTTGAAAGGGGTATTTGAGATACAACCTCAACACACAATGGCTAATAAAAATAAATAAATAAATAAATGTTGAACTTTCCTGCATCTGATGTTGATTGACCTGTCCAGCTTCCAATTTTTCTGCTCTTTTTTATTATTATTATTATTATTTATTTTTTATATTTCATACACGCCTCCACGTGATTGTTGGGCAAAAAAAAAAAAAAAAAAAAAAAAAGATAAAATGAAAGTGAAAAGAAAAATTATGTAAAAATAAGTTATTAGGACTAAATTTAAGATATTTTAAAACAATAAAATTGAAAAATCTTCATATTTTTAAAGTCTTGTGGAGTATTTTAACAGTTGAAATTTGATCGTACATATTTTAAAATGATATAAGATTGAGACTGTATAAAAAAAAAGTAAAACAAAAACTTAGTGGAGATGTCATTGTCACAAGTCAACCTAAGATCAATGAGCCCATTATTGTCGATGTATGAAATTTCCATTTTCACTTAAACCAAATGGCTACGCTGTTTTGGGTATTATTATTATTTTGTGTGGAAAATTCATGTTTTTGATTTTTCTTTTAATTTTTGTAATGTTTCGGATTCTTTCTATTGATAAAAATGTGCCAGCCGACAACTACTCCTTAACTATACTCGTCGGTTTTCAGTCAGTCTGTCCTTCTCGTCTCCGCATTTTTGAATTGATAAATGTTCTGTTTTTTTTTTTTTTTTTATTTTATGTTTTTTTGGATGGCTTGCTAGCGCCTTGACTGAGATAGTTTGGTCTGGTATGCAAGAAAAGATCAAGTCGTTTGCTATTGACAAGTAGTAGCTAATCACGGGTACGGCAGGCAGCGTGCATCCACAACTGTCTTGGTTTGCGGGAGAAAAGCAAAACTCACCGTCGATTGCTGTGAATCTAAGATGTTGAGAAGTCCGGCATCCACGTGATCGACGGCTGCGATTCTCTCTTGTTCACTTCACTTATTTATTTCTTCTTCTTATTATTATTATTATTATTTTGGGATTAGGGAGTGAATCTTTATTTTGCTTTCACTTCGTTGTAGGGAACCTCAGGGTCTGTCAAGACTCTCTCCCTCTCTCTCTCTCTCTCTATGTATATATCAATGGGAGTCCAATTTATGGGTTCTTAGAGGTACGCGTTTTGGTCTTTTATGTTGGCATTACCTAACCTATTAAAGTTGCATCATCTTGTAAATTCTCTTTTTTAAAGTTATGAGCTTTTGTTGTTGAACCTTCAGCTTGAATCACTATGGCAATTCTTGTCTTTCTGTTCTGTCTTTTGTTTTTGACCAAAATTTGAATGACTATTATCTGGGAGTTTGCTTGTGTTGTTCTCTCGTGGTTAGAAGTGCCACTGCTTCTTCTGCAAAACAAGAAAGGCACTTGGTAGATAATATATGACATTTTATTTTTTATTTTTTGGATGTGGGATTGATTCTTTGCTTATTTTTTATTTTTGGGAGTTGTCTCAGAGTTAGGTGAGTATGGATCCACGCTTAAGAGGTTTTCCGAGTTCAGTGGATGGAACCCAATTGGGAAACCCACCTTTATCCCTTCTCCCAAGTCAGAATCTTCTTTCTGCTAGTAGATTAGAAGATGACTTCATGGGTCACAAGTTTAGAGAGTTTCGTTACCTGCCTCCTGATCCCAAGTCAAGTAATGTAAACCCGTATTCCAGCGTCACTCACGAAGAGGATTATGCAGAAGATTTCGATTTTTCTGATACAGTTTTGAAGTACATAAGCCAGATGCTTATGGAGGAAGACATAGAGGATAAGTCTTGCATGCTTCAAGATTCTTTGGATCTTCAAGCCGCGGAGAAATCATTCTATGAGGTTATAGGCAAGAAGTACCCTCCTTCTCCAGAGTCAAACCCAACTCATAGCAGCCAAAGCAGGGAGAATCGGTGTGTTAGTTGTACCAGCAATTACAGAAATCGTGTCAGTAGTTGCAGTAATGATAGTGGCTGTTTAGATGATACTGCTTGGACTAACAATCCGAGAGGTCAGACTTCATCGCAACCGCATAATGCCCGGGGTCCTATCATATCTCAATCATCTTGTAGCTCCTCAAATAGTGTCATCTCCTGTGCAGATGGGATGGTGGACTCTCCATGCAGTAATTTTCCAGTACCTGATTGCACTAGTGAGAGCCAATCCATTTCACAGTTTATGAAGGGAGTCGAGGAGGCTAGCAAATTTCTTCCCAATACTACTGGTTTGTTTCGTAATATTCAGGTCGATGGTATTTTATCTAGAGAGCCAAAGGCAAGGACTAGTGAGGTTGCAACCAAGTTAGAGAAAAAGTATGTCTTTCCCTCACCTGGTTGGTCAAGGGGAAGGAAAAACCCACGTAAGGGAGATGGAGACATAGAAGAAGAGAGGAGTGGCAAACAACTGGCCTTTTGTACAGAATCTGAGTTGCGGTCAGATATGTTTGACAAGATGTTGCTTTATTCAGCTGGGGAAGGTAAATCGGACTTGACAGCTCTTTGTGAGACCTTGAAAAATGCAGCAATAAAGAATGAGAATAGTGGACAATCAAAGGGATCCAGTGGTGGGAAGGGCCGTCGTAAGAAACTTAGTGGGAAAAGGGCAGTGGTAGATTTAAGAACACTTTTGATTAGCTGTGCACAAGCTGTGGCAGCTGATGATTGTAGGAATGCCAATGAATTGTTGAAGCAGGTTAGGCAGCATTCGTCTCCTTTTGGTGACGGAAATCAGAGATTGGCTCATTGTTTTGCTAATGGTCTTGAAGCACGCTTGGTTGGTACAGGTAGCCAGATTTACAAAGCCCTTGCTAGTAAGAGAACATCTGCTGCTGATATCTTGAAAGCCTACTATCTTATTCTTGCTGCATGCCCTTTCAGAAAGCTCTCTAATTTTGTAACTAACAGAACAATAAGAGAAATAACAGAGAATTCACCTAAACTCCATGTCATAGATTTTGGCATCTATTATGGTTTCCAATGGCCTACTCTTATTCAGCGACTCTCATGGAGACTAGGTGGACCACCAAAGCTTCGAATTACTGGAATAGATTTTCCCCAACCTGGCTTCCGGCCGGCAGAGCGAATTGAAGAAACAGGACGCCGGTTAGCAGCCTATGCCAAGGAGTTCAATGTGCCATTTGAGTACGTTGCCATAGCAAAGAAATGGGAGACCATACAACTTGAGGAACTGAAGATAGACAAAGATGAAGTCGTTGCTGTTACCTGCTTGTATCGGTCTAAGAACTTACTTGATGAGACAGTGGCAGCGGGCAGTCCAAGAAACATGGTTATTGATCTTGTAAGGAAGATAAATCCTGCCATTTTTATCCATGGAATTGTAAATGGGGCCTACAACGCCCCCTTCTTTGTCACCCGATTCCGAGAGGCTCTCTTTCACTACTCTGCACTATTTGATATGCTCGAAACCATTGTTCCTCGCGAGAATCCTGAGAGGATGCTGATTGAAAAAGAGATATTTGGAAGGGAGGCTATGAATGTTATAGCATGTGAGGGCTGGGAACGAGTGGAGAGGCCGGAAACATACAAGCAGTGGCAGCTCCACTGCCTGAGGGCTGGGCTTGTGCAGCTGCCTTTTGACCGGGAGATCATGGAGATGGCAGCTAATAAAGTGAGACGGCTTTATCACAAGGACTTTCTAATTGGTGAAGATGGTAAGTGGCTGTTGCAAGGATGGAAGGGACGAATAATTTATACTCTCTCTGCTTGGAAGCCTTCATAGAAATCTTGATACACATGCTTTTCAGTACTTGGGGTTGGGTCCGCCTCAGGCCTCTTAGTTGCCTTAATGAAGATAGTTGAGGATTAAGTTTACTGTTTCATTTTGTCTTTCCATCTCTTTCATTTAGTGGTTCAGTCCCTAGAGAGTACAGCAGCTTGCTAACAAAGTAAGTCATTGATTATTATGGTGGACTCGTGACTATATATGGATAATAAGGATGGTAATTTGACAGATGAATGTTAGCCATCTCACACCCGCATATCTGGAGAACAAGAATCTGCCTACTCTAACTGCTAGAAAGGTTTACCCCCATTAGCTCTTGTCAATTGTACATTGTATTATCAGTGGTACAGCAATTTCGAAAATTGGAGTTTAGTGCATATGACCTGTAAGGGTGAAGAGTCATACATGTATAATATCTTGTTCACATGTCTAGGGAGAGGAAGAGAAACTTTTTACGTTGTACTCTCTCTTATGAATTTCAAGAGCCCCTTGTTTTCTTCTTCTTCCCAGTATGATTTGGTTCCACCTTTTCTCCAGCTGCATCTTTCTGCCCTTCTCCTCTCGCATGACGCAACAGTTTCATTAGCATAACGAAGGTGATTAACGTGTTGAGATATACTGGTGTTATAAGCTTCGCAATCCCCATATATAAACAACTGCTATTAATCTATCTGCCTTCCTCTTGACAGTCCTCCAGCTGTAGACCCCTCTTTTCTTGCCTTTTTAAACACAACGGTCGCCCACAGACCCTACAACTACACCGATCCTAAAGGAGCATTGATGAAACATCAGGAAGGTCTATTAACAAACCTTGGAAAAGCCCCATGGCTCCTTTGGCTTTTTCCTGTTATTTTCTTTGTTAATTTCTTTTCTTTGTCCTGGGCCATAGAAGCTAACAGGCTTTCATATTTACGAAAACGATACGTGCAGCTTTAGAGAGAAGCAGACTTTGAATTGCACATCCCACCTGCACGTCTTTCACTGTGACATGGAAGATAAACAATGGCAGCCGACTTCTTTCTTTTTCTTTTTTTACTTAGTTTAAGGGAAGGAGGGTCTAAAATTCTGACAGCACTTGATAATACACCTTAAATTCTGGATCTCAAAATCCAAAATTTTTATTCTCATCTCATTTCATTGCCAATCACTGTATCTTTATTTATTTCCAAGAAAGTGGCATCCTAAATAGCTAAATGTCTAGTTACCTATTATTCTTTTAGCCTCAAAAGACAGGTCAAGTCAATGTTGTTTCTTATTAACTGAGGAACCTTGGAATTTCTATCAGAAGCCATTATTCTTTTAGGAACTGAGGAACCTTGGAATTTCTATCAGAAGCCAAATGTTGTTGCTAATGGCCTAGTAAAACAAAGGGCTCTTTATTGTTCCCTGTTACACTTTGATTTTTGAAAACCACTTTGGTATTTTCTTGACATGAGCCCTTGAGGCCCATACTGGCAAGGTTAAAAATTAGTAAATGGAAAATGACGCCGATTTTCAATTGGAATTGAAATGGAGCCAAAAACGAGAGTCGCATATCGGCAACTTTTTGGTGATAAACTTGTAGTGTTATTGTGCATACCGGGGGACTAGAGTAGAGTCTGCAACCTATGTTCTGTAACTCAGAAGATGAAGGAATGACCCGATTCTGTAAGGAATCAACCATCCCTCTTTACTCGGGAACCATGCATAAAGAATTTTAACAAAAAATGTGCTCAGCCAACGACAAAGTAAATTAAACTCCAAATGAAGTTGTCCTTAATTTCAGGTAATACTGCATAAATGTCATTTTTCTTATGCTTTTATCGCTATCAAGATGGTGATACATTATTGAAGGTTCAGTCACAAGGATAACACGATCACAGACCGATGGCAATCCCAATTAAAAATTAAAAACGAGTAGTGATTTGGGAAAAGAGTGCCTTGAAATCTTTGGTGGGGGTCCCAGTTCCCTCCGGCTTTGAGGCCAGATCAAATGCCTTGAATTTAACCTCCTCAAACTGTAGTGCCTGTTTGACAGAAGGAATGAAAATAACACACGAGGGAGAAAGCGCTTATAATGGAAAGCAATAAAAAACGGGAAGATCTAGTCCAAACTTGGCTTAAGGCGAGGAAATTTCCGTACAATCATAAATTACAGTACCTGGATGCAAACTTCCGCAACATCAGCCCTGGCAATGGTTCTTGTGTCTGTTTGAAGAAGCTCATCATCCTTCCCAACAAGTAATTCTCGGATACCTCCTTCTTTATCTTGCAGACCTCCAGCCCTATTTAGCCGGAAAAGGCCCATGTAATTAAGCGCTAAAACAATTGAGCAACAAAGGAACATAAACTAATCATAAAATACCCTATTCTACTTATAGGTTGTGATAACTTGCAAAAATGTGAACATGTTTTTAATTTCAATGGGGTGTCCAGAAAGTACATTTTTATTTTATTAAAAAGAAACAAGCACGAAGCTGGAAAGCATAACAGGTGGAAGATGTATCACATTCTTTAATTCAAATGGTTAAAGAAATCAGAGAGAGGATTTAGGGGTTTGCTTTGAGGCTGTCTTCCACAACAGAACAAATTTTTGAAAAAGTGCAATGCCATTTAGCATAAATTAAACCTTCTCTTGATTAACCTCATATATACATGTCAAAAACCCAAAGTAAAAAGTATGAAATCTAAATCAAAGGTGTAGTGTGATATCAAGAATTGAGATTTTTTTTTTGGTCTTAAGAATTGAGAAGTTTCTTGGAAGTTCAAATGAATGGGGCTTGCGCCACACTCTACCTTATAATTGTATATGGAACACCAGAATCAGCCAAATACTGCTCAGCCTTTCTCTTCCAAATCTGAAACATATAGTCATAATTGAGCTTGAAGCCGAAGAACAAGAAAACTGTTAAAAATAGAAAAATGCAAAGATAGGGAGGACCCAAAAAAAAAAAAATTGCTTTCGCAATAAAAAGGCAGAAGACAACCAGAACAAGAAAGTGTTTTTAAAGGATATGGAGAAGGACCACAAACCAGTATATTCCCATTACCCAAGCTGTTCAGGGGATGATTAAGATCTGTCCCACCCATAGAACCCACCAGCACAATTTGCTTTGCTCCTGCAGCCTTGGCTGTTCATAAAGGTCACATAAATAAGCAAAAATTCACTATCTAGGATGAAAGAAAATTTGATTGATCAGAAGTGATGAGACTCACCAGCATCTATTTGATTTTTCTGACCGATCCAATCAACCTATGATTTGAGAATATTGGCATGAGACTACATTATGAAACATAAACCAATGAAATGCAGGCATCCAACCACGGCAAATACCTGCTCAGGATATTCTCCATCCTCAAAATAGAACTCAGGCCTGCCTCCTTTGGATGGATCAAACCCAGGTTTCATCTTCGGCACTGCACTCGTTAGAATTATGAGGGCATCAATTCCTTGGATAGCTGGGATGATGCTTTCAGCATCCCTTATATCTCCAATAAAGATGTCCTCAGCTCTGCCAATTTTTTCCCTGCTCTCTTGGGTCCTGACCAAACCTCTTGGAACATATTGATCTGACCTCTCCTTTAATTTCTGATAAACTATTGAACCTGCCAAGGATAGGGGATAACAGCATATCATTTTAAAGATATTCTACATACAAGCTCCTTGCTACCAGTGAGGCAGATGACACAAGTCTTGCGATTCCTGTCCTTTTCTCTTATGCAGTTAAAATAGCTTAAGCATGCAATGGGAGACAGAGATGTGACCCCTTTTAAGACTCAAAACTCACAACTGTCACAATGCATGTGCGGAATCAAAGAAGTGCATATCTCATGTTGTACTTCACTTCAAAATTTTGTGAGATACATTCCACAAAATTATCTTCACAAGAGAAAGTCATCTAGACCACTTTCTTTTGATTATTTGGTCTTCCAAAAAGGTTCTTAGCCAAAAATCACAGGCTAATCGCTTTCTTTATAATCAACAAGTCATTATCAGTCAATGTTTGTTAAACAGATTGTGCTAGCTGAAAAATTGAAGCCAATGCATCACAAACCCCGGAAAACATCCAGCACGCAAAACCGAGCTCACGGGAATATCCTACATCCAAAACCTTAAAAAGCCCAAACACAACTTACGATGTCCAAATCTGAAAATTTTTAAGTAAAAAAAAAAAAAGAAAAAAAAGAAAGAGACAAACACACTATGACTATGACAATTACATGGACTCCACTAGATCCTTTTTTCTTTGTGTGTGTGTGTGTGTGTGTGTGTTTTTTTTTTTTTTTTTTTTTTAAGAATAGATCACATTCCACAAGATCGACAGAGAAATGAAATTAAACACTAAATTCCCATACACTCCTTTAAAGAAAGCCATCCTAGCAACCAAACAAAAGAATCGACGGAGAGAGAAAGAACCAGTTCTGCCGCCAGCGCCGGTAACAAGGACAATTCTTGGAGACAAATTCGCCATCGAAGCCGACACTACTCTCAATCTCCTGAAACCCTTGGAAGATGCAAGAGACCGACTAGAGGAGCTGAAAGGTTCTGAGAGTCTTGTAACTCTACTAGTCCTAACGTGACCGCTAGTTATTGTAATGGTTGGGGGTGTCAATGGTGCCACGCAACCATAATTATGACATTGACCGGAGACCAATGACACACACATCATAGTTGCACACTTAGTTATTTGGATTAGTTTCCATACGACTACCGGTGACACCAGCTGGCTTACGTCTCTGCCTGTCTGAAACGATTTCCCAACCGTTAATAGAGAAGGGTGAGGAAGGCTCTAGGAGGATTATCCTCCCCGCCCCCACCACCCGCCGTTCATCACGCGCCGCTCATGGCCCATCCCTGCCATTTAATCGTGGGTTGGTTATGGATTTGGAGGAGAGGAGTGGGGGGTTGGTTGGTTTCTCATTGAATTCTTCGGAGTAAGAATTTTATGGGCCCAAGCCTTTAAGGCCCATCTGGTTTTTGACAGTCGATTTTCAAAATTGATTTACCAAAGACGTGGATCGACTTGATCATGGATCATCAAACCACTAAAATGTCACTGTTACAAATTTAACAGTTCAAAAACTTCTCTTCCAATTGCCACCGTAATTATTGGGCGAGACAGTCTTGGAGATTTATTAACATCGATGAGAAATTCTTAAATCAACTCCAAAAGCCTCAACTCCATTATTGTATCACAGGCTCCCAACTTCTTTCATTACTACCATTTTGCTGATGTTCTTAATTTTGATTGGGTCATCCCACAAAATCAACATTCTGTCATGGTGGCAATGTTTCCTTCTCATGCAATAAATTTTCCGTCAATAATTGGTGTTACTCCTATATGCAAGAGATAGTGAAGTTGATAAATATGGATTCCTGTATCAGCTGATTTGGGCCAAAAGGCTTGCAGGTGTCGCATCCATTTAAGTTGATAGATAAAGCCCAATCTGCCAGAGAATGATTTCCAAGGTAAATCACCTTCACGAGCCAATGTTCCTGTAAAGACTATTCCTGCTTTTGTTTTTTTGTCCGTGAAGAACTTTGTTGGGACTTTGAATTACATGATGTGATTAGTTATTTTCAGGTCTACAAAGTCTCACGCACTACTTTGTCAGGATTAAAACCTGAAACGTAGTTATTGAGTGTCGTGTGGGGATACTTCAAACTTTTGTTTATAAGCCAAAGCACTCTGATATTTTTCATGAAAAATATACGAGGAGAAATTCCGTGGGCCATTGCAATCATATGAAGCAAATAGGAGCTACCACTTCGACGAATAGGCGTTACTGATCCGTAGACCTGTTAGGTTTCAACTTTACAGCTTGAAAGGCTCTTCTGCAACTGAGTTTAGGTCGTTTAGTGGCCAGCTTGAATTTGTTTGGTAGTAACTTCAAGCAATCGATGATTCAGTGGACCATGCCATCGCCACAGATGGTAATGCCAATGGTGGGGACTTGAAAACGAAGTATGTTTTCAACAAAAATATGATTAAAGCTGGGCTTAGGTTAACTTCGACACACTTGTGATTATAACGTTAAAGTAACTAAACTTGGCCATTTCTCATGCATCGTATCTGCCACAAGTTCTAGAATGTTGTACCTCTCCCACCAGTATGGTCGTATTGCACTAGATTTGCCATGTATTTTATGTAATCCTCTTTGTGGTCAGCAAGGGCTTCCAAATTTCAATCTGTGATTGCAAGTTGAATTCGACTTCAGTTATAATGGTGCCTAAAACGGCAAGCGGAACTTTTTTTCTGGTTTTATTTATTTATTTATAATATATATGTATATTAATGATTGCAGAAAAGGCATCTACAACATTTGAACACTGGATAGGGAAACAGGGAAGACGATAGGATCCTAATGCAATATAATTGACTTCTTTGCTATGGCAAATCGTGACATATATCTAAGCTGTGACAGGTGTCTGTGCTGCAATCATCTCTGAATAACCAACTTCTGATTTAATCTCAGCCTCCCAAAGCTCCGGAATTGCTTGCCTGAGATTGTGCATGCTTTCTAGCGCATAATCGGCACCTTTTAGTCTATGAGAGATTCCAACCTGCAACCATTAGTAGCACGACATGAATACCATTGTCGGACTGGATTGAAAACTACAAGGCTAATGTTACATTTTCTCCTCATTGTAATCATGATTCTTGATTGGATGTCCGAAGTACGTATTGGCTATTGTTTGGTGACTTTGTTATGTTAAAAAACTTGTCTTGACTTGATGGTACGAACGGCAATATTGGTGATTGGCTTACCAGAACAGTGTCAAGCCCCACACGTTTTCCTGCCTGTATGTTGCGGACGCTATCTTCAAAGAACAACTGAAAGGCAAAGGCATTGATGGCAATTTTAGTTGCAAAAGTAATTAATGTTAATGACCCTCTCTTTTTATGCTACCCCAAAAAACCCAATGTTTTCAATTTTTAAAAATAGTGACTTACAGTTCTCTGGGGATTAGTATTTGCTATTTTGAGAGCCGTCTCTATAGCAGCTTCTGATGGTTTGCAGACAATGGGCGTCTTTGGTAATAGTGAACTGGGGTTTGGTTGAGCAAAATGTCCCACAATGTCAAATATTTCAGGGGTACCAGTGTTAGAACCATTGACTGTAGCGGTGGTAGCAGATGATCCCACAAACTCAATATCATCTTCATCATCAGAAACAATGCTCTTGTGGGTAGGATTTAAAGTCTCAAAGCAGATTATCCCTTCAAAACAGTCCTCCAGCCCAAGCTTGTTAAGAACTTTCAGCGCATGCTCTTTGTCCGCATTGGTGAAGATCTATGTTGCATTAATCACAAAAAGAGTATCAATCTATTAGAACAGATCAAAGTGCAGGTCTTTACAACGTTGTTCTTGTTGGTGGGGGCAGGGTACTTACAACTTTCCTAATAGGCAAGCTGAGCAAAAGACTCCTTAGAACGGGGTCTGGCTTCAAGTTCTCGTAAGGTAATTTGCCATGAACAAAGCTGGAACACATGGAAGCGAGATGTTAGATCACTAGTGTCCCATACATGCAATTTTTTGGTAATAAAAACCCATATTAACCAATAAAAGAAAAATGGCACTTTCCTACCTGTGGTACTCATCATAGTCGAAGTCATAGCCAATTGCCTGCGAAAGAGTAAGCATTGTAAAAAAGCCGCACTAAAATTTTCCTCCTGGAATTTAAGAATGGTGGAGGGTAGGAAGCAAAAAGTTCAATGCCATTACCCTGAGACCAGCCATTGTTGTCCCATAATTCTTGTAGAGTAGGTTGCTCAACTCAATGAGTTTACTCTTCTCTATTCCCAATTTCTCAACCATATAATCTGCAGAAATAACGCCTATATCAGAGGTATAAACTTAAGATATCATAAAATGAACAGAAAATGGGGTTCATCTGTGAATGAAAAGTTGCAGACTTACCTTTTATGTTATTGCCACATGCCGCTGCAATACCAGAACTTAAAGGATAAAGGGTATCATCTAGGTCTGCAAATTCAACCAATATTTTCTTAACGTTCTTTTGTCAGCATAATTCACTTAGCTAAGTTTGCAGGACTAAAAATATTACCAAACAGTAGGCAATCATATTTTGGTTTTTGTGCCCGCAGGAAACAGCCCTCGTACTCCATCCTGAGCAAGAAAGAGGTGAGTTCTAAGCCCAATCAAAGGTTAAAAATTCATCCAATCGAATTTAGCACCATTATGCAGAGAACGGTCTAGATGAGTGCATAAACAATGACAAATCTCAGCCTCAGTTAGTTCATGACTGGACAATCCACAACCATCAGAACAGATTGAATCAAGATTGTGGATCAGCAACTTTACGGAACTTAAAATTCTTTATGAAATATGCGTTTGGAACCCAAAAAAGTGCAAATTAAATGTGAGAAAGTTGGCTGTCAGAAACATTAATCCATGACGTCAAAAGGGCATAAAGCACCAGGCAGAGTTTCAATAACACAGTTCGACATGAAAAAGGCAGCTAAGTTTAAGATACGGATCACACTCATAACGCATTCTTTAGAACAGAAATTGGAAATGAGTCGATAGTTTAATGAAAAGAACAACAATCCATGTGGTTCATGGTGTCAATGAAATAAAAATAATTTTTTTTAAAAAAAAAAAAAAAAGAAAGAAAAAGTGAGTGGACGAAAAGGGGTCCAATAAAGGATCCAAAAGTCCGTTTTTCAATTCCTCAGAAAACCACAGAGTTCATTATTATGCATATAGCGTCCTGAACTAAAATTAAGTTCAATTATAACAGAATCAGCCTTTTTTTTTTTTTAAGGCTTAAAGGTAGTCCTTTTGGCTGAAAAATGATGTGGGCGAAAAAAAAAATCCCGCCAAGAAACTCAGACCTCAATTTCTACAAAACCAGAATTCCTGGTTTGTCAAAAAATGGAAAATTCCCACATGAAGGGAGTTCATTTGAACCAATGAAATGGCATTTAGACCCATCGTTGACCAGAACCCAGATGTTGAAACCTGTCCATAAGTGTCATCAGAATATTTGAAGCAAGAAAATGCAGGGCAGAAACCGGGGAGATATCGTACCAGAATCAAGTTTTTTGTATCAATGAATGGAAGAAAAGGGCAAAAAGTAGCGGACTTTAGATTGCTGTTTGAAAAAAGAGCGCAAATAAAGCAGAGAGAGAGAGAGATTGAGGAAGGGAGCGAAAGAGGAGGAGGGGGAGGAAGCACTGAGGCCGGAATGGGCTTTTATAGGAAACGGCTATTGCTCCTTTTCCCTTACTTGAGTCTCTAATTTAAGTCTCTCACTCCCTTTTTTTTTTTTTTTTTTTTTTTTTTTTTTGGAAAACAAGAGTTTTAATTTTTAAAAGTTAGTTGAGACAGTCAAAAGCAAAGAACCAAACAAGGCTTCAAGTCCAAGGTTCCCAACGTTATTATAAAATAAATAAATAAATAACAAAAAGGGCAACAATGAAGGAGCAACAAATTTTCTATGATTTTCATTCTCTCGAAATTTCCGGGATTAGCCCCATGATCTAACCAATTTATCACGTGGGAAAATTAACTGTTGACTAATTATACTTTACAAAAGCCTTGGGACATCTAATAGCCTAATTGAATAATCTTTGCTTAGATTATTATTATTATTATTATTATTATTATTATTATTATTATTATTATTATTATTATCAAGGACTGTTTTTTTAATAAAAAAAATAAATAAATGATTGGATTGTAAGTTATATGATGAGAATAAATTATTCAAAGATTTAAATATAAAAATTCAAAATCTTAATTATTAAGTATTAAAAAAGACTGCTTCATTAGACAAAATTTTCACTAGTGTAACAACAAGTTGCGTGCTAGATCAAAGAAGTTGCCAAGGAGACGTGACTATGATCAAAAGGAATCCTGGATTGTGCTTATTTATAGGTTGGGAATAATCCCAAGGCAATTGGGTCACTAAGGCATCATATAGATACTGATTAAATTCTTGGGTTTTGTAGGATGTGACAGGCCTTTTTATTTATTCAATGCATCTAGACGCCCAGGCCTTTGCGGTGCCATTCCTTGCTTCATGGGATATATATATATATATATATAAAAAGACCCTCTAAAATTCAGATTCATATTTAAGGTGTAGAAAACATCTTAAAGAGTGTAATGATCAATAATTAAATGGTGAGTTTTTTTTTTCTTATAAATAATTTAAATCATAATGTTAATGAGTAATTCTAACTTGAATATATATGAACAATAAGTTATATTATTACGTTGTCTTTTTTCAAAGTTCAACCAAAACAAAAACAAAAGAAAAAAAGAAAAAGAAAAAGTGCTAGCTAATATTAAATATAATCAAAGGCAAATTATATATGTACACACTCAGAAAATTGGGAGCCGTCAATTCTTCGTTCTTATTGTAAAATTGGGTTCTCAATTTTAATGTTTCTCACATTATTTGCCTGCGTGGCATGCAGGCACATTCACATGAAATAGCTGGCAATATGCAATACCGACCGATTTGCGTTTAGCGAACAAAAGCAGACGCTAGTCCATATTAGGCGAGCAATGAAAATGAGTGGGTGGGACGTCTATATATATTTATATATTTTATAATTTTATGATTTATAAGAGAACTTGAGGACATGGTGGCCCTCTGCCTCTATTATTGAAGCCAAGGACAAGAAACTCACGTCTGTTTTTTTATCCGTTACATATGATTGGCATCTATTATACTGCAAAATCCGATTAATGTATTGAGATGAGAGGCCCAGTGGAGAAATTCCTAGAAGGCACGTATATTGCTATAAAGTTTGTATGGTAAAGATAAGCACGACATATTTGGCTGGTTGCCCACCCAATATTCAACCATTTTGAATATTTCTCCTCTTTGTTCTTTTCTTTCTTTCTTTTTCTTTTTCTTTTGTTTTTTTTTTTTTTTTTTGTCAAAAAATTGTTCCCATCAAACATGTACGCGATGCATGACAAGAATGGTATGTGAAGTTTTAGGTATAGAAACAGAAATACATTATAAACTTAAACTTTCATAAACCTTATGCCCTGTTTCTTTTATTTCTTTCTATATATATATATTTATGTGCCATATGACCCTCTCTTTGGGAAAGGAAAATATATATATATATACATTTTAAGATCATATTTTACAATATAAATATGATTGGATAATTCAGCCAACGGTTTCAATTTTTTTTTTTTATTTATTTGGTTGAACGATTCCAACACCTTTAATTAGGAGATGATTTTAGTATTACCAAACTAAAAATAATTGATAATTCGTGTAGTTATTACTTAAGTATTTTTTAATACCCCAAAAAAAAAAAAAAAAAAAAAAGAGGCATATAATTGGGAGATTTATGCCGCCAGTGACTAGTATGACAGCGACTAGCGTAATGTAAATCATAGCACAAACTCCTTTGCTTTATTTAAATATTCGACTGGAAGAAACAATTTGGAGCCCTAATATTGCACCTTAGGCGAAAATGCAAAAGAAGTGGTTGAAAAAAGGAGCTCGAAATGGAAATGCATGTGGAAAGCACCCTTTGTTTTGGCGATTCTTTCACACTCATGTTATATATTTTAATTAAGGGCAGATAGTTGCGTATTTGAGAGAAAGAAAGAAAGAAAGAAAGAAAAACATATGCACTAATGGCTGGAGAAGAGGTCTTTTGAAAGGACCATTTCTAACTCTTTCCCTCAATAACTCCAACCACCTTGGCTGGCCACCACTGAGAGAGACCACATAATTAAATTTTTTTCGGTGTTAGGTTTATAATGTTATTTAGGATCTTAGCTTTCAGTAATAGGTGAGGGGCGGCATGACTAGGAAAGCTACAGCAACGGAGCTCAGTAAATTCTGTGACTAAGCAAATCAAATTATCAAATCCTAAGTACAGCTATATCCCAACAACATGTTTTATTATAAGTCTTTAGAGGCCAGTTTGGAGTTTGTGTAGATAAACACATTTCATTCGTTGAAAGAGGACCATAATGACGAGAATTGGAATTCTATACTCTCTCTCTCTCTCTCTCTCTGTTTTCTTTTTTTTTTGGGGGGGGGGGGGTGGGGGGGGGGGAATTAGAGGAAGCATCCTCCTAGATACGGTGCAGTACTGTTGTGAATGATAAGCAATACCATGAATAAAGACCCCTATTTGAAAACAAAAGGAAAATCCACCCTTGTGAGAATTGCTTCTACGAGAGATGTCATTTTCATAACATCTACTTTGTTACGATAATTGACGATCGTTAATACAACAGATTTATGAAACCATGGGTAATCCAATTGTTTGACTCCTTATCATCTTCTCTATTGTTTGACTCCTTGTGATCTTCTCTATTCAACCAAAATATCTGCTGATGGCCTTAGGCTAATTCTAGCACCTAGATCGCAAATAATAAAACATCTTTTTTCTTCTTCTTTTTTTTTTTTAATGTATTTCACTTTTTTTCCACTGTACAAAGAAGATTAAAAATTATTTAAGAAATAATTAAAAAACTAGATAATTTGTGACCTCGCATTTCTTGGTCTTTTAATTTTAGTTTTTTCTTTTTCTTTTTCTTTTTTGAAAGTGTGGTTAGTGTGTGAGAAAGCTTTCTATAATTATTTAAGATGGGGTTTGTGTGTCCAATTTGTACTTAGTGCTTGTATGTAATGCTTATTTAGTGTTTAAACTTTGTCACGCTCATCTTTCAAGTAGTAATTACAAAAATCTTTATTTTATGTTGCAGAAAAAGACAATTTTACTAACTTGGGATGTGTTTGGAATTATAATTATGGTTTAGAAACTTGTGTTTTGAATTAAAAATATTTTTTTCAGTATTTAATAAACTATAAGATTTACTATTAACAAAAAATCCACTATAATTTAAACTTGTACACGAAAGATGCAGAAATTAGGCAAAATGAAAAAAAAAAATAATATAAGAAGTGTAATGTAGTTTAATAATTTTTTTAAGACAATAATTTTTATTATTAAATAAAATAATTATAATTTAATTATATAAGTTTTATTAATTTTTTTTATTTCATTAAAAATTTTAAAAATATGATAAATAATTATTATGCAGTTAATTATGTCTGTTAATAATAAATTTCACTATAATCAATTTGTTAACCTCAATAATAAAATTTAATTATAATTTCAAACAGATCGTTATGCTACTAATAAATCTCCAGACAGAAAAAAAAAAAAAAAAAAACTTCAAAAGTCAAGTTGATTTTCTTGGGCTGTAATACGTGAGCGATTAGGGAGGGAGATATTATTCGGCCGAAAAAATATGCTCAAGTGGGATCTTACGAATCATAACCCTTCAAATGCCTCCACCGAAAATTGTACAATGGTCTCATCTCTAGGAAATTAGAAAAGGAATAATTATTTTTCTGCACAAATGATTGGTGGCGAAGCCACCAAAAAACAAATAATTGGTGGTGTATTATTAGTTCTGTATCAGAGAATCCCCAATGGTTATCTGCTTTCCAGCAAGGACGCCATTAACTTGGGAGCTTCTGCTGACAGGCTTTTATGCTCGAAAAGCAGCAAGAATTTGTCCGGGTATGATTTCCAGGGCAGCTCACTGGGGCCCTGAACCCCAATGATTTACAAGTTCTGGGTTCCAAGAAAATTTTATTAAGTGTTTACACGAACGAACCCCTCCAATATCAGGGGGGGAATTTATGAGGTAGAAACTGTCCTCGCCCGGCAGGACCTCCACCAGTCAGTCTCCTTAACGGATAGGAATAAGCCAAAGGTAACCCTTCGAGGCTGCCATTCAACACTTGCTACGCCGTCACTCTTTCCCGACCATAGGTCACATCACTTTAATGCCTCAAACCATGAGCTTAACTTTGGTCTCTTGTCCAACGCAAATAAAGTGAAACGAAGTCTACGGAACCCAATGCCACAATTTTAATGTCGTCGAGGCTGAAATATTGCTGATTGGAGTGACGTATGGGACAATTGTGTGAGTATTCTAAATTAAGACGCGACGACTTCATTACTGTCCACAGCATCTGTTTGTGGGCGAAAATGAAATCACCTCCCAACGCACGATTGGTCTGAAATTGAGCGAGACAGAGAGCGACCCATCATTTTTTGAGAGTATCAATGCGCAACATGAACGAATCGCGATAATAAATGAAAAGGCTCCTTCGACGTCTTTGTTCGCGAGCATGAGATTAGACCGACACAACATATCTCATGACTCTTTGCGGACAATCATACAATAAATAAAATTTTTTTTAGGTCCCTCCAAGCCACTTTATTCTTAATTTCTCAAGGTTTAATTTTAGAAATAAAAAAAAAATAAATTATTACATTATATAACTCATAGTCTAATATTCATTCTAATGAACCAAAGAAAAAAAAAATGTTAATATCACAATAAATAGAGCACTGGGAATTTGCAAATATCATAAAAAGAAGGGCAAGAAATAAAATATTTGTTAAAATTGATCATTGTATAGATAACATTTTATATTACATAAAAAGAGAGTTTATATTACGATATACATTAAATAATTAATATTGATCATACCATAATTTTTGAAAGAAAAAACTTAAAATTGGATGGATTATTATTATTATTATTTTGAAAAAATTTGAATGCAAACAAATCTAAAGAGAATTAAGTCCAATTTAAAAGTCAAAGGCATTTTCCTTTTGTTTTTAGATAATCACGAGAATTACATGAAGATACAAAAGATGATGATAAAGAACACATCAAACATACACACGTATTAAAAAAATAATTATATTTTTGCTTGCTTTCACAAAGTGTTGCATCATTATTTTGATGCATTGATCATTAACACAATACCAAAAAAAAATGTCATCAGTGCATGCCACGTTTATTTGAGATAATAATGCATAATAAATTTCCACCCAAAACATGAAGAAAAAAAAAATTCATCTCCTGATGATTATCGAGAGAAGCTGATTTCTATTCGCAGATTTTCACTCTTAAGAGGCTTGAAGATGAAAAGTGTCATAAAATTTCTTTTACTATTCAGATATTAAGTCGTGGTTTGCTCATGGTCAATGCAAAAGGAGTTACGGTACCCTACTAAACAGTGCAATCAATGTAAATTTCTTGCAGGAAGGTGAATTTTTGTTCTGCTTTACAATTACCATGCTTTTTAACACAATTGGCGCACCATTAAGCTGATTTATGCCAATGTCAAACCACGAATAGGAGAGCAAGGCAGGGAGGAAGGTGAAGGTGGTGGAGAACGCTAAGATGATGATGATGAAGAAGAAGAAGAAGAAGAAGAAGAAGAAGAAGTTGAGGTGGCTTTGTTGGTTGATGGATTGCGGATGGTAAAAGGCACGACATCTTGGAGCAACCCTTGAGGACCCATTGTCTCGGAGCCCGATTCCTGTGTCGGGTCGTCAAGTATGGCAAGTGATGGAGCTGGGCTGGTGCCTGCGATCGATTCTTGGACCAGCTGCAGGGGTTCGAGGGTTCTGGATTCCGCGCCAGAAATAGCCGTCTTGGGCTTCTTGAGTGACGAATCCATACGGTGCGGTTTGTCTTCTAGGAAATGGGGGTAAGCGAAGTGTAAGTGGAGGCCCTCGTATGTGATGACCAGTGTGTCCTTATCTTCTGTTGACCTCTCCACATGCTTTTTTGCACTGCACCGTGGGTTCGTGCACTTGTAGTAGCTCCTGTTTCGGGTCCCAACAATATATATGTATACACACACCAGTTGATTGTTATTATTTTAAATCTCAAGAAAAGAAAAGGCCAATAAAAATAAAGGTCTAGGTCAATTATTGATTGCTGTATATGGTGGCCATTATCCAGAAGTCTTTGGCATTACAACTAGTAACCTGTAACCATGAAAAGGATTTTCTATTCTCTGGTTCCACCAAAAAAAAAGGGGGGGGGGGAATTCAATATTATGGTCACCTCAATGCCAATGACTTGGGGAAGTATGAGAACTTGTTGTGACAAGCCACAGAACACAAACATGGCCAGAATCAAAAACTGGTTATATGAACTGGGAAAATAATTTCTTCACTAACAAATAACAAAATTTTGAATGCACTCACTGAACGATGTCATCTGGTCACTTGAATCTCTGAATCATTAAAACTAAACCCCTCAAACTGCTTCTCCCAGAAGAATATGTATGGAAGAAGAAGGAAGCGGACATGGGTCATATGCGTAGTCGACGAACATGAGGCTAAAGAAAGAAGATTCTGTTACCTAGGATATGGGCTGTTCTTGATAGATTTTTGACCGTACTTCCTCCATTTATAGCCGTCATCAGCCATCCCATCTCCACAGCTTTTCAGTTTAAGCGTATATGTGTTATTCTCCATCTTACCCAAACTTCTCTCCAGCATCGCAATTCTGCACCAATAAACAAGCATATAGTTGTAACAAGATTAGAATCCAAGATTTTCTTTATGATAGCCAAGCTTATCCTTAAGCACAAGTAAGAAGACAGCCCGGGGTCCAAAACCTGGCTTGTGAAACAGCTCTCTGCAGAGACTGGTCTTTCTGGCTCGTCATGGACAATGCATTCTCTATATCTTTGATTGTTGGCCCTGAATAGAAGGTGGAAATGAGCTGGTTCATTGCCTGCTGTTCGTCGCCTGTAGAACCTGGTTTAGGTTCAGTTGTATCCTTTGGCAGAAAAAGCAAAGGAGATTCATCATCGAGAAGCTCTGTCACCAGCTCATCTTCGGTTCCAGCAAACCAAGTGGCCTTTGCCTCCTCCATGATGGTTCAGAATAAAAGGTCAATCTAGTTATGCAATAAATGCCAATTATAGCCAATCGCTGATTCACCTGAACCAGAAACAAAAAGAGAGTGACGAGAATCGAGTAGGAAGAAGCATATCAAGGAGAAGAGAGTGGAGTAGATGAATAGGAGGTTGTGACTTGTGACCTCTACGTGCCCCCCTTTGACTTTATTAAGCAAGTTTTTTTTTCTCTCTTGTATGTCCACTAGTCAAATATATCTAATCCAAAATTACGTGGTAAAGATAGTTTACATTCATTCTACAGTGTATTATTGCATTCATTCTACAGTGGAATGGCTTTCACATATTTATATTTTATAGACTCTAATCCGTATGAAATAAGTTCACTACATTTAATTTTTCCTCAAAATTTGTGATATCAAGATTCAGGTTTGAAGTCACTAATTGAGACGTGAGATAATGCGTGAGATATGAGAGGATTAGTTAAAAAAGAATTCCCCACTTTTAAAATGAAGAAGTACCTAGAAAAGGATTTCCCCATTCTCCGTGGGTAATTATTTTTTGATTTACTGTACTAGGTGGGCTGTGTCACCTTCAGACCCATTTTCAAGGGATTTTATTTCTGCTATGCACTACGAGATAATTGACAGCATCTACCATCTGGGCATATAAACAGTAAAATCCCATGATATTGTCGAGTAAAGTTAATTATTGTAGAAAGCAGTCCTCGCTTTCATGTTTTGATGCCAGCTTCCATAGATGGCCTGTCACGTTTTCACATTACTTATCTTTTGACCTTTTTTTCATGGCCTGAAATTTCAGTGTCTTCTTCTTTGTCTTGTTGTTTTGATGGGATGGATGATTTAAGGTGGACCATTCTATTCTATCAGACCCGTGTCCACAATTCGACGAAAACAAGAGTCAGCCATTAAAAAACAGACAGAAGTTGTGACCAACCAAAAAAAAACAGAGAACAGACAGAAGTATTCCTCAAGTTGCTCTTCAGTTATGATCTTGGATTTGCTTGTGATCGAGGCACGTTCTCACAGTATTCTCACAAGCTTAGACCAAACGACTTCTAAAAGTGTCGGGCACGTTCTCAATCGCTAGCGCCTCCAACAAGGAACAACGTAATAGTTCAAACACTTTTCCATCTTGTAGATTAAGCAGTTTTAAGATTGTGTATACTTTGAATTTGAGCTTAATCTCAACCGTAACTGTGAAAACGATGACAAAAAGAACAAAAATGAGAATGCAAAGTCCTCAACAACACCGAGGATTCACAATCTAATAACCCCACATTCATCAGTAGCTATATTTTGGGGAATTGTTCCCCTTTTTTTTTTTGTTTTATTTTTCTTAGATCTTTTAACCCAAAAAATGATCGACAGCGATTGCTTCAAAGTCAGGGAAGGATACTTATGTCGGTATGTGGCTTTGACTTTGTGCGAATCCTAGAAAGCCCACTGCGGTACTTGCGCGTAACGACAATTGTGCGATTGACTGGCAGAGTGGGCTTAGGTTGGTTTGCCGCCGGAGCTACCAAATCCTCGTGGACGTTTTCTCAAAAGTCAACCTTTAAAATGCGGGACCAGCTGACTGTGATTGGATGACACGTGTGAGATGATGGGTCCATCTCTTGTCCGAAGAAGAATGGAGCGGTTCGAGCTGTCCTCCGCCCCGCCGTGGCCCAACCCCCTAGAATAGACGATCTGGATCCAAGAAGAATAAAGAATTGCCGCTCAAACTAAACGAATATCCAATAGCTCGGAAGTCAGAAACAAAACTAGCCGTCGAAGTCGGTGGGACCCTTTATCTGATTGGTGGGTCCAACCTAGCATTTCGAGTTCTTGAGCTTATATTATATGGGCTTGGGTCGTTGGACCAACATTTTTGTGGTTTGGTTTGAGATGCCATGTCTTCATTTCTTTTTTGTTTCTCTCTCTCTCTCTCTCTCTCTCTCTTAATGGTTTATTTTGGGTTGCTTGTAATGTTCATTAAGTTTTTTTTATTATTATTATTATAAAAAAGCGCTTAAAATTTGAAGCTTTGACATGAGAAATTGCGGGGCCTGAGTAGAAAAAGCTTTTGTAAATATGATGCGCCCAAAAGTTCTCTCATTTTGACTGGGCTGCCTTTTCAGCTTTACATGGACTTGCAATTTTCTGATGCTCGCAACAATTCATTTCTATAATTTCTGGGCCCCAAACTCTCTACTCGGTGGAACAATTCACACAAACCGTACGTCCTGAATCCTAAAATAAAACGAAGCGGATTGGTTCCACCGACTCAAAGTGCACGCCGCCAGATTTGAAAATGAAGAAGAGGCGGCAGAAAGTGCAATCCGCCACGTAGGTTGTCTTTGTCCCACCATCATTCCTGTTTCCAGCTGTCACCTGCACCCACCCACGAACATTCCCCCGCACAGTCTAATATTTCGAATTTTCAAAATTACTTAAAAAACATTTTTGACCATAAAGAAGCCCATTTAATTCTTGCCTTCTTCTTTTTTTTTTTTTTTTCTTTTTTCTCAGTTGCAACTATTCCTGTTCCTATTCCTCGGACTCGGTATCGATATCTGCGGTTGGTGCGTCATCCGACGGCCCGCAATGGAGGTGGACGAGAGATCCGGGAAGGCTGAGGAAGACTGTACGACCCCGAAATGCCGTGTCCCGTCGGCGAATGCCTGTCCTCCGCCACCAAAGAAGAAATCGGCGGTCGAGAGGAGACGGAACCCGCCCAAGAACGGGTACTTTCAGCCGCCTGATCTGGATGCTCTGTTTATCGTGTCGCCTCGACGACGACGAGGAGGAGAAGCTTGTGCGTACGGGCACTAGCTCTTTGTTTGCTATGTGATATTATTTCTGTTTTTGTGTCCTTTTCGTTCTTTGTAATTTTAGGCTTCAGGGATTAAGCGGGAATTTGATTATTGATATATTTTCTCATGCGTAGGATTTTTATTTTTATTTTTTTTGAGTCCCAGGTTCATTTACGATCATGTTGACGCCAGGTGTGAATTAAGGGTTTCGATGTAAATTTCGGTACTTCAATGTCCAAGCAACCTCCGAAATCGTACATTTTAGGCTCTGGGTCAGGACTCTGCTTCTAGATGCATTATATAGCTCATGGGTCTAGTGAATTTTTTAATAATTAAAATAAATAAACAAACAAACAAGAAAAGAAATGTCAAAGTGCTAATAATTCTTGAAGACGGCAAATTTCCAGCCCTGCCAAAAAGGGGCAAATGTTACGGCATCTTTCTGAACTCGACCAACATGGAGTGGTTCAGTTGACGCATCGTTCTCTAAACCCAACTATTTGCCGAGAAAGCGCTTCACCAGAAGAAAAAATAAAAATAAAAATGGCATGCCAAATGCACATGTTCCTATTGAACTTTGTGAAGTGATGACCAAGTGGTTGATTAGTCGCAACACTAGGTCATGATGATGTCTAGAATTCACTTGATCTTGAGGACGCAAACAGCCTATCGATATCCTTGCTTTGCATGAAAATCACTGTGTTAATTATCGGACCATTCCTTGTGTCTAAAGACAGAATTGGTGGTAGAGGAAGACCCAGTGACAGCCCAATAATTTCAGTTTTTTTTTTTTTTTTTCCAACCCAAGAAATGTAGGGAAATACCTTAAGAATAGGGTAAAAGTATGTATCCAACTACCCACCTACCTAAGCTCTTTAATAAGCTAGTCTCTGCCTAACTGTTGCTATCCTTGAATACATATGATTGTTTTTGCCATGTTAAATACCTCCTAAAATTTGTTATGTTAGTACCTTTTAAAACGAGTTACAGTTAGATCCCATTTATCAAAAAATGTTAGTTGTAAATTATGATGTGAAGCATATTTTGGTGTCAAAAGTTTTATACTTGTCTGACTTTGGGGGAAAGAATGGTGTTATGTGGATCTATATTGATGTTTTTTGCTAATTCGTATTTCTATTTGACATGGAGTATTTTTTTTTTAATTTTTTTTTTCAAACACATCATATGAAGGCTCCTCCGTTTACAAAATGTCGGTTGTTGAAACTGGCATTGAAAATACGGTTTATTAACCCCCCCCCTTTTTTTTTTTTTTTTTGGTTGCGTATTAATCCACAATTCCGACGTATTTACTGCTAATTGGAATGGATAACAATACTTTGTAGAAAAACGACCACTTCAGCGAAACGACACGTAAAAGCAAAAGCCACAATCAATCCCTTTTCAAACTTTTTTTTTTTTTTTTTTTTGAGAAACGTCGAGTTAGCAAAGTTTTCAAATATTGCATCGAAAGGAAAATCCTCGTGGAAATGTCCAAGGTAGGAACATTTTGAGTTTGGAAGAGACACTTGGAGTATAAAAGTAAATTGCAGAAGCGAACAACTTTTTTTATGACAACTGTGTATCACGAAGTAATTAAAATTGAAGCAACATGTAACCATACATTCTTATCTTTCTTCCCCTGTTCGAAGATATACACTTGACCGTAAGCTAAATAAATTTTTTTTCTTCTTCGTGTGGCAATTGCATTTAAACACGAGATCTCCAACTTAAAGGTTTTGGTTCCCAAGGGCTTGGATTACCGGAATGTCGACCTCGAGGACATTCCCCACCACATGTTACCGCCAATAAACGGAAAAAATATATACGAAGGCATTATCAAAGTAAGAAAAATGGTGAAATTTAAAAATAATGCTGGAGTTATTAATTAATATCTTAAACTAGTTTCTATACACTAATATCCATCGATAAATTATGTTCGCCAATGTCATCTTGTCTTAATTAGTAAAAAATATTAGTACCCCCATAACATTTTTTAGGAATAATAATTCTATATAGTTTAAGTCCTTGAACTTAGTCGGGTCTCACTTTGTTTGGTGAAGGGCATGAATCAAAGCCCTTGAGAGAAAATCCTGGGAACACTTGGTTGTTAAGACAAATGGCGCCAGTGACTCCAACTAATGAACTCTCGTTTCCCAAAATTAATTATCACAATTTGTATCTTCAATAATACTTAAACAATTTATTGATCAAAGTAATGAACAAACATTTATCTCACTATCGGACCGATTAAGCTGATAATCTTCCGATGACATCTCCATTCTACCACGCAGTTTCTATTTAATCGCACAATTATAGGGTTGTTCCAGTCTACTTCATGCTATTACATGGACCTGATAATGATATTTTCATTAAAATGGTTAAAGATGAAATCTTACTTTATCAGCACTCCAGAATTCAGCTCTACCAATAAAAAGAAAAGTCGAGGAGGCTAGAATGACCTTCTCAACTGTCGAATTTTGAACGCTGCAAATATTTTCTTATTTGCCAAGTGACAATCTTGCCACCTAATCTTCCCTTCTTCACTATATATATAATAAGTTTCACTTCATATGTTCCCAGCACATTGCACTCATCAGCTCCTATACATTGTCCTACACTAAAACTCTCACACCCGCGGGCGCACGACAGAAAAAAAAAAAAAAAAAAAGGAAAAAAAACACAGATGGGCATTTCTGTCCGATCGTTTGCTTGCATGGAAGGTCTGCTCTTGAGTTTTGGCATCTTATGCCTATTGCCAAGCTTTGCAGAGGGCATAACGAGGCACTACACCTTCAATGTACATATATATATATATTCATTATTTTATTTATTTACCACTCTCTGAGGCATGCACGAATATTTAATTTCTTCTCTTCTGCTTCAATTAACTAATTTATTTACCTTGATTAAAGATTATGTACCAAAATATCACGAGATTGTGTCACACAAGAAGCGTCTTGACCGTGAATGGGAAGTTTCCCGGGCCTCCATTGGTGGCAAGAGAAGGTGATCGAGTCATCGTTAAAGTGGTTAATCATGTTTCACTTAATGTTAGCATTCACTGGTAAGAATCAACCAAGAACCATTAATTAATGGCGTTACGTTTACATAATGTGATAGACATTTATGTAACAGGCATGGGATAAGGCAGCTGACAAGCGGTTGGGCGGATGGACCAGCTTATGTAACACAATGTCCCATACAAAGCGGCCAGGCATATGCTTACAACTTTACAATCACAGGGCAGAGAGGAACACTGTTTTGGCATGCTCACATTTCATGGCTACGTTCATCCCTCTACGGGCCCATTATCATTCTCCCCAAGCGGAATGAATCCTACCCTTTTCAAAAACCTTACAAGGAAGTCCCCATCCTTTTTGGTAATTAACAACTATTATCAGTCTCTAATTAATGTTCATGTATATTAATATATGTGGACATTCAAAGAATTCTAGAGAAAAAAACATCTTGTGTAATGCGTTCGAACTGCAGGAGAGTGGTTTAACGTGGATCCAGAGGCTGTGATCGCTCAGGCTCTTCAGATGGGAGGAGGTCCTAATGTTTCTGATGCTTACACCATCAATGGCCTCCCTGGCCCATTATACAACTGTTCTTCTAAAGGTAAGCGTAGTAAACATTGGGGTTGATTTTGATATTGTTAAATTTCAACAGTGTTTAGGTACAAGATTGAAGTCACAATATTAGAGTCCTCATCCTAGTTTGTGGTTGACTATGCTGCACAGATACATTCAAGCTGAAGGTAAAGCCAGGAAAAACGTACCTTCTCCGGATAATCAACGCTGCACTAAATGACGAGCTTTTCTTTAGCATTGCCAATCACACTCTCACCGTTGTTGAGGCCGATGCTGTTTACGTCAAGCCTTTCGACGTCGACACACTCCTCATCACGCCAGGCCAAACCACAAATGTTCTGCTCAAAACCAAGCCCCATTTCCCCAATGCAACATTTTTAATGGCCGCAAGGCCTTATTTCACAGGGCAGGGAACATTTGACAATTCCACCACCTCTGGTGTCCTCAAATACAAGCACCCATTGTCAAATAACTTGAAAAATCTTACCTTATTTATGCCAACCCTGCCACCTATAACGAATTCCACAGGATTTGTTGCAAATTTTACCAGGAAATTCCGCAGCCTGGCTAATTCTAAGTTCCCTGCCAATGTGCCTCAAACGGTGGATAGGAAGTTTTTCTTTACGGTAGGACTTGGAACTAACCCTTGTGATCAGAACACAACCTGTCAGGGTCCTAATGGAACCAAATTTGCTGCCTCGGTTAACAACGTATCCTTTGCATTGCCCACCGTAGCTCTTCTCCAGTCTTACTTCTTTGGGAAATCTAATGGTGTTTTCACCACTGATTTCCCTCAGAACCCACTAACAACGTTCAACTACACGGGCACACCGCCAAATAACACAATGGTTGCCAATGGCACAAAAGTTACGGTGCTACCGTTCAACACAAGTGTGGAGTTGGTGATGCAGGACACAAGCATTCTTGGTGCAGAAAGTCACCCTCTCCATTTACATGGATTCAACTTCTTCGTTGTTGGTCAAGGTTTTGGTAACTTTGATCCCAACAAAGATCCTGCCAATTTCAATCTGGTCGACCCTGCTGAGCGGAACACAATGGGAGTTCCAGCTGGTGGTTGGGTCGCTATCCGTTTCCTGGCAGACAACCCAGGTGTGCCCCCATTCTTCAATTACTATTTTTTCTATCAATCGAGAGATCACTGGACTCCATATTACACCACACAGATATTAATTAAATAATTTGTACATTGAACTTCTTCTTTGTGCTTTTTTATTTTTATTTTTTAGTGGGCACCAATTATGCACATACATAATGGATGGCTAACTGTGATCATTTTGTGGATTTGTGAATAGGGGTGTGGTTTATGCACTGTCACTTTGACGTGCACATAATCTGGGGGTTAAGGATGACATGGCTAGTATTGGATGGACCCCAAGCTAATCAAAAACTACAACAACCACCGCCCGATCTACCGCAATGTTGATTTTGACTGACCATTCATCCAGTTGCGAATGATTACGCCCCTCCCCCATCTGCGTTCGCGTTTCTCTGGGAATTTTGGGAATTGTATTTATTGTGCTGGCTTTTTTCTTAACTTGATGAATAATTAAGAGTTTTTCCGAGGCGCGTTCGGCAGTTATCATACCAAAATGTGGTTTCTTTTTTTCTTTATCTTCTCCAATGTTTGTTGTTCTTCCTTGGTTTGGTAGAAAGTCAAGACCGTGAGATGCAAGAGTTGCTCAGTTGTAAACATCGGATGGGTTAAACCAGTATATCAAATAAGATTTGTTCAACCCTTAACTTGATCACTTAAAGTGATTCTTCCTTCTAATGAACTTTTCTGTCCTTAATCACTGTTTTGCTTGTGACAAACGTTAATTGGATTGATTATGAAGTATAATCCATTACTACGGTTGTACGGGAACCACACACTGAGATGGAAAAAACCAGTATTTGGTCCTGCCCAATTGGCGTAAATCATTTTTGGAGCTAAGAGTCTGCAGGAATTTTGCTTCGGCCTTCAGGTCCAATTATGGGTCCATGTTTTTCTCACCCTTGCAAATAACACCCTTATGTGATAAAATTCAACAGGTGACACAAAAGACTATATTACATCGTAAGACTTTAAATGGACCAGGCGCCACCGTTACAAGTTCATTGCATTGAACATCAACTCAACAATTGGGCTTGATTCATTCTACCAGTGTTCGTCCATTATGACGAGGCATTATGCTGGGGTTGTTATTGGAGTTGGACGTTGTCCGAGACGCAGTGGAAATGGCCAATATCATTGTAGATGTGTTTGTTCAGCCGAAAGTGCAGCACAAAAAGTTTATCTTTTGGTCAAGGTGTGCCTAAACCTCAGGTTTTATCACGTAAGATCCCTGTTGAGAACAATAACAAAGTGGTGCCCGGGAGAAAATGAATGGGTCAGAACATTTTACAAAATTATAATTCAGCCAATTAAAGGTTACTCCTGTTATCACTCTGTTATTACAACTCAACAATTGCAATAGCAGAAATCATGATTCTTGCAAATCAACAATTGTTGTACTAGGAATTCGTAGCTACTTTGACATTGCTGCTTCAGTCTTATTGGAATCATACAACAAATATGCGCCATAATTACAAATCTCAATGTTGCCCCAGAGGTGGTCTCCACTACATCAAGAGCATCGAAAAGTACTCCTCAAATTCTTGATCAATTGTAATTGTTGGTTTTCTAGGGCCCGTTTGACCATCTGCATTCCCGGCAACACAAATTACCATGATATATTCAAACCATGTGCTCATTTGAGTAACAAAAATAGGCACAAAATAACAAAGCCAATTGAATTACCTTGATTAACGGTCGATCGTCCGGAAGAGAGGACATAAGCATTTGGATTCACCTCGTTGGAATTAAGAAAATCCTCTAGTTGTCTATCTGTATATTGTTCAATGTTTTCATATTTGAATTCAGAGCCTAAGTCATCTAAATGATCACCGAATTCTGGGATTGGCCCTTCAAGTTCTTCAGACACATTAAATCCACTATGGGGATGCAGAGGATTAAGCTTCTCTGCCATAAAAATCTGTTCCTCTTTGCCAGCAGCACCTATTGCTGTTGCATTATCTGAAGAAAAGTGAGTATCCTTAAAACTGTTGAAGCCCTGGTTGTAGGAGGAAGTGGATGGCCTATCAGACGACCATATCTGAGAAACCTCTGCCTCAGATTTAGGTTCGGCAGACACAGATACAGCAAAGTCAGAATCTCCAGCAAGAATGTTGCTATCTTTTGCTGATTCAGGATCTGATCCATCGTCAAGAGCTTGTCTTTCTGAATATGCTTTTACCTGAATGAATAACTCTTCTGCTTGGCTCTTTTCTAAAATTTTGCAATTTTCCAGTGACATATGATGATCCGCATGCTTACGTTTAGTAAAAGGCAAGCCAAATTGCTCAGCCGGTAACTTCCGTTTCCTGTTCAATTCAGCAATGTCGGCGTTTAGCACTCCATTGAGATGAAAGCTGAAACAATAACATAAAGTGGGGCAAAGCACATAAGAAGCGGCAATTCCAAACAACGTGGATAAAAAAAAAAAAAATCAAAAGAAGAAAATGACCTTGGCAGGTCAACAATCGAACCATTATTCCTGGCCATTCACAAATCATGGCCTAAAATTTGTAACGTGCTTCGATCCTCGGACTTCAAATCAATATCAGATAAAGACGCAAATCGTATCCTTTAATAAACTAGTACCTGTTTCGAACTTCCTTATCGAAAGCTAAAGATGAATTCCGATACACAGTGCCACAAGAAGCAATAGAAAGAGAACTAAGCAATAAAAACTGAAATTTCCACTCCCACCAACTCGATGATTATTCAGACACAAACGAGTTGCTGTCAAACTATATTTTGTAACTTCGTTCTTTTTTTCTTTTTTTTTTTGTCTAATTCACTAATGGCCTAGATCCTCTTATTACAGCTACCATTAAACATTCTTTCCTCCATGAGCACTAAAAAAAATGATAAAAGAATCCGAAATTCTAAGAACACCCGGTAAGTAAAGGCAGATGGATAGTGAGCCCAGCAGCAGCATCCAACTACTTCTATATATATATATATATATATATATATATATCTTTGCATACTCAGTCCATCTAAAGGTTAATTAATTTCGTTTCCCACGTAGGGTCATAATAAAGTATTAGTTAACAGCTACAACCCAAGATAGATGCTTGTTAAAGACCCATAAGCGAAAGAGATAACCAAAATATATTAAAAAGAAAAGAAAAGAAAAGAAAAGGAGAGCTGCAAATATATCAAACAAAAATTGGGGCTTTGAAAAAAGGGGAAGCAAAGAGAGTGGGTACGCAAGAAACCAAACCTATGAAAGTCAAGTGGGTTATGACTATATTCATCCATTCCAGCCAGCGAACACAGAGACCCAGAAGAGGAAAAATGATGTTCGACTTTAAGCAGAGCAAGCAGCCAGATTAGTCTGATGTCTATCTCTTTCACCGGTCACCTTTCTGCTGCAAATTGCTTTCGCATAGCTGGAGCGTGTAGAACACCGACTAACAAAAGTTGCAGATTTTGTACATTATATCGTCAAAGTTTGATTTTTATATTAACTTTTAAAATTTAAGTAACCCACCTCTCAAAATTCAGAACCAAATTTCAGTTCTGGCCGGTGAAATACCTGCGTCCCTTTAGTGATGCCTGGGACTTCGTGTCCACGTGGGAGCTGGCAAAAGTACATTGCTTTTTGGTGGGGCCCACTGTTTGTTTTACTAATATATATTTTTTCTTTTCTTAAGAAGAATTTTAGAAATTTATCGAAAACACGACGCATTATTCTGCCATCCCCCGCCCCCCGCCCCCAAATTGCGTGGTGTGATAAGTTCAGGTTGCTGTTTATAGCCAATGTCTAAGGGAAATTTTGTTCCACGGCACCACCCACCCCACTTGGCACCTTTCCCTGTTTTGATTGCGGGAACAATTAGGCAGTCTGACTTGAAAAAAAGAAATGGATTAAATGCGGGGATTTGCCAGTTGTATAGTCAGTCAACAACAATGCCATCCTTCCCGTAGGAGTGAGGAACTTACCTGGATCAATACCAGATAAAAGAAATATGCAGTAACAATCCACTGGTCACCTGCCACAAAAGGAGGAGACTAACAAAACTACTACACACCATTGAGTTATCCTGAGACTTGAAAAAAAAAAACAAAAGCATACAATTCTAGGGTACAAGGATGATCAACCCGTCCTTACAGACTCAACCATCTATTCTACGAGACACGTGGGTCAATTCTGACTCAAATTTTCTTTCATGTGCAAGGTTCTCTTTATTCCTCAGTCACCCTCCAAAAAACCGCCCAACAAGGAGAGGAGGGAGGACGTGGTGGGAGGAAAATTAAACCTTGACAAAACCACAATAGCCTTTGCAGCGAATTCCTCCCCTGTAGGACCTCTAAAAATGGAGGTGACAGCTTTTCCTAGAAAATGTCCTCCCCTTTAGAACCTCTAACATGGAGCTGACAGCTTTTCCCAGAAAATGTCTTCCAGCCGGCGCAATGTATTTGTAAAAGACAAACTCTTTCTTCAATTTCTTTGTTCATAGTACAAGATGTCAATATACATATTTCTCCTATAATCAAGTCTCATGATCAGTCCTATAATCAACCTTATAATCAAATAATTATATTTACCTACTATATACACACAATAATATATTGCTTTACTATATTTACAACAGTATTCAAAATTCCTTCTTCCTTCCTCCTTTTGAGAGTTAAGTTGAGATTTGTAGCAGGCACAGAAAAATTCCAGGATATAAAAGACACAACAAAGTTTTTACTCACTCCAAAATTACGGACTTGCATGCAATGACACATCCCAACAAATAGTGACTTCATTAGGACGTAGATGCAATGGTCATAGTATCGTAGGCTGTTCGGAATCGAAGACCAGAACCAACATGTCCTGACGTAGGGCATAACCAACAAAAGATATTTGGACCCAGTACCTGAAGCATTCAAACAGAAAGAAATGCAGGAATTAATATGTGGCATGAAACTATGTAACAATACCAATGCATGCATACAGGGGCTTCAAGCTTCAATAAGTGATGGTAATCATGCGGAGTTGAGCTTTGGATGAGAAATTAATTATCCAATAATCCCTGAACTTCAAGTGTGTCCTTATAATGGAATACTTTGTATCACATTATGAATTAAAAAATCCTACATGGCCATCTGCCACGGAAGAAAACCAACTAGACCATATCTAGGCTGGCCAATCTGTCATGTAGTAACAAACCAGGACCATATTTATACTCAACTTATTCTTTCCATCACTGGACATGAAACAGGCATAGTCTGTAATGAGAAGCTTGCCCAGTCTAGTTTCTTTGTAAAAATTATGCTCTGTTCAGTTAGACCATTAACTTTGAGCCAAACTCATACAAGAGAAGTGATACAGAGCATATGCTAATGCGATGCAGCACATATGCTTCCAATCATCAAGACTCAGAGGGCTTGCCATCTGCCACAACTACAGAATCAGATTCATTGTACAGGCACTTCAAATACAGAGACCTTCCGCCAAGATGCATTAGGATTTAGGACAAGAGGAATGCATTTTAAAAATGACACAGAAAGTGACACAAATTTTATCCTGACTAAAGGTAGTTTCCTCTCTGAATTGGCCACTGCAAGCCCACTAAAGCAGCTCTATTGAACTCAATAGGAAATAATTGCATTGTTGCAGTAGCAGCAATCTACAACTGCCTGAATTGAAGTCTTCTCAAGTCAATCAAGCAATTGCCTAGTTATGTAAAAGGAATGAACAAGAAGGCTTAAAGGCTTGACATGGTCAAACATACGAGTGGAGACTGGGGCTGAAGACCAAATACAGACTTCCAAATTTCCAGTAGTTGATCTTTAACCAAGAAAATGAAGAAACAAGACAATGTCCTCACTGTTGTCAGATTCTCATAAGCACCGATATCATATGGATGCTTGTAGACATGACCTCCTTTCTTTGCGAGCCACAAAGCTCTCACTCCTTCATGGTACTGCCAAATGACAAAATAAGACCATTCAAATTTAATATGAAATTGGCCTAAAAATGATCAGTAGGAAAAGAGAATTCAGAATTTACTAACCTCGATTGTTGTCTTGTTTTGCAAAATGAGGTAGATATGCCAACCAAGCAAAACAACGAGTGTCACACTCATTGGCACTAACAATAGACCAGAAATAACCTGAGATTATATTTGATGTGTTACATGAATAGTATATGAGGCACTAGCGAACGCAAGGGAATTGCCAGCAGTGCATACATATATTGTTCTGAAATAGCCCTCACTTTGCTGCTCATCCTTTTGAGGCTCAACAGTTAAACTACCAACAAGCAAGACCTGAAATTTTAACAGACAATACAAAAAAGCTATGCTTCGCAAGCAGAAGTGCAAGAGGAATTAAAGATCACAGCCCAATGGGTAACTGGGAGATATAAAAATAAAAAATAAAAAATAAAGAACAGGCAATAAAATGCAGTGGGAGGACACAATTCAAATCAAGTCAGACATAGATTATAACATACCAGGGCATGGATGCATGCAATTACCGCATACACAACGAAGACGAAGAAGACCTTATAGTTTGCATGGCCCACACAATTATTTATCCAAATGCAATGGTGGTCCTTAAATCAACAGGCAGCATTTAACATATCAGCCAGGACATTTGAAATAAAAGCCGCGACAATATAGATCATGCATACCATTCGCAACACACATCTTTTACAAACACGGCAATGGTGAGCACGGGGAGGTTTGAGGTGAGAACACTTCTGGCAGTATCTTAAGTCCCCTCCCTGAAAGAATTTTCACAAGAAAAGTCATGTATAGGAAACCAATCCTCAAGATCCTCAGTGAAAAAAAAAAAAATAGTTGCCTTTTCCCAATCAGAACGACAGTTTAAGGTCATGATACCAATCAGGTTGCTCGAGAGATTCATTAAAATAAATAAATAAAACAGCTAAGGTTGTCCAAGTCAATAACTCTTTAAAAATGACAAAACCAAATTCAACAATGGAACTAACATCTTTGATGTCTTGAATTTCCAAGTCATTAATCGCTTTACTTCGTCCAATAACATTGCCTCTCTGATCCTGAATTTCAAGAAATAAATTCTTGAAATACAATATGTATTATGTAAAGAATGCATTTTTAAAAAATAAATAAAAACTTTACCTTGCGCTTGATTTCGTGGATAGGATTATCGGAATCCTCCACGTCGGGCATGTATGTGGAGGGCACCCCACCCGGATTGGTGAAGATGGCGACTGCGTAGTTGAAGACGCACATGAGAGCTACGGCGGTGAATACGGAGGCGTTCATGATTCCCGGCGAGGACATGAGGCCGAACCAACGTTCGATGAAGACAAAGACCGTGGAGAAGTAAATGTAGCCGATGGCTAAAACAACGGCGGTCACGGGCAGAGAGAAGCTGAGGCCCCGCTTCATAGTTGATTTTTGCGATTTAGCTACGGAGGAGAGAAGGCAAGGTCGGCACGGAGGTACCGACGTTGAAACGACGGCGTCCCCAGTTTTTATTTGTACTTCTTTGTTTTTTTTTTTTTTTACTCTGTTTCCTAATTCCTTTGGGAAATAAGAGAGCTGTCAAAGAGGCGACGCGAGATGCCGCCGTTGGATTCCTTTGACTCAAATAGCCTTTCATTGTCATCAATTTTACATGTTGTGATGATGTGTCAGATGAAGTAATACATTTTTTATTTTTGTACTGAAATTAGAGTAATTTAGCCCAATAAATCATAATTATTTGATTTAAACTTATGGTTAATTATGTTCAGTTAAATATTTTTTGTTCGGACAAAATTTATACAGAGATCTAATGCCTGTTGGGTCGATTTGAGCAAATTTTTCATATTATTTACTTATCTTTTTTTTTTTTTAAAGACAATGTTCATTTATAATTATTTATTGTATATATAGATATATAATTTTTTTGAATTTTGTGTCTTTTTTTTTTGTTTAATTTAGACGATTACATTGTGGATTGTTACGCGGAGTATTACAACTGCGCAAATTAATGAAAATAAAAAGAAGGCATGGAAAATAATTATTTGAAAATGAATAGCCTCTTATTGAATAATGATACTGTAATGGCATTACAAGCATAAGCAGCAGCTACTGAATTGCTTGCCTGGCTTCTGGTTATGCTGCAGAAATGGAATAGATGGCAATTACCATACGCTACACTGTATAAAGCTTTTACATTTGCCCTTTTCATGCAGTGGAATTTTGAATCGAAAAGTGAGGAAATTTGGGAAAGATCAAATCAATAAGGAGAGTGCTTAAAAAAAAAATAAATAATAATAATAACGGAAGGGTGACATCAATTATGGGGAAACTTGTGGGCAAACATCCAAAATTTTTACACTCGGGGAGATCAAAGGATAGACGTAGCAGTTTTTGATCCGGCTGTTAACCGTACATGAAAATCCAAGCCATTTTCAGGCCCCAGCTGGTGTGTACTTCCAGACGTACGACAGCGCAAGAACCAAACCCCCCCCCTACTTCCAGACTTGAATGGTCAAGTTGCTTTATGTTGCAACATGCAAAAGAGATAGAGATTGGTTTCTTTTTTTTTTTTTTTTTTTTTTTTTTGCTTCACAGCAACTCAACAATTGCTGGTTGATGATTTTTTTTAATTCATTTTAGTAAATTAATGCCGTTGGAACTAATGATCAATCATAAAATTTCAACATCCTTGAACTAATACTTATAAAAGAAAAAAGAAAAACTCCCTGAACTAATAATTTTGTAAAATATAAACTTCTTTCTTAACATCTATCTCCATCGTCTCAAGACAAAAATTTGGTCATGGTCTCTGTACCAAACAATAAGTAATTTGATTATTTGATTGCAAACTTGCAACTAATCTATTATTACTGTCATATTATTTCGTCAACGCCACAAATTATCTACCAAAAACTTGCTATTCCATGATTAATATCAATATCATCGAAAGCAATACGCTCTTTCCTTTTCTATGTTCCTCGTAGTTGAGACAAGAAATTTTAACTACCCTCGCACCTGGGAGGATTGTATTTGTATGCAAAGGAAGTTATCACAACCCACCAACCCCATGGGATGCCACCGGTGTTATAATTTAACAACAATAATTGAACTGTACCGAATAAGATGAAAGTAAAACTGAACTTTAAGGCAAACCATACCCCGTCCGACACCGAGTCAGAGTCACCCTTACTTAGTGAAGCTAATAAACAGAAAAATAATAATAATAATAAAATAAAACCCTTGTTTCCACACGTCAGTGGCCACCAAATAAAAGTTGAGGTCCTAGGAACCAACAAAATTTTACAGCTGCAGCCTTTTAACTTGTGCCTGACATTAAAGAGCTGATAGCCAAAAAGCTGCAACAGGACGTAACGGTGGGGCGGGTGAGTTTGTTGGTGAGTTGACATGTTATTCATGAACCTTGTATATCGTGGGTCGTGGGTCAGGGTTATTGAATGAAATTCTCATTTTGGACCACAGTATTTTTTTTTGTCTTTTATGAACGATGCATTGTGGTATGATTAAAAAGTTCGTGGTTCCGTATCCGAAAAATCAGATTTTTAGTGCCAGACGACCTATTCATTTCTGATAATCTTTCTAAGCTCGGTTGGAGGGATTCATCGTGGCGGGGAAGGGGAAGTTGTGAGAAAAAAGTCAGTGGTGCCTTTTCTTTCTATCACGATTGACCTTTGTTTCCCCTTCACGAGAAAATAACCTGAATAGATAAAAGGAAAATGCTTTGTCCTGTGAATGCTTGCTCTCCATTTTGTTATATAACTCAATTACAAAGAGTCGATTCATTGTGAATTTTAAGTCTTGATACGTATCACTTGTTTTTTTTTTTCTTTTTTTCTTTCTGTTATTGGATGGAAAAATCAAACTCTTTATGGTATGCAGCACAAGTTGCTCCCTGAGGCCCTGATAACATCCGACATTGATATTAAGAAAATTAAAAAGATATGTGATATCAAGTGAACATGCAACTGCAAATGCTTACAACATCTGGTTAATACTGATCAATGTTTTAGGTGAGCTGAACCATGTGTGCAGGTGGACGGCACCTAATGAAATATTCCGAGAGAAATTTGCTAGCCAAGAATAAATAAATAAATCATAGTCCAGTGAAGTTTGGCTCAAAAAACAAATAAAAAATGCATTTCCTGCATCTCCCACTTAACCCCTTTTCATGGGCTACGCCTTGCTATCATCTACCTCGCCTGTTGACTCGCGCTAAGGGAAGGGTTGACCACAGAAATGGAAGTCGTACCAAGTCTGAGGACCACCTCGATGGCAAGGCCGTCCTTGATCTGCACGATAACCTACCCAAACACAAAGGTACCAAAATATTAGCAAAAATTAGCAAAGTTACGACGAACCACTCAGAAGTCCACATATTTTATTATCATCATTTGGTGTTTTGATTTAGGATATCCAGCGATGATCATTGTATAATTTAATAATATGTATCAACTACTTCCCAAAAAAAAAAAAAAAAAAAAGAAGAAGATGCTAGACATAGTAAATAAAATAAAATTTAAATTAATAATTACGATTATCTAATTCTTATATTTATAATTAACCGTGTAAATTTTATCTTATCGATCTCATTTACTAATTTTGTGTTATGGCAATAAGACCCGAGACGCTGCAATCCATGTAATGTAATGAAACTTACTTTTTCTCAAAAGTCTCTTCCCTAGGCCACACCAAATCTCTGACCAGCCAAATCACACCGCACATCAGCCAAACCAATCCTTGATCTTCTCAGGTCAAATTCCATCCACACGTTCTGCTGATGGTGATGACCAATCACATACGCTTCCACACCTAACAAATCAGAGTTCCCAAACGACAGGCAGTGCACCGAATCACTGCCCCTTATTTCACCCGGAATCCGATACAATACCCGGTCACCCGACACAGTCATCTCGGCTCCCTGAAACACTAAACTCACGGTGGGTAACCGGGGCAAGACCCGTTGACTCAGTGGGACCCGGTAACACAAGTCCATGGCTCCTTGGAATACAAAATTGGGATCATCTAAAACGCTTAAAACTCCTGAAGTTTGGTTCAAAAACTCTGCTTTCAGCGCAGAGTAAGCAAGCCCTAGCAAGAACGTGAACTGGGTGCCCGAGTCAACCATGGTTTGACCCGCCCCAGTATGATCCGGTACCAAAATGGATTTCGGTATCGGAAGCAGCTTATTCGACACTTTAATACCTTCAAGCTGAACCGTATAAGCCACTCGATCAAAGTAAGGCAGTGGGGCTGAGATTTGGATTAATGGGGTGTAGTTTAACGGTAGCATCCACGTAAAATTGGATTCACCCAGAAGAAGAACCCCGGAGAAATCGTTACCTGAAATGCAATAAGAAAATTTCGGAAAGTCCATTTGTGAGACAAAAGAAAGGGCTCCACGGTTCATGCCGATTAACCCGGCATTCTTGGAGTCCTCGACGGAGTTGGAACTGAAAACAGAATCCATGCACCCAAAAACCAGGCCCGAGATATCGGAGCTCCCGATGTGTAACGTGTCGGAAGCGAGATTTCCTTCCAAGGAAGAAGCGTCGGCGTAGGCGAGAGTGGCGTGGCAGAGGTCGTTGGAGTCGCAAGAAGCGGGTATGGTGAAGTCCCTCGTCCTGGTCGTGCAGGTGGGCGAAGAACATGGGATGGGTCTATACGATGCGGATCGTTTCGGGTCGAATGTGGTTGGATAGGCCCGGGTTTTGTTGCAGTGAACCCAAGAAAGCTCGCTTCCAGTGTCGATGACCATGGAAACATTCTGTGGCGGTGTGCCGACGGTGAGAGACACCGTCAGGCTCACATTATGGTGGAAGGGAAGCTTGCTTGTGGATCTGGGAACCGACCCGGGCTGGATCACCTGGGTTTTGAGCGGCAAAATGAGCGTTTCTGTCGAAGAAAAACCGAGTCCGGAGTCCACAACTACAAGAATCATAACAGTAGTGTAAAACAAAATAAAAGGCAGAGACTTGAGACTTGGATCCCCGTTGAAACCGCAGATAATGTATGTTTTATTGCTTCTCATGATGATTAAATTGATGGTGAATGAGAAGGAATATTTGGGTTGGGAGAACTCAATGCAGAGGGATCAGAGAAATCTTTGTTTTCTTGGCAGTGAACTTAGTAGTACCGCTGTCTTAAGCAATAATGTGGTGTTCGGGGGACACAGTATGTGTGGTTCTGTCGGCCTTTCTATGTTGACCAACACCACCACCGCCAGGAGGGAACGGACCTGTTTTTAATCTTTGAGATCAGATTAAGCACATGTCGGTAATATTCTGTAAATTTTGGGCGGCGCATTGGGGAACGTTTGGTGGGCCTTCAAACTATAATTCCACTTGGAAGCATCGTCTAGATCCAATTACATGCAAAATCCATACGTTACATGTTGATGTTACATAAAGTCTTGTGATTTGTGAATGACCTTGAAATTTGCTCCAGATTGCATGGAAGGTGATGAAGCAATTTTTAAAAACTCAACCGACTCTGGGTGCGATGGATGCCTGTGATGTATGATTCTTAATGAAAAGAAAAATATCTCCACGGTTTTTATGCAATCAATTATGCAGAGGGTAAATAAAATAGCTTGGCTAGACATTCACGTGTTTTTTGAACTAGAATGGTAAAACCATTTTCCTGGACGATATGCATTTGGAAGGAATATCAAATTCGGGTCGGTGGTTGCCCTTACAATTCTGAGTTTGTTGATGGAAAAGGCATCGTGGTTGGGTCCATTCCAACGGGAAAAATGGCTTTCCATTCTAAGATTGCATACATACAAAAGGTTTGATTGAAGTTGTCACTTGTCGTGATGCAAAAGCTTTTGGCTCAGGTTTTTCACGATTCATTTTCTTCTCACTTGCAAATGATCCACCGTGTGCAACTCAAAAGCAGAATAGAAATAAAAACTGCCCAATCTTGTCATCATGGACATGCACGTTGAAAAGTGAAAAAGGAAGGATGCCAAGCAAAATTAAACAGAAAAGGCATTACCTTTCAAGCAGCTGCCAAGTGGGTGGCTTGTAGATTTAAAGCAACCTACTTCGACATTCCTGTTTTCTGAAGTGTCTCTGTTGGTTTCGGATGTCAGGATCAATTTAGTTTCTCAAGCATTATTGGATATAGTGGTATGGTTGGCGAGGATTACAGTTGTAGGCATGTAAATCCCGTATGGCATCGAGAAAGGGCAATCCGGTAGCCATGGAGACAAGACCGTTTTCATGTTGTTAACAACATGAAAACATGACCCTTTTCTTCTTAAACCCCATGGGACCACAATTAAGCCGTATGGTCTCTTTTTTTTTTTTTTTCCCTCTATGCTTTCGCATTACTGCTATGGAAAATTCTACTAGCCAAGGACTCATTCCGTTCATACTTATCAATTTTAGCCGAGCAAAATAGTTGTGATCAGTGATTTGGAAGCAAAAACACATTTTTACTCCAAGTTAAACAACGTGCTCTATCAGATTCAGAACTTGCAATGACTCAATCAAGATGTCACGCTTGCTTATCATGGTATGTGCTTCCTGTCATGAAAACTTCCGAGAAATATACAGCCGATCCATCCTTCCAAGAGCTTCCATTGATGCTATTTCTGATGGTAAAATGGTTTTCTTCTTCAGATGGGATTTTGCTCCCGATTCATTAGACGGTTTTAGCAGAAAGCACACGGTATTGAAACTCATCCGGAAAATGGCGTACGACTAGTATAATACGCAAGTTAATCCCCCACTTTCCCGCGGAGGCGTGAGCTCGCTCACTTTATCCCTATATATGACTCATTGATAAAACGATAACATCATACACGAAAAAATGGCAACAACATGAAAAAAGCAAAGTGAAAATTAGAGAACAAGAATCCCATAAATTTTTACGTAAAAATTAGGGAGAGGGATTTTATGTCATGACAAAAGCCAGTGAAGATTACAGAGCAACTGTACAATCCCTGTTCTATTTGTCAATCCGGTTGAGCTTGCCAAGCCCATTGCAGCAAGGACAGACAATCTGGGCCTGATCCGTGCGTGCAGCATTAACCTTCCAGCCTGCCGCCGACTGCCGTATGAAACCAGCTCCATCACACTTAGGGCACCTGCACGAGTGTAGCAAACAGTAATTCTTAGAATCCAATAAGTAAACAGTAATTCTTAGAATCCAATAAGTAAACATAAGTAATCAGGTGGAGAACGACGGCTAGAGAAAGTTATTCAAACTTAGCGCTGTACATCAGTAGGTGGAATTTGGTTGCTACTACTTGCGACCCCAACGCTCAAGATTCTTGTGGTCTAATAGATAAGGGTGGTCCCCAGAGACGTTGCTGTTAATGGAGGTCAAGTTCTTCCCTTGCAATTTTATTTTCTTCCTCTTCACCCATTCCAGAACTCAAACTCTCTCTCTCTCTAACCAGATAAAAAGAATAAGAAAATAGTTCTCACCTGTAGATGGGATTGCGCAATCATGACACCACCAACCACATTCGTATTAAAAAGCACTTCTTATTAATTAAAGCCTTACAATACTATTGTAAGAGAAATTACATCTTAAGATAGCGCCGCAGATCATAAAATTTTCCACGAGATTAACGAAGCCTAATTTTCTGCATAAAATTAAAAATTAATTTTTCTTCTTCTGATCTTCCGGTAGCATGAACCCCAAGCATTCATTTAGAAGCAAACCACAAAATTGCAAACACTTCCAAACCACAAGTTTATAGTTACGGTCTCTCTGAGCAGTCTTGCTGACTCTACACGTGTTGTTTCGGCTTTCTGAACAACAGACAAGTCCAACTGTCCTTGTCAGACTTAAGCTCCTCTCCATGCATCTAGTTAATTACAAATGTTCTTCAACAAAACAGTAACTATGACAATAATCCTTAATGTACTGTCATTGATCTTCATTTCCATCTTCACCCAACCCAAACAATCACCTTTACGGTTGTTCGGGCAGGCATCCTGATACCCAATCAGATAAAAAGCAGTTTTCCTATGCAAGTGAAAAAAGTGAATTTCAATACACATGCGTTACAGATTTTATAAAGTACCTTGAGGAAGTAAAACATGTAAAGTAACTTGATGAAGCAAAACATGCACATACAGGCGGCCAATTATAGGCAAAACAACAAAAGCACTGCTTTCTGGTGCTTCGTGTCAGCTTAGGACATAAAAACTAGCTTTTGGCAAAATATTTCGATTAAAAAATGCCTATGCCTAGAAAAAAAAACATGCCAAAAGAACTTCAAAGCATAACCAATGCACAGAGAGTAAAATAAAATATCTCAAAAATTTATTGTTAAGTCAGCCGATGAGTAAAATTCACCGAATAAGGCAGAGGCCAACTTAATGTACACTTGCTGTATGCAATACATGTATACAATAGCACACAAACTGCTTAGCATCCATCGAAGTAACAAGGCGTAACAAGCACAAAATGAGGGACCTCACTCCTACTCGTCTCTTACTTCTCATAATTTAAGTCAAAGCAAGCTATATGTCTCATTATTTCTCTTCAAAGTTGCAAGTGAACATTTCTATTAACAAAAGAGTTGAAAGAGCATAACCAGCACCAAGATGCATCAACAATGGTAAGGCTGCACCTAACTTTCAAGGTTTCACTGACTATTTCTGGCACAAAGATAAACTACAGAGTAACCTATTTTTGGCACAACATTGATCTGAGGCCCAACATAGAGTCCAGAGCAGGATACTTTTACGGAACAGGAGGATTTTGCGAATGCCCACAGGGTGCTAATAAGCATGCCTCATTCAGTATTCAATTCTATGCGTAATCTTTTCAATTTTAATCACAAAGTTCACGAGGACTAGCAATTTGTCACAGGTGCATTTCTGAAAATCTGAGAGATGGATCATACCTTACTGGAACAGGGTTACTGACAATTACAGAGCAGAAAAAAGGCCTATATCTTCACATATGCTGATAAACCTGATTCTATACACAGTATCAAAGTATCATCGTGGCTTCTTTCCCACCATAAGCTTTCGTTCTAAAATCAATTATTGGAGTAAGATCTGCAACTCAGAGAATCAATCACACGTTACAATGAACGTAGAAGCGACATAATCCAAACAGAGCAAGTTACTGACAGTGAAAGATGGACATTTCTTGTCCAGCATGTACAATAAGAACTAAGCATCACTCAATGGACATATCAAATGACAGAAGACCAAGAATAAGCACAAAAATCTAAAACAAAAATTAGAAAGTACATATATATTAAACATCGCAACTGATAACATTAGCAAAACTCTTTTAGGCCCAAAAAATCAAGAGGTAAAGTTACAGAGGGAGGTTTGTACCTCGGAAAAACCACACAGGTTTCTTCCTCGCCCGTCCCACCCCTTACTCGAGTCCCTTACGAAAGAAAACTAATCTCTTAACGATTCAAAATCTCTCTTTAGCAGAATTTTAAACTAAAGCAATTCCTCACTTCTTTACCAGCTGTTGATATAGACAGTAAAATATACGGGTTGCCTTGAACAATTGGAAGAATGCAACAATTGGCGACAAGTCGGATAATCAACTCATTCAAACATCCAACAAAATTCACCATTAACTATCATCCACAACCCGAGTCTCGCTGATGCGCCTCCTTGAGGAACTATGGAAATTACTGGAATCTATCCTCCCAAAGCAGAAAAAGAAGTTGCGAAAGGCCCTGCGCAACCCCCTACTCTCTCTTGATCCCCTACCTCTGGGTGGCCAAGAAATTCTCCTGGGAGCACCAGGAGCACTGAACCCACCATCCAATTCCGTAAATACAAGTGGGAGCTCCAGCTCGGCCGCAGCTTGCCTTCCTCCAGAAAACCTCCCAACCGCAAAGCCCCCACCGGGAAGTCGCCAAATCATCAGTCCCACGGTGTCCTCATCGGACTCTGGTGAAATTCCGCTGCTTCCACGCACATCTGATGTAGGTAACTCGTGGCGGCAAACAGGGCAAGAATTGCGGAGAGACAGCCATGGAAGGATACAATCCGAGTGGTAAATGTGCTTACACGGCATCTCTCGCGCGTCAGAATCCAGCTCAAATGGTTCTTTACAGACCGCGCAATGAGACTCTATGGAGACGTGGCTAGCGAGGATTTTGATTATCGGCATCGATTCTATTGCCGCCTTTGAAGCCGGCGTTTGCTCGAATCGACCAACGGTGTTGAATTCCAACTGGCTCAATTGATCAAGAAGCCGATCAAATCCCGACGCCATCAAGAACTCCGACACGCTAGCCGGTAAAGGCCGGAGACCCGAACCAGCGCCATCGTCATGGTACAGCTCGAAGTTCCCAGAATCACCATCATTTCCAGCCCCACCGTCAGCCGGCCCCCGAAGGACAATAACCGGGTTAAAAGGAGAGAGATCTCCGGTAAGCCGTCGAGTGCGCAGCAACCTAGGGGCTGAGACCCTGTCCGGATTCTGCGCGGCGGGGGAACGAGAACGGGTGCCAATTTCTTCGACGAATCCGCCGCCGCAATCGGGGCAGAGGACGGAATCTTGGGAGGCTCCGAACCGGACCCGGACGAATCGGCTGCATCTGTAGCACCAGGAGGAGGATGATATTGATCCCAGCGAAGCCATTGCAATCGGCCTTCCGATCCAATTATAAAAGCCCAAACTTTTTTTCTGTTTATCCCAGAACTCAGAAACCCTAAAATTGGGCCACCTGAAATCCACGTGGCTAGAAAGAAAACTCTACAGAGGTACTCTGTGTGAGAAACGAAAGGGTGGGGCTGTGTGTCTCTGTGTGTGTGTGTCTATATATATATATATATATGGTTAAAATTTATTGTAATAATATTTAATTAACTTTTTTAAAAAAAAAAAAATTACAGAAATTATTTATTAATAAAAAAATAAAAGACCTGTGAATCTGACCACCGATCCAACAGCCCAACCAGCAAATTGAACCCTTACCTGAGTCAAATTCAATAGAAGTCAGCCAGCATGAAGGCGGCTATTTCATTCTCCCCTTATAAACCCCGTAAAAATAAAAATAAAAAGATCTTACTTTTAAGATATTTAATTTTATCCTTGTGCTTGTAATATTGTTAATCAATCCTAACCAAACACACAATTGTTCGTCTATATATATATATATAACGATGATAATAATAGAAGATAGATAATGTTACTCTGACAAAAACGAGATTATTGTACTGTTTTTTTTTTTTTTTTTGACAATTGAAGAACTTATACTATTATTAAGGAGTACTTTGTACAAATTATCTTACACGACATCCATAACAAGATATAGTGAATTAAATTTAATAATGTTAACTATATAATATTGTTGTTGTTGGAGTGTTATGACAACAAAGTCCACCCTTTAGTTTATTAGATGTATCGAATTGTCTCTTTAATTAGTCTTGATCGTTGCAATGTTAGGAGTAGAAATACTCATTTACTGTTTTATTATTTTTATTTTTTTTATTTGCTTTTATAGTGGGGGGCTCATTTTGAAAGTTTTGAAGCGTAAGAGTTTGGAAGACAACATTTTCCAGTTTGAAGGGTTGAATACACCATTTACCTCTTAAAATAATCATAATAGTTGAAGAGTGATAAAAAATGATTAGACAAAAGTAAATATGTAAATGCGGGTAACTGATAATTATTAACCAAACCAAAATTCCAGCTCTGGAAGGAAACAAACTCCTCTACTGTTGGGATTATTCCCATCATCGGAGGGCTCAAATGTCCAAGGGACTTAAAGCTGAATGCAGTCATGATGAGGACAAAAATGAACCCAGCAAAAGAAGTTGCTTAATTCCTGAGTTATTGAAGTGATTGATTAGCAATCGCATGGAAAGCTTCTGTTACATTTCCTTCATTTTCAATTTTTCATTGTTACGAATTGATTTTTTGTGTGATAAAAGCCTTTTTGAAATAGTTCTAGCATAGATTAGGAAGACATATCGACTGCACCATCAATTTAAGCCATCCACTAGGTTTCAATTACAACTAGTTTGAAGAAAGGAAATAAATCCAGCGAAGACAACGGAAAGAAAAGCAAAAACTACTAAAGTAAAATACGTAATTCAGCATAGAGATAACTGTTGCTTCTTGCTAATGTCCTTTCCCTGGAGGCGTCCCTCATTTAGGAGGGGGACAGAAAGTAATGACATAGCGAGAAGCCCTGCACTTGTTAAGGCTGGAAGAGTCGTCAAAAGCATAACTATATGCTTTTGGACAAATGGCCTTAAAGATATGTGCAAAAAGGGTTGGCTTGCAATTCTTGGGGTTAGCATAATTTCCAGTGCAACAGTGCTTAGCCGATTGCATAGCCAAGCAAGCACTATTGCACCCTACTACTTTGCCATCTTTCTTCACTGCCAGGGTAGAAGGACAGCAAGCATTCAGGTCAACCTCGCAGGATGCCACTCCACATCCAATTCCACCCCCAACCGGCGCCATGGAAACGGGCAAATTGAATCCATCAACCAAACTTACATCATAAAAATGTAAGGGCGACCTAGATGATCCAAGGGTCATTTCCACCACAGTCGTTGGAGGGATACCACCAAGGCCTTGGCAATGAAGGAAACCGGAGCAATCTCCAGTGTCACAAGACCCTTTTCCGCTTTCATTGAACCAACATCCTTGCCTGCCCCATATTCTCCCCGACCACTTTTCAGGAACGTCAAGGACTACTTCTTCACCGCTGCCGAGGTGGAAACCTCCGTTTTTAGGGCTGGGATGGCCAACATTCCCAAGGATTCCAGGCCATATGCTCTCAATGCAGTTGTTCACAACAATGAGCTGTTCCCCATCTGCAACCATCGCGGGTCAATAAATGGATACTAAAGTCAGCAATCAAATGAACACGAGTCCAAACCACAAAAAGCCAAAAATTACGACACAAAGAACAATTAATTACTTGCAGTGCATAGCGAAGCAAATGTGTAGAAGACAACAGAGAGGAAAATTGAAGAAGGCCCTAGTGCCATTGCTTCTAGCTTTTGGACTTGTTTCAAGAGATGCTGCCAGTGCGATGCTAGCCTCAATTGTGAGTGTGTGAGAGACAGAGCGGTACGAAGTAGAGGGACAAAGTTAAATGGGGAGAGGGGGCCTCCAAATATAGCGCCACAAAGAGGAAAACGGTTACTGGACATGGAAGTACAGGATGTTAACGGCTTTTGAGGAGAGGCTCAGGCTTTTCGTCTCTTTCTACACTCCCACTTTCACTATAATGGGGCATATGTGCATTACTTCCAGAGGAGGTTTTTTTCCAATGTCTCTATTTGTGAATTAATTAAACCAAGTACGTAAGGGAAACAAAAGAAACAAGAACAAACTTTAATTCATCTTGTCTAGCGAGCGATATGTTACCCTTCTCCTTAGAGACCATTGTAAGGCTATAAAATCCCCCTAAGAAAATAAATACACCAAAGCAAGATGCCTTAGCGAGCACCTTTCACATAATTAACTCAAATGAGACCAATCTTATCATGTGATTAGAGAATATTTCATCTTTTGGCTTTTAAAGTCGGTTTTGTCAGGGAAGGAATATATATATATATATATATATTTTTATGGAAAATAATTTGCGAAAAGAAAAAATATACATATGTTTTTTTTTTCTTTTGTGGCTATACTATATTACTGAAAATTAACTGAAAAAGATTTTTCAATGTTTGAAAATAATTAAAACGTGGGAACAATTAACTCCGAAAATAGCCCTGTAATCACCCCACATCCGCTGAAACCTCAACTAAAGCTACCACCACCACCGCTGGGGTTGATTCAAGAGCCAATCACGACTGAACGTCAGATTCAATTGAAAAGATGTAGATCAAAGCAATTAATTTCTGTTGCGTTCCACTTTAAATTTATTTTTGCGCCTTTTTCAAAAGATTAAGATATAATTATGATGAGATTACACCATGAAAAATCAATATTTAAACACATTAGATCAATTAATTCCGACGTTTTCAAAAACATAGGGACGCCTCTGAAGCTACAATTTCTATATGTTTTTTTAGCATAAATGGATCGGCCAAAGTCAGGAGATGGAAAGGAAAAGCTGGAACAGAATTTTACGAGGCATCCCTTAAAGTTCAATAGATGCACGTTCGCTGGACTGTGGACCGTATCATTAGCCCAAACCTACCATAGTTGCAAATGAAATGGTACACGACATTTCCGAACGCTCTCCAAAATAATACACCAACACATTGATTGAAATATGCCTCTCTTCCTGTGAACCTGTCATTGCCCTTGATACAGCTCAAGGAGTCTCCAAGTTGACTTGGGTAACATTTTACTGCAACTCATATGACGAAAAGCTGAAACCTGATCTTCCCTCATCATTGGTTGATTTCAGTTCAAGCTTCTGAAATGGGCTGCAATAAGATTTGAGCATATATTTGGTCAACATTCATTACGGTTAAAAGTTCAAAGACATGCAATATGACCTTAAGAATGTTATCTATAAACAGAATATCACTGGTGACTTTTACATTCCAATGGAAGAGAAGTTATCTTTTGTAGAATGACTGGAGCCAAAGGGAACAGGTGACAAAATACCTGCTATTGGGATCATAGTAGAAGCCATTGATGGAGCCATCACTACAATTGAAGCAAACATAGTAAAAGCCTGCGATGGTTAACCCACAGTCTGTTCCGACATTAACAAAATACTGCTCTTTCCACCTCTATACAAGAGAATCACAAAAAGGGTAGGACGTCAATTATGATTCATCAACTTGTTCTCATTTTCTAACAGTTAATTTTATAATTCAGAGAAGATTACCATGAATATATATGGATAATTGCTCAAATCCAAAGATTTGCCTCCATCAACCTCAATTTGGCCCTGTGAAGAACAGTGTCAATTAAGAGAGCAGAGAATCTGCATACAAACAATAAGTTGTGAATTCATACCAAAAAGGGCGCAAAAGATGGAAATTTGGTCCAGTGCCTTATATCTTCTTCTGGACTGTGAAATTTTTCATACTGATTAAATATGAACATTGAAATCCATATTCAATACCATGGAGACACCAATACTGAACAATAAAAGAAGGGCACATACGATGCTTCCCATTTGCCAGTAAAGAAAGTATAATTGGAGCCATCAACAATCTCGCCTTCCCAGAAGGTTATTACCTAAAAAAATTCCATAGGAAATTAGAAAAAAAATCCAATTTCATATGGCAATTACACATTTTCACTGCCAATAATTTCACAAAGATGTAACTCTTAACAAGTGCATTCATATGCAAGGCAAGATCCTGCCAGGGTATGAATACAGTCAATCAGCATAATGAACACACAAGTACTTGAGAAAAAAAAATGCTTTTGCATATGATAGAGAAGCAAACAAATGCTCCAACAAAGGAGCATGAGCACGCAAAAATCTAAAGACCAAAGGAGAGTAGCCCACTTACTGGTGTATCTGCCATAGGAACATTGAGAGCTTCCATGGTACCACATAAGTAACCATGATCAAGGTCACATCCTTGAATCCGGACATTAACTCTCCATGCTTCATCTTTCTGTACACTAGAAACATTTTGGGTACCAGAAAAAGCCTACAACAAAATCATGTAATGAGGAGATAGTGCAAAAACATTAAACAGGCACTGATTGCTTTCAGGAATTTTCCACGGAAAGAAACTAAAAAAGTATTACTGCTGTCAATAAATATTGACCACTGCTAAAAATCATATCACCAAGAAAAAAAGAAAGCTCAAAGAACAAGAAGCCACAACGACTATATAATTCTTGCAAGGTTTCCAGATCAATTTCCCCCCTCCCTCAAAAAAAAAATAAAAAAAAATAAAAAAAAAATATATATATATATAGAACTGGCACTCAAGAAGGGTAGAACCAAAAATTCAAAAGCCTCACCTGTCCAACGCTCAAAAGGGTACAAACAGGAGGGAAAGTGCTTCCAGAATTTGCACCTTCAAAGTTAATCGTACCCATTAACATTAGGATCCCATGAGAAAGAAAAAAAGAGCAGCGCCGAGCCAGTCCCCCAATTCAAAGGACAGTTTGTAGGGTATGGCTCAAGAATGTCATACGTGAATATAAGATCACCTGAAACTTGAGAAGGAGCCGAGCTTTCCACAACTCTCACCGGCATTTCATAATCTGATCTGATTCCGATTCAGGCGATCGATCCAAAACTGCGCCGTTTCTCTTTGATCGAAGACGCTCCCGCAATTCTACAGGCCAAGAATTTGGGCGTCTCCGGGCTGTGAACTGCAGAGACTATAGATCTGAAGAGAGCGTTTCCCCCAGCTTCCACTTTTCTCTACATTTTTCCTAAAGGAAACGACGCCGTTCTGGGTGGCCAGGTATTTTTGGCAACGCCACTCACTTTATGGCAAAACCATGCCCTCCGGGGATGACGTCAATACAACCTTCCACTCTCCAAACAACTATACTGGCATTCGAGACAAAATTACCTCTCACTAAAATTATATTAAGAGTGTAAAAATTTCTAAAATTAAATAAACACTATATTGAACAATACGATAACAATAATAAAATAATAAATAATTTTATATTTAATTTTATTTATTTATAAAAATAAGTAAATATAATTAATTTATATTATTTTTAAATTATTACTATATAATTTTTTTATAAATTAAATCGATGATTTTCAGTTTAATCAAATAGATTGACCAATTTCGTTGACACATCTCTACTCATAAGTATTATAATAAAAAATACAAATAAAAATTTGTTATCATTGAAGATGAGAGATTGTGATTTTTTTTTTTTAAAAAAAATAGATTCAGAATACAAAAGGCCTTCGTTATCCATTAATAACACTAACAAATAGCAATAACTTCTATTTGACATTTGGAACGCAAGCTTCTGTTTTTCTTTTCTACCCACTAATGACGCAGAGCATGTCATCCATTGCACATCTTCTTAAAATTGTCACGCCACGTCGACAATTCTCTTGTTTTCTGCGTCAAGCGAGCTAATAAGGCAGGCAAGACAGCTTGGGGATTTTTGTCGCATAAGCCTAGCACATCAAGACCATGATCTCCGTATAATCTTTCAATGCACCTCCGAAAGTGAATCTCACCTTGTCCCGCAATTCTAATGCCTCTCGTCAATTCATTACCGTATCTAGAGGCCGATTCTAACCAACCCAATAACACGTCAACCTCAAACCTTGCTTCATCCCATAGATCTTCCTGGTTTATACAGATGCCCTTGCCGCTATAATTCTGAGCTTTTAAAGGCCATGACCGGCAACAATCATTCAGGATCTGCGTTTCGTGCTTAGTTCTTTTGGGAGGCCCTGTCGGTAGAAGCCGATAGCTTGGAGTACAGCTCTTCCACTTAGAGATGTCAGGTTCTAGAATTGATTTACCCTGAGACTGCTCCCTTCCTGATTCAAGTTTTTGCATCATAGCTTTGCCCTCTAAGTCCTTTTCTTCAACCACATTAATACTCTCACAATTGTTCAGGAAAAACATGACCTCGCCTAAGAGGTCATGGTGCTTTCCTATCAAACCACCAATCTGTCTTTGGAATTCATTCTTTCCAATCTTTCCACTGTTATAGCAATGCAAATGCTTCAAGAATAACAAATAATCCACTTTAGAAGCTATCCTTTTCTGAACTTTCCTACATAAGTCAAACCCTTGAATATTAGTTCTCTCTAATACTCCGTATAAGGGCTCCTCATCATTTTTCCCCACAGTAGCTTCGATTGCAGACAATGACATTGTTTCAAAAACTGGTGCAAACACACTGAAATCCTTGATCAAATCATCGTGGTCCCTAAATACTTTAATAGCCTTATTGTAGACTTCACCCGGTTCCAAGTATCCCTTCTCGTACATAAAAATAATCTTCGAAAAAGCTTCATAGACATGATCGCTGCGTGTTCTCACTCTGCGTACAAAATCAACAGCTTCTTGATATGAACCAACCCTTCTCCTCCTCCTCCTAATTGACATAGCTTCTTCTTCCTCTTCTTGCTGATAATCCTCGTCTATGGCTTGACGGCCAATCGGCAAGAAAGTGTTAAACTTGTGAATCAAGTCATTGTGACCTTTGAATATTGCCTTGATGCTGAGAAGAGCACTTTCAGGTAAATCCTTTAGTCGTGTGAGCTTGATCCTTTGATCATTGATTTCGCGCATGATCAGTGCAAATCTTTTGAATTTCTCAGGTTCGTTGCAGAACCTCGCATCTACCTCTTTAACAAAACTGAGAGAACGGTCCATTAGGTCCCGTGAAACATATGTTGAATTAGTTGATTCAGAGGGAGCATAGGAGCCGTAGGTCAGATCCCTTGGTCTCTTCATCTTTCCCTCGACTTCAGGATTGAGTGTTTAAGGTCTAGCAATTCACTATTTAAATGAGGCCTTAGGGTTTTTGGTGGGGGTCGGGGTGGTGGCGGTGGTGCTGTAGTTGTATTTAAATAGTAACAAACAAGCATGGATTCCGGGACTGGAAAGAATCCCAATCCAAGAGGGAGAGGGAAGTTCTAATCATACCTAAAGAAAAATTAAAATTTTTTGGCTTGCGCGTTGGTTGACGTCCTGCCCTGGTTTCCCAGGGTCGTACCGTAATTCTGTGCGCGATGAGTCATAACCCCCCATCAGTGGGTCAAATTCAATTAAACATTTAATCGACGAATATATTTAATTTTTTTATTAAACTTTTATGTTTATAATATTTAATATCAATTTAACGATTAATTTATAAATATAAATATTTTAATGTTATATAATATATATTATAGTTTATAATAATTACTATATTTTGTATGTACAATTTGTCTTGTAAATATTTATGGTTTAAAATAAAATAAAAATAAATAAATTTCTCTTTTTATATTTTTTGAGTAAAAAAAATTATTTTTAAAGGTAATTTTTTCTTAAAAAATATTCATAATTTAATTTTTTTAAAAAAACTTTGTAGTTTTATTACAATAAAACAAAAAAAAAAATTAATTTATTATTTTTTTAAAAAAAATTACATATAATTTAAATATGAAACAAAAAAAAATACAACTCCCAATACATAAGATAAGCAAGCAAATTGTACCTATATAATACTAGTTTCATTTATAAATACAGAGTCTTTTCCGGCTTCATGTTTTCGATCGGAGAAACACCTTCCAAGACTTTATAAAAGGAAGGAAACTGATCCAAAATATACCTATCCCTACCACATGGTTTCTTAACACTTATTAACAAGAAACTACCCACTGCTCCCGGTTACAGGGCACAGACCTAAACTTAATAGTCGCAGCTGCCATTGTCGCTCCTAGCCGTTGGATCAAAGTTTTCTGCCGAGGGATCAGTGCAACCTTCCGGAACAGGAACCTTAACCTGTTGAGCCGCTTTGCCTGCATCCAATAATTTATCAAATGCTCATTATTCCTTGTCAAGTATGTACTATATCATGTTCCTAAATACCGAAGCTAGATGCAACCCTCAAATCAAGATCTTATGATCAAAAATCTAACCATAGAAAGATCCATTCTTGGTGACATCTTAATTTGCATCTCCGAGAGCTGCCTCGCTCAAGTACTTGTCAGCCAATTGGACTCTCTCCACGTTTTCTGGCTCCTGGACAAGCATGTTACCATATTCTCGAGGAGTTTTGCAAGAGTCATCTTTGGTTGCTCAAATGTTGGAGGTCCCTCCTTTGAGTTCACTAGCTTTTTTCCAACACTTTCTACGCCCACGCTGGACACCCATTTTCTCACTTCGTCATCATACACTCTTGCCCTGAGTGCACCAAAGAAATCTGCACACAAATACAAGGATTCGTCACAATGGCAACCATTATACATTACAACCAAAAACGGTTCTGGATTGAAAATGGAACACGTGTAATCAATTGATGGTTCAGTTAACAAAGAACATGGTTTGTGGGAACTGAATTGTCTTTAGGAGACAAGCCTTTGAGGAGTAATGAGTTGGAGTTGGATGCAAGAGTTTACCAATGGACTGCCCAGGGAATTGATCAACAAGCTTGACAATATCCTCCGTGGGAACATTATCAGTCCTGAAGATTCCTGTGCACACACCAATCCTGTCTTCTCTGGTAGGCGCCCAGTAGAATTTCTCCATACGGCCATCACGGATGAGAGGGGCATACAATGTGGAGAAGTCAATCCCAGTGACTGATGGGAACCCGGGCATTCTCTTGGTTGTTGTACTTACCAGGGAGCTGGACATTAGTTGGGTTGTCAGCAATGTTCATGAGGGTAGCATTCACCATCTGATTTTTAACAGTATATTGGGTGGTCCCGCCAAGCCTACCCGCTCCTGCATCTAGATCGTTGATGAAGAGGCAGCACATCTTTCCCCTCTTGATGATGTCTGCTGCCTCCCGATACCTTTGCCTGATCAATTTTGCGGGCTCTCCAGCATTTCCACTTTCCAGTTCCCCGGCGCTCATCATGAAAGGGCTAAATATAAGTCACCACAAGAAAAAAGTATTATGAAGCACATAAATCTCAATATTACATTGGACTCTTCTTGTAAAAGAAACGGTTAAGGTAATCTACTTGATTCCCATCTTGGCAAAGACAAGCTCGCATTGGAATGATTTTCCTTGACCCTTGCCTCCCCAAATACCCAAGATAAGAGGAACCTGACACAATTACTGTAGCATAATTTCACTTTCTTCGCAAGTGTTGGATCATCGAAGTTGAGAGATTGCCAGAAATATCAACCGATTAACTTTTATGTTTGGAAGGTTCAAGAAGTTCTTGGTGATATGCACAACAAGCTTATCCGTAAATGCGGGGGCAATGTAAAAACCCTCCATATTGTTGTCCAGATTATACCTGAAAAGCAGCTCCCACGTTCAAAATTTCTGTTCCCAGTCCACATTTAAAAAGGATCGAGAACAAAAACAATCTCAACAAAGCGTTTCTTTAGTCAAATTCAGAGATCATCAACGACGTACGTTCGAAGGCCTTGACTGATGTAGTCATAGGAAGTCATAACTGCATTGTGAGTTCCTGTACCCATGGGAGCTTGGAAGAGAGTATCCACCAGCCCTTTGCCTCTAGTGATGTCCTGTTGGTCATCTGACACGTCCTTTACAAGCCCCTGCCATTTATCTTTGGAGGTCTGTTTCTGCTCGTCATATTCTGCGAAAACCTTCAATTTCCCTGACAAAGGCCTCTGGCTGGTGAGTTTGGAGCTCAGCTTCTTCAAGCTGTCACCGAAGAATGCTGAACTTGGCACTGACGACCCGGCTCCACTGCCATTCAAATTCAACTGCAAGGATCATACACCCTTCCTTTAAGACTGTAAAACTACAATATTTGCACAAGCAGAAGCAATGACACATTTTCACTTGCAATTGAGCTGAATTTACAGAGCCCACAAAAGAAGACTTCTAAAATAAAGTTATAAAAAAACTCAAGTTTCTAGCATTGTTATTAACTTAAATCATCGCGTGATATCCTTCTACGGCCTTGGAACAGACAAGAAGGACTTCCTCCGAAATGCGAGTTCAAAGCAAGAAGTGCAACAAAGTCGTTAAAAACAAGGAAGAGACCCCCATAAAGAGGACCAAAAGAAGAAAAAAGAAGAAATTCGTCGGTCATGCTCGATAAAATCAATAAAACAAGAAAAGTTAAGAAGTTGATGCAAAAGGGGCGGGAAGATCACAGTATCCGTACTCTGTTAACGGCACCAACGGTCGAGACAGAGGCAGCCGCCATTGATCCAACGATTGCGATAAAGCCCTTGACGGGGTATTAGGAGACGAAAAAGACGAAGACTATTTTGGAGTGAGTTGCCCTTCGGACACACAGAGAAGGAGAAACGGGACGAGGGTCTTTATAGAAGGTGAGGTTTTTGTTGGTTTTTGGCGAGAGAGAGAGTATGTGTGTGTGTGCGTGTGGATTTCGGCTTACAAGCTCACCACCACCACACAATCAAGATTTTGGCGTCATTACGTGGCCTACTAAGTATTGGATGAGGTGGACGTTTGTTTTGGTTATTGGCGTATGGGTGTATTACAGGCTGCTTACAAACAAAATGGAGGCTTCTCGGAACTGGGCTGGTTTGAGACGGGTTTAAGCTCTCATGCTCTCCATTAAATTTTTTGTACGGAATTTTTTATTTAATTCGAAATTAAATTCTAAAATCTCATAGCAGCAAAACTAAACGCTAGACATGATAAATCACTAACCTCAACGTTGATCCACAGCATATGTTGAGACATATAACAGCCCCCCTTTTTTTTTTTTTTTCCCTTGACTGAATGATAACAATCTGGTAATTCAATTGGCAAAGTTTTTTTAAAAAAATAAAAATTTTCAGAACAAGAATATAAATCTAAATATATTTCATTAATTCCCCCAAATTGAAAATTTTGTAATTTTTTTTTTTTTTTGTAGAGTTCCCTAAAAGCACGGCTAACAAGGAGTCGACGAGGAAAAACGTTAAAAGTTCAGTTCATGGTTAGACAATCTTCATAAAACACAGTGAAAAAAAGAAACACTCTCTGTGCAAGCAAACGACAAGAGCCAAAAATTTGCGTGTTAAAAACGAGCATGAAAGACGAAGGCATCCGGAGAGTTCTGTCGGGATGGCAAAGTTCAGACGACCCAATGCCGGGGACTTGTCGTGTCGTCGGGAACGATGCTGAGAGGCCGTTACGGGCCGACTAAATCGATTGAAGGAAGGGAGAAGTTCAGACGTGGGCCTATTACAAGAGTTTAGCCCACCAAGAAATTGGGCTCCGACTTGATTGAATAATTGAAGAAAGAAATTCCTTAGTGGGCCCAAACCAATAGTCTAGCCCACCAAAAACGTGGACTTCGAGTCTATTTGAGTCCATGAAAATTTTGTCACTGGACACAGTTCTGTGTTCCGGATCTGACATTAAGCTAACATGCAACCCATGAGAGTAACGCTAGAACCAGCATTTTAGAATTTTTAGCCTTTTACGGGAGTTTCTTTGTTAAGGAAGCTATAAAGCAATGCTTGCCCAAGTGGCTGCCTCGGCCTGAAATATTTAACCTGGACCGCCTCTGTTAAATACAGACTACACAAAGAGTGAGATGCTTTTTGCGGCAAGCAGCGCACGGTAAATAAATGACAAACAGCGAGCGGTGTAGAAGGAGACCGGGGAACTTGGTTGAATGTCCGTTGTGTGAGGAACATAAGAAAACGGCACTGTGCCTTTTAAGGGACTGCAAATTGGTGGCTAATGTATGGAGGTCATTGGTGAGCCTAACAGATAGAGATGGGTTTTTTAACGCCCAACTTTGGGATTGGCTACTGATGAATTTAGCTGGAAAAGAAAGTAAACTGGAAACTGAGGAGTGGGCTAGCTGCAATTTTTGCGAGGTGGGCTTGGAAATGGAGGAACGAAACTGTCATAGGAGGAAAGCGGAAGCCTTACTTCGACAAAGAATTCAATTTGCAACAAGGAGCCGAGGGTAGGCAACAGGATTTTCTGGGTGACTGAACACGTGTTCCTATATCCAAACATCCCATTTTGATGGGGTGGAGACCTCCGAAAAGAAATGGATCGAGGTAAACTCAGATGGAGCTGCTAAAGGGTATCCGGACTGGCAACAACTGGCAGGGTCTTAAGAGACTTAAATGGCAATTGGATTATTGGCTTTGCTCAAAAAATAGGTATCTGCACAGTTTTAGTAGCCGAGCTATGGGGGATTGGGGGGTTGGAACCTGCTTCGATGCGCGGCTAACGGAAAATTTGCTTTGAAACTGATTCACTCTTGCTATGCATTGGGTAAAGACTCGGGTGCCCAACACCCATCCTCAAGCCAACATTGTCATGAACAATCAGGATCTGTTTCGTAGAAGTTGGACTGTAAAATTCGCTCATGTGTACAGGGAAGGAAATCGAGTCTCAGATTGGTTAGCAGAGTCTTGCTTCGAATGGGGTTCCTTATGCTGCAAGAAACCCCCTCAGCCGTAGTCCCACTACTTCAACAGTAAAGGCTGGGAGCCCACTGGCTTGGTGGGGCTACTGGGTAATTTTGTTTCATGTGTTTTCTTACTCTTTTGACCCCCCCAACCAAAAAAAAAAAGGCCTTTTACGTTGTCTTTTCTTTCTTTCTTATTTCCTGGTTTATGGTTTATAAGCGGCTTTTTCCTTTTGACATTGTTTAAAATTCAGATGACTTAGCCTCACCTTATATTAGTTAAAGAATTTTTAATACGTATGGATCTCCTCTTAACTGCCTAATGAATGGCTAAATACGGTAGCATATCTCCCATAAGAATCGTAATTTCTGAGTTCATCAAATATAAACAGGTATTTTGAGCGGAAACAAGATTGAATTTATTTTGCATCGGCAAAAAAAAAAAAAGGGTATAACTTATTAGGTTTATTTTTTTTTTGGAGGAAGTATAACTTATGTCTTTAAACACTTAGTATATATCAATATAAGTTAGCTTAGTGCAACAAGATCATTACATTTTCTCCAAAAAAAAGTATTTATTGGAGTGTGTGAGCAAGATTCTAAGAATAGAGAGTTGATTAATGTGTACCGTCAGTATCATCTTGTGTGGTACATTAGGTCTAATTCATTCAATATTTCTTTTTCCAACTAGACTTCAAATGCAACCACAGAATTGAAAATGCTTTTGCAGTGGTAATTCTCGCCCACGAAATTAAGGGTTTCTATGGACCAAAAAAAATAAAAAATAAAACAAGGGCCTCTATTGTTTTCAAGTCTTCTAAATTCGGAAAGACCGTAGCATTTTTCTTTTTAGCAAAAATCCGCTAGAATAATAGTGCAAGGGACGATGTAGTTGATTTTTGTATCAACTACCCATATCTAATTTTGGGCTTTTTACTCTTGAATGATCAATGAAATCTTTTTACCCATGTTAAAAGAAATAGAAAGTAGCTAGTGAATAAGTGACCAAACCACATGTATCTATACTGGCAATTGTCATCTAAAATGAACGATTTCAAGTTTAAATTTAATTTTTGGAGGATATGGCGGAATTGTGGTAATGGGAGAATTACCATTGTTATCTAACTTATTCTTCACATGCCACCAATGGGGAAAACAACGAATTGGACTAGAAGACTTTCCCAGCACTTCCCAGAAATGCAAAGTAAAAATCTGTCCACCAGGGAATAAAGGAGAGTAAAAGAGAAGAAAATCCTTTCTGTTACCTTCTAATCAATTCATGTTCCCAGAACTTTCGTGAGGGTCAGGTCCTAGACGAAGTTCCAGATCTACTGCCACTTCTGCCTGTGATTGAGAAGAAACGTCTTGTCCTAACTGCACCTTCTTCTCTTTAACCCCACCAGCAACATTTCCTGGAAGCCCTACCTTGTCGTCCACAAAAAGTGGTAGCTGCTGAAGTTCTTCTTTATCGTCACTCGCATCTTCCACAGATAGTGATAGTTCTTCTGGCCTTTTAATGACAGGAATTCTGTCTCCAGGACTACGTGGATCGTGACCTGGAGAAACCAGGCTAGAATGATCACTTGGAGTTGACGTCGTGATGTCCAAAGACAGGAGGCTTTCCTCGTCGAGGGAGGCAGCTTCTTTGAGCTTGGCCCTGTCTCTTCTATGGATATTCATGTGGCCTCCCAATGCCTGTGCATTTGAGAAGCCTCTCTTGCAGAAAGCACAAGTGTAGGCCATATTCCGGCCGCTTGAAGCCTGCAAATCTACAAATTCGGGAGACTTTCCTGTGGCTTTCGGGCTATTACTGTCCATTTTCTAGCCTGGACGGAGAAAGTAAATGAGAGAGATATAAGAAATATTACAAGAGGAAACGAGGGAAAGCAAGTGAAAAAGGAGGTCAACTGGTCGTTGTGAGAGCGGCTTTCAAGATAAGTCGGGCCTGCTCTTTCTTCTAGATAACTAGGAGGGTTAGATTAAGCCGCTTATCAAAAGAAATGTGATTAGTTGATTAAATCTCAAAAGAATATGTCAGTGGCATAGATGAGAAAGACTTTTAAGTTTTTGTGTTTGCCCTTGTTTTATTTTACTTTCTGAACTTTGAGAAATCATCCAATAGGCCAAAGATATGAATGTGTGGGTCCACCTACTTGAGTATAGTTTGAATTAAGACTGCCTGATTGTAAATCCTCGAATGCCATGATAAGAAAAACTTACTAACACAAAAAACTTATGCTGGGTGAAGTTTAGGAATATTTAATTTATTAAACTCTAATGCTTCATATTAAACAAAGAAAAAAAAAAAAAAAAGAGGTCTAATTGTTAGGTTGTTTACAACCTAACAATTAGACCTCTTTTTTTTTTAAATGAACCTATTAATAGATAATCGCATTTTCCTTTGGTATAAAAAAGAAATCTGGTGATTAGATTAACTAAAGGAAATTTTTATTTGAGCCATATATATTTTCCTTTTTTTTTTGAACCGAAGTGTGCTCTTCCCAATTGGGCAGAACTCAGAACCAATGCAAAAGGCTTCTGGTTTCTATTTTTGTTCTTTATTTTTTCGCAACTTTGTTTAAGTGATTTGCACCCCCCCCCACCCAAAAAAAAAAAAAACAAGAACTTGTTTAAGTGATGGTTCGTGACAGTGCATGTCTTAATGCATGCTGCCTGGACGCCTCAGCGACTACAATTTCCACGCGGATTTTGAATATATTGTACCATTGGCATGTAGAAGGGTACACACCTTGGGTGAATGTTAAAAATTAATACATCGAGTAAATGGTTTCATCCGCGCTTTGATTTGTTTTCGGATTAAATTGCATCAATAATGCAGATCATAACCTTCAAAGCCTTGGAAAGATTGTTTATTTACTGTCATGGGCATATCACGATTCACAACCTTCAAACATCGTGAACTTGGCCTGATTCTCGTTGTGTGCATGCTTCAGAAGTTGAGCTCACTTCACTGTAGGGATGGATGCATTCATTACCTTAGCAAATAAATTATACTCTGCCCCATGTTTTCCATTACCAGCTGAATTGCCATTTGGTGGTTTATCGCGATTTTTTACTCCCGTCATCACCGTCTGTTAGAGCTTAGGTGGGGCTAGCACTTTTTGATTTTAAGCATGATGCACTGACGACATGTGTGATGTTCACACTTCCTATAGCGATATAAATCTCAATTGTAACCCACTGTTTCACATTTTTTTTTTCTTCTTGACAAAATCAACAGATGTACATAAGAACCAACCAAATATATAAATGGCTCAAATAAAATGTATACGAGCATTGATAAAAAAAGTGTAATAAATATAATATTTTAAAATTTTATACTTTTTATTAGTTTGTGTGTACATCTCATTCGACTTACTTATATATTTTATTAGTTTTTATACATATTATATATTAAAAATAAATAAATAAATATATATATATATATATATACGTATTTTTGTTTTTTATTCATGGGCGATGACATCTCCGGTTGCCTCAGTCTCCCTATCATTTCTGTTTTGGGAACTCATGCTTTAAGACATGTGGAGGAAATATGAGCCTAAACCAACCGACAGGAAAATTGCTTTTGTTGAGGAAAATAAATTATGCTTCTATGTCTGAATTTTGACGTGGTTTGTGTCTCCCATGCCAGGGCTTACCCTTTCTATAAAATCAGATGTCATAGATGCTTCTTCTTCTTCTTACGTGCAACTAATGAGAGTTGGGAAAGATCTCGCGTTTTGCTTGTCCTATTCACTCTAGAAATTTATTTTAACACACACACACACACACACACACACACAGAGGTTTATTAAAGACAACTGTCTCATTAAGAATTAGGAGCCTTGCCGAATGCTACGTATTCCTCAATTCTTTTCAGAAGTGGCAGCAAGCTTGCAATTTAGTCAAATAATGAACAATAATTTCCAATCCTTCAGCTTTTGGGAACTCGTACAATTCAACATATGCGAGCGTATATGGGTTTTACCACTTCAAAAAGTTTGGATCCGACCATAGTTTCTTTTCAAAAAAAAAAAAAAAAAATCCCATCCCAGTTAGTTTACTTAATATTTGAAAATTAGTCTTTTATTATTATTGACATGATTAACCTATCTTTTTTATTCAAACGACGAAGTCCACCTGGGCTTATCTGTCTGACTGTTTCCAATTGGTTTTGGGCTTCTAGAATCTGGTCCATGGGCCTATAATTCCCCCCTGGCTGCTTAATTATTGTTATATATATATATATATATATATAATACAACCCGCTTATCCAAGTTCGCTCTTGGGCCACACAATTGGGCTCTTGTCCCACGATCTCGGTTCATAAGTTGGAATTTTAATAACTCTGGGCGCCCTCCCCAAGAACCACAGCACAAATCAAAAGAGGGGAGAAGGGTGGGGGGGGGGAACTCCCTCCCATGCAAAGTATAAACCCTTTTTGCTGTAAAAAGACAAAATAAATGAATAAATAAATAAATGAACTGCTTCGAAACAATCAACCCAATTACTGTGGAATGACATCTGCAGAGTTCCATTTTATTTCATCTATAATTTGGAATTACAAAATACCCCTTAACAGAGCAAACCCACGCAAGCTGAGAATATTTAGCCTTCCGTTCCTTCACATAGCCCTATATACTAACTACTTAAGGAAACACAAAAACGACATTCCATGCCCATGTGCCATCCTGCCACTGCCCCACATTGACTTCTTTCAGACCCTCTGCGTATATCAGACCTCTCTAGTTGTTACTGAACAGGCCTATCCAACTCACTCTCTCAATGAAGACAAATCCCTTAGCCAATTAATTTTTGAGCCCTCTTTCACTGATATGGCGCTTGGCAGAGATCAAGACAAACAATCCCACTTTCCTTTCTAGATCCCTTTTTATGAATCTACACTAGGCCTACTATTTCAGCCACATGCATGGAGGAGGGTTGTCGAACGGGAAAAACCCTTTTCAAAAAAGACCTCAAATCATTTAAATCGTCTTCAACTCTTAGCCTGTGATGGAAACTATTCGTTCGGTGTGACATAAATTCCTTCTGCATGATGACCTTTCTCTCAGTTTCTCTGGGATCCCATTTAAGCAGATGGGACGTTCTATCAAAATTTCCATTAATAGAAACCAGAAAAAAAAGAAGCCCAGTTAGTTACTTAGGGTTTTTTTTACAGATAACACCGGCCTTCTCTCACACCTTTTTTTTTTTTTTTTCACACATAACAACTAGAAGTCATATTTTATTCTGAAATTCTTTGGGCATATCCAATTCATATTGCTAATTGCTTATATTATAATGAACAAAATAAATACCTAATTTTTTATACTTTGCGCAGAAGAAGAATCAAAAGAGGACACCTATGAGTCATGATGTGATACTATTCCCTCCCTGATTAAAGAAAAGCATATTTTAATCTCCCCAACAATACTTAAATCGAGTGATTCCCGGAGTTGGTATCAATTTTTGGCGGGGCTGTGAAAGCAGAGAGAGAAAAGTGGTATAACAGAACAGAAGTAAATGGACTTATGCGAGGAAAGTCATTGAAACTAGAGCAGATCAGATCCCTCATGAATGCTGGCAATAGTACAAGAAAAAAAGGGAATCGATGTTGTAGTGTCTCTGACTCTAAGTGTCCTTTGACAACCAATCTCTGTGTATTTTTGTGGGTTAGTTTAGTTTTTGTATCTGATGGAATGTCGATGAGCTCGCACGCTACCCCACGCAGTTTTCGTCAGTTGCTTCTCCCCATTAAATCCTGATTCACGCACCGCAATCTCACTATCTAATGGCTCCAAGCAGCCATTATCGACATCTCTGTGTCCAAACGAGATAAAAACAGACACTATGCCACTTAACTTAAGCTATCGGCATACATGTAATGCAGCTGTGAATTCACCTTAAAACTTTCAAACCGCAGAGGGATAGACCCAGTTTTATACACAAAAAGTGAACCTTCCTCTAAAATAGGTCCGAGAAGAGTAGACAGAATACACAAAAAGGCATTTCAGCTTCATTGGCATAATGTTAATTACTTCCGTATAGAAAAGCATTTCAACTTCATTGGTGCACGCAATTGGCAACAAGATTAAGTGCAGAAAAGAGCGTCAACTATATTTGCTAGCTAGTGGGGCATAGAAATTATCCACCTCCTTTCTTGTTTTCCATGACTAGGAACTTGGTGATGATCGAGAGGATCGATGAGTTCATGGAAGAACAATGAATATGTTAAAACTCAAATCTCTAATCACTATTGTACAAAGTTATATCAACTTTCAAAATAGATGAACTTCATGGTTTTCTCTCATTTGTACATCGTTATTCTTACATACACCCGGAAAATCATCAATTAAGATACCCAATAAAGTAATTCTCCAAGCCAAGAGAGAGAGGCTTCGTCTTGACCTCAAGATCGAAGGAAGAGAATCAAAGTGAAAGAGAGGAAATAAGAACAAACGATCAAGGAACAAACAGTAAAATGTACTCGACTGGTACTTCGGGCTCTGCAACTACTTTACCTTGGGAGGGTCACCAAGCCTCAGTTCAAGATCCAATTCATCAATCGAGCAAGGGCTAATTTCAAAAACCTTAGACTGGACATGATGCCTATCAACTGAATTTGACTTTAGAGACAAAGACAACGGTGATTTAAGGTTGCCCGATTCGGTTCTCCTTCTCTTGGAGCCCATAGATTCCTCTTCATCACAATCTGAAATGGTTGGGCGAGTTCGTCTAACAACCAAATTCAAGCTTACGGCCAAGTCGGTTTTGACATAATCTACTTTAGCCCTACAATCAGATTCCAATAGTCTTGATTTCTTCTCTCCTTCAATGTTCCTTGGATCAGAAATATGGTTGTTTCTATCTTTGGCCATGTTTGGCCTTGAATCCCTTGATGAAGGACAAGATCTAGGCGACCATTTACGCTCTTCCTCAACGATAGAAGAAGAAGAGAGAGGGAAAAAGGCCTTCTCACAGCAATTCTCTTGAGTAGGTGTAGTTGAAACCCTAGATGATGACAACGGCGATTGAATGACACCAGGATCAGAACTAGGGTTAGGGCTGCATACCAAGGGATACAATTGGGATGGATATTGGAAACCAAAAGATGTGTAGGCGTTTGGAAGGTGATGATTTTGAGGGTCATTTTGAAGAACTAACTCACTGTGGGAAATTGGAGACTGCTTGAGTCTAGCTCTATCCCTCCTGTGGACATTCATGTGACCCCCAAGAGCTTGTGCTGACCTGAATTCTCTTCTGCAAAAGCTGCAAGAATAAGATCTTGGAGGCCATATGCACCCTCCAAGTTGCCCAGCTGCATCTTCCGCAAAAGCTTGCTCTTCCCATGAATCATCATACGAAGGTTTGCTTGATGCTGGTATATGACAATTCAAACCTTGATTTTGCTTATTCCACATCCAATGCCGCGCTTGCTCCATGGCGCCCGTACGTAAGCTAGAAACTAAGACTACTCTTCGAATTATATATCACAACATATATACTTAGATAGGATTGTGGAGAAGCATATAAAATACAACTATATATTGAGGGCTAGATGAAAGAGGGAGCCCTGAGAGATAAAAGGGTTCAGATGATCAATGCTTTAGGAGATAGAGAAATTGTTTGGAAGGTGAATGGGCGTCTATCGTATTTTTTGATGTCTCAGTATAACTACTTTTTTGGGTTTTTGTGGTTGGCTTCCAGCACAGGGCACTGTATAGAGTACCATAAACGTTATTCTTCTCGTCTTCTTCATTTTTTTTTTTGTTTGTTTGTTTGTTTGTTTATATTTGAGAAGGAGAAACAATGGTATACGGTATATATAAAGCACTGTAGTGGGTCCATTGAGTCTTACTTGTGAAGTGTATACGTATTAAAGAGACAAATTGAGATCATCTCTGACTGAAGTCTCCCCGAGGAGGTCCACAAAAGAGGTGAATGAAGCCTAAAATGTTCAGAGATATGCGCTGATTGATGCTTTAGGGAATGACATATATTCTAACAATAATTTACCAGCGTTTTCCACTGCTAGTGCCACTCCCACTTCGTTAAAATTCCTCAAAAATGAATGGTCCCATAAGGATTTTAACAGTAATAATAGTCATGAACTCCTTTTTAAGGCTAATTTGATTGGTTACAAGAGCAAAACTCGAAGGAGAACCCTTTTGCTTTGAGCGAAACTTAGTTCAATCCACGATATTTAATTTCTTTCACGTGCTCATTATCTTTCTTGAAAGAGGTATCATGTATGGTTGCCTTTTGTCTTAAGCATGCTAACTGGTGGCATCCCTAACATATATTAGAAAGTAAGTACGACGCTGGAATGCTTGATTGATGCTGGAAATATGGCCTCGATGTGCTCAAGACAACCAGGCATCTCAATATGGTCCAAAAGTGAACACCAACTTGACAAAATCGGTACACATGCACCTAGAAATCGGCAAGGTTTATCTTACATAAATCAATTATTTTTTTTTTTAAGAGTTCTCTCTCTAACATATTCTCAATATATATATATATATATTAATTTTTATCCTTAAAAAGCCTACCAAATTGTAAGCAACAGGACCTTAAATTTTAAATTCCTTTTCTAAATCAGAACTTAAGAGGTTAAAAATACAAGTTTAAGTTGTTAAAACAAGAATGTTTCTTAAGTAATAAATAAATTAAAATTTATGTGATGATTAAAATTATAATATTTTTATAACTGTATATACTGTTGAAAGTCTTGTGAATTAATAATTAACAAAAAAACATAATTTTTGTCTAAATTAAAGGAAATTTGTATTTTATTTTTTAATTTATTGATGTGGCAAAATTATCAAATTACATTAAAAGATTGAATTTTTTTTGCTAATAATAATTATATCATTTACGTTATTATTTTTAGGTTAAAGTTCTTATATTATAGCATAAATAGAAATATTTGTGCGGTCGTATTTACTTAGAAATTAGTTTATGTGTGTAGGTGTGTGTGTGTGTATTGATAAGAAAAGTAGAATCATTTAATTGAGATTGTTACAAAATTTTTGAGGAATCCTCCCCATAAAAACAAGTTGACAACATTTGACTAATGTTACAAATACCCAGTGGGCACGAGAAAATGCGCACGGAATCACCAGAGTTATCTCAAGAAGTAAAACCAGACATTGATGTTAATGGACAAAAGGATTAGACTACAAGTAGCAAAAGCTAGGTGCACCGGGAAAAATATATATGTTAGTTGCTGTCTAATTTGTTAGCAACACCATGAAATTAGTAAAAAATAAAAATAAAAAATGACAATTAACATGAAAAAGTGAAGTGAAAGAAAACGAGACGATTTGTTTAAAAAGAAAAAAAAAAAGGTGAAAAATATGACTTGAATCTTGGAGCTTTACGAATTTTAACTTTAGCTGCTAAAATAATACTTAAGTAACAGAAAAAAAAAACAATTATTTTTCTCATTTCAAATGGATTTTTAAACAAGTTTATTTTAAAAAACTTATATATCACATTATAAGATAACATTTATTTTCTATTTTATCCAAAAAAGAAAAATCTAAAAAAAAAATTCTTGTCTATTTGTAAATGACTCAAATCTATATCTAATATGAGAAATAGTATAAATGAAACTCTTCTTTTCTTTCAAATTTTATGTTTTCCTGTTTAGTTTATTTTTCTTTACATATATTTTTTTATATATAATTTTATTTTTTCTAACAAGATATGCGGTCCCACAATTTGGCCTTGTGTGCGTGGTTGAAGCAAATTATTTTAGTTTTACAATTTTTAATGGGAGTTGGACATTGCAGTAAGTTTATTATTCTTATTATTATTATTAATTGATATACTGTTGGAACCCAAATGTACTAATAAGGTCTTACCCCTTTTTTTTTTTTTGTCTTTTTTATTTGCTCACATAGTAATTTATTTATTTATTTTTCTTAATCTAGCAAAATTACGATACTACTAGACAAAATTAAAATGTACAAAACTGAACCGCCCATCCTATTCCCAATTAAAATATTTCCTTTAACTAACCTCCCAATTTATTTATTTTTATTTTTATTTTTTACCCTTTATGACTATTTTATTCCCTGATATTTTGACTTAATGGATTTGTTTTGGCTATAGGAACTTGACTCTGTCCAAACACAATTTGAACTTTTCTAGTTTGTTTTGTTTGAGAATGAAGTATTCCATGTATAAACGGGCCTTGTGGCCAAAATCAAATTAGATCATCTTTTAACTTTTGTGCTCCTTCGTTTAATTGCGTCTTCTCCCTTACTAATGATTTTACAAGTCTTTATAACGATCCCTTCTTAAAAGTAAGCATCCCCCAAAAGATTCTAATTGGACTGTTGCCCCTTGTACTCCAAACGGAATTCAAGTTTACGGTAAATAATAGAATGATTTTTTTTTTTCTTAAAGTGATATTTTAATAGTTAAAAATGGAAATATAAATATTATGAAAATTATAAAAAAAATTATATAACTCATTATTTAATAAAAAAATTAATGAAAATATATTAATTTTTGATAAGGCGAACTGTGTAGAAGGAAATTTTTTAATACACAAGCAAAAGAAGACAGTTCGATGACTTAATAAAATAGATGGGTCTTAATCAGATGACATCAGTCTCCAGTTGGGTGTGCACAGAGCTTCTGTTACCCATGCCTTTGAAAATCCACGGTCATCCTTCACTGAACGTTGCTTGTTGTCGTCTTGTTTTTTTTTTTTTTTTTTTTTTGTTGCTTCTTTTGAGAGAAGACACGAACTATTTTCCACCACTTGTCCCATTTAAATATTTTATAACTGATTTAAGATATCTATGAATAAAATAATGCTAAACTCAAACTACATGAATTATTGTAGTAATCATATATTTGAATACATCATCAATCTTGAGCTTACTATATTTTTATTGTGTAATCTAATGTTCAACCAAATTAACATTCCAAAAGAAATGTTCGATGGATTTCATAATGAAATGAAAGATCAAGAATGCAGTAAGCTTGGGCGCTTGAGGGAGTATGGTAGTTATCATGTTTATACACCACACTTTTTTGCATTGTGATAGCCCTCAGTAGCAATGCCATATTTTTTGTACTTCTTCTGATCAGTTGTACTTCAAAAGGAGAATTTAGCAGCTGAATGCAACTCAAGTGCATAAATATGTTCCAAAGGATTGCCATTGATGGGATCTATCTCAATGCTTGACATTCCATAACTGGCACAATTTGGCAGGAGCCAGAAAAGTATGCAATTCTTGAATTTTTTTGTTTCTACCTTTTTTTGGATATATATTGAAATCCCCCCCCCAACCACTTTTTTTTTTTTTTTGAATGACTTGTAGAATATGTCAATGCAGGTGGCATTGGACAACCACGTTTTTGCACTCTCATAGCAATATTATTTTCCAAATGATCATATACAAACTGTTATATGATGCGTATAGATGCTTACCTACTAGATTAGACGATAATATTGTATAATTATTTTTTTTACAGATGTATTCTACAATTATTTAATTATTTGATATAATGAGTTGAGATGCTTTGATTGTATGAGACTGATTGGCCCATATCCTCTTATAGTTTATTGACGTCCGAAGACTATTTCAAAATTAGTTCTCTTATGTTCGTCCACTTTTGTCTAATACCATACGAAGGATCAGACCAAGATCATGATCGATGGTCATTCACCTGTGGAAAAATTGACCGTTGACTTGTTTACTTTCGGAAAGGCTAAGGGCTAAGCAAATTTTTGTCGATGGGATGATGAAAAGTAGGTTTGAAATTTTGATAACTGTTTTTTTCTCCTTTTTGAAATAAGATAGAATTAAGAGTATTTTTAGAAATATCATAAGGAACATAAAAATTGCGTATCTCTCCAGAATAAAGATTCAACATGGTTTATAGTATTTACAAATTTATTTTATTTTTTTTACTTATAAACTTAAAGTTAAAATGTGAGGTTTCACTAAATTTTACACTAATCATTTGGAGCTAGTAGGTTAAGATTCTTTGCGTAATTAACGAGCAAGCCATTTCAATAGGAGAACCTTTCAATATCAATCAGTTTGAAAAATATTGAGAAATTTCATATGCGATAATCATCATGTAATTTTCTTATAATATTTTATTAGGAATAATTTGGGATAAAAGGCGTCGGTAATGCAAGATCACGAGAATTGTTAATTTTAGTACAGGTAAAGACAAACTTAGTCTCAATTATTATTATTATTATTATTATTATTATTATTATTATTATTATTATTATTATTATTATTATTATTATTTTCTTTTCATGAAAGAAGGGGACAAAATTAGATGGCAATCGGCTCTTTTAATTTAGTATTGTAACTGTCATGCATTAAAGTTGATTCTCTAATTACCGATGAAAATTAAAGGTTTTGAGTTCAAATTATAGTAAGACCCAAATTTAAAATGAAGACAGAAAAAAACAAAACAAAACAAAACAAAAACAAAAAGTTGATTTAGCCGTAATGGCCCCTTTCTTCACAGCTTTCAAAATGAAATTTCCAGTTGACGGCGAGGCGATCTGAATTCCGAACCAAAACATAGACCAGCCATTTTTGTTAAATGTTACATATTTTCAATGCTGTCCCACAGAGAAACAAAAAAAAAAAAAAAACAAAACAAAACAAAAGGAACAACTTAGATACAGCTATTTCAATGACTTTAACTCCAGAAACGCTTTGATTGATGACCCCAAAAACAATCACTCTGATTGATTATTGACTAATGGTAGGAGACCACAAAACACCGTGAATCCTGAGCCGCTCATCTCCGGAGCATTTTCAAAGACAAATCCGCCACGTAGGACCGTTTAAATGTTCATTGGCCCGTGTCAGCAAGGAATTATAGGAGCCGAAGGCGTCATAAATTGTAACTTATGGTGAAGAGCGAAAAAAGGAACGATGGAATTGACAGAAGCAAAGCTCAAAATGGAGAGAGAAGAGATGGTCTCTCAAAGGAATGACTGCTCTTGTCACAGGAGGAACACGTGGCATAGGGTAGACAACAAAAATGTTCCAGTGATTAAAAATTTTCTGAGAATTTATCTCGTGTTCTTAATTCGTGGCTTGCCTCCTGTCTTCTTCTTCTTCTTCTTTTTTTTTTTTTTCCTTTGCAAATTAACTAGCCATGCTATAGTAGAAGAATTAGCAGGATTTGAGGTGGCCGTCCACTTACGTTCTCGCAATCAAGCCGAGCTGGATCAGTGTATGCGAAAATGGGAAGCCATGGGTTATAACGTGACTGGATCTGCATGCGATGCAGCACACCAGGAACTGAGGGAAAGACTGATGGAAACTGTGTGCTCTGTCTTTAACGGAAAGCTCAACATACTTGTAAGTATTGATTGTGTTTAGTTATTTTACATGGATTAAAAAGCATCTCAATATACCATATGCCAAGCCTTATGGTAGCGTAGAATTAAGCGTCGGAATATCAACGAACCTTTTCTACGCTGAGAGTTTTGCTTAGGTCAATATATAGTGCCGGGACAAGCATAGCAGAAGAAGCTGTGGATTTTAGTCCCCATGACGCGTCAACCTGGACGGGGACTAATTTCGAGCCCTCTTATCATCTAGGTCAACTCAACTCGTAGACTTATGTCGAATAATTATTCGACATACTTTTAATATTATTGTTAATGAATTATATGAATTATGTCGAATAATTTTTTAAATTCATTAATACAAAGATACTATACACACTACTAACTAAGAAGTGCACTATAAAAAAAAATATATATATATCGAGTTATCTTAATAATTTTAATATTATTTCTCACGTAACTACATTACAAAAATTTATATTCATTAATCATTAAATAAAATGAGATCTTTAAATATTTATACAGTAGATTATACCTATTTCTAATCCAATATTAAAATCATATAACATTTGACTCGACTATTTAAATGTTACTCTAATACTAATTTTTAGTTTATAATGAATCTAAATTAAATTTTAACTTCTTTTTTCAATATAATTTATTAATAATGATATTAGGATTAATTAAACTCTAACAATCATGAGACGACAACGTTATAGATATTTCATCCCTATGAGATATTGTAGTTTACCCCCGCTTGGTTCTCTCTACGCAGCCTAGAAAAGTTATTTATTTGCTTGGGGAACAAAAATTAAAAGTAAATAAATAAAAGCAACATGTACGTTTAATCTTGACCTTTTAAGAATTTTAGTTATGACTCTGTTTTAATCTCAGGAGCAATGAGTAAGTTTACAATGATGCCGCCATGTGAATGAGCGAAGGACAATATTCACACTGATGCAATTGCCGCTCAGAGCAAGGGATTAGTCTAATTTATATTCTTTTTAACTCGGAATAACAATGCTGATTATACTGGAACTATTCCTCCCTTTGCAGGAAGATCCTTATGTACCAGAATATTCTGATCGGACAATACGACATATTCCCAGGAGCCGTCTTGCAGCTTCTAATGAGGTCTCATCGTTGGTGACATTTCTTTGCTTTCCTACCGTTACATATTTCAATGGTCCAATTATTATGGTTGATGGAGGATTGACCGTCAATGGCTTCTACAGCGCGTAACCAGATAAATTCCTTTCTTGGCACCTCGGCGCAAGTCCGGGAGGATGATACGTTATGCACCACGCCGCGAGCCGCCTGACTTGCATGAGTTTAGCATGCGGCCAATGTTAATCCGGAGTTGAACCAAGCCGGGCGTTTCGAGAACATGGAACCCTCGGTTCATTCACTTCAGAATAAAAAGACCTTCGAGAGCAAAGAGCCGTTTGAATGGTTGGACCCGGAGCATGAATCTTCTGGCCCCAAATATTTTGGACACTTTGTAGTCTGTTCGGCCTATTATTCCCTGCAACGGTCAGTGGCCCACGGGAAGGAACCCATTACATGGATGATAACACCGTGCCTTGCATGCCAATGAGCCTAACAATCAAACCCCCATAAATTCAAACGACGCCAAGACCAAGTGCTCTTGTTGTTAAATGTCGCTGTCACTGCTTTTTCTCTCTACCCTTTTTTAAGTTTTGTTTTTAGTGACCAGTCTTCCAAATCACTGGATAGCATATGTTTTGTGCGTTGCCAAAGGATTCAAGAGCTACGACAATGGTGTTTTGGTCCAAGTCAATGGTTTGGCGTAATCAGAAATTAGAATTTTTAATCGAGGGTGACGGCTGAATTGAAAGGCTAACAAATCTGTTCAAAGAGAAAATCATTGTTCCTTGACCATCAGCAAAGGAAAAGTCAGTTGTCCCCCGAATTTTTTATAGTTAACAGATTGGAAGCTAGAAGCATTCAACATCTTTGATTCTATACTCATTTATTTTTCCGCATTATCCTTTGCCCATGTAACTGCCGATCGCCCATCTGCAAAATTCAATGTATTAGAAGAAAAAAAAAAACACCCTTTTATTATTAGACCTGTTACATTAAAATTCAACGTTTTTGAATGGATAGATAAAATATTTTTATAAGATTTCATTATATTTAAGAAATTTAAACAAAAAGATTGAATATTTTGAATTAATTTATTTTTATTTTATTTATATATATATAATATACATATAACTAAAATATAGGTGCAAATAAATATTAAATTTTTGTGTATATATATGTATAAAGTTATACGTATATTTCATTTTATTGTTACTGTCTATAGAAAAAATAATAAGGCCCGCGCCGTCGGCTTTTCTCTCTCACTCCTTGCCTGAAGCTAACTTCCCCCCACCCCCAGCCCGTCCCGTCCACTTAACTGTTTCCATTTTTGTACTTGAAGCAAGGCGAGAAGCAAAGCCAGAAATGGAAGGGGCAGAAGCAAAGCTCAATTGGGCAAAAAAGAGATGGTCTCTCGAAGGAATGACTGCCCTCGTCACCGGTGGAACCCGTGGAATAGGGTTAGCAAAAGAAGAATTCTCCAGTTTTCTTCTACTGCCTTCTTTGATTCAATTAAGCGTTAAAAATCACTTTTATTTTTTTTTCTTTAGCTTCTTTGCGGCTGTGTGTTGATTGTAGATTTTCATTGGCAAATTAATTAGGCATGCCATAGTTGAGGAATTAGCAGGATTTGGCGTGATCGTCCACTTATGTTCTCGTAATCAAACCGAGGTTGACCAGTGTTTACAGCAATGGGAAGCCAAAGGCTATAAAGTGACTGGTTCTGTTTGCGATGTAGCGTGTCAGGAGCAGAGGGAAAAACTCATTGAGACTGTCTCTTCTATCTTTCACGGAAAGCTCAATATACTTGTAAGTTGAACTCTACTGAAGTTGGCGCAATTCGCTTGCCTTGTTCGAATTCGGTCAGGATTTCTTAGTTAGAGGCTCTTCTGTCTCTCCAGGTCAATAACGCTGGAAGAGCTATGCAAAAGGTAGCTCTGGATTATACTGCGGAGGACGTCTCCACATTAATGAGTACCAATTTCGAGTCTGCTTATCATCTATGTCAACTTGCACACCCTCTCTTGAAGGCATCGGGAGGGGGCAGCATCATAAATGTTTCCTCTGTTGCAGGCATTGTTGGGGCCCCGTTTAGTTGTGTCTATGCGGCTTCCAAAGGTACTATATTCCGATTTGTCCTGCAAATTGAATCACAGCATTTTTGGTAACCGATTATAACTACGTGCATTTCTCTTTCCTTTCTTAAAAACGTTTTAGTTATGGCTTTGACTGGTGGGTGATGATCAGGAGCAATGAACAACTTCACAAGAATGCTGGCATGTGAATGGGCGAAAGACAATATTCGGACAAATGCAATCGCACCTGGGATTATCAAAACCCCCCTCCTTGAAGCTGTAGTGGTAATGCTTCCCTCCTATTGATACTCACCTATCACAGTAGAGCAACTAACATCCATCCCCTGTTTTTCTGAAGAGCATACATAAAAAAAAAACTCATGCTGGCCCTTTTATAACGACTCATACAAGCAATTGGGGTAATTGACGATGTGTCTGCAAAGGAACTAACACGGTGAAAGAGTTGTGGGGTTAAAAATAGTTCCATCACAGTTTTATTTAGTCATGGACCTGATTCATCAAAGAATATCTACTATTTATGTGTTCGAATTGTGATAACTTTGAAACCCATCTTATACATATGGAAATCTTAGTTGCATGTACTCGACATACTCTTTTGCAGGGAGATCCACACCTTGCAGAACATTTAGATCGGACAGTGTGTCATATTCCCATGAGTCGTCTTGCAGCGCCTGATGAGGTTTCATCGTTAGTGGCATATCTTTGTTTCCCTGCTGCTGCATATATTAATGGTCAAGTTATTATGGTGGATGGAGGATTGACAGTCAATGGCTTCTATAACTCGTAACCAGAGAGGTTATAGACATAGCATATTACCCTAAATAAGGTTTCCAATGCGTAAGGAAACCAACCTTATTATTGTTGTTATTTTCCTTTTTTTTTATTGTGTTCTGCCTTTTGTTGTATTAAACTGAATATGTTTGTGACGCAACGCGACGTGTTTGCAATTTAAAAATAAAATAAAATAAGCTATCTTCGTGGTTTGATTGAATTAAATCTAAAATGGCACTACGAGCCGCAGAAAACGACGTCGCTTTGGTTTTAATGGTCTTAAATGACCTCACTTTCCGTTATGTTTGAACTTGATCCATCTGGCCCACTGAGCGGTCGAGAATTGGGTGCAAGGCCGAATTGTCCATTTCGGCACGGCCCTTCAGCCGTAGTTCTTTAATAAAAAACAATGTTAGAACGGCCCTGAAGCCTCGTCTTTCCGGGACCTGCAGGCCGAAGTAGTATAGAAGATCCGGTCCTAACCACACAGGTGGCCCATCGGATTTGCTGCCCCGACGAGATGAAATAATTCAGCAAACTTATCAGACGCTGCAGACTCTCTCGATCAGTTTACTTTTTAGAATTAAAAATTTTGAATTTAAATTTCATCTTATATCAATTAAATTTTAAAAAATAAAATAGGTTTACTGTCCCAACAACACGGTTAAAACGTTATATATTTATTTTTTTTTAGTTCTTATTTTTAATTTTGAAAATGAAGTGTAGAATTTATAAATGTAAGAATTACGAACCTTTCAATGGATAATAAAAATTCATTTTTAGTGGGAATCAGTGAATTGGAGTTCTCTGCTGCATGGATGGGAGTTTTTATTCTCTACTGCTAGAAGTATTTCCTTTTGCAACATGTTTGGGTAGAACACATCCACGAGAACGCTAATGGTAATGAAATATTTGATTGGGTCGTGGAAGCTGAAGTACTTCAGAAAATAGATTTGTTAAAATAAAGCAATCAATTATTGGACCCCAAAACGAAAAAGGAGAGAGAGAGAGAGAGAGAGAGAGAGAGTATTCAATTATGAGTCAACCACAACTCTCGGCTCAGAAACGTGCTGCATTACTTGAACAGCTGGGCTGCGGATTTTGGTCAGATGACAAATTAACAACCACCCTATCTTTGTTCTACTCGTTTGGTTGCATGTAAGTTCGTGTTCAATAAGTCCAGTGGGTTGTTGTTGTTCAATAAGTCACTTTGTTTAAATTTTTATTTGTTTGACGATGTAGACTTTTTTTTTATATAAAAAAATCAAATTTAATACTCCATTAATAGACGCCATTATCTTGCATGGCACACTAAAATGTTCCATTTAATTCAAATTGTTTTTGGAAAAATTAGAATGACAAAAAGGCCTATTTTGATTAATGGCATTATTATCTCGAGGTAAAAAGATGTTATTTTAAGACCTGAGTAACTACAAGGGCTGTGATAGTGGAGGAGATGATGCCTGTGAGATTGAGTGGCTAAGCTTCAAAGTGTTTTGAGTTGGAAAGGCAGACAATTAGTCACAGAATTGAGTTCATTAGATTTAGAGTATTTCCCATAATTTTCTGACTTTTTCCTTTTTTCTGAAAAAAATAAAAATTAGCTTTTCCTTTCTTTTTCTTTTTCTTTTCTTTTTTCTTTTTTTAACGGGAATGGCATCAGGGAATTAATAACGCGGGGCTGTCTCTGTTATAAGATACGGCATTAATAGAATAAGATACCGGAATTATTAAATTAATAAAAATAGAGGTTATTAAGTACAAAATGCTGAATTTTTCAGAAATTGAAATTAATAAAAATGAGTTGGTTCGTGGAAGGATGTACATATCTACAGGTAATGGTTCCACTCAACTTAGAAAAAATTCATATATATGAGTAAATTTTTTAATTTTTTGAACTACTTATTTGTAAAAATATTATTGTTTTAATCTGTTACTACAACAACCAATAAGGACTGGTCTTGATAAATGTTTCATTCATTTGAACAAAACAAAATGGGTAGTAGTTAGAAGGGTTATTGTTTAACCAAAGTTAATCTCTACATAGACTGCAATGACCGTGGCATTGACTTCGTAGAAGCCAAGGCTAACTGCACAATCCTTGATTTTCTTCGTAACCCAAACTGCGGTGAAATGAACAAGTTGCTGCCTTTTGAAATAGATGATGTCAATATTTACTCGGTTGCTTTTGTCCAAGTCACCTGCTTTGAATGTGGCGTAATGGCAATCGAGCTTGGCCGGTCATATAAGATTGGTGATGCATTCTCATCATTTATGTTCCTCAGCAGCTGGGCCGCCGTCGCTCGAGGAGACAGCAATGTAGCTGTCCCTCATTTTGAATCAGCCAAGCTATTCTTCCCCCACCCCCCCCCCGGGGGAACATACATAGATGGCTTTGGCTTTGGCTCTAGTTTTGAGCTTGTTAAAGATAGTAATATTGTCACAAAGAAGTTTATATTCGATGCATCTAGCATGGCATCTCTGAGGGAGACATCGAATTGAAGCCTTAACTGCATTCATTTGGAGTATTCTCAAGCCAAATCGGATGCCCGTTAAATGGACGCAGCGAGACGTGCAATAAACCTGAGTCCAAAGATGGAATTGCCTGAGCGGTGTGCTGGGAACATTTTTGTTGAGTCCATAGTAGCAGTGCTGATTGTGGATGCTGAGGATGGGTGCTATGGCATCATAAGCCAGATAAGAGAGGAGGTGATAAAAGGTATGAATGCCTGACTTTTTTGAAAAACAAAAAGGAAAAGTAAAACACACTTCCCACAAACACACGCACTATCTAATTTTGAAGTTACTTGCAAAGCGCTTAAAAGCAAAAGATTTTCAGACTGGAATCTTTCCTTTTCGCTTTGGCAGTATATGCGTTATTATTGTAACATGCTTTTATAGCACATGCGCGCCAAACTCCATCTACATCCATATCTTTCTCTTTTTTGCTGGTGTGGGTATGTGTGTATAATATGACTATATACACATATATGTGTACATATTTTTTGTACATGCACACACACACACACACACACACACACACACGTACGTATTATCTGATCCCACGCCAAATTTTAGTTCTATTTTAAGCTTTGCTATTAAGTCCCACTAAAAGAAAAGTTTGCTACAAACTGGGGCGGTGGACTGGCGCCAATTACAATTTGATTTCCTGTTCCTTGCCACCGAACTTTTACACTTTTCTTTTCGCTTTTTTGGCTTTTCTTTTTCAATGGAAACACACTCTTCTTTTGTTTGGTACATGGGAAAGAAACACAAGCTTCTTTTTAATTTTTATCTATTTAGTTTCTTATCATCTTTAAGAAGATGAAAGGGAAACAGATATGGTCTAGTACCAATATAATCTCTTAAGGGTTAGTTTTCATGACTGAATCCAAACTAAATCAACTCAAATTGATCCGAACTGAACTCATCAGACCAATCTAACACTCAACTTTTTCTACTTTAGCTTTTTTCAAAAGGGAAGAAAAAAAAAAAAGAGCTAAAAATGGCACGGATTCCCTTGAACAAAAGTTCCCCGGTGAAAGAAGCTCGTCCATCTACTTTTTTCCCATTTTACCATTTTTCTTTTTAGCACTATAACTAACTACGAGACATTATCTGCCATTAGCAACGGACGCGCTGCTCATTACTCTCAATATCAAAGCTGGTTGCTCTTCTCTTCTCTTCTCTCAAATTAACATTGCCGCTCATTACCACTTCTGCTCTTCTTCTACGTCTCTATAGTTTTGGAAGGTGAGAAAGTTTCGAACAATTTAATCTAAAACATTCCTATCATGTCCCCCTTCCCGGTGAGCATTTATCTCCACTCTCTATACATATAATTTCCACATGTAATAGTGCCTTTTTAGTTTTATTTTTATTTCTCGTACATATTATTTTCCTTGTTCTATGTCTATGTATTTGCCACAAATGTGGTTATGCTCGGTTGAGTTGGTTCCTCCGGGGACATCCGATAAAATTGTATCGTGTTTATGCTTGTGAGTTGCGATCTTACATTAACTTCCTTGATTCTATACAATTGTACGTAAAATAACGCCCGGGATGAAAGGGAAAAAAAAAACACTTCAAAAAATTTCTCTAATTAATAATCTTAAACCCAAAACAACGACGGATAATTTTTTTAAAAAAAATAAAATAAAATAAAATCATGACATCTATTCAGATGTTTGTATTTTTTTTAAGATTGGTTCAGCTCCAAGAATGAACCGTGGGCCATGCAGATTACTGTATGATTTCCAATACGTCATCTAAGGGACTAATAGAGAAAAAGCTTTTAACTGTTCTTCATTTGAATGACATATATATGCATGTTGTCCAGAGACAAAATGACGATTGAAGTAGTATTGATCGCCCAAAACATAATGAAGCCATCTTCCCCAACGCCTGAACGCAATCGCCGTCACCTGCTCTCTTCTCTAGACCAGATTATGACCCCAGTGTTCCAGCGTTACATCTTCTTCTATCCTGGGAACCCCAATATTAACAACACAGAAAGAGGCGAGCGGCTCAAGAAATCTTTGACCGAGGCCTTAAACGTTTTTTACCCTTTGGCTGGGCGGCTAATGAAAGACAACACGCAGGTGGACTGCAACGACGAGGGCGTCCCCTTAGTGGAAGCCAAGGCCAAATGTACAATCATGGACGTCGTACAGAATCGAAACTCTTATGATATCGAGAAGCTGATCGCACTTCCATTTGTAACCGGCGATGTGGGTGCCTTGATTGCTTATATTCAGATCACTTACTTTGATTGTGGTGGCATGGCAATCGCTTTTTCCATGTTACACAAGCTTGGAGATGCCGTGGGAGTGTTCATGTTCCTCAACTGCTGGGCCGCAATCACTCGTGGCACGAAGAATTTTGTAGTCCCCCGTTTTGATTTGGCCGCCACCTTCCCACCCATCGATTTATCTGATTACAATCCTGGTTTTGAGATTGTCGAGGAAAAAGTTGTCGCAAAATGGTTTGTATTTGATGCGGCCAGCATATCAGCTATTAGAGACAGGTACGTGGACAAAAGCAAAAGTGGACAGACAAGAGGCCCATCACGAATAGAGGCCTTAACGGCTTACATATGGAGCAAGTTCTTCGACACTACTCAAGACACAGAACATGCCAATGACAAAACATATTTGGTGCATCTTGCGGTGAACGTGCGTTCCAGGGTGAATCCGCCTCTGTCGCAGCAGCTGGGGAATATTATGGTTGAACCTGTAGTGGCAACGCCCGACCTGAAAGCTACGGATGGGAGCTATGGAATCATAAGCCAAATGCGAGAATCTATAAGGAACATAGACGCAGCCTATGTGAAAAAACTGCAAAACGGGGACGAGCATTTGGCTATGATGAAAGAGAGGGCCGAAGGAGCCACTAAAGGAGAGGTTGTTGGTCTTACTTTCAGTAGTCTTTCCGGGTTTCCAATATACGAAACTGACTTTGGATGGGGGAAGCCTTTACTTGTCAGCTTGGCGCCCATGCCTTTCGGCAATCTAATTTTGTTCTACGACACCAAAGTAGGAGGTGGCATAGAGGCGTACGTTCACTTGAAAGAAGAAGATATGGCAAAGTTTGAAAGAGAAGATGAGCTTGCTAAGTTTGCGTCTCCGGCTTCGAGGGTGAAGCTCTCTGCATTGTAGGCCCAGCTTGCATTGGATGGGCCACTTGGGTCTTGGTGAAAGCCACCGTTGAGCTTCTTCTTTTTTTTTTTTTTTTTAAAGCTTTGGAGATTCTGTTCCTTGTTGGTGATCTAGGATTGAAATGTGTGTTCCCCTGTTTGTCTTTAGCCGTACGTGTTGAACGCCTGATTTACATATGCAGAAGTGTCGAATGATTTACTTGTTTTGAGAGGACATAAATTGGCCTCAATTTTGCAATCAAATTTTGCGTTTTCAACTGCCAAATGTGGTTGGATTGTGCTATTTTCATTTAAACTGTGAGATGAATTCAAAGACAAATTGAGAATCTTCTAAATGGTCAATGACAAGTTTAAATGTTTAACCAAGGAGTTTTGAATTGGGTATGGTAGTTTGCTGTTAAGTCGGTCTTTTTCTTGCATGCCCCTTGGGAGACTCACAGAATTTGCTCATAAAAATAAAAAATTTTAGTCCATTGATAAAATCGGAGCCCTATGTCCAAGCAAGCGTCCTTGGTGATCCGTACAATTGGAATGTACGCCGTCCATTAAAGTGACCAAAACTGTTGTCGTCGTGGCGCTTTCCCATGCGTTCATCTTTTATTAGCACCCATAGAAAGAGGCCACGTCACGATCACTCGTTGTAGCAAAGACAATTTTAAATTAGTTAACTAAAGAATTAATAAGCCCTTGGGTGGCACGTAACGGTGCGGTCTTAAAATGCGAGGGAAAGTCGTTGTTCCGTTAACACCGAGAAACTTCCGGCCAGTCTGCTCAAAACGAACAATCCAGACAACGCGGTCGTGATCCCGCCACGTGTCCGCAACCTTACTGGGTCTGACGTGGCAAGATCCCAGTCCTGGTAAATGATACGCAGGGAACATCGCCGATACTTTATCCGGCTCCATGGCGATGGAGGCGGCGGCTACTCGTGGAAAGGTATTTGCGGTGATCGTCGAGATCTCAGTATTTGTGTGCCGCCGCGTCTCCGCGGTCCACTCGAGCATTTGATTTTTTTTTTTTTCAGAATTTATTAATTCGTGTGAATGATTTTAAGTCTCATTTCCCCCTTTTATTTTTATTTTTATTTTCTGAGATGTGTTGATATACAGTAATTTTGTGTTTCCATTGAAAGTTGGGATCGGGAAAGCTCACAACCTGGGGTTCTGCTGATGTTTCAATTGATCGTAACATCCCTTCTCGAGTTTTAATTGAAGGTTTGCCAACCGAAAGACATTGCATGTGGATGGCAGCACACGCTACTGTTAGCTGAAATGCCAACCATGTCTCCTGGACTTTAACGGGAGAAAGTACTAGAATTCTGATAGGACATGAATCCCTTCCTGATCAGTTTTTATTGTAACAAGTGTCTATGTAGTATGGAGAGCACAACATACTCTTACAAGAACAACCGTAGAAGTCCATCGATAATAAATAAAATCTTTCTGATGTGTACAAGCACAATTCTGTTAATTAAGTTCTGACCTTTGCTTCCGACGATTTTTTTTTTTCTCGTACTTGTGATGTCCCTGCTGCGTGTTTCAAGTTGCATGATAAAATGCGGGCACCATCGCGTCAAATCTTGCTTGAAATGGGCTTCCTTTTGCTGCGCAGAAGTTGCATCAGAGGCCAGAAAATATCGAGTCTCTGAAAACCCTTGGTCGCCTGCGAGTATTGCACAGACATTTTAGTATCGTTGCATTAGCGGATTAATGTCATAATTGCAGACTAAAGTGCATTAAATTACCTCGACAATAAAATGAGCCCACGTGTTGTTCAACCGGTTCTCCATTGTACCCTTCAGAATAGTCAACTCCAAATCACTGAGCACCTGGGCAATCTCTAGGAACAGAACATGCTCGTTGCATTGCACCTGTCGAGAGAGTTTTAAAATTAGGGATAAATGAAACCAGCCAAAAACATAGTTTATTGCAATTCATAATTATTTAAGTGGCAAGGTGTACGTACCTCTATGAGCAAGTGCCCCGGATGTGGAAGATCTTCCACAACTATAGGACATAATTGAAACTCACTTCCAAATTCACAAGCCCAGCTGATCCCACTTTCACAATTGTCTTTCAGATCAGTTGATCTGCAGCTCTTCCGTGCAGCAACCTGTAGGAGATTTAATTCCAAGCATGGATCCTTCATAACCCAATACACCTCAAAATAAATGATTTATTTTCATAAGGAATTATGCATTCATTTTTCTCTAGGACAATGCTTTGTATGCAATATATAATATTTTTTCCTAAATTCTGTATATTAGTTATCTCCAAATGATTATGATGTTTATGAGGCTTCATCAAAGGTTATATGTGCCAATTGAAGCCATCTTCACTGTGAAATGTATACGACTCTGACAGCATTACCAGAGTTACTCAAGTCGAGAAGTCCTTACACCATATCAACAAAAGAACAAACTAATTATCAAAGAAACAACAAAAGAAAAAGGAACGGCAAAAACAAAGAAAGAAACAAAAACACTAGCAAATGGCTCGGTAATTTTACAAATTTTATGGCTAGTGTAAAGAATTTTGAACTTCACAATGCTCACGCCAACCACCAATCCTAGCAGCTTGTGGCAGTAGAAAGCTAGATTGTCAATTCCCAAAGGCAATCGTCATAGTATTATTTGTTAATAATATTTCAGTCAACCTGGTGTATGTCCACCTGTCTACTATCGCCTGACATCTATTTTTGAAGTATGATGTGATTTTGTTTAGCCCAAACAATAACTCGTTCAAACACTAGTAGAGAGATTCCATGTAGCAACAATTGAACTTGCATACCTCCTGATGCACCCATTGCCTCAATTGCTCTGCCCGGCAAGTTATGCTTTTCAAATATAGGATATGCTTCACTGCTCGATCAAGGAGGCCATCAATGCTACACTGGAATTTTCACACAAGTCAGTAAAGTCATTCAATGAGTTGTAAAAAAAATAAATAATCCCTTCCGCAGAGTTCCACTGTTCCAGAAAATAATAATTCCAGGAGAGTAATCACCTTTGCCCCATTTGGAACAAGTTCCCGCAGCTCCTTTAACCGATCTTGGATGAGCTGTCTGTCCCTTGGCCTTGGCCTTTGGTTATTACCAGGTCTAGCCTTTCTCTTGCTACTGACATTTGATGAATTATGTTCTTTCCAAAGCTCCATGTGTGTGTTTTCACTTTCCTGCTGTTCTTTGTTGGAAATCATACTCACAGTGCTCTCTAAAGTATCTGAGGCAGTATTGGCATTTCTTCCAGCAGCAGTGCATTCAGCACTAGAATGGTTCCATTGCACTAGATTGTTGCCCATCCAAGCACTTGATTTGAATTGGCTCTGTAGTGGAGAGGAAGCAGCAAATTGTTTCAACGAGCACTTAGATGACTCAAAACTGTTGGTTTTATCAGAGGAAGTATTGCCTGAAACATTACATGCATTGGCAACCACAGCTTCCAATAAATATTCAGCTTCAGTTGCTTTAAGAAACGATGAAGGTTCAACTTTCTCACTTGGATCTTTACTGCATGTTAGACTTGAGCTGCTACAATTATTCTCATTCAAGACAGATGAGTTCTGGAAATTCTCACCAGTATGTCCCCAAAATGCTGGTCCAAGTGCTTTGTGTAACTCGCAATCTATAGGAAAACTATGGAATCTGCTGACAAATTTATGACCCATATCATTATCTTCCATGCCTCCAGAGGGTTGCTTTTCCATATCTCCAGCTGAATAAGAACTTGTAGCTCCAGTGAGGGATTGATGAAACACTAGCTCTGTCGTGTCTATAGCTGAATAAGAACTTGTGGCTCCAGTGGGTGATTGTTGAAACATTTGCTTTGTCATATCAACAGCTGAATAAGTACTCGTTCTTCCAGCCAAGGACTGTTGAAACAGTCCTACAAAGTCCTTACACTCAGAATGTCCCTGTAATTCTTCCATTAGACAAGATAGTTCAGACAACTTACTTTCCAACAACTCCAATTGGCTCATATCTGTGGCTTCACTTGGAGTTGATACTCCAATGCCAATGGATGCAAAATCAACATTGTCTTTACTAACACATTCCAAAGCTTCTGGGAGATCTTTTCCATGTGACCTAAATCCATCTTGAAACGTTAAAAATGGACTATCCTGACATAGGGTTGAAAAGTAGTCCTTATCCAGCTTCAAACCATTGACAGCCTCTGAAAGATGCAAATCTTCCAATTTCACATGCCTAAGAGGAATGGATGATGGGGCATTTAAGTTCTCCATGGGTGAGAATATTGGAGAAGATGACAGTCGAGCTTGAAAATTCTTCTTTAAGCTCGAAGGTACATTATTGCCCTCTGCACTGTGAAGACAATCAAATCTGTCTTTGAGATAATTTACCATCTCAGTAGCCTCAGCAACCTGAAATTCATAAAGGAAGAAAGAAATAGATCAGAAGAAAACACTCTAAAGCAACATAATGCATGCTTAAAGCTCCCCCATGCAAAAGAATGAGCACTTGTGCGAGTACAACTCCTGCATGCAGCTGTACATAGCAAATGATCTCAAACAAAGGAGTATATCCTACATGTATACTGCTTAAGAAGATGTCTTGTGCTACCATGGATATGAGAAGGCTCACATGTATACAATTCTCCCCATATGTCTGTATTAAGATAGTTTACATGATCTGAATTCATAGATTTACTGTCACAACAGAGGAACCTTACCATTGACCCAGGTTCTTGAGAAGTCAGCACAATACAAGTCAAATAGAAATTTTAATCACAGTATTTGCACTTATTTAACTGTTTTATTCAAGTTTTTGGAGCTGCCTTCACAACTATACTGATTTCTGAGTTCATAGGTCAAGAGTCTGTGTTTTAGAAAAGAAAACATAGTTTAAGGTGCCAAAAAGAACAAAGAAATTGCCCAACAATGGCAGGTGCATGTAGATATGGGGGAAACACACACACCTCTTCCAAAGATCCAAGCTGCAGTACTCCATGGGGAAGCACAGGTACCAGCAAAATGGCCTGCAGAATACATTGCAAGTTAAGGTTACTATGAGACACCTAAGCAGCTATATCTCAAGTGCCTTGACCAAAGATGTTCATGGTTAAATATTGTCAATATGGACCCACTCCTCCCAGGGCCCAAAACTTCTGTCTATCTCATGCACACACACACACATATTACATAATAGAAGAGCCAGTAAGTGGAGCACATTCACTTGTACAACAGAATGAAGTTACCTTAATACCAATTGCAAACTGAAGTAGCCATTCTTCTGGACACTGATGATGGAAAGAAGCATATTTGTCAGGTATTCTGCTCACTATTTTCAGAGCACTAGCAGAGTTTATTATATTCATCATATATTTTTATGCAAGCACACAGTCCCTTTATTACGCCTAAAAGGTCAAGGAAGTCTTATGCTTCAGAAAAGTTACCTTTGAAATTAGCCCAGGGTCAACTTCACCTGTCAAAATGTCATTGAAGGAAACCCAGCAATGGTTTCCCATTAATGCCACTTTGCCTAAGATCCTGAAAATGTTGGAAGTTCACAATCAATTAACAATCCTTGTCCAACATCCCAATACCCTTCATGTTAACTTCCCAACTAGGTGCACTACTTTTTTTTTTTTTTTCTTTTGGTGGGCACAGGAATAAAATAGCAATTAATCCAACATTAGATGTATCAAGGACAGGATTTTACCCCTCTCCCAAGGCATACTGAAAAGTTGACATAGCAGTGACTGCATGTCCAATGGACCGTGCCTCGGAGCTGTAGTTGGATGCACCTGTTTCAAACTGTGCAGAAAACATACCACTACCCACATTGCAGTACATGTAGTCTGATCTACTTTCTGCAGGTCCTTGTATTTTTGGATAATCAAAATATCCATCTTCCCAAATTAAAACCCTGACATTATCAATGAAGTAAATTGTTATGCCCCATGAAGAGTCGTTGAAAACTGCAAAACTTACATGGACAAATTAGCAATATTCACACATATACCTCAGCAAAATTATTTTACTAACTGAAGGGATGATAGCAAAGCAAAATTGATGGATCTATGCTAAAAAGAGTTGCAAGAAACCTCAGGAATCATGAGCTTAAAATCTTGCTTTCTTTCTATAAAACTGGTGTAAGGACAATTAGGAGATGGCAACAATCATCCTATAGGAAGGCTTAAAACTGCATCTTAAAGTCCTCAGCAGTTCCAATGACTCCCTTTATTATGTATAGGATACATGTAATGGTGAATTTAAAAGATAATGAACACATGATGCGCATGGCACGAGGAATCCAAACCATCCCAGAAGGATGTATCCCCAAATAAGTTCAGATTACTGCATAATACAGTGTTCCATAGGTTTTTAAAAAACTGCAAATAGAACACATAACAGAACAGTAAATAAATAAGTTAAGCCAAAAGAGGGCACCAAACTATTACATCCTAAACTCAAATAATAGCTAATAGGAAATGGTCAAAAGCAACTTACGTTGGGCTCCCATGCCTAAGCTTCCAAAAAACAGCATATAGCCACGGTGAATCGTTGCAAAGACTTTTTAACAACCCCCTCAAACCAGTGGTTCCCATTCACTGACTACTTCGAGGCAAACGCAAAAATTCCTATCACAGTGAACTAAATATTGCCAAGTAAAGTCACTAAAGCTTTCTCTAACTTCCCCGGTAAGAACCTCGCCCAGCTTGTTTCACTCGCAGACTCTTTTTTCGAATTCCCGGTGGCCCAGTTGCATTCAGCACCAAAAATCTCATAGCTAATTGCATCAACCCACTCCACTCTCTATCGAAAAACTGACGTAAATTGGTTATATTAAAGTTTTTACAGATACTTAAACAAGGCAAGCTAGTACGGTGGCCTCTGCTTCAGAGATGCTTTTCAATGAGTAAACCATTAAATGTACGGTTAAGTGTGAACAAAGAAAGGCCTTAAAAGTTGAAAAAACAAATATTCGCGACGTTTGGAACTATTAAACTGCGCAATTCAACAAAGATTGCCTATTTCTCGCCAAGAAAAGAACGTGATTGAAGCAAAAACTTCTTCAGGTCATTCGATTGCGCTGCAAGAGACACTGTAGAAAAACGACGAAAAATTATCAGTTATTTGCACATCATCCGTTTGGCTGCCGAGAAACTGAAGGAAAGGAAAACAAAATGTCTACGTTATGATCGTTGAAAAAGGAAAAAGATTATTACGCCTCATAGTTTAAATCACGGGTAGTGAAAAATCGCCGAAAGAGGGAAAAAAAAAAAAAACAGAAACAGAAACTTTTGTCCTTTGCCGTTTCAACTCATTTTCTTGGCAACCAAACAGAGGATAAGCGTCCAAAGACGGAGACAAAAAAAAAAAAGGATCAAAGAGAAAATAGTTCGCCTCTGGTTACCTGAAAGGCTAAACTGAGAGAGAGAATCGACAGCTTTCAAATTCGTGGGATTCCATGCCTATTTGGTTTTTTGTCTCTGCAGATTACAGAGGCGTTTTCTGCTTTTCCACTCCTTTCCAACGCACAACTTCTTCACCTATGGCCTGACCCACCTTATATACTACCTTCGGCTCCGGTAACCAGTCAAGTTACTTTTCCATTTGCACTCTCGTAGTAATAATATTTGTAAAATGGAGGTTGTCATTTACACGCAATAATTGTTTCATACACAAACACCAAAAATATATATATATATATATATATATATATATATATATATATATATATATTATTTTATTTTCATGCACGTCTAAAATATTTTAAATAGTATAAATAACAATTGTCTTTTAAAATTTGTATCACAAATATGCACTCCAAAATAATGATAGTATAACTCATGATTTATGATGTTTTGACTTAAATTTATGAAAACAAGAAAAAAAAATTAGAAAAAATAAATAAACCACTATTAAATACAGTAACGTTCTAGCACCAGTATTTAATGATGGACAAGAAAATCAACAACAAATACGGAGACTTTGGAATTTTGTGATTGTCAAACTTTTTGGTGTTAGCTTACATACATCGTATAAAGCCAATAAGGGTGTGTTATTGTTCATCGACTTTCAAATTAACGGTTGATATTAGTAGGTATTTCCCATATTATACATCCCCCCAGCTGACCTTGTTGCATCATACAATAAACAAAATTTCAAATTTCTTATCTAATCAGATTTTAATACAATTTGACGGATGCTATAAAACGACTTCACGTCTCTCTCTCTCTTTTATTATTATTATTATTTTGGATGCCTCTAGGAGATGCATACGGTTATGATATAGTCTCGAGAGATGAAACGTTAGTCCTAGATTTTCTGGGGGGAACCAAAAGTCTCTTAATTATTGTGTCAACTATTTCAACCCAAAAAAAAATAAACAAAAGAAAAAAAAAATCCACCAAGTAGTGAGTTATTCCATTTAAAAAAAAAATGAATTGCTTTGCTATACACCTAATATGAAAAGAGATTGATTTATTTTTTGAGAAGTTCAAATTATTATAATGGGGAAAGCAAGGTAATTATCATAGACATAACTGTTTTTAGCATATAGCTCAAGCTCGAGTGGGCTGAGAAACAAATAAATATAAAATTCATCTTTTAGCTTTTAAATTTTCCCTCTCTTTTTTTTTCTTCTATTTTCTTCTGAATCTAAATGCAATGTTCAAAATACAAATCTTTCTTCTGTTTCAAACTTTCAGATATAAATGTAGAAAGAAAATATATAGTAAGAACATGAATCTAAAACAACTCAAGAAAGTCAAATAATCGCATTACGTCAAGACAACAATAATTTGACCGCTTGGCCGAATGGTTCTCTAGATAAAGAAGAAGAAAGTTAGTTTACGTGAGTGGGAGACAGAGACTGTAGATGGAGACGTGGGTCTGCCTTCCTTTTTATTTTCTTATTTTTGTTATAAATATATACTGAACATATTGTTAAAATGAAACGCATAAGAAAGTAAGTAGAATATACATAAAGTTATTAAAAAATTTATATGCATAAACTTAATATTTATTTATGCATATACTTAAATTATATGCAAACCATATGTGTTATATGCACATTTATTTTATTTGTTTTCATATCAGGAATTTTTTTTATTAAAGCAAAAAAATAAAAAATAAAAGGTGAGAACTACATTTTCTCCTCTTTCTCCTCCTGATATTGTTTATTGGGTCCAAGAGAAAAATATGCCCACCCAAAAATGTAATACTAAGCCCAACCCAACATTCACTAAATAATTAATAATGGGTGCAGCTCTCGTAGTTGAATTTTAATTGCATTAATTATACTAATATAATAACAGAAGTTAAAAAGTCACGCTGGACAGGATACACTAAACCGACTATCAAATAAATATTTAAACATTAGAAACGAAATCAATAATTGACAACTTCATCAAAATATATATATATATAATAGAATATTAAAGTTGACCACGTTAATATAAAATTGGGTCTCGGAATATCAAATGAGTTTTTTTTTTATTATTATTAAAAAAAAAGGTTATGAAATACAGTCTACGTGTATGAAGCAAAGTAAAGAATGTTGGGTGAGCTGGTTCAGGCAACTCGTGAAATTTAATAAAACTCTTAAAATGGAGCCAAGAAATTTTATTAGCTATTAAGTAAGATTAATCATATATTGTCCAGTATACGAAGTGACAAACGTGTCAGGCTTATGTCTTATGCTAGAGTGACAGTGCTACCGCGGAGAATATAGGGGCCTCTGTGATCAGTTTATATACGAGGTAACTACGTAAAAAAAAAAAAAAAAAAAAGTGAATAAACCCTGCATATATAAAAAGCCCTGTTAATGTGTATCACGTTTGCATTGTAGACTAAAACTTGGACACGTAACACAAGATTGTTACGAGAATTTCAACGTCTCACCCGTATACTTTAAATTCGTCTCTTTGTCATTAAACTAATCCCGTAGACTTTTGACAAATAAAAATTTACGTTAAAAATAAAGTAATAAGTTTTAAAAATTTTTAATATTAAAATTAGATGAGATATTTATTTGGATTTAATAATATTTAATTAATCTATAAAAATTGAAATAAAAATATTAATAAATAATTTTTAATTTAACTTTATAAATATAATAATTAATATGTTTTAAAATACATTTTGTTTTTTCTTGTTAAAAAAAAAAATGACATCAAATCATATTTTATGAGGCGAATGACAATATTATTCCCAATTATTCATTGTTGTCCTTTTTGGGCCCAGCAGGAAATTAGCTTCTGCTCAAATGATTGCACTAGAAAACTGGAAGGGCTATGGACTCGCCGGATTCCGAAGACAGCAGCGCCCACTGGTAGTGTACGAAAGCGGACCTTATCGCTATTATAGGGTATGGAGCCCTGGACCTTTGCAAAAAGAACTAAGAATGGGGATTGAGAAAAAGTAGGCGGGCCAGATTTTGAGTGGAATAAAGTCGGCAAAACAAAAATCAACTATTTGAACAAAGGAACCCAACTTGCCCTTTGCAGAAATCTTCTTCTTCTTCTTCTTTTTTAAGTCTAGAATCTCTGATTTTTACTTTCTTTTTTTTTTTTTTTTTTTATAGGGCAGGCATGCTAATTTCATGTACTCACGCCAAGCCCTACACGAGGCCCAATCTCATTATGCCCAATAAGCAGTTTGTGGGCCAGTAGGCGCCCAGTTTAAGACGGGATTGTTCTATTTGAATATGTCTATCTTATTTCAAGATGGATATGCATGTTTGTTTTTTTAATTATTAAAAAATAATATATATTAATTATTGTATTTATATTAAAAAAAAAGTCATTCATTTAATTAAATTTGAATGAAAAACAATATTAAAAATTTTTAAATTTAATAATATATTTTTAATATAAACTTAGATAATAAAAAAATGAAGTGATTATAACTTAATATAAAAAGTATATTAACTTATTAATTAAACTATTACTCTGATTTTTTATTTTATATTTTGAGGAAAAAAAAAACAAGAAGAAGAGGAAAGTTTACCTTTGGTCCCATGAATTGGCAAGAGGCATCTTTTCATAGTGAGAGCGATTAAGAACTTCTTGTCTGAAATGAAATGCAAAACCGAAGCTGTGAGATCATAATTCCTTCCAATTAGCTCGTATCTTCGGTTAAACATGCCACGCCAGCGTGTTGACCTCGCCGGTAATAATAACAGGCGAGCAAGTAACTATATCTGGAAACTCATTCTTGCTGGTCAATTAGGCGTACACGAACCAGCATAATAATTTCCTGCCACCATAACTTGCGATCCTTTTTCTTTCATGCTCCATTTCCGTTGTCCAGATTTTTGCAGCAATCAGACTGCAGTTCCTTAATTGTCTTTATCATACAACGCTGCACTCTCGTCCTTTCTGGGACCACACGGTCTAAGAGAAAAGAATAAGAATTGCAGGCTCTACACGCGTATCGCTTTCTGGATGAAGGAAAATACATTCCATATTGCACAGGGCAATGACCAATAAGCAGGCGTGAAGAATACCAACGAGGGCAAGTTGAAATCCACTAGCACTAGAGACATTTCATCGGTCCCCACGACAAGGCAGGCAATATGAAAATACGAAGTTACAATATGATTTTGGTTTTGCAATAAGCATTTCAAATTCCTTCTTCCCCTTCTTTATTATTATTTTTATTTTATTTTCATCGAACAAAATTTGGGTATTGAAAATTGGAAAGCGAGTAAATTTTCTTTGTCTCTTTAGTAGGAAAGGCTCAACCACACGAGGAAAGCAGATGACGAGGCGCTGGCGGGAAGTCGAACTCTCTCCCAGCCCAGCAAGCCCGGATTCTAAAAGCAAGTAAATTTTCGACTGAAGACATTGCGTCATCACTCAGTCCATCCAGTCATATCCGGAGGAAAGTCCATCTCAATTATGCCATAATCGAAAATTCGGCCCATTTCTACGGATGAAGACGCGAAATGAGATGTAATATAAACCGCCAACGTTCTGTTGTCAATTGTGATGGGTTAGTGGCCGACGGCCAGGGTGTCTTTATCGTATTAAGATTGACAGGTTTGGTTTGGTTTGGTTTGTATTAGAAGGGATCGTTTTTCTTCCAAATTCCAATCAACTGTAACTGCCTATTTTCACAAATAAAATATCACCGAAAGCTTTCATAAACGAAGATCGCATGTATATAATCGAAGGCCATCGGAAGCTATCGATTGACATTGCAACTACAAAGGCCGGACTCCTAACGTTATTGGCACTTGCACAATATAGGTCAAAGTATGATTCATTTCAATACCGATTCGGTGATATGTTACTGACACTCTCCAAGGGCGCACATGTATTCCAAAGAACATGTGCGCCCACTGAATGCACTATCCATCCTAGCAAATGTCAACCTCTAAAGCTACATCGCAACAAACTAGGCAACAATAATTTTTTTTAAAAAAAAAAAAAAGAGTAGAAATTGCAATCGGCAAGAAGATGTCAATGGTCCACCGGATTAAATCAAAAACCTTACTCTAAAACCACGGATTAACAAACTGACAAGAAAATTTTATATATACACACTCACCCAGAGCGGAAGGAGAGATGAACATTCCATTTTTTTTCTACTCTTTTAAACCAATTCCATCCTTGCCTTCTGCTCACCATCATTGGAAAGTATCCGTCCAAAGCCCAGAATCATTCACTTTTCCTCTCCAAAACCAACAACATAGAATCCCAAATGGAGGGTCTTATTCCTTTCGTGTATAGGTCCATAGTGCAGTACAAAAACGGAAACGAAGGCCCCTTGGGGTCATGGCTCAATGACTCCCCTTCACATACCTACATGCGTCTACGGGGCGATTCGGGTCGGTTTGAGACATCCGATGTAGGACTTTTCAGATCCGACCACGGCTTCTCAACATCTTCCCCGGCTCCCGTCAAGAATTCGTCTAGCACCCAAATTATTATATCGACTGGAGCTCAATCTCCTCTCCGTCGTTTGACTTCTCGTCATGTGGGTCACCGTGCCTGAAGAAACCTGAAGGAATGAGCTTTATGTCCAATACGGTGGCGTATGTAGAGGATTTGGGTATAACGGTGATTTTATTAATTGCCGATGTTTCTCTGTTTGTTTGGTAATAAGCGTGTGGGGATAGCCGAAGGGACCTCACGCTTCTTGTTGCTGTCTTAGTGTGAAAAGTGAAGACAGGAGCTGGGGCATGTGGAAGACCAAACCGGTAACACATGCTTTGACTTGCTATTACTAAGGAAAATAATGGCAATTTCAATTCTGTGTAAATTACTGAATTGTAATGTTTGAGAAACGTCTTTGTTTCTACTTTCTTGGCCAAAAGGGCCATATTGTAAAGCGTAATTTGATCACTTCACTATTAGCAACTTCGGATTGGATTGGCAAAATTGCATTTCATATCACATTTGACCGGCGGCCCTGCCTGATATTAGTATATTTTATCCAAAGTGTGCGGCTGCTATCAGCCTATCGCCATAGTTGTTGTGTCCGCCGTTAATTAAAGTCATTATTTACATTTAATGACTATCTGTGCTTTCAATTCAAGGATGGAAAGCAAGTGAAAAAAAGAAAAAAAAAAAAAAAAAGGGGGAGAATTCAGTTTGTCAAATTTGTGGGTTCTATGATTAATATCTCATTTTTTTCAGTTAAATTGATTGAGTAGTCAAGTGACAATTTGAGTTATTTAGTATCAAAGTCATTCGGTACTCCAACTTTGACATTTGTGTTAGGGAATTCATTCGAATAAGCGGCGAAAAATTTAAAACCTAATGTGAAAATATAACAGTTTGCAGATGGCAGCATGGTGTGTTTAGAATCGTACGTGTGTTTGAAAAACTTATATTTTGACGTAAGTATTTTGATAAATTTTATAATTTAAGGTTGATGAAATCGCATTACATTTTAAAATTATATTTAAAACTTATAATATTTGAGTGCAGTGAAAAAACATATCGTAATTTTATAATATTTTAAGATGAAAAAAAAAATACTCATTATTAGGTAATAATTTATAGCAATATAAAAGTAACATTAATTGATTCAAAAAAATTTTTGCTTTTTTGTGCTGAGTATTACCGAATAATTTCTTGCGTTTGCTCGTAGCAAAATTCAAATGTAATGTAAAACAAATTTTCAAGGAACGTGTAAAGTAAATTAATACAGGGGCCAGTAGAGGTGGAAACGCTACCCATTCCTACTGCCCGCTCTGTCAAACAGCAGGCAGAGAGGCCACAGAAAAAGGAAAAGCAGTCGATAAAAATAATGGAGAGGAACCTTTGTTAAATTGTTAAGAAACGTTAAAATGCCTTAAAACTGCCACAATGTCGAGGATTTTGATCTAGTCCACGTGTTACGTGAGTGTTCTTTTGTCTCCTTCTAGATACCCAAAAAGAAAAAAAAAAACACTCAACCAGGAAGCCAGATTTTATTAGGTTACTATCCTCTGACAGCTTCGCATAATTAATTGCTTCCTTAGGCTGGTTCGCACAACTTAGTAGGCTGACTGTCCAAGAAGGGCCTCTAAATCTCGGCTGCGTTTGTTAGTTTGGCCACGAATGGTCGCTGGATCCGTGTCAAGTTGCCACTCGGTACAGACATCAAACCATTTAAAATAAGGGGTTATATGATGTTTACGTCGATGTCCACATGTAATAAGTGTCCACGTGGGATATTTTCCAGCTTTAATAAAACGACGTGGCAGATTATTTGACGTCGAAGTAGCCACTCGGAAGCTGCCACATGCTTGATTTCCATTTGCTAATTAATTATAACTGGCAAATTAGTCGCGGACCCGAGAGGCCCAAACTGGATCGAAGCTATTCGACGGACATAGTAAGTGCTTAGCCTCTCTCTGGCTTTTTTAGTTCGGCATCCATGGATTCTTTTGCTCGATGATTTTATGCATATTTCCTTTCGATTTTTGTCAAAACCTTTTTGGGTTTTAGAGGAAGCAATGCGTCTGCCAACAATTCTGTGTCGGATACTCCATGAATCCAACGACAATTGTTCTTACTGATTTGGAATAAGATACCTGTTGGGTTCAGAACTGTTCATGATTTGGGTTATCTCTTGTCTACTTGAAGGTGCTTATTCTGTGTATTTTATTATTATTTTTATTTTTCTGTGTGTTATATCTTTGGCGACTTGTTTAAAGTTGACTTTTTGTTGACTATTCGCGAAGGTTGGATTTAATACAAACATGAAGGCGCTGATTCTTGTTGGAGGGTTTGGAACGCGCCTGAGGCCTTTGACCCTCAGTGTGCCAAAGCCACTGGTTGATTTTGCTGATAAACCCATGATACTGCATCAGGTATTGCCTCATGAGGCTTTCCTTTTTAAAACTTAATGCTTTGTATTTGTCAAATTTCCCTACTTCTGATTGACTTTTCAATCATATCTCCATGTCTGGAGGGGTTTAGATGCTATGATGAATTCTTCAGTTTATGCGCAAGATCGTTTTTGTGTTTAACGGGGAGACATGTTCGAATTTATTTTTTATTAATGGCTTGAATATGAACTTCCGTTGTCATCACCATTCTACACAGATCTCTAATGTGTTTTAAAAAAGCTGTCTCATATGACGTGAATTTAATGACGTCTTCAATCTTCTTAAGCAGATCGAAGCTCTGAAAGCCATAGGAGTCACTGAGGTAGTTTTGGCAATTAATTACCAGCCGGAGGTACTATTGGGCGATTATGTGTAATTGTTGCAGTTGAAGCTTAGCATAATATCCTGTAGACTTATTTAGTCCCTTTAACGCAGGTTATGATGAATTTCTTAAAAGAGTACGAGGAAAAGCTTGAGATTAAGATCACCTGCTCACAAGAGACCGAGCCACTTGGCACTGCTGGTCCCCTAGCCTTGGCCAGAGATAAGCTCGCAGATGATTCTGGTGAGCCATTTTTTGTCCTGAATAGCGATGTTATAAGCGAGTATCCCTTAAGAGAAATGATTGAATTTCACAAGGGCCATGGGGGGGAGGCCTCCATTATGGTAACTAAGGTAGGTCAATTCTGTGGTCTTTTTGATTTTATAGTATGAAGCCCTATATATACTCTAAAACAATTTATTTTTACGACAAAGGTAGAGGAGCCATCCAAGTACGGTGTGGTGGTAATGGAAGAAGCTATTGGGAGAGTTGAGAAATTTGTAGAGAAACCGAAAGTGTTTGTTGGTAACAAGATCAATGCTGGAATCTACTTGTTAAATCCATCTGTGCTTGATAGGATTGAGTTGAGGCCCACCTCAATTGAGAAAGAGGTCTTCCCAAAGATTGCAGCAGAGAAACAGCTGTATGCCATGGTCCTCCCTGGGTTTTGGATGGACATTGGACAGCCAAAAGATTACATTACTGGTCTGAGACTATACCTAGACTCCTTGAGGAAAAAATCATCTCCAAAATTGGCCTCCGGACTTCACATCGTCGGAAACGTTCTGCTGGACGAGACTGCTGTAATTGGAGATGGATGCCTAATCGGCCCTGATGTAGCCATTGGCCCAGGGTGTGTTATAGAGTCGGGGGTTAGGCTTTCACATTGTTCTGTGATGCGAGGAGTTCGGATCAAGAAGCATGCTTGCATTTCTAGTAGTATCATCGGATGGCATTCCACGGTTGGCAGGTGGGCTCGTGTGGAGAACATGACAATCTTAGGAGAAGACGTTCACGTTGGTGACGAAGTTTACACCAACGGAGGTGTTGTCCTGCCTCACAAGGAAATAAAGTCTAGCATCTTGAAGCCACAGATTGTCATGTGACATAATGCCACGGAGGTGTTTCAAGTTGACTGTGACTTAAAAAAAAATAAAAAATTTGAATAAGTTAGAAGACCCGGGGTCAAACGGGCGGGTTATGTTGAATTGGCACAGTGAAACCCACGCGGGTCTCATCTGCTTTGAGTTTATTTACTTGTTTACTTATTTTAAAAAATAAATTAATAAAATGTACTATATGCACATCTTATGTACACTCTATACATTTTTGTATTTTTTCAAGTGGAAACTATGTGCTTTTAAAAAAGTAAGTAGGATCTACACGGATTCTATTGATTTTTCTCTTATTTCTTTTTATCTCGTTTCAATCAAGACCCATCTAGAGTCAAGTCCTTTGTAAGAGGGCTAAAAAAAAAAAAAAATTCTTCTCATCTTTGTTGTTAAGCAACTTTCAGTTGTCCCCAACTAAATTGGATTTCCGATTGCTTGCTTTCTATTTGTACAATATGTTGTGACAATGTCCAATGAAACATATTGAATTCTGCAGTTGATATTGCTGCATGTTTATAGTTATTTACGGTTACCATTTTCACTGAACATAATTCAAATGCGATATTGTTGTTTGCATCAGAGTGACATAGTCCTAACGATCGTCGTCAAACTAGAGCTTCAGCTTCGGTTCATATTGTATTGGTTTATGGAGTTATAGTACCCATAACGTTAATAAATTGCGGGTACACCTGCATATGATTCAACCAATTATATTTGGTTGAGAAATGAGATTGCGTCTCTTGCCAAACGGGCAAAGGGAGATAATTTGGATTTTAATGTCCCATCAGGGTACTAGCTTAAATTCTACGTAGGTACGCTGGTCAATTCACCATTAGTGAGTGCCTGCCAGACGGCCATCATATCTCCACGTTAGCATGTGCGGTAACAAACAGTTTGTTTCTGTTTAGTAAAAGTTGTTTATATTAAGTTGTCATTAGTTAAAGTTATTTACATTAGCGAAAATGTCACCGAATGTGATACAAAGAGTCAAAAATGCCCCTCTGTTCTAATTACATATAATGTGGCCGTTGACAACCAAAGACATGAAGAAGTAGAAGGCAAATGTACCAGTTCAAGTCCAAAACCAATAAGCATTTCAAAAGATAATTTTTTCAAGTTTCAATTCTCTTAAACATAAAAGAAAAAGGAAAAAAAAATCTGTTTTTTCTTCTTCTCAAGCTTTTCTGCTACGTCAAAAGGTTTGAGTAACTCACAGCCGCAACTTTAACATCAAATTTCCTTTGAAAATTTCTACACCATAATAATAACTATTTACATGCACAGAGAAGAAGTTTTCCCACCATGTGTCTAACTAATTCGACTACTCTGAACAAAGCCATGGGAACGTATGGTAGAGCCCACAAAGTCAAATCCTAAAACATTGTATCTTGACATCTAAAAAAAGCACGTATTTTGAAATTTCGGCCATGACCGTACAAAAGAACACAACAAGAAATTAAGAGGTTTCCTTATCAAGTGAAAAGGGAAAATCTGGTCCAAGATCAAAGTTTATAAAGAGTTGGTCTACACTTGCAATTGCTTTGAAGGCTAGAGAAGGGCAATTGCGCTTTCTGACGTGACTGACTTCCTATAAAAGGGAAATTAATTTTGTATGTTTGATTTTGAGAAAAAGTGAGAATTTAAATTAAAATATAAAATAAAAAAGATGAAACTTTTTCATATTATATTTATTTTCTTTAAATGCACTAATAATTTAAATGTGTCAAGAATTAATCTCCAATAACGCCAAAATTCAAATTAATTTTTTTTTTCTACAAGACTTAATATCATATTTTAATTAAAAAAAACTTAAATATTAAATTTATAAATTATTTATTTTTTAATATAATTTTTTTAAATTATATAAATCACATATTTATCCTCAACATTTCATCAATTTCCTTTTTAAGTCGTTAAGAGCCAATTACCACTTCAGACCATACGAAGGACTAGGAAGTGAGCAGGGAAATTTTATAAATTTCCGCATTTAAAATTTAAGGAGAAAACCAATACACATACGAGATGGGAAACACAATCACTTTTGTATTCCACAGCAGGATTGTTCAAATAGAGGCTAGTAGCCAGAACATGACGTGAGATGATACACCAACGAGAAGCCAGGTAAGAAAAGCCAGAATTATGGCAACCTCAAACCGGCTACATGCAAGATCTTTTTGAGTTCCGCAAAAGTTCAAGTCTCTTGCATACAAAACTTGGACGCCTGCTGATGAGCACGCGGCTGCAAGTGATAACAAAGCTGTTACCTGCACATTTAAAATTATTTTGTTAATGATGGTTAAAAATGACAGAAGCAGGCAAGCAGTGCTTTCGTGGGAGCAACCATCATGGGTCTTGAATATAGAATAAAAGGAGAGCGCAAAATTATGAAATGCATTCACCCATCTTGAATGTGTCGGGAAAGTAATAACATTAGCACATACATTTATAGCGAGAGAAATTAGAGAAGACCAACAACTCAAGAAGAGAGGTTCCATACCCAATCGCCTACAACAAAGAGGCTCACTAAGACAGGGTTCTGAAGGTCTCTTTTTCTCCTCAAAGCATAAAAGTCAAGGCATGCCAATCCGAGGCTCCACAGCACCTGAAGCCCCATTGATGCAATCAAATAGCTGTACCAGAGGACATTTGTCAGAAACAAAAGAGGGACAATCTTTAATTCTTAATGGCCAAAAGAGAGAAAACAAACATATCACAGCATAGCTTCAAAGACCATGGAACTAATGTATATTCCTTTGAGGCATCTACTTTACTACAAGTAGATCTTGTTGGATTCCATCATACAAAAAGAAATGAATTGCATGACACATGCTACAATCAGGGGATATCTTGGACAATATCATATGCACCAAGTATTTAGAAGCGCTATATGAAAATTGAAGACAAGGCAACCTGGAATACTGCATTTGAAGCATGTTAATTATTAAGTATTATAACCAACTATAATATGTCCAATACCACAAAGAATGAAACCATATCCACTTGTACAACTATCGCATTGAAACTAAATTCCCAATACATAAACTTAAAATTTCTTTTCTTTGTTTCTTTGGGAAAGGAAATAAGATAACAAATACTGACTGAAGTTCAAGTTCCCATGACAAGTGCAAGTTTCTCATTCAGCAAGGAACATATATCATGCTTCATTCCATCTGAGATTAAGCTAATTGGAGGAATCAAGAATCTGCTCAAGAGCTTACGCAAAAACTTGTTTTGCATTCCAGAAACAGATGTTCATTCAAAGGACAAGTTAAGCAACCAAATCCCAAGTTCGTTTCATTGACATTGTACCATTTTCACAGTTTTTCCTCAATACAGCTATATGTTATAGCAATTTGATGCCAGCATACTGAAGTAATTTGATTTAGAGAGGATAAGCCCACCACAACAACACACTTGCCACAATCAATGAATTGAAATTCCATATTTGTTTCCTCCTCCTTTTAACTTTTCCTTCTCATGAAGAATCAATTTTCCACATTTTTACCCCCATGAGATAAGAAACCAATTGACTAAATTGTGCACCGTTAACAATAGAACAAAAATCTTTAAAATATTAACTATAGTCTTAAAACTGTATCATTTGATATTACCTTCATATTGCTCTAAAATAAGATACTAGCATTCGAAGGCAAAGAGTTCAGCACTCACAAAACTAGTGTGAAAAACAAACATATAAAATTAACCAAAAAGGGAAAAAAGTTGCACTTTAATCCGCTGCAAACATGACTACAATATGATCTTACCTCCATGAATTACGACGAGAACCGCCGAACAAAGAAGGCTAATTCAAGCTAAGGAAATTCCAAAAGGGAAAGGAAAGGACCCAACAAAAAAGGGGGGAAATAGAGAAGAAGAGAGTACCAGAATGCAGTGTAAGTTGAGAAGCCATCGGCAGAGACCATAGTCCCAATAGAAGCAGCAGCAAACGCACATTGCCCTATCCTCAGCACCAACCCACTCGCCGTCCCTGGACTCCCTATCAATTCCTTCATCTTCCCCCTCCCCTCTCTCTCTTTACAATCAAAGAGGCCGCTTGCTCAATCAGATGAACCCTACCACCCAAAATACGAGTGCCGAGAGAAAGGAAGCTCTAGCTCTCAAAATTGCTCCATCAAAGTGACGATCTACACCGATTTCGCCTCTATCGTTCCCTATCTCTTTTGCTCAATCTGACAATTAGCAGATGCGCATTGTCTGTCAGATTGAGGCATCAAGGGTTTTGATTTGAGAAATTTTCCCCTGAGATCGATTGCTTAGCGGATCTTCATTTGCAAAAAGTAGATTCGTGCGTTTATCATAATAATTTCTTTAAATTTTAAAATTGGTTTGGTTTGGTTGAGGCGTCTAGCTTTTTACTCTCGTGTTTGTTTTTTATTTTTATATTTGACTGCCGAGTCTGTCCTACGTGGAGCCACCTTCATTCTTCGTCTTTTCCTTTTCCATTAATCCAAACAAACAAAACAATAAAAAGGTACAAATTTCTGAAAAGGAAAATTGTTTTGTTATCTTATTTTATTATTTCTTTCTTTCTTTCGGATAAAACTTATTTATTAATCATCACTTTTTCACTTTTGATGGGCATGTTATCTCTCTCTCTCCCTCTTTTTTTTTTTTTTTTTTTTTTCTCTTATTCATAAAAATGCAACCTATTTAATGGAGTATACTTTTTAACATTATGGAAATCTTAAGTTTATGACAACGACGGTGGAATGTATCGGCAGGGTCATCAGCACCTTAAGAGGCTCAGGACTTTTGACTGAGATATCTGGTTCGGTTACTGGAAAAAAACCCTGAAATATGGACAGGTTTTGCTCACTGGATTGCTTGCCAGTTGTAAATGATGCCCAATCATAATTTGTCCTGGTTGCATAATTTAATGCTTTGTTAACCGACAAAATCTCAAAATCTTTTTTTGAACGTTTCATGACGAGAAAGTTATGATTGCATAGATTTGAACGCTTCCGTGGCTCCCCAAGCCTTTTTTTTTTTCTTTCTTTCTTTTTAACGATATAGGATCAGCAAGATTCAATTGGGTTTGCACAATCCTCATATGCCGGGCGTTACGCTCTGACTCGATCGATATCTTCTTCTTCTTATTTAGTTTTCTATACATAAAAATCCGTTGTCCATTGGGATTTCTAAATATTATTATATAATAAAAATTCGTCCATTTAGGATTTGTGAGAAAAAACGAGGTTTGAGAACATAAAACCATCAAGAAAAATGATTTATGTATTCCGTCTATCTCAAAAAGACAATTTATGGTTTTATGTACATTGGTCAAGCGATGAGGAAGCTGTTTGATGATGGCATAGCGAAGCGTGAGGAGTTGTTTGTATGTTCTTAACTCCGGTAATTGTTCTAATCCTGCTTACAGCTGGTAGCATTTTATGATTAGTCAAAGTCCAAATTATAAACTTCCCTAACTCTGATATTAATACTAGAATCTTATGATTCTTAAGCTCCGTCTATTTACTGGAAAATAATCTGTTTTAAAAGTGCAGGGGGTATTCACCACTAGGTCCCCCGCTCACAGGGAGTACCAAAAAAAAAAAAAAACTGAGGTTCTTAAGAGTCCCAATCTTAATATCATTGCAAACAAGTTAGGCAAGTCCCCTGCACAACTAACTCATTGTCGGGGTCTGCAAAAAGATCAGAGTGTACTCCCAAACAGCACGAATGAGGCCAGGCTCAAGGAGAACCTTGATATTCCTGAAGGCCTGTATGTGAAATTAAGCAGGCAAGTGGAGGATGAGATGATCCTTTCAAACTCTATTATATTTCTGCGTCTCTTGTGATTAATGCTTACGGGTGTTTTTTTGCATTTGCTTCACTTTCTCTAACAATATAAGTTAATCTACCATTAGGAATATACTAAAATACTCTGTGACACGAGAAAAATCCCTTCTTCGGTACATTGGGTGACTGCTTGCTTTTGCGTTAGTTTACATCACAACATCATAACATGAAATGGTAATTTTTTATTTTATTTTTTGAAATTGTTGATATTAACCAAATTAGGATATAATTATAATTATGATAGAAGTAAATTTAGTTAAAAATAATTTAAATTTTAAAGTTTAAATAAATTTAAATATTTATTATTATACTAAAACATACAATTAATTTTAACGTATATATTTTTTAGTTATTGTATGTGGTATTTTTATTAAATTAATAAAATAATATATTTTATCATTATATTAATAGGATGAAATATTTCTATAATTAACTAACAGCAATGAATCCGCGAAGCACACATTAACAGTATGCCGTAAATACAAATGTTTACGTTGGTTGGCATCGTGTCTTTTTTTAAGCCATTTTAATTCTTTGTTTGTCTTTTCCCTGGTGAAGACAGTCAACTTTCCCTCAATTGAAGGCAATAATATGGATGGCAATGCGTGATTCTGTTTTGCAATAACAACGCAAAACCGAATCATCTATGAGATTGAAGCTTTGAAGAATCTAGTCGATTCTGCCGATTACAAGTTTAGATGCATCGTCGCATCAGGCTCACAACTGGCGGTACCAAACCGGGTCCATACGTTCTGTAATAAGAACAGAACGTGGGATTGTCTTATAAATTTGGCGTACGGTGCGCGGGAGCTTTGCTTCAAGCAATAAATAGTTTTGGTTAGTGATTACTCGAAGGACAGGCTTGTTTCTGTGCGTGCTTGGGAGGCCTAGTGGTTATTTTGTGAGAAAATGGAAAAATCAATCTAATCTCTGCCGTTAAGCTTGGATACAGGCATTTCGATTGTGCCCCATTTTACAACAACCAGAAGGAGGCCTCTCTGTTTTTTTTTTTTTTTTTTTAACTAATGTCACTTGAGGGATTAGCATTTGATAACTTTCTGTGTGCTATCTGCTTTCCTACTTCAATGCAAAGATTGCCACTGTTCTCATTAAAAACTAGTTTAATTTCACCCCAAGGAATCACTTGTTGTTCAAGCAGATAGGTTTTGCTCTCAAGAAGCTCTTCGAAGATGGCTTAATGAAGCAGGAGGAGTAGTGGATTACCTCGAAACTCTGGTGAATCCTCTGTTTTCCTTTTTGATTATTAAGTCCGCTGAAAGTCAAATCGCTAGTGAATTATGTTCTTACTCACAAACCTCTCTGTCCTTTTCTTTTTTTTGGGGCCGGGGCACTGACCACGCCCCGGAAGATGTACCAGAGGCACTGGACAGGACATTGCAGAGACGTTAGGCAAGTCTCCTGCACAAGTGGCTCTTCGTCAGGGACTACAAGTGGGTCACAGTGTCCTGCTCAAGAGCACGAACGAGGTTAGGATGAAGGAGAATCTTGGTGTTTTTGACTGATCTACACCCGAAGAACTGGTTGCCAAGCTGTCCGAAATTGAGCGGGCAAGCTTTCCTTTCATGTTCTATATGCTCTTATAAAAAATGAGATGCGAGAAAGGTCTCCTGCGCGTATTAACGACCCAAACCCAGTCCAGATTTCAGAGGCCCGATTCTAAAACCATGCAGGGGAGCCGTTGGCTGGTCTAGCAAGACCATTTGATTTACGTTACATCTATACCAATGACCGAGTTATATTGCACTTGGTCACCCCAGCAATTGCTTTAATTATCCGGTCATTGTTTCCAATCTCCCAGGTGAGGCTAATTAGAGGTGATGCCTTCGTAAATGAGCGTATGGTGCATACAAGACTCTTGAAGAACTCCGGGATGGTGAGCTCTGAGCAGATGCCAGGGGCTTTGGCATCCTCAATTTTTTGTAACAATTGCAACTTCCAATAACATAAATAATGCATATAGATTTTGTGCAGCCAAACGCACAAAACAAAGTGCAGTGGTTAGGATTTTGAATTGGGGAGCAACAGAGTTGTTTGGCTTTGGCTGTTTGGCAGAGAAAATGTTCTTATTCAATAAAAAGCATCGACATCAGACTTAAAATAAAATTGACTTGTAACTTTTCTCAGATGGTCTAATTCTCGAGTATCGGTTAATTGGTTGTTACTTGTTACAAATCCCTTCTATTTTGGGCTCTAAGCAAGGACAAAAATATCAATTAAAAAGCATTGGTTGAGAATTTTGGGTGAAAATTTACCAAATTTGTATTCTCTTGAAACTCATTGAAAAGCGCTTTGATAAGTCAAATAAATACAAATAAAACCCATTAAGCATTTCCGGTATCTCTTAACGTGGGAATTGGCGTTTGTAAGACTTGTATTGCCGGGAACTGCTCCAACCGCAAAATAATGATAAATTAAAAAAAAAAAAAGCGATCCATTCAAACGGCATCGTTTCCTTGAAATAAAATAATAATAATAAAAAAAACTACATCCTGGACTATTCAATTAATGGATTCAATTTTGCCTAAAAATAAACTAAATAAATAATGGATTCAATTTAACTTTTTCGTTGCCCCGCGGGTCCCACGACCAATAATGAGCACCGCGTGTCGAGTATCAGCCAATGGCCTCCATTAACAATGGTCCACATAATAATTGATAACTCGAAGAACACAAAGGCGCATCTCTCAAAAAGAACCAATCCAATTGTTTTATTTTTATTAATTTATCTACAAGTAAAAAAGATGAGATGGGCAAGGGACAACGAGCAAAAGAGAACAAGTAAAAACGGCTGTATAACAACGTAAAAGGGTTAAACATGATCTATTCATTGCATGAAGATAGTGTTATTTTTTTATTTATATTTTATTAGCAGAATGGCTGATATAATTTCTCTTCTTGCATATTATTACTTTTTTTTTCTTTATCATATAGCTGATGAATATATTTTGTTTTATTGCATAAAGATGCATTCTTTTTTCCAAAAATATTCTGTAATTAAAACAAAGAAGAGAGTAAAAATACAACACAAAAAAAATATTAAGGAAGACATTACATTTTTATTAAGAACATGTTTTCGTAAAAATATATACTAGGTTGATTTATCAACTAGGGTCAATTTTGTGTGGAAGCATAATATGCATGCTCTCTTAAAAGAAATAATTTTATTAACTAGGGTAAAAAGATATAAATTATTAATCCTCCCCTAAAAGTTTGACATATCTTATTTTATATCCTTGTCAATAATATTAGAAACATAATTTGTTAACAGTAAGTGCATTCAATGGTGAAATTTATCCTTCAGAATGAATAAACGATACACCGTTTTTATATAATTACATAGAAATTATGGAGGAAAAGTCGATAAATAAAAAGAGGTGTGTTGTTTTTGGGTTCTATGTGGGGTTGGCAACCCCCCCCCCCGGTACAGCTTGATATGATATGGGTTACAAGATTTTTTTAATATGTAGTTGAGATTAGGTAATTAAAAAGTCCACAAATATTTTAAATATTTATTAAATTTATATTATACTATATTTGTTATTGTTTTAAAATATGTTCTATTTACAAATCATATAAGTTTTTCATATTAGTTGCATTACTGGAAATTGGTCGTAGTGTTCTGCCCAGGAGCACCCACGAGGCCAGACTGAAGGAGAACTTCGATGTTTTTGACTGGTCTATACCTGAAGACCTGTTTGTTAAGTTCTCTGAAATCCAGCAGGCAAGCTGTCTTTCCTTTTTGGATCTGTGATCTTGTGCAGTTTTTACTTTTAGTCTTTAATAAATTGATTTTTCTTTTCCTGGTTTTTGACAATGTCTCTCTAGGAAGCCAAGAATTTTAGCGTCCGTTATGAGTGGCAGTGGTAGATAGCACATCCAATCTGCTGGCAGCTTAGGCTATCGTTCATGTTAATGCTCTGAAGTTGGGACTAACATGCTTGACGTTTTTTAGATCATGGAACACCTGTGCCTCGATGTGGTCACCTTCAGATGAGTTATATTTCTCTTGAGAAAGCACAAAAGTAAATTGATTATTAGGGATAGAATAATTGGTTGACATTACGGTTTTCAGTCGGCGTGTGAGGAGGCTATATTTCTCTGGATACCACAACGAACATCATGGTTTTTCCAATGTTGCAGGAGAAGGTAATTAAAGGTGCTCAGTTCGTACACGAGAAGTATGGTTTCTACAAGACCATTAAAGAACTCTGAGACGATGAACCATGACTGGTGACCTGAGGGGTTTGATTTTGACCATTGTATAACAAACGCAAACGAACATGCTAAGTGCAATATTTCAGCATTTCGGCTGACGGGACTTGCATTGTGGAGTTGGGTGGCACCGAAATAATTCTTTGGTGAGCAAAACATCTAGTTATTGGCATAGAAGATTTTTTTTGTGTTTTTATTATCAAAATATAATTCAAAATTTATATAATATAAGATTATATTAATATATATATATATATATAACAAACTTGTTTTACAAATGGGTTAGCATGGCACTAACAGTGGACTGGTCAGTAATCTTAAACAATAATAATAATTAAAAAAAAGGAACATGGGTGGTTATTAATGGGCTTCAGGCAGGAAGGGAAGGGTGGCTTTTTAAGAGAATTATAAGACTGAATTGTAATGGTCACTGTGCTTAAAGACCCAAAAATCTCCTTTGCGTGAGACTTTGTCGCATTCTCCCCCACCTGAATCTATCGACATTCTCGTCGTTGACCGGACTCCTACCTACTCTCTCTGTTCTCATGCCTGGAACGCGCGGCGGCAGATATTAGATTTGGGATGAGTCCGTTTTGATATCACTTGTCACGTTTATTACTTTCTCCTCAAAAAATTAATGCGTGCAGCGTCTACCTTTATAAGAGTTAAAGATCCCTCTCTCTTTCGAGGTGGGCTCCAGATCCATCGCCATCGATCTCGATTAATAATAAACCAAATTTAAAAAAAGTCTATACAGCGTGTGATATAATATAAGGCATCGAACGGGCGCTGCTAGCATATTCCCATTGCGGTCACAAACAAAACAGGAAGAAGCAAAACGTCTACAAACCAAGTCGTCGGCTGTTGGGCAATCGAAACAGTGGCCGTCCAACCCCCTCCTTTGGTACGACGTTGAAATTACCATCACCGTTGGATCAAGTCACGAGATGCTTATGACCCTTCTTCTCATTTCTCCCGCCCATTAAACATTTGTTTCTCATTTCTTCCTTTGGTTTGTTACAGCTTCTCCCTAGAAAGCCCCTTTTTTCTTTTTTTTTTTCTTCTATTTTTGGGTGTGTGCATAGAAAGCGATAGCGTGGGATCGACGCCCTTCTTTATTTGAATCTTGGTCTCGCAAAAACAGAGTGAAAATGGCGAATGAGATTCGATTCTTCGAATTGAACAACGGAGCTAAGATGCCCTCGGTGGGGCTGGGGACTTGGCAAGCCGAGGCCGGTGTTGTCGGCGCTGCCGTCGCCGCCGCCATCAAGGTTTTTCTCTTGTGGAGACTTTTGTTTCTCGTTTTTGCTCGTCCGCCATAGTCATCTTCGAACTAAACTAGGAATCGATCCTTCTTTCATGCAGATTGGATATCGGCATATCGATTGTGCAAAAGCCTATGGCAACGAGAAGGAGGTGATTTCTAACCACTAAACTCTTCGATTATTGTCCTCTCACCAAGCATACTTAGTATATTTCTTGTCCTTTGCGGTTTTTTCGAGACATTTGTTCGTCTCTTTGTTCTGGCATAACGGAATTGATGGCAACTTATAGTTTAGCCGTTCCTTTTTTGTGTAGATCGGTGAGGTTTTGAAGAAGCTGTTCGAGGATGGTGTGGTGAAACGGAAGGATTTGTTCATTACCTCCAAGCTTTGGTTTGTTCACTCTCATACTCAATTGATTTGTTTGAAGTTATTGTAAGCATCTGTTACGCCATGCTCGTATGAATGCGAGGAATTGTGCGCAGGTGTAAGGATCACGCACCAGAAGATGTGCCAGAGGCACTGGAAGGAACTTTGCGGGACTTACAGCTGGATTATATTGATCTATATCTAGTATGTGTTATATTTTCTATTTTTGATTTTCATGTACTTGAAAGAAAATTGAGTCTGAACTGAAAAATAAATATTTATAAAAAAGAAAAAAAGAAAGGGAAGAAGCAGTTGGAATTTTCATTTTTTAGTGTTCTAGTACTTTTGTGGGTACATTTGCGTAATTTTTTTATGTGTAATCTGGAAAATTAATTTTTTTGAATGTCAGATCGATCACTTATGATGTTATATGTAATTTAAGCTGAATGAGGCTGCTGAAATTGTGTAGATCCACTGGCCAGTTCCGATGAAGAAAGACTCAATTGGCTTTAAGCCTGAGAACCTTATCCAACCAGATATTCCTAGCACGTGGAAAGCAATGGAAGCACTGTATGATTCTGGAAAGGCTCGTGCCATTGGTGTGAGCAACTTCTCTTCTAAGAAACTGGGGGATCTGCTAGATGTAGCACGAGTTCCTCCTGCAGTGAACCAGGTGGAATGCCATCCTTCTTGGCAGCAGCCCAAGCTGCGTGCATTATGTCAATCAAAAGGGGTTCATCTTTCTGTGAGTAGACAAATCCTCCATTTTTTGTATACAAATTGCATCTTCTGTTCTATATGAAGAGTGAGGAGTCAGGCAGACATCTTTCTTAAAGCTCATTCTTGATTTTGACACCATATCTTTCAGGGATATTCACCTCTAGGTTCTCCTGGCACCACCTGGATCAAGGGAGATGTCCTTAAGAACCCTATCATAAATATGGTTGCTGAGAAATTGAGCAAAACATCTGCACAAGTTGCTCTCCGCTGGGGCCTGCAAATGGGTCACAGTGTGCTTCCTAAGAGTACTCATGAAGCAAGGATCAAGGAAAACTTTGAAGTCTTTGAATGGTCTATTCCTGAGGACTTGTTTGCCAAGTTTTCAGAAATTGAGCAGGCAAGTTACTTTTTTTATCTCCCTTGCATTGCTATGCTAACAGTAACATGTTTTGGCTACTCTAGAATTGAAAAAGAAATGACTGCCATTGATGGCCATAAATTTGTGTGCATAACTCGACTCATTTGCTAAACTTTTTGGAGGAACTGTGGGTCACTGCAATGAAGTTGTGGCTCTTTGGGGGGTTTTGGATGGCAGAGATGAGGTCATAGAGGTATAATTCATAGGAAACTGTTGTTGATAGACACATTGGTTTTCACTTTGCAGGTAAGACTGCTAAGAGGGACTTCATTTGTCCATGATACTTATGGTGCCTACAGGACCATTGAAGAACTGTGGGATGGTGAGCTCTGAGCATTCATACGAGTGTGCCTCATTTTTGGACAGCACTTTAAAAGGAGACAGAAGAGGAATGTGAGTTTTGGTTGTCATGTACCTGCAAAAATAGATGCTACTAGTATGAATCTACGTTACTCTTTTGTGCTTGAAAATTGTGGTAAACCATTTCTCACTCGCTTTTGATCTGAATCAAGTGATGCAAAATGCTGATAATGAACATTTTGGGTATGTTGTCATTCTCGACAGAGACTCAGTCCCATACAAGCCAATTCGGCCATCTTGTTTTCAAGTTTTCGTATTAAGCATATGCTTATCGGCTGAGAAAGTTTCGATTGGATTGGCCAGAACCAATGTTTAGTACTTGCCATGCAGTCCAAAGAATTGTACTGCTAGCAATTCATAGCATCACATTGACTAAAGAGTCGACATTTCATTTGTAGTTGAGGCCTTGAGCAAGCATGAGGATTATTCAAGATATCCCTAATTAGAGCAGATCTGCGAGTGCTTTCAATTCTTGTATATAGTAAATATGACCGCTGAAATCTGTGGATTCGTGTGCAGACAGCAAAGATAGCAGAGACGAATTAAAAGTGATGCGCTCAAACTCTACAAAACGTGTACCTGTAAGCTCCAATTAATATATAGTCAAGTAGCCCTCCCTTTTGTTCCGTAGGTTGTGATTGCCCACATTTCAGGGTCATTTATGCATACGGAAAATTTTACATGAATGAGACTGTTGGTAAAAGAACAAATTTTCAATACGGATTATCTACCATGAGCAAAAGCTTACGATAGTAGAGTTGAAAAGAGCAACCTTAAATATATATATATATATTTTTTAAAACAGACACAAAATTTGCTAATATATAAAAATTCAACAAAGAAAGACAGTTATTCCTAAACGTTTTGTTCTAAAATGACACCGTTGCAGGCGTTCAGCCCAAAAGCTACAATAAAAACCTGTGGAAAATAGTTTTGTAGAAGGCCCAACCCAAGCCCAGCAGGTTAAAAATTCCAGAAACGGCACCGTTGCATCAGTGCAAAACAGAGGCACAAAATGAGTGCCTCTCTCTCTCTCTCTCTCTCTCTCTCTCTTTGTGAGGCATGCCCAACCGAGCCGTCCACCCAAATCCATGTATAAAAATGAGCCAAAAACCCTGAGAAAACCCTAAAAACAAAGGCAAAACTCAAAACCCACCGTCACATCCCTCTTGAACGCCTTCTTCAGATGGCTTTCAATTCGTTGTTTCGCAGAGCCTCTTCGACCCTGCTCCCTCTTGCAATCCGAGCAGCCGGATCCCCGAGAACCATTCACAGGACTGTCTCCGCCGTCCTCTGCCTCGAAAAGCGCTGTCTTGGCCACGACCTCGGTAGCCAAGGATATCTTCTTTCTTCGCGATTCTCGACCGCCGCTGCTGAGAGACCGAGCGCCGATTATAGTCTGATTCGAGTCCTGGAAAGCGAGATCGAATGCGCTGTGGAGTCCAAAGATGTCAGTCGCTTTTTATAGTATTGGGTTTTTTGTTTTTCTTTCGGCTGTTTCGTATTTGGTCCTTTCTTATGGGTTAGTTTGTTGTTAATATAGTTTCCGTTTTTTTTTTTGATTCGGTTGGCTGGGAATTATAGTTTCATTTCTTTTTTTTTTTAATTGCTCTGACGTTGATTTGTTTTAGTTAAGAAATGACGTTGTTTTATGATTTAGTTTGTTGGCTTAGAAAATTGATTGTTAGAAAAGGTGGGCAAAAGAGAAAAAATAGTTCAAGCAGGTTTTCAAATTCTGGCTCTATACTGAGGCTAGCTTTAGTTTTGTTATAATATTTGCCTATCTTCTTTTGATTGTGCTCTCTTTAAGGAAGAGGAACTCTTTCTAGTTATTAGTGGGATTTATCTTTCTTTTTTTTTTTTTTTTATTGTGTGTGTGTGTGCGCGTGTCTTTGTACTGTGTATGGGATGGAGAATGTCATTTATCGCTTGGGATGGCGTTTTAAGGAATTGGTTTTGAAGCTTTTGAGTGGCATTTGTTTAACGTGTAAACAATTTTAATTTGTTTGGTGTAATTTTTGACGAACTTAATCAGGTAGAAGATGTTCCAGATGGATTTCCTTTTGAAATTCAAGATAATCCTGGAGAGAGAACTATATTACTGAAAAGAAAGTACCTTGATGAGATTATCAAGGTTGAAGTTGACATGCCTAATTCCGAAACTGAGGAAGATGATCCTGATGAGGCCGAGGATGATGATAATGAGTCCAGTGTCCCACCTAGCCTTCCTATGGTTGTGAGTATTTCCAAAGGAAATGGTCAGTGCTTAGAGTTTGGTGTCACGGCTTTCGCTGATGAGATCACAATTGATAGCCTGTCAATTAAGAGCCCAGAAAGTTCTGAAGATAAACTTTCATATGAAGGGCCTGATTTTAAGTAAGTTTTGTCAGCATGTAATGTAATGTTGTGGACCGTAAGTGGCTCAACGGGGCCTTATAGTTTATACTGATCTACTCTATGGTTTTTCTCTGCCAGTGATTTGGACGACAGCTTGCAGAAGCATTTTCATAAGTACCTTGAGATCAGAGGGATCAAAGCTAGCACGGCAAACTTTTTGTTTGAGTACATGAGCAACAAGGACAACCGAGAATACTTGCAATGGCTAAAGGACCTCAAGAATTTTGTGGAGAAGTAACTCCTTAGTTTGGTCACAGCCAGCTTTTATCGGTGATGGCTATATCTACTTCTTTTGGTGATTTGTTCAAAAAACAAAAAATTTCTTTCAATATTGTTTGCCGGAGGGACACTGGACATTATATCGAGAGAGGGACGTATATTTCAATTATTGGAGCAATATTTCGAACCTTGTTGTAGACTCCTTTTGTAACTTTATTTCACTGGGTTGTGTTGGTAAAAGTTATTTTAAGACAAATTATGTGAGCAAAACGTTAATCATGTCCATGGTTATTGCTGTATCTTGATGTCCCTGGTCTTATAGATGTGTCTACGGCCTACATGCTTACATTGCACACACTTCGTCTTAAATTTGAACCGAGCAACCATAACCCGAAAACCCCTGCAATTTTTATTGTCTAGCTGAATCGTTGGGAAGGAGTAATTTGAGGTTTTAAGTTCAATGTTACGAGGGCGAGCTGTGACATCAAACTCTAGATCCAGCTTCTAAGTTTTATATTTGCTGGTCATTAGATTATAACTACTAATTAAAAGCTGCACAATTTTAGTGTACCCCATTTTCCTTAAACGAAAGATGAGTTGTTTTTCAAGACTTTTTTTTTTCCTCCTTCATTTATTTCTTGAGATTTGACTTGGAAACTGTTGGGATTCCAAATCCTTAACCAGTAACCACGAAGCCACTGAAGCTATCAACCTAACAACTCTCGAAAACCCCGAGTGATGTTTTCTGGGTGAGAATGTTTTACCCGTTCCGCTATAAAGAGTAAGAGTAGGAAAGATCCGTTTTCCTTGCCGTGAAAATCTGGAAATGACGGCATATTAGTAAATTTGGGTAAGGATTGCCCACTAGTTGGCGTAGTCTCAGCCTCGAAGTCAAATCTCGTATTGATATACATATATATACATGTATTGGAACTTGAATTCAATGACACCGCACTTTGTTGATCAGCGAATGTCCCTAATTTCCGTAGAAGAACATGGATGAACATGGACCCTTGTACTTCGAACTCAATAATGGGGCCAAGATGCCATCTGTTGGCCTGGGGACGTGGAAAGCGCCACCAGGTGTGGTCGTTGAGGTTGTCAAAACTGCTGTTAAGGTTCTTTCTCACAATCCATATCATCTCTTCTTGTGATTAAATGATGTTTCGTTAGGAATTCATGTCTTGGAATAAAAAATGTCTTCAAAATCACGTAACTAATGTTATGATTTGATTAATTGGATTCCAATATTGCAGGCAGGTTATAGGCACATTGATTGCGCAAAAGTCTACAACAATGAAAAAGAGGTAATCATTTCTTCCATAATCTTGTTCGTAATCAATGAAGTCACCAGTTTTCTTTGTTTTTTCTTTTATTTCATGAATGTTCAAGAAAAAGTTTGTGCAATGCAGGTAGGGGAAGCGCTGAAGGAACTATTTTCTGCTGGGGTGGTGAAACGCAGCGAGATGTTCATCACATCTAAACTTTGGTATTTGTTTAGCATTTCACGTTTGTTGTGGTTTTGTTCTATGGTTGGGAATCCTGGATATTGTGAACTTTAACTCAGGAAATGCCTTTTTGGGCTAAAACAATATTCAGCTTATAAAATGTACCATTGCAGGTGCAGCGACCATACCCCTGAAGACGTTTCGAAGGCCCTGAGTAGAAGTCTAGAAGATCTGCAACTTGACTATATTGATCTATATCTTGTATGCTTTTTCACTTAATTAGTTTACTGCATTGATCTGTAACTGCGAATAAAGCCTAGGTTGCTTGAGCCAAAATGTAATCATGTTTGTTTTGGACTGAAAATCACCATGGCATTGTCTTACAGATACATTGGCCTTTTAGGACAAAGCCAGGGTCCAGTGGCTGGGACCCCGAAAATATGGCTCCTCTATGCCTTCCAGAAACCTGGACAGCAATGGAGGGTTTGTATGCGTCAGGTCAAGCCCGTGCAATTGGTGTCAGCAATTTCTCAACAAAGAAGCTGCAAGACCTCCTCAAGTATGCAAAAGTGCCACCTGCGGTTAATCAGGTGGAGTGCCATCCTGTCTGGCGGCAACCTGCACTTCACAATTTCTGCAATTCAATTGGAGTGCATCTCTCGGTAGTACAGCAAAAGATCACTGTAGACTGATTTTGGTATTTAGTATGACTTGAAGCCTATGAAAGAATAGTTGATTTTTCCAATAACGTGAATGAAAAATTCCCCTTGGCATGCAGGCATATTCTCCTCTTGGGTCTCCAGGGTCTTGGGTAAAAGGAGAAATACTCAAGGAACCAATTCTGATAGAAATTGCTGAAAAGCTTAACAAATCACCCGCACAAGTAGCTCTTCGATGGGGAATTCAGAGCGGTCACAGTGTTCTTCCAAAGAGTGTAAATGAATCTAGGATCAAGGAAAACATGAGTCTATTTGATTGGTGTATCCCTCCAGAGCTCTTCTCAAAATTCTCAGAAATTTACCAGGTACATTTTCCTTAGTACCCAAACTAATGGAATTGTATACTCGTACTAAATATCTTGTAGGGTGTTTGATTCAGCAAAGGCTTCTCCGAGGGGAATTCGCGGTTCACCAGACTCACAGTCCTTACAAAAGTCTTGAAGAATTGTGGGATGGAGAAATGTGAAAGGATAGATTCTCTTGTGAGTTAGAGATTCCACAAGCATTTGACAGACAAGGCTTGGGCTACCAGAGGGTCTTCAATTTTGGGAGAGAGACTTACTGGACTAGAGGATTATTGAATGGAAGCATGAGTGTATAACAGCATCCAAGCTACCTTGACCTGGGGAGCTGAAGTGTTGTACCCCAAATTCCGCCGGACCAGCATGATTTAGTATTTTCTGAGTAATATTATGGATCCATTTTTCTTTCTAGATTGCCTTAACCATGCTAATTGTACACAAATCTATACTTACAAAGGAAACCTATCAGATGATGGAAAAATGTAGGTAACGATCTCTGCTTGTAGCATGAAAAAAATGGCGTTGTGTTGTTGCTCGTGCCTTTGATTTCTCTCTTCCCCTCCCCCTCCCCCCCCCCCCAACTAGGAAGTTTTAAAAAGAAAAGTCTTTAGCCTGATTTTTTCTTTTTGGTCGAAATATTATAATATATATATATTATCCAGATATCACAATATTTTTGAACGAATTAACTAAAAGGGGCCAATTAATGAAACCTCTTCTTGATCTGAAGCCCACAAACTCACACGAGAGAATCCAAATGGACCAAGTCCATTCAAAATGCCACAAAACAAGCAAAATCTCCTGAAGCCCAATGATAAGGACATTACCACTTTGGGGCTCCAGCCCACTCTTTTCCAGGGCCCTACCTGACCACTTCCTGTTGAGAATATCCTTAGATATATATATATTTAGAACAAACATCCTTAGATATGTCTAATTGGTCGTGGTAACAATAAATTCGTGTTAAAAGCATGGTATTTCCATGTTTTCTCAGAATTGGATACAAGAATAACTTTCTAGAATTCAAGGTTGAGATGATACAACAGTGATTCATTAATTTCTTGTTTCTTTTCGCTTGCACAAAAACACCCACGAAGTTACATTCTATTTCATCGACACCCCTGAAATCTTTTGTTTTCCTTACAAGTACACAGGCGAACTTTTAGGTTATGTCAAGCACACCCTCTTCCGTCAGCGGGAAAGCCTACCGAGAATATCGAATTGCTATTATATACCATGTTATGGAAAGAACGAAAACTAATTGGAAAAGGCACTGTTGATGATCGGTTATACTGTGAATTACAATTATTGGCATTGATTCAGTTAATAAAAAAAAAAAACTTCTGTTACATACAAGCAGTATCAAGTTAAGGAAGAAAAGGGGAAAAAAATAATATAGAAAGCATACTTTTTGTGGAAGGAAATTTAACAAGAATCATCAGACACCAGCATAACCATTGGTGCAGACTTAGTGACAAGCGACAACATGTATGTTGGCAATCCAAGAAGAAAACTGAGGAGACTTCTATTTTTGTCTTTCTTTTGTGGCTCTTAGACTACATGGGTAGATTAATCGGAAATTCAGAATGAGTATGTTTCATTTTTTTACTTTTTTTTTTCTTTAATGGCCACATGTTGTCATGGGAATATTTTAATTAATTAAAGAGGAATTGGCACATTTCTCAAGTTTGGGGGCACAGGAGGGCCCTCCTGCGAAAACGAGGCAACAGCTAAGCCCATGTAACCAAGTCATTGGTTTGTAATAAGGAGATACCAATTTAACAAATATAGATGCCGTGGCTAAAAGGTTATGATTTGATTTTATTCCGGCCGCACGTCTCGGCTAATTATAACTTCAATTATTGTAATTGGACTCTCTCACGCGATCTGAACACAACCAACCTACGTAATAAACTGAAATTCCATTCGAGTTAGACTAGCCAGTTGAATCGCCATTCTGCAGGAACACCCCCCCCAAAAACAAAGAGGGAAAAAAAAATCTAATTATCCGACGTTAAAGTTAAATGAACATGTGGGGCAACGCATCACCAAGAAGCATGCTTTCTCTCCTCCCTCAAAATTTTCTGGGTTGAGATCAACGGAGGTGGAAACAAATAGAAACAAGACAAAATAAGTTACTCCAGACGAAGACCAAGTGAGATCCTGAACTTACAACCCACTGGAGACCTTCAAATGATTTATGAATTGGAACATTTCGTTTTACAGAAAGAAGACTAAGTGGGATCCTGAATTTACACACCATTGAAGATCTACAAAGTTTAGCAGCCTTCACCTGAGGACTCAGGTCCAGTTGTAGAACATAATGTTGTAACAATAGAAGGGACGGCCAAGGCCAACAACCATAAGCAACATTATCTTCGCAGTCGACAGAAATAAACCCTGCAAAATAGTATATAGGCTGCTTTTACAACTGGAATCAGCTCCAAAATTCAAACAGTAATGACAAACTAACTAATAACATTTCGCTTACTCCCATATATGGGTTGTCTCAGTCACCAAATCACACTACAATAAAAAATATTGCCAAACAATTATTGATCTTCTTAATCCCATGCATTGGACTCATTAACAAGCACTAATTGGTCATTCCCGTCTACCTCACCATCCAACAAAGATGGGATGTTTGCTCAAAGCTACTATCCCATAACAGTGTATGACACTAAAAATGCGCTATTTTAAGTTAAAAGAAGCAACAAAGGTAAAGGAATGCTCAGCCATTTTGGTTGGATGATACTGGGTCCAAATAACAACAAAGGTCAAGGAATACTCTGAGAAGTGACATCCAAAAAATATGGTACACAGAAAGAGAATCCTATATGCACCGAACACAAGCAATGTCATGCACAGAATAGAAGTTTGGAAACTGAAATGAGCCTGTAACTACCCAATCGAAGAGCACCAATAGCACAATTGATTAAACAGAAGTCAAAGTTGAACTTACAGTGGTGATCTGAGGATATTCTACAATTTGCAGAGCTCATATGTCTAGCTCAAATCATATTTACCTGCCTTAGCAAGCTCATTTAAAGCTACAGATCACTGTAATTGTGCCAAACAGCACGGAATTCCTCTCTGAATGTGTTGAAGCGTGCTTTCAGATTAGGTGTTCTAAAGCTTGCATGCAAAACAGTGACTGAGATAGAGAGAGGACAGGATTATGACACATCAAGTCAAATTGCATTAAGAATATGTGTAAAAAATGTGGAAGCGACAAACCAAGAAGTCCAATGGCAAGGGCCCACGCAACAGTCAAAAGACCACAAGAGACATACCAAAGGATGGCACTCACTGCAGAATAAGAAGAAAAAAGCCTTATGACCAGTTTGACATAAAATAAACAGTGTATTTCATGAAATAGTTCTCTTCAGGTGGCTATAAAAGAACAAAATTCCTGAGGTTAGTAAGTACCACAAGAGAATATCATGACAAATACCCAACGAGGCTGACCACAAACATGAATTGCTCTTTTAGCTGATGGGCGTCCACGAATAACAGGTCTGCCAATGATTTTGGTTAAGAGAACAGCAAAGATTGAGGCCACTTACAAATCACAGTAAAAGTGGACTCACGTAAGTGGAGTTCTCATCTTTGCTGCCAAATGTGGAGAAAACTGCCTCACAGTTCTTGTTAACTTCTCACTAAAAGTGCCCGCAAAGCTGTAGAAACGGGTAAATAAGTGCTTTGTTACAGATCATAAACAAAGATGAACAGCAGTGTAGGTGCCCAATGTAGAAGTTATCAAATTTTAATATGATGAGATGATGGCATCCTTAAAGTTTCACTCGTTCATTTCCATGCAGAGGACTCCATAGAAGCAATGAAAAACTTCAACCGTGAAGCATGAAAGTAGATGAAAGACATAATCTCATATACCTGAGCAAACTCCCTCTACTCCACTCACTCTCTAAAGATATTATCTACTATAATTCAATTTGCATCAAGAGAGATAAGGCATACTTGCTTGAAACCTTATTTTATTGAAAGTTCCTTCCTCAGTCAAATTTAAATTTTCAATTGTGAAATTAGTAAATGCAAGTGGGACACATTTGTGAACCATATCGCACCAGATGTGGAAAACTTGTTTCAAGAGACAAAATTTCCCCGTATATATTCCAGACCCCCACAACGAAACACAGAGGCATAGGGAAGGACTAAAGCAGTTAACCTGTCATTCAGAAACGCAAAGGTAAGTGCTGTTAAAGGAGCAGCCACTATAGCAAGTGGCCTTCTAAGAAAACCCAGTCCTGTAATTGCAACTCAAAATTATAAAATGCAAACAATTGTGGAAAACATTCAAGAGGAAAATTAAACAACATCCGCTTACCCAAAATTAAAACGATCATGATGAAATAGTTCGTCCGGTAGCTACAAGAACAAGTATCACCCGCTATCAAAAACTGAGTTAACCCGAACACACGCAAACATGAAATTCATCTAAACATATATTCCGACTATATATCTACAAGTAATTTCTACACCCTATTATCTGATCAATTCAATCTCGGGAAACCGAATTCAGCAAACGATCGAATCAGAAGTACAGAATAACAATCACGCGTCATTTTAACGTTAACAGCAAGAATGTAAGGAAGAGCAAAAGGATTATTCGATTGGAATGATTTTAAATAAAAATAAAAAAAAAAAAGAGGAGGGAAAGCGCACTAGTATAGATTGCACTTGAGGCGGCCGTTCCATTTCGCGGAGGATCGGGGCAAGGTGAATCGGGAGAAGAACTCCGAGAAAGGACGCGGCGGAGATGACCAGTCCACTTCTCGGAGGGCGTCGAGCAGGTCCTCCGCTGTTACGTTTCCCCAATCCATCCCTTTTCCACTCCTAAAAGTGAATCCCCTAGAAAATAATTACACCGTTTCACAGTAAAAAGAAGAAGGTGGGATGGATAAAAGTGTCTGAGCCCGGGTTCGAACCGGGGACCTCTAGTGTGTGAGACTAGCGTGATGACCAACTACACCACCCAGACTTGGATAATGGCTGTTTTCAAAATGATTATGATCTATTATAATTGTTTTTCCCATTGATATGTTCCTGACGGTTTGGATCCCACGTGTAGGAAATTATTATCATCTGTTGTATTTTTTTCTCCGGAAGCAAAACCAATCATTGACTTGGAGTTACATGTTGCAAACAGTTTGGATCCGACGTGTCGGTGCTCGGGTTGAGTGATTTTGTCATTCTATTTCCTTTGTGAGTCCATTCGAGTGCAGGGCACTCAGGTTTGAGTCGTTCATAAAATAGATTTCATATCATTTTGAATCCGATTGTCTTAAAGTTCAAATTACTTGAAATTTAAGTTATTTTGAGTTATTTCAAATCAAATTGCACTCGGATCAAATCGAATTAAAATTCACTTTAACGTTAAGTTATTTTAAACATTAAATCAATTTGTGGTTGAAGTGATTCAAATTTGAATTACATTATTATATATATATATATTTCAAATTAATGGAATTGAATTTTGGGTGAATGGAGTCTGGTTTGAGGTTCAAAATCGCTTTTACAGCCTAACCTCCACTTTGAAGGCCCATGCTCCGAAAGGGAGATGAAAAAAAAAAAACAGAGAGAAAGAGAGAGAGAGAGAGAGAGAGAGAGAGAGAAAGGGTCAAGCCATATTTCCAATTGTGGAATCCAATAAACAAACAGATAGAGAGAGTTAAAACTCTAAGAGGCAGTCACATGTCAACTTTTGGTCTCTTGTAATTCCATTAGAAAACATCTCCTAATCCTAATTCACTTTCTGAAAAAAAAAAAGAGGAACCGACAGCGAAAGCAACCTTTTCATAGGTTAAAAATAATATAAATTCCATTGGGATATACGGTGTTACAAACTTACACAAAACAGCTCCCAGTATGCATTAAACTTAAATCAATAACATCGCTCTTCCAACTATTTAAGCTTTATTGGATCAAATCAACTATTTTAATTTAATTAAACCGAGGTTTTATCCCCCGCGGTAATAATAGAATCAAAGTTGAACAGAACAAGTTAAAAAAAAAAAAAAAAGTACACACAATCATATCTTTGTGAACGCGAAAAAAGAGAACCCCGGAAAATAAAAAAAATAAAAAGAAGAAGAAAACATCTTCATTAATTGCACGATCCTCCTTGGTTTCAATTCAAGAAAACGATCCGATCCGGTTCTTTCATACTTGGGTCGAATATCTGAAAAATATCCTCCTAGAGTGTCCGACAATTTGAGGTAATCCTGCTAGCTGATTTCGGGTTCTTGTCCTAGGGTTTCCGAGACAAAGACAATAATGGCGCAGTCGTCGGGAAGGGGCAGGGTTGTCGGGGACTACCTGGTGGGCAGGAAAATCGGGTCGGGTTCTTTCTCGGTGGTGTGGCATGCGCAGCACCGAGTCCACGGCACGGAGGTGGCAATAAAGGAGATCATTACTAGCCGGCTAAATAAGAAGTTGCAAGATAGTCTCATGTCTGAAATTTTTATCTTGAAGAGGATTAATCATCCTAATATTATTCGCTTAAACGATATTATTGAGGTTCGTTGATTTTAACTGCCGCTTTCGGATTGTTAAACCAAAACAAAAAAAAAAAAAAACGTTAAAACTCTAAAGAGGAGACGGTTAATTTAAGGTCCGTTTGTAATTTATGTTGATGCCGTATAGGTTCCTGGGAGGATACTTATAGTATTGGAGTATTGCAAAGGAGGCGATCTTTCAATGTATATTCAACGTCATGAAAGAGTCCCAGAAGCAATTGCTAAGAACTTCATGCAGCAACTGGGTTTGTTTCTAATTTTTTTTTTCGGCTCGTTTCATTCATTTTGTTGCATTTATTGGTAACTTGATAAAAACAAAAATGTGTGTTTTGCAGCGTCTGGTTTGCAAATTCTCCGCGATAATAATCTTATACACCGTGATCTAAAACCACAGGTTTGGTTGCTGTTATTTGTTTTGTTTTGTTTTTTTTTTTTTTTAAGTTTTTCATTCGAATTTGAAAGACCCAAATTTATGTTATCTTTTAAGAAATAAGCTGCTGTCTGTGCAGAAAGTATAGTTTTTTTTATTTTTTATTTTTATTTCAATGATCATTATGACTGGACAAGATATGCCAAATTAGAACTTCAATGTGGGTTGCTTGGCACATGGAGCTGTATTAGAGGCTTTGTGGTTAGTCTGCCATGTTACTTAACATATGCTCAGGGGTTTTTTTCTTTTTTCCTCCTTACAGAATCTTCTCCTTTCCAACAACGGAAGTAATATGGTTCTGAAAATTGCTGATTTTGGATTTGCTAGGTAAGTAACCATTTTGATTGTTCAGTTTACCATCTTGGCATAGATGGGTCGATGAATGTTATTATCAGAACATTAGTTAATTAAGCACTTTTTCGGCCCCTACATTCTTGCTTTTGTACATTTTAGTCCTATGTGTGCTGGTCTGGCTGGTTTCTGTTTTATGTTTCAGTTGGATTTTTATTTGATTTTTTATTCCAAGGTTTGGTCTGTAAACACACCAATAACTTTTTTATTTATCATAAGCTTTGAACTACTATTCTTCTCAAAGATATTTTGATTTTGCCCTCTATAATGGTTGTTCAAAAACATTTGCATGGATTCCAATTTGTGACACTGATAGTAACTTCTTCATCAGATCTCTGCAGCCTAGAGGCCTGGCAGAAACATTGTGTGGTTCTCCCCTGTACATGGCTCCAGAGATAATGCAACTTCAGAAGTATGATGCAAAGGTGACTTTTTTTTTTTTTTTTTTTTTGCCTATTTGCATCTGGTTGGTAAACTTCCTATTAACCTTGAACTGGATATGCAGGCAGATCTCTGGAGTGTTGGTGCCATTTTGTTTCAGCTTGTGACAGGAAAAACTCCCTTTACTGGAAACAATCAAATACAGGTGTGAAAGCTTCCTTTCTAGTCTAAATTGTAGTCTTTCTGTAAGAAACTTCTAGTGCCTCTTGGGATTGACAGTAATTCTCAATGCCAATAAAGTAAATACTCTATATGCTTTTTTAGTTGTCCTAACTAGTATCTTTAAATTTCGTGTTGGACAGTTGCTCCAAAACATTATGAAATCAACTGAATTGCAGTTTCCTTCAGATAATAAGGATTTGACTGCTGAATGCAAAGACTTATGCCAAAAATTGCTGCGTCGTAATCCAGGTATTCTGTGCAGTATAAATTGAACTTAAATTCAAATTTGCAATTTATTGGGAATGCTATGTGTGCATATCTATGTCTGATTCTGTTAGGTGTATTTGTGTTTTTTCCTTGCGGGGGGGGGGATCAATGTAGTTGGCTGACCTATGATTTATGCTTCAAAAAATTTGATTAATTTCGCATTCATTATGCTTGCAAGACAGTGTACTTTATGATTGCTGTTTACAGATGTCAAGCCTGTAACAAGACTGCTCGCTTTGGCTTGTAGTGTAGTTTTTTATACAGTCTGGGGTTTTGAGAATTGGCTGGATTTATATGAGAGCAATGATCACTTGTGTATTTGTTAAATTCTTTATATATATTCTCTGAAATTTCATTTTTTGTAAATTTTACTTTTGTCTTTATGTGTACAGTGGAACGGCTTACATTTGAGGAGTTCTTTAACCACCCATTCCTTTCTCAAAGAAAAACAGATGAATCGTTGGGGTACCCAAGATAAGATCTCTTAATTGATTTTATTAATTTGCATTGCTTTCAACTTCAAAAATTATGTTAATGCAGGATAAGGAGATCTTCAAGATCGGCGGATGGTTTTCCTTTTTCTGAGGACAATGCCACAATAAACACAGAGGACAACTCTCAGGAGGATTTTCTGCCTTTCATTCTTGATGATGATTGCAGTGTTCCTGGGAGGAGCCCTTCATTTTCTAAGAATAGTTCCTTTACCAGACCCACAAGTAAAATTCCTCTTGGTTCAAGAGCTGATGGAAGGGAAGCAACCTCTAATGTTCCAAACAACATGGATTTTATTTCTAGATATGGTACTGTCAGATGTAATTTGGATAATGCTAATTTTAGGCCTTCTGTCAATAAATCTTCCAATGAAAGTCTAACTGTACTTCCAAAGTCCATGGCCCAAAGGCCGGTGAACAACCTCTCAAGAGGTACCAAGGATTTGACCATGTTTCATTTACCTTTTATTCATATGATATGATTTCACATTGTGTATTGCCAAGGTACATTTGCTTTTTTTTTTCTTACTTTTGCATCTGAACTGTGCAGCCATTGATTCAGTGGAGCTGATGGATCAAGATTATGTTATGGTTTCTGGACCCTCTTCAGGTGTGTCAATGGCTTCAGCGAGTACTTGGAAACCAAGCAATCTACCATGCAAATCGGATAATTCACCGCAAGCATCTTTTTACTCTAATGCCATCCCAACTGCTCCTGTGCCTATAATTGGCGCTCCAAAAACTAATGTTTGCCATACTTCAAGCTCAGAAAGTCCTAGCTCTGCTCCAGGGACTTCCCAGGGATCTATGGACATGGGATATGCTTCAGAGCAGCCGTCAACTGACTGCATGACTAGAATAAAGTCACTGCAACAGTATGCATCTGCCATCACAGAATTAGCAAATGAAAAGGTAAGTCTATACATGCCCATTTGTTCTGCTAAACAAGTTTCTTTAGAGTTCCCTGCACTAGATTATCCATGGAGCTATGAAATCATTCTTGTGAAACCAGAGTGGTTATTAGTGTACTACCTATCTTACCTGTAAAGTTTCCTGTTTAACTGGCATGTTACCCGTTACTAGTTCAGTTTGTTCTTTGCATCTTCATAAATTAAGCAAATAACTGCATTTTTTTCCCCTGTTGTTATCATTAAGGCATAATGGAACAAATTATAACTAGATTGGTCTTGTTTCTATGATAGGCATACGGTTGAACATCTTAAGTGCATAAAGAAAACATTGGCTTTTGAAGTCCAAATAGATGTCAGTTCCCCCCCCCCCCAATTAAGATCTTCTGGCATATAGTACTGGATGGACAGCTGTTTAGATTGCAGGAAACAAGTTGTAATTAAATGTTCTCTGCTTAAAATACTATTATTATGGGCTTTGCTGCAAGCATCCTATTATGTAACTTGGATTGTCTGCATACTGAGAGTTGTTTATTGTCAATGCCTTTGGAGTAGATGGAGGCAAGTAAGCAACTGGAAGCATTCTCAATCCAACTTGTTATTCTTGCAATTTGGAAACAAGCTCTGCATATTTGTCATGCTCAGTCTGCCTCAGCCATTAAAGGAAGTCCTAGCCAAGGGAGCACAAAGTTGAACAGAAGCAGCGAAAAGAAGCTTGGCTCTCCTGATACAGAAAATTGTCCCAATGTCACTGAACCAATGAGTATATCAGTTCAGATAGAGAGGGAATTTATAAGGGAAGTTGCGCATGCCGATGAACTTGCCAAGGGTGTTGAACCTGGTATAAATTTTTTATTTATCTCCATCGGTTTTAAAAGGATTCTCTCTCTTCTTTCTTCTCTCTGCTCTCTTCTCATTGGCATGATATTTGAATGTTTGTTGTCAATGAGGCTTAACAGTCCCCTGTGCCTTATTTTCCTGATTTCATTACAAAGCTGCAAGGCTGGTTGAATTTGTGAAATGCTTAATTCTGTCTACATGAAAAGCTCTCGTGTGTGCCTTGTGTTATTGTAGGAAGTACAATAATGCCTGATGCCATGGAGACAATATATCAATCTGCCCTTGATCTGGGAAAGCATGGTGGGGTGAGTATCATAATTATTTGGAACATCATGCACTTCATGGCTTGGATAATGAAGTGATATAAAAATGTGACTATAGTTAACATGCGCAAGGCTTTCTGACGGTTCTTTTATTCATGACTTTGGCAGGCTGAAGAGCTTTTGCGAAACAATGACAGTGCAGTTCAATTATATACAAAAGCAGTACGCTTGTTTTCTTTCCTTCTGGTGGAAGCACCGTCCCTTTCTCTCACCAAATCAACCCACCATAAACTTCATACTTACATTAATGAGATAAACATTAGACGACGATATTTATGGTCTCAAAAAATAGAACATCGCAAACGTGGGGATCAAGAATGCCCACCATAAGATTAGTCAAGACTTCTATGCTAATATCATGGCCTATGTAAAATCATTTGTTTGTACAGTTATTCTTTGAGTGATGCAGTTAGGATATTTTGCCGGATTCAACCTGTGGATTGGGTGATGTAAATTTAGTTGTTGAATGATTTAAGAATGACAGGCCTGGGAGAGGAGGAGAAGGAAAGGAAACTTCACTGATTGGTTATTGGATGGAGTAGAGTACTTTGTTTTTAGCTTGGCATTGCGCACGAGAGAGTTTTTAATTTTGTGCAGGTGATCATTGATCATACACAGAGCATCTACCAGCTAATTCTTTGTGCCCAAGTGTGGGTATCTTTTCTACCGAAATAAAAATAAGTATCAAGCAAAAAATTTTAAAAAATAAAAATGAGTAGAGAAATATAAGAGCCCATGCTGACACCCTTTACATTGATGCGATCAAGAAGAGGCGATGGCGGATATCAGTTGCTGTCCAAGACGAATCCCATTGTGAGTCGAGTCTACAAGTGTGGGTCCCTTTTTCCCTTGTGTTTTTATGTTAGACTAGGGCCGGCTCAGCTACAAGGGGGCGGACGGACTGAGCTCAACTTTTTACCAAAAGCGCATGGAGGCCAAGCCGACTAAATATCATTTTTAATTTTTTTGAAAGAAAAAACTGGTTTCAATTGATGGCGGGCGAGAGGTTGAAAACAGACAAGACAAGAAGGAAGACTTCGTATGTTTTTCAAGCTGCCTGGTAAAACAAAATTATGAGATTGGGAACGATTACCTCTTATAGTTGAATCTTGATGGACATAAATAAAAGAGGAGCCCGAACCCCATGTCTACGGCACACGAACCTAGTCGTCCCCTATTTTTTCATGTAGGTTAACATGCTGCCTTTTTGGTTCGTTCTTTTGACATGACAATTCAAAATGCAAGAGGTGAAGAGTAAATAACCGAGTCACCAGGAACCAAGAATGACAAAGAAAATGAATCGATAACTATTGAAAAGATAAGAATAACAATTAGCAAAGTTTTATGTGCAGTGGCTTTCTATACCGTAGTTAATTGCAGTAGATATCATGATTTGCAGAATCTTTAAGGAGAAGATGATTGCATCAACAACTTCTTGCCCACATGGGAGAAATAATGGCACTTGCACTACATATTATGATTCGCAGAATCTTAAGTCCCCTTATTACTAAACTTTATTATAAGGTGTAATTACGCTAACGTAGAGTTGAACCATAAAAATCCAAAAAATTAGATAAAGTTCGCAGACAAAAATTTAGCTTTTACTTAGAAAAAAAAAAAAAAACAACAATAAACTATCCTTTTTCACTCCAGTAGGACCAACGCTCCCTGCGCAAGAGAGAAGAACCCTAAAAGATATATTCACACGTGCGCAAACTCCCCCCACCCCTCCCCCAACACGTGCAACGACCCCATATAAGTGAAAAACGCAGAAATGCCGCGGTCGCCCACACGCACTGGACAGAGAGGAAAGCAAACGGTAACTCTCAGCCGCCAACGATTGTCCGCGTCCTGCGCCTGTGCGCCAACTTGTGAAATCTAGCTATTTCTTGTCCTCCCGCCGCCCAACTTGCCCTGTATCCAAACGAGGGTCATATTCTATTTCCATATTTCGTTCTTATTTCCGCTGCGGTGCTCGCCAATTTGTCGATTTTCCCTTCTTTTTTTTTTCGTGTGTTTGAAAGAAAAATGACGAGTTTCGCTACGGGTTTTGGGGCCGTGAACCTGCGAAACGGGGGCGTTTTCAGCACCATATGGCGTCAGCATCCGGTAATGGATAATAAGGTTAGATTCAGAAACTTAGTAAAAGAGATACCGAGAAAAACTTGTATGCATGAGTCTGTTAGGAGAGAGAGACTTGTGGTCGTTAACATTTCGCACCCACAATCAGAGTCCCAATCAGCTGTTTCCAAAACTACAGTAATAAACGCCGATGAGGCTGACAGCGCCGCGGGAAAGGCTGTTACGGTTTTACAGAGCGAAAATGAGTTGAAAACTGATATGGGTGGCCATGGCGGGGATGTATTTGACGGGGATGGAATAAATGGCAAATTCCCGGGTGGAGGCAGCGGCGGCGGCGGGGGAGGCAATGGCGGTGATGATGGCGAAGGAGAGGACCAAGAAAACGAAGAATTTGGGCCGATTATGAAGTTTGAAGAGGTGATCAAAGAGACGGAAACCAGAGGGGCTACTCTTCCAAGTGACATGTTAGAGGCCGCCAAGTCTATGGGGATTAGGAAACTGCTCCTGCTTAGATATTTGGACCTGCAGGTACCGCCGACGGTTTCCAGAGCCCCCCCTTTTTTTTTTTTTTTACAATTACCAACATATTTTATTCTTGATTGTCGTTAGTTTATTTGTTTGCTTGATCATGGATGCTGTTCATGAGAACTGGTGGTTCATTTGTTTTTCTCATTGTAGGGGTCAGGTGGGCTTTTGGGGTTCGCAATGAAATCGTGCTCCTTGCTTCGGAACCGAATGTTGGCTGATCCCTCCTTTCTTTTTAAAGTTGGAACAGAGGTTTGTTGAACTTTTTTCCTCCTCTTTTTTTGCATAATCTTTGTTGCTTTTTTTCTCTTTTTTTTTTTTTTAACCACGTGGCTATAGGATTGTGCTAAATTGGCTAAGTAACGCGACACCTTAAATTGTTCGTTATGTTTTTAAAAGACAAAATTGCGTACATTAATCCTTTACTAGATTTTACAGTGTAAGAGTTTGGTGTATTGAGACCATTATTTTATTTATTTATTTGGTTAAATTGGCCCATGTGTTAGCCCTGTAATATTCTATTTTGATTGACGTGCTTTTCAAACATGGCGAGGCATTCATAAAGTTGTAAGAGCCAGTAAAGTTTCAGTGTTTTCCTTCTATCATTTGAAGGCCACGACAGGCAAATAATTGCAGCTCAATTTCTAGTTTATCTACATTTGTTATTCAATATGTATGCTTAAGTTTCTCTGCAATAGAAGTCACCAATGCTGGCCTCATCCTATGCAGATAGTCATTGATACTTGTTGTGCCACATTTGCGGAAATTCAGAAGAGAGGCAAAGACTTCTGGGCAGAGTTTGAGTTGTTTGCTGCAGATCTTTTAGTTGGTGTGGTGGTTAATGTTGCTTTGGTTGGTATGCTGGCACCCTATACTCGTATTGGGCAACCATCTGCATCTAAAGGGTTCCTCGGACGACTGCAACATTCTTATGGAGCTCTTCCCAGTAGGTCTGTATTTCATACAGAACCTTTTTTTTTTTATTTCCTTTTTTTGAGGAGAGTTTGAGTCCAATTTCAAACTGCCGAGTCTATTTTGGCATATCTTACATTGGATTTCTTCAAGTACAGTAACAATTCCCAGCTTTAACATTTGGTCATGGATAAAATATTGAAGCCACAGAAGTGGTCATTTGTTGCAGTGTGTTCGAAGCTGAAAGGCCAGGATGTATGTTCTCCATTAAGCAGCGAATTGCCACCTACTTCTATAAAGTATGCTTCAAATGCTTCTTCAGAGAGAAATCAAATTTGGTTGTGGATTTATTAATGATTATATTCATGCCTTATGTTTCCAGGGCGTTCTCTATGGAGCAGTTGGGTTTGCATGTGGTATTATTGGCCAAGGAATTGCAAATCTCATAATGACTGCAAAACGGTATCATCTATATCCGAGCACAGATATTTTAATCTATTTTATTCATATCCTTGACTGTCAGCGTGCTGCATTTGGTATCATGGGGCTGAAGCAAATGCATTACACTATGTTTCACTTGCATTGTAAGATTGATGAAAAATCTTTACCTTTGTTTGGGTATTTCTGGCATTGTCTAGTAGATATTTTCTTTCCCCAAAGGTAGTTTCTGCTTCATTAGTTGTTTTATCTGGTCTGTAGGTGATTATAGCACTCACCGGACTTGCAATTTCTTTATTTTTCCCTAAGAGGCACTTGTACCATTCAAAGCAGCTTTTGAGAGTGGCATATATGTTATTCACTCTGTAGCTCCTTTTTTTTATTCTTTTTTCTTTTTTTAAATATTTGAGCTTTTACCATCATTGTTATAGAAATGTAGGTTTCTGTTTTTACTCGTTTAGTTATGTGTATCCAGTGCATATATGTCTATAAAGAATAAACACCATGTTTTACTTGCATTAATTTGCTTTAATGTGTTTTCATGAGCTTATATCCATGCTTTGACGCCACTCAATTACTTTGCTTGTATCAGGAGCATAAGGAAATCGGAAGATGACATACCAGTCCCACCTCTTGTGAAGACTGCGGCTCTTTGGGGTATGATAAATTTTGATGTTTAGATTTTGTCAAATTCATTGCTTATGAGCTGTCATGACTATGTTGATGTTATTCAATTTCTGATTGTTGGCTTTACTGCTATATTCTTTTATTCTGTATATGGTCTGATTCTTCTGATCATTTAGCAACTCTGTTTTTGGCTTACTTGTTATCCTCCTCCTTATATGCATTTTTCTTGACTTTGTTGGCGAAGTCATGTCTAGCTCTTAAGTGGTGAATTTTTGGGAGATGCTTCACTGTGTTTATGCTGTTTCAAGGATTACCGTTTTTTGTTTCCCAAATTGCAGGTGTTTTTCTTGGATTTTCATCTAATACACGCTACCAAATCATTAATGGCTTAGAGCGGTTGGTGGAAGCATCACCATTGGCAAAGCAAGTTCCACTTATTGCAATGGCTTTCACGGTTGGTGTGCGATTTGCCAATAATATTTATGGCGGAATGCAGTTTGTGGACTGGGCAAGATGGAGTGGGGTGCAATAACAGGGCATCTCGTGTCAACTGCATAATTTTGTAGAATGTTCAGTTGGTTTAGGAATAAGAATTGTGGTAGAATCAATCTAGAGCTTTTCCTTAAAAATGCTAGGAAATTTTCAATTGTGTTAATTTCTGCCCACCACCAGATGGAGGATATTAGCAGAGGCTGTTTTGATGTAATGTATTTGTATGAAACTAAATTCTCGGCGAGGGATTCTATGATGGAAGAATGAAAAGTTGTTGGGAGGGACAGTGCATGAAGCCAATAAATTCTACGCTGTTCTCTTTCGCAATATGGGGATCTAATGGTTTACCGCTTAAAAGAAGAGGAAAAGAACCAAGAAGTGGAGAATGACAATATGTCAGAAACACGACTCAAAACGAGGGGATTCTGGAAATCTTAAACCTACGGAACAGGAATATTTGCCATTCTTGTTAGCGTTGGAAATGTACGAAACATGAAACATGAAAACATAACACAAAACAGAAGTTGGGAACGCATGTGTTCCAAGATATCTACCTGCTCCTGTTTCAGTTTAACCGGGAGATACGTTAGGGTGACCTGACCTTGTCCATATCCATTTCTCGTTGAGTGGTAAACAAAAGCACATTTGTATGGTACGAAAGTGATTTGTACAATCGACGGGTACCCCCGAGAATCCCTGGCAGATCATGTAGCATGATGCAACAAGTGGTGGAGCACCTTACAATCAGGGGCAGTTTGGCTTACAGGAATGGGTTGCTTTATTGCAGTGGATCAAAACCAAAACGTTTGGCCTGAGGCAAGCAATTCAGACAAACTGCTCGATTGGCCCTTTCAAAATCCTACCAAAACAAACAAAATCTCAACGGCTAGCTGTCCCATCCCGCCCTCTCTATCCCCTGCATCCAAAGATCTTTCATTGTAATCGGCTCCCTCCGTCTATTCCAAAAATCTTCTCTGCTTCTCTCCTCCACCCACCGTTGCAGAAACCACCGCCACTACCAAGAAATGCATAAGCACCAAGAACTGCAAGGTCGGGACTAAGACAAAGCCTCCGTTTCTCATGATTCGACAACAATAGCAACCACCACAGCTCCGTCGAAAGCGATGGTAATTGGCACGCGCTGCGGCCACGAGTGGTTCGGCGTCCAACGCGACCGCCTCTCCACGAAACTCATCCACCTCCTCGAACTCGCCATCCTGATTCTGGCGAAGTCATGTATGAGGGGACGAACCGGCAAACTATGAGCACGCGGTGGTTAGCGCTAATTCGGAGTCGTCTTATTTGATCAACCCGGATGCGTCCTCGGGTCAGGAGCTCATTGTTTTCTTGACGAGGTGGTCTGGGTAAATGGAGTTGTCTTTAATTTATGGGTTTTCACAAATTTGCTATTCCTGAAATTTAGATTTGTCGATCTTTGGACTGGAAATTGGATTTTATTTTATGTTTCCTTCTCTTTTCTTTTCTTTTCAATTTTTAGTAAATTTGTTGTCTTGATCAAGAAATTATTGGTCAATGACTTTTGAAGATTGGGACCAGAATAAAGAAGTTAGGTTCAACTTTCTTGAACAGAGGATCAGGAACTTGTATTTAAGGTTCTTCAAAAGAAGTCTGATTAAAAAAAGTACCTTTCTCTCTGTTTTTTTTTTTTTTTGCGCGGTCATGTAGTGTCCATGTCAGCTTACTTGCACCTTGGAATTCCTGAGCCTTTTTTTTATATGTTGTTTCTGGTTTACATTGGGTCCAGCATTTTTTTTTCTTTTTATTCTATAAAATATAAAATAAATAAACAAAATCTCATAATTTTAATGTGAATTAAAAAAAAAATTAAAATGTATTTATTTTTTCAACATTGTTATCATGAGAATTAAAATTTAAAATTTAAAATATTTAACGATCTAATTATAAAAATAAATTCCATCTATATATATATATATATATCAATACTGATAATAGAAGAAGGTCGTAATGCTTAAGTTATTATCGTGAATTATTATGTTGGTAAGTTGAACTGAAGCCTAAATGAAAATTTCGGACGAGTGGCTTCGCCATGGCACCGCCTGCCTAACACAAGACTTGTGCTCTCTTTTGTTCTCAATGGATGGCAAGGACTTCATTGGAATCCAGATAGGGGCTATTTGGGTGTCAGAGAAAGCCAACATTTTGAATTCCTATAGAACCTAATATATATATATATGTGTGTGTGTGTGTGTGTGCGCGCGCGCGCTCTTGATAGCTAGAGTTAAAAAGAGCTGGGGATGAAAGATTACCTAAAAACAGCTGAAGTTGTTTTTGCTTGGTTAGTGTTTGCAAAATGTTAACCATTGCCAGTGAGGACAAGATAATCTGCATCCAGAGGACTCTAAACCTCAGGATGCAGATTACCCCATCCTTACCCAATATCAAGTGCATGTCCTGAAAAACAAAAGATGTATCTTTGTTGGGGTTTTGTAGGATGTTTGATGATGCTGATATCCATGGTAGTGTATTTATAAGGGTTCTTAAAGTTAAAATCATGATTTATTCCTTTAAAAGGGAACACGTGGAGCTAAAGAGTGGGGGGTGCATCTAGTATAAAGTGACAGATATAAGGTGCTATAACCTCGTAACCCCTCTTTTCTTCCCAAGCCAATGATAAGCTAGGTAGCTGCACAATGGTACATTTTTTTATCTTTGACTGCTTTTTCAGCAAGACTGAAAGTGGGCTTTTCTTGCCTACATTTATTAAAGATTCTCTCCAAACCAGTAATACTGTGAGGCTTGATAAGGGTGGACTTTAAATTGTGTGAATTATATACACCATCTTAAGTTTAAATTCTCGTAAGTGCATTCGATATTTCAAATGAGTAGTAAATATCAAACTAACAATTTTGAAATTTACCTGTAAGGAATTTCTCATCATAAAAAAATAAATATATTGTAAGGCTATCAGACAATCCACATCACATACGTGTTGCCAGTAACGTAACTTCATCTTTTGTGTTCCTGAAGCTTGTTAGTTAAATGCAGGAATCTTAAGATATTTTATGAGCTCCAGGACTATGTAGCCTTCACTCTCAATCAAAGATAGGGAACCGATAGGGCAATGATCGCCACATATCTACTTAGAGGCTCTCCGTCAAGCTTTTATACAGTATTATTCCACTTCCTTGGTTTTCAAAAGGGCACCTCCAATGTACCAAAAGAAAGGCAAAAAACAGGGGCACCTCCCTGCCGCCAGCTGATAGCAGGCTTTGATCAGTTGCTGAAACAGAGAGCAGAGCTAGTCTAGCATTCCATACAAATTGCGACTGCAGGGAATTGAAGCGTATTTGACAATACCGTTTAGGACCCAACGACCATAGCAAATCGCTTAAATTTATACAGGCAACATTTGTCATTGTCCGGATATGTAAACGCCTGCGCTTCATCTACAATAGACACTATGCAGACGGAGTCCATTTGTTGGCCATCTCAGACGACCCATTTTGTCCCTTTGTTTTTTTCCCTTCTTTTATTGGTCTTTCCAGAGGCAATTTCATAGTAGATTCACATCCACAACCTGTTCTTTCATCAGCAAAAATAGCCAATGAGAACTCTTGAATGCAGCCATCCTTCTGAATAAAAGGAAACTCGAGTGCACAATGCCTTATCTAAAGAGGAACAGCTGGATGACACATTACATCAAAAGACTCGGCAGGAAATAGTCCATATTTCAGTATGATCAACGCAACATGATTCTACATTTCTTGATATATATATATAAAGAGGGTTTACATTTCCTCCATAGCATCTAGTTCAGTCACTTTCAATTGCCAATAGTTACAATAAAAATATCATTTCTCGTAAAAATGATTCCAAGGGAAGGAAAAACTGGAAGCCACAAAGCAATGATGCACCAAGTGCACAAAGGTGCAAAAATAAGTAGCACTGATACATTAGCATCAATAAATGCTAATTCTCGAGGTTTAACACCCTTTGGAATGAGATACGCTCGTGTCACCATGACAGTAAAACCTAGCCATACACGGAAAATTTGGTAGAAATGGCAATTACCCTAGTTAGCGTCATGGAATTCCTCTATCACAAAACATTTCTTTGACCCATAGGTTGGTATAACCACACTCATGCTTCTGATTCTTGTCATTTTCCTCTTCATAGGTTGGTAAATCACAGATTTACTACTTAGAATGCCAAAATTGTGATGCAGCTAAAAGCTGGGGGGACTTTTTGCAAAAAGCATCTTCAATGTCTCATAAGTCATGAAGACAATGCCAACGCTAGGAACCACCTTGCAATATTCTGGAAGAATGCCTCTATACAAGCCTCGGAAGCCTTCGTTCTGAATTATACGCCCAAAGGTACCATACACACCAGTTGTGTAAACACGTGCCTGACCACCTGCCCCTTCCAATTGCATTCTCCTTCTCACAAGATCCAGAGGAAATATAACTGCCAAATATAAGGACAACAAAACATTAGGGAAAATGTTTCTCTAATCCATCATTATAACTAAAACAGACAGAAAAATCTCAAAATTACTGGAAACACAAAAGAAAAGTTTATAATGTCTACAAAATTACTCACCCGTTGATGATGCAATGCCAGAGAGACTGCCACATGCAAGGCTCACCATAACAGTAGAATCATTGGGCCTGAGGTCAAATTAAGAGTCATAAGCACAACAAACAACAGACTTGGAAAACAACAGTGCATGCAATAAATTATCTATCCAATGAACATTCACCTTTGAGTCTTCCAAAATGATCTGAGGTACTCGTAAACTGAAAAGGCTATTGCTATATTTGGCCCAACTCCCTGCAGCATAAAAATACATTAAACATTCACCAAATCTAGAGAAAGAAAATAAAAGGAAACAAAAAAAATTCATACCAATAATGTTGCTCCAAGTCCCCTGTACAACCCCAAAAACCCTTCTTCTCTGCATATGGTATTAAATGCATGCCAAATACCCCGGTAATATAGTGTGCTTCTCTGTAAAATTTCAACATAATTCAGTTGCAAAAAAAATAAATCAATGGTAACTCAAAATTAACAAAACCAAATACCAACAATTATGAGCAAAATGCCACACCCACAGGGAGGCTCCTTACTCACCCAAGCATTATGGAGTTACCTGTGCTGCAAGCCGTGTCCTAACAAGATCCAGTGGATAGGAAGCAGAAGCAGCTGTTATTCCTGCCAGGCCACCACCTATAAAGTGTACAGAAAGGTCTTCAGTTGCATTTGCTCTGCGATTTTCATGGCCAAGGACGGATTGCAACCACTACAATTTTTTCCACAAAAAAAAAAAAATCAGTAATCAGGAAGATTGCATGTCATTAACCTCAAATTCATGTGTCAATTGCAGTAATATCATATGCACTTACACTCTTGTACCGTTCATACGCATAGAAATTGACTGCAGAATAGGGAAGACGGTGGGCAATGGTGACTAGATTGCCTTTCCAAAATGCTTTAAAACCTTCTTCGTTAATAATGCGAGAAGCCTCTCGCCATAAGCTAGTCTGGCTCAATGCTGTAACATCTGAGTACATGCCTTGAACCTGAAAAAATTAAAATTAAACAATATGAAGAAGTTAGTGTAACAAACACCCAGGACAAGATGGGGTTGAGATAATCAACAAATCAATTTCAAAAAATAAAAATAAAAAAATTATCGCTTTTAATCCAAAATTTTCTTAAGGAAGCAGCCTAATTTAGCCCCTTATACCCAATACAACCTGTAAACAAATTCAATCAGCGCTTCCAATGAGAAAGCTAATTTTTTTTTAATAAAAATCCATTGACTCCAAATTTTCAACATACAAAAGAACTCGTAAACTAGCACATCCGTAAGAAGAATCCCAAAATTCCCAATTTCCCAATCCCAACAGCCATTAAAACCCAAATCAAAGATAAGTCCACCAAATGATCCCAACAAACGCCCAGAGTTCCCATCAACCAATAACGAAACGAACAAGCGAGACGAGAAAGAAATGAACCTGAAAGAGAATCGTAAGACGAGCAAGAGGAGCCGTGCAGGTTTTGCTGAAAGCACCGGCAATCCCGCCAGCCAGCAGTTGCTGCACGGTTCCCAACGGCGGCTGCTGACTCAAAGATAGCTGATTAGTGTTGTGGGTGTGCTGATGCAGGAACTTCCTGGCACCTGCGTCCACCACGCTGCTCCCGTGAGCGGCAGAGTTCAAAGCCCTCTGCCCTCCCTCAACAACCACTCCAACTCTCGCTTCCATATTCATATCCTCCGTTTATTTATTTATTTATTTTCCTATCTCTGCTTCGTCTCGCGTCTCTAGTTCCGAGTCTTGTCTTGAGGTGGCCGCTGTAACAAGGGATTCAACGAAAAGGGCAGATTCGCGAGAAATGTGAACAGAGGAGAGAGATAAATGTAATTGCCGGTGGTGACGAGATAAACCCTAACGAGGGGAAACCTCTAAAGCCCTAGCAAAAGCGTCTAAGGGTGGGTCGAGTAAGTAATGGGCGCACTTTAATTTGTCTTTTTTTTTTTTTTTTTATCCCCTGCGTGATTTGAACGAAAAGGTTTCTTTTTTTTTTTTTTTTTATCCCCTGCGTGATTTGAACGAAAAGGTTTCTTTTATTCTTCGAATTAATGTCTGAATTCTAAAATTCTAATGCACCTTAATGACTTTTTACTCTTTTTTTTTTTTTTTTTTTTATCCCCTGCGTGATTTGAACGAAAAGGTTTCTTTTATTCTTCTAATTAATGTCTGAATTCTAAAATTCTTATTGACCTTAATGACTTTTTATCTTTTTTTTTTTTTTTTTTGCCCCTTGGGTGTTGGGGGGAAAAGGTTTTTTTTGTTTTTTTTATCCCCTGCGTATTTTGAAAGAAAAGTTTTCTTTTTTTTTTTTAATTAATGTCTGATTCTTAAAATTATAATGCACCCTAACTGTTTTTTACTCTTTTTTTTTTTTTTTGTTGGGGAAAGGGGGGGGGGGGGGGGATTTGTTTTTTTTTTGATTTTTTTTATTTTTTTTTTGTTTTTTGTCTGTTTTTTTTTTTTTTTTTGTCCCCTGGTTTATTTGAAAGAAAAGGTTTCTTTTATTCTTCTAATTAATTTCTGAATTCTAAAATTTTTATGCCCCTTAATGACTTTTTATTCTTTTTTTTTTTTTTTTGGGGGGATGGGGGGGGGGGGGGGGGGGGGGGGGAGGTATTTACTTTTCTTGTAATTTTATTTCGTTTTCTTTCCCCCCATCAATTCGCCGTCTCATAACGCAATGCAAAAGATCACAAGGTTTTCCAAACAAACAAAACAAGACTTTCACTTTTCAAAATAGAAAATGCTATATATAGATAAAGTTAAGTTTTTTTAAAGATAAATTTGATAATTATACGTTCAAATCAAATAATGCATCTTGAATCACAATTTTGAATTCCACATTATTTGACTATACAAAAGATTTGTAAGATTTATTAGTAGAAAGCTTAAAACAGACACAACATAATTTTGGTCATTATTCTTTATTTATTCTTTCCCCGCGACCATCCAACTTCAAGTATGGTAGTCGCGCACGTTTCCACTATTTCTATACAAATTATTTGACATGCACGGGATATTCGAAACCAGAGTCGGTACGGTACATTCCAAATCTTTGTACCTTTTTTTGTCAACAAAGAAAAACAATAAAAGACAAAAACTTGTGGTCAGGGTGCATTCTAATTCCAATTGGCCGTCGATTGCGCCCTGGCTTCTACTTCAACTAGAAATCCACGTTTTCTTCGATTTCTCATTTTGATCGTGGGAAACGGTTTTGGGAACGACTAAGCCCCATGTTTCTCATTCTGAATATTCAACGCACTGCTTTCGTTTGTCGTCTCCTTTGGAGTGGGTGAAGCAATGCCCACCGTTCAAGCAAGCACGAAAACGGTTGACAAATATGGTAACCTTGTTAAATTGACCTCGCGCTTATTACTGGTTCGCTCAGACATAACAACGTCATCAGCTACTGGTTGGCAGAATCCGACAAAGCTGTTTTGCTTCTCGGTTTGTGTCTTGCACAGCGCTATATGAAGAATAACGAGGCCGTAACTCAGGCCCAATATAAAATCCCATTTTTAATTTTCATAGCAATATACAAATACTTATACTTCACTCACCTAATAGGCCCGACGCTTGTTAACTCAATAGCCGCCGGGCTGGACCTCTCAGAACACACTTCATGAGCCCATAAAGTGTCTAGGCAGGATTGGCCTAGAACTATGGTGCATTTTGTCATTGGATACAAGCTTAACTCAAAAAAGGAAAATATCAAAAGTTCGGGCTCTCGAGCTAAACAATGAGAGCCAGAAACCAGACCCCAGTCGTACCCTGGACTAGATCAGCCTCCAAAAGCGTCTTTTTATCGCCGAAATTGTAGATTTACAGAAGAATGTTACATCAATCTTTCATTCCTCCCAGCCACACATCAATAACTTTCATATGCATCCGCAGTTTTGATTGAAACATACCCCGCCACGACTTTTTCCCTTTTCAACCGTGGCTTACAGTAGAAACATGGTTGTGTGAAAATTGATGCTCAAAACATTCCTTAATCCCAAAACTCGTTCACCCAACAAAGTCATGCAAAAGTTGCCCTCCAATAACATCCCGGCCGAAGTGCCGATTTTGCGCTTCAAAACCGACCATAACGTACCCATCAGTATTCGCTTCAGGGGCAAGGCCTAAACGTTGAGCTGCATTTATAGGAAATGACTCTGCAAAACCCATCCCATTATTCTGGTGAAGACCCAGTGTCAAGGAAACACCGCTGCTTCCACCTGCCATGCCTACACTGACTGATCCCATTTGTGGATGACCTGAAAAGCTGTTGTAAGACAAGTTCATTGGCTCCTCATCATCGTTGCCCCCAGATAAATCAGGGAGTTCATTTCTAGTACGCTTTGATGGAATGTCTTGAACCCGTTGTGTAGAGGTGGAAAGGTGGTTGTCCAGTGCAATAGAGTTTGATACGGGTCCCTGGTCGCCTTTGCTGGTGGCATTTCTTTCCTCTCTTTGTGAAGCTTTTTGCACTTGACGTGTTTCCAGCATGTGGATTTCTTCCACCAGTGGCTTCCAGAGCCTTACTCTTGCATTGATGAACCAATTAGAAACCTGGTTCACAACCACACACTTGAATTAGATATTGTGCTTCACATCTCACATGATCAATAATTTTGAGCGTTTCAGTAAAAGAAAATATAATGATAAAGTCTTAAGAGGGTGGCCCACCTGGCTTCGAGAGAGGCCAGTTTGTTTGGCCAACATTAGCTTGTCCGTATCAGTCGGATAACTGCAACAGAAACATGTAGTTCACTGCATTAGTGAAATCAGTGAAGGAAACCACTAACATACCGGAAAGTCATAAAATTTAACATGTTATAAATTTCATATTTTCAACTAGAAAATGGCACTAGTGAATTATTTGACTCACGGATGCAGAAAGTGTTCAAATAGCCATGCTCTCAAGACAGTTACAGCACGCTCAGGAAGTCCCCTTTGGGGACGCCAAGCTGGTTGGTGCTCAATGAATGCTGCATTATGAACAGGTCCCGGGCAATAGATGCCTCTATCACTGTTCCCAAACCTTGTAGCTGCTTCTTTCCCATGGCTCGGTTGACCATGAACTTTGTTGGAGCATTGAAGTTGGTCAGTTATAGCATTCTTCAAAGACCTGAAATGTTTAGACATGGCTTTCAGAGCCATGTTTGCATATGGAGCTGCATCACCAAGCCCCGCAACACATTCAAAAGATGCCACCACTTCTTGTATCTGCCGATAATATTGTTTGTACCTCTGGTAGACCTAATAAAGGTAAACACAATAAGAAGCCTTTAAGAGACAGAAATTAGTTAATGGGACCAACAACAGGCACATTTGAATCAAAACACATGAAACTACCAGCATCATTTTGTTTTCTTGTGGCATGAATATGAAAAGTTTTGAGGCACTAATGGCTTCTGCTGCTACAATTATCATCAATCTTACAGCAAATTTTTTTTTCCATTAAAAAATTTTCAACATACAAAAATTATAGGATTCGTAAGTGTTGAAGTTGCGTTCAGGCATAAAATAACAAAGAAAGCAGGATGAAGGAATCCATAATTCACTACTACTGTTGAAACTCCAAAACAAAGTGGCAAATGAGGGAGCATCAAGTTGTGAACCAAAGAGCAGGAGGCAAAGTTAGCAAATTGGGGTGCATTATTGGAATCAACATAGAGGCCGGCTCCGGCCACTCTAAAAAACAATTCACCAATCTACAAGCATTTTAATCTGATCACCGCGAAAGACTTAATGCCAAGGCTCATTCCAGCATACTGATTTTGAATACTCTCATCATGACCAACCATTAAATGCTACACAAAGTTGCACAGCTAACAAATATTTATTGTATGTGGACTTCAGAAGTCCAAAATCAAACTTCAACAATCCCGTTTACAAATTTGATTTTCAATCACATTAATTTAGTTTATCAACAGGTTACTTATTCCAGAGGAAAATTGTTCATGGCTAGGGATCCAGGCACAACTTGTTCGACCTCAAACTTCAAATGTGTTTAGTATCACGACCCAAATTGATAGCTAGCTGATTTCTCACAACTCCAATTCCAAGCAGCCTTTTAAAAAGTCGAGAGACCTTTATCATCTACTCGTTATCTTTCTTAGGATTTTGAGTATAATTACATCTTCCAGTTACAAAATTTATCGGAGTATGCTTCTTTCCAAATGGACTAATACAACCACCTTATGCAAATTCGCCCTAAAGAAACGCTGACACTCTAACCTATTAGAAGTCGGCACCTTTCCTATGGTTGTCAGACACCTTACAAAATCAAGATTTTAGCATATATTCCCTCTTAACACCTTTTTTTTCTTTCTTTCAAAAAATGTATAAATTTTGAGATCCTCGAGGCCATTTGTCTCTTGAAAACAAGAATCTAATAATGCGGTTCCAAAAAGCTACAAGCTAGATAATTTACAATCACTCATTAATGCAACCCCACAAGATGGAAGCTTTGCTCCAGCAATGACTGTCCAGCTAACGCATCGATGAATAAGTATCTACATTTAATAAGGCCACTGCGGTGGCTCTGACAAACTATAGGATTGGTTTTCTCTAGAAAGGAAGATTGAAGATTTAAGACCACGAGACTTTGTAGCTGAAATGGGAAGAGCGACTCTAATAAGAACCCAACAAGAATACTGAAAATGAACAATAAGTGAAATTTAACAGTTAAACACGTTGAACTAAATCCCCATATTTGACCCCAAAAAAGAGAAAAAAAAAAAAGAGTTAAACCCCATATTGGCGTTGCCTTATAAGAAAAAGTCAATAATAATAATAATAATAATAAATCTCTTAAGGCTCAAATGTAAATTAACAAGATCGAATTCTGAAGCCATACCTCATTTAGCATCGAAATCAGTCTCGACTTCTTTCTCCGGCCTTCACCTCCATCCTCAGAACTAAGCGGATCGTCCAAAATTCCACTCGCGCTCAAGCACTCAATAGGAGGATCCATCAAAGGCTCTTCGACTGTGACCTTTTCCCTGTAAATTCCCCGACCCACATCACAGAGCTCTTCAAGCAGCTGCTGTGCAGGCTTCAAGAATCTCGATCCCTTCAAAATTGAAGCATAACCGGTAAACGGGCCTAAAGGGACCGAGCTTCTGGACACCTCGTTCGAAGTCGAACTACTGCCACCAACAATGCCCGGAACCATACACCCACCAGCACCATCGGCAGGAATTTCCTCAGCATAGACAGCAGACCCGTACTTCTGTAAATTAAGTTCCAAAGGGAGATTACTTTGGCGAGGATGGTTAAACGATAGAGATAGAGACAATCCTTGCCCAGTGGCATTAGACGACAAGTCTTGGGCCAAAGACAAAGGTTCTGGTTTAAACACTACCATTCCACTACCACTACTATTATAGGAAGGGTCAAATTCCCTAAGACTTTGAAAACTATGCGGCGCATAAAGGTAAGTATTGCCGTTAATCTCCTGAATTGAGGTAGGGTTTATGAGCAAGGACGAGTTTGGATCTACGTAAAGATGATGCGTAGTTGAGGAGGAAGAAGAACCATTTACGATCCCACCTGAAAAACCCATCAAATTAACACCTTCCTCTTTCACTGCACAACCCGGATTCGCTTTACAGGCCTCACTACTAACACCTGGCAGCGAGTTATTTGCACACGCTAGCAAATCTGAAGAGAGAAGTGAAGGATCGTAGAGAGGGAGCAAGCCAGCATAAGCTCGAAGTTCAGGATGGTTCTGAGCCACAACTCTCAGCTTCTCTCTTCTACTTTGTTGGGGGACGTGGTAGGGCTCGTAACCCTCCGCCATACCAAGTCGAGTCAGCAAAACCAACAAACAATGAAGCCTCTATCCTTCTAGTCAGAAGCCTCTCAATTAGTAGTTTATATATATATATATATATGAGAGAGAGAGAGAAGGGAGGAAGAAGGGGAAGGACAGGGAAGGCATTAATTAAAGAGAGTGGAGATAAAAGAAAGGGAGAACTGTGAAACAGATGTGGTGATGATGAAATGAAAGGTTGTCATCATGATCGCCAGGGTCTGCAAGAATGGCAGAGAGAGTGGAACAGTTTATCAGAGATATACGTGAAGAGATAGAGAAATTGAAGCTACTGTTATGGGCGGGTTGCTTGTTTCGCGCATCCTCACAGAGACACAGACTCACACACGCATTAACACAAGAGCATGAACAACAAAATACTTTGTTAGTGTGTTTCGGTCAGCTCTCTCTCTCTCTCTCTCTCTCTCTCTTTATTATTATCTCCATGGATAGGCTGGAGAGCATAGGGTTTCGAGAAACCGGACGTCAACCGGCTATTCCCGGTAATAATCGAATTGATCTACTGTGTCGCAGATATTTCTGACACGGTTTCTTGGGAGGTTTTGTCGTTTTGTTATATTTTATATCTGTTTCTTTCTCTCTTTTGGTATATATGCTACGTTTTGTAAACTCGAATGTGGTTTTAATGTCTTAATAAAATAATTGTAGGATTAAACAAAGTCTCGCACTTGCTCAAAGAAAAAAAAAAAAACAAATACATAATCTTCTACGTTAAAAGAAATATGTTTTAATTTATACGATATTTCAATAATATATTAGTAATTCTCCATATGTTGTTAATCGGGGGAGTCACAGGTTCCATACTGTTTAACAAGGTGATGGTGATGACGCACTAGAGAACGGGAGAACAGAGAGATGGATGAGGAAGTGTCAAATAAGGTCAGTAATTATAAAATTTAGTAATAAAATTATTTAAATTCTGAATTTTAAATTTAAAATTTAATCTGTTGCCTTTACGGACAAAACAAAGAGAAAGTGTCAAATAGTTAAAAACAGAGACCTTTCTTTCTGGCTTTTAGTTCTCGCTTTCCGACGTTTTCTATTCGTCTGCTATTTCACTTCCTTTAAATTCATTTTCTGGTCGAGCCTAGTCTAATCTATGGTTGCCGTGCAATAAAATAAAATAAAATAAAATAAAATCCAACTATATTAAGAACTTGACAAAGAAAGATTCCAGAGCACAGTTTTTAATTCTTCTTGCCTACGTATCTAGTCTATATAAATGTTCAATTTCCTGTCAAATCAACCGGGCATTTTTTACACAATAATTGAATAGGACCTTCTATATCTATATCTATATATATATATATATATCAAATAACGTATTTACATCATGGAAAATAATTTTGGTACCCCCATACTTTTTTTTTTTTTTTATAAGTGCTATCGTTCATTTGACATGTCATACCACATCTGAAATGTTTAATCGAATTCAGGATATTTTGACTCAATATCTCAATCTACAATTCAACTAAATTGGAACTTGAATCGCATATAATAATAGTTGTATCCCATTAATCCGTTTGAGAGTTTTTTTCACGCACGCACGGAAAGATGGAAATTAAAGAAAAGCAATAATGAATGTACATTAATGGGTATGTAGACATCTAATTTATTATTTAATATTATTTTATTTAAGAAAAAACTATACATAAGAAATGATAAAGATTGTGGAAGAACGAGGGAAAAGGAGATTAAAAAAAACAACTTTTTTACTTGAATAGGTTGTCATGGGAGAGATCTCCAGATTTTCCTCTCTTTCCATCGTGATGTTGCCCAAGCTTCAATCCTTTCTTGATTTTCTTTCCTTCTTACAAATTTTACTTCGTCTCAAACATATTGTACTATAGTTGATGTCTCCCCAACGGTCATTTTTTCCTCCTAATGTTTTTGCTTTTCATCAATAGGGTATTGCATGCATAAACAAGTTGTTAATAATTTTTTTTAATTAAGATATAATTAAGCTGTAAATTGTATAAATATATATATATATATTAATTTTTTTATAAAATTTACACTTTTTATAAAATTATAACTTGAAACTTTAATAATAAAAAATTAAATTATTAATTACTAAAATATCTTCTAAAAAACTAAATATTTATTTTTACGTTAAACAAAAATAAATGGAAGCTCGATCCCTTATTAACTATGAGTTTGTTTTTTTTTTTCTCTTTTGTTAACAAATTCATTCAAAAGCTTGCCTACATACCCATTAATTTTGTCTTAATTAATGTCACGCATCATCTTCCAGACTGCAATCCCAAGCTAAGTCTAAAACAAAATATCTTCTAAAGAAATTAATAAACATATATTCGACTCCGCGTAATGTAGATATCCGTTATCCGTTTGGGACACCCGAGGTGAGTGTCATGGAAGTTACGTTAATTGCATGCCCGTTATGATTATATATAATGACACGAAACCACCTGGGCAGGATTATTAAAATAGAATCACACTTCCCTTGAACTGACTGGACATATATATATATATATATATTATTTATTTATTTATTTATTAAAAAAAGTGTCTAGACAGCTTACCCTCGGCATTGTCAATGTAAAATATATTCATCACTTTCTAAGAGGTTTAACCTATCTTGATAGCCTATCATGTTCCATTAATTATCTAAATCGTTAATTTTGTAATTGGGATCTAAGGATTATCAATTACTATTTTGAAAATATTCAAAAAATAACTCATCAAATTACCATGGTCAGCGATTAAGAAATGTTCTTCTCCGGATCTTTAAGAAAACAATATTCGTTAAAATTTATGTCTTTACTTTCTCGAAAAAAAAAAAAATCCTCGGGCATGGATTTTTTTTTTTTGGGGGGGGGGGATAGCGAAATAGAAATCTGAAGTTGGCTTTTGTTGGCTTTGAAGAAATTGGAGATTCACGTGAAAGGGAAAAAGTGAAAAGAGTAAAAGGAAACCAACCTTCTTCAGTTTCGATTAGTCTAAACATACATAGGTCAAAAGAATCAGGCGGAAGTTTTCTCCTCTATTTTCTCCCTCTGTGTATTTGTGCTTCCCATCAACCATATAAGCATTTGGTGTGAAAAAAATGCCATCATTTTTTTGGTTTAATTTCCTTCTTTCTAGCTAAATCAGAATTAAAGCCTTTGGATTTAATTTCGGATTATTTTTATGTACCCAATCTTTTCTTTCACCTTCTTATTAACGAAATAAAAGAATCGTTAGAAAAGTTCAAGAAAAGAAAATTAAACCCAAAAAAAAAAAACAGAGAGGAAAGAAAGATTCCTTTCATTCAATTTACTCCCTTCTTAACAAAACAAACAAGACAACTTCTCAAATTTGCTCTTTTCTTTCTCCCCAGACAAGTTGTCCTTTTATTCCCTTATTCTTTGATTGATTATGGCATCAGAATCTTGTTCTTTATAAGAAAAGTAATATCAATGTTTTACCTAAAATCTTTTCGAGAGCAGTTATTGAAATTTTTTTTTCCCACCTTTTTTCAGATGCAAGATTTAAAAGACCTTTTCTTTTACTATTTTTTTAATACATAGTTTATATATATATATATAATATTGAGTGGCCGACGATTGAGTCTACTTTTTCCCCCCCTCGGCCCTTTCCTTGCCCCTTACAATTTTTTATTACATCGATCGCCTATGCAAACTATTTTACTGTTTACCGGTGAACCAAACTATAGGCATGAGGGTGCAATTATTAGCGGCCGCAATTTGGTTGAATTGAACCATCATTGCTTAATAGCGTGGACCCCTGCGTCCTTGCAATGCTGGTGCCCAAGCCAAGCAATTGGTTCAGTTGAGCACTGTTGCCTAATAGCACGCTATGCCCTACGGGTCCTTGTCGCAATATTAATGCAAAGGCTAAAGTATTATTCATGAACTCAATTAAATTCCTAAACTATAATGTGTTACCTGAAATATGGACACCAAATGACATCGAGTAATTAATATATGCATATGTCTTTATCATTTTAGGGTTCGGGCGCTGTTAGTTGGCAAAATGAATCGGTTTCTAATTTTGTGAAACAATACTTATTTTTTTTTTCTTTTTTGTTTTTTTTTTTGGGTCCAGAGACTTAATTTTTTGTTACTCGCCTTTTGGTTTGAAGCAAAACAAAACTCAATAAGTGTGCTTCTAATAACATTTGGATGCTTTTCAATGTATATATAACTTGATGGGTTTCTTGCTTATCTGGTTGTGATTGAATATTACGCATGGTTAATTAATTTAAGTCAATGGCATCCATCAAGTTGTTGTATTTTGTGCAAGTCACGAATCCTCCTTTTATTATGGAAAAAATCAATATTCAATGTTTCATCCCCAATTCGCCATTTATTTTCATAAAAGTAAAAAGTCCATTGAAGGAAAGAGAGAGAGAGAGAGGGAGAGAGAGTTGAAGACTAAAATATAAATATGAAAGAAAATATGAGAACCAAATTATAATTCACAAGCAAAATTTAAAGAACATTTTACAAAAAAAAAAAAAACTAATATTTTTTATTTGATTTAATAGGAGAACAAGTAATGTTACTAATAAATTGGTCTACTTCATAAGTTTTAGATAAAAATTATCTTTTCGGTCAAATCTTAATTTTTGTCATTACCTTTAATAAAGAAAATGAGGGAGTGCCGGGGCTTGCCTCGATTTGCTTATTTCACGTAGGGACTGCTAATAATGAAAAGGATGTTTTAACGTACCTACCACTGCTTTAATTTGTCACTCTATTATTGTCCATCGGGGGGGAACACATTAATGATTTAATTATTGCTTAATTGGCTAATAGTCTACTAGTTTAAACACCGCATCTGTAATTTTTGGTCCATTTTATTTGGGAAATTTTTGAAAATGACGGTGATGGAAGCAGCTGAACGAGCAACACGTGGCAGTCATGCTGACAACAAAAGTATACAGACAGGTTATTTGAATAGAGGGAGGGATGTTCAGGTGACAACGTCATCTTAACGTTGGTGCTCCTCTTTTCTATCAAAAAAGATTAATCACTTCGTAGATCTTTTGCTTGAGAGAGAACATAACTGAACACTTCCCCCCCCCCCCCGAGTTTTCAGTCGAAACGGACTCTCATATTTTTAGTTTTTTTTCCTTCTCCCTGTATCCATTATGAAATCGTACGTACTGTTTTCTTTAAATAATTATAATAATAAGATATGGCCCACTGTACTGAAATCCATTTACCATTTTAAATTCTTAATCTTTCTCGTCTTCCATTATTTATTTTCCTTCCTTTCCCATTTTTTTATTTATTTTCCCTCCTTTGCACTATTTCATAGCAATAATTTCCAATCCTTGTTAACTATTTTTTTTTAACAATAATTTCCCTTGTCTATAATTTGCCTGTGTAGGTTTCCTATTATTTGTGGACGAATGTACAAACATTTCATACAATTAAATTGATTGATCGTAATTCACAATCAGTCACTTTGAAAGATAGTCAGAGTACTTGATGCACACTCATACAAAGTTACCAAGTCGCGTTTCTAACTGTTTGTGAAACCAAATGATGTTTAGAAATTGGAGAGGAAAAAAAAAAATCACCGATGAACTTTCAAATCTTCTCGTGCACACATAGTAGTAAGCATGTGTATTCATTGGCAGATAAGATAATCTGTTAGTTCAAGGGAAACATATGTGGACTATTAAAAATAGTAAAGGAAAGTCCCAGAAATTTATAATAATATAATAGATATTTGTATAAAAAATATTTAATTTCATATTTAAACATTATTTTTATAATTATTTATGTTTACGAATATTTTTGATCGTGTAGTAACTTTTAAAAAGCAATTTCTGGGAATTTTCTTACTCGAGGGAGCCGAGAAAGGGAAGTAAAAAGTGAGACGGTAAAAACTGCGTCAGCCATTGCGTGAAAATAACCTCCTGGTTCATACACGGTTCTTTTGCCCTTACAAAAATTTTTACGTACTTCACTTCTAGCCAATCACCACTGTAATTAATTAATGAATACATAAAGGCACTGATCCACTTCTGCACACGAGTGCTTTCTCCTCACTTTTGGACCGTCCGATGATCCTGGATTTTCGTGTTCAACCTGAGTCTGCTGTTGCTATCAGCTTTGGCGGGCTCGTTGTCTTTGCACTAACAGCACCTTCCCCCTCTAGGCACCTACGAGCCTTGGCATTATTTTCTCGGAAAAAGTTTGCAGCCATATGGTATAGGTCTCTGCACCTGTAAGGAAAAAGCACGTTCGTGAGGACCCCGTCTCACAATAGCTACTGTTGGGAACCAGTAACTACGAGTGTAGTTCCTATGTAATCCAGTGACCTGCTTTGTCGATTCTCGTAATCTGATGCTTGCTATGAAATATGAATTAAGGATAATAATCTTCCTTTTAACAATCAACTTGGCCTGAAAAGTGTCCTGGTGCATATATATATATATATATATATATGGTCTCCGCGTATATTTACGGAATTGCACAATGGGGACCTTTTCGTTCGATTTTTAAGCTTAAAATGCAATTATCATCATGTTTGATGGTATTTTTTGGTGAACCCTTTCTATTGTTTTATTATAATGAATATGAGCATAGTGCAGGATGTACTCCGCATAGGATTTTTCAGTACATGAGACGTCTTGGGTTATTACATTTTCACTTCTGCTCTATATATTGAGTGAAATAATTGTTGCGTAGTTATTAAAAAAAAAAAAAAAGGCCGATTTGAGATGTTGGAGGAAAGTTCAAATCCATAAATCGCGGAAAACTATCTATATGAGACTGATTTATAATGTCTGCTATACATATGATCAACAGATTCATACAAGCTTAATGCATTATTCTGTTTAAAAAAATTATCTTCCTCCTTTCAGTGGTACTATTAGTTCAAGAACAGGCGTTTGATACCTTGCCAAAGAAATGAGTAGGCCTCTGCATGCAGGGGTGTGGAATTCGTTTTTGATTTTTAACATTTAAAAGATAATTAATCTAACAACAAAAGCACGGTGGATTATTGTTATATTTAGTACTCCTACTAGACATCACCTGCTACAATCAGACGGGCGCCATTTTGAGAGGCGTTAAATCAAGAGCAATAGTGAAAACACTATTTTTTTTAAACAGAGAATTTCTTGAAGTGTGTTTTCGAAATCTCATGTGGAATGTTAAAGTTTCATTCAAAAGTTTTGGTGGGTTTTTTTTTAGGTTTCAATTAAAATTTTTCAATGAATACTCAAGGCGCAATTTTTGATTCAAAGTATTAATCGGTCAAAAGTCAACGTCTCCACCAGAACCATAAAATCAAACTTCATTAACGTTTGAGATGCATGTGGATTTCAAGAGGGGAGACGGCTGCATTTTTCTTGTGTAGCAACGTAACGTTAGTAGATACTTAGTTGACTTGAAAATCTAAAAAACAAGGGTAATTATGTCTAATGGGAAATAGAGAACATTTTTGTATGATTAGCTTCAAAACTACCAAAAAATTCGCTTACACCATCCTTTGCTTGAACACCAGGAGTGGTGTTCTGTGTGAAAGCGTAGGCTCCCGGTTAGAGTTTGAATCTCCATATGCACAATTAAGTTATGAATAGAATACGGCGGTGTAATGTGGAAAACATGTTCGGCATAGTGACACCTAAGACGGTGAAAACTGAGTGGAAATTAGAGAGCTAGCAAAACAGCCAAGCGAGAGGATGCTATCACCCCGGATAGCCTAACCAAATTGGGAAACTGATGCAAAAGAGACGAGCAAGCATGGGGCAAGGTGGGCACGTTCATCTTTGCAAAATAGACATATTAGCCATTATCAAATGGCCTCGTATTGAAGCCTAGGGTACTCTCATTGTGAAGAAGTTATGACCTAGATCGGAATATGCAAACCCCTATCCCCCCACCGGGAAACCTCTCCACCCACAAGTACCCGCGGATTTATTATATATTGTTTGAGGACGAAACATGTCATCTCACAGAATTATAGCTTCAAATTAATTATACTATATTGTTATTTTACCCTGCATTTGATTTGCCCCGTGAATGTATCTCCTGAAAAAGCTCACGAGGTCTCTTGATTGGAGGGATTTAGAGCTCGAGCCCTCAACATCTTCCAAAGAAATTTCTTCTTGTTTTCAACCAATCTCACCCGGTTGGTTTTCCAATACATCTTGCCTCTCGACGTGAACACATCTCTGATTGAATGGCTCCAGATTCACAGTTTTCACACTCTATTAGACTCTCGGCTTAATTATCTGGTCTTAGATTCATGCTTGTCCTGGGGCCTGGAAATCTGGTATTGGATTAAGGGGGTGTGTGATAGCCTAGAGGGATATTGGATCGGATCTTTATGCCCCTCGGCTTTTCCTCAACATACTTTTAAAACATTGGCCTGCCAGATTGGTCTAGTGCAGAGAGAAACTGGGCCCTTTGAGCCGATCCATCACTCCTCCTCCTGTCGGCTCTTGTCGCTGTTACAGAGCCCTATAGCTAAACTATCATCGCAGTCATTAACCCAAGCTGAGGCCGAAAGGGAATTTTGGATATATTGAGTACGACTTTTGGTGTCAAGGTCGGTAAAATCAAAATTCTACCTAAAATCGATTTAGGATATTAAATATTTAATAATGAAAAAATTTTACTAAAAAAATTTAAAAAATAAAAATTAACTAAAATTTAAAAAATATATGTATATATTAATTCAATAATATAAATTTTAAAATATTTTCTCTATTTAACTACTTGTAAATCAATTTTTATTATTTAAATTTATATAAAAATATATGTTTTTTTTTGTTTATTATTAATGAATATAAATTTTAAAAATTCGAGAGATAATTTCAAACACACGCACATACATTTTGTGACATAAGAACTTATGTTGAGAATTTACAATATGCCTCGGTTCAAAGAAACAGAAATTTAAAAACTTATAATGAAGAAAATGAAAATCCTAATATTAGATCATAGTTTTAATGATTTTAATCGAGATGTTAATAATCTTTCTGTATTCTACTTCCTTTTTCTCTGCTGTTTGGTAGAGAGCATAAGAGCACTGTATCTTCATTGCCAATTTTCCATAACCCAATTCTTGCTCATGCCCAATAGCTACGTAGCTAATCGGACTTAGCATAGCCTTCTTGCCTGGTGGTTACAATTCATAACAAGCATCTTCCGTAACAGTCTTTCCTCGCTCGTGTTGGCTTTCATCTCACGCTTCAAGAAACTCAATTATATGCTTCATCTATCATGTTGTCCTTCTCTTTTTCCATGTCTAGTTGTCAAAAGTTTTCAATGGCTCAGTGGGGAGTCGATAAAAGTTCACATTGCGGGGCACCTTGGATGACAGGAAGCTATAGGGTTGCATTTGATTGTCAAGCCGAGATGATCCAACTCTTTAAGGTGACGCATGGGATCTTGAAGCCTACAAAGGAACAATCAAAGTTCAGCGTGCCAAAAAATGCAAAACTCGAAGATACGTATTACTCAATACTTCGTCCGGCTTGTACGCTCTAGGCTGTGATCTTGTACTAGAATGAAATGAGATTTTCTATACTTTAAATGACACGGTTTGCCTATATTCCCTTATCGCAAGGTTGTCAAATAATTTCTTAAAATTATATATTTATCTAAAAATTAAAGTCAGTTAAATTCTTAAATATTTTTAAATTAGGACACATTTTTATGTTTTATTCTTGTATTTTATCAGTGCAAAATTTTGCACTGTCCACGAGAATAAAAAAGGTTATAGAAGACCATTTCAATAATTGAACATTTATTTTTGAGATCTTAATTGAACAAGTGGCCGGGCTTACATATTTATTATGTACAGGAAACACAGTTTGAGAATTGAAAATGTCGATTAAATGAAATAAAATATCTTGACTCTGGGGGTTGTAAAAAAAAAAAAGAAACCCAACGAGGGCATGCGTGACCATATCATCGAAAAAGCAGTGGTAGTGGGTGGGAATCTAAAACGAGGAGGCGGTTCCCAGGATACTGTCCTTGGTTACCGGCTACAAAAGTTTAGCTCCTGCCTACCCGACCCGAACCGACCCACACCACGCCACCAACCCTGAAAAAGCAATATAAAGATATTACCTATTGGCCCCCTCCTTCGGTATGGGTTAGCGTGAGCTTTTAATCAGGTAGGTTCGGGGGGTGTAGAGTACATGATCTAGTTACTGAATCCTAAACAGCAAAACACAAGAATAGATCAAGTACTTATGATCTACAATGGTAATGTCTATTGTAAGAAATAATAATTTCTTAGTTTTTCCAGGAACGAGACCAAGGCGTTACTATTCTTCGTCCCGTTTCAGGAAAAACTATTTGGCCCCTTAATGAACGGCTAGGAAATAGCTATTGACCTGCCGGTCATCTCAAGAAGTTTAATGCTCATATTAATACTCATTTTTTTTTTCCTTAAATGTTGATTTGTTTAGAAGTTTACATTTTTCTATTTTATCATTCGAGCCGACTAAGGCTACAAAAAGGGTGACCGCAAACGACCACAAAAATAGTAATATAAAATATATTGTATAAAAATTCTTTATAATTACTCGTGGCAGCTTAAAAATTTCCTATATCATTTTCCCTTTACAAATGGCCCCCGCCCAATTATTCGTCAATTTGCCATTTGGGAAAAAAAATAAAAGAAAAGGAACTCAGCGAATTTATAGATTCTGGTGACCAGTTGCCTTCTTATTCCTGCACCAAACCATTTCGAGTGAGAAATTTCTGCAGATAATTTCAAGAAGCTACGATAATAAGAGAGAACTCGGCAGGTAGTAACTTTCCCCAAAGAAAAAAGGCATTGTTCTCAGGTGAAGAGGCGATTTCTTAGTCCATGTCAACGTCTCTCTGGTAAAAATTTTCTGGAGATAAGTTCAAGAAGCTCGCAATAAATGTGAAAGCCTAGCAGTAACTTTCCAATAAAGGTGAAAATGGAAAATTTGTGTCCGTAGATCTCGTGAACAAGGGCACGAAGCTAATCAGCCCTCCTCCTAGCTAGTTGGTACGATGTGATTAATTAATTAATTATACGACAGTTATTTAGTTTTTATTAATTTTAAAACAACACAAAATAATTAATTAAAAAATTAATAAATAATATAAACATCAAATCTTACTCACTGATTACATAATAAAATTTTATATTTTAATAAATTAATACACTCAAATTTTTATATATTAACCCACGTATATTATTAATTTAATATTAAAATTATAATAAATAAAATTCAATTTTTTAATTTTTAATTAAATCCAACAAGTTTTGCTTTAGGCCAAGAGCCACAGGTGAAGGGTGCGACAGTGACAGCATGCATTCCGCTGACGCCACCGACCTTCCATTAGCAACAAAAATTCAAAGACCAAAATGGACCAAACAGAATAACATTGACGTCGTTGGATGACGTGTCAGGACCAAGCCTCTGACGTTCATTACCTGCTCTTCTGCCAAGGTCCCACCTTTCCATGCCTTTAACTTGGAATTTAGGCAGGGAGGCAAGTAACAAGGACACAACTTCAAATCGACATTGTAACGGCATCGGGTGGGCGCTTCAATTCTGATCAAACGGTACACATTTAATTTCACTACAACCCTATTTTAATACGATCATTATTAGTAATGCACTTGCCCTCGTTACTAATTTCCTGAAACCCTCAAACCAGCATCAAGCAGGAACCGAGCCTTCTTACTCTTCACCGTCCCTGTCATCTCTCTTTCATGGATTGCCTCTCTTCTCTTCAATGGCTGTTTATTTCGGTCTTGGCGCTTATAATTCTAACGCGTGCTCAGCTGCCTGGCACTTGGGAGCTATTGGTTCCCAACGCCGGCATAGCCTCCATGCATACGGCGGTCACACGCTTTAACACCGTGGTTCTCCTCGACAGGACCAACATCGGTCCATCTCGAAAACGTCAGCCCAGAGGCCACTGCCGCTATGAGCCAAACGAACCCGTTTTAAAGCGCGACTGCTATGCCCACTCCGTGGTCTTGGATCTCCAATCCAACCAAGTCCGCCCTCTGATGATTCTCACCGACACTTGGTGCTCCTCCGGCCAGTTCCTACCTGATGGCACCCTGTTGCAAACCGGCGGTAGCATGGACGGTTTCAAGAAGATCCGGAAGTTTGATGCTTGCGAGGCGAATGGGTATTGTAATTGGGTGGAGCTCCGTGACGTGGAGTTGAGTGTTGGGCGGTGGTATGCTTCGAACCAAATATTGCCGGACGGGTCAGTGATAATTGTAGGCGGGAGAGGAACACATACAGTAGAATATTATCCGCCGAGAAACGGCGCCGTCTCATTCCCTTTTCTAGCTGACGTGGAGGACAATCAAATGGACAATCTTTACCCTTACTTGCATCTCCTCCCCAACGGTCACCTCTTTGTATTCGCTAACAACAAGGCTGTCCTGTACGATCATCAGACCAATGAGGTTATTAGAGAATACCCGCCGTTGGATGGTGGCCCCCGGAATTACCCATCTGCTGGATCGTCGGTCATGCTAGCTCTCGGTGGTGACTACTCGACGGCTGAGATTCTCATCTGCGGTGGGGCCCAGTATGGAGCTTATAATGAGAAGAGAACCGACAGCCCGGCCGTCGGCAGTTGCGGGAGAATTGTCGCCACGTCACTCAACCCGGTTTGGGAACTGGAGGACATGGCTTTCGGTCGAATCATGGGCGACATGGTTATGCTCCCAACAGCCGACGCTTTGATCATCAATGGAGCTCAAGCTGGGACCCAGGGGTTCGAGATGGCATCCAATCCTTGCTTGTATCCGCTTTTGTACAGACCGGATCTACCCGTTGGCTTACGGTTCATGACATTGAACCCGGGAACCGTACCCAGAATGTATCACTCTACAGCTAATCTTCTACCAGATGGCCGGGTGCTATTAGCAGGAAGCAATCCACACATGTTCTACAAATTCAATGGAGAATTTCCAACTGAATTACGAGTCGAGGCGTTTTCACCCGAATACTTGTCACAGGACCGCTCCAATCTCCGACCCGCAATTGAGGAAATTCCAGAGACGGTGCGCTACGGACAGGCTTTTGACTTGTACGTATCCGTTCCACTGCCGGTTGTGGCGGTTGTGGAAGTTAATATGGCTAGCGCGCCATTTGCAACCCACTCTTTCTCACAGGGACAAAGATTAGTGAAATTGACGGTTGCGCCGTCCGTACCCGACTTCGGCGGGAAGTACAGGATCGGGTGCATTGCGCCGCCTAGTGGAGCGGTGGCTCCGCCGGGTTATTACATGGTTTTTGCAGTTAATCAGGGCGTGCCAAGCGTGGCGCGCTGGGTACAGTTGGTGTCTTCGCACTAAATGCTTGTTTAATTTTGTGCATTATTGCTTTTTTCCTTATATAAATTATTGTTAATTGCAGCTCATTGTGTGGGGTTGGGTTTAATTATTTGCTCCCCGTTGGTCTATCGTGTCCCTTTGGTCTTTTGTGGACGCCGGACAACATTATGTGCAGTCTTTCTTCTTGGTTAAGAAAGCGTTCGTGATTATATTAGAATAATGGACAATCTAAATATTGTGGAAGGTGATTAAAAATAAAAAATAAAAAAGATAAAGATTCATTTGAATAAAAAATAATAAAATTAATTTCCGTAACTTAAAAACTATGTGTATGCCTTAAGTCGAATGGAGAATGGCGTGGCGTTGCAGGGACGCGCGGTGACTTTGTCAATGTAGAATGGGCTGGAGCAGAAAATAATGGGATGGGAGGCACGTGTGTGGACTCACAGTAATAGGCCGAGTGGGCTTGCCTTGGGCGTTGAGAAATATTTCTGTTAATGAACAGTAGCTGGATGCTGCTCAAGTCAACACTCATCTTTTTTATTTGTGTGTTTTTAAACCAAACATTAATCACACGTCTTCGTTTTACTTTCTTTCTTTCGTTTTTTATATGACGCGGGAGTAAATAATAATACGTTGTAGCCGTTGGGTTTGGAATGAAATAAATGATTGGTACGTTAGGCAAAGGAAATAATGTACATATTTTCTTGACATGTTTGACCATTAGCCCCACACTTTCAATTTCATTCATTCCATGATTTTTATTTGGAACCAATCAACCGTGAACTTCAAATTTTTTAATAAAGAGTCCACTGGTTTTCTTCAGAATGCTTTTATGATTGCGAAAATTTCGGAAATAGGATAAAAAAAAAAAAATGAAAGCCTGGGACCAACAATTATATGCTACAGACTGAAATATATCATTCTTAACGACTAAATAACAACATCTGTTAACATGCCATGTTGTAAAATAAAGCATTAATTATTATTTCCATACAACTCTTGAATTGTGTATTTCAAGCCATCGAACCAGCAGAATCACCTTCATGGCAATCAGCCACAGCCACACTGCGCTGGACATTTTTATAAGGAGATCGCCGAGCCAAGAAGACATAAATGAACAAGCTTGCGGCTGTTATGCCTGCTAAAAGCCAGTAAAATTTGTCCAAGCGACTGCTGTTTAAGTCACTGCCAAACCAACTCCCACGTTTCTCCGTGGCGTGATCAACAATCGTTATCAAGAGACTACTAACGAAGTTGGCAGCTCCGATCACGCTAAGGTAAAAGGCAATGCCTAGGCTTCTCATAGAATCCGGAACCTGCTCATAGAAGTACTCCTGCAAGCCCACCAGAGTAAACCCATCTCCTATGCCCATGATTATGTATTGTGGGGCCAGCCAGAAGACACTCATTGAAAGTGAACCCTTTGGATTGCTCTCCACCGTGGCCAGCCTCTTTCTCTCAACCAAGGCTGCAACCACCATTGTAGCCACCGAGAAAACCATACCAATGCCAATTCTCTGCAGGATGTTGATTCCTCTCTCATTTCCTCTTACCCTCCTCAATGCTGGCACCAAGATCTTCTCATAAATTGTTACAGAGATTATCATTCCAATTGCAGCAAGTGTGAAAATCCAGGATGAAGGGATCTGGAAACCATTGGCAACCTTTCTGTTCATTGTAGTACCTTGCTTGATGAAGAATGTGGAGGCTTGAGCCACACAAATTCCAAATGGCAAGGTAGCAAGCCATATTGGGATAATGTTGAGAATAAGCTTCATTTCCTCAACCTTAGTCACCGTTGCAAGTCTCCAATGATTCTGCTTCTCTGAAGAATTTTCTGTGTCTTCCATGATAGCGGCTTTGTCAAGAAACCTGCAAGTCAGTACGACAAAGCTTGGAATTAGACAACAGACGAGCTGACCAAATTGGAATTTCAGTAAATTTTTCAATCGGCTTACTTGAGCTTATTGGTATGGAAGAGAAGCCTCCCTTGATTCGCCTGTGGCCTAGGGACTTCATACAAGTCATCAGGATTGGAAGGGTATGGCAGGTTTCTTTTTCTAATGGCAGCCACAAGGACCTGCAACATTGGTGTTAAGGGGCTGCCCGTGGGAGACCTATAGCGGTAAAAGGGCCTTCCTACAATGAAGAGAACAAGTGATGAAGCCATAACTGCCATGAGAATAACATCTGCGGCACCCCAATTCACATGGTCTTGTACATAAATAATTAAGGTCACGCCAAGCAGGAGTCCACTACACAAGCCAAAGTTCCACCAGTTGAAATAAGACATCTTTTTCTTTCTTTCTTCGCTATGATTGTCGTCAAATTGGTCGGCTCCAAAACTCTCCAATGAGGGTTTATGACCTCCGGTTCCCACGGAAATCAAATAAATGGCCAGGGAGAAGACGACTTCATGGACCTTTGTGGGTTCTTGGCACGGAGGTGCGTGGCAAGCCTTCAGACTTGGCACATACCAGGACATTGCTAAGAGAATCAAACCCTGTTTGTCCAAATCAACAAAGGAAAACACAACTTTCAGATTGAAGTTAACAAAAAAAAAAAAGCTTTTTCCACGGAAACTGGGGAACTAAAAGGGTGAAATTTCTTGATTCTTTCCAACAATTAACGTGTTGTTTTATTTGACTTGGGATTGAACGAGGGTGACGCACAAATATCACTAGTCATTTTGATTGGGACCCACAAGGCCTAAATATTTGAATGTAGAAAAACATACTTATGGAAAATGGTGAACGTGAGGCCCAGACAGCAATGAAAAGGGCCCATTTGAAAACAGTAAAAGTAATTGGGTAGATTTGGGAAACTTCTTTTTTTTTGGGGGGGGGGTTATAGACCAGACAACACAATGATAGTTTTCATAAATTCCTTCTCTCTCCTACCTACTGAATTCAAATTTTATATCTCTACTCTGGAGAGTTTAAGCTCAGTATCCTTCGAGAAAAGCAATAGCTTGTATTTAAGGACGTTTCGTTACTGAAAAGTGAGGTATTGACAGAATCAAATATTTTGTTCAAGCCAAAAAATATATTTAACGATATATGAATGAAGAAATAGATTACCAAAAGGTAGACAATGGTGGAAAATAGGACTGTTGAGAAGCGGCCCAAGTAAGCATCAGCGATAAATCCTCCAAGTAGTGGCATCAATGTAGTCACACCGGACCAGTAGTTTACACTCCTCGCAGCTGTCTTGAGGTCTTGATGAATCACTTTGGTTAGGTAAATAATTAAGCTGGTTGCTATTCCGAAATAGCTAAGCCTTTCACTAAATTCGATTGCTGACAAAGAACAATGATCCCGTTAGCATATTCTCCCAAGATAAATACCAACGCAGCTAAATCAATCTATTAGCAACTTAATTATTAACTTTGACTTTTAGTATAAAACAATAACCCTGTCTTAAAAACACAATCATATATTCATATGTTTTAAAAAATATAAGGATAACATCATCATTTTTTTTTTTTTTTTTTTTCATGGGAATAATCGATGTTAAAATTTTTACTTGCAAATTGTAATTTTTTATCAACAAAATTACAACTAAGTCCCATATTTAATGTTATTAAAACTGGAATCAATTTTATTCTACAGAACTTTTTTTAAAAAAAGAGGGAAATAGCTTATTAGATTCGATACTAGAAATAAAATATGTATGAAAATATTTAATAACATTTGGTTACACTTTTTTTTTTTAATTTTATATTTTATTATTGTCATTGTATATCTGATGGTTTGTAAAAAAGATAAATTTTTTTTTTAAAAAAAAACAAAGTAAAAAAATATTTTTTATTAAATGAGGTCCACAGTCAAGTGGGCCCTCGGCCTAATACTCTAGCCATAAATATTTATCCCAAAAAGAAAAAAGAAAAGGAGGTGAGAATCCCAAGATGTTAAATTGCATTAAGCCGATAAATAACCATAAAGTGTGAACTTTGTAATAGAATAAAATGGAATGCATTTATTGTGGGCCTCAATTCCTGCCATGCTTCTAAGCGCTACTGGAGGCTATCTGTTTCGCTTCATAGAGTCGTGGGGCCATCTATAATGGAAGAAGGAATTAGTTCTTCAATTATTTGCGATTTTAACGGAAGGCATGTGCATATACAGATTACAGATTTTGATCGGCATTACTGGTCGAAGAACGAATAATGATTTGCACATTGAATAGACTAACGCAAGAAGCACAAATTCGAGAGTCATTTGGGCTAGGCCCTAGGCAACTTTACCCTGAAAACGTTTCTAGGTTTCAAGAGTCAAGGAATAGCTGGACCTGCACACGTATGCTTTCTGGGAATCCAAGTGCCATATAGGCAGCACTGCACCAAAGCACTTTACGCACAACTTGTGCTGCAGAGCAGAAATGGCCCCGCTACTTTCGTGGGAATTTGTTTGTGGAACAGGACTTGTGGTATACGACACCAGTCAAACGTGTGGCTTCTGTAAGTTTAGTATCAATCACTGTGCCCAGAGAATCTTATTCGTGTATTCTTCCTATAAATTCACGGTATCGTGAAACTGAATAGATGGACCACGGACAGTCCGCAGTGAAGCCTAGTGATGCACAATAAGAAAAAAAAAAACTTAAAAAAGTAAGGGATAAGCGAAAAGAAAAAAAAAAAAAAAACAAAGTACTACCCAACAAACCATCGATATATTATATTATTTTATTACAAATACTTATCGATATATTTAAATTTTATTTTAATGATATTATATTTATTTTTATATAATATAAAAGTATTAGTTATTTTTTAAGAACACAAAAATTAATTTATAGGCCTTATCATCAAATCAACGGTCGATCATTAGCAAGATCAAAATTTGTGAGGAAAAAATAAAACAAATCAAATAAATAACAGAGAGAAATATATCAAAAATTTTCGACTTTTTTTTTTTTTTTTTCTATATTAGGCATTTCAAGAAAACAAAGGGGTTATATCATTTCATGTCGGATCAGTGAATTATTTGGGTTGGACCAATGACCGCTAAACTAGACCTTAAATCGTTCTGAGTTTGAAAACTTATCTTAGACAAGTAAACAGCCAAAAAGGTATAAGTTTAAGACATCATGCTCTTAAGAACTAGAAAAGAAAATGGTGATGAATTAGAAATCGTTAGGGCGATGTTCCCTTGAACTTCTTTTTAAGAGTATGCGCGATAGAAAGAACGTCATCGTTTTTGGCAACGGAAAAACGTCAAAAAATAAAATAAAATAAAATAAAAAAATACTCCGCAGATAGATATAAGTCTGAAGGATAAAAAGGAGAGCGAGACGGAGGAGGAGGAGAAGCAGTTAAAGTTATTATCATTTGCGATGAAGGGGGCTGCGCGCTAGTCAAACCAGAAGTCTAGCAGTCTATCTACCCTTAAATACTAATGTTCCATGCTCTCCTTAGCAACTAAAGCAAGCATATTCTATGGGCATGAGAACTTCATGTGTTTAACATTAATGTAAGCTTTTAGTTATTACCGATGATAAATAGTGCTGCTTTCCAAGCACCGGTGGAAGCTCGAAGAGGAACCCTGCCTTTATGATCCACAGAAGAATCGTGAACCCATTTATCTTTCTCAACAGCCCCAGTTTCTGATCCCTTTCTCTTCTCTATCTCCATCGTGTTTTTTTTTTTTTTTTTATACCACTGTATTAAGTTGGCAATAACGCAATAAGTAAAGGTTTGGCAAGCAAATATGGCAAAAGAGGCTTGGGTGAAGAAGCTTGGATTTACTCTCATTATATAGAGGAGGGGGAGGGAGATTTTGCTTTGTTGACTCACCGACTTTAAATTAATAATTATCAATACGGTGAAGACCCCACAAGGACACCCCAAAAAATTCCTCTACTAACGTTATACAGCAAACTGGCAAGTGTTCTGTTCATATTATTGCAGAGGCGAGAAATAAGATTCCATTCGACAATATTTGCATTGGTCCCAACAATCTCCATCAAACTTTTTTGACAATGATACCACCATAAAAAATTAACCATCGGGTTCCTTGAAGAAACTCCCACCCCCCCCCCCCCCAAAAAAAAAAACCAACTGGCTCGAATTGGGCAGGACGTTTTATTTTATTTTATTTTATTTTTTGTTTGACTTATCAGATCAGACTTCAGATTAAAAGGCTTGCTTGGCTTAAAAATAAAAAGGAAAGTATTAAAGATATAAAAATTTTATTAATTGCTTTTCAGATACTAGGGAATTCTTTTATTCACTCGATGTATTTTAAGATTAACATCTGTTTTTCTGAGACTTATTTATGAACTTAGGTGGCAGGGCACACCCAAAATTTAGGGGGCTACGAATTAAAATAATTAATCAAAAATAATTATTTTACAGTTAACTTCTGCTTCTGCTTCTGCTTCTTCTTCTTCTTCTTCTTCTTCTTTTTAATTTATTTTTTTAAGTCTTTATAATTACTTGGTGCCTAATGCTATTTTTCACTATTGAATTACTTGACTGAGTTACACGGTATTACTAGATATGTGATGTAAAGTATTAAGAATATCTCTTTTATAACATATATCTTTTTTATGTTTATCTCTTTCAACTTCATATTAGCATAACAATAAAGCTAATCGTGACACTCATCGGAGAAGAAAATCATATCGAAAATAGCATTATTCTTACCGGGTGGTGGGTACATATGAAAAGGTGTAAGCAATAACCATGAGGCAAGATCATTGGGCATTCATCCGAAGACCTTTGACTGAATTAAATTTATTAAAATGGTTTCTTCTATGCGAGAATGAGAGGGAACTGGACATCACTAATTAGTTATGAATTTCGTTCTTTGCCAGCTTGAAACATAATCGATTCCAAATCTCCGATTAAGGTTTTTTTTTTTTTTCTTTTTCCTACGGATAGAAATATCCAATTAAATTAATCCTGTTTATTAAGGCGATAATCCAACATCAATTTGACCTTTTCTAGTGTGACCATATTTTTAGTGGGATCGATCTTCGGCCCCCTTTCATCCTAGAGGATTTTCTTGGTGTTGCAAATCAGGAGAAGGGTCTCCCTCCATCACATATAATGTCGAGATATTAAGTGTGAGTATGGATTGTATAATTAAAAATGTTTATATTAATATTGATAATAAGAAAAAGTATATATTTTATAAATTTAATAAATTAAAATTTTAAATTTATGTGTAATGTCTAATACGTGAATATATTATTTACTTTAAGATCTCGGAAGACAGTAAGTGCTAAAATGCGGTAGATATTGGTCCATTTTCGCCATCAAATGTTTAAACTAGTTGCCTAAATGGTTTAGACCAAATAGGCACGTGAAAATATGCATGCAGAAACAAGAATAAGATTTGAGTTTATTTTTTAGTCTAATTCCGTCTTCAGAGTTACACACATTAATACATGGGCTTGGGTCAAAATTTCGTAATTGCTTCAAAAAAGGATAGTCAGAAGCCACTCGAGAGCAAGATCAAAGAAAATTATAGCTCACTGTCTTAGTTGGCTGAGCAACATGCCGAAAGGTCGAGAAAGAAACTATAGCTGTCAAAAGCTATTGGGAAGTTAATTGGTAGCCTTAGATGCAACTTTCCACTGATAATAGTAGTACTGCCTATCAAGATAAACGTTAATGGGACAAGTCTTTTGATTAAATAAGATAAGAATTTAGATGTAAGCATAAACACAGACAATTCAACTCTACAATCAAACTCATCTAAAGCACCATAAGTACGGTTCTGGTCAATTCCCAGTTCATAGTGTTTAGCATTCAATGGATAATGGTTGATGAAGTATAACTTTTCATGGTGCTCAGAGCACTTAAGGCGTAGATCATGATTACCCTAACAAAAAAATGAGTATCTGTCACCAGTATTGTGTTGCAACCACACAAAATTTACTTAATTTAGTAATATATATATATATATATATATTCCAATGTGAAAATCAATTTAGCGGCCATATTGTCAAAATAATTGAAGTCGGCACTCTCGATCCTTGATCTTCTCCTTGCAGTAGAAGCAAAAGATTGTTGGTTATATGATAGGAGACGACTTTTGTTCAATGAACCATGTGTTTTTTGTTTTCATTTGTTTTCCCTCCTATGGATCGGTCTCCTTACTCCTCCGTATCAAATCAAACTGCACAAAGTTGAGATAGAAAAGGAAATCCGTAGAGAAGTAACAGGATAATGTCCCACTACTTGAACCAATCACCCAAGATAAACAAATATACGCAGCCCACAACTGTTTTCAGATTCCTTTCTCAAACTCTTTTTCGCCAAGGGTTGCATCTTTTTTATGGCTGTGATACCCAGATCAAACTCACCTTAGACATAGCCAACATATTAGGATATTGCTGAAAAATCAAAAAGAAAAAGAGACAGAAAGGAAAAACAAGAGAGAAATTAATTAACCGTTATCTCAAGAATATATCCAAAAGACTTTCTAGGCAAAAAAAAATATTGTGGCACGTATGTATCACATGCCACAGACGTTCCGCAGTGGGCTGAACGCGGAGGAATATAGATTGAGTTGGTGAGATTCTATGTTCTTTTATGTCTAATTTCCTCACCCTCACAAACAACTGGGCTGTACTTCATACAATTGCTCGCATTTTCAGTATCAGTGGCACGAAAGTTCTGCTTTCTGTACATCCGGAAATAAAAGTTCGGCTCTTTGAAAGGAAGAGTGAGTCGGCCGCCGCCTACCAATACAGGATAGTTCATGACAATAAAACTGCATTTCAAAGCCTTCGTTGGAAAGTAAACTTCCCACCTTCGTTCCAACTTCTCTTCCCTGGATCCATATCAGGTGCAAGATGGAATCTCATGATTCTAAAAACGTGGCTGAATGTCATATGTTATGATTCGATCCTAATTGTGTTTCTCCATGAATCAGAATTTTATGTTTACGACTCTTAAAGTTGAAACGCGCATCGTTAGATGGGCATCATAGATAAGGCTGTGATGTCTTTATACTGTTCTATTAGATAGAAAATCTTTTTAATGAGTTTATTTCATTTTCTGAAACTAGGTTTACTTTATAGCAAAGCAACCTTTTGCTTATCAAAAGAGTAGTTTTGTACAGTTTATTGCGTACTCCGAGGAACATAAAATTATTCTCTTTTTGGTAAGAATACTAATACATAAGACACACGAAATCAATTTAATAATATTTAGCAGTTTATTTTATTTTGTTTTGTTTTTTTTTTTCTTTTTCTGAATTCAACTATCCAACAATCCATATTGCTGCGTGCTTACGCATGACCCAATAAAGTTGTGTTGTCTAGGATTTCCCTTCTGGTAAATGGCAACTTGGTGGTCATGGACCCCATCGTCACATTATAGAGCAACAGTTTGAGAATTTACATTGATACAACAGGCATTCTAGAAGAATGGAAGAGACGGTGTCAATGGATTTAATTTACATTCAAATCCTGCCCCCATACACCTTTTTTAAAATTTGATGTACGTGTGCCTGCAGAGATTTGCCAAAACTGTATATGAAAAAGAAAAAGAAGAAAAAAGAGAGAGAGAGAGAGACCACACATCCCACGCAGAAGACACTTTGAATTGTATTTACAGGAAAAGGGCCAGATGGGGTTCACCGGATTAATCTCTTGGAAATTCATTAACAAAGAAGGAAAAATCCTAGCATGTTCATTATTGTTTGAAGATTTGCGGAGATCCCTTATCCTTTTTGGCTGTTAAATCTGTCAATTTGATTGCTCGACAATGAGCCATGATGCGCCCAAAAGTGTTAATAAGCCAAAATTTATTTGGTTGTTGAGTCAGCGACTACTACTTTCAATAATCTGCACATGGAAAATATCTGAGATTCAAGTTTTCCCGCATGTTGGGTTCCGTCTAGGTGCCTTGGGTCACTTGCTAATGGTTGGAACTGTGGCCAGTGCAACATCAGAACATGCTATTTCAAATCATCCAAACACAGACCAGGAACAAAATTGTCATTGAGTAATGCTGCTATTCAAAATTGTGATTACTTAAAAGACGAACGCATTTTTATTCGAATAACGTTCTGCAGCCACCTGCTTGGCACATTCTCGATCCCATCCAACAAGTTATTTACTTATTTTCCTTCCAGAGCGAGATAATTAGCAACCCTAGTAGCACAAACAAATAGTAAACACTAAACACCACAACTCTTTCTTCTGGCATCCTTAAAAGCGATGATAGTGGCGCAAAACTATGGCTCAGCAATAACACACGGCCAGAACGCCGTCTAATCGCATAATGTTTTGGGTCGTCTTTTGATAAAGAGACGGGAAGGGGCAGCACTTGAGCTGATCTCTTCGAGATGATTTCAGAAGTACCACAAGCGAAATGCAACACGAAATTATCATGCTACAATGGGCTACAGTCACTTAAATCACGTGGAGATTGGACGTTCATTCAAGTCTTTTCGTGGGATTTTTTTTTTTAAAAAAAAAATAATTAAATGTATATAATTTTATTCTTATTTTTATAAAAAAAATTAATTATTATTTTTACAATTAAAATTCATCCCTATTGAATCACAATAAAATAATTTTTTTTCTTAGTTTAATCAATTAAAAGGTATGTTTGGGGTGAGGGCCGAGAAAACACCAAATATAAAGTCATTATCAATTAAAAGAAGCGCCTAATAATCACCTTTCACTTGATATATGTAAATGCAACGAAAACACCCTTCAAGCTCACCAAGTCAAACTTTGAGACAGTCCTGTCGATATCTAACACTTAGCAGAACAGGAAACCCACAATAATAGATTTGGGTGGGTTTAGAGAAGATGAGTAGGACAGTCCCACTAAGCCAATCATACTCTAGAAGTTGAGGGCAGTATTTGACGTGTGTTGACATATAAGCGACAGTGATTAGGATTTTGGATATGATTTCCTTGGCTTTACAAGTAAAAGTGAAAGTGTGTGAATATCAATCACATTGAGAAACTCTTGACTCATCAAACAAGGGAAACAAAAAAGGAACTGAAAGAAAGAAAGAAAGAAAAAACAAAAGGGCGGGGAGGAAAACCGACACCTAATAAAGTGGAGATTAACCCAATGTCCCCAGAAGATACGAGTGGTCCAAGTCAGTCCAAGTATCCAAGCGAGAGAGTGGGCTGTTCACGTCGACTCGCCCCTTCTTTTGCTAGCATTCTGATTCAATTGACGGCAACACCATAATGGTCGTAACAAATTAGAGATAAGGTAACATAAGCCGAACTTTTTACCATACCTAATATTTGAGCAAAAGTCAATTTTCTTACCCATGATTCTGGACAACATTCTAATTTCATAGAACAAAAAGTAGCAGTGACCCTGGTTTGGATCGTAGAAGAAGCCATTTTCATCTTAAAGCCATAATGTGTCATCCGATAACAAGGAACACCAGACCTTCTTTCCATCGAAAGTGCAGCTTCACGTCATTACTAATTGCTGAGATTTCTTCCTTTTTCGTGTTACAAGAAAAAAAAAATGTTGTGGGTCCTCTGTGCGATTCATTTTTTATAATCACACACTCAAGTTTAAGGGACAATTCGCAGGTCAAAAGAGTAAAGGGAGGCTCGCAATCAGATTTTCAATTCAACTCTCATGAATTAGCCATTAGTTGAACTTTAACTTATCCTAGCTACATAGTCCCTATCATATCCTCAGTAAAATTTTCAATGTAGCTGTTATGAATGAGCCACCAGTTGAACTTTAACTCATCCTAGCAAGCTACCTGCACAGAACCTAGTGTACCTTTGTTATGTGTCTTTGACTAATTCCAACAATTGCCACTATAGCACTATGTAGCACTATGTTTAAACACTTGATGACCAAAGACGAAAAAAAAAGTTCAAAGCCTCACTTTCCCTAAAGTAGTCCAGCATGTTGGTTCCTCAAACCAACAGCTGTCTTCTTTGAACAAAACCATCACTACGTTTAACCAATAGCTAGCTAGAAATAATCGGAAACTCTTATTTTGTACTAATAAAGTGTGAAAGGAGGATCCAGCACTAAGACATCCTTTTTTATCCTATTTGTGCCACCACTTCAATACTTAATAGTCATTGCGTATCGATATAGGCTTGTATACATGAGTAGTAGCCCAATATAAAACAGTAAACTAGTCTCAGAATCAATGGATCGATGACAGATTAAATCAGGTTAACATGGATGCAGAGTGAAAGACTCGATATACCGCTCAACATATCGGACACTAGGAATGATTCATATACACAATACCTTAACAATTTACAATTATTACCTGATCATCTTCCATTAGCTGACGTCTCATTTATCTCAAACACCCAATTTGGCACACCTGTGTTCATGTTTCTTTCTCATCTCACACGTTGAGAGAGCACCCGTGCAATTCGTTGGAGCCGGTATTAACCGTTGACAGGCTTTCGATGGCAATTAAAGCTAGAATGGTTGCAACTGAAATGCCTTCCTAGCGCCCAAGCTCGGATTAGAGCACATAAGTCCCATCTTCTTGCAGATTCATATCATAAACCTCAGAGTCAGCATTTCTTGAATTCCCCAAACCTCGGTTGCTACCAATTCGACTATCCCTTTTACTCGGACTAAGCTTAACATCACCAGCGCGCCCCAAGGTATTCCCTCTAGTTTGCTTCCTGTCACTACCAAATTGCCCTGAATTGAATTCGCCTGAACCATTCTCAAATCGCCTCCCAGCACCATTACTCCTCAATTTACCACCACTCCTACTTCTACTTCTGGCATCAATATTTGATTCTCCTCCCGAGTTCTGTATACAGCCACTCTCTGCGTCAAAATCGTCTCTTTTCGATTTCCCCTTGGAAGCGATGCTTTTTCTCCTAGACCCATCAATTCTCTCAATTTTAATTTCAGTTTCTAAATCCGATAAATCCTCCCCGTTATCAGAATCTTCAAGCCCAGAAATCTTCCCATAAGGTTTAATGCTATGAACGACCCCTTTAGGGAAAAACCTTGCGGATGGGATACCATCGGGGGTTTCGAACAACTGGGGCCCATCCCTATCGGACCACAAATCAAATCCACCAGGTTTCTGAAACCGGTCAGCCAAAACCTTCACTTGCTCGTCGGCACCGACGGAGAACAGCTTCGGAGCTTTCTGCACAACCTCCCAGGGCCGTTCGAGCTCAGAAACGGCGGCCTTGAGCTCTGCCCTCTTTCGCATCTCGTAAATCTGGCGCTCGCGGCAGAGGCGAGCTTTGAGGAGCTGCTTGCCTTTCTTGGCCTGCATTCTCTTCCACTGCCACTTGGATACGCCGCCCGGGAAGGTCCTGGGCCCGCCACCCATGCGGATAATCGTTGTCTTGCGGGGGATGTTCACGGCTGGTGAATGGAGCGTGAGTTTAGAGAAAGAGACTGAGTTCGAGGATGATAAGGTTTTAGAGAAGGAGAAGTGGTGGGATGGGATTGAGAGAGACATTCTTGAAATTCCAGAGAAACTATGATTTTCTGGGTCAAAGAATTCACACAAGGCAAGAAGATGAAGACCAGGATGCAGACGCTTTGAAATAACTTCACCGCTGGGCGCTAAGCCCAAGAGAAAGAAGGTCAGGCCCTAAGCCCGACAGGGCATCTTCAGCTCCTTACGTAGAACGTTCGCTACCTCGGCAAAAGATTTTAATTTTGTTAGACCCAGTACAGTTTAGATGAATTTCAATTCTATTTAGAATCGGCAATTATAATTTTGAAAGTTAAAATTTTTAATTCTAGGTTTTTCTAATTGAAGATAAGTTAATTTTTCATTAATTTTTAATATGTCACTTCCAATCTTCTCTATTTATTTATTTATTACTAAAATTTCATCCATTAATTTAAGCATCAATTACCGTACCAATGTTTTGAGCGTCCTTAAAAGTGGAAAAAGAGAGTGAAACTGAAACGGTAAGGGTGATTTAGGCTTTGCGTGGCATCCAAGTCGGTTTGATTCGAAAGCAACCGCCAAGCGCCAAGTCGCTTCCTTGTATCTCAACTCATCACAACATGGTTCAAAAATCACTGACTTCACTCACTCGCACGCACGGGACAACAAAAACTCAACCGACCCATCTCCTAAGTTCATCTCTAATCATAGTGAGATTGATTCGGAAGCAAATGGCGAATGAGAAATCTGTGAGGGCAGTTATAAGGGCGGCGAGACCCACCTTTAGAAACGATCACGACAAGGTCGCTTTCGCTGTTCACGCCTCTTTCTTGGCCGCCGGATATGCCCTCGTCGCTAATGGTCCCGACACTTTGTCCGACACCGCTCTCTCCTCTCCCTCCACCGGTAACTTCCCTTTCCCCCTTTTTTAACCAGTAATTAATATCTTGAAAATGATATTGACTCTCTTTCTCCCCCCCCCTTCCCTTCAGATGAGGTCGGAATTGAGCACTGGAACGAGCTGGAGGATGAGTATGCATTCCTGTACGTGAACCCGGAGAAGGGCGGCACGAAGTTTTTAGTAAAGTGTTTGAAAATGAATGATAAATTGCTTGTTGAGGCTTTGGCCAATGGAGCTTCGGAGCCTGTCTATCTCGAAATTGTGTACGTTTCCCTTTGTGTGTGTGTGTGTGTGTGTGTTGGGTTGTGATTCAGTATAAAGTTTGGATTTGGATTCTTTGAATTATGGTTGGGTTTTTGGGTGGTTTTGGTAGTGTTAAGGACTATGTTGGAGAGAACGGTGGTTCGAATCATTCCACGCAGTTCAAGAATTTGGACAAGCTTGTCAAGAATTTGAATGAAAAGGTTTTGACTAAATTGGAGGGTTCTTCTTCCAGAGGAAGTTCATCAGGGAAACCTTCAAGGTAATTTCTTTTCTTCTTGTGTTTTCAATTCCATTTGTAATATAGAATTCTGATGAAAGGAAGTTGTTTACGTCCGCCCACTAGGGATCTTGATATTACATTTGAGGTTTTGGATCTTTAACCTCATTACTTTTCTCTGAAAGAAATTGACGTTTTAAATTTTAATGTATGGCAACCATACTTTCGACACACAACAGTCAGGTCATACTTGGTAGCCCTTGTATGCCACATCCTTTCTTTCCTTGTAAGCGTGGAGGTTGTAGCATCTTTCCAAAGTTTTGTTTATCTTTATTATACCCAATGGGTTATCAAGGTTGATGAAGGAAGATTGATTTGGTCTATATGCTTTTGGGCTTGCTAAATGAATGGCTGTTAAATCTGGAAGCACCCCAGGACAAGATTCTGCATTGACTGGTTGTCTAATATTTTCTTTTCATTGTGCTGTTGTATCTTATTTGCAGATTATATAGACATGATAAGCCAAGGCGCGATATAAGTCAACCTGACGTTGAAGTGTCTGAACACACAAGGTTTCCAGTTCACCCATCTGGGTACGTAGTTCTTCCTCCTTTATTTTCTTTCCTTATTGAGCTAATAGATAATGTAGATAATGATTATATAAAATTTATCCCTAGTTCATGTGCGATTGTTGTCATGATCTTCATTTTGTTGGTTTTCACTGTTTGTACCCACAACCTTATGTTGTGATCTAATTTAATCAATTGCTGGCCTTTAAACTTTCTCATTTGAATAAGAATATCTTTTCATCAATCTTGATGCTTTGATGCTTGTGGTGATAAATCGATGGTAAAAAATCCTATGAGAGTGTCAAATTTCTTCCGCATTTGACCTGAATTTCTAGAAAGTAATTACTGCCAGATATGCCTATGTTGTGACCCAAGCTGGATGCTTATAGTTCGAATACGTGAAGGTGACAGCATCACATGAAAGTTTTTTGATGAAGTAAAACCTGTTTCATAAAGACAAAATTGGAGCTAGTGGTACTTAAACTTAGGCTTAGAAGGTGAAAAGTTGACCATATACTGTTAATAATGACAATTTTTTTCTTGTTTATCAGCCAAAATTTTTGTAACATATGTGACTAGGAACTGTTGTGCGGCTATCAACTCTGCACTTAGTTGATATAATAATCTCTTGCAAGGCATATGGGCAACCTCGTGGGACAGGGTAATTCTGCCTGCCAAGAATGTGATGCAAGCTTTCTAAGTTGAAAGTGAATAAAGTGAATAAGATGAAGGATCAAGATGTCAATCCTGTGTTCAATGATTCACCTACCTTTAATGAATTGTCCTTTACAGGACCTTTAATCCTGCTTTTACATAATTAGTGCAGCAGTATACTGATTCTCCTGTCCACTTTCTTTTTTAGTTTCAGTATTGGAAAGGAGCATTGTCATTGTTTGATTATACACTGCTTGCAATACAAGGACCCAGAAGAGGGAACCCTTATTATGAGACTGGAATGATATGATAAACAGGGATGACATTGAGTAACTCAACTTTCAGCTAGTTAATTGGATCAAAGTTTATTCAAATAGTTGCAATTCTTCAGCTTGTAGAGAGCAGAAGCAAATTTATTTGTGATTGATGGAATTTTTATGTTTTCAATGGAATGAGTTATCTATTTTTTCTTGTTAAGTTGCGTACGATTACCCAATTCAGTTCAGTGAGAGTTGAAAGATTTACGCTGTGTCTTTGTGGTTTTCTTTCCAGGATTGTGTATCCTCCCGTAAATCCAATTGGTGGCAGCGATCTTTTTCCTGGTCCCGGTGCTGGAGTGTACCCAACTAGGTACTTCACATCACAAATTATTGCTTTATTAGCCGTTGCTATTACATGCAATCCTTCAGTTGTTGTCTTTTGGCTAAAGGCTTATACGTTGCATCTAATTCTTCAGGGGAGATTCTGGTTCTGGTGGGAGCATGCTTTTAGGTTTGTACTTCTGAACTTTAGGCAGTCATGTCACAATTCTCTTCTGAAAAAACACATGCTCGCATGCACACAAAACGCTTGCTGAGCAAGGGACTATTTAGGAATTACAAATTTTCATTGTCTGCAAGCAGGACCTAATGATCCTTACTGGTCTGGCGGAAGAGATGGGCAGCCTGGCTTCCCCGGAGGACAGCCGTGAGTGGACTCTATCTGTTGCCCTGTTATACTCTTATTATTTTCCATGAAACTAATAGCACATGGTGACACAGGAGTGTTCCTCCAGGTGCTCGTTTTGATCCATATGGCCCACCTAGAGTTCCTGGTTTTGAACCTGGTCGATTTGCCAGGTAATTCTATTTTTTTAAGCCAATAGTTTTTGCAAGTTCAATCCTATTAAGTGATAAATTCCTGCACCTTCTTTCCATTTCTTTTTCCCTTGAATTCTTGGTGTTCTGAAATTTGACTGGGCTTATAACAGAAATGTGAGATCACTCCATTAGGCTTTAGCTTGAGCTAAACTTGTTCTGTGTCTTATTGGTACAATGGTACCTGTAAAATGGATTTCAATACCTTGAGAGTTTGATATCCTGGATTTGGAAACCAATGGAACTGCATTTGACAGTCTTCCCTGCTGGGGAACGTGCAAAAGAAAATGAGGAAGCAGAAGGGACAAAGGATGGATGTAGGATATGTATTATGGCCTCTATGGGAACCTACACCAAGCCTATCATTCCAACTATTACTTGGGTACAAAGTACCAAATATGGTTCTGAAATTTTTTAAAAGAATTAAAATAAAAAAGCAATTTATATATAAGTACGCAATCAAGTCACATATATAAAAAAGTGGCCTGATGGCAATGCAAATTTGTAACCACCATGAGCTCTTGGGTGTTAAGTAAAAACATTTATGAGTCAATCTTGTTGAAGAATGATGGGATTGGTGCTTTAAGCAAAATTAGATTTTAATAAGCATGTTTCCAAGTACGTGGATGGTTCATGCATTATCGCGATGCAGCAAATAGCCGTCTCCTAGTTATGACACTGACTCCAGATGATCTGACATTTCCTGCATTCGGAGTTCTTTCAGAAACCCACGGAGCCCACCAGGCGGAACTCATCCAGATCTCCCTCATTTTGGCGGTGGCTCGGGCTTCATCTAAAGCCAATATGGTCCACAACTTATAATGCTTCCAATATTTGCGTGCTGCATGTACGCTCGCTTTTCTTTAGTTTCCGTGTTTCCAGTGTTAACGGATTCCCAGGGGGGTTGTATAGAGATATTACCTTTGAAAGGAGATAATTTGAGCTTATTTATAAATCCTCAGAGGAATGAGCCCAGGGCCTCCTTTTGGGGGGCCGTTATCAAAAGTTAATTTAGCATGACTAATAAAAATATTAAATTATATAATAAAGTATTTTTATTTTTTATTTTTTATAAATCTCACGCATCTTGATTTAGTATTCAAACTAAAACTTGAAATTTCAAAATAAAATTTTATATTTTTAACTACTAAAATCTCTTTTGAAGGGATAAAATATAATCAACTTTATATTGGCATTAGAGGGTCACAAACTCACAATTTCTTGCTACACATAAAGTTAGTTGACGAAGTCCCAACTTGAACTAACCGTTTTAACCGGGAAATACATTTTAATTTTTTTAAAAAAAAAAAATTAAATGAATAGAGAGAGAGAGAGTGTGTGTGTGTGTGTGTGTGTGTGTGTACAGTATCTTGATTTACTATTAATTTTCAGTTTATTTTGTCATTACGGTTCCTTTAAGTCAGCTCATCTGTAATTTCAGATGGTACTTTAAAGAGCAATGAAGGTGGAAATCAGAACGCGCCAAATAAAGATGTGAGCTCTATCTATCAAGAACAAGGAGTACAACCATGCCATCTCAGTTCATGAATCTACCATGGTGGTCAAGACCCATATAATCATCCCCAGAGTACTCAGAGTTCTAGTCTGAACTCAATGGTGAGTATACTTTATTACGAGCAAACTAGCTGACTATGAATCTTGGCAATCATCAAACTTAAAGAGATGGACTGATTGCCATTTGATGAGAAACACCAACTTGAGATTCGGCAATATTCTCAGCATGCAGAGGGCTCATTTACAAGGTTGTAACAAGCATTTGATCATTTTAATGTCAAGATGGAGTAGGAAAGGATCAACATATTAAGGGAAGCATCTTGATTCATTGTGTTCCTAGATAAGCTTTGCTTTTGTCTTGCTAGACTTGGGAGTAGAGTCGTGCATTATTGAAATTTCTGCCACGAGCCATTTCCTTAAATTTGCCTGCATGCTATACAAATAGAGAATTATGGCTGAAATTCTCTATTTCTTCATCAGTTCAACAAGGATGGGACAGAAGATGATACAGGGAGTGCATCGAGGGGAAATTGGTGGCAGGTTATAATCCATAAATAAACATATATTTTTTTCGGTGAGATATTCAGGATTTGAATTCTACCATACTTACATCTGTGCTGTGCCATGCTTCTTTCCTGCAGGATCTCTCTCTCACTAAGATCCAACTGCCATGGATATTTACCTTGGTAATCACACATCTTAAGCAATCTAAGAAACACCTATTTTCTCAAGAATGGTGTGAAGCTTTTTTTTTTTTTTCTTTTTTCCTTTTACATACTGCCTAGAACATGCACCAAGATTTTGTAGTTTCCTATAGTTGCAATGCGTTTTGTCTTTCCTATTCCATTGTTTTAGGATCCTCTGTGTTGGATCACATCTTAGGTATTCAGATATTGAAAAAATTGCTTGAAATTTGATAGTAAAAGCATATTTTTTACCGTTAATTTTAGGTTTATGATATTTTATCAGAGTCTCCTGGGGCGGAATTCCACATTTGTGCTTTGCAGGTATACAGCATAGAGCAGCCGTTTATCTAATGATGGTTACGTGGAAGATACGAAATAGCAGTCAGATGGTAGACAATGGCTGGTTATTGTTACTTTCTACAGCTAAAGAACATATATCCATATGATGAAGTCTCTATATGCCCCACCTTCTTCTTCTTTTCCCAATTTTATTGTAGAGAACGGTGAACTCGACCCTTTCACATGTTTTCATACAGAGGCTTCAGGAACCATCTCTTGTTGCTTTGTTCTTTAACTTGTGAATACGAAAAACATCAAGGTCCTTGTGTTCTCGGTTGTTTTGATATTCACCTCCTTCTTCTTCTTCACAATCCCTACTTTGAATGTGGATTCATTGTAGTTATTGACATCCCCTTCGACTCCATTTGATAGAATGGACGTTTGATGCGCATGAACTCAACTGTCTGATCGAGCATGTCTTAAAAATTAAACATCGCCGTTGACGGGGATCGAACCCGGGTCGCCCGCGTGACAGGCAGGAATACTTACCACTATACTACAACGACTTTGGTGGGAACAAGTTCATTAATTTATTTATTTATCAATTAACAAATCTCAATGATTGGGCTTCAGTCGCTCTTATAATCAGCAGTTGGCCCGGGAATTTGCTCCTAAAGAACAAAAGATTATCTTCTTAGGTTACAAATGAAAGCGAAAACTAGAAAATAAAACCCAAATCATTGCAGAAGTGAAATTGCTCGGACCATCGCTGACCCCTTCTACCCGGCGAATGGAGATGGCTCTCAAACATTTTATTTGAACAATCAGTTTAAAATATTATTAAATAATAAATTATATAATAACGTACATTAATTTTATATAATTTTTTTTTAATAATATTGTATGTCTGAACCAAAATAAACTTGATCTTACATCGATACGAATTTCAGACAAAAATAAAAACTTTCTTCGAAATAAAAAACCCAAAAGATCTTGCCGTATAACCACTTCCCCTACTTCAGCTCTCAAACTGAAAGGCGCGGAATACAAGTACATCGAAGAGAATCTGGCTGACAAAAGTAGCCTTCTTCTCGAATACGACCCTGTTCACAAGAAAGTCTCCGTGCTTGTTCACAACTGAAAACCGATTGCGGCGGAGTCACTTGTTATTCTGGAATACATTGTCGAAACTTGGAAACAGAACCCCATATTGCCCGAGGATCCTTTTCCTATTATCTTTATCTTACTTGAATTGACTTGGACTATGTTATTGCTGCTTTCCATAGTTTCCGTTTGTTTTACAATATTACTAGAATAACCATTGAGACCAATGTCAGGATTTTGCGAAATGTTCGTTCAATTTGTTGGGTGATTGTACAAGTTCTCGCGCTAATAAACGCTGTTCCTCCCCAACTTTTGGCTTCTCCTTTAGGGTCCTTAGACTTGGTTAACAATTAAAAGCCGTGCAACAGAAAGCGTTTTATATGTTTGGCACCACCGTATTTCCGCAATATATAAGCACCCTATTATATCGCCCTTCTATGCACCTTGTTGAGCTTCAGCCCATACCACCACATCCATGTCACTGACTACGACACGAACAGTTTGGTCTGGAATTCGAATGCCTCCGACCCTTAGCCATTCTCGCCACCACTCATCGGATTGCCATCCTCAATCAACGACAGGTGGCTCCAATGCACACAGAAGCCCGCTACAAACATATATTATCTTTTTCTTTTTGATACATCCGAATTAAAGGTTATGAAGTTGTTGATAACTGTCTGTCTTCTCCAAATTCAGAGATGCAAAGCTGGAATTTTTCTATTTTTCTTGGCACTAAATAAGCACAAAAGCTAATGGGGACATTCTGTATCAAAGATGGAAAGACTTCAGGCCTTTTATAATTCATTTCACCGGGATTCATTAGCAGTTTGACATAATGGCGACAATAGTAACATGAACATCCAATGTCTTATCTTCTTCTATGAGACCCAAGTTGCCGAAAATTCATTATTTGATATTCCATGGTTGTGGACAAGGAGTGGGGGGGGGGGGGGGGAGTAAAACAGTACATAACCATCCAATCTCTCACAAGAGCCAATAACTCAAAAACAAGATGGTAAGAAACGGGATTCGGAACATAAGATAATAATTCAACCATTCCCTATATATTTAAGTGAACATCAGTTTCAACGGAAGTCCAGATTTACTTGCTCAGTGTGGCCCGGAGCTAAGATCCTTCACAATGGTAACAGGGCAAGGAGCATGTGTCATAACATAAGTGCTAACACTCCCCAGAAGTATCCTGTATCCACAAACCCAGAAAACAATCACAAACGTTGTTAGCCTGCTGCCATTCATTATTTGCTATTGTCATTATCACATCATTTGTCCGTAGCATAATGAGATTTTTGCAAAATCAAAACGAATATATATATATATTGTTTAATCAAGCTTTCGGAAGCAAATTTGATAAAATTACACACCTTTGGACTGTGCCAAGGCCCCTGCTTCCCATAACCATAGAGTCCAGCTTTAGATCTTCGATTGCTTGTAGCAGCTTCTCTCTCGCGTCTCCTCCCCAGTACAGTTTCGAGACAATGTTAATCTACAATAACGTAAACATCAAAATCAACGGAACGGAACAGCAAGAGATCATAACACAGGAAACGCAAACGAAAGAAAAACATCAGTGAATAGCGAAAATACTTCTTTCTGTCGGGAAGCAGTGTCGAGGGTATCAAGAACCTCGATGTCTATCTGGACACCGTAACCTTTCATGATCTCGGGTTGTCTGAACTCCGACAGGGGAATAAGAGCTACCCAGATGAAATCGGATCAGATACGGATCATTAAAGTTGAAGAATTACAAAACAAAACAAACCAAAAGAAACCTTCTGAGATTTACTTACGAGAGCCAGAAGTGGCCCAAAGATTGTTACGGGAATTTTCAACACTACTTGGATTGATGTATATAATATAAAGAGTGTCGCCTTTATCGGCCAAGTTGTCGACGGCCCATTTGAGAGCGTTCTTGCTGCTCTTTGAGAAATCCATGGCCACCCCTATCTTCTTGTCTCCTGGCATCTTCTCACCGTATCTCTTCTCTGCTACCTTCAACTTCCTTCTCTCTGGATGATTTTCCGATGCTATTTTGTGAGTGAAAGGGGATAAGAACACAGTATTATTGCTTGCAGTGTTGAAGAGGTAAGATGGTGCGTTACAACTCGGGCCTTTTAAATTTCCGTTTTATCTGGAGCGTCCACTCGTACCCATGTTTAACGTCATGGTGATGATGTGGTCGCCTGCCCAGCCGGTTGATTTGTGAATATATGACGTGAGCCAATGTGAACGCTTGTGTTACGCATCAAAACCCAGAATGTAAAGTCTATACAGGGCTTGATTTTGAGTTTTTTGTTTTTTTTTCTCTAAAAAAAATAAAGATTCCTCTCATCTCGAAAATAAATAAATAGATAGATAGATAAATTCACCATCAGAACTTAAAAAGGAAAAATGCACGTAGATGGGCATTGGTCCACGGGGATGCACGAAGTTGCTTTGCAGTTTCCTTCCACTTGAGCTTGTCTTTTCTGTGACTCTTGCGACAAAAAAATTCTCGTTTTCTCCTATACCAAACTAGAAAACGCGTGAGCCATTATCCGTTTTAGGTGACGAAAACAGAAAGAAAATTAAATACCTATTAACCCAGTCCAATTGTAATCCGTGAAGATGTTTACCATTAAAACAAGAGTAAAATATTCCCAAATACGGTGTTTGTGTGTGTATCTATATATATATATATATATATATCTAACCTTTACCATAAAAATAAACAGAGACAAATACGTGAGGCCCATCTAAGATGGTCCAGGTTACAAACCCAAGTGCTCAATGCGAACGCCGAGAACTTGAGCTCTGAATGCCATTGGGCCCAAAACCACCGAAAAAGGATGGAAGCTCACCCGGCTTAATGTTTGCCCCATAATGTCTATTTCATTGCACAATATTTAGCCCATTCGGCTTTGGAAATGTTGTAAGCAGATGTTTATCTGAGACAACCCACTTGTCTCAAAGGACGGAACGACTGTTTGCTCGACAGGTTTTTTTTTTTTTTTTCTAAATTGCAATAACGGGTTTTGTTGGTCCAAAAGGCTACAACCTAATGTCCTTTCAAAATTAATTATATATTGGTATTAGATATTTAGATTTCACACTTTTATGGAATATTTCGTGGAAGAGCGAATGCAAATTCGATGAATAGACGAATACACGTTCTCTTAGACGGGAACCAATAAAAGAAAAGACAAAAAAAAAAAAAAGAGTCCCAAAAAGAAAAATGATAACAAGATCAGCGTAAGTTTGGCAAAATAAGAAGCAACTCTCTCTCAATATGCAAAGTATGGTCTGTGACATGGTTGTTAAAATCTCAATACTACTATTTTAGATTCTTCCAACTTTTTGGATTTGCAGAAAAAATTATTCTTTTAGTAATAAGATAAGATAAAATAGTTATTAGATCATAAGATCGAATAAAATCCTATAGTATTATAGGTAAAATCTTAGTAGGATCCTAAATTTGTAAAATTGTAGATTTTTTTTAAAATAAATTTAAGTAATTTATTAATTTAAAATATTTTATTTATTATCATTTTTCTCGTTAAAATAAAAAATATATATTTATAATTTTATTTACGTTAATCGTTAACAATATTATATTAAAAATTAGTTAAACTAATAAAAAAATATGTACATTTAAATAATTACAAAAAAAATATCATTCAATCATATATAAAAAAATATAATATTAAAAAATAACTTAAAATTTGAATGAATTTTTATCTTTTCAATATTTTATTTATCAAAATTTTAAAATATTAGTTTATTAATTTTTATTCTTGAATTGATGCATTACGTAAGGGTAAAGTTAGATTATCGAGTTACATACTATTTTGTTAGTTAATTTTTGAGTAAAATTTTATGATTTTACAATTTAACCTGATTTTGAATATCTCAATTCTATTTTAAGTATAATATCGATTTTAACAATCTTGATCTTTACACTTTTTTTTTTTTTTTTTTTTTGTGGCCTTGAAGTGTTTTGGTTTAGTAAATAAACAGTCAAATCTATATATATATATATATATATATATATTATTAGAAATGATCCGATACCAATAACTAACGGTTGATTGCTTAGCGAAACCAAATAGTAACCCCTTTCTATTTTCTCAATCTCTTTCTCACGAGCTGGGTGCCACGGGGGAGGTACAAAAAAGTTATAGCAAAATTAATTAAAGTCACTTTCGGAGACGAAAAGAAAATGTCCAGGTTCATGACCGCATGATCCCATGTGCCCTTTTCTAGCCACATGCCATGGACGCATCACCATGCGACACTTTTAACTGCTCCAAACAAATAATTTGAATACGTGCGAACGGGTGTGACGATGATGCTGGATCGCCTCCTCAATAACTTAGCAAGGAAGAAAATCAAAAGCATATTTGCCAGGGAAAATTGAACAAGATAAATCCCGGATGGGATCTTCACGTTTTGTTTTTACTTAATCAGTTTGGTTGCCAACGCTTTCCGTTCTCAATTTCTGACTCACCCAATTGCGTTTTTTCTTTTTACCCAGTGAGTTTTATCAATTTGCGCTATCCTTTGCTGACACATGCTCGTGGAAATTTTCTGTGGTGAACAGGCACTTTCTATATCATACAAAACTGCAACGATCATTCTGAACAGAATCCTAACGTCGGCCACCTAATTGTCCTGGTTCTTTTGCCATTTTTGTTTTCCCTTTTCTTTGGTTGCTTTAGCGTTAAATGATAGTAAACGTTTTAACAGTTCGGCTTTAAGACTGGGCAGTTACAGTGATTTCTTTAGTTCTTTTACTTAACTGCGAAGCAAAATGCATGACACTTCCATTTGTGGATTTAAGCATATGGATTCAATCATTTAATTCTAATTTGGAATGAGGCTTGGGAAAAGGAAATAGATATGGCTTGTTAAAAAAAAAAAAAAAGAAAAGGAAATAGATATAATTATGGACACCAGAAAAATTAACAAGTATTAAACAAATTAGACTGATATTTGATTTTACGTATAAAGTATACATACAATTCTGATTTAATATATTTTTTTTCTCTTTTTTTTAGTCTAATTAGATTGGGAAGGAATTTAACTATAAATAAAGTCATAGTTTTAAAATTCAAATCTCAAATAAAGTTTTATATTTAATAATCACTAAATTATATCTCATATATATTTTTTATTTCAATAATTACATTCATTCTACAGTATATTAAAACTCCTTGAAATATATTTTCTTTACTCATTCTATCCTGTAACTTGGACTCCTTCCAATGTCTTTTTCTGCGGGCTCTTCCGAGTTAGAGAATATAAAGTAAACGAAAGTTCATGGGACTACAAAGAGGACCAGGGAGCAACCTAGTTGGGTATTGAAGCTGACCTATCTTCACATGGCGTTCCTTAAAAAGCAACAAAAAAAAAAAAAGAAGGAAAAGGCTGACAAAGGACAGAAGTGGTATCTAAAATGCGGGCAACTGGGCAAGCTGGAAAATCACTCCTCAACCACACAATAAGTATTGCACAGAGTCACGCTCAATCTCCCGGGTGATCTACAGGGTCCTTTAAGTGAGAATCCTATGACCCGCTCCGCCCGAAATCCACCAGCTTTGCTTATTATAAATCATCAAAGCTACAAACTGCTTTTTCCGATTACAAGACGGTTATGGGGTTCCTGACTGCAGAAAATTGTTAAAAATATCAGCTTATATTTATTACTTCATTTCTTTACCAATTTCGGCCAGAAAGGATCCGTAAGGTGGGCGAGAGCGAGACACGTTGAATCCTTGAAACATTGACATATGGGGTGATAATGAAGCAATGGACAATGCCTTGCACAATTTGTGCACTGGTTGTCGCCCGTGGATGAACAAGATTAACACCAAGTTTTGTTGTGCAGGTTGCTGTAAATATTATTAAAACACACACACACACACACACACACACACACACACAAGGTTTATTATTTATACGATCATCAATAATGATTTGTAGCAGTCCTTGCTGCTGCCCACTATTTGGATTTTTCCTTTATAAAATCAACATACCATGACCATATTAATCTTGATCTTGAAGAGCTCCTTTATCTGTTGCTCGACAATGGAGAGACACAATAACAACGGAGAATGGGGGCACCAAGAAGCGTGCACGGGTCCTAATTAATCATGTGTTCATTTTGCCTTTTTTATTTTGTCCCTATTAATTAATTAGACTAATCTTTGTGCATACATAAAGCGATAATATAAAAGAGAAGAAAGGGACCGGCTGATCGCCCAGGGCCAGGGTGTCAAGTTATTCTTTTCGACAAAGTGTAAAAATATTCTTTGACATTATAATTGTGCTGACGTTTGAAAAATTTTAATGAAAAAAAAATATTTAAAGAGTATTTAATAAAAATAAATAAATCTTATTAGTCCACCTTATTTGTTAAATAATTTTATATTATGCAATAGAAAGATTTTGTTGCAAAGAATATCATAACTTTTTTTTTTTTGAAAGAGAAGAAGGAAAAAAAAAAAAAAAAGATTTCTGTATTTATTGATGTCACTTGCCGCATGCACCACCAGAAGAATCTTTGTCTCTAAGAAAAAGTCCATTTGCTGGGGCTGCAATTGCATGCGCCGCTGTACAGATGAAAAGCAATGGTAATACCTGTTTGTTCACCCAAATCCACTCGTCTCAAAACATAATCTTATGCATAGTCATAACATATATTTTATGGTTGAAAAGTTAAGATGGGAACATGGTCTACTTTACTTGCTTGGTCATAGAGTTCGCATTACCCACGAAATACTTTGATGACATTTTTTTTCACAAATTCTACGAATTTAGTGAGTTTGTCTTATTTGATGATAAGAGTCAAAGGAGGGTGGGTGGCGAGCCATAGTATATATAGGAGATTGGAAATCTTATGAGGTGAATTTTGATAAATGCACACAATATTCATTTTTATTTTTTGAAGGATGATTTGTTGCGTTGAGGTGCATTATCTGAAATTCCATTAAAATGTCAAGGAAATTGAAAAGTCTAAACTCTGAACGAAACAGGAGAATTTCTAAATTCCAATAATTTGAATGTGAACATTTCTACTTCACAATTTGTGTACAAATTCTTGAGTTAGAAAGTTTACTGTGCCGGGGACAATTAATGGCTAAATGTGGGAAAGATATTGCATATCCAAGTACGCATGCGGCACTTTATTTGAGCGAATCCAGTAACACTCCTTCTGGGGCCTCCACTTCAAAATTTTCCAAGTTGTAATAAATGTGGTAGGGTCAAGGAGGGTTCTGTTTGCTAAAGAACCCAGGTTCTTTACCCAATTGTGGGAAACTGAAGACAAGTAACGAAAATCATTTTCATCTGGGCTGGATTCTGTACGTGAATGTGAAGGTATCCACCAGCCTTGTCCCTTTCTCGTTGCCAGTCAAACACAAAAATGTATATGAACTAATGATAATTTCCAATCACCATTCGTCTTCCTCTTCTTCGGTCGGAAAGCGCACAACACATTCGGCCATTTTGGACTGTCTTCTTCTGTCTCTCTGTGATTTTATTTTATTTTTTAAAATTTCTTTGTTTTACTTTTGTTTTTTTTTCATCAATACCCACACGAAGTTCATGCTGTGCACGCCGACCCACTAAAGTCCTTCTTATCCCACGCTCAATGTATCGGCTTGAACTGCATGGCGGAATCCCGAATCTATTAAATTTTTTCGGGAGGGTCATCAAACGCTTCACAGCGCGAGTGGACAAATAGTCAATTATTTCGCCCGTGGATATAGTATGTTCTTTAATGCCTTCCAAGAAGGCTGTGCTGTCATCGTCCGCGGGTAAGCACGTCAACGTGTCAATCTTAATTTATTTTCTCCTGGCGTGTTTTAAAAACTGGTTTTTGTTTGGCGGATCTGCGATGGATATATGAAATTGAGTTGACGGCGGCCTGTTGCGTCTAGGCCCTGGACGGCAGATGGAGAACGCGCCGTCCAACTCCGGACTCCAAAAGAGGACGGCACGCCTAGAACTGTAACCGAGTTGACCCGAAACTCATTTTATCAAGATTAAATTTCATTCGTTTAATCAAACGAGTCTAAAAAATGAAAGTTAGTGCCAAAACGAAAAAAGTCATTTTTTTTTCTCAATTTTAATTTATTTATTGAATAAAATTTAAATTTCATTCATTTAGTTAAACGAGCCAGTTTTTATTAAGGCGTATAACTAAATTTTTTAACGAGTGTACGGACTCATTTGTCACGCTCGACGCTGACCTAATTGGCGCACACGGGGATTGGTTTGTGCGGAAACGAACAACTGTCAACACAAACGGCCACGGGAGCTGGTTGACCAAGACAAATAGACTAGAAAGACAGTTAAAAGCGTCCGAATCCCATGCACATGGTCCTGCCCTGCCTCCACGTCGCCCATTATTGGTTTTCGCTTCGCAAATTCTAGTTAAATAAAAAATTATAGTTAATTTCTATTCTCCCGCACTGAGATGAAAACGATGAAAAATTGAAGCGTGCAAAATAACCGAATGCCAAGAATACAATTGGCACAATTTTTTTGAATTTGTATTGTGATATGAATCTGTGGCTATTTATGTTGGTTTATTGATGATGGGTTTAATTGCATAGGTTATAATTAGATATTTTTTGTTGGAAGGATGCAAACTTTATCAAAATTGCCGAAGCGAGTGCTGGAGAGTAATATGAGATACGAAGCTCTTTTGCTGGAGTGACTGATATGATGCGCAGCGTTTTAAAAAAAAAAAAAATCATTTGAGGGTAGTTACATGTAATCGTTCCTCAAGAGCACATGGGATTTTATTTTATTTTTCCTTTGATAGTAAACAACAGATCTTAAAGCCGATATGGTGATATAATCTCACAACAGATTGATAAAAAAAAATTGGTTGAATACAAATAAATTATCTTTTAATTTATCACTGAATAAAATAAGGCCAGAAGATATTTTCAACCCAAATGTTGCTTCACAAATAAACCAAAGTGGAAAAATGTGAATTGTCCAAACGATGAATGAAGAATTTGAACAGCCTGCAAAATTCCGCAAACACTGATATGACATGAATTGAAGGTTGCCAAGACTGGAAATCCGGAGACATACCGTAAAAAAAAAAAAAAAAAAAAACGTAAAATGATGTTTCACCGGAGTGGAAGAGGACCAAGAACCAGGGTGAAATTTTAACCCTTGGCTCGGGTTTTGGGCCTGTCCGCTGCGAAAAAGATTTGTACCACGCAAGCCGATCTTCCTGCAGGCTTCGGCCAGAAAAATAGAAATGGAAATGTCCGCACTATTGCCGTTGCCAATTGTTGAGGGCAATATCGTAAATAACCAGAAAGTCCTTGGGTGTCATCATGGTAGATATGTTTATGTAAGGAGGGCAAATAAGTCTGCGTAATTCAATCGAACGACTTGTTTTGGTAAAGGAGGCTAGCCCTGGTGTGCCAAGTGGAAAGCAAGGAAGAACAAAGGTCGGTTAGCTGTTACAAGCGGATTGAGGGAAGAGCCTAACCACCGCCGCCGACGGGGTTAAAAAATGTGTTTAGAATTGTACTAATAATTTATATATTTATTTTGAATTAAATATTTAATTAATTATAAAATTTATATTTATCATAGATCTATTATAATTTATATTATATTTTAATGCTAAAGGGGGAGGGGGCGTTTTGTTTGTTTGGTAGCTCTTGACCACTAAACAACTGCCCACGCCCCACGCAAAAGCCGTCGAAAATTGCAATCCCGGCAAAAAAGGAAAAGAAAAAAAACAAAAAAACACTCATATGAGTCCTGGCCCAGTCACATGCTTGCCAAGTGCCATGTACTCACTCTCAAGGCCGACTACCCACTTATTCTTTAGCTGGCTCCAGTTTTCCATGGGTCCCACCTCTTTTGCCGCCATTGACTATGAGTAGTGTAGACCCCGCGCGTGGCTGTAACTCCCTTCCTGGCAAGTGAAGAATTTTCTTTTCAGTATTGTTTCGGAAATTTTTCTTTTTTTTTAAAAAAAACACAGTTGCATCTCTGACTTCTCTCTACAAATACCAATTGCTCCAGTGTCTTTATTGCCACCCGCCTCTCATTTCCCAGTCTTCTATCTTGCAAAAGAACACCTCCCTTCCCTTTTGTGCCCTGTTGTGGTGGGCTGGAGGCTGCAAATCAAAACAAAAACCAGCAGTCGTTGTTATCGTTAAATCTTAACCCAGTAGCGAAGCCTCCTTCCCACCATCAAGACTCCCGCTTTTTCTCTTTTTATTTCTCCCTGTAATCTTCAGTTAGTGTTTTTTATTTTTGTTTCTGTGTGCTAAATATGGCGGAGAGTTTAGACGACGGCGAGTTTTGGCTGCCTTCTCAGTTCCTCACCGACGACGATATGTTGATGGACGTGAATAATAGCAAGAGCGTGAAAGGTGCGAACAATTTGTTTGGCTTAGAGGCGGAATATGGCAAGCCCTTGTTCTCATTGGAGGTTCCTTACGGGTTTGGATCCTCCTCTGGGGGCTCTTCGGATCTCAGCTCTCCGGTTGAGTCGGTGACCGGATCCCCCGAGACGGAGAGTGACGAGGAAGACCACGTTGCTGAATTAACCCGCCGAATGGCTCACTCGACTCTCCAACACGATTTGTGGAGAAACGACCTTTCTCCTGGCGCTGAAAACAACAAGGTATTTTGGTGAATGGTGCGATTTGTATCAAGCTCTGTAATTGTATCCGAACGCTTTGGGATGCATGCTCTTTTTTTTTTTTTTTTACTTTAACGCTATGTTTGTGTTTCTTTGCAGAGTTTGGTCCTTTCAGGTTCTCCTCAATCGACGCTTTGTACCGTTGGAAGTGGGTATGGGTGCAGGCAGGGGTCGGGCTGTGGAAGCCCAAATGGAACCGGAAGGGTTTCTTCACCCCCGGCTACTTGGGATCTTTTGTATGCTGCTGCAGGGGAAATGGCGAGGATGAGAATGATCAAAGAAGAACTTGGCCGTTACAGTCACAGCAGAGGATTCCGGGGTCCTCCAGGGAAGCCCTCTCCCGTCTCTGTACCCGTGAAAAACCCAAACCATGATCTCACTCACTACTTGCAGCAGCCACTTCCCAACTACCGGAAGGTGCATGCATCTCAAGTATGTTGCAGACACAATTGTTTCTTTTATTGTTTTCTATATTTGAAGTTTTTTTTTTGCGATTATTTAGTAGGGTGGGGGGCATTCTATTTATGTGTGTTGCAGTTTCAGCAACTAAGGCAGCAACAAACGATGAAGCAACAGAGCTCTGCTGTTTGGGGCGGCCAACATTCCAAGGGAACTGGACTATACCAATTCCATCTGCCTCAGCGAGTGATCCAGAAAGGACGAAATGCTGGCAGTAGACCATTGGCCTTGTCCGCTTCTAGTTGGACGCCGGTCCAGCAGTCCCACCAACAGCATCAAGGCGTGTCGAGTTTGGGTGCTGTGTTTCTTGGTAATCCGGCGGGCAAAAAGGAGAGTGCTGGGACTGGAGTGTTTCTGCCTCGACGCGTTGGTGCTCCTACTGAAACCCGCAAGAAGTCAGGTTTGCCTCGCTCTCCTATTCCCTTTGCGGTTAATTTTTGGGCTGTGCATAGTTTTACTAATTGACCCGAGACTTGTTGTAGGGATTGTATTTTTTTCGCGGGGGGGGGGGGGGGGGGGGGTTGGAGGTTTTTGGTTCTTGGTTGTTCATGCCGTTGGTTACAGTCGTTGATACTTCGTTTTCGATGGACATCATTTGTGGGTGCATAGTTAATGAATTAATCAGTGTTTAATATATACGGCAATTGATTTGGAGAATCTTACTCATCTTGCTTTATTGATTGTTGCATTTTTCTCTCCGTTGGTTTATTGTATTTGTTTAGGTTAATACCGGCTTAAATTTTTTTGTGTCATCATTTTAGGAACAGCGTGTTCCACCGTTTTCGTTCCGCCTAGAGTGGTGCAGGCTTTGAACTTGAACTTGGAGGAAATGGGTGCTCAGCCCCAATTCCAGTCTCGACCCAGTGGAAATTTAGTCCCAGAAAGTGGTATTTATATGCCTTCACTTTTGGGTTTTACTTGCATAGTCACTCAAATTAAATTAGAGTTATCTGTTGATTGATTGTTCTATTTTGTGTGTAGATATTGCTTTGAGGCTTGGGGGTGGTAATATCAAGTCGAATCCGAAGCGCAACCTCAGGCCACAACTAGGAATGAGCAATGAAGTCAGGTTACCCCAAGAATGGACTTACTGATCCAACATTCATTCTTGGGGGGTTTTAGTAGTAGTTTTTTGCTGGTAACAAATTTTAGGTTAGAAGTAAAATAAGAAAAAAGAACAGGGAAATGCAGGATACCATAGGAAAGTAGTATATCATAGACAAATGAAGGAGTTGAAAAAACATTTGAACAGGAGAAAAGAATGATGAAATGAGAAAAAAGTTCTACTCCTAGGATTAGGTAAGATCAGCGGCAACTATTGTTCCCTTTAGTTTTGGGTACAGGAGACCATATGGCGGTGGATGTTGTCGTCTCATCTCTAGGAAAAATAAATTGTATGGTTTTCCATGGCGGTGGGGAAATCATGGAGGGGTAGGTTCCATGTTTTGAAGGGAAATTACTACCTTCTCCTATTATTGTAATGCATCCTTACCATGAATGTTTGATCTACATCATTAAATTACAGTATGTCTGCCGACTCTATAGCCTTCAAGCGATACCAATAGTACGACTTTAGACTCAAATTGGTTAGCTGACCGTCTTAAACACGACTCTCTGGATTCTGCTACTAATAGTGGGTGTTGAACATTGGATGTTCAATTATGTTCATTTCTATTCCGCCGAACAGTCTACGTTCTCTCTATAACCGCGTTGCAAGGCGCTAGAGCAAATAATGAGTTTTAGTTTAATGTTCTGATTAATTAATTAACTAATCCTATCTGTCAGCTCTCTTTTCAAGGGTCTTGTCTACAACCGGAGACATTGCTTAGGAACGAAGTATCCCATCTTCTTGACCTTTAAAAAAAAAACAAAGAAAAGTATTTCATCTTAAACTGTAAGATATCGAAAGAAGATTGTTTTGGTTTATGCGATGTCAGCTTTTACACGTGTTACGCACTAAGATGTCCTTTCATTCAAAATCTTTTCATATCTCAGCCTTTCTTTGGGCCCCTTAAAAATGAAAATCCTGAAGTCCCGATTTTTTGTCTTCCAAGCAAGCTCGCCGTGGAAATTGAAACTAGTCTAACAAAGTAGAGATGTTTACCGTGGCCTGGCAGTGTATGGCTGGCAGGGCTGTCCTCGCCTGCAATTGTGGGTTCGTGGTGGTAGCCCACTTCCATCGCCAACTCAATTTTTGTCGTCTTTTTTTTTTTTTAATTTTAAAATCCACGTGGGTCGCACTACTTGTGGGCTGGCGGAGTTAACTCGCGTTGATGGTGCCCTTGGCTGGGCGTATTTATCTTTTTTGTCCCATACGTCGGTTGATGTGTCCTCTGTGGTGTTCGTGCTCGGTATGTGCCTTTTCATGTTCCGGGTTTGCTGTGTCTCTTTGACTTCATCGGGCTTTGTTGCGTAAGGCTCGTTCATTTTATTATTTTTATTTTTTGCCGTCCCTTCCTCGCCTTCTTATTCAATACCGTCATAATTTCCACTTCGTTGGATTAATTGATCAGTTATTGCTCAGATATTAAATTTATAGAATGAACATTTTCTGGACTTGCAAAAAGAGAACTTCTCGTTTGTAAAAACACGTACATATATTTTTATCTCTCGACAGAGGCATGTAATTTGGACAGTCGCTTGCTCGCAATTATATGTATAAGTAACAAGGCTTTCCTATTCTGGGCCTAGAGGATTTTTATTTTTGGGTTCGATGAGATTGGAATGACTTACTGGTTCCAATAATTAAATCAAACAAAAGAGAGATGCCTTCCAACACAACGGTAAAGGGCCATGTTCTGTCCGCACGAAGGATTCTAAATTCAATGGTTGCTCAACCAACCAAACCAAACCAAACCAACAAAACAGTCGCGTATTATAAAGACATATTATAGAACGACAATAAAAACAGAAGTTAGCCCGATTGATGATGACAACTATGGAGTCTGCCGATGTTGCGATAAATGGCTTTTTAACTGTTTGAACCATTTGATAACGTTGTAGATTGCGTACCGATTTTTTTCTCGGCATAGAACAGGCAATCTTGCGTGTGTATACCAAAACGTTGGTGTGGACGTAAATGACTTGAAAAATGACAATTGCCATTTTTCTTATGATTTTCTTAGGATTATAATTAAGCTTTTTGGGTACTAATGATTCGAGCAATGCATACGTGTCATTACACTTAAAGATGAATTAGTTGACTTGTTTCTCTGGCTGATTACCCACTTGACCATTGCTTTAACTTCCAACTCTCGCCTATTGTTTGGCCGTGAAATGACAAAACTCTTGCTTGGAATCCACGTTAATGGCATAACTAGATAATAATTGACAAGAGTCTCATCTAGCCAGAGATATCTCTTACGTCAACGCTTAACTCTGCTTGTTAAGATTAATTATTATTTTTTTATTCCTCATAGTTGGCTTCTAAGTATAGTTAAAAATTTTAAGAGAGAGAGAGAACAATGTTGACATTGACAATTAAGACCCTTGGTCTTCCACCTGATTCCACACGGACCTCTAAACGTTTTTGCTTTTTGTTATAACCACACCAGCAATCTTTTGTTTTGTTCCAAGTACACTCCTTCGCTATTCCGTTCGCAATCACTTAAAACTATGTCGTTTTGTAAAATTTTATTTTGTGAATTCGTTTCAGAAATTAATGGGACAAATTGTTTGTTTCATGCGACCTTTATTTAGTGGATTTTCTCCTCTGGCTTTTGGGCCTTAGGAGTTTCTTGGATCTGCCGTCAAATGTTTTACCACTGAGATATGGACCCTTGGATCGGAGTCGAAGACCCTGACCTTGAATCAATGTGTCACCAAATTACCAATTCGTCCCCTACCTCCAAATTTACCATTCCGGCGAAGTTAAACAATAATTAAAGTTGTTATAACCAACCAATTTATATTGCTTTTAGTTCAGCTAGGGTTTAAGCAATTCCACGGCTCTAGTTGATTCCTCCAAGTCGGAGATCGGCGATGGCGGCGCAGGAGGATACGGTACATTATAGAGATGGGAAAGAGGTTTAAGTCTTTCTGTCAATTTAGTTTCATTCCATTGAATTCAATTGACACTTTTGCAAAATGACCTCTGGTGTGTTGTCATTGGATTTAAAAGAGCATGTTATTCTCATGACTCCGATGAGGCAAGTTTTGGACGAAAGCAAAAAAACAACCAACACTCAGCCTTCAAGAAAGCAATCCGAACCTTGCTGTTTTGAGCGAGTGGTTGACATGGATTGCAACAAGCAATTCGTTAGTACCTAGTCATTTGGTTGTTTTGGTGCCTCATGATAGAGAGTTTTGGGGCCCCTCGGGACGTTTATTATTGAGCCTCATGGTCGATGCCGTAGGTATGATGCAGTGCACTAATGCGATACACACAGCCCAGGCTCACAATGTGTTCATTCACGTGCGTCCAAATGGTAAAATATGATGTAGCAAGAGACCTGAGAAGGATGGAGATTTTAAGGTGTTGGAACTCTTGCCAAAGGTCGTACCCTGCTAATAATGGTGTCCAAATAACATTTTTCAAAGACTTTAAGCCACGTTTCCTTTTCACAAATACGATACTAGTGTTTCGTATTTGCAACTACTACGCCTCGTCTTACAACGAGAGAGACCTTGTCGCCACCACAACCGACACTCACACTTCGCCCTTCCCAAGGGTATGTACAGCTGTTGTTATTGGATTAGGAAAAGAAAAGGACACGATTTGTATGTTGTAGAACTTTTGGGTGTCGCGCTTAGCCTCGTTGATACCGAGACATTTAACCGTTAAATGTCACCTAACGTATATTCTGAATGCTACAATTTTTTTTTTATTTTATTTTTTGGGTTTTTTTTGAGCCGTGAAACCAAGAAGCCAAGGCTACAGTGCTAGTTGTAAATTGTCATTACCATGACATGATAAGGAACAATTAAGGTCAAACATTGAAGGAGGAACCTAAACTAAAAGAACTTTAACTTGGGATTCCGAAGATGGGAGCAGCAGACGAATGCACAAGTATTTTAGAATAAATAGACATTGTTTAGTCCGTAACCAATTTGTTTGACGCTGGTGATTGGAGAAACAAGGGGGAGGGGATGGGGGAGAGGAGGGGACAGAGAGATCGACGTAGAATTGGAGAAGCAAAAGCAAACTGTAAAATTATGATCTCGGAACGGCGCCATTTTGGTTGACGGTGGCGCCATCTCGCGCGTTAAAGAAATAGTAACCGATGGCATGCCCAACAACGGCTGCTATGAAAATCCCAACATTGAACGACATGGCGGCAAGCATGACCATATAAGCAAGACCTTTGCGAATCGCGTGTACAACTGCTTGGCCGAAGTCAGCCGCGACGGGACACTTGTCCGTTTTATAGTTTGGCAACACCTCGGTCACAAAAGCCATCAAAAGCACAACGAAGAGGGCCAAGATGTACATGCCAAGGCTGTCGTTTGGCCATCTGGAGAACAGGACTATGGCGTCTTTGCCCCAGTAGAAGGTCATTGTCACTGGATGTGCCCATGCCCACCATGCACCCGCCGTCCATGGAACCATTGCCATGACCATTATGGGACATGTTAGAAATTTCCAAGATGATTTTTTTTTTTTGCTTTAAACAAGGATATAGAGGGAAAAAGAAAAAGCTGTAGTCAGCGCCGATTACAGCTTTCATTTTTATTTATTTTTTTCATTATCTTATATAGTTTTTTTCTGGACACTGTTGTACATTTTCAAGGCATGTGCCATGAATGTATTTTGTTTCTTCGTACTTAACCATCCATCATGTCTCCTTGCCACTTTAGGGAAGGTTTTGCTCAGTGGAGACCCATCTTTTGTCTTCCTCTCCATTTAGATCAAGGAAACGAATGCGCTCAATTATGATGATGTGACTTGGCGAAGTTTCTGCAAATATTTCTCATTGCTAGCTACCCTAGTCGATCAGTAGTCATACGACTTATCCAAAGACATGTCCATTTGTCTGTTCTAATCTTCAGTCTAAAAAAAAAAAAAAAACTATGAGAGAGAGAAGGAGAATTGGAAAAAAATAAAAAGTGTCCTGAGCAACAAATCTACTTGCACAAATTTGGTATCCGAATTTCATAAATTTTCATGTAAACTTTTCTCCATGGAATATTTGTTGGAAAAAGAAAACAGAAGACCATTAGTTGGGTAAATTATTGATTCCATAGCTAAGTAACTTGGGGTTTTTAGTCAAGTTGACGGTGTACATCTTTAAAAAGGACCTGTAAATTTATCTATCGACTTCTGTCGTTAATTTTTTTTTTTTTTTAACTTCCCAAAATAGGTAGAGGAGATCAGGAGAAACCTGAAATTTATAATTATAACCAATGGAACGAATTGTTCAGGTTGCATTGAAGCGTGCTGCAACTGGAGCAACGGAGGCTTTTCAATTTGGGCCGATGGGCCTGGCTGTTTCATTTGTTTCTTCGACTTTAATTGTTCACTTGGGTTTTCACGTACGAAATCCACTTGTTGATTGTCACAATGCACATCATGCACTTACTAATGAAAAGCCCAATGTCTCGCTGTTCCCGTCTTGGACTCTGAGATAAAAAGCTAAGCGGCACCTTTTGTTCTTTTGTTCTTTACACCCCATGGCCGTCAGGTTATTTTCAGTTTTCAGACATTCTGGCTCCAGGTCGTGGTCCATGATTATTCCAGTTCTAGTGTTTAATCTAATCTAATGTCGAAGCACACGAGGCAAAATCATTTCCAAAACAAATAAAAGAAAAGCAAAGATCCATTCCTAAAATTTGGGAGCAACAACGACTTGAGTCTCTATAATTAGTTCCCGTGTGATCAGTTATTTTTTCCTTTGTGCCCTTACAATATTGGATAATATTTAGCATGCCCAGATTTTTATTAGATTTTTTGTTCACTAAGATAGTGACATCCTTGAATTTTAGTTAATTTGGCAACATTTCGATATCAATTTGCTTAATATCATCATCAAAGTATTATTAAAAACACACAAAATAATGCCCGAAAATAAAATGAAATCACCGTGGCCATTCACCAGTAGAACTGCTCGACCTCTCTAAGCCATATATCTCTTTCACACTTTTGTGGGAGGAAGATCCGGGGTCTTTTCGGATCCGGATCCACCCGACTTCTTAAAAGCGCGACTTCCAAAGAGCAAGAACCCGACAGCGTGGCCACCGACGGCAGCAAGGAAAACGCCACCATTGTACGACATGACGGCGAGCATTACCATGTAAGAGAGACCAGAACGCACCGCGTGCAGCCCAGTCTGGAAGAACCCCGCGGCGACCTTGCCAGTGCCGGGCTTGATGATGCTGCAGTAGTTTATATACTCCACGAGAATGGCGAGAGCGACGACGAAGATTAAGCCCAAAGCGTACATGCCAGGGGAGTCCGAACCGGGCCAACCCGGGAAGAGGAACTCCGTTTTGTGGCTCCAATAGAAGTGCATATGCATCATTATTTTGCGATGCATGCGAAGTCCGGCGGCGTTCCAAGCCGACGTCAGCGAAGACACCGTGTTGCCGAGGTGTGGCATCATCTTATCTCCCATTTTGGTGGCGCTGTTATAATTGATACATACCAAGTTTGTCGCGGGCGCTCTTTAACTAACAACTCAACTGATCGACAAGAAAAAGGGAAAAAAATTTAAATAAATAAAAAGACAGAGAACATGAAGAAAAAGATGGTCATGGCGTGAGACAGGCATGTTCTTTTATTGCAAATGTGCAATAACTAAATTGGAAGCAAACACTTGCCGGAAAGCGAATAAGATATTGTACAGGAAAATGGGATTCGGTAGGGCCATACTTGAAAGGAATGATGCCACGTAGAAATTTAGCGTTGATTTTTTTTTATCTTTTTGGGTACAGAGCCGCGAAGAAGCTCTGTCAGCTCTGCTGTTTTAGTGTCCAAGAAAACTATGTGCTTTGATTCCTGGATTTTCCATTGTGAAGTGCCTGCCATGGAAATTCTGGATACCAAGAAACGTGATTCATAATTTTCATCTTTTTCGGTACCCGCCCCACCGTGACTCACAAATATAGCTTCATATCATTGCAGTTATCACCCACAAAGTTTTAACAAAGCTGTTGGAAAAGAAGGTATCTATTAATTACTCAAAGTTGCCTTGGGAATTACTTTCACGAGAATAAAGAAACACAAGAAGCCCTAGTCAGGGCGTTTTCATTTTATTTCTTCCTTGGTTAAAGCAGGCTAGTCAACATTGTAACTAAAATTAAGGCTACATATCAGCTGACGCAATGGTTTTTGGACCGTTTGGTCAGCCCCTTCTCCTTAGGAACAGTGACAGTAAGCAGTCCATTATCAATATGCATCTTCATCTTATTGGCCTCTGCATCCTCAGGCAACCGTAAGCGTCGAAGAAACTTGCCACTTCTCCGCTCCACCCGGTGCCATTTATCGTTCTTCTCTTCTGTCTTTACGTTCCACTCACCGCTTAAACAAAGGATATTATGGTCCTCTACTTCCACCTTTACTTCATCTTTCCGCAGATCCGGGAGATTAATCTTTAGAACATGAATCGATCACCTGGCTTAGTGGCAATAATGGACATCTTTGTGTTTGTTTCTTAATTCACAGGAGATAATGCAGGGTGCACGTACCGGGAAAAGGTTGTGTGTAAACGATTCTTCTAGAGACGAATCCTCTTCTACAGAGGCTGATTTCCAGTATAGGATCACGGCAACTATGGGGATGGTGGGAGGCACAAGAATAAAAATCTTCCTGGAGCATATTTAATTGCTAGTCTTTGTCAGAATATAAGACGCCAAAACAAATTCGACCCAATCAATTCCACTCAATTTTAACAGTTAATTGTAATTAATTTTTATTAAAAAAAATGTATCAGTTATAATTAATAATTATTGATATGTGTTGGCGTAACAATTTTGCAATCATTTATACATATATATGAGGAAATGATGGCCAGGGCTTACTCGCCTGAGAATTTTAAGCATGGCGGCCCAGTATAGAGCACGGACTCTTTCATTTGGGGACCCGATATGAAACGCCCGTCTCACTATACAAGATAAGTGAACGGTGAATAGTTTTATCATGGTGGTTCTTCAATTGTCCAAAAACCCAAGGATTCGAGTCCCAAAAAGAGCCCAAACAAGTCTCCTGGTAGTTTCTAATTCTAGAAAAGGACTTCGAAAGAAATGTAACAAGCAATAGCCCCGCAAGAGCAAGAAAGCCACGTGAAGTTTGCAGATGAAACATGAAAGTCCAGCCTTCAATGATTACAATGAGAAGACCCCAGAAACTTCAATTGCCCCGCACTGGAAACCCCCATATATTCTGCTATCGAACTCCAATTGAATTAATCATTGCAATGAAAATAAACTTCTCAGGTCTCACTTGTATATCGATAGATCGGTGATTTGGTTGACCAAACCTTTCTTCTGGTACTTTCTTCATGCAGAGATGTCTATGATTCTTTCCATGTTTGGCAACCCATTCTCTACTGACAACTGGTCGCCGTGGGGCTCAAGCAACGAAATATCATCCGATTGCTAGTGCCCAAGTGGATTGGAAAGAGACCCGTGAAGCGCAATGTCTTCAAGGCTGATCTTCCAGGGTTGAAGAAATAGGAAGTGGGGTTGAGATTGAGGAAGGACGAGTTCTTCGGATCAGAAGCATTGAAAAGGAAGACGAGAACGACAAGTGGCATCGCACGGAGAAGGGCCGCGGCCAATTCGTTAGGAGATTCTGGCTACCGGATAATGCCAGAGTTGGCGAAGTAAAGGCGTCAATGGAGAACGGGATGTCGATTGTCGTTATTCCCAAAAGCCGAGGAGAAAAGCCTGATATCAAGTCCGTTGAGATCAGCTGCTGACATTCCAATTTGATCCAAATTTTACGAGTGGCAGTAGTGTGTCAATGTACATTTGTGTGAATTGTCGATCCTTGATTTTTTGCGTACGCACTTTTTGTTAATTTAAGGTAATAAAAAGTTCTTTTATCCCCAAAAGTGCTTATATTTCTTTTTGAACGAGGAAATTATTTGCGGCATCAGCCAATAGGGAACAGTCTGTAAGAGCTAAATGCATCCGTTTGGAAGTGACAATAATTAATCGACCAATAGGAAAAATTTCCAATGGTTGTCCCTTCGGCTTCTTTGGGCTATCGTATAGTGTTAATTATCCAGCATGAACAGAGATATAAGCACTTTTGGGTCAACCAGACATTAGTCTCAATTAATTGGGCCATGCGAGTGTCTAGAGAAAATGGGCATCGGCCTTTTGAGGCTCGAGTACCCTTGTGGATACGAGTGAAATTTTATTCTTTCGAACCGCCCGGTTTGGAGCATTGGAAAGAGGAACTCGTAATGATTTTTTTTTTTTTTTGGGGGTGTTTTTTTGCGATGATAAAGATTGGAGAATTGTGGTTAGAAAAAAAAAAACAAGAAAAAGAAAGAGACTGGCCCAACGCCGAAAAATTGCAAGGGTAGTTCGAAGATATGGCCCTGAGTTCCTGGACTCTGTACCCTTAACAAAAGGAGGGAACGATCAGTCTTCAAGCTCCATTTTTGTACGTGCTTAAAATTCTATTAGGATGGCCCTGAGTTAGGACTTTTTCTTTTCTTCCAATTTGATTATGATGTTCTTTCTTTCTTAACCTCTTTAACAAAGTTCAGGGATCGCCTACAGCGACCATCCCTTGCTGCAAAGGTGAGTAAAGTGATATAGGGGTGCAATGCATGTCAAGATTGGAATACGACAAGCCTCAAGGAGGTGGAGACCGTTGTTCAAGAAAAAAAAAGGGAAAAGAAAAGAAAGAGGTGGAGATCAGAAAGAGGATGATAATGTGAGAAGAAAAGAGAGAAAAAGTGATTCCCACATTTTATTGGCCCACAATAGCCCAAGAAATTCTTACGCTTATGCAAGTGTGTGGGGGTTTCAGCTCTTTTTTCGAAAAGTAGGGCACTGCTCAAGACAGTGCTAGGCTCCTATTTTTCAATGGCCGACGACTTTTTATGGTATATCGGAGCTAGAATTGGAACCTGATTTTGCTCACTTGAAGATACCAAATATTGGACTACTTTGCTTGGGAGGTCACCTCAACCCACGTGGGGAGTTTCTTCTTGGCGCCAAGCTCTCGAATGTTGTTATCAAAAGCGTGCCAAGTAACACGCCAGCGAATTTGGTATAAGCTCCATAATTACGTGGCTAGACTCCTATTTAATTAATTCGAATTCGACCTTACGATTACGATAAGGCTTAACCCATCCTCATTACTGGTATGGACTCGTGGCAGTGATTATTATTATTTTCATAAAGGAAATGCGGTCCGATAGGTGATTCTCCAGCGCAGGAGTCCCTAAAATAAGCATCACTCTCTGGGTCCCACCACTAAGGCTTCGGGATTCGCAATGGGGGAAAAGAAGTTTCATTCGTGGGATCCGCAATTGACACCTTCCTGCCTATTTGCCTCCGATGCTTTGAACCGTCCGATTGAGAGAGCGAAACGAAACGCCTGTCCTTTTCTACTCTGAAGTCTCTGCTGTCTACTACTCTCCCTCTCACACCATTAAAATCACATTCCTCTTTTTCCTCCGCGCTACTGAATCTCTCTCTCTCTCGGTGCTTCCGGTCTCCTGAAGAAAACGAAAGAACGAGCGCGTAGGATAACCAGTAAGAGTGATTAATGCTCTTCAATACCGTGGCGGTAATTCTTTTCTTTGCTTATAATTTACGTTGTGCTCAATGTTTCTTTTTTATTTCTTTTTACTGACTGCTTACGTATCGGATCTTTATCGGGATCAGCCATTCTTGCTCAATGTGCCTTTTTCTCGCGGGAACCTGCATTCTCTCCCGCGTTTTCTGACGGTAAATTCTCCGCAATCCTCCTAATACTATAGAAAAACCAGAATCTTAGCTCTCTCTCTCTCTCTCTCTCTCTCTCTTTTCTTTTTTTTTTTAATTATTATTATTATTTTATTATTATTTTTGTGGTGATAGTCTGTTTGGCTGCCGAGAAAGCGTAAGGAAAAGATTGGTTGAATGAGGAAGTGAACTGAGTATTGTTCTGTGTGTTTTCGAGATAAAGTTAACTAACAGCTGGCGTACATTGTTAGTGAAATTATTGCCCTTCGTGGAACTATGGTGAGGAGGAGAACCAGAGTGGTATGGTTTTCGGTGTTTATTTCCTCTGGTTTCCTTCTTGTGCGTAATGGCCGAACTGAATCTATTAGTTTTTTCTTCCTTTTTTTTGGATATTTTCTTTCTTTCTCTTGTTTGGTTTCCGTTAGATCTGAGAGTTTCTTTTAGTTGCTGCAAACTCCACTCTGCAACTCAGCTAAATATTCATCCTCTTCTCAAGTGCTGGGGATTTGAACAATCAAGAAGCTAGGCCTCACATTAGTTTCCTGACTGACAGTGACATCTATGCGCATATTTATGTTTCGGTTTTTGAGGAAATTAATTAGAATAGTGAGATACATGAAGCAATGAAGTCAAGAAATTGAGATAAAGATCTCTGTCCAAAGATAGAGGCTGTTGTGTCTAGAGAGAGAGTAGTCTATCTTATGAGTGATGTTTAATTTACCGACTTTTGGCAATTGACAATCGTTTTCAGCTACATGGAAATTGTTAGATTTGAAAAAAAAAAAAAAAACTTTTTTCAGTGATTAGTTAAGATTTTATGGTGGAGGCAATTGGAAGGCTAACAATTTTATGTCAACGCCTGAAGTGTCCTCCAAGCTGTATTTTAGATTTTTTCATCGTTTGCATTTGTGCCTCTGCAGATAAAATGCGTCTGTGGGAAAATCGCCTTCTAACATACCATCAAGTAGTGTGCAATCAGAAATTTTTAGGGAAATGAGAACCAATCCAGACCTCAGGTGCTCAAGACAGCAGCAGCCGTACACCATAATGAAGGAGAAGGTACTTCCAAACCAGGCAAAGCTGAATCTAAAGCATCAAGAAAAGTTCCGGGGAAGTTATTATGTCAGTCAACCATGTGTTAATCGGCCTCATGAACGAAGAAAATGCATTAATGACAGTATGTTGATCCAGCCAAAAACTTCAAGGAATCACCAGCAGCAGTCTGGCAAGGCAAAGGTAACAAAAGATGATGAACTTGTCAAGCATATGTCCCATTTGCCTGGGTATCTTCAGTGCCTGGAGAGAGGGGAAAATGTACAGGATAAGGCTTTGAATATTGGAGTTCTGGATTGGGCAAGTTTAGAAAAGTGGAAATGCAACAAAAAGTATACTCCAGCAAGCGATGGCAATAATGCAAAATTGGCTCTCACTAACATGTCAAGTAAAGTGGCCGCAGGGTCATCCACTTCTACTGATGTTTGGAATGAGACTCTCTCTCGTCACTGTAAGCAGCTTCCTTCTCCTAGTTCAAGTTCTAACTCTTTCAGTAATGGTGGCATATCTCGAGGAGGCAAACAGGCCATCCAGAATGTTAAACGCTCCCAAAATTTTGAAACTGCTTTGAAGAGTGGTATGGATAGACAAAATAGGGTTGAGTTGAGCTACAAGTCCTTTGGAAAAAATAATTCAGAAGTAATTCTTAAGAAGGGGAAGACAAAAGGTTTAAATCAGAAGATCAATCCCAAGGTTGGAGATTGCTCAACAAACTCTAGATGTGATGTGAATCTAACCAAACCTAAGGAAAGTGCAACTGCTTGTGACAGTGAAGCCCAGGTTAGAGCTCAGGAGGTGCAGGAATCAGATATAAAGAGAAAAGCTTTAGATTTGAAGGATAGTTTAAGCAGTAGAATTTCCTCTGCGAAGCCTAAGGTCAGTCACCATTTGTACAGTCCAAAGGAAAATGAGGATGTTGCAAATGGTAAAAGCAAGAAGAGAATGGAGAAGTTGCAAGCATCAGCAATAGATCTTTCTTCTCAAGATCAACCTGGCAACAAGGAGAAAATTATTCCCCTCTTGCCCAGAGCGCTCTCTAGAAATTGCTCCCTAGAGAAATCAGGAAAATCTTTCACTGCAAATTTGATAGAAGCAGACCAGATAAACTTCACAGACTGTTGTAGTGAGGACGTCCATACTTTGGAACTCCATCCTGAAATTCCTTCCTCATGCTCACTGCCCTCTAGTGTTGAGACTACCATGGAACCAGGCTTGATGACGCATCCTTTGTCCAAAACCCAGTGTGTGGACCTGTCCTCTGATGTGTCTAAAGCATCAGTAGGCCTGCATAAAACTCCAATTATACCACAAAGGGACAGACTGGAGGCCACTGATGTAAACATGGTTGAAACATTAAAGATGTTAGATCAGGAAACAGCTGGACTGGCAAGTGGAAGAGGCAGACATCCATCACCAAATCGGCGGTTCAGTTTCAGTTTAGGACGGATGACAAGAAGTTTCAGCTTTAAGGAGAGTTCATCCATCCCTCAATTGGACTCTACATATGTGTCAGTGAAGTCTGGTCCTGTAACATCCAATGATACAGTTAGTTTAGAGAATACAAACAGAGAGAGGGCAAGTAGTCATAGCAGAGGAAGATCCAGCCCCTTAAGAAGGATACTGGACCCAATCCTGAAGTCCAAGAGCCTAAATACACTCCATTTTGCGGAAACTGACTGGTCATCAAAAGCAAGCTCAAGTTCCTTTCGTTTGAAGACACCAAGTACCATGGAACTACTTCAGAATGAGAAGAATGATGAATCAAGTGTACAAGCTTTCCTTCAGCATAATACAAGGAATGGACTTCCTTTCTTCAGATTTGTAGCTAACAACAAAGCCAGCATTTTTGCAGCTCCTATGAAGCATCTCACATCACCTGGAAAAAAAGATTTAGGCTCTCACTATACATTCTATACCATTGATGAATTCAAGAAAAAGAATGGCAGCTGGATAAACCATGGCAATAAAGAGAAAAGTTGTGGCTTAGTCTACAATGTGGTCGGCCAGATGAAGGTTCATAGCTCTTCTTTAGTCGACTCGACTGAACAGAACTCCATCAGCCAGTATACTGTGAATGAGTTTATCTTGTTGGGGGTTGAGCTAAGACATGCAGATCAACCATCTAAGGTGTTCATGCCAACTAGGGAGCTTGCAGCTGCTATTGTCAAGACACCGAGTGAGATTCAAAGCCTTGGCACACGGCATGGGGGTAAAGATGTAAATTTTATGGAAAAAGCCTTCTCAGAGTGTCTGCCAGAGAATGAACGTTCTTGCAACTTGGGTACAAGTAAGTGCAATCATAATGTTACCATTGTGCTTCCGGATGGTATTCATGGCTTGCCAAACAGAGGAGTTCCTTCACCATTGGTTCAACGATGGATGTCTGGTGGATCATGTGATTGTGGAGGTTGGGATGTTGGTTGTAAGCTACAAGTTCTCTGCAATGAAAAGAGATGCCATAAGATTTCAGAGACTTCCGAAGGTCATTCGATATCAGACTATTTTGAACTTTTCGTTCAGGTACCTAAATTTGTGTTTCAGGACAACGTTTTTTACGACAATTTTTGCAATGCTATTAATGTATGCCCTCTTTGATGTCCATATAGGGAGGAGGAGCTCAAGAAGACAAGCCAGTCTTCAGCGTTGTTCCAATCAAGAACAGACTGTATAAAGTTCAATTCAGTCCGTCATTATCTTCCTTGCAAGCGTTCTTCATTTGTGTCACAGTTCTAAGCTGTCTCAAATCATCTGATCGAGCAGAAGAGGATGGCCTATATGATAAAATGGTTTTACAGGATCCCCGCGGTGCAAATGATGGGATAGGGAAAACCAAGACCGTTGTTCCCGACGAAGCACCAGTGAAATACACTCCAAGTCCACCCCTTTCCCCTGTCGGAAGAGTCTAGGTTCACACGCCACAGCAACTGGCTGTTTTCTTGCTTTCTTTTCTTTCTTTTTTTTTTTTGGAACAGCGATAAAAGAAATCAGTGATCCTTTCAAGAGCTCAAAGCCATTAACAAAGATATGGGTACCGTACACAGAACAACAGATAACAAAGATACTTCAAAGTACCCAAATAATCCGAAAAACAACAGGTATAATTCCAAGTAACAAAGCTAAAACTCGTCTGAGCAGAATACCAATCTTCATTTTTGCAAGTACAAGTCTGATGAATTGGGTATGGGAAATATGAATACCGGTAATAGACCGAGCCAGCTCTGCGTTGTTTTTAGCAAACTGGTAGGCTGGTAGCCATGTCAAAGTACAACTCATATCAGTTGAAAAGACAGGTTGCAAGAAAATTTTGGCCATCAGGCAGGTTGAGCTAAAAATTTCAAAAATAATTCACTCTTTACTTGTATTTTAGAACAAAAAGGCTGCGATTTTTTCAAGGATAGATTTACAAACTGCACAAAAGTCTTTCATCTACTACGATAGAAAAAAAAAAGACGCAGATCTGATGAATAACTCGTCTTAAAAGCTTATTGAGAGTTACAAAAAAGGACAAGGAACCCTAACGCATAAGCCATCAGAACTTTTATGAGCTTTGTCACACTACTAATATCAGTTTTGTGTTAAGACATTAATTTCATGAGATGAACAGCGCGAAATAGGCTTAGGCTGATTTATATTGCAATTTCCAATCAAAGGATGGAATGACTCGGCATTGCTGAAGCAGATAATCACATCCTGTTCGATTTGACACTGGCTGGGATGAAACCCAAGTCGGAGAGCACAATTGATCTGTTAGATATTTTCAGTTCTTCTGACTTAAAGCCACAATGAAAATATTTTAATTACAGGATCTTAAATGCTAAAATCAAAATCCTGTTGAAGTATTAAAACAATATTATCTCTTAAGAAGAAAAACCTAAGAAATGGGAAAATCATTGAAGCATCAGAATGTTTTTTCTTTAACATAAAGGCTAACAAAGCCATTCCATAAATACTCGCTTAGAACTTCTACTGAAGCATTCTGAAGACTTCAATACTGTGTGTACACTCTTCACCGACCAAAACCATGATATGCTTGCTCTGCAGTTAAATTGCGATTTGGTAAAGGCTTTTTTTCTTTTCTTTTCTTTTCTTTTCTTTTTTTTTTTTTTTGGTTGGAAGTAACACAAAAATTAACTGTCAATATGTTCACAATCACAAGTCAAGAGGAGAAGCATGATGAATGCAGATAAACCAGTGGCCATCAATCCTCTCAAAAACATTTGTTACAAACTGTGCTCCCCAACTGCTACCTTTTGTCCTGATGAATTCGATGCAGTTAACATAGCCTACATCTCCCCTAAAATGAACTCGAATGTTCTTCAATTCAATATCTAGTGGGAAATCATAGTTCATCCATACAACTTCCCAGCTTTCCACAACATCGTCATAACCGAGAACCCCACTGGCACCTGGGTGCACACAACATATATGATCACCTTTTGTCCATAGGGCTTGCATGGTAGCTAGACTTCCCTCCCTGAATGCATTATAAAACTGAGCATTTGCCGCCAATACAGAGGCCTTGCTATCCTCCTGGAGCTCACGGAGGCTATCCCTGATTTTTGCAGCTTTAGCATAGTTCTCCTCTTTGATTGCATTCTGTAGGTCTTGCATTAAGGTTTGTTCATCCAATATGATGCTTTCACTGCTTAGAATATCTTCTGAGTCCTCACTTTTTACTTGACATGCTCTTGATGACAATAAGTGGGAATTTCGGACAAATGGAGCTGCGAGAAATAAAAATGAAGACTTAGATCTGCCAAAGACATGGCAATTAATTTCTTGAATGTGAGTGCAGACGCACAATGGACTAGAAAATTGATAATATAAATAAGACATTGAGGCATATTTTTGCAGTTAACTTCTGATTTAAGGTTAAATGACAGGCATTTAGAGCAACTACCCGGAGCCCTGAAAAAGCAAAAGGTAATATAAATGAAAATGAAAAGATATGTCAGCTGCAATTAAGGGAAGAGATATGTGAGAAAAGAAAAGAAAAAAGCTAGAAAGGGAGATCATATATAAGCAATTTAGAGAGAATTTGACTTGGTAAGCTATCTGCGAGTCTTTTGTGTAGTAAACACCAGACAGGCCTTAGCAAAGAAAAGGCTACCCAATTCATTACACTTTCTCTATGAAAAGAACGAAAAAAAAAAAACAAAACAAAAAAAAAATAGTGCAAAGTTTCATATGTCAAACCGAACAAACTTACAAGTTCCCCTGGAACAGAACTTGAGATGCCCATAATGTCTGGCAGAAGAAGCAGTAGCCAAAAACATATGGTTTTGCTTCAGGTTAGGTGGAAAGAAACGGTCGAGCTTCTTGAAACCATCAATGCAAGAACATGAAAGCTGTACCTACAACAGAGATAGCAACAACAAGATCCAGGCTAAATCTTTTGAAGATCAAATTAATTGAAAAAAAAAAAAAAAGATGAAGCGGAATTTAGAAGGCATGACAAAATAGAAGAAGGAAAATAAGAGGGTATTGAAAACCAGAGCCAGAGCTCACTTTGTAGCACAGACTAGATCCATAAAGCGCCATGATTAACGCTGAAAGAACTTAGGGTTTAGGGTTTTTCGAATTGCCAATTTTTCTGAAACGAAAGTCCGTCATCCTGACAACAGGCGATCGAGAGACGAACATTAGACTGTTGTCAGAGATTCTTATCCTTTGGAAATAACCAAATGACTGGATTTGGGCTTAACATTTATGTAGGTTGGGCTCGTCCATACAGTGGATAAATTTGGGCTGATATTGTATAGCTCACTGTTTGGGCTCTGACTCAGCCCAAAACTATTCATTTTACCCCCACAGTGATGGGCCCGTCCTGGACATTCCGTAGGTTCCTACGCCTACCACTTCGGTGATTTTCCTTTTTGGAGGAGAAAAAGACTGGAAAAATTTTCAGGCACACAAAGACATTCAAAGAAATTTCCTGGACATAGCCAATTGAAGCTTTCTGTTAACGAATGACCAATTCACCGAAGAAATGGTCGATAACTGTCGACACCTTAATGACCCCAACTGCTTTTCTGTTTTTCAATGGTTGGCGTTAATTTGCAGCCATATGTGCCCTATCCACGAAACTTGAGCGAGAAAATACAATGTGGTCCGTTTGACCAACTTTTATTTACTAACCATGTTGGTAGTCACCCACCCCCTTATTATATCAACGCATTCTCTCTTCCTTCAACTAGGCCTCTCTTTTTTTTTTCTCTCTCTCTCTCTCTCTCAATACAAGTAAGAGGCATATGCTCCTGCAGCTATAGTATTAAAAAAAAAAAAAAAAAGGGCTGTGGTAGAGTTGGATTAATTTGATAATCAAGTCATGTTTTGGTCAGTTATGTCGGCTATGTTGGTAATAATCAATGCTTTTGATCGATCTGTCATAATAAAGGTTGTCTGTGCACAAGGTTGTCTTCGCCGATCAAGTTAAGCTTTCCATGCCTCACACGACAAATTAATATTGTTGTGTGTTTTTTTTTTTAATTATAGTAGGTGATATCACAGACAAAAATCCACGTGTCATGTATATACAGTACAGTCAGATCTACATCATCCATGAAAGCAAAATCTCTTTGCAATCCAGTGCTAGAAATCAAAAGTCAAATTATAAGATAAGGGGAGTTACTCACATTGTCAACTAGGGCATCTTTGTGGGTATAGAAATCAACATTTTCGTCTCAAATAGATAATATGCCATTTTTTATAGATGTCTTGCCAATAGTGTTAAAATAAGCGCAGAGATGATTCAATTCATATAGGGTTGCTTGCCCAACAATCGGAACTGACCCAATAAAGCTTTCTTTTTCTAGATTATTTTCTAGAAGGTAGCACAGATCAATAAAGCTTTCTTTTTCGTTTTTTTTTTTTTTTTATTAGCTCGTTGATGAATGGGGCATGAAGGTTTATATACATAATCTATAACGAAAGATTGCATTAAATGGAGACATAGAACTGAGAAAATTTGCAATTGGTTTGCCCCCGCCGGCAACGAGGACCATCGACCACTGACTCGTAAAAGTGCGGTTCAATTGCTCTTTGGCCACGCACAAGTCACGCTTCCCCACGACCACTAAAGCGGCTCGAGATTTTTAACTCTGCTTTTTAACAGCGGTAAGTAAGCAAGTAACTTCGATTGATTCAACCATTGCTAGGATGGGATTTCCCCCTTACGGATCCAAATTGCGGAGCGAGTTCAGTGGGGATCAGTCAAAGTCAAATGCCTTTCTCGTTCACAACGAAAGTTGGTCCATAATTTAATTTCCAACACATGCAGCGCCAAAGAAAAATGGCGAGGATGCATGAAAGAAATAATTAAAAAGGGATCAACTTTGCGCAACGTACATGTGATGCACCTCCGCAATCATTTCACATATAAAAAAGAATAGCATAGTCGGAATTGAAAATTCTTCGAGCGCTGCCGCAGTTTTAATTTGCATCTTGAGCGGCACCCAGCCCCCCGCTGCCCCCACTACGGAATGTTCTTTTAAAAAATCAGTCGTACTTAATGTTTTTTTTTTTAACATAAATAAAAAAAATAAGAATAATATCTTATAATTTCATTAAAAAGTATTGTGTTTTTTCAATAATGAAAAAAAAGTAATCCATAATTTTATAGATGATAACGAATAAATTGTTTTATTATTAAATCATAATATTTGATGGTATTTATTAATTTAATAAACTATTACCCCATAATTTCTAGATTTAGTAGGCCTTTTCGTTTGAAATTTAGATGGCAAACAGGCTCTTTTGTTTTACGTAATAGCAACTAAATATGTTGCAATATCATCAACTTAATCAACCAAGTAATATACAAAGAGAGATTTCAAGTCCCACTGACTTGCAAAAAAGGGTTCTAAATATAAGAACTTGCGTCGTAATTCAAAACAAGGTAGCTATAAATAATAATCATTCTCCTTTGCTTCTTCCATTGCAACGTAATAGCTGCACATCACCCAGATCCCAGTTTAATTACAATGGGTCGGACCATCGTCGATTTTAATTACCCCATGTAACCCTGCCTTTCGAAAAGCAAACTTTATCTGACAGAGGTGCGTGCGCATGTCATGTGCATGTCCTTAATCACCAGGTTAAAAATGGATTGGATTGATTTGTCGAACCAAAAAAAAAAAAAAAAAACCATCTCGTTCCATATTTGGGTTGAATTCCAAGGTTGCTATCCAAAAAATCACCCCCTTTATTATTATTATTGATTTCTTAAAACCTGGTTCGGTGGTTTCATACAAATAATTTTTAAAAAAAAAGTGAGAATACTATATTAGTTTTGAAAATTAAAAACTTCAAATTTAAATTTTAGTCGTATCAATTTAATTTTATTTAAAAAAAAAAAGGGGAAAGAGAACGTTTTTTTTTTTTTTTTCAAAATTTGAAATGTAAGGGGAGGGAGGGAATACGTTTTCCTCGGCAGCCGAGCCCAAGGGGGCCGTGACCATTTTTTTTTAGCCGATCTCAATTTTTTCTCTCCCGACCAAACACACTCAAGGGCGTTTTAAGTAAATTGTGATGGACACACGGTTTTTAACTAAAACTTGTTTTTTTTTTATTAAAAAAAAACGCAGCAGTTTTTAATTAACAAATTAATACGTAAAGGTTGTGTTACAAATGGCAGGCCAAAAGGGCGGAGAATGTTAGGTTATGTTAACAGTGAATAACCAATTGAAAAGGCAGACATTGCCATTCCTCTCCTTTTTTTTTTTTTTGTTCCCGGATTATTTTTTTTTTAAAAAAAAAGTGCAATTGGCCGTTTGCCTTCCGGAAAAGGAATATTTGGGCTTTTTCCTCCTCAAAAAGTATTTCTTTCTTTTGTAATTTTTTTTTTAATTTCTCTCCTTACAAAAATAAAATAAAATTATATAACTGTTCGCTAATTAAGCCAAGTTTTGTGTCGTTTTGGGTGCCTACTTTTTAATGAATCTCTCTCTCTCTATTTCGGTACTCACACTCTCTTGTAGGTGAGGTGGGGGCTGGGACCGGAGTGTGGGGGCCGGGTCGGGTCGGGTCGCACTGGGGTGAAAGACACCATCCTTCGGCCTTTCTTTGTCTTGACTGAAAAGGGGTCTCGTTTTCTTTCTTCGCTCTAACTGTCTGTCTCTCCTTCCGTGTCCATCTCGCGTTTTCTAGCCAGAGAAATTAAGCTTAAAACAAAAGTCAGAGGGCTTTTCTGAAATTTATTTTCTTTTTCTCCAAAATATCTCCTTTTTGGGGGTCGCCGATTCCTTTTAAGTTTGGTTCTCTCTGTGTGTTTGGTCTCCTCCATCAAAGAATCATTTTGATCTTTATTTTTTCTTTATCTTGCTCCTTCTCTTACCTGTCTAACGATCTCGATTCTCTATTGGTCGGTGAAGAACAAGCGTGTTCTTTCCGTTTCTGTGTTGCAGATTCTGTCGGTTGGTTCGGTTAATTCTTTTGCCGCTTTTTTGAGAATAAGTGTGGGAATTTGAGGGAGTTAAGGTGGACTATGTGTGTTTTTTTTGAAGGAATAACAATGTTGACCTTAACAGTTGGGTTTTGAACTACTATGGAAGTAGAGTTTACACGACAACAAGAGGATGACGCTTTACATTGGTCGCGAGGCTTCAAAGGTTTCTTTTCCTCCTATTTTCTTTCTGTCTGTTTTTTTTCTTTCTTTCTTTCTTTCTTTTTGGGATTTTGTATGTTAAAAGAGTAATTGGATTTTCTTTGATATTGTTATATGCTTTTGGGGTTTTTTTGATTGATTCTGACAAACTGGCGTTGTTGTGGGTCTAAAGCTATGGAAGAGAATTTGTGCGGAGACAAACACAGAAATCAGTCTTTTGACGGAACACTGGAAATACATACTCGCAGGGCTTATTTTTCAGGTTGCCGTACTCTTTCTCGAATTCTCACTACCATTGCCAAATGTGTTTCTTTTAACTCTTGATGGGGTTCTGTGTCTCCACGTTTCAACTCAATTGGTCAAAGGGTCAGTTTCTTTGATGAGACGGGGTTTTGGAGTTCATGTTCATCGTATGTGATCCAAATTTACTATCCCTTAAGTCAATCTCAGTTCACTCGGGCAGCCTTGGGTGGATTTTTTGCGGTGATATCTTATTGTGATATGCTACTTTGGGATCATATCTAAGGTATCTGTGTTTATATTAAATGTTCTGGGAATAGAAGTACTATATTGCCATTCACATTCACGGGGATGTTTGGAGTTTTCTTTCTTTCTTCCAAATCATGTGTATCTCCTCTTAAGTGCATTTCCCTTTTTTCTCTCCCTCTTTCTTGGTTCCTTCATTTGACTTGAGTTTCATGTCTTACTTTCCTGCAGTACATGCATGGTTTGGCTGCTCGTGGAGTCCATTATCTACACCAACCAGGGCCAGTATTGCAGGATCTTGGGTTTCTTTTTCTTCCAGTACGTCTTAGTTTATTATATTTTCATTCTATTTTTTTTTAATGTACGCTGCTTGCTTTTTTCTAATTTTTTTTTGGGTTGTAAATTTAGGAGCTCGGGCAAGATAAAGGATACATTAGTGAGATGTTGTTCACCTTCATATTTTTATCTTTTTTCTTGGTAAGATTCTCTCATAACTGCTTCCCTTGTTCCTCACCCATTGTTGTTTTTGTCATATTCCATTTTTTTTATTTTTTATTTTTCAATCCGCTGGGTTTTCCATCAAGTTCCCTTCTGAACAGAAAGTGTTTCCCAAAGTTGTGCTCTACCCATTCGGGTGTCAGGATTGATGAATTAGTGCATTTTATTTATTCATTTCAAATTGTACACTCGATATTTGCAGGTGCTTCTATTTCATAAGTTAACTAAAACAGGTTACATCATCCTATTGGGAAAATGGCTTGACAAAATATTTTGGGAAAACTGGTTCTGTGTTTTTTGTTTACTTTTTTATTTTAATTTAGAATAACCGAATAGTTTTGGCATTATCTGGATATATGTACTAACAAACTTGCTCAGATCATGTGGTTGGGTTATCTGATGACTCTGTGCCTCATGTCAATTTCAAAATATCTTATGGCTTTTCTAAATATTTTTTTATCTTGATCCATTCAGGCATTTTACTTTTCTTGATCTTGAGTTCAGTGAGGCCATTTTTAGTTTTGTGAAAAGCACATGCGAGCTGCTTGCCATCTTGGGTCTCTCTATTATTTTTTGTTACATGGCTGCTACTTCACTTGTTTTGGATTCTCAGGCATGAATGGGAATTGCTACAAATATATATGGACATTGCCTGTTCTTTAACGATCTTTGTGTCTTTGCTGGGTTCTTTTTAATTTTTGCCTCTAGATGGGCTGCTTAAAAGAAATTTATGATGTACTAATTTTTCTTTAATATGGGGTATATTCTGTTGCAGTGGACGTTCTACCCCTTCTTCTTCAAGAGCAAAAAGATCTACACTGTTCTAATTTGGTGCAGGGTTCTAGCATTTCTAGTTGTAAGTGTGATTTTTTTGCAGCCACTTTTTGATGTTTAAAACCTACCATATAACCTGCAACATGCCAACATTTAAAAAGAAAAGTTGTAGTCAACATGCTAGCTTGGAAATTACAGATCCATACACATGTGAGTGCCAAAGATAATTTAAAGATGCAGATTCATGAGTTGTAGGCATTTGTGTTACAATTGGAATTGTCTCACTAATCTTCCAATTTTCTGGTTTTTTGTTTTTTAGATAGCCTTGAAATTTAACAGTTGAAGAAATACAATCATTGTTTTAACTAAAAGAATTATGTGGTTTACATAAACTGTTATCAAACATAAATTTAGTTTTCATGGAACTTCTAGTATTTCATGATGTAGGTCTAAGAGGTGCTGGTGGTTGGGCTCTGTTAACTTCTTTCCTTTCCAGATTGATTGATTATCTGTTTTTTGGGATCTTATGGGCATCGTGTAGCATAATTTTCGCTGTCCATATTTACTGTGCTGAGTTTCTTTGGCTTATTGTTGTGTTCTAGGTTTGTCAAATTCTTCGGATAATCACATTCTATTCAACCCAGCTTCCAGGCCCAAATTATCATTGCCGACAGGTAAATTTTTTACATCAATGTGTTTTGACTTTTTCTATTTCTATCATGTAAGTAGTGTGAATCCTTTGTGTGCCTTTTACTTAGTTGAAGTGCTCTAATCTCTGTGGTACAATGTAAATAAATTTTTGGGTGCTTCTCGATCTTGCAGGGTTCAAAACTTGCCACACTGCCACATCCACAGAGCATATTTGAAGTACTTCTAATTAATTGTCGGTGACCTAAATGTTACTCTGGTCTTTTGTCTTTGCTTTGTCAATCATCCTTCAACACTAATTGCTTCATATTATGCAGTTCCTCGTGGTATAGTGTATGGCTGCGGTGATCTCATCTTTTCATCTCACATGATATTCACTCTGGTCTTTGTCCTGACATATCAGAAGTATGGCACTCGAAGGTAAAACATGGCTTGTCATTGTCTACTTTTGTCACTTCTAAAAGAGCCTGCCAAAAGAGGTTGCCTTCTTATTAGATTACTGATATGAACTTGTCTTTGATGCATTTGTAGGTGTATAAAGCAGTTGGCTTGGCTGATTGCTGTGATTCAGAGCCTTTTAATTGTAGCATCCCGCAAACATTACTCAGTTGATGTTGTTGTTGCATGGTATGCTGAATCTTCTCATCTAAGCTTGTATTCCCTGTGAAACAACATTTTGTTAGCTCAGGTTTCTGATTTGTTATTTAATTGATACTTCTGCAGGTACACTGTCAATTTAGTGGTGTTCTTCGTTGACAAGAAATTGCCAGGTTTGAATCATTAATCTATTTATTGTCCTGCTGTTCTTTCCATGCCTATTTTCTTCAAGTTTCACCTAGGTTGAAGGATGATGGTGATTTGAATTTGTAATTTCAGAACTGCCTGACCGGACAATTGGAGCTGCATCTCTGTTGCTACCTCTGAGTACAAAAGATAAGGATAGCAAGACCAAAGAAGAGAATCACAAGCTCTTAAATGGGAACTCAGTAGACCCTGCAGAATGGGTATGGTGATTATGTTCACAACTTGTCCATGAAATAGCTCAGCAATCTGTAATTTAAGTTGACTTTTATGATAGTGATTTTTTGATCATTTTCAGAGGCCAAGAGCTCAAGTCAATGGCAAGATTCTAGAAGATGCCAACGGAGTCCATGTGGATACTACTACAATAAATGGCCCGTAGATGATGGATACTCTACGGTAATGAACGGCTTGTAGATGATAGAAGCTGATATAGCTACAAGGACTGCTATTTGTATCTTTTTTGACCCGGATTGAAGGGTATTCTTCACTTGATTTTTTAACTCTAGGGGAAATGAAATATGGGTTATGCTTCTGATATATTTGCAGTCCCACTCCTTAGTCACGGGTCAAAACATTGTTATTGTCATTGTTCTTAATATATATATATAAGATGTGTATAAGAGACAGTGGGTATGGTGATTATGTTCACAACTTGTCCATGAAATAGCTCAGCAATCTGTAATTTAAGTTGACTTTTATGATAGTGATTTTTTGATCATTTTCAGAGGCCAAGAGCTCAAGTCAATGGCAAGATTCTAGAAGATGCCAACGGAGTCCATGTGGATACTACTACAATAAATGGCCCGTAGATGATGGATACTCTACGGTAATGAACGGCTTGTAGATGATAGAAGCTGATATAGCTACAAGGACTGCTATTTGTATCTTTTTTGACCCGGATTGAAGGGTATTCTTCACTTGTTTTTTTAACTCTAGGGGAAATCAAATATGGGTTATGCTTCTGATATATTTGCACTCCCACTCCTTAGACACGGGACAAAACATTGTTATTGTCATAATTCTTAATATATATATATATCTATTGTGGCACCTCCGAGAGTTCGATTGTTTCCATGTTTCTCTTATCTACAAATAGTTCAGAAACTTCCCATCAGAGAGAATGCTAAAACAGCGAATGTGACTAGCTGGTATGGTGCAGCCCCATCTGCATTAACTATTCGAGTATAATGGTGGATGCAAAAGGCTGCAACGTTTCTCTGCCCCGTTATAAGCATTGAGCCGGTGATTTCTAAAATTTTCCAAGAATTTGAAAAGGAAAATAAGTTTTAAGACTGCTTCTAGTTTGAGTTGAAAATTGAGGAGCTAATGGTGAGGTGAGGAAGCAAGAAAGAGAAAATTCTGTGATAGACTCTGCCAAACTCTGCACTGGCGACGTGACCTTGAATTGTAGCCTTAGTTTTTGTTAGTCACGGTTGTAAATATAGTAAAAATAAAATAAAAATTGAAAGCTTTGAGAATGCCCAATGCCAGCGAGTCAGTATGGTTTGAATGATTCGCCAGCATGTGGGAGCACATGGTATATCCCTGTTTTGTAAGTGTTGCATGTGAGTTGCATGATGTTTGATTGAGCTACCGAATGCCAACCGTTTGTCAGTGCTCCCATGCCAACTTTTTTCCTTCCTCGCATAGCAAAGACCTGACCTCCATTTAAAACGAAGACAGCAACTGCCATCACATGCTTCACTTTGTTGTTAGGACAAGAGAGACAGTGTGGTCCCATGCTTTGTATTACGTTAGAAAAACAAACTGTCTTAAGACATCGCTTCCAGGATCAATCAAAAACAGATCCTATTTTGTACTTCTTTTTCTCCAAATGGGTTCAAACAAACCGTCAAATAGATGTTCTTGGGGGACGAATGAGTCCAATTGTTTTACTGATGAGAACAATTGTCGGTAGATGTCATGACATGTCGGGATTAAATACCTGACCCGTGGATATGAATTGAGGCGGTTTTTGTTTCAAGTAATTTTTGCAGTTTCTAGAAACATGATTCGGGTTCTTGTTCTTAGGGATCCTCTTTTTTTTTTTTCGGTAGTTCTTCCTATCTCTTTGTCGGTCCATTGTATTGTACTTGTAAATTGACGCTGCAGAGGGATTGAACGTATACATGCGGCTCCGACGCAACATTTATCCCTCGAAAAGACTTAAAACGATCTCGAAGGTTTAGTACTACGATACAATCAGAAAAGAATGACTGTTCTTTGTATCAGTCACACGGCCAAACCCATTCTCATTTTAACTATTATTGGATGAATCATTAGCTTAAAAAACTTATAATATGTCGCTAACATATAGATGTGGATGTGAATGTGAGTCATAAAGATAGCGGAACGCATCATCGGCATCATTGGAAATTGCAGCCTTGATGTCATTAGTGCCGGTAGAGGAAACCAAGTAAATTAAAATTAAAACTCCATCGTTAAGAGGGACTAATATGAACCATCTCGGCCCATCCACACCAAAACCCATCAACCCATTCGTCCAAAAATTATAAAAGTTTTTTTTAAAAAAAAATCCTCTATCCTATGTGTTGTCTATCTACAAGGTACGGGCTTCTTCTTGCTAGCCATTCCATGTGGGCTCCTTCAAGTGAGTTGTTTGATTCGCATTTTGACAACAATGGGCCCAATCTGGTTAGTGCCATTAGGCAGCACGAATTATATTTGTCCCCACCCTTTGCATTATGACCCAAAAAGTGCGGCTGGCGCAATTTAAGCTTCTGAAAGTGGGTCAAAAAGAGGAGAGAGAGAGGAGAGAGAGAGAGAGAGAGAGAGGGAGATTATTATCATGTACATTATCTGGTTACTTTGAGCGATGCTGTCATCATTGAAGCATGTCTATACAACATGCTCACTCTTTTGCCGGTGATGGGGGTCCTCCTGATCCCTAAGTGGGTGGTACAAATAATGAAGCCAACTGTCAGACAAAACAATCCCTCGCCATTCTTATGTTTTTTGTTATCCTTACGAAATGATTATTCGTATGTCATGAGGCTTGCTTGAGACCCAGGTTCTTGGTTCGGCAATTTTCGGTTATATATGTGTATTCAGCAACGGCGTGAGGGACCACAGCGAATTCTGGTAGTTAGATCCATAGTAGAGCTACTTCTGTACATGCTCGATGAGCATGCAAGGCAGTGCAAGACAATGACAATACAAGTAAGTTCAGATTAAAGATTGAGCTGAAGCAGAAAAACATTTTAAAAATGAGCATCGAATTTGACATAAGGAATTAGAATACGCCGTTATATGCATATAATTTTCTTTTCATTGATAGAAAGGATATAAAAACTTAAAAAGATTTTATTTATTTTTTTTTAAATAAATGATTTTTTTATTAAAAAAAAAGGAAAAAAAAAACAGGCACTTTTTGATAATAGATTGAGTCATTCGATTGAACTAGGTCAACCACCCAAAATGGAACTCTTCTAATAGTCAAAAGCAAATTACTGGCCTTACTTCGAATTTTATTTATTTATTATTATTTATTTTAGTTGCTGATGATTAGTCTTTTTAATTAAGAATAAGAGAACGAGATTGTAAATTAAAAAGGGGGAAAATATAGAATTAATAATAAAAAGAGAACTTGAAAGTTAACGGAATCGTAACCTTAACCACGAGTTAATGTAAGTCAATCGGGTCATCGTGGTGACGAGATTTAACTAATCACCGTTGTTGTCGACTCCGTTTTTGACTTTGAGGCAAAATTACAATGCAACCGTCAGTACCTTATCTTCCCCCCCTCCCAACCAAAAAAAAAAAAACACTTAGGCCTAATAAAGCGAAAAAGATTTTGAAAATGAAAATGAAAAGGAAGAAACGGGAATGGCGTGTCGTGTGTGCGTGAGAGAGAGAGAAAACGGTCGAACGAAAAAGCACAGCACAAAAGCTTGAACCTGTAAAGGCAGAGGAAAAGGAAAAGGCTCATCTTGCAGAGAGAGAGAGAGAGAGGGGGAAAGCTCAACAATAAACATTGGATCTTTAAAGCACTCGTTGGAAACTATTGCGAAGTTTCTTGACGGAACATAACCCAGAGAGTGCGTAAATGATAACCGTATGATCGTTTGACTTCGCCGCATTGTAGGCCGTCTGATCTTTCTTCCATCAATGGGAGCCCGCTGCTCCAAGTTCTCTCTCTGCTGGTTCCACTCTCACCTCAAGCCTTCCGTCCTCGAATCCTCCGATCTGGGTAAAATCAATATATATATTTTTTTTCTTTCTTCCTTACTGCACAGTGGCGACATTTTTGTTATTGCGGCTAAAAAAGGGGTGTATTACTGTCATTTCCTGTGCAGATAATGGGGGCAAAAATGACCGAAACGTATGGCCGAGTTTCACGGAGTTCAGTTTGGCCCAGCTGAAAGCAGCCACGGGCGGGTTCACTTCCGATAACATTGTATCGGAGCACGGTGAAAAATCTCCCAATGTCGTCTACAGAGGGAAGCTGGACAATGACCGCTGGATCGCCGTCAAGCGATTTAACAGACTTGCATGGCCCGATCCTCGCCAATTCCTCGTCCGTTATCTAGCTCTCTATCCCATTCTTTTCCGGTCATTGAAGGGATAACTTGACCGTTAAACTAACGCCGTCCCAAAATAATAATAATTATAATAATTTCTGTTAACTTGTCGACTCAGGAGGAAGCGAGAGCAGTGGGGAGTCTGAGAAGTGAGCGGCTGGCGAATTTGATAGGATGTTGCTGCCAAGGCGAGGAGAGGCTGCTCGTCGCCGAGTTTATGCCCAATGAAACGCTTGCAAAACATCTATTCCACTGTAAGTAAAGTAAAGTAAAAACCAATCAGCCTCACAGCGTCTGTTTGGATTCTTGATCGATGGTTGGATTGGTACTGCAGGGGAAAGCCAGCCCATGAAATGGGCAATGAGACTGAGGGTGGCGTTGTATTTGGCACAGGCTCTGGAATATTGTGGCAGCAAAGGGAGGGCGCTCTATCATGATCTCAATGCCTACAGGGTCTTATTTGATAAGGTGTGATTAACTTTGGCTTACATTTTCTTAGCATAATTCACTTGTTAGCTCATATTATTGTTTTAGCGACACTACAGGGTGGTGATCCCAGGCTATCTTGCTTTGGTCTAATGAAAAATAGCCGAGATGGAAAAAGTTACAGTACCAATCTGGCTTTCACCCCGCCAGAGTACATGAGAACTGGTAAGGGCATTTCAATGCAACATCAAATTATTTGCTTCTTAGTGCTCGTGTTTGAACTGGTTTGCTTAGCATCATCGGATGTTAAGACTTGGAGAAAAAAAAAAAAACAAGAAAACTGAAATTGATTCCAACTTGGGTCGAGGAGGTGAAATGTAGAAAATAGATATTCATCTTAGATTATATGGTGCATGAATGTTGTTGAGTTCTAAAAAGCTGTGCAGGAGTTGTTCAAGCTAATTCTAACCCAAGTTTACATGTGAATCCTGGCAGGTAGGGTGACACAAGAAAGTGTGGTATATAGCTTTGGAACGATGTTGTTGGATCTCCTAAGCGGCAAACATATTCCCCCAAGCCACGTAAGAATTTGATTTTACTTGTTATAATGTTTTGCTGTTTCTTGGTTCCTGGTTGCCAATGTGAGACTGGGAAGATAATGTGGTGTTTGGAGTGCATGTCATATGTATAAACATTGCATTCTACCATTGCTCTTCTGTCTGAATTGTTGGTCAAACAACGTGAAATACAATGTTTTGCAAATGTGTAGTGTGTTCTCTACCCATTAAGATAAGCAATAACTTGTTTGAACTACACTTAAATTCGTGGCTTTAGCATGTCTGAGTTAGTCTTTTTTGTGGATATCTCTACTTGTATGAGAAGTTCATAAAATATATCATTTTTCCAGGCACTTGATCTGATTCGAGGCAAGGATTTTCTTATGTTGATGGATTCTGCTCTGGAGGGTCATTTTTCAAAAGATGATGGAACTGAATTAGTGAGGTTAGCTTCACGATGTTTGCAATATGAAGCTCGGGAGAGACCAAATGCAAAGTCTCTTGTCATTGCACTCACCTCACTTCAGAAAGATACAGAGGTTGATACAGCTATTCATTTAGCTAAATTCTTTTGTTTAGAGTTGCTTTGACATATTAAACATGTGGCCACATATCTTTGTTCATAGAAGTTCTTAGGACTTTAATTATTAAACAATTAAGGGCTTCTGTGTTTTGATAAGGGAAGATACTAAAATTTCTGTGGTTTGAGTTTTAACAGGTTCCATCGTATGTTCTGATGGGTATCCCTCATGAAACTGCGTCTTCAGCTAAGCCTTTTTCATTGACTCCTTTTGGCGAGGCATGCTTGAGAATGGATCTTACGGCTATTCATGAAATCCTTGAGAAAATTGGGTACAAGGATGATGAGGGGATTGCTAACGAGGTCTGATACTGCTTCTCTGCACTAATTAATTTATTATCTGGGAAGATGGGGAGAGGCTTAGGGTTGTGTGTCAGAATTACAGAATTTCAGCCTATTATAAATTTGTTCAGGCCTTTGACGCTTATTTTCTTACTGATTCATTTCTTCACCCTAAATCTTGCAGCTTTCATTCCAAATGTGGACCAGCCAAATGCAGGAGACCTTGAATTCTAAGAAGCATGGTGATACTGCTTTTCGAGCCAAGGATTTTGCAACTGCCATTGATTGCTATACACAAGTAAGTAATCCCTATTTTGATGTGAAAGATGCCAGTTTGGCATTTATGATATGTTTTTTTTTCTCTCTCCACACGGGGGCAGCCACATGTGAAGCTGGAAAACAGTGACATGGGATGGTGCTAGTGGAAGAATATTTTCTGTATGTTGCATGCATACTTCAAAACAAGCATCCTATGCAGATATACTTCTTGGGTGCATGTTGTTCGAGTTTTCGGAACATGTATAACAAAAACTAAGATAGACATTATGTTTGTTTGTGTGAGGAGCTGAGGCTTTTCCTTGTGTCTTCTGCAGTTCATTGAGGGTGGGACCATGTTATCGCCAACTGTGTATGCTAGGCGCTGCTTATCTTACTTGATGAGTGATATGCCACAAGATGCTCTTGGAGATGCTATGCAAGCCCAAGTGGTGTCTCCTGAATGGCATATTGCCTCCTACCTTCAAGCAGCTTCTCTCTTCATTCTTGGAATGGAAACTGATGCACGAGAATCACTGAAAGATGGCACTAACTTGGAAGCTAGACGGAACAAAAACTGAAGTGTATAGGTTTCTTTTGCTTTTCCTTATTCCCTTCATTTGTTTCTTGCCTTTTTCTTTAATCTTCGTTTAGGCTCCTGTATGTATTGCCTATTTCTTGTTTTCTCCTCAATTATTTTGTGTTTTTTTTCTCTGTGGACATCACAACTTTACTAGATTCTTCAGTAACTCTTCTGTTTTATTAATTATGTTCTATTATTCTTTGGATGCAATTTTTTTTTTTCCTTCTGGGTCTGTTTATGCAAATGTCAATTCAGTGGTTGATATATTCCATTTATCGGTCCTATAGTTTCTCCATGTATATGGCACCCCTCAATGTTTTTCATTCTCGTGGGTCTTACCAGCGCTCAAAACCAGAACTTAATGGATCTTCCAGATTTGTGCCTTGGTAACATTCCGGTCATAAATCCGACATCAGAATTTTACCAGACAACAGAAGAGAAAAGTTGTTGCTGTGTGAGGACAGTGGGAGTTTTGAAAAAGTATCGATCCAAACATTCAAGCACCTACAATTAGATTTTAGGTAGACAAGGCTCCGTTGATTGTAAGGGCTGTTTCTGATAGATTGTAGCTGGCTAATGCATGTATAAAAGAAAATGAAGGCATTTGACTACCTGCTAAACCTCGAGGTTCTCCTCTACACTTCAGCTTATTACCATAGTACAAATTTTATCTCAAGTTATTCCGCAACTTTTAACTCTGAAAATACTGCGAGCTCTACAACAACACTTGCATTTTTTTTTTTAATCCTGTCCACGGTTATTCCGTTTCCTTGTTCGGATTTTAGGTCAAGTTCTCCAAAGGTCTAATTTACAGGTACTCATGACTCACGAGGGCACGTTAAAGTGAAAGAGCCAAGATACTAAGAATGCAAATACCATGCAGGCCAGCATGAAATTCAGGAACCGGTGGGCATGCCAGAAGCTTCGAGTTTCCGAAGGAGGAACCGACGCGGATACTGTGGACATTGTTGCAACATTAGTTGTCTCGTTTGGCTGCTCTATCGACTCAATGTCATTTGGTCCAATGACATTGCGTGCTACAGACTGACAAATCTCACAAGTCCTGTTAAATGTCAAAGCAATTTGAATCAAAACAAAGAAAGAATAAATGAGAAGAAGATGGACAAGACTTAAGATACGCTTCTTGCCACAGAAACTCGCTATCATATATTATCCACAATCTGTTAGTGAGCAGAAAAGTACGTCCACCTCAGTTTACTAGTTGTCGGACAATTGCATTAGCCAGAAAAAAACCTGGTTTAAGTATATATTTACCATGTAAAATCGTAATTTTTTTTATATTACGAATTCTTACGTAGTTTACAAGTTCACAATGCATACAAGTTCAAGAATATCTATGATGCTCACACATTACAGTGTTCACCAAGGGTAATCTTCATGCATCATAAATATGTAAGCGAATAATGCAGCAGGGTACTTTGCACTAATTAACCTTATATTAACCGGCGTACCCAGATGTAGTTGAAAGAATGTGTACTGCATTAGTGAGGAGACAAAGTCCACTTTCATAAAGAGAAAAGAATCAAAGTTGGGACACCTTTTCTTTTCTTTTTCTTTTCTTGGACGAAGATGTTCGGATTGCTAAACTTCGAATAAGGACAGATCGGCAAAGGACTGTCGGTGTAGCAAAACGTATCGTCGGTACTGTTGTCCCAATTGCTGCGTACACTTTACCTTTACCTTTTCCATCCACTATGTTCGCTCATTGAACTAAAGTACCACGAACAGTACCCAAATTGATAAAGGTTTCCGTTTTCTCTTTTGTGTAATTATCAATAATTCTAATGTACAGCCAACAGTACCCAAGTCATCAAGAAAACAAGTTACTCTTCAAAGTTAAATTAAAACACACAAACTTGCATTATACTAAGAATCATCAATCGGAAATTTCCCACTTTCCCAGAATCAAATGACATCAAATAAAATTCGAATTCTCTTTCAACATTTTTTATGATGAAGAGTATCAAAACCTGCAAAAAAATAAAAAATAAAATTTGACGAGAGAAAGATGGAGAGAGGGAGTTATGTTCTGAATATGTACGTACTTGTTTCCCTTGATTTTGAACCAAGCCTCTGCACACTGTTGATGAGCAGCAGCCAAATCATCCTTACAAGAGCAGCCCAACTCAATGGGGACGCCTGATTCATGGCTGTTGCTCTCCAAACCCAGATGGCAAATCCGACAATTTCTCTCCACCACAGACAATTGCACCTTTATCTCGGCCACCCCATTCTCTGTCACCACCTCCACAGAATAATCAGACGCCGACGACGCTCTCCGCGAGTCCAAAATGACGCCGTCCAAAATCTCAACATCGGAGACGCAGGCGAAGCTATAATCATCATAAGACCCACCGTTTGTCGAATAAAACTGAGAGTAGAAGGACCCCCCATCTTCTGCATCCGAGAAGTAACTGACTTCACTTCCGGCGAAGGAGCGGCCGGGAGTCCTTTGCTCTGAATCGATATGGGGCATTTCCAAAGCAGACCTTTTTTCAACTTAATTAGGACCACGGGAACTTCGGTTCTATGGCAAGAGGAAACAGAGAAAACAAAGGACTTCAAAGTCCGAAGCTTTTTTAGAGGGGTTAAACTTTAAAAAACAGTTTGACGTAAAAATGGAATGATTTAAAGAAGTGGGTGTTGGATTAGGTGACCCTGCAACCCCATTAACGTGGTGCTTTCGTTACACAGAACCATAAAAGAGCCTAGATGAAACCAATCAACAGATAAACGACGAAAGAAAACCACGAAGGGGTTTAGAGGTTTAGCATCGAAGAGTGCGACTTTGGAGAAAGGTTCATAAGGCCTTCCGTACCATGCTGTTGGGGAAGATTCGGACTGAGGCGAACTGCAGTAAAGCGGAGAACAGTAACGTGCAGTTACTGCAGTAGGTTCTCAGAGAACTGCGACGAGATTACATTAATAAATAAAAAGCCTCTGTGATACTTGGGAAAGTTCTGGGATATTTTCGGTTTTACATTCGTCTTATGCATGACAGATAAAAGGTACGTTTGATGGGAATCATGTCTTCTCCCATGGGAGTGTTTTTAACTCAAGATCCAACGTTTGATGTTGGATGGACACGTATCCTCCCAACACAAACTTAATCTTTAAGCAAATGTTTTATATGGTCTACATGCTTAAATTATAAGAAATTGCCTGTTGCCTTGTTTTTCTTTTTCTCTTTTTTCCCCCCCCCCTTTTTTTTTTTTTGGTCAGTCTACCCCATCCCTGTAACATCTCCTAGTGGGATGGTATTTCTTAATTTTGATTCAAAAAGCCAACGGTTCTAGTGTGTGAAAACGTACCAGTCACGGGTTTAATTAGTTCCCCTGTTATTCGGTGTACAGTAAAATATTGGATGAGAGATTCTTTTGGTCTATTTGGAACTAGATTCGATCTCATTATGCGTCCATCGGGATTGCGGTGGGCGCCCTAACAAGGCTAACCTGTGAGACCACCAAGTGACGCGTGTTGTTTCGCGCCTTTGCGGGAACAGCACAACAGCTAAATGTTAGAATACTCTTAATTTTTAGCTGAAAAGAGAGAAAAAATTGAAAAAACAAGAGCTTGCAGGGGACGGAAACGGTAAAACGATTGGTTTCGTAGAGCGACCCTCCCAATACACTACAAGAAAGATAGCTTTTTAATTTTTGTTTTTTTTTTTAATATATATATAAACTCCAATAAAAATGTGAGAAAATCTTATTGTGGAATTTGGCAGTGTCAGAAATCGATCTCTCCCAACCCACTACTTTGTAATAATTAAAATCCTCATATTCAGTTAATTAATGGCTCTCTTCCTGCCGGATACTTTAGAAATTCTAATTGATGGAATCGGGCTTTAATGCATCATCATTCAATGGTATAACCGGGGCACCATTTCGTTTAATGAGTATAAGATTCTTCTAAAGCATTCCAATTCCATGGGAACATCCATTCATCCTTTACCAATATTTCCTTGTATTTCTTCCCAATGGGCAGTTCGGCTAGCAGCAACAAACCACAACAATTTGTTGGGATCAGTCCAAAATTGGTAGGCATAATCCATCAAGCCACCTAGGGTCGGTCCTATTTCTGTTTGTTAATAAATTGCTCAAGACCTGGACTGACTCGATTAACTTACACTTTTGAAACTTGAATATAGATTGCTCTAGTTGCAACCATCGGCCCCATTGCCAGAGAGGGTAGCATAACCAAATTCCAAAATCAATATCTTAATCAAACTTTAAGGACATTTTGAGAGAATCTACATATAGACAGTTCCTTTGCCGTACTTGTAGATGATAACTCCGAAGTTCCCTTGTCCTCCCTCGAGAAGGCATCCTCTAAAGCAAAACCTGAACTTTCTGTTCAAGGAAGGTGAACCTGAGACGGTGGCACTGCACCAACTCCAGGACGATGGAATGATGAAAATCTTGAAAGTAAATTCCTGATCTTGTCCTAAGAAGACAGCTTCTTGTTTGCTCTTAATTTGGAAGAACAAGAAGCAGATTAATACCACGTTTGAATCCCATGATTGAGAGGCTGCATGTATAAGGTTTGTGCAGTATGTTTTGCAGTTCCATGACCAGGAAGCTCCCCAACAAGGAACAGGGAGGGAACAACTAGCCTCAGATACTATGAACAACAAAACTGATAGGATGAAGGAAACTGGAGTAACATCTATTGAGCTAGAAGGAGTGAAGGGAGACAGAACATGCTGAAAAGTACCTTATCATGGAACATGCTTGGTGTCTTGGGTATAATTTAATGCCTCAAGAGAACAACTCCTCTGCAATTACACATCAATAAAACAGCTGTCAACAACCTGGATTACATTAAAGAAACAAGAAGTACACCATTTCATTCTCAAGTAATACATACTGTTCAATACTTGTTGCAGCAGAAAAGAAGGTATCATTTCTGTATTAGTCAGTCACTAAGGACAAAAATGGCTCCATTCATGACTTATACACAGCAAGTCACGTCTTGATTCTCACCTAATACTCAGTAGAACTAATAACCTGAGATCACACTCTCTTTCTTCCCCTAATGCCAGTTAAAAGGAGATGTAATTGTTCACCTTGAAACCAAGCCCAGATTATCATCAGAACAAGCAAGAAGTTGACTACCTCCTTTCGTTTATAGCACATTGGTAATCTCATCAAACGGTGACTCATTCTCACTTATTCAAGTTGCCCTAGCAACTGAGATCCACAAAATTTAGTCCTGCAAGCTAACTTTTCACTGCAGCCCACTTTTAACCCATGCAACGTTGCTAATCTGTGTGGCTATTGCAGCCAACTCGAAACTTGGAAAGGTTGGAGGCTCCAAGAAATCAATGAATTCAGGACCTAACAAAGATTTCTGCAGATCACTACCTCTTTGGTCCCCACAACAACCATGGCTGCATTGGTGAGGAACCAACCGCTCACTGTAAACTCCATCACTCAATCTGCAAATCCCATCATCAGGTTTGGATGCTTGAATTAAATTTCCTTGCATTGGAGCCAGTCCAGTACATGCTGAAGCAATTTCTGGTCCATCTGTAACATTATAGACATTGAATGCACTAACACGAGGCAAAGGATGGAAAAGAGTAGGGACTTCCTGTGCCTTGTCCATAGAAGGAATCTCTGGCAAAACCTCATCTTCACAATGATTACCCATATTATCAAGGGAGTTAACATCTTTCCCATCCAAAGAAGACCTGAATGAACTGGTATCCCCACAAGACAAAGTCTCGTCAGATGATGCTTTGGTTTTGTCCATACTGGCATCTTGCAGCTCCTGCTCCATGTTTTGAGATGCCAACCTCATCCTCTGAAGCCTTGTGTTCCGGCGCCTTAGAGTAGAATTCCAGTGGTTCTTGATGGAATTATCTGTTCTCCCCGGTAAAAGCTTAGCAATTATTGCCCATTTGTTCCCATGGACTGCATGGGCTGCTGCTATTATCTTATCCTCTTCATCTGCGACAACTTCAATTTCATTAACCTTGTCCATCTTGATGTGCTAGCAAATTTTATATGTGGACACATAAACCCACAGTGACTGTCCCCAAGTTTTGCCCAAAAGAAAAATCCTATGACTGCTAATGGTCAAGGTTTTGTCCAAAAGAGTCTTTCGGGATTTTAGCACAATTATTGACTCCAACAAGATGAAGGGTTCCCATTTTTCTTTTGTCTTTTTCAAAGGCTGTCACAAGATATATATATAGAATGCTTTCACGACAATGTACTAGTCCAATACTTGAGGGTAATTCTAAGCAACCATGTCCAGCTTCAGCACATTAAAAATGCTGGGAACAAGAACTCCATGGATGGTTTCAGGATTCGTTAATAAGCCTTCTTCCTAAAAAGGGAACATAGTGTACCTTTTCTCACATTGCTTATCTCCAGAGTCTCCAATATCAAAGAAGTGAAATAATTCTTGTCTTACTTTGAATGTCATTAAATATTTTTGTCGCCTATTCACCAGTACACCTCGGTGGATAAATCTTAACTTTGAAAGATTTATTACCCTAACCCATAGTTGCATTATGCCCACGCAATTACATAGATTCAAGAAATAAATGTTTGTTTTTTCTGTAGTCGGAATGACAAATGAGGGATGATAAATGTACCAGTGAAAGGCTTTTTCTTGACCGCCGGGTCGAGCTGATTACACCACCGGAGACGGCAGGACTTGCCGGACCGCCCAGGGATTCCCCTGGCAATTAAGCTCCAATTCCTCGCGCCGCACTTGCTTACTAATCGACTCAATATCGCATCCTCCTCGGGCGACCAAGGTCCTTTAACTTTATCTCTGCCCGTTTGGCCGCTGCTACCACCTGTCTCACTTACGACCGCCACCGAATCGTCTCCGCTGCCGCTTCCGCCGCCGCCGCTGCCGTTTCCTGAGATTGCGCCCTCGAAATCAGCGACAGGCTGGTCCTTCATTCCCACCTCCATCTCTCTCCGAATAAGAGCGACGGTGTTTTGACGACAACTGAAACGGTTTTTTGGGGGAACTGTTCGGGATTCCTCTTACCAGTTTCTGACTCCAAATGCGGTCTTCTTCCAATTGACTTGTATGCCCCCCCCCCCCAATTCTTTTCACTCTTGTCTTTTTCCAATTTATTTCCTTTTATTATTATTTTTTTTTTTCTGTTGTTACTTAGAATTGCAAAAATCGTATGCTAAGTAATATCGTATTTTATTCTTAATTGCAAAGCCAGATAAGACAACCAACCTCCTCAAATAATTTTCATTTTTCTTTTTAATTTTCTCATCCAATTTTATAGTTTTTGCATGATCGGGGGGGGGGGTATTCAAAGAAACATAGCATCCAAAATAAATAAATAAATAAAAACATGAGACGGGCACACTAATTATTAAATGGAAGTATCTTTTTTAAGAGTAGAAAAGAAAACGAGTTAAAAAAAAAAATCACCTCACAATTTGGTGTCTTCGAGAAAAGTTAAAAGCAATTAGCATAAGCTAACAGAAATTGAAGTGATTCACTTTTTAATGAACGGCATTGCCAGATGGCATTTGCCTCAATATGGACCCATTTAGGATCAGATGTCATCATTATCCAATACAATATGGGCCTTGGTGTCTGAGTTTGCACCACATAAATGGGCTCTTTTTCTTTCAATCTCTAGGTCCATCTCGTAGCCCGTTTCGGTTCCCCAAAGGGGAGAATGACCTTCCGCGAAAAGAACCAAGAAATGATTTTCTATACTAATTTAAGAAAAAGAAAGGTGTTCTGGAAAAGGAATTGAGGAGCGTTTCAAGGAAATAACGAAAGAAAGAGGATGATGACGCAAGTGATGATGATTTATATAACTTAGGATATTATTGTAAATGCTAGACTAATTCCTCAATGCTAACTAATACTCCACCATCGTTTGACTTTAAGCCAATAAAAATGAAAAGGGAATTTTTACACATTGACCAAAAGATTTCAAGGTCCTGCGTGTAAATTGCAAACTTTTAAAAAAATATATATCAGACGTTCCGTGTGTATTTCTTTGTTTCTCTTCCTGTTCACACATCATTTATATATATATAATTTTTTTTTTTTGGTTATCAATTTTATTACATTTGGTTGGTTTCTTTATTAAACCCACGCCATACATGAAAATAATTATTATTATTATTATTATTATTATTATTATTATTATTTTGGGGTTTCAATCAATGAGTTTCAGGAGTCAATCATATAATTCGACTTTAAAACAAACGATTGCTATAGGAAAAAAAAGGGGAATACGAGGCAAAATAGACACCACGTCAATCCTAAAAATCTCCCCATACATTGGTGTATGCAATCATGTCACATAGGCACACACGGAAACCTCACACATCAACCTTTCTACATTATGACCACCCGTTTGCAAGCTAAGTAGATCTTTTGATTTTTGAACTTTCTACGTCGGCAGATTGTGACCAACTTGGTTACCATGTCCACATCGATCCATGGGTTGGCTACTTCTTTCCACCCTCTGGAATTTATGTAGAACCTGGTATCAACCATGCATTAGCGTGTGTTAAAGGTCAACTAGATTGCACCATCTCTTAACTTCTCACTAAATTCCAAATTAATCCGTGGTTGAGAGCGATCGATCTCAATCGCACGAAGAGTTCCTTCAATAAATGAGAAAGGACAAAGGAACATTATTTTTTTTGAGAGATCTTGTTTGTATAATGTACATTTTCCTCGGGACGGGATACAAATATTTTCCGTGTGCTCCACTAAGAGCCAACCAAGCACTCAACTTCGCATACGATACATCCACGATCCATATCTTAGAACATAGCATATCATTAATAAGATAATTAGTTCTTTCAACCCAAATTAGCCCGTGCATCATTTAAAAACTTTTGAAGATAGAATGATCCGGGCCCACAATATGCTAGGCTAGCTATATTAGCATATTTAGAGAAGAAATTCCAACACAGGGAACGTGGATGATGATACCGAAAATGATCAACATTCTGTAAGATTTGGAGGTGTGATTAAGTTCATTACCATTAGAAACTGATCCTGGTTAAAGTAATCCAGTATTTTTATTATTTTTATTATTATTTTTATTTTTTGGGTACCATGTTCCGTTTGAGTTAGTTGACGCAAGGTTTGGTTTTGTAATTTATGATAATCTCATTGACCATCCATCTAGTAAAAGCAAGTGGCCTACCCTCATCTATCTAGCAAAAGACTAAAAAAAAACAAAGAGTCTGGTCAACGGTTACCTAACCCAAAGAACAGAGAACTCCGAAGGTTCCTCTTATGAACAGTCGTTACTATGGTTCGTATCCAATCAGCTGGACGAGGAGATGGAGACAACGGATTTGGACTGAAACTTGAGAAATGGTATAAACTAAAATAATATTGAGTCTTTTTTGCGTACCATTTTTTTCAATCAATTGGTTAAAGTTGAAATCACAATATTTTGTGATTGGTGGAGCTTATCAAGAATCAGAGACTTAGATATTAATCCTATTTACTTAAAATGAGAGGGAAAAACTCATGCCCAAATATATTGGAAGCTTAAGATCAATTTGCAGAAATTTCACATTTTTTAACCACTCATTATTAATTGAGTTTAGTGTTGAAATATTTTCAACATGAAAATAAATCATGTCTTTGAATTTGTTTTTGATATTTATAAAAAAAAAATTCCTTTTAATGAAAAAATATTTTTAAAGGATCATGTTTATTGAAAGCCAAAAACATCTTTATCAATCAAGTAATCTTTAAACAACTATATATATTGTAGTTTTCTTTAATATGAAAGAGAGAAAAAAAATGAAAATTTTATCTATAATTTTACTATAAAAAAATTTATAGATAATTTAATAAATAATTCTGTAAACACAAACATCATCTTGAACGTTTGATTTTAAAAATGCAAATTACAGTGAATTATATTTTATTTTCTCCAATGAAAAAATTTTCCATAACCTAATTCAAACAATTATGAGAAGGAGTTTTGTATTAAGAATAGTAATACTAAATACACTAATTGAAATAATATTTTTATTTTTAGTATAATTTTAACAATTTTTTTTTTTAACAATTTTAAGACAAAATTCAGCATCAAAGCGTTAAAAGAATGACTTTCAATTTTGTGGAACTTGAGAAGGGATAAGTAAGTTGTAACTTCATTAATGTATGCTTTTTATCCTAATTATGTGAAAAACATCAATTCATGATCATGATTTTCATGGACAAGAAATTTGAGTGCAAATCATAGAGACACCCTAGATAAAGAAATAATATTCTTAAGGAATTGCAAATTCTTTAATCTTGTATAAAGATATAGTGCAAATGAAACCAAAAAAAATTATTTATTTCATCGCAGAAGGGTGCTTGTTGATTGTTTTGGTAAATATAAGAAAAAAAAAAAAGTCCTATGTTTACGTTATGTGCATGAAAAGTGCAATGCACAAGAATATGCAGCGGGACCTTGTGGAATTTTTTAAATTCCCCAAGGAGCACAACTCTTAAGGAATTATATATAAATTATTTGGGAGGCTGCGGTTATTGTTAATTGTTTTCTTTTTTAAATGGTTTGTACGTGACCTTTCTTAAGTAGTTTCGTGATGCATGGACTTTACGTAACTTTTGTTAGGTTAGTGATGCATTTTCAAAATAGAAAAAACAAAAAAAAAAGTGTGATGTTGCATGCATGGTGGTTTTTGACACAATTTTATATAAATGATGGTTTGCATGGACATGCATGGCGATCTGTATGGTAGTTATTTACACGCTCTCGCGCGTGACTTTTGGGTTTGTTCTATAAAAATGTTGAAAAATAAAAATCAGGACCAATGAAAGTCTGGGGTTGCATGAAAGTTAACGCCAATTGAAAAGGTAACTTATGTGAGAAGGAAAAAGGAAAGACCGTGAAAGCACAGAACTTCAATTCCTTGCGTTGGGGCTTTACACCAGTGCCCTTGGCTCCTGAGAATTGTAATTTCTTGTTACAGTACATAGGGGCAGATAGGCGGTGAGTTTTAATCTTAGGTCTTTTCTTGGGAAGGACGACAAGTAACTGTTTTGAGTTGACCATAGTGTTGATTGGAGTAGTTTTTACGCTTTATATATATATATATATATATATATAATCCTGTCTCTTATACACATCTAGATGTGTATAAGAGACAGCTATATAACTAAAGGTTATCAAATTACAGGCACGGTGCCTTTGTCGTAGTTATGTCGACGACGTGTCGTACGTTCTCTTTCTTTTTTATTCTAAAAAATGAATTAAAAAAATAAGAAATATAATTTAAAAAGATGAATAGATTATATATATATATATATATATATATAATCAATTCATCATTTTAAATTATATTCCTTATTTTTTTAATTCATTTTTTAGAATAAAAAAGAAAGAGGACGTACGACACGTCGTCGACATAACTACGACAAAGGCACCGTGCCTGTAATTTGATAACCTTTAGTTATATAGATATCCCTGATAGTTGTTAAACGAAAAATTATGGTAGAGAGTCCATAGCAGAGCTTATAGTCAGTAACTGGTAACTATTCAATATAGGATTTCAAGTAATTCTTTTATTTTCACTGTATTTATTTTTTTTATTTTTTTTTGGTGTGTGTCTAACATTGAGTACTTTTTGGGTTTGTGACATTGGAGGACAGTGGGCATGGTAATTGCTCATTAGACGGCAGCGGGAGGGTGTTGCATGTTGGAAAATAGGCGACACATATAAATATTCCAGATAACTAATTACATAACTATGGAATAATTAGGTAAAAATACTCAAACTGTGTAATGTCTAGTGAAAAAACTGACATGATAAAATTGTTTATGAGACTCAAGGGAAACTTATCACATTTTTATTCGCCGGGTAGCTACGTGCAAGATGCTCGTGTTAGAGCTCCTAGAGTAGTATTTGTTTTAATGGGCTGCGTCAAACCATGTAAAGAACTCTTTCTAATAACTTAAGGGATGAAGACTTGATTAAAAAATTTAAATAAATAAATAAAAGATCATGCGGTGAATTAGGTTCACTTAAGAATTAATCTATCTTACAAAGGTAGCTATCACCATATATATTCTATTGAGTTGCAAACGAGAAGTTTCTTATTGAGGATCATTATGGGTTCAATGACTCTTAATCTCATCGAAATTACCCAATGTTCTTCAGAACAGTCAAACCTTTTTTTTTTTTTTTTTCCCCATTCCAAGTCAATAGGCAATGAGTAGCGTAATTTAATTACAATCAACTCGGAGATTTTCTCCACGCACGTGTCCATACATATGCGCATCTAAGGCAGGTAAATGGGACTGGACACGAATTTCCCTAGTTTCGTGCGCCTGTGTTAATTACGGACATTAAAAGGGGAAGAGATTTTTATTTATTTAAAAAATAATAATAATAAATTAAGTTAATTTAATATTATATGTGATAAAAATAAAATTTTTAAGGAAGATGTAATTGAAATGAAATATATATATATATATAGTTCAAAAAAAAAATATGTTTGTTATATTAAAAAAAATACATCAGTTCCAAATAAAATAAATGTAAAATCGAAAATGTCTTGATTTCACCTATATTGATTCCATCTCCTTTACGAGCTCCCTAGTGCGAAAAAAAAGTAGTGACGGTGATCAAGCCGCGTATTCTCGAAGAGTCAATTGTTACGTGAATTTTTAGTTTACCGTCCCTTTACTTGCTCCCTTCTGGTGGGCCAATAAGCGTAACGCTATATGACCCCGTTATCCCATAAGTTTTAGTTATAAATATTCTATGCAACTAATTGAAACTGTCAAACCCACGTGTTTTTTTTTTTTCCTAAAACAAACGGCCAATACAGCTTTATTAAGTCAATCATTACCATTAATGGGCAAATAATAATAATAATAATAAATGACACAACAGCAAGCAGATCTCAATTAACCTAGATCTAATTAAACTTTGATCAACATCAACTATCATTTTCAAGGGAAAAGTAAACGAAACAATAATATAGACCATTTTTTTTTTTGTGTAGCGTCTTTTTGTTAAGTTATACAAGTTTATTGTATACTTTATGACTTTTTATATTGAGATAGCTATCAATAATATAATCTTTACAGTTTATAAATAAATAAACAATGTTATAAAAAGAACGGGAGACCATATAAGAATAAACAAAAAAATAAAATTGATTAGTTCAACTGCCTAAAATCTCACCCTATCTATTACGAAAACATGAAAGGCAAGGGGCAAAAAAAAAATGCCTTTGCTTGAGCAATCAGAATTCTGTAATGAACTTGGACTCTGTTAATATAATCTTCATTACCTAACTTCAGAAGCCATTTAGAAAGAGGGTTATTGCTAGCTAACCCAATGACAAGCCAATTCAAATCCCTTACCAAAATCCATCGAAGCATTGAACGACCTTAGCACGCAACCGTGTTAGCATTGTGACTTTCTCAACCATAGGCTCCTATATATATATAGAGAGAGAGATTCATGTCTCAAGGTATTATAACGTTTCCACACGTTCTTGTAGGCAGAAACTTTTAGTTTTCTTCTGTTGTTTTTATATATAGCATATCCTGTCTCTACCTATTCAATCATCATCACTTGGGCATATATATATATATATATATTATTATTTTTTTATTTTTTTTTTGTCTCGCCGACATGTCGCGTCTTCTGTTCTTATTATTATGTGCTTCAGCTCTTCTAGCTTCTTCAATGGCTTCTGCTGCAGTCGTGGAACGCACATTCCATGTAATTTTTATCACTCTTTTCTTTTCTTTTCTTTTCTTTTTTCTGTTTCATTTCAATTATCTTTTTAGTTAGGTTTGGATCCTCAAAGAAGTCGTACAGAAGCCATAATATAGGGTCCTGGTCCTCTACATATTTTCAGGATGGTTACCGAGTCCATCCATGCATATGCTTGCGTATTGGCACTGGCATTGGCATTTTCCTTCCAGAAAATGGGCAAGGCCGCAGTATCATCGTTCTTATAAATGGCCATTGAATCCTACAAGTTCAGGGGCATAATAGAGAAATTCGATAGCGATGGTACCAAATGTTAAAAATTCTCAACGAACAAAAATTACCATAAAAAATACAAATGTAGCTAGAACACAAAATAACTTTTGTCTGGTGATCAACTGTAGCTAGTTCATGTGCCCTTTTCCCCCTACCTATAGTGCACATTTTGTAGAATAAATTTTTTCAGGAGCACAATTAAAGTGAAGAAGAGGGAAAAGTAATTACTAAGCATGGTTTCCATTTCAAAATATTTTTTTTGTATTAGTATTCAATCTCCTCATTGCATTACTTATTTATCCAGACAGGAGAACATTTACTTTGAGTAAAGTTTCATATGTATATCCATAAAGAGGGATACCTGACCAATTGTGAATGTTGCAGGTGAAAAATCTAACTCTCCAGCGGCTGTGCAATACTAAAGTCGTAACTGCAGTGAATGGAAAATTTCCTGGTCCAACACTACGTGTTCGAGAGGGAGACACTGTTGTCGTTCACGTCTTCAATAAGTCACCTTACAACATCACCATCCATTGGTAAACCCTTGAATTGAGTTGTTGAGAATTGCTTTACATCACCGTAGGGAAATTATAATTTTAAACAACCAGTTAAAGCTTTGTTTTCATTGACTTCGCCAATTTTTTTTAAAACACATATATAACATGCTCCTTCACTATTCGTCCAATTGTTTGCATTGGAATCCAATAATTTTTTTTTTCCAACAAAATAAATCAATCGGATACCGAAATTCATCTAGAATAATGACGTAAGGGAAACAACAAATTCATAAATAATATGGACAACTAGTGTTCATCATCCTGTTGACTAACCCTTTCCCTATTGATTATTTACTTCATCAATTCCCTAAGATGTTGCAGCCATAATTTTAAACGGCTTATACAATTAATTCTAATCGAAAAATAATTTTGTCATAATTTTTGCTTGTCTCATAAACAATTGGATTTGCTGAATGAATATTTGTGTGCAGGCACGGAATTTTTCAACAATTGAGTGGTTGGGCAGATGGGCCAAACATGGTAACCCAGTGTCCAATACAGCCTGGAAACAGCTACACCCACAAGTTTAAGATCATCAAGCAAGAGGGTACCCTCTGGTGGCATGCTCATGTGTCGGTGCTCCGGGAAACAGTCTATGGTGCTCTTATCATCCGTCCGAGATCCGGTCATTCCTACCCATTCCCGAAACCCCACGGAGAAATTCCCATTTTAGTAGGTACCTTTCTTTTTTTTTTTTGGCACATATTTTGTTAGTATTTAGAAGCTTACTTTTTTCTATGCATTTCAAATCGTCGCCTGAATGAGTTGTCAGCTTGTGAAATATCCACGAGTACGTGATATGAACTGATATCATTGCAATGTAATTCCGCAGGGGCATGGCATAATGCAAACGCTGTTGACCTCGAGAACGCAGCGCTTGCCTCTGGCGGTGCACCTAATGTTTCAGATGCATACACAATAAATGGACTGCCGGGGAATCTTTACAATTGCTCACAAAATTGTAAGTAATGTAGACGATGTTGTTAGATCTCTTTTTTCTTTCCAATTGGTCCTCTTCTACTAATTAAGGTTTATTTATTAGACCTGTAGACTAATGCTAATAGTTATTTAATTTTTACTCACTGGCATCGCTTCATAATTAAAAGCATTTTACCTTATTGAATCAGATACCTACCGTCGTACAGTGGAGCAAGGAAAGACTTATCTTTTGCGTATAATCAACGCTGCACTCAATACCCAACTTTTCTTCAAAATTGCCAATCACAATATGACCGTTGTTGCCGTCGACGCCTCTTACACAACACCTTACCTCACTGACGTTGTTGTCACCGGCCCCGGCCAAACTGTTGATGTTCTTCTCAAGGCCGACCAGCCAATAGGGTCATATTACATGGCTGCAAGCCCCTATGCAAGCGCGGCTGGCGCAGCGTTCGACAATACGACCACGCGAGGCATCCTTTTCTATAATTTCTCCACGTCAGCAACTCCCTTGATGCCTGCGATGCCAGCCACCAACGACACCCCAACGGCCCACAAATTCTTTAGCAACCTTACTAGTCTGGTGGGTAGCCCCCACTGGGTCCCAGTGCCACGTCACATTGATGAGAACATGTTCGTGACAGTTAACCTTAACCTCGCTCCCTGCGGCGCGAACACCACGTGTCAGGGTCCCTTGGGGCAGCGGCTGTCTGCTAGTATGAACAATCACTCGTTTCAATCTCCCAGTAGCTTGTCGCTGCTGCAAGCTTCCTTCTTCAATGTGTCTGGAATCTACACTCCTGATTTTCCTGATACACCTCCAGTGGTGTTCGATTACACCAACCCCAGTATCAACAACAGCGTGCCCCTCCTATTTGCACCAAAAACAACTAGCGTAAAGGTACTCAAGTACAATGCCACCGTGGAAATGGTGTTGCAGAACACTGCCATGCTTGCTGCAGAGAATCATCCCATTCATCTTCATGGCCATAATTTTCATGTGTTGGCTCAAGGGTTTGGAAATTATGATCCCGTTAATGATCCTAGCAAGTTTAATCTTGTGAATCCTCAAATCCGTAACACCATCGGCCCCCCTGTCGGAGGTTGGGCTGTCATTAGGTTCACGGCCGACAATCCAGGTAATTTCTTCATACACTAATCTTTTTCATCGGCCCATGTCCAAGCCTTCTAGGGCCTCAAGTTATCATTTTCTGTCAGTTTTCTAAAAACTTGGCCCACAAAAAATAATGAAAATCCCAGTGGATTGTGCTGTGCTGGAGGAATGATTCGGACTAAGATGAAGATGATGGGTTCATCACAAAAGCTATAAATATAACTTCTAGCCCAGCTTTCTTTCTTTCTTTCTTTCTGCTTTTGCTCATTTTTTCATCCAATGAATTCAAATTCGTGCAGGTGTGTGGATCATGCACTGCCATCTTGACGCGCACCTGCCGTGGGGACTAGCGATGATTTTCGTGACTCAGAATGGAGGTACTCCACAGTCTACGCTGCCACCTCCACCAGCTGATCTGCCCCAATGCTAGAAGAAATCCAATATTATTTTCATTTTTAAGTATTGCATTTTCATTATTGCTCATTTGATTTATCACGAGGTTTAATT